>CAWUFW010001998.1:0-1233503 GCA_963921515.1 Calotriton arnoldi
CCTGAAAAAACAAATTGAAGGAGTATGCCCCAGAGAGCTTAAGGATGTTACGGGAAGCGTTGATGAAGAAAGAACCAGAGAAAATTTCATTTGGTTTTAAAAGACCCCTCACTCACCAACCTAGTTGGTGACATGCTTCATCATTGGGGTCCCACCCGAGTAGCCGAATGCCACTCGGGTGTGCTACGACACCTGATTACAGTGGAGCGGGTATTTTGAGTGAATCAGAGGGTTTCCTGATGGGGTCACATCGCAGGTTTGAGCAGCGGATGGCATGACTTGATGAAAGTTTGACTAAAGTCAGCATCCATCCCCACGTTAACCATGAGGCCAGACGCAATTTCGTCGCGGTAATTTTATTGTTTCCTTTCGTGAAGACTGAAAGGGTTCCCATTCTGTAAGTATACAGTATGGAATTTCAATTGTGACCAAGGGTAGGGTACACCTTAGCGTGTGTATACCGCCCGGGTCACAGGTCCTGATGAAAACCTAGTAATACACACTGTAGGTTGAAACATGTAGACCCACTTATTTCTTTTCACTTTCTCACCACCAATAGTTTTTACCTTTGGACAAGTAGGTCCTTTTGGTAATACTTGTGTGTACTTATTTTTAACCTTGTCTTACTTGCTCCATAATAAAAGTAACGGAGTACAATAAAGACAATTTTATGATCACCACTTCACTGATTCACTCAAAATACCCGCTCCACTGTAATCAGGTGTCGTAGCACACCCGAGTGGCATTCGGCTACTCGGGTGGGACCCCAATGATGAAGCATGTCACCAACTAGGTTGGTGAGTGAGGGGTCTTTTAAAACCAAATGAAATTTTCTCTGGTTCTTTCTTCATCAACGCTTCCCGTAACATCCTTAAGCTCTCTGGGGCATACTCCTTCAATTTGTTTTTTCAGGTAACTTTCAGGGGACTAGGAGTACCCCCTTTAAATACCCTCTCTCTCTCTTATTGTTTTACGTAATTCTACATAGTCACATATTTGCTTCAAGGCATGTATTTGAACTTACTTCCTCTGTGATGCAGTATAGTGGACACTACTGGCAGCAAAATGCATGTGGAGGATATACTTAGCATGATTACACATACAAAAGGGGGTACAGGTAGATGTGATTGGTTGTTGACTGTGGAGTGAAGGCTTCAGAGTTACAACTGCCTTGCCCTTGCTATGCTAAAGTACATTTGCTCATTACTGAAGAGCTCTAGACTTTGACACAGACAGTATTCATTTTGCCTACCAGACAGCTTGACATCATAGGCACAGTACATCTCAGTTCCATGGTACGTGATTACTACAATAGTGACTCCGACACACCTGCGTCAGAGGTGACATCAGAGCATGAGCCTACATGCATGCAGCAGCGTCTCACAGGTTGTTGCTATGTGGTGGCTACTGAACATGACACAATAACTAGGGCCATGTTGTAGGAAGTTGCATTTGTTGTCCATGCAAAAGTCCTGGCACGGAAGTACAGACGATGGTGAGGTGACAGTTCTCACGTAATACAGCAGACAGATAAGTGTGCACTGACAGGTGCATGTGTTCAGGTGCGCAGAATACATATTATAGCATAGTTGTTCGTGCAGTATTGGCCATGTGGTTACTGTACACAAGTCCCATACCTCTGCCTCCCCCTGTTCATGCAGAGACACGGGATATGGTGAGGAACAGAGTGCATGTCCCGAAAATGTCCGATGTCATGGCAGTGGAGTTGATGGTAAGGTGTTTGTTGCAGATTGTATGGTATAGTTGTTGTACAGCTAACTGCCCACTCCGTGCGAAAGCCAAGCATAGGTACGGTGTTGAACATCAATGTTCAATTGGGGGTATTGAGTCGGGGACCGATGAATTGACAAGTTGTCAGGTATGCGATACCTTCCAGCAGGGCATCCATGGCATTGGTGGTAAACATGGATGCCATCCAATGAAGCGGATGGTGGCTAGCAACGTGTCCATCGTAAGTTGTCCCTTGTAGAAGCCTGATGGGACATGTTGGATGACATTCAATGAAACTGTGATCCAGAATACGTTGTGTGGAGGCACACTGGTCCCATTGCAGTGTGTGTGCGATTGCAGCCACATACGCCATGCCCCCATACACTGAACAGATCCTGTCGTGGGCGTCCAGGGGTGCAAACAGGTGTACCAAGTCCGCCTTTGGACATGCCGGGTTGGAGAGATATAGATCCACAGGACAGTGGAACGGACACCTCCGACAGTAGAAAACGGGGATGACGCAGCTGAACATTGCAATGCGGTAAGTTACTCGGTAACTTACGTTCAGCATAGCCAGATTTTCACAGCCCACTATCTGTAGCAAGATCTCAATGTACAGCTGCATCTGTCCGGCGTAGTTGGGAAGCAGTGGTGCAACAGCCATTTTGCTACAGGGTGATGTGATGGCGTGCTCCGGTTGCCTGAGCAGTCAGCAGAGTGCAATCTCCGACGATGCTGGGAATTCTGGAATTGATGTACGGCGGCAGGACTTGGGTTATAGCTTGGGCGGAGGACACAGGCCCTCATCCCACATGCTTCGATGAATGGTCAAGGCCAGTGGTGTCTGACTCTTTCCTGATTACTTGCATTTGACCCACATGGAGGAGTGGTATAATTGTATTTTGTGTTATTATCTTTCTTTCATGTTAGGCGCTATCTGCCAGTGGACGGTTTACTCTGCATGGCTCTGTTTGGCTTCTTGTTGGTACAATGGCTCCATTCTCCTGCATAAATTGTTGCAATGTGATTTCAGAGTAGGAATGTAAGGCCATTCAGTGCTATCTGCTCTCCCGTGTGGGCGGGACACTGCGTTTCCGCTATACATTGGGGATTCTGTGTGGGTGTAGTAATTGGAAACACCTTTTCTCAGGCAGCAGGGTTTTTCTATTTTGTACATTGCATGGCTTGATATTGCGAGCAGGATGGTACAGGTATTTTTGGATGAGACTGGCGTGCCTTTTACGGACAATGTCCATATTCTGCGCTGTTATGTAGCAGCCGCCGTGTGCTTCTCCATTTTTTGCACAAAAGGGTGTGTCCTATTTTGCCATCACATTACTCCCCTGTTCGGGACACTTGTGTGACATCAAGTTGACAACTGTGAGTTGTCGGTTGGGGACATGATTGATGCAGGGAGGCCACGTGACATGTGCCTTCAGGGTGGGGCTGGTGTGTGGGGTGTGTAGTTGTGACCCTGTGGTGTTTGTGTGCAGCCCATGCATGGCGCTGTCGTTGGCCTCTGCGTTGTGCGCATGTGTACCTGCGTCATTGCTGCTGCGCTGCGGTGCCGTGACGGGGACGTCACTTCCTGGTCCCGGGTAGTGGGTGCCCAGGATGTTGCGAGTTGTTTTATTTTGACAGGTGGGACATGTGTGGGTACAGTGGTGGATGTGTCCTGTCCACACAGGGGTGTCTGGGGGGGCCATGTACAGTTTTTCCGACCTTGCATTGTGTGCAGTGTTGGCGTGCCCTTGTTGTGTGTCTGCCTACCTGTGTCGTCGTGGCGCGTTCACTCCTAGGTGGTGCATCAGGTAGAGCATGGGGATGTCCTGGAGTGCAGGATTCATCTCTGGGTGGGCCGCCTTTTTAGTCTCCGTGCTGAACAGTCGGGTTTCCGCCTTGGTATCTCGTGCGGTGTCTCTTTGCCGGTGAGGCTGTTTGGTTGTGGCATCGTAATTTGTACGCCGGGCGGTACGTCATTTCGTCGGACGGTGTGTCTCCATTGGCTCGCGCCGCTACGTAGACGGGCGCACTTTGATGGCGGGCGGCGTCGCAGGCTTACGGGCGGTGTTTGCCTGACTTTTCACATCCTAATTTTGCGGGCGTGTGGGCCGTTGCTGGTGGACGGTAACTAGCGGTTTTTGCCTCCGACAGCACGGCGGTAGTGCTTCCGCCCGACATCGTAATGGGCCCCTTAGTGTTGTTTAATAATTTTTGCGTATATTAGTTCCGTAGCGGGTTGTGGGTTTATAGGGGAATAGGGTGGGAAGTAATTTAATTTAAATTATAAACATTTATAATTAATTAATTAATAATTTATTGTTTAATAATTACTATTGTTAATTAAGTTAATTAATTTATTATTAAATATATAAAAAGTGAATAATAATCTTTTTTAATTAATTGATAATTATGTAAATTGTTTAATTTTGTTTATTAATTAGTAATTAATTACATATTAATTATTAGAAATTAATTTATTAATATGTTAATTATGTTAAAAAAAATAGTAGTGTGTTGAGTGTTGATAGGGGAGTAGGGTGGGAATTAAGTTACATTTAATTCAAATTTTCATAATTTTTAAACATTATTTATTGAAAGTTATTTTATAGTGTTAATTGTGTTAATTATGTAATTTTTTTTAGTAGTGTGTTGAGTGTTGATAGGGGAGTAGGGTGGGAATTAAGTTAAATTTAATTCAAATTTTAATAATTTTTCAATATTATTTATTGAAAGTTATTTTATAGTGTTAATTGTGTTAATTAATTTAGATATTATGCTTATTAATTTGATTGTTAATTGTAATTAGCTAATTAATTAAATGTTAATTAATTATGTTGATTCATTAATATTTTACACTATTGGAGGTGACGTTTATAGGGGAAAATGTTGGAAGGTTAATATATTTTTATTAATTAATTATTTGTTAATTAATTTTAATTATATTGTAGGAGTGGGTCTATTCAATTATTCCCCTACGCTACCCAACACTTTCCCTACTGTTGCACTCACTGGATTGGGACTATTTATTTTTACACTCCCGCTATCCAACACTTTCCCTACTGTTCCACTCACTGGAGTGGGAATAGTAATTTTTAGACTCCCGCTATCCAACACTTTCCCTACTGTTCCACTCACTGGAGTGGAAATAGTAATTTTTACCCTCCCGCTATCCAACACTTTTCCTACTGTTCCACTCACTAGAGTGGGAATAGTAATTTTTACCCTCCCGCTATCCAACACTTTCCCTACTGTTCCACTCGCTGGAGTAGGAATAGTAATTTTTACCCACCCGCTATCCAACACTTTCTCTACTGTTGCACTCACTGGAGTGGGAATAGTTATTTTTACACTCCCATCTAGCCAACACTTTCCCTACTGTTCCGTCACTGGAGTGGGAATAGTAATTTTTAGACTCCCGCTATCCAACACTTTCCCTACTGTTCCACTCAGTGGAGTGGGAATAGTCATTTTTACCCTCCCGCTATCCAACACTTTCCCTACTGTTCCACTCACTGGAGTGGGAATAGTAATTTTTACCCTCCCGCTATCCAACACTTTTCCTACTGTTCCACTCACTGGAGTGGGAATAGTAATTTTTACCTTCCCGCCATCCAACACTTTCCCTACTGTTCCACTCGCTGGAGTAGGAATAGTAATTTTTACCCACCCGCTATCCAACACTTTCCCTACTGTTCCACTCGCTGGTGTCAGAATAGTAATTTGTACCCACCCGCTATCCAACACTTTCCCTACTGTTCCACTCGCTGGAGTAGGAATAGTAATTTTTACCCACCCGCTATCCAACACTTTCCCTACTGTTCCACTCACTTGAGTGGGAATAGTAATTTGTACCCACCCGCTATCCAACAAATTCCCTACTTTTGCAGTTGTTGGAGTGTGAATACTAATTGTATTCCCTTAGCTATGCAACATTTTTAATTTTGTTATATTTAATGTAGTGTAAAATATTAATTAACATAAAAAAAATTACTTTAATTATTTAAATTATTATATATTATTTATTTTTATATTTATCTAATATGTTTATTTATATATATATGTAAATATATTTTTAATAATGTTTTCAATATTTTATAATTAAGATTAATAATTATTTTATAATATTATTAAGTAAATATATATATGTTAAAAAATAATTCATATGTTTTTTTTACATTACATTAATTATTTTGACATTTTAAGCTTTTTTACATTATTTTAACTATGTTTTATTTAATTGTGTTTATTATTTAATTACTTTTATATTATTTTTAATACATTTTAAAAATTCGATATTTTAGTTAACTATATTTTAACCATCGATATTTTGTACTCGATATTTTAGTACTTACCTGTTTGTAGATAGGGACTCGATATTCTGTCCCTCGATATTTTGGCATCGATATTCTGGACAGTCGATATTCTGTCCCTCGATATTTGGTCACTGATCCAGAAAGAATGCCTGGCAGTAAAATGGGCCATGGAGGCTCTTCAGTATAACCTATTAGGGCGTCCCTTTTTGCTACTCACAGACCATGCCCCTTTAACTTGGCTTTCCTTACACAAAGACACCAATCCTAAAGTTCTGCGCTGGTTCCTTGCTTTACAGCCGTTCACCTTTCAGACCCTACACGTTCCGGGTAAACTACAGTCGAATGTGGATTTCCTATCCCGGTACCCTGTTTCTGAATGGCCCTCACGTCCATTCCTGGAGGAAAGGCAGTGTGATTGAGTCGGGACGCAGGATGATCCCGAGAAGTTCAAGATGGCGGCCGCGCTGACCCAGCCCGGAAACGGGGTCAGCGCTCTATCACAATCAACAACGCCGGGAGGAAAAACGCAGGAAAAAGGTCTACCGGGGGAAGCCAGGGAAGATAAAGCGGACCCAAGGAGGCGAGAGAGGCACGCGGAGCGAAGAGGCACGGACGAGGAGGAGAGACCACGAGGAAACAGAGAAACGCTGCAGGCAAAGATCAGCAAGCCGGTCCAGGACGGAGACGCCGAGTGCGAAGAGGCACAGGAGGACAGAGAGAGATGCCGCTCAAGGAGCACCACGGTCAAGTCCAGCACTCCTACAGTGGAAGCGGAGGCTGTGACTCCCCTCCCCACGGCCCAGGAGGGTCGTAGTTTCAGGCAAGTGAAGTGCATGCCATTGGTTTCACTGAAGGGTTGGTGGGCAGGGTTGCGGGCCGCACCACCATAAAGAAATGTCACTGGTAACCCTCCTTCCCTGAGGCACGAAGCACGTTAGGGCACTGGTGAAGGCTAAGCACTGTAACCCTCCTACCCCCCCCCCCCTTTTTGTAAAGAGAGTATTAGTTGGACCACCCCTTACCCAAGCTTTCCTTTATTTTTCTGGTTCCTTGGGGAGTGAGACGACCCTGACGACCTGGACCTCCGCAGTACGAAAAGGGATCGGGACATATCCCCTGCCTATCTGGACCACCGGACAGAGACTATAATCATTGTTTTTCAGTGCTGCTCTTGTTTTGGTTTATCTGACCTCCACTGGCCATCCCAAGAAGTATTGGGATTATTCCACAATAAATACTAAGGGGCCGATTCCGATCTCGGCCGGTAGGGCACCGAATCGGATTCGGCTTAACCGGATCCGATTCGGAGCCCTCTTTCCCGACCGATTCGTACGTGCGTCCGGCCGAGCGAGTACGATGCGAGCGCACGCGAAATCGCCGACCGACTTACTTGTTCGCAAGTCCGACGCGCTCCGACCGACTCGCACGGACACGACTCGCACCGCGCGATGGAGACGTTCCCCTGCCGGGTAAGTACGATGCGCGCCGCGAGCAGTCCGACCGACTCGCGCCGTCCGGCTCGAAAGAGCAGTCGGAGCCGCACTTTGGGGGTCCGTGTCGGACCCCCCTGTGCCCCTAGCCGCGCGAGACGCACACAGGGGGGACCCATGGGTCCCCCCTACCTGTGCATGTACGCCGCGAGTTGCTTCAAGGCGTACCCGCTGTAGGGGGCACCCTTGTTCGCCTCGCACCCATTGAGTCAATGGGAGCCCGTGTACGCCTTGTACGTCCGGCTCCCATTGACTTCAATGGGAGTCCGACCGACTCGAGTCCGATTGCATGCGTGCGCATCGTACTCGTTCGGTCGGACTGCCAGGGTCCGATTCAATCGGAAATCTCTCCGGGTCCGGCTCGGTCGGAGAGATTTCCGGCCCGAATCGGAATCGGCCCCTAAGAATTCTAACTTCAGGCTGGTGAGTCATTGAGGGTCAGACCCCTCCAGTACGTTCCTGGGGTCACAAGGATCACATAAGCTAACCTTTTTCCAGCAGCACCCCTTACCAGAGTCCCTCCCCTCTATTAAGAGGTTCTCAATGCTACCTGCAACTAAAGTATTAATTTTCCCCAACAGCTCCTGTGAATTGACCATAGTAGCCCATTTCACTCTATGCATATTGCTAGCCACTTGCAATCTACAATCACATGGTTCTCCAGAACTAGCTTTCATTTTTTTTTGTTTAAATCTGTTTATTGGGTTTTGGAAAGAATACAGGTAGACGGTATAGGTTGACATTACAGTGTTAATACTTGCCATATAAACATCAAGAGTGCATAAGAAAGAGCATATGATGGTTAAGCAGATGAGACAAGGCGCGGCCAATAAGTGGGCCGCATGTGTCGTAGTAAGCTCATGTAGGAGCGTTTGCATAGCCCGTTTGGCTCAGGATCATAGGGCGCAGGAGGCCATAGCAGTGCTAGGGTTGGTGCCAGCGCGGGGTCTAAATCATGCGTTGTTGATGGAAGTGGAATTTGGCAATGGGGTTATTGGCAATGGCAATCGTCAGAGGGGCAGTGTGGTGATGGGGAGGACAGTGTGAACTAGGGGCTTAACTCTGCCCAGCTCGGGTCCCTCCAGCCCGCTCGGAACCCCTTTCCGACTCTTATTAAAGATGTAGTAGCATGTACATTATCTATCGAATGGCCCCTTGGACCCTGGAACATCACAAGGAGGCAGTCCTGACGGCTCATCCACTGCGAATGCTGGTTATGCATTGTCTTGAGGTGCTTTGACTGTGCTTCTGCCTCGCCTATGGTGGTTGAGAGGTCAATGTCTGGTTGTCGGTCATTTTGGAAGTCCTGCAATATGGCGTCCCAGTTAGCAGCAATTAGGATTTTGTGCAATCCCAGGGTGTCTTCCCTGTGCAGTGCAGTGCTTTCAGCTCTTGCCCATATCAATAGTAATCAAGTCCATGCTAAGGTGGAGGGGGGGCTCGGGCAACTTCCATCGCCTGGTGATTAGGCGTTTGGCTGTCAACAGCCTCATGTCAATAAATCATGAGTTGACCCTCTGCCCCTTTCTTCTGTGGAATAGGCCCCGGATGCATGTTTCCCATGTGTGCGCTACCGCTCACCTGGTATATGTCAATAATTGGGTCGTTACATGTTACCAGTATGTGGTGAGGGATGGGCAGGCCCACAGCATGTGAAGAAGACCAGGGTCCAGTAAACAACATCTGGGACAGTGGGCGTCGGCTTGATTGAAATATCATTTTTTTTGCTGGGGTTAGATAGGCTCTTTGAATTATGTAGTATTGGATGAGGTGTAAGTGAGCGTTCCCCCGGAATGAGGGTTGGACTTTCCAGTATGGTAGCCCACTCCCGATCCGTGCATGGGCGATTCAGATCCATGTCCCAGTGACACCTTAGGGGTGCGAGAGACTGCACCATGTGCTGGCGCAGAGAGCTTGCAAACCATTTCATGAGGTGCCTTGCTGCTCCCATGATGTGTAGGTATTGGATAGTGAGGTGTGTTGGGGGTTCCCTTGACGTGGATCCCAGTGCTGTTACCAGTGAGTTGTGTAAAAGGAACTGACCCTGTGGCAATCCGTCGTTCTCTACTAGTGTATTATAGGGTGCTAAAGCGCCATCACGGTAAAGATCACCCAAGGTGTGCAAGCCTGCCTCCAGCCAAACAGAGAGTTCCGCTTGCGAGGTGATCCTGCCACCTCTGGGCGTGCTCAGTGGGGGTATCGCAGGTGCATATGGTATGATCGATTAAGTGAGGTGCAGACTGTGGTGAAAACATTTAGGTGCAACTTCCAGGAGCAGTGAGGTTGGTGACTTACCGCGCCTGCAGGGATGAAAAAGTTGAGGGATCGACGAGAGGGACCATGCTGGTGATGGCACAGGCGTGTCTTAAAGGTGTAGGCCAATATATCCTGACTCGTGAGGACGTTCGTAGGCTGCAGGGAGGCCGAAACTCTTGTATTCACTTTCCTCGCAACGTTGCAATATCTATAAAGCAACGATATCCAGTAATCCCTCACCCGAGATTGCTACATATATTGTCAAGTAAACCTCGGCTTATCTGCTTGCAATGAAAGGATACTGGATTTTTATGGGTTTTTAATCTGCTACAAATCTATCGGTGGCGCCTACGAACGTAATTGTAGAAGAGATAGTACCATTTAAAAAGGACATCTCTTCCTTTTCTTCATAACATTACAGTAGAAGATTCTTCATCCTTCTAAATCAATCAGGGGATATCTTGTTGAAACTCCAATAGAAAACTCTGTCCTGAAGAAGGTGGTTGATCCTAGTCTCACCGAAACGCCGCGTCAACTTTTTTGTGTAGTTTTCTTGTCTAATTTTAACCTTGTTTTTATCTATTTTTATTTATGATCAAAGCTGCTGCGAAATATATGTAGAATGGTTTTAATAATATGATGAATAAAATTTGATTTTATACGATTTCTATGACATTGTTTGTTGGCATTATTATATTGGGTCCTGTAAGACTAGCATAAAAAATAGTGTGTTGCCCTGCACAAATTGATATACGTTATGTTAATTGCTGCTGTGTCTAACTAAATGTGCTTTACAACCCCACTTAGGGGCCCATTACGATACCCGGCGTAAAAAAATCCGCCAGGCATGGAAGCGGCAAAAATCCGCCCGCACACACCGTCTGAACACCGACCACGCCATTACGATTACACAAACCGAAAACCGCCATCGGCGGAAAAATCACACAAAATACCGCCCGCCATCGTCCGAGTCGGAGTCAAACCGCCCGCCACGGACGGAAACACGCCTGACAACACAAAACCGCCCGCCCTCACGGCCGACACACCGCACGTGAGATTACGATCGCACCGCCATGAGCGCGGGAAAACTACAAATATACCGCCCGCCAGCGCAAACAACGCCGATGAGAATCGACACGGCAGAAGCCATGGCGCCCACGTCCCTGCACAGAAACCATCCGCTCACAAAACCAATCGCACACAACATGGCCAACAAGTCCACACAGCAAGGCACGCACAAATACACAAGCACAGTACACATCCCGAAAACACCCCCCTGGACAAACAAAAACTACAAAGGCCAGAACCCCAGACACAACACACCTGAAAACAACAGACCATGAGGACACACCCACATAGGTAAGTACAAAAGCAGCACTCCCACAGACCACAACCCCTTGCAACATTGCAAACCAGAGAGGAGAGGAGAGGACACAGTGACACAGCAAGGACAGCAGCACACCACAGAAACGCACACATCACAACCACCACCACCACCACCACCACCACCAAACACCGGCACCACAAACCCCTGCACATTACACAACACACACCGCACCAGCACCACAAACACCATGGCACCACAAAGAATGCCCAAGTTCACGCCCATTGAGCTGACGGTCATGGTCGACGAGATCATCAAGGTGCACCCACAAATCTATGGGAACATGGTCCAGCACACACCACTAGCCACCAGAAACAGAATGTGGAACCGGATCGTAGACCAGGTCAATGCAGTCGGGACCCTGCCCAGGAACAGAGTCGAAATAAACAAACGGTGGAATGACGTCAAGAGCCTGGTCAAGAAGAAGGAGGGCAAAAACAGAGAGCTGGCTGCCGTCACTGGCGGAGGGAATCCCGCGCTCTTCAAGACCTTCAAAGCGTGGGAGGAGAAGGTGCGAGTCATCATACATCCCGAGATCCTCGCCGGATTAGCAGGGGGAGTGGAGGCTGGTAAGTACAAACTAATGTATACCAGCACACCGCTATGTACTCACATGCACCACCACCATGCCACAGCTCCCAGGGACAAACACCCCCATGTCCAGCACACAATACACAACACATCACACACACATGCAACAGACACCACCACACACAGCCCAAACAGAACAACTGTAAGATGCGTGGGGACATGTGTACACTCAGCCAGCCACGTAACCACCAACAGGTCCCCAAATATGCCAGAAGCGCCACAACGAGCACCCACCACACCCATGTGTCCGCCACAGCTGCACTAACCGACAAGTAACAGGTAAGTGGCAGGAACACAAAGTGCAGTGGGTGGGAGGGTGGACAGCCCAAGTACAACACACACCAGGCCCCTAGTCCCACAGCACAGCAAGGAGGAGCATCCCCCACACCCCACAGCCACGTGTCAGCCACCGCAGTGCACAACGACAGCCGAAAGGTAGACATCACGGTCCACAGCAATCGGTGTCAGTGGGTGTCCAGCCACCCCCACGACCCACAACACCCCCCACCCCCACAGACCTACAACATGGAGCACCCCCGCTTAGAACCATGTGGCATCCAGTACAGTGCACGCCCGAACAACCTGCAGGTGGGAAACTGGACAGGGCTGGATTACTGGAGGCATGAGGACCGGAACACGACCAACACATGGGACATGTCACGTAGCAGACGAACACGCAGCACCGCCCACCGTCACGAACAAGTGAACAATGTGCACACGGACATGAACAACAGACTCACACCCCACATGACCCATCACAGACATAGCAACACCCAAGGAGCCACGTCTGCATGCACAAGCCACACTGAATATAGTACCACACGGCAGCCACTGCGCAACTCATCACACACAACCGAAACACCATTAAAGTCCTGTCCATGTAGCCCCTACTGCCTGTCAACCACACACCCCACAACTACGCCTATGTAAGACAAACAACACTAGACGCAACAGAGCGGAACAACATAAATGCACACGAACACCACTGAACCCATCAAACACACAGACACACCATGCACATACAACATACCATCCATCCCATCCGTCAGCCCCAGTCTCATGAAAGGCATGTCATCCGCACAGCTGCCACACATACAGCAGTCACGCTAAGATACATGCCCATGACCAACCATGTGCCAGAAGTCAATGAAGCGCACGACACACTGTGAGCAACAACACACAACATGGGCCACACCCCCCGAGCACTGCAGTGATGCACATGGCACAGGGCAGCACGCACACCAAGGAGATGGGACAACTGCAATACGTTGGCTGGCACACAACCATCACTCACTCATAACGATGCGTCCAATGCCATGTCCAGTAATCACAACAGACAGCAAATATGCAGGCCATGTCAAGCATGCACACACCTCAAACCATGCACTGTCATGCTGCCACAACACATGTCACGTTCGGCACCCATGGCTAACAGCATGTACCCCAAAAGCATATTCCCTCCCAAATGCGAATCTGGGGCATGGCCCCCATGTTGCCATATGCGTTCCTAAGCGTTCCATTTGAACCCCAAAAGCATATTCCCTCCCAAATGCGAATCTGGGGCATGGCCCCCATGTTGCCATATGCGTTCCTAAGCGTCCCATCTGAACACCAAAAGCAAAGTACAAACCAGACCCAGGATGGGCCAGGAGCCCGCATACACCAGAGTCACAATAAGTAGGGGCACAGCAACACACCCATCGGCATGGCCAATCCGTCCCATGCCACATGTGCACAGCACACAGTCCCATTGCCAAGCACACACAACTACAAATGCTACAGCCACACACACGCCTCCGGGAAACCCATGTACGAGATTGCACGAACTGTTAATGTCAGACGACAAATACATACTTCGCCAGGTGCAACACAATAACAAATCTCATTCTCTCCACAGGTGACGAACTGCTGGATGCTGGGGATGGAGACAGCAGCCAGCACAGCCAGCCTACAAGCCCCCAACGAGGACACACGGATGTGGAGGATCTGTCCTCCTCTTCGGACACGGACCACCAAGCAGGCCCATCTGGTGTGGCAGGGCCCAGCCGCTCCCCAGGACCCCTCCTACCCACCAACCCATCATCCAGGGCTGCTGAACATTCCCAGCCCCCTGCTGCCACTGTCGTTGCGGCCACACCCACGGTCATTGCGGCCACACCCACGGTCATTGCGGCCACTACCACTGCCGCAACCGCCACCATCGCCGCACCGACCACCACCGCCGCCACCACCACCACGTCTTCGCTGGCACCAGCCCCAGCGCAGGTGGTGGCCCGGCCGACTGGATCCACCCTGGGAGCCACAGCGAGGACCGTGGTGAGCAATGTGGCTAGTGGGCAGGCCGGTGGCAGCAGGACTGGTAGGAGGAGCAGGGTCAGGAAAACGCCAGCCTCCCCTGGGAGCCATGCCCTGCCTCAAATGGCCAGAGTCCTTGGGGCCTATGAAGAGGCCCAAGGACAATGGGCCAGGTCAGCTACAGACACGCGTGAGGTGCTGGGGGTGCTGAGGTCCATGGACGCCCGTATGGGCCAACTCGTGGACCTCATGGGCCAGCTGGTGGTGGCGGTGAGGTCACAGCCAGGGACAGCAGCTCCCCCTCCGCCACCACCTGCCGGGGCGCAGGGTCCAGCAGCAGTGTCCAGTTCCCCTGCGTCCACAGCCAGTGAGCACACCTCAACCACCAGCATGTCGCAAGCAGGCACCCCCTCGCAAACGTGGAAGGGGCCGTCCGAAGTGGAAACAGATCTCCCGGGAGGACTTCGCACGCTCCAGACGCAAGTGAGGCAGCCAGCCAGCCTTCCTTGACCACCCACTGCATTGACTTGGACTACGATCCCACTCCACACAGCCATCTGGATGGCATGTGTGTGTTGGACTATGGACATAGAACCAGTGGGTACACCCTGAGCATCACGCAGCCATGACCGACAGCTCATTGTCACTGCACGCACCACTTTTGTCATCACCTTACACACAATCACATGTCACAGTTTGAAATAAATGCACCTCTTACACAAACTGCTGTTTGTGCCCTGTGTTTTATTTGTACGGAATACAACGGCCACCTTGGGCGGAAAGGCACCTGATGCGTGGCATGGCAATGGAATCCGGAGGGCCTGTAGGGACCTAGGGGTGGGAGACAGAACAGGAGCACATTCAATGAGTGTGTCACACACCCATCACACAGCACATGTCAACAACTACAAGCAATGTACACACATCGCACAGAGCAATAGGGCACAATGCCACAGCCACCAACAGTGGCATACTACCCTGGCCATGGAGCGTTGACACACAGCACGCAGTGAAGAAACGGCCACCCTGACACAGCACACACACACCTGCACAGATACAGCCACATCAGCCGTCGTACATGGACACTCACCGTCAAGTGAAGTAGCGGGCGATGAGCTGCTGCCGCACATTCCCAGCTTCCTCCTCTCCGCTGTCCACCTCACTCGAGCTGTCCTGGTCTGCGGGCTGGGGCCCTGGTTGATCTCCGTCATCCACGATGAGGGGGATCTGCTTCCGAATGGCCAGATTGTGCAGCATGCAGCACGCCACCACTATCTTGCACACCTTCTGTGGGGAGTACGCCAGCGCACCCCCGGTGCGGTCCAGGCACCTGAACCTGGACTTGAGGAGGCCAAAGGTACGCTCGACCACACGTCTGGTCCTCCCATGTGCCTCATTGTAGCGATCGTCTGCTGGGGTGCGAGGATTCCTCAATGGACTGAGCAGCCATGCCCCATTCGGGTACGCAGAGTCACCTGGGTGTGAGGGACACAGAGAACCGTTGCTATTCCAACTGGACAGGGGACAGCATCGCACAACCAGCACGCTACACAACTCCACATACTCACCGACAATACAGCCACGATCCTGTTGCAGATTGGACATCAGTCGTGGCAAGATGCTGTTGCGCATTATGTGTGCGTCATGGGCCGAGCCTGGGAACTTTGCACACACGTGGGTGATCACCATGTCCGCAAGGCACACCACTTGCACATTCAGGGAGTGCGTGTGCTTCCTGTTGCGGTACAGGTGCTCAGTGGCCTGTGGTGGAACAAGGCCAACATGTGTGCAGTCAATGGCTCCAACGACGTGTGGGATTCTGCCAAGGGCATAGAATGCACCCTTCACTGCCGCCAATTCACGAGCCCTGGGGAAGCGGATGTACCTGTTTCGGTACAGCATCATGGCTGCCAGTACATCCCTCAGCACCTTGCTGAACATGGGCTGGGACATCCCTCCTCCACTGCCCACTGTGTGCTGGAATGACCCAGTGGCGAAGAAATGCATGGCGGCCATCACCTTAGCCGTGGGGGTGACAGCAGTCGGATACACCCTGCGGGGACGGAGATGGGGTTCTAACATGGCACACAGTCGATGCAGGGTTGGCCTGTCCAGCCGAAACTTCCTAATAACCTCTGTATCGTCCATGTCCGCCAGCAATTGGTATGGGCGGTCAATGTTCGGTCTCCGCCTAGGGAAAATGGCAGAGGACACATGTCAAAGCAACACAACACATAGCAATTTCGCATACACATCACTGACATGACTGAGCAAGCACATGAGCCACAGCCCAGCTGTCAAGCTGGGACGGCACGGCCACAATACACTTACACAGGTCTCCCAACAATGGCAATGGCTAGTGATACAAACCACTGCCATGTGCATGCACATGGGGATCTAGGCCCCAATGACTTGCGGGGCGTGCTGATGGGGACTGACTGCATATTCGTCAAGCGGCAACGCCACGGCAACATGAATGTCTGCTGAGCATGGAACTGCTTCCGAGGCTGGATGAGTATGGCACACGACGACGACGATGTGGGCACAGGCTGAGCGGCCAAAACAAGTGGGACCGGTGGCACGAGGGGATATGAGACAGTAGTAGGTGTCAGCACTGCACCCTATGTACAGCACTGTACGGATCACACCTCCCGAAACATTGACAGGTGTCCACATTGACAGCCCCATGCCAAGACGGCTGTGTGCTTGCAGTCACACGTCACAGGTGAGAGGTTACATTGCACGTGCCAGGTGGCAGACGTACATAGTGGGAGCTGGCATGTGTGTGCATGTGTCTCCTGTTCAGGATCCACCAGATGGGCGCTGACTCTGTACTGACCATTGGACACAGCATGTTCCGTGGAAGGCTTGTGTGTGTGGGATGGTGGCACTGGATGTGCCTCCGTTGGGTGGGGGGCCATGCACAGGGCGGGTACGTCGATGATTGCGCATTGTTGGTCACGGTGGGTGCACCAACTAAGATGTGTTGCCCTGTGTTCAATTCCTATGTCCGCATGATGATGGACTGTAGATGTGGGCAGACTACACATTGGTCGATGTGCTGTCTATATGCATGTGCCTTCACACCAGGCACAGCTGCCCCTGCACATGTGACCCCTGCTGGACTCGCTGCTGGGTCTGTGGAGCTGATGCACCTTCTGTGCGTGGGGCGGACAGCTCTCCTCACTTCCCTCATTGCGCATGTCATGACTTTGCCGCAGGTGACATGGATCATGGAGGGCCCACATGTACGCGTGGGTAGGCTACACATGATTGTTCACTGGTCGCCACCCCCAGTCAGTGTTTCGAATGGGAAGGTTGTCGTGCTGGTGGTATATTCGATGTGGCGGATGGGCGGGCCTAGGTGCGGGCTTACATTCCGGACATGGGGGGTAGTTGGATTGGCGACTAGTTGCAGTACACACGGGACACGTCTCTTCCTTTCCACATCTGGGTCATCCCTTGTACTCACTGACAGTGATACAGTCATCTTCGCCCCAGCCCTCATGTCCTCCCCTCGCTCCCCCAATATGCATGTGCACCTGCGAGGCTAGCGCTTGCACAGGCAGCCCCAAGCTCGCACCAGAGAGGGCAAGGAGTGTATGTGTGGGTCCAGTTGCACGAGTGGGCTGTCTCAGGGTATGATGTGTTGCGGGACGCCGTCCACCTGCGTGGTGCCCCAAATGGAGACCCGGCCTGCATGGACTATGCATCACAGTCTTCGCCTTCCGGATCCGCCACCTGCGACACCCAGTGGCTGTGGCTGCCCTTGCGGCCATGCCGCGTCCGTCTGTGACTGATGGCCCACACATTCACTCTTTGGCCTCTCTGGGGAGGGCTCGGGGGTGGTGGCGCACGCGCTTGCACTTAGTCGCAATGGCATGTGGCGTGTTTGGTATAATGGGCAATGGATGGGATGGTGCGAGCCACCTCCCGTGACGTCAGTGCTGCTCGTGCTGTGGTGCGTCCCCCTACACTTCCATTTGACTTGTGCCATGCTAGACGTTGAGGTTCTATTGCCTGCGTGATATGACCAGGAGGAGCGCGAGGAGACCTCTCACACACCATGCTCCACTGCCATCCCGTGCCCTGTATCGCCTGTGCGGATTGACTATGTTGGGGTTACACCTGGTCGACTGGGGCTGTGTGTGCCTTGTCAAGGGGCATGGCGGGCGCACAACAGGATCCAGCTTGTCCACAGAGGGTGGGCTGAGGTGCGCCTGGTACCGCTTTGTACGTGTGCCCGGCTGCTGTGCACACACGTGTTCACTCCCCCCCGACAGGTGTCCTCTCACAATGCCCAGGGAAGCGGTGGTGTACTGTTCATGACCCCTCCCAACACGGCGTGCTCCAACTTGGCATGTGCGCATCTACCCGTCACACCCACCCACCTGAGCACTGCGTCCATACGACTTCACACGACACATGTGTGTCTTCCACAGTTGTGCTACTCATTTGCGTTGACATCCAATACCAGTGGACTACATGGTCATGTCACGACTGCCGTGTACTTCACATTCTCTCATCCTCTCTCATTCGTACTTGTGAAATGAGTCAGCGGAGACAGTTTTGGTTTCAAACATTATATTGAGTCTTCTGTCCTCTGTGATGCAGTATAGTGGACACTACTGGCAGCGGAATACATGTTGAGGATATACTGAGCATGATTTCAAATGGGATAGGGTGTGGGGTTACATGTGACTGGCTGTTGCATGTGGGATGTGGGCTTCAGAGTTACATCTGCTTGGCCAAGGCTGTGCTAATGTACATTTACGTATAGCTGCGGAGCTGCGGACTTTGACACAGACGGTATACATGTAGCCTACCAGACCGCTTGGCATCATGGGCACAGTCCATCTCAGTTCCATGTGACAGGTTTGCTGCGGTTGTTCCTCATGCACGCGTGCATGTGAGATGACATCAGGGCATGGGCTTGCGTGCATGCAGCGGCGTGCCACTTGTTGTTGCAATGTGGTGGTTACTGGACATGTCACAGTCACTGGGGTCGTGTTGTTGTTGTATGCACTTGTCTTCCATGCAAAGGTCCTGGTATGGGATTCCCGGGGCGGGGGTGGGAGGGGTGCAGCACCCACAGACTCCAGGCGACCTATTCATGTCCACTGAGCGGTGTGTGTGTCCATGTGCGCTGGATCCATGTCGTGTCCTGGTTGTTCATGCAGTTCCGTCCATGTGGGTGCGATACACAGACCCCATGCCACTGCCTCCCACGATGCATGCGGTGTTCCTGGATGTGATGGGGAACAGTGTGCATGTCCCGGTCATATCCGATGTCATGGCGATGTCGTTGATGGTGTGGTGACAGTTGCCGGTCGTTTGGTATGGCTGTTGTGGTGGTGACTGGCCAGTCCGTGCGGAAGCTAAGCATGAGTGCGGGGTTGCACATCATAGGTCAATCGGTGAACCTGCGTTGTGGTCCGACGAATTTACAGGTTGTCAGGTATGCAATGCCGTCCAGCAGGGCTTCCATGTCATTGGTGGTGTACATGTTTGCCAGCCAATGTAGCGGATGGTGGCTCTCAAGGTGTTGTTCGTAAGTTGTCCCTTGGAGGACCATGATGGGGCATGCTGGGTGACATTCGATGTAGCTGTTCTCGATGATCCGTCGTGTGGAGGCACAGTGGTCCCATTTCAGTGCGGGTGCGATGTTGGCCACATACGCCATGCCCCCATAGGCAGAGCAGGCCCTGTCGTGTGCGTCCAGAGGGAGGAGTAGTGGTAGCAGGTCCGCCTTTAGACATGCCGGGTTGGAGAGGCACATCTCCACGGGATGCTGGTAGGGACACCTCCGACAGTAGAAGACGGGCATGACGCAGCTGAACAATGTGATGCGGTAAGTCAGTCGGTAACTTACGTTCAGCAGGGACAGGAGATCGCATCCCAATATATGTTTCAGGTTGGTTTTGTACAGATTGACCTGTCCGGCGTAGTTGGGTAGGTGTGTTGCGGTTGCCATTTTGCAGCGGTGCGTTGTGGTGGCGTGCTCCGGCTGTGTGTGCAGTCTGCAATGTGCACGCTCCGAGGTTGCTGTGAGCTCTGTGTAGTCGTAGGGAGACAGGACTTGTGTTCTGTTGGCTTGTTTGGAGGACACAGGCCCTCATCCCACATGCTTCTCAGACAGTTCAAGGTCAGTGATGTGTGACTCCTTCCAATTAACTTGCATGTGGCCGACATGAGGGAGTGTTTTCTTTTTCTTCCCCGTCCGTTGTGTGCTTCTGTGATATGCGCTATCTGCCCTGTGGTCGGTCTCCTCGGCATGCCTGTGTTGGTCTTTTCTTGGACAATGGCTGTATTCACCGGCTTCTTTGGTAGGGCTGTGGTTTCGGAGTTGGAATGGAAGGTCATTCAGTGCTGTCTGCTCTCCCTTGTGTGGGCGGCAGGCTGCCTTTCCGCGCTGCCTTGGGCCTTGTGTGTGAATGTTATTCTTGGGCCACCTGTTGTCGGTCCCCGGGCTCTTTGGTGTTCCGTTTTATATGTCTTGTTCATATGTGCAGGGTGGTATGGGTGTTTCAGTGTGGTACTGGCGTTCCTCTTCCCGAAGGGGACCTGCTTCTCCTAGTTGGTGTTGCCGCCGCTGTGTGCTACGCCATGTTTGTTACACTGGGGTGTGTCCTGCTGTTGCGTGACTTCACTGACATGTGTGCGTCGGTTGTGTGGCGTTGGGTGTTGTCCGTGAATTGGGCGTTGGGGACATGTCTGTGGCAGGCCTGTCACGTGTCATGTGCGTTCGGGGTGGGGCTGATGTGTGTGCTGCTTGGTTGTGTCCCTGTGTCTGTGTGCGATGCATGCATGGCGCTGCGGTTGGCCTCTGCGTTGTGCGCATGTGTGGCGGCGTCATCGCCGCTTTGGGGCCGTGACGGGGTCGTTGGTTCCTAGTCCCAGGTGGTGTGTACACATGTGTTACGCGATATTACGATTTGGCCTGTGTGTCATATGTGGATGCAATGGTGGATGTGTAGTGTACACGCGCTGGTGGGGGGTTGTCCGCTTTTTCCGCCCTTGCACTGTGTGCGCTGTTTGCGTGCACTTGTTGTGTGTGTGCCTACCTGCGTCTCCGCGGTACGTTGCGTCCTTGGTGGTGCATCAGCAGGAGCATGGGGAGGGCCTGCAGTGCTGGATTCATGCTCGGGGGAGCCGCTTCTTCGTTGTCCGTGCTCGGCGTCCGTGTTACCGCTTCGGTTTGTCGTACGGTATCTCTTGTTCGTGGGAGCCGTTTGTTTGCGGCATCGTAATTTATACGCCGGGCGGGACGTGTTTCGTCGGACGGTGTGTGTCAATTGGGCTGCGCCGCTACGTGTACGGGCGCACTTTGATGGCGGACGGTGTTGCTGGCTTGCCGGCGGTGTTTGGCCTACTTTTCGCATCGTAATTGGGCGGGCGTGTGGTCTGCTGCGTGCCGGCGGTAACTGGTGGTTTTTGCATCCGCCAGCACGGCGGTTGTGCTTCCGCCCGCCATCGTAATGAGCCCCTTAGAGTGTACATGTTGACAGAACAACACTGTAGCCACATTTTAGCCAGGGACTCTCTTCTTTCTCTAGTTTAAAGGTGTAGGCCCCACTGCCCTTTTGGCCACCCATTGGAGCTGTGCGGCAAGGTAATATTGCTCCATATTTGGTACAGCAAGCCTGCCTTGATCAGAGGGTAAGCACGTCTTAGAGATTGCTACTCTGCATCGGGACCCATTCCAGATGAATTCCTTCATGGTGCTATTAAAGATCCGAAAGACAAGGGGCAGAAGATATAATGGCAGGTTAGTAAAAACATAAAGTAGCCATGGTAGAATGACCATTTTGAGTAGGGCTATGCGTCCCATGACAGTCAATGGCAGAGTGCGCCAAAACAGCATTTGGGATTTTATGGCAGTTTTTGACCTCATTAGGTGTCTCTCGAGCAAGTTTTTTGGTGGATGGCACAATCTCCCAGATATCGGAAAGCAGTGGACTGCCACTTTACTGGGACATCATTGAGAACAAAAGTGGGATCTGGGTATAAGGAGTAAATGAGTATAAGCGGGATTTGGGCCAGTGGACTGTCAGGCGGGAAAGTGCTGCGAAATTGTTGATGGTCCGAGCCAATGTGGTAGGTGGCACCCGCATGTCCCCAATATACAAGAGTATGTCATCAGCATATAACGAGATCACATGCATCCCGTCTCCCAATGGGATGTCCCACTCCGCACCGCCTGTGCAAATTGTCATGGCAAGTGGCTCTATGGCTAAGGAAAAGTGCGAGGGGGATAGCGGGCAGCCCTGGCGGGTGCCCCTGCTTGCAGAGTCGAAAATGTAAGAGCCTGTCTCAACTCTGGCTGATGGCGAGGTGCATTGTAACCTTACCAGGCGGAGAAAGCGTGTCCCAATGCCGTAACGTGGCAGTGCATCAAACAAGAACCCCCATTAAAGTGTATCGAAGGCCATCTCGAGGTCGAGTACCAGGTACCCCAGATAGGCCATCGCTGCGTGGAGTATTGACAGACCCGAAAGAAGTGGTGCAGGTTAAGCAATGTATTGCACGACGGTACAAACCCGTTCTGATCGGTGTGGACCATGGTCGTAACCAGAGGTGCCAGACAGTCTGCCAACACTCTGGTCAATATCTTGTAATCGGTGTTAAGTAGCGCCAGTGGCCGGTAGGAGCCCAGGGCGGTGGGGTCTCTGTCCGACTTGGGCAGATATATGAGCAGGGTCTTGCACAAGGACCTCGGAAGGGAGGAGGTCGATACGGACGCCTCATAGAGGGTGAGTTAGGGGGCCAGTACAGGGGCGTAGGCTTTGAAATATTCGGCTGGTAAGCACATTATAGGCTCTTCCAGCTCTGTGCGCTGCTCAGGCGTGATGGTGGGCAAGTGGATCATAGAGTTAAAGTCTGCAAAATGGTCTGGGTTACTGGTAGTGACCAACTCATTTAATAAAGTATCGTGTTTTATCAGTTCTTCGTGTATTTCATACTGAGTGTGTAGGAGACGCCCTGCTGAGGAGTGTTAAGAAAGGATAGGGTGCCGAGGCTGGTCCTGGCGAATCAGCCATGCCAGTAAGCGGCCCGCCCGGTCTGCCATCGCGTGAGTGCGAGCTGAGTGCGCAGTGTAGTTCAGGCATTGAAGTCTTTCCAACAGTGAAGTGTGTTCATGGGGTGCCTCCGCCAACCAGCAGTTGTATGCTGAGTCAGTCACTGAACCCATCTCAAGTCGCAGGAGCGTGTGCTCAAAGTGCATGATATTGCCATCTAGCTATTTGCGGATGTTCCAACTCATCCCCAAGCAGTGTCCCCTGATGGTTACTTTGAAAGTATCCGACTCAACCCTCTTGTCAGTTGCAGTGTTAGTTTTGATTTCTGTGATTACTGTGGCAGCACCTAATGATGCGTGAAATGGCTATGTGTAGGAATTGAAGGCTATGGTCGGAGTGTGTTCGCCCAAGGTAATCCCTTTGCCGGAACCGGGAAGCAGTAAGGCCGATCCCATAATTTGATCAAGTCGGACATGCAAGTTGTGTGGTGAGGAATAGAAGGAGTATACTCGTGTGGTGGGGTTTAGGGTGTGCCAGATATCTACAAGTTGCCAGTGAAGGAGCCAGTTGTTAAGTGTCTGGGCATTTGATGTGGCTATCGTGTGAGGGAGGGGAGGGAAGGATCCGTCTAGGGTTGTGTCCAGTACCGAGTTGAAATCCCCTCCTATGAGCCAAGGAATGCCACTCCAGTGGGCTAGCTTGCCTGATAATGCACGCAGGATTGGTGTTTGGTCTATGTTGGGGGCATATATTGTCCTCAGCAGCAGACGGCAGCCATAAAGTTGGCTGTGGATCAACACGTACCATCTGTATCAGTCTCGACCTCCTCCGCCACAAAGGGGAACCCTTGTCTCACCCAGATCAGTACTCCCCTGGCATATGAGGACTAGTCAGTGGCGAACACTTGTCCACGCCTCCGCCGCTAGAGCTTACGAGTTTCAGTCAGGTGTGTTTCCTGTAACAAGGCGATGTGTGTTGACCTACACTTAAGATAGGAGTGTGCAGCATATCGGTGCAAGGGCGTGTGCATGTCCCTTACGTTCCAGGTGATAATGTTAGTGTGTGCCATGTAGGGGCTGGGTCAGAGCCATGTACGTGGCCGGCTAGCGCAGGATGAGGTTGTGCTCACGGATAATGACGGAAGGGGGGGCAGGGGCTCCTGGACAACTTGATGTAACTATGGGGAGGGGAAAGGTCTAAACAAATAACATTATGAGAGCGGAGGTACAACATGTATCCGCCCAAATTGCCAAATGATTTGTGGCAACTATCAACCGTTGAGGCTGGTTAAAGAAAAAACGGGGGTGCAAGAGCTAGGTTTGCAATACCCCATGTGACAGGGTAGAGGGATGCCAACTGCTTTAGTGAAGCAGGTTGGTTTGCATTGGAAGGCAGTGTAATGTCCACCTGAGCGCTGAAGTGGATGGTATGCCTCGGGTAACAACATTGACAATGACAGTGCATTACAGTGAGCGACAGAGACACCCTAGGGCATGTGATAGCAGTCAGCTCATGCTTAGATTAAATCATCAGCAGTCTGGGGAGTGACATCTGGAGGCTGCAGTGAGTCTATTCTGGAGGGCCATGTGGCGGAGGAATAATCATTGCTAAGAGATTTCACAGAAGGCGTATCAGGATCTGGACCCAGGGTGTTTTCACTCATCGTGGCAGCCATCTGTAGGCCTGTTGTCGTTCCAGTATGACCTGCTCCGGGGCGGAGGCAGAGTCCGCCTGCAAGAGCCACATCTCAAGCCCGCGCAGGCTCCACACGTGTGGGGCGTTATGTCGCTAGTCCGCTGGACTCCATCCAGTCCTAGGCATCCTCCGCAGAGACAAAGAATTTTGTGGCTCTGTCTGCTACCACACGAAGTCGGGCAGGAAATAGTAGGGAGTAGCAAATGTTCAAGTCATGGAGGTGTCTCTTGACCACGAGGAATGAGCTCCTCTGTCATTGTACCACTATGGTTTAGTCAGGGGCGAGCATGACAGAGGCATTGCCCACCTTTACTTCCCGCAATTTGCGTACCTCTCGTAGCATGGAGTCGCAGTCCCTATAGTTGAGTAAGTGGAACAGGAAAGGCCGAGGGTTGGCGGAGAGAGGCAGGCAGTGGATGGCACAAGGTGGGCCCTTTCGATAGTGAAGAAGGGAGAGAGCGCCCCCCTCTGGGAGTAGACTGCAAATCCATGTTTTAGCATAAGTCAAGGCGACTGAGCACTCCACGCCTTCCGTTAGGCCCACCACGCGTATGTTATTCATCTTGGAGCAACCCTCTGCGTCCTCTGCCCTGCACTCCAGTGTATGCACTTGTTCTACCAAGTTCTGTATGATTGTTGCTGATTCGCGCGTGGTCAGTTGAAGCTCAGCCAGCATATGTTTAGGGAGAGAGGAGTTGGCCTAACGGCTAGGGCGGTCGATCTCGAATCTGGGCAACTGGGTTCGAGTCTCGGCAATGACGCTGAACATCCTGTGATTCTGGGCAAATCACTTAATCTCCCCGTGCCTAACAAAAATGAATGTGTCCTCATGTAATGCAACTGGTGCTATGTAAAGCGCTCTGATACCCCATTCGGGTCAAGTTCGCGCTATATAAAACTCTGTAAAAAAAAATTTAAAAAAATATGTTTGACACCTTGTACTTTGTCCGCTAACTTGCGATGATCGACATGCAGTAGCATAAAGTTCGATGTTACCTTGTCAATTTTGCCTTCAAGTGATGTGCGCATCTGTTCCAGGGTGGTTCCTATCTTTTTCACGGCTTGAAGTACAGTGTCAAACTTGTGATGATTGTCACAGTGTCACCTGTTGAGTCCTTGAACGCAGGTGGCCCATAGTTGTGCGTTATATGTTAAGTGTCAGTGGGGGGTCGCTCTCGGGTGGCTCACCCTCGAGGGTCTCCCTCCGTTAGTGTGCCGAGGAGTTCATAGATATACTTACTCTGGCCTCCTGTGACCGGGCGCAGCGCAGGTATTAGTGTTTTGTTAGTAGTCCCCCGATACCTGCACCGAGACCACAGCTCGCTGATGTTGTTGACTCAAGATTGAGCCCGCTTGCATGCACTTCAGGGGGCATGGAGTGCAGCAGCATGAGCAGTCCGTGATGTTTCGCATGGCAAGGTGAGTGGACCAGTAGTATGTTACTGATCCTGCTGGCTAGTTCCTTGCCGTGTATGGCCCCCCGGCAAGAGGGTATAGATGACCTGCATCTCAGGTGCCCGGGTGTGGCCAACCCCATGTCTGATGGTGGCACAAGCAGGTGCTTTTAGGATGGGATATCACAATGCACAAGCAGTCCAGAGCGGCCCAGAGCCACTAGGCCACCGGGAGTAACTGCATGGGCGGCTGCCGATAAAAGCAGGGAGCACCACCTGCATGCCAGAGAAGAGGAGCAATCGGGGGAGGAAAAAATACAGCTAGGTGCAGTTCAATGTGTCCAGACTAGGGTAGCATGGTGGGCCTGAGGGTGAAAGCAAATGGGAAATGGTTTCAGGCAGGTAATGTTGTCTTGGGGGAAGGATACTGTAGTTTTAGGATGTTTTGTTGAGCCGGCCTGTGCGGATGAATGACGTGGCACTTTCAGTCCCAGTGCAGACTCTGCTGGTGACCGCACCATCTGTCTTCTCCCTTGTTTCTTCCGGACCCCGGGGGACAATGGCGGGGATGGGCCAGGACAGTGGACACAGTCACAGGTCCCAATGTCTAACCTCAGCAGTTTCCCGTTGAAGCATGCAGTTTGCTGTTAGTCACCGGGCTCATACCCGATCTGGCCCTGGGCCCCGCAGCTGCAGCAGGACGGGGCAGCCACCCAGCAGCACCACAGCCCTCAGACTCCCCGGCACAGACAATGAACAGTGTGGCTACCCAGTGCAGACTCTGCTGGTGACCGCACCATCTGTCTTCTCCCTTGTTTCTTCCGGGCCCCGGGGGACAATGGCGGGGATGGGCCAGGACAGTGGACACAGTCACAGGTCCCAATGTCTAACCTCAGCAGTTTCCCGTTGAAGCATGCAGTTTGCTGTTAGTCACCGGGCCCATACCCGATCTGGCCCTGGGCCCCGCAGCTGCAGCAGGACGGGGCAGCCACCCAGCAGCACCACAGCCCTCCGACTCCCCGGCACAGACAATGAACAGTGTGGCTACCCGGCCATCCCGTGCCTCCACTCCCAGAGCAGGAGGACCCAACCACAGGCAGTCAGGGGCAGCGATCACTTGAGTTAGTTGCGTCAAGCCCCCAGTACGGCTCCTCCTCACAGGTGCAGGCAGTTACCGCTCACCGGGCCTGGGCCCGATATGACCTGCGGGCTCTCATAGCTGATGCGTAGCGGGACAGAGCAACGGTGTGATGCAGATTTGTTCTCCCCTCTCACCTGGGGTAATCCGGCGTTCCAGGCAGGGTGTCAGCTCCGCTGATGCCCCTGGCACCTCTGTGTGTCACCGGCTCACCTGTCCGTCAGAGGGGCTAGCACACCTGTTCTGCCTGGATTCAGGCGGTGTGCCAATGCGGCATAATGGCCCCCCCTGTTGTAGCAAGCCATTTGCTGTCTAGGAGGGGGTCTCTCCAGCTAGGCAAGGGAGCCCCCAGTCACAGCAGGGCATATCGCCACCACGGCTCAGCCAGGCGCCCAGCTGCTGCTTATCACCACATTGTGGCAGGCACAGGCTAGGTCAGTACTCCAGCGTCGCCTCTGGGAGTTCAACTGCTGCCCAATGGGCCCCAGTCGGGTTTTTGCTGCAGGAACGGATTCCCCTGCCCAGTGAGTAGATGCATCAGTAGCAAACAGCAGTGGGAGGCTTCCGGGGCCGGTTCAGTTAATGGATGGCATTGTTGGACCAGAATTCATTACAGATAAAGGGGCAGGTGCGCGGAGCCTCTCTAGACTGCGTCCGCCAACTTGGCTTGCTAGCCACGCCCCCCCAGAACTAGCTTTCATATGAAGTATGGGGAGATCAACCTCAAGGACCAGAGCATTACGGTCCCTGTCTTGTCTTGGCACAACAATCACATCAATCCGAAGGGGACATGCCCTTATGTCTACTAGAGTATGATCAATTAGACTAGTACCCGTAGCACAATTGAAAGTATGTTTCAACTCATTGTCAGACCTTGTTCTACTATTCCTGCTCATAGGCCCTACTTCATTGTAAGGGCATTAATTTGTAGCGCGGGAGGGACCATATTTTTATTGGTTCAGTTAACAATTTGCACCAAACGTCATTCTCCTCTAGAGTAAGTGCTGCTGCACTATTGTCTAGTGGTTCAAACTGGCAATTAAAATCCCCACCCACAAACTTCAAAACTTCCCCTGTGGCAGTTCCCATAGTCGAGTTCAACAACTCAATAGTGGCGGAATCGTAATTAGCTCCACCTGGCCTCAAATACACATTCTAGAAGTAAGCTGTTAAGGACGGGATAGCCTATGAAATACAGAGAATATCTGGAGAAGGTACCAGAATTTCCTGGACCTCACAGGTTAACCCAGTACTAACCAAGTTGCCAATCCCCTTGAAAGTCTGCCCTTACCTTTAGATACAGCCTCTTTACTGAAATTAGCACATCCTGTGCGATACAATGTCCTAGTGGACCAGGTTTCCTGAAAAAGTCAAATGTAATAAATGTCTATGAACTTGACCCATTCTAGAATGTCAAGTTTAGATGCTAGCCCTGCAATGTTCCAAGACAGCATTTTAGCCGCAATGGTTGAACATTTCATTGATGACTCCACATAATTGCCCAGACCTGAAAGTTCATCACTATCAGTATAGAGAGCTGAATGAGTCAGGGTTATGGTCTGAACACAGGTATCTATAGACCTTTGTCTGTGAATTCTTCAAGAGGACTATCTTTTCTCGCTTTGAGATATCCACAAATCCAGTTGCCCTACCACCAGACACTCATGTCTCCTAAATCTCAGGTCTCCTAAATTATCTCCTAGTATCCTTCCCCAAGTACCCATTTGCCACTACAGTGATTTGTGGCCCAGAACTGAAGGAACCCTTATTACTACACACTGCAACTATGGAACTCCCTGGTGCCCTCCCCATCACATCAACAGTGTCCCTACTGTCCTTAATATCTCACCATCCCCACCCGCCATCCTTTGCCAATAGAGAGCAGGCCAAGTAGGTGGAGGTCCTTCTAGATGCAAATTATTCAACCCCCTCCAGAGCATCGAAGCGGTTTGAGGTGGGAATTCTGAAGACACCAGGTCTGATTGCATGATCAATGGGAGTTGCCAATGATGCTACGGCTGTCTGGTTATTGGTCCTGTGTACATACTTGTCAGATCCCATAATGCAACTAGGTTTGTAAAAATATCCCAACTGTAATAACTCAATATTGGACTCTCTCCTGGGTCGGCTGGGGGGACCAAATAACAAGCATCGCACTACCTGGGGAGACCTGAAATAATAATAATGCAATCACCATGACAATCCTTGGGCCCAAATCCCGACCAATCTACCCTCCTAGTTAATAAAATGTCATTAACCATAAAACAGGAAAAATTCCTACGATGGACCAGCCAATTCAAGCATTTATTAGTCATTTATTCTTCCTGGCCCTCCCTCTGGTCCACATGCAGCTGAGGTACTCCAACCATAATTGTCACATATGGGCAGGTGGAAGGCCTATCACAGGCTGCCTCTGTATGGGGACTGAGGCATTGGGCAAAGATGGAGTCCTCCCCTCAGTCGCTCCCTTGCGGATTGTTGAGGCTCCACTGTTCACTAAACCCTTTGCAGTACTTAAAGTACTGGCGTCATCTGGCAGTTTACCATGGTTAGTTGGAACATCACAGGCTCAGTGCCCGGAATCGCACATTGTGGGGCAACATGGGCATCAAAAGCCAGGTTGGCCTGGTAGTTAAAAGTATTGTCCTAGGCTACGGTTGATGATTGTAATACTGACTCCGCTGTAGTTTAACAGAGTTGAGTCCCTTTTCAGTAGCTTCCAGCCATGCTATTATCGGGGAGAGCTCCTTATGGACAAAATCTTTGATTTTCCCAAGACAAGACTCCATAAGGTGGAGAGGTGTGGTGCAGCGGCCAGGGCAGCTGACTTCGGAGCACAGGGTTCACAGTTCAATCCCCGGCTCCGGCGGCAGCTCAGCTCAGCTCAGCACCATGTGACTCTGGGCAATAGCTCACTTAATTTCCACGACGGCCCCCAGCGCCTTGAGACCCGTAAGGGTGAGTAGCTGCGCTATATAAAAACGGACTTACATTTTTTTACTTACATAAGGTACACCACCCATGATGGTTTGGACACAGACTCCGCTGGACAGGAGTTAGTAGGCTCCAAAAGGCTTAGATCGTCACGGGGGCTAGCTGAAGATAACTGGGACAAGTGGTGCCGCCAAGGCCGTTTAGCGGCTTTCAAGGTCCGGGAAGTATCTTTTCGGTGTGCCCCAGCTGAATTAAAAGCAGATATTGTACCCTCAGACCCAGCTTGGCCACTGCTCAAACCAGTAGGATCAGCTAGAATAGTAGTGCGGTTGGGGCTGCGCACTAAAGTATCATCAAAATTCTTGGCAGAGTCAGCCCCCAACGACAATCTCCTCTCAGTTAGGGCAATTGTCAGTGGAAATAATCCCCATAGCCCTCTGCAACATTTTGTCAATACTAGTTGTTTTGGCGGGGGGAACGCAACGAGAAAGCCTCCTAGCGCTTTTCTTTTGCCCCTTGTACTTCATAAGGTCCAGGGCTCCTTGAGGCAGCGGGACGGGTGGCAATAAGCGGAAAGCAATTTATGAATCAATTCAAGCAAGAGAAGTGGACCCCTCATTGAGCGGTGAGCAGGGGATGCCTCCTTACGGGACATAGTGACCCAATGGGTGTTGGGGGCAACATGAATCCTGATGATCTGGGCCACACTAGAGTGTTGAGGTCAACCAGAGGTTTTGCCTGACCTGCCTGACCTTGACATGGCTGCCAATACCATAACGTTTTGCTGAATACTTGTGAGAGTTTTTGAGACACCCCCCCCAGCGGATTTCCCCGACCAGAGGCAGTAACAACAATGAGAGGAGAACGAGACTGTGTTCCCCCTGCACAGCGGGCTAAGTTACGAGTTATCGAGAAGTGCAACGGTGGGAATGGGTGCCGGCTTTGGATTTTGCAGGTGCTGAACCTGGTCCCCAGTGTTGGGGAGGGGCACAGGATTGTTTCTTTTGAAGAAGTAGGAACACCCCCCAGGAAGTGGTGGAGCCGCATCACTATGGAGGTGCCTGGGGTCCCCCTACACACTTTATTCTCAGCCGAAATATTCCTTACAGAGCCCTCTCAGGACAGTGCCTGACCTCAAGATGGCGTCTGGATTTTGTTCGGACTGCGGTATTTCATCTCTCCAACTCCCCCGCTTTATTATGACATTCTCTGATTGCACCTGATCATTATTCTGACAGCGGAGTCCGAGCACTTTGTCCGATGCCCGGTGGAGCTGCTCGGTTCAGCTATAGAGGAGATCGGCCCTGGTGCATCCCCTCGGCCGTCACCTACCCAGCCGGACATTGGGCACAGTTTCTCCCCGTCTCCCTGTTTTTTCCCCCTTCCCTCCCCCTCCCCTGACGAATTTCCGTAAATTTGCTTTCTTTTTTTGTATGTTTGATTTTGCTCTTGGAACAAATGTAACTTGTAACCTGTAACTCTGATCCTCATGTAAAGCGCTCTGATACCTCCGGGTCTAGCCAGCGCTATATAAAACTCAAATAAATAAATAAAATAAATAAATTCAGCTCTCATAAAAGTCTGGCCACTCTAGAAAGTGCTTTACTCTTTGAGGAATTAGTACATAGCACTCACCTCGAGATCACAAAGACAGAGAGTAGGCCCAGCCCAGCCCAGCCCAGCCTTTTTCAGGCTCTGACTCTGGGACGCATCCCGCGCTGCGGGAGAGCCTCAGGTGCTATATGGTGTCGTGAGTGCGTGCCCTGTCCTCCTCAGGCACAGGTAATTGTGAGACACCGAGTTCTTATGCAAGCAACACAGGTAGAGTCCAAGGTACAGTGCGTCCCCTGCTGCGGGAGAGCCTCAGGTGCTATATGGTGTTGTGAATGTGTGCCCCCTCCCCTCAGGCACAAGTAATTGTGGGACATCTAGTCCCGTGCAGGCAACACAGGCAGAGTCCAAGGTACAGTGCATCCCCATGCATCTTGGCACAGTGCTGACTAAAAATATCATAATGATATCTAGATAATCAATAAAATAGATGACTTTTAATAGCCTTCCTAAGAATAGATGGTCCTCTATTTTGCAGAGTCCAAAACTAAGTGCATTCCAAATAGAGGCCACAAAAAAAGAGAATGATCTTTGTGACAAGTCATGCTGCCATATTCTAAATGCCTTGAAGTTTGTAAGTAGCTGACTCAGGAAGTCCAATGTAGCAAGCATTGACACAGTTCAACGGGGTCAGCCGTTGAAAACAAGTACACCGTTTACGGGCATACAGAGGCCTGCAATGCATTTTCCCTGCCTGCTTGTGCTGGGGTGGGACTTAGTCCCCCAGTGAACACCGCAGCAACACCAGGAGGGGCCAGACTCACGACGCCTTAAGAGCGTATTAGGACTCCTGCAGTGCGGGACGTGAGTGGGCGTGCATGGGCCGCGCCTGGGCGAAGCCCGGGCCAAGGGCAGGCCTGTCTGCTCCCGTCCACGGCCGACCAAGGCTGGGCTGGGCCCACCCTCTTTAGTCTTCGATCTTTTGGGCCCGGGTATCAAGTCACAAGATCTTTCTTTGAATTTTTGTATGCCCCCAAATTTTAGCCTCTAATTTAAAATGATTTAGATATGGGCAAGCACAAACTAGCTCAAACACATGGAAAGAAGGCCTCAAAGCCAGCAGATTCCACCAACGCTATCACCAGCTATCTTACTAATGCTATGGGTCTGTTGAATAGTGAAATTATTAACGCAGAGGAGAGGCTGCGTGCAACAAAGTCTCCCCTACACAGCGCTATGGATAAGGCTGATGAAGAAATTGTTTCATTAGCACCGGGGACTGTATGTAAAAGGACAATAAACAATGACCCAAAACTGATTCAGGCTCCTTGTGTCTCCCATGATCCTCTCCTGATTACTGAAGAATCTCATAACAGTGAGTCAATCCCATCCCCCTCCCCCACCCCCCCAGGCAAGGAAAAGTCACCAGCCATCGATTATGTTGGCTTGCGGACTAAAGAAGGGGAGAACAGTTAACCAGGGCTAGTGGAAACAGTAGTGTTTCTAAGGTGCTTCATAAGAATAAGACATTAAACCCAGTGAAATTCTCAGAATTAACATTAAAGAAGCTACATACTAAAAAGGAGAATTTGGAAGGAAAACTCTCAAAGTAGCTGGAGGATATTTAGGATGGGATCTCCATATTGGAGAAAACTGCAAGAGAAGTTTTAGCTCTAATTAAGAGGTCAGAGTTAACCGGGGTCACCTCTACTGATGAGGCTGCCCCAAATAATCCACACCTACCACTTACACCTTGTGCTGCTCCCCTACAATTACCTCCTGTACCTCCCGAAAGAAAAATCGCCTTGGACACTGCAGTTTGTGTAAACACCACCTTGCACCTTCCACCAGAGGCAACCCCATATGCTATTATATTAAGAAATGTTCCCACATTGTTGCCACACTTAACGGAATCATGGGATGAGCTGAAAAATGGAGTGATACACTGACTGGCTATACAGTTCTGAGATACAAATCTTTTATTCCAAGAAGTGATAATAGTAAGAAGAGTTAAAAGTCATCGTAAGGAGAAAGAGAGCGGTAAATAGGGACAAACGTGATAGAAGTAAGTCTACTGTTCATAGTTATTGTTCAGGCCTGGTACAGGTTGGATTACAAAATTATTTATTAATTGTGAGGAATACACAACATAGAGTTTACTTCACTAGATTACGTCTAGGGACTTTGCACTTTATGTTATGTTATGTTATTTTTATTTGTAGCGCGAAACCATGAGGGGCAGAAGTCTGAGATTAGAGAAAGAAGTGTGTTTTCAGCTTCTTCTTGAAAACCAACGGGTCCTGAATGTTCCGAAAGGCAAAGGGAAGAGCATTCCATGCAACAGCAGCTTTCCGCGCAAGAGAGCTGCCACCTAGCCTCTGATATTTAAAACGAGGAACCTGCGCGAGACATTGGGACGTAGAGCGTAAATGTCTCAGAGGGGCATAGAAGGAGATGCGTTTTTGCAGGTAGGTAGGGCCGTGGCCATGAAGAGCGTGATGGGCGATAACTAAAGATTCAAATTTGACCCGTTCGGCCACAGGAAGCCAGTGCAGTGAGCGTAAGTGATGTCCCACGCTATTCCTGGAGGGAATGCCAAGAAGAAGTCTGGCTGCCGCATTCTGAACCACCTGGAGCTTCTTCATCAGATAGCCAGGGATACCAGTGTAAAGGGCGTTGGCGTAATCCAGCCGAGACAGGATAAGAGCGCAGATGACTGTTTCTTTCGCAACCCTGGGCAGGAGAGGGAGAAACTTCCTTAGTGATTTAAGAAGACCGAAACAGTTGCCGGCAAGCTTCTTGATCTGAGTAAGGAAGGAGAGGTTCTCATCAAACCACACCACACTTTAGGGTTGCTTTTCCAAGAATGGGGGCTTGAGCACAGATGCTTCCTAAATGCCCGTGTGATGGCTTATCTAGTCAAACTTCGATGCCCTTTATTCTGTTTTGCAAATTCTACAAAGATTAAGAAAGCAATTTTTATCACCTTTGTTTAAAACATGGAAAATACATTTATTATCATGAAGCTACAGTTGTGCATTAGATAACGCGGATATATCTTATTAGGTTTCTATTTTTATCGTATCCACCATTGATAGAAGGAAATGTCTCTCACATCTAGAAGTACTAACATACGAGGTTGGGCAATGAAGAGAATTGCACTATGAAATGAGATAACCTAGAAGTGATTGAAGAGCCTTTTCTTTAAAAAAAATTATGCACAGTTTATTAATATTTTTATTCTATTTACATCTGTTTTTATATATTATGAAATAGTGTGAAATGTATTTAATGTATTCTATCCCGCTGCCTATGGCCTTCATTTCTGGAAGTATTTTTATATAAGATTGGGAGACGAATAGTATCGTGTTATGAAATAAGATATTTTACTTTCTCTCAGAGTAGTACATGATAGGAATCTTGAGCTGTTTTTAAGACGTTTATGTATAGTTTACTTATATTTTTAGCCTTTTTTAACATATATTGTGAAATAGATTGAAATGTATTATAATATATTTTTTCCTGTTTTGGTGATTCTTTTATGGATATTATTATATCCGAATAAAGAGATATTGATTGATTGAAAACAAGTACAACTGTGCTTCAAATACCCACAATCATGGCAGATCATCCAGCAGAGGCAGGGGGTGGTATCCCTCCAGGAAATAAGCTTGAAGCGATCCAGGAGACTGAGGAGCTTGAAGGGGGGAGCTAATGCCAAGTGTCTGTAGTGAGGCGAGGTACCAAGAACGAGGGCCCAAGGAGGTACTTTACAATCAACACTGAGATAGAAGCGGACCACAGTGCCCCCTTGCTGGAGGTTGACTTTCTACGGATGTTGAGAGTCCTGGGTACAAAAATTTAAAACTGGATTTGCAACATCACAGTTAAACCAGAAAGAGATACAAGAGAAATGGGAGAAATGGGAGAGATTGGAGAGCAAGCTGGACTGCCTAACTCAGCTAAAGCAGGCCTTGGAGAGCAAGGTTAAACAACTTGAGGAAGCTGTGGGCAGTACCACAAAAGAAATAACCAGTCTTAAACTGAAAGATACTGTACTTGAGGAGATGTTAGAGAGAATGGGGAACAACGCCAGGAGGAACAATATAATAATACTGAATGATCCAGAAGGTATAAAAGGAGGGTACCTGAATGATTTTGAGGCAGACCTGTTAAGACAGGTTATCCCACTGAAGGATGTTGCACTTGATTTAATGGCAGACATTCGGAGAGTGCAGCGGACCCTTTTAAGAGCAATCCCAATTTAAAGACACATAGCAAAATATTGGGGACCGTCTTGAGCTACACTAAAAGAGCATATCCTGTCAATGCAACTTAGAAAGAGGAGGCTGCAGGAGCGAGGTTTTAATTTCACCAGTAGGTCTGATATTTCCCAGGTGGCACTAGACAGACAGTGGGAATCAGGGAAAAGAAAGGATGAACTCAGAGGGTGGGGGTTATGGTCCAGATGAGATTTCCAACGTTGCTTAAGATATTGCGGAACAATAAAATGCATAACTTGAGAGAGAAAGCAAGGCGGACGAGCTGATTAGTCAAATGAAGGTGCATACCTGTTAAGGGAGGGGTTAGATATCACAAAAGAAGATTGTCAGCACAATTAAAATTCCCTGCCACGTTACGAGTTTCCCTTCCACGTCAGAATTTCAGGAGAACCGAGGAAGTAGAAGAATTCATTAAAACTATTTCCGAAGTGGATGTCAGTTAATTCTGTATGATGGTCTGTATGGTCCCTATCCCTTTTTACATTGCTCTTTTTCTTTTTTTGGTGTTAAGCTGGTATATGAGAGTTATATGTCCCCTGTGGCATAACTAAATGTGATATTTTTATAAGGTTTAATCCCGACTCAGCGGCCCAATAGGCTTAGGCCATGAGGAAGGAAGGAGGGTTCTCCAGGGAGGGGGGAGGAGGGATTTAGGTAGTTTTAGGGATAGGGTCACTGGTTGGGGAGCATTGGGGAAACAAAATCAAAAAAAGAATGTCCTCATCAATTAGATATTGGATATGGGACGGCTCTAATTCTGTTACACTATTGAATAAAGAATGGCTGGCGACCAGAGAGCTCAAGTAGAAATATTATCATGGAATGTTAATGGCCTAAGAGCGAAAGGAAGAAGAGAAAGGATTCTGCAGTATTTTAAAGATGCCTCAGCTCAGATTATTATTCTAGAAGAAACGCACCTAACCGAAAGCGAAATGTGGGAATTATTTAACTCCAGAGGTTGGTCTAAAAGGTTGTCTTTACTAGTCAACAACTGACTATAAAGGGGGTGCAATCCTGATTTTAGAAAAATTCCTATATCACCATAGAGCAAAGTACAATAAACAGAGCAGGTAGATGGGTTATTGTGAAGCTACAATTGTATCATCAAAGCTTTACATTGGTTTGGTACTACGGCCCAAATATTGATGACGCAGAGCCATTCAGAGGAATGTTGACAGAGCTTCTGAATTTTCTTGATCCCGTCATCTTGGCTGGTGATTTTAATGTGATTTTAGATAACACATTGGACCTCTCAGTTAACAGCAGGTCAGCTATAAACAGCAAGATGTTGTCCTTAATTCAAGTCTCCATGAAACAACTTGGATTATGTGACATATGGAAGGAGAAGATAGGAGTCAGGAAGGGTTTTACATACATTAACAAAAAGTATGGGCATCAATTGAGAATCGATTTTTTCTTAGTGGACCAGGGGCTAAAAGAGTTTGCAAGATATTATGCATGTAGGGGCCCATCTGTCAGACCACTTTGCAGTCTCACTAGTTATGTCCTTGTCTACTAGATTAACACAAAGAAGGTGGACTATGCACTGTACTCCTTTGTTGGACGAGGCAACTACTGAGGTGCTTAGCCTAGACACTGAGGAATTTTTCTCTATTTATGTGGTCAGTGCCCGAATGGGAGTAGTATGGAATTCATATAAGGCCTTTTTGAGGGGGAAAATAATCAGTATGCTAGCATTTAGGAGAAAAACGTTTATAGCAGAAGTAGGTAAGCTAGAAAGCCATATTCAGTTGCAGGAACAGGAGTTATTAGGTGTTGCGGGGGAAAGTGAGAAAGCAACTTTACAAGCCTCTCTTCAAGCCTTAAGAACGGAACTGTTAGGAGTAGTAGAAGAAGGCTAAGAAAGAGGTGGCAGGCGAGCAAAATCACTAATTTTTCATACGAAGAGGGCTGTAGGATATTGCTAGCCTGGAAAGCCAAGACAGAACAAATAAGGTGTTTTATAAAAGAAGTTAGGTGTGAGCATTCAGGTAGACCTCTTACTGGATGCGAGGAAATTGAGGAAGCTTTTCAGAAACACTTTAGGGAGTTATACCGGGAAGAGATGGTAGTTACGGAGGGGGAGGTAAAGGTATGGCTTGACCAGGATGTTCCCCCAAGTATTAGTGAGGGTAGTAGTACAGTGATAAATAGTAACATAACCCCTATAGAGACTAAGAGCATAATCAGGGCGGGGAAGTCGGGCAAAAGCAGCAGGACCTGACGGGTTGCCATCAGAAATATACAGTCTACTGGAGGATGTCCTACTGCCATTTATGACTAAGCTGTTTGCGGATAATTTTGGGAAAGGAGCAGAAATGCCCGCATCCTGGAATAAGGCTGCAGTAACATTAATTCCTAAACCAGGAATGCCCTTAAACCTATGCGACTCTTACAGCCACATTCCTTTCTTCCTTTATTTTTTTTCATTTTTAAAAAAAAACTTTATTTATAAAATTTTCACACCAAAACTGAGCGGTCATACACAGAATCCTTCGAGACAATATCCATTGACTTATTTCCATTGTATACATTTGAGTCCTGAACACATTGCACAGTCAGATATACTTTACATTTTACCGACACAGCGGTAAAAACGACCACCAGACGCAGATAGGGTTGTTCCCAGCACCAATGCTTACATGCTGCTGCTACAATCAGACTCACCATCCTGCTCACTGCCAGTCCCCGTTGGATGCAACAAGTCCCTGCATAGCTCTCTCCATAGCACAATATCCTCCTCTAGCTCATCATCCTTACGGCAGGCTTTCATATGCAATTCCTCCGCCAGGGACAACTCACCCACATCCCTCATCCAAGTTTCAAATGATGGAGCCCGCTCACCCATCCAGCAAATGGCCACCCTCCGTTTAGCCAACACCAACGCTAGCTGTAGTAACTTATTAGCCATTTTCCTTTTTTTGCACTGCGGTACCAGCCCCAAGAGGCACTGTTCAGGCGTAGCCTCCACGGAGATTCCCACCCCCTCACGAAGCCTTGTCACCACAGCAAGCCAATACTGATGGACGTCTGGGCATTCCCACGCCAGATGCATGAACCCCGAGTGAGCTTTGTGACATCTAGGGCATTCATGTGACCGGGTGGGATCTATACGGTGGAGCCTCGCCGGGGTCATATACACCCGCTGTAAAAAATTATAGTGCAGTAGCTTCAATCGGGCATTGCAAGACACCTTACGCGTTAGCGTACATACCCTCACCCAATCCTTCTCTGGCAATGGTACCTGCAGATCCTCACTCCAAGCATCCCATGCCCTACGGGCCAAAGACCCCGAATCCACCCTCATGGCCTTATACGACAAGGACACCAGTCTACGACCACTGCCACGCATTAGCAATATGTCTAAAGTCTCAGAGGTCCAGGGCATGTCTGGGTAGGTGGGCCACGTAACCTTGGCCAGTTCCATCAGGCCTGTGTATTAAAGATATTGCCCCTGACCCAAGTCAAACCATTCGCATGCCTGCTCAAAGGTAAGGAAGGTGTAATTCACATATAAATCTGCCAATATCGTGCAGCCACCCTCCCTCCAAGCCTGGAAGGACATGTTCTCCACCATCTTCCGCACTGGGGTCAACTGCCAAATGGGCGACTCCGGATGAAAAGAAGCCCGCCCCAACACTCGCACCACAGCTTTCTGCCACAGGAAGGCCGTTTGCCTAACCACATAAGGTAGTTCCACACTCGCCCCAGCACCCTCCATCAAAATCGCAGGGTGATCTCCTGGTTGCACTCGGCCATCAAGTAAACGCTTTTCTCAGTTATCACCCTCATCCAACCACTGCTCTGCATGCTGGAGATGCGCCGCATAATAGTAAAAATCAAACCTAGGCACCCCCAGCCCCCCCTCCTCTTACCTCTTTAGAAGCACCTGCAGCGCTACTCTGCAGCGCCTCCCCGCCCACAATAGGGTCACCAGTAGGGAGTTCAGCTGTTGAAACACCTTCGCAGGAATTGGACCCAACGCATTCTGCAGGACATACAGACATCTCAGCAGCATCACCATGTTTGCCACAGCTATTTTACCCATTAAGGACAGTGGGAGCGTATTCCAAAAATCCTCGGAGCGCCTCAGTGACTCAACTGCCCTGGTTATATTCAGCTGAAGTAACTTAGCGTCCCCGTGTGCCACCTGCACCCCCAGGTATCTAAAGTGGTCCGTCTCCCATTTCACACCCAATCTAGGCAGCTCCTCCGCCACACACTCTTTCAGTCCTGCCAGAGGGAATGCCAAAGACTTCTCCTGTTGATGCGTAATCCAGAATAAACCGCAAATTGATCCATCATCCGCAATACGTTCGGTATAGCCTCATGTGGGGACGTGACATAAAACAGCGCATCATCCGCATACAACGAGATGAGGTGGTTAACATTCCCAATTGGTATGCCCCAGCGACCCAAGTCCTGCCTCACCCATACCGCCATAGGCTCAATGGCCAAAGCAAACAGCAACGGCGACAGAGGGCATCCCTGCCGCGTGCCACGCCCCAGCAACCACTGTGCTGACCTCGAGTGGCCCAATCGCACACGCACCGCAGGGTTCGTATATAATATTTTGACCCACCTACAAAAGCGTGGTCCAATCCCCAATCTACCGAGAATCACCAAAAGATATCCCCAGTCCACCGTGTCAAACGCTTTCTCGAGTTCAATAGAGACCAGCGCCATCTCCTCAGGGGCCATTTGCGTCTCATGCAGCACATGCACTAACCGTCATATGTTCATGGACGTACTACAGCCTGGGATAAAACCACACTAGTCCTCCTGAACTAAGTAGCCCATGTGCAGTCCCAACCGTTTAGCCAGCACTTTGCATAGAGTTTTAACATCTGTGCTAATCATTGTCAACGGGCGATATGACGCCGGATCCAGAGCATCCCCACCCAGCTTCGGAATCATGCAAATCTCGCCCTCGCGCATCATAGGAGGCAAGACTCCATTATCAAAGGACTCATTAAAAGTCTGTAACACTGGCCGGACTAACTTTGCCAAATATGTCTGATAGTACTCAATGGGCAGTCCGTCAGCCCCCGGGGCCTTGGCCCTAGGGATGTCCGCTATTGCCTCCACCAACTCCTCCTCAGTAATCTGTGCATCCAGCTCCGCCCTAGCCTCGTCAGACAGCTGCAGAAGCTGGAGTCCCTCCAGGAAAGGGATGTAAAGGTCAGCGCTGACCAACGGGTCCGCACTATACACTTCCTGCAGGTGTTGCCGAAACAACTCCAGCATATCTGCCCGAGTATAAACCAGTTCACCCGCCCAGCCGCGGAGGCTAGTAATCAGCGGGGGGGGCATGCTCCCTATGCAATATCCATGCGAGTAATCGGCCAGATTTGTCTCCCTCCGCATGCAGCCATTGGCGATACTTCGTAAGTATATACTTGTCCAGCCTATTCCATGTATCGGCAACCTGCTCACGCAGTGCACGCTCTCGCTCCTGAGCATCATCCTGTCCCTGCGGCCTTGACTGAAGCTCAGCCAGCGAATCCTCCCTATCCCGCAGTTGGGACAGCAATTGCTTCCGAACGCCACACGTCAGTCCCAATGCCGCCCCCCGGACCACCGCCTACATCGCGTCCCACTCATTAGCTCTATTGCTTACAGTGCCCCAATTGAGAGACATATACTCTGTCAGCGCATTTGAGATGGCCTCTCTCCCAACCTGATCCTCCAGGATATCGGCAGGCAACCACCAGCCATGAGGGCCCTGCTCCCCCGCCGCCCACCGAACCGAGCAGCACACAGGCGCATGATCAGACAAAAAACGTGCCAAATGAGTAATCTCCGCTGCCATAAACGCGGGGTGCTCCATCGCCAACACCCTATCTAACCGACTATGTGTATTATGGGTAGGCGTAAAACAAGTAAATATGTTCTGAGTCGGGTGGCGTTCCCTCCAAACATCCCGGATACCCAGGTCACTCATCAGACGCTGCAACCGTTTTGTCATACGCGGCTTGGTGCCCCTCCTGGGCGGGCATCTGTCCATCTCAGGGTCGAGCACACAATTAAAGTCTCCTAACCATATCAGCGGGGTGTCCAAGTCTGCAGAAATCAGATCCTGCAGGGCCCCAAAGAAGTTTGGCTCATCAATATTGGGGGCATAGGTATTTAGTATGCTAACGTCCCTGCCATCCAGCTTACCCCGTAATAGCACATAGCGACCACCCACATCTGCTTCGGTATACTGCAGCGTAAAGGGTGCACCGGGTGCCACTCATATTAGCGCCCCCGAGCATAGGTAGAGTATGACCCCTCCATTTTTTTGCCAAACGTGCCGCCCCAGCATCATCCAGGTGTGTCTCTTGCAGGCATGCAAACATTATGTTATGTCGCTTAAGGAATGAGAGGACTCTTTGCCGTCTGGTGCAGGTGCCCAATCCCTAACGTTCCAACTAAGAAATTTTACCTCACGCGCCATAGGTATTTGCTCGTACGCACTGTCTGGCCATGCGCCAGGACTCATCACTCTCCTGCAATGACACGCCCTTCTCCATAACGCAACGTATATTCACACATCAACAACAAATCAAACAATCCCCCCCACCCACGGACAATGCTCGACTAACATCACAGACGATTCTGCCCACCCGCCGCTCATGCCAGGACATGCACAGCATCCCACTAAGCCCAACAGGGGCAACAAAGAAAAACATCTCATCCATGGTCCGCCCACCCACCACGGGTCAAGAAGCCTGCTGCCATTTTGGTATACACCCGCTTCATTTACACATTAGCCAGGAAATATCCCCCCCCTCCGAGTCCCATCAAACTTGCAAGTGTCTCAATTCTCCCCCTCCCCCCACACTCAGGTCCCACAGCAACAGACAGCACCACACAGCATTACCGCACTCCTGTGTAGTAGTCCTGGGTCAGCGAGCAACGCTGCGGCCCGCCATGCAATGGTTAATCACTTTCACCCCCAGGAAGATCTTCCAACAAAGTCTCGGGCACAACGTCCATTGTTAGTGGCAGAGTCTGATCCTGCGCATCAGGATCAGCGGAAGCAGCTCCCAGCAAGTCGACATCCACAGCACTCTCCACAAGGGGATTAGACTGCAGCGTTCCATCATCGCCCACCGTTATCCTCCTCTGCGATACCTCCAGAGCACTTTGCGACTCCGCTCGAGTCTGCTGCCGCCGCCCGCCCCCGTCCGGCCATGTCCCCCATCGTTGCTTCTGGCCCCTCGCTTCTCCAGGCAGCAGCTCATCTCCATGGATCTCCAGCCACTCCCAAACATCTTCTGGAAAATGAAAGAATTGCGCTTTACCACCGAGATCATCTTCAGCTTGGCAGGATACAGGAGCATATATTTCATGTTCAGGTCCCGCAGCTTATGCTTCACTCCCAGGAAGGATTTCTGAAGGTCCTGAACTTGATTAGTGTACTCCGGGTAGAGAGCCACTTTATTTCTTTCAGACTGGAGGTTCTGGTGTTCCCTTGCCACCCTCAGAATGCAGTCTCTATCCCGATAGTTGAGAATTTTAGCTATAATAGCTCGAGGCTGCGCCCCCAGAGGCGGGGGAGGGACGAGAGCCCTATGCGCTCTCTCAATCACGAACACATCCGACAGTCCCTCGGGGCACAGTTGGGTACAAATCCAGCGCTCCAGGAACTGCTCAGACGCCCCCAGTTCCGCCCTTTCCGGGATGCCCAGCACTCGGATATTGCTGCGTCTCGCCCTCCCCTCCGCCTCCTCAGCACGACTCTCCAGGGTCTTCGTAACCACGGTCATCTGCGCCACCTGCTACTTTAGGGTAACCACCTCACCTTTCAGTTCTGCTATATCCCCCTCAGGGCTCGTGACTTTATCAGCTACCTTCCAGAGGTCCCTGCGCCAAGTAGGTTTACATCCACAGAGACAGTATCTATTCTGTCCTCAAGCGCTTTCCTAGAGCCCTGGATGGCCGCCATGAGTTCCGCCCTGGTGGGCTCCGGGCTCTCCCCCCCACCCCTCCGAGTCCCGTTCCACCCTCCAGTCTGTCTGGTCAGCCGCTGGGGGGGGGGTGCCTAGGAGTAGTGTACTGCGTGATGGTATTTGGTCCAGTCGGCTTCTGAGGCTTGTCTTTGCCCATTGCAACCCCCGGCGCGTGCACTTGGCACACCCATCGGTGCGATTCACGTGCCAGAAGATCCTCCTCAGCGAGGGTCCACTAATAAGCCAGGCCTATAGCTTTAGTAACACACAGGGGCCCCTCTCCACACACAATATCCTTGAAGTGGCAGGGTGGCACACACTGCTCCTCTGTCCCACCACAGCAAGCCAAAACCAGTGCCAAGCCTGCCCCAGTGGGTCCACACTTGCAGCGACTTCAGATCAGCAGGACCACAGCTAGGGAACCACAATCCACACAGGCAGTAGGTATGGGCAAGGCCAACCAATGAGCAACCAATTCAGCTCCCGGGCCGCTCCCAGTCTTGTCCACCTCATTGGGTCCTCAAGTGTCTGCAGTCAAGTCCATGCAGGCCCCACAGGCTCACCAGGGGCCCCGCAGCAGAACCAGTACGCCAAAGTATAGGGCCACAGCCCCCGCAGTCCAGTAGTGCTCAGCACCTTGCTCACAGGAGGGGGGGGGGCGATTGGACAGTGACCCCCCCACACATACACCACTTTCAGGGCCAACGGCCCAGCGCAAGTCCCGCAGCTCTGCCTTCTGTGAATACCAAAAGTAGTAAGTTTAGTATTTTATCTCAGTTTAGTAGTAGTAAAGTTAGGAGTCCTAACTTTACTACAATTAAATGCCTTCTGTGAATACCAAAAGTAGTAAGTTTAGGATTTTATCTCAGATTAGTTCTGTGAATCGGCCCCTCTGTTTTGTCCTCGTTGCATTTAAGCTGGGCGGTGGTGAGACAATTAAACACTGCTGTAAGACAAAGTTTGACATGGGAAGATGATGACTCATGTTTCTTCCAGGTGAACAGAAGCTGAGTGTCGTCAGCATATGAGACGACTTTAGTACCCAAGTCTTCTGCCATCCTGATGAGGGGTGACATGTAAACGTTGAACAGCAGCGGGCTCAAAACTGACCCCTGGGGAACCCCAGTCCGTAGTTTGTGAGTAGTTGACTTAAAGGGGGGGATCCAGACTTGCTGTGTTCTGCCATCCAGAAAAGAATTCAGCCATTTTCCGGCAGAACCAGTAATGCCAAGCTCCTGAAGGCGGGCTAGGAGTAGCAAGTGAGGCACAGTATCAAAAGCGGCCAACAGGTCCAACAGGACCAGAGCTGCCCTGCCCCCAGTATCTAATGCTTCACGTATGGCCTCTGCAATTTCCACCAGTGCCGATTCCGTACTGTAGGAGGCTCTGAAACCCGATTGAGCAGGGTGAAGGAGGCCATGCTGTTCCACAAACGCAGTCAGTTGTTTATTGACCACTTTCTCACAGATCTTAGCCACTGCAGGGAGCAAGGATATCGGGCGGTAGCTGGCAGGGAGATTGGGATCGAGGGACGCCTTTTTAAGAAGGGAAATAATCATCGCCTGCTTACAGGACAGAGGAAAGGTGGCCGATGCCAATGAGGTATTAATCAACCGATTCAAGTGGGGGTTGATCACTGCCACTGCGCTAGCCAAAAGTTTGTCAGGGCAAGGGTCGTTAGGGGAACCCAATTTAAGAGTAGACAGGGCGGCCAAGGAGTCTGTCAGTGAGATAGAATCAAAGGAGAAAAATGTAGCCTTGGGGGGAGGGTGCTAGTTGGCAAGATGTCACAACAGCTGCCTGGTTGTTCCATTAGCCAAAGTGTGATTGCAGTGCCCGAACCTTATTGATAAAGAAATTCGAGAGTTCCTCACACCATAAGAGGGATGGTGTATGGTTGTTAGTCATGGCCTTAGGTGTTACATAACTTTGCACAATATTAAAAAGTTAATTGGTATTATTGCCCGATAGGGCAATGCGTTCAGCATAGTGGGCGCGTTTAGCTTGCACAATAGCGGCATAATAGGACTTTTGGGCCGTTTTGAGGGAGGCTTTAGCCTCAATGCTATAATCCTGACTCCATTTCCGTTCCCACCTTTTACATTGCTGTTTCTGCATTTTCAAAGTAGTAGAGAACCATGGTTTAGAGAGGGACACGTTAGAGCGCCTGGGCCTTGCTTGCGGGGTGAGGCGCACCATCGCCTTCTCAATCCAGTTATTAAAGTTCCCAAGTGCCGAGTTAAGGTCATCAGCTAACTCAGTATGAGATTCCTCAAGAACTTGAGTGAAGACCCCTGGATCAATTCTATGTGTGGCATTACCCAAGTAGTCTCTGCGGGGCATAGCCAGTTGAGACTTGTTAGGGTTATGCCACGAGAAATGAATCAGGTCATGGTCTGACCACGTTACCGGCAGCGGGGCAGCCACCAAGAGTAAAAGGCTGGAACAAATAACATACAGAATGTGGCCCCCACCATGCGTGGGGGATGTTACACTTGTTGTAGTTGGGCCGCCTGCAACAAGGCCAGAAGGTCACGAGTGTCCCCAACCCCTGTGTTATCGACATGTATGTTAAAATCTGCAAGAAGCATAAAGTGCGAGTAGCGGAGTGCCCTAGGCAAGATCCACTCGTTAAGTAAATTAAGAAAATGGCCCATGGGACCCGGGGGTCTGTATAACAGAATACCCCCAGGGAGTAATGAGGGGACATTTTTACGCAAAAATCCAGAGCTTCAATGTCCAGTGTATCCTCGAGTTCATTGCACTGGCATTCCCATTCTTCCCTCACCACCACTGCTACACCACCCCCCCGCCCAGATTTGCGATCTGCTCTCATGATTTTAAACCCCTTCGGGATGGCCATCTCTATCACAGGGCTGGAGAGTGACGTTAGCCAGGTTTCAGTAAGGAAGAGCAGATCTAAGGGCTCGTCGGTGAGCAGATCAAAAATGTCCTGGAAGTGTTTAGAGACCGAGCGGGCATTTCTAATGGCCGCCATTATAGTAGGTGCCTCACGCCTACCTCTGGACAATTCTACACATGAGAGGTGCTGGGGCGGTAAACCAAACATACATTCCGGAACGCGGCCAGGGCCAGAAATGCTGCCGGTTCCGACTCAGGTTTTCACTACTCAAGAGAGAAAATCCAGGCACTTAACACACAAGCAAGTAGGTGCCAAGTTCATCTTCAAATTGACAAAATGAAGGGCCCACTAACTTGCTTGGAATGCAGATACGAGTTCAATTATGAACCTAGCACCCTCCCTGATTATGCCCCTAAATCGGACTTCATAACAGACTCCAAGCAACTACGGGGCGGCCTGGTCAATGCCAGATCACTAGCCAAAAACGCGCTACACATCTATGACACACTCTTAAACCTTAAATTAGACTGTCTATTCATTACAGAAACCTGGCTAAAAGATTGTTCAAACCCTGATGTTGTGAAAGCCCTCCCCTCAGGACCTATGCAAAGAGGGGGGGGCCTAGCAATAATATACAGGAACACAGTGAAATGCTCCACGTTCGATGTCACAGAGCTAAAAGGGGCAGAAAGTCTTGGTTTCTGTCTCCAACCAGATAGCTTGATGTCTTTCGCTGGAGCCTTGATCTACAGACCACCAGGGTCTAGCCTTAAGTTCCTAGATACCCTGGGTGAAAGCATGTGTTCCCTGGTAGTTAGGTACTCTAACTTCACCATTCTGGGAGATTTTAACATACACTTGGAATCCGCTGACACCCCAAGTGCGAATAACTTTGGAGAGATCATAGATACCCTGGGACTCAAACAACAGATAGAGGGGCCCACACACTGTGCAGGGCACACCCTGGATGGACTCTGCACCAATTCCACCAGTCTTAAAGTAGACTCTCCAGTCACTATAATCTGGTTTGACCACAAGTTTATTCCTTTCAGGATTAGTTGCTCCACCACACAACCTGTGAAAGACTCCAGTCAAACTTGCCTCACAATTAGGCGAAAGTGGAACAATATGCTAACCAATCCTAACTTGCATGCGACGGCAGAACTAGGTAAACCTACCCTAACAGGGGACCCCTCGATAGATACCCACATTTTTAATGACTGGATGGCCTCACTAGCTAATATCTTAGCACTTCCCACCCTTCCCAGTAAAAGCCTCCTTAATAAAACCTCTGCTCCCTGGTTTACCCCTCTGCTAAAAGAACTACAGGGCCAGTGTAGAAAACTGGAACGCATATGGAGGAAAAGTTATAAACAAGAGAACTCACCACCTTTAAAGCAGCTCTTAAACAATATCATCAGCAAATCAGAATAGAAAAGAAGGCACATTACTCCAATCTCATCAACCAGGCAGCGTCTGATCAGAAAATGATCTTCAACATTGTAAAATCTTTCACTGACCCAAAAATGCTAGAACACGAAATTCCTCCATCATAAATTTGATGTGATCTGATTGCCAAGTATTTTGACAAGAAAATTAGAGACTTAAAAAAGACTTTAAGGGAACTAACTCCTCGCCTACAGAAGGAGTTGTCCTAGAAAGCAAAACAGGGTTTAACTGTTTCAAGGAGATTAGTCTTGAACAGTCCCGGCAAGCTATCCTCTCATATAAATCAGGTTCCCCTCTTGATCCCTGTCCCCCGAAAATTTTACATGCACTCATTGACATCATAAACCCTATCATCAACCAAATAATTAACTCCTCTTTCAGTCTAGCAATAGTAGCTGAAAACTGGAAAATTGCTTCTGTCAAGCCTCTCCAAAAAAAGAAATTACCAGACCCGACTATTCTCTCTAATCTCAGACCCATCTTGCAGCTACCATGTCTAAGCAAAATAGCAGAGAAGCTAGTTAACACGCAACTAAATGATTTTCTGCAGGAAGCTAATATTCTACACCCCAAACTATCGGGGTCACTCAACAGAATCAGTGCTGCTACATACAATGGAAACTTTAAAATTTGCCTTAGATCAAGGTAAAAATGCAGTGCTGATTCTGCTGGACCTCTCGGCCGCATTCTATACGGTCTCCCACGACATTCTGGGAGACCGGCTAGTGGATAGTGGCATCTCTCACAAGGCCTTGGCCTGGCTAATATCATTCTTGGATAACAGTAGACAAATAGTAACCCTAGGCAACCACAAATTGATAGAAAAACAGTTGCTCTCTGGCGCTCCTCAGGGCTCTGCCCTGAGTCCAACACTTTTTAATCTTTATATGATACCGTTGCTCAACCTGATTGCATCCTTTGACATCGAGTCTATCTCGTATGCGGATGACACTCAGCTAATCCTCACTCTTGACAAAGATTCCACAGCAGCAGAAGAAAAGTTCCAGCACTGCCTGTCTGCAGTCATGGATTGGATGAAAGTGAACCATCTCAAATGTAATAGCCAAAAAACAGAGATCATGCTGCTTGGGAAACCCAACATCTTCATGCCCAAACAGTGGTGGCCGACTGACACGGCACCACCTCCTAACACAGTAGATACTGTGAGGAACTTGGGGATTAGATTCGATGCTGCACTATCCTTCCACCAGCAAGCCCTCTCGGTGCCTGGCACTTGTTTCCACATGCTAAAAACCCTCAAAATGTTTTCGATCTAGTCCTAGTTACAGCTAGGAAAACAGTTGCAGTAGCCTTAATCCTGTCTCGTCTGGATTACTGCAACAGCCTCTACGCAGGTGCTTAAAAGGCAGTTCTGAAAAGACTACAGATAGTCCAAAACGCAGCAGCCCGACTGGTATTAAAACTACCAAGGGGGTCCTCGGCCGCAGCAGCACTTAGAACTCTCCATTGGCTGCCCATACATAAAAGGATTCTCTTCAAAATCTTAGTAATCATCTTTAGAACCCTCAGGGCAACAGGACCCAAATACCTGAGGTCCAGAATTAAACTTTATATCACTCAACGGCTCATGAGATCGTCCTTGGAAAGCCTTTTAGCACCCCCCCACTTCCACCTGTCATCCAGAGGGGGAAAGTCAATGGCAGTCCTAGGAACTAAAGCTTGGAATAGCTTGCCCACCCAGCTGAGACTGGCGCAGTCTGAACTCATGTACAAGAAACTTTTAAAAACCTGGATTTTTGCTGCCCCAGACAATATAGTGTTATCACTCATCTGATCTTCTACCCGACTCTGCTTACTCAACTCCACACCACAGACCCCCCCCCCCGCTTTCGATAGCGCCAAGATGCTCCTCGGAGTGAACGTTGTGCTCTATAAATGCTCTTATTCATTCATTCATTTGGTGCAGACGTGCACAGTATTCGCAGCTACATCCCATCTAGTCATTCCACCACAGTTCAATGTATTAAAAGATAGGAGCTCCTCTCTGCTATACTGGTTCGAATATTGCCTGCCAGGTGGGGGGCGACCGGCAGCGTGGCTGGCGCTGGCTGCTTCCGGGACGCTGACGGGCGCAGACGGGCTTGCCTTAGGCGCACCTTCGGACTGCTTGTTGCTAAGTACAAACTGAACACACCACAAACCTCAAGTCACTCAGTCATGGAGGTAAACTATGTGAGAATGCACATGTAGCAAATTGCCTTGTGTATATATTGTTACTGGGCCAACTACCATACACAAACACATAATGGCAAAGAACAACTTATATGTAATTGGTCCAGACAAGGGAGTAGGATGGAAATGTACTCACAACCCAATAAGTCACTCAAGGAATACAGATCTCGCAGAACTCATCAGCCAAAAATTAAAAGGAAACAATGCAGCGGATGCCACAGGCCATATGCCTGCACTGTGCTGCGTTCTTTCTGAAACAAAGGGACATGTCATATGTACAACGAGATGATGGATCACTCTGCTTTCCCCTGCACTGGTGCACAATTAGCTGACATACACCAACACAGGCACCCATGCACTATGGTGCAAGGATGCCTGCGTCATGGGGAGGAATGCATTTCTGCATGAAGGGACAGCACATAAACAATCACAAAAGTGGACTTTCTCTTCCTATGTGTTGTGTCAGAATGCAGCATGCATAGAAAGGGTAAAAAAATAAGAGAAATGTAAATGTATCTCCATGTTGTGCATCACTACGCCTCCCCTGGTGAGGCATATCAATCTGATGCATTTCCAAATGTACGATTTTTCAACAAGCCGGAAAGGTAGCCAGCTAAATGGTGGTTGTGTGGGAACACCCACGTCAACACCCATGGCCCGCCCCAACCCGCAATCAATCGGCTTTAAAGTTGCCATATGCCCAAGGCCATGAATAGACATATGGTTTGGCTTGACATGTCCCAGTAAGTAGAGTGCAGCAGGTAGGTATGCTGGTGCATCTCAAACAGTGACCCACCTGAGGTGCAAGGGGGTTGTAACTAAGCCACATTGAGTTCAACATTTAGCATTCAAGTGCCTCTGGTGCTAGCTAACCTTAGTACAATATCTCACAAGTCACTCATTTCCATGTGAAATCTGATTGGTCTGCTTATCAAATTACTCTGACCATTTTTTTTCCCATTCACATCATATCACAATTTCAAATATATGTGTATAACCCAATCCATTTTTTGACGTTGACTGTTTACATGCCTCACACTGTTGTGTAGTTCCTACAAATCTATATAGGATCTGTGCGTTTAGACAACATAAACTAAGGGATTGTTGTCCAGACTGAATCCAGGCACCCCCAAAGATATGTTAGTCTGTAGATCAGCTAGCTCACAGTGCCACTATGAGCCCCTCTTACCAAGGAGCGAATAGTTTCTGGCAACTATCCAACATGACAACCCTGATTCCTCAGGGATCGTGGAAACAGTACAGTACTTTTTGCTCAGTCACTCGTGCTTATTTTTTCTCAGAAAGATACACAGAACAAACGGTGGGGACATTTTCAGTAAGTATTTATTGAACCAGCGTCATTCTAGTATAAAACACGTGTGCTGCAACAACCATTAGACATAAACATATATATACAGTTATGAGCACCAATAGAGTAAAGAAAAGGTAGAATTCTACCATAGTGCTAAAACAATGAATATATGCAGGTATATAGATACGTAACAGTAATAATGCATACTCCTACGATGCAAACCCTAACTACATGTACCTAAATGTACCTAGCATGTATGTAGGTGTATAGCCAAGAATCCCCGTAGGATAGAACCAACCCCATTACCTGATGTGGGAGAGCGAAGGACCCTGTCTTCGTCTCAAGATGGACGCCCCACAAGGGATGTCAGACCACTGCGTGTTGGAGTATCTGCGTGCAGGGACCTCTGCGTCTCGCGTCAGCATGGAAGTCTTTCTCCTCTGGTTTGCCCAGTGAAGATGTAGTGCTTATATACCCGAAAGGTACCCTCAGGGGTTCTACCTAGAAGTGTACTGTGGGCATGTCGGGCAAGGATGACGATAGAGGTGACACATATACAGAGTTATTATGCAGAAGATGATAATCTTGCTGTGATACTGAGAATCCTCATGCATAATAAATGAGGCTAGTTTTCGGAGAAAACCACACGACAGTCATGTAGCACCTAACTAGGTAAAAGGTCAGCCCCAAACCCGTTATGTAGAACAATGGTAGTACAGATGTAGGTAAATGGTCGTGTAACTACCTAGGTCTATATTGGGGTACATTGGGGTTCATAACACCCACTCCTCATCCGACTGGACGACATAATACTAAATGCTAAAAAATGCCTGTTTTAAAAGCATAAAAACATTGATGAAATATGAGTTTTAAAAACCTCTAAAAACAGAGTATGTGTTAAAAAAGTGGTGTTTAGGTAGATAAGCTCTATAAGTCCTCTAAAAAGTCAATAGACTGTCAGACCAACTGAGCACACCAAAAGCCATAGTGCTCAGTGAGAGCAGAATTGGAAAAATAAAACAAAAATGATGTTTTCGAATTCCAGTTTTAGTTGTTTTCGAAAAAAGGCCAAATTGTTCCCAGCATACGGAGAGTCAAATGTTTATGTGTCCTGTGTGGGAGATGAAACATCACTGTTGCCTGCCTTCGCAGATGGTGGTCCCTGTAACACCTCTTGGATCAGGTCAATGGAGCAAAGGTGATCTTCTCCAGTTCCCACAGCCGTTGCTGAGGAAGCTTTCGATGCCTGTAAGCCTGGTGAAGAGCTGGTGTCCATTCCAACAGGAGCTGAAGCATCCCATGGTGGCTCTAAGAATACCGACATCAGGATTGGAATACGCTGAGGACACTGCACTACATGGGCCTTTAACGGGTCCAGCAGTACATCCACGTCCGGAGGTGCAACCGATGGAAACGTTAGACAGATGTCCAACACACATTCTTGTCTGCAGCATAAGCAGCGGAATACAGGCAATAAGCAGTCGACCCAGAGTGATATGAATGACAGAAACCAATGCTCACTTAGTTCCCGAAGCCGATTTGTGCCCAGATGGAGTACCATGCGTTCACGGCAACGTTGCTCCAAGAGCGCTTTTTCCATCTCCTTGGTATTTGGGATGTCCATTGCGTAGCAGGAAAATTAAAACCAGGACACCCACTACAAGTAGCAGGATCAGCGGAAGACCTCCAAAAACACTTCCAAATACTGAGTGTATCAAAGATGGAATAACTCCGAAAACAGTCAGAAAGGTGCTTAATAGCCCGGAACCTATGGTCTTAAATAGGTGTGCTATCCCACTCGTATCAGACATGTTAAAGATACAATGTACCATTTCCCTGAAATGGAGCGGGAAGTTAGTTCGGACTAGGGCCTGTATCTCAGCTGAAGACCTTGCAACCTGTAGATCAAAAGTCTCGCGGGCTGGGGTTAAGGCCACCTCTTTCTATAAAAGTTTGGCGTTCAGTCTGCTCAGTGAATCAAACCGTATTAGGGAAACATTCACCGAAGGCCATAGCGGCGCCTCCCTGACTGTGTGGGTCGTGGAAACAATACTTGCATACAACAAGTAACCCTGGAACTTACTGTGACCAGATATGCAATGCCCGGCAGCATCCCACAACAACCTTGATCATTCAACATCAAATAACTCCCCTTCAAGAGTAGTTTGAACACCAGATGAATCACTGCAGCTGGGGACCCTTTCAAGTGACAAGATAGGTTTGCAAACGAAGCATTGCAAGCTCCGTGAAGCATAATATCCTGACAAATTAAAGATCCATTAACGAATTCTCTCAGTATGAACCGCTGAGAAAGACTCCAGTGTCACTATTTCTGCATCTAAATCTGTACGTTAACTCCCAAGATTCATGGATGTATTCCTCACCCAAAGCTTCATACCTGCCTACCTGGTGGTACTGTAGACAATATTGAAATTGAAATGTTGTCACTGGCAATGTTATATGTCCATGGATTAACCATTCTGTGGAAGGTGATTCAGCCACAGAGAAAGGTAATTGGTCTAATGTTTCAATGTGCAACATTGTATATTTTGCATCTTTTCGTGCCATTGTTGTCTGCCTTTTCGTTAAATTATAAGCAGAAAACAGAGATGTACTGTTGATATATCGCCAGGGCATGTGACTGGAGTGCAATGAATGTAACGTCCAGCTTAGTAACAGAATTGATCGTAGCTGTGATTGCCCATGTTGAAGAATGGACAAATCCTGTTCCGTAATATCTTTAGCAGAAGACACAATGTTGCCCAGTGAATAAATGCTTGATGTTAGTGTGGTCATGCCATTGTCAACCTCTGCCAAAGCCTTTTCTAGGTTAGCCTTATCAATTTCACGTAATCTCTCCACAGCATCCTGTTGAGAGATCTTCCATACTTCATTGTAAATAGCATATAAGAAGCGTTTTCAACGTGGTTTTCGGGGATCTAACAAAAAATCCCTTAGATCCTTGTCATCTGAAAGTAAGGATAAGTATTGTTTCACCTGGGACAGTGTTGAGGTTTTTGGCCAGTCTAGGCATAATTTCCCAACACTGTAGGATGTCACCACCCCCGGATGTTCCTGTTGTATATAGCGTTGGTCAGGCCTATGGATACTAAACCCTTCGGTGGTACCCCTGAATCTTGACTGACACCTATTTGTGTCTATAGGCCAAACCAACCATCCCTTCCAATTGGGGTCTGATGAATTGTATGAACCATCATGTATAATGCCATCCAGCTTATCTTCACTATACTGTGTATAATTTTGCCATCCCTCAAAGTGTGAAAGCGAAGGAATCCGAGGTGTGGTCAAGTCCTTGAACTTGGCTAGTCCAAGACAGGAAGTTTGTTGCACTGTATTGTTCAGGAAGACAATCTGTTGTGGTATGAGATGCACTCTAAATAATGCCTCAGTTTCCTGAACTTGCCAATCTTTAGTCCCCCAGACAGATTTCATGTCTATGGTGTCCCTCCAAAAGTCGAACCTTTGTAAAGACAGCTAGGAAATAAAGGAAGCAGAGTATTCTGTTTCGTGTTAGTAAGCATATTTTTCCTTGCAGGTGTAGGTGCAACCTTGTAATAATATGAGGTTGGGTCTGAAGTGTTAAACCCAGAAAAATAAGCAAACTTGTGTGCAAACACTTGAGATCTACCTTTCGGTGTGTAGGGCAATGTTCCCATTGAAGGTAAGTAAACACATTACATGGGATACTCGCTTTGTGCAAAAATTGTTGACCATAATGTTGATAGCAATACATGGTGTCAAAGTCAGATGTAGCATCATACAATTCATTTTTTGAAAAAGCAGCACTTTCTTCTAAATCAGACAGCATGCTATTCACAGTTTCAAAGTCCCAATCATCAGAGAATGTACTGGTGGTGATGATATCATTCAAAGAAATTTTAACTACATGTGGTATTTTCAAAAGTTCAGGGGGACCAAATACATCAAATGAAACCCTATCCCAAACTATTCCTTCAGGAATCGGAACTGCTGTAATGTTCACAAAGGACAGGTCTCTTCGTTCACGATGAGATGATGTACGTGGTTAGAGGACCATGTTCACATGTGGTACTGCAGAGCGTTCTGGGAGATAATGTCCATTCAGAAGCAAGAAAAAGACAGTCACTACACCTATCCAAAGGACTAGGAACAGTAGATCAATTGCAATCCAGAGCTCTAGCCAGGGAGAAACAAAGTAAGTCTTTTTCAGCCAAAGGTAGATATTATTAAAAAATTCTTTGCGGGAAACAGAAGCTGGCGGCGACTCAGGTTCACTCGGATCCAGTGAGAAGGTATCAAAATCGATGAAGTAGCCAGATGCTGTTCGATCTATCTTTGATAGCTCAGCAGGTTTAGTTGAACTGGCAGTTGACTCATTTTGAGGCATATTCACATAGATATCGGTATTTGGCCGAAATTAGATCTATGTTTCATTTGAATTTTGCTGTTGTTCAATTTCAACAGGCACAAGTTCCATTCCATTTCTGGCAACTCCGTTACTTCGTAAAGTATAATCTTTAAATGTTATTAGTCTTTCTGTCTGAACTTCCTGTATGGTGGCAAGAGGAGATCGGCGGCTACCCAGGAGCCCACGCGGCCTGCTATTCAGTATCGGCCACATAGTGTGGTTTGATCAGATCAATGGAGACAAATCTCTTTTCTTTCTTGCCGGCAAGAGGCGGAAGAAGTACTGTTCTTGTACCTTCGACAGCCAGGACAGGTACATGCGTTCTATAAGATGGCCAAAATTATTTTTTGTCCACAATCTTTTCTCTGACCAGGTCCCCGATCTTTGGTTCCCAGGCAGATTTTGCCGGAACAGCTTTAACTTCCCCAATGGTTGTGCGTTTTACTTGGCCGTTGCTTTGTAATACCCAGAATTCATTGAGTTCCTGTAAAACAGCCAAACGATAATTGATGTCAAATGCTTTTTCATCCGCCACTGCGCTGCCACAATGGAGTTCGGGTACCCACATTCTCGTCCCAAATAGGATCTCGTATGGAGTACGGCCTCCCAGGGAGCTTCCTGGCATGTTATTTAGTGCCCTCTGAACCCCATATAGGTGATTGACCCAACTACCACCCGAGCCTAATACCCTTGCCATTACGGATTGCTTTAAGTCCCGGTTTTTCCTCTCCACAATCGAATTTCCCTTGGGATGATATGGAGAAGAGTACCGCAATGCTACACCCAAACTTCCCATGGCTTCCTTGTAAGCCCGAGAGCTAAACGCATGGCCATGGTCAGAATGTAAAGTGCCAATTGCGTATGTCCCTATGAAGCCTCGCAAATCCTTTATAACAGTTTGGGCGTCAGCCGAGCGCTGAGGCCAACCCACAGGAATCTAGAGCATGAATCCACTGCCACCAAGATGTACTTGTAAGCCCCATCAGATTGTAGGGGGCCGCAGTGGTCCAATTAGACACAAATGCGAGAGGTCTGTCTGATATCAGTAAAGGTGTCTGTGGTGGATTTGCTATGGTGTAACCCTTCATCTGCTGGCAGATGTCGCACTTGAGGACAAAACCTGTGGTCTATTTAGTAAGACCTGGCCACCAATAACGTTGTTTCAGTAATGAAACTGTTGCAGTGATACCTGCGTGCGCTGAGCCCAGACCCTCATGTGCAGCTAGTATTAAACCTAACCTGCGATCCATGTTTGGTATTACTCTATCCCCCACTCCTGAAATTTGAGCATGCGGAATATTTTGTGCATCTAACTTGTAGGAGTACTTGAGTGGAAAACCTTTTGGCATGGCTGAGCTGTTTTTACGTGAAGCGATGACAGCTACCATTAAGTCTCCGTCTACTCTCGTGCGAGAACGAGTGATTGCAACAACGACAATAAATTCCCTTCAACGTGCACACCAACACAGTGATGACTCAGCGTATGAATCACGTGAGCCCCCGGCAAGCCTTTTTTCAGCTCTGCCACTTGTTCCCAAAGCAGTTTATGCTTTATTGTGCCACCTTTTGAATCTTTAAACCCATTCTGGCCTCAATAGTGAAGATATTCATTGTAGGACTGGACACAGTAAAACAAATTGCACACAATGAGTGTGGGGTATTCTCGATCCGTATTTTTTAGTGCCAGTACTAGGGCTTTTAGTTCTGCCAGTTGAGCCGTGCAATTCCCTAGAGACTGCGTCTGCGTATTGCTAAGATGGAACTTACCATCCCACATACGTCCTTTTACAATCGCACAAGCTGCGCTGTATTGCTGTTTTGTAACCCTGGGCGTAAAATCCGCTCCGCTCGCCGAGTTTGCAGATTTTTGGCAACTCCGCCTGCCGCACAGAAAAACTCAGCGTTTCGCAACGGAGCGGAGGTTTTTTTGTGTTTGCGTGCTCAAAATGCGTTTTCGCCTGCGCGGGAGCGACTTACCAGGATGCCTGCATTCGCCGATGAGATTTCCCATCCGTTCGCGAGCGCCACGAGATTTGGTAGCCGGCCGCATGGTCCTGCGAGAGTGTGTGATCGCGAACACGTCATTCAGGAGCGCCAGTGGACTTACGGCGGAAGTTTTGTGAAGATCGCAATCCCAAACACGCAGAATTTGCAATCTGGAGAAGAATCTCTCTCGAGCAGCATCAAAACCTTCTCAAAATGATTATTTGGATTAATAAAACTCCTCAGATTGACATTTGGCTGTACTTTTTTGTGCAAGGAGTCCTTTTTCTTTTTTTAACTTTTTTTTTTAAGAGGAAGGAGGTGCCCCAGAGTCTCCAACTTCCTGTTCCGGTCCAGCAGGCTCCTCCCAGTGCTTTGTCCATCTCCTATTCACTTTTCATTTGGAACTGGAAGGATCACTCTTTGTGTTTGCTGCATCATATATCATTGGATTTGAGGACTTTTGGATTTGAGATTTCACAAGTAAGTTGGAAAATTGGTGTTTGTTTGATTGGGGCATTGCACCTACTTTTTTTGTACTTTTCATCGTTTTTTTCAAATGTATTTTGGTGGGTGGCCTGTAGTTTCAGTAGGGGCCTAGTTGTTTCTTTGTATGTAATTTTTCTACTAGTTTTCTTTTATAAAGGATACATGTTGCAAAGTTCACTACATTTTCTCCAACTTTTGAAATCAATTAGCAATATTTATTTAATTCACTAGCCCAATAGTCTGCCAATAGGCCTTTCAGCCAGTAGGCCCAGAGCTACTCATGGGTGCATAAAACAACTGTTTCTGTGGTGTCTGTTGAATTTAAACATCATTTAGGGCATGAATGGCATTGGATTGAAATGTAAAATGTGTTTTTTTTGGTATTTCACTTTTTTTTATGTGTGTTAAATAAATGCCTGTAGAAGTGTCGGTCAAGAAGGGGCTCACTGCATTGGATAATTTCTTTGTATGCAATTTTATTAGTATTATAGGAAATCACAATAAATGCTTTGTCTCTCTTGTGTTCTTCTTTCCCACAGGGACTTCCACTTCAGTCCCTTAGAGGTGAGCCCCGGCTGCCGTCGTCCGTCGGACAGAAGGAAAAAGGCTCAGGTAAGTGTTTTTGTTTTATAGTTTAGTCAAGGGAGGATGTGAGGGATAAATAAACAGCTGTGCATAGAATGTGAAGGGAGGGGGTAGAGGTTGGAGTAGCCAAAAGAAAAGGAGTAGCCGATGATTGCGGCTCTTGTCTTTTTCCCTTCTCACGTATTTCCATTTCCCTTGGTCCCTTTCACCCCTCCGCCTCCCCTCCTGTCCCTCTCCGAATCAGCCCCTTTCCAAAAGCCCCGTAGACGCCCAGGCACCTGGAAGAGCCACGTCCCTCCGGGGCCGTGGCGTGGTGGCTCCGCGTCCTTCAGTAGGGTCTGGTCTCCGTCTGCTTCGGCTTTCCCTCCTCCGCCGGGTTCGGGTGTTCTGCTCGCCGGACAACTGTGACCTCCCCTGGGCTCCGGTTCTCTCTCTCGTAATGCTGTTGGGTCTTCCCCGTCTTTCCGGTCTTCCCCGCTGGTTTCTCCGCTTCGCGTTCCCGTGCTCCGCGTAGCTGGACCAACGACAGCCCAATCCAACGCTCTCTCCGCCCCGCCTTCTTGAGGCGTGTATCCTCTGACGTCCGTCCTCAGGTCCGGCTTAAAGGGGCCGCCTGCCGATTCCCCTCTCTCCACTTCTTGCGGACAGCAAAGCGGCCAGCTGGTAAAGGGGGTCTGTGAATATAGGAGGGGAGAAACATATGATGGGATGGCATCGCACTCCTTATCTTCTATCCCATCGTCTATGACAGGGGCTACCTGACAATGCCTTTGTTGGATGTGTGTGGTTGTAACTTGCAAACCTTTTTTTGCCCTTTGGATTTTCGTTTTTGGCATTGTTGCATTAAAGCTGTGTTGTTTAGCATGCCTCCTTCCTTTGTCTGGCCAGTGTGTGAGTGTGTTTGTAATAGTGGGCCAGCATTTGCATTGGCTGAGCCTCCCTGTGTGGCCAGGGGCCATTTTGTAAAGTCTGTGTCCATATAGGCCTGCTTGAATTCATTGTTTTCCAGGCCTCCTGCTTGTTGTTGTTGCTAGTGAGTGACCATGTGGCTGGTGGCCATTTTGTGGTGGTGGTAGTTAGTGTGCTTGCTTTTGCCATAGGCCTGCATGTCTTCTTTCCTTTGTTCCTCTTGGCTTATTGCTTCTTGCTGTGGCCTGCCTGGCTATGTGGCTGGCGGCCATTTTGTGAAGGCAACCAGTGTGCTTTTGCCATAGGACTGCATTGTCTGTCTTCACTTTCTTGTTGTTGTGGCCTGCCTGGCCATGTGGCTGGTGGCCATTTTATGAAGGCAGCCAGTGTGCTTTTGCCCTAAGCCTGCATTGTGTGTCTTCCCTTACTTGTTATTGTGGCTTGGCCATGTGGCTGGCGGCCATTTTGTGAAGGGGCAGCCAGTGTGCTTCTGCATTAGGCCTGCAGCCTTCTTTGTGGTGGCCATGCCTTCTTGCTGGTTGTTGTTTTGCATGCAATTTTTTCTTCTTTTATCCAGCAAAAAATGTAGCACAGTTCACTACATTTTCTAATAAATTTGCAATATTATTGATTTGAATTGCTTGATTAACTATGTGGCCTAATCTGCCCATGGGTTTTCCAACCAATAGGCCCAGAGCTACTCATGGGTGCATGAAACAACTGTTTCTGTGGCGTCTGTTGAATTTAAACATCATTTAGGGCATGGATGGCATTGGATTGAAATGCAAAATGTGGTTTTTTGGGGTTTTCACTTTTTTCATGTGTGTTAAATAAATGCCTTTGTTGGATGTGTGTGGTTGTTGTGTAACTTGCAACCGTTTTTAGCCCTGTGGATTTTAGTTTTTGGCATTGTTGTATTAAAGCTGTGTTGTTTAGCATGCCTCCTTTGTCTGGCCAGTGTGTGAGTGTTTTTGTAATAGTGGGCCAGCCAGCATTTGCCTTGGCTGAGCCTCCCCACGTGGCAAGGGGCCATTTTGTAAAGTCTGTGTCCATATAGGCCTGCTTGAGTTCATTCTTTCCAGGCCTCCTGCTTGTTGTTGTTGCTTGTGAGTGACCATGTGGCTGGTGGCCATTTTGTGGTGGTGGTTAGTGTGCTTGCTTTTGCCATAGGCCTGCATGTCTTCTTTCCTTTGTTCATCTTGGCTTATTGCTTCTTGTTGTGGTACTCTGCCTGGCCATGTGGCTGGCGGCCATTTTGTGAAGGCAGCCAGTGTGCTTTTTCCATAGGCCTGCATTGTCTGTCTTCCCTTTCTTGTTGTTGTGGCCTGGCTATGTGGCTGGCGGCCATTTTGTGAAGGCAGCCAGTGTGCTTCTGCATTAGGCCTGCATGTCTTTCTCTTTCCTTTCTTCCTCTTGGCTTATTGCTTCTATCCATTGTCAGCTGCAGCTCCCTGAATGCTGAATCCCACGTGATGCACAATGCCAAACAGGGTCCATTACATTTGTATTTTTGTTGTTGTTCTTCTTCTATCCTTCCTCAGTGTACTGTACACTAGTACACCAACCATGAAAGCCCTTGTTTTTGTCAGTCTCACAAATGTCTACACTGTATTATGTTTTTTTAATAACTGAGGTAATAATAAATGCAATAATATTAATAAGTGTGACCACACAGAAAGTTATATATTATATTTGTTTGTTTGTACTAGTAGTAATTGAACCACAACATGAATACTACGTTTCACTGATGTTCTTCTTTGCTTTTAGGTGCACAAAAGAGGAGGAGGCGTCATCACCCATTGTACTGCCAGACAGAAGTCCTGCTGTGCACGATGTCACATGACGTGTGACCACAGACATCTCTTCAACTTGTGCCACTGCGTGCTGCTGACATCTGAAGAAGATGGCCCCAAAGAAAGGTACCGGGTCCTCCAGCACCAAGAAAGTTGCCAGTGAGAAGAAGGAACTGCCACGTACCAAGACTGGTGTGGCGCCCAAGATTTATTTTGGGAAACAAAAAGTGCACCTGCAGCAGCGGTGTCCAGGGAGCAAGCTGGGAGCAGCACCCCCGCATCAGTGGACCCACCCCTTCAACCTAGGCCCAAACCCATGTCTGTCGCAGAGGCAAACAGCCTAATCACGGCAATGCCGAAGAGCAGTGATGTTGAAATTGACTAATCGTTATCGCAAAGTAGTACCCAATCAATGCAGGGAACTGAGATAAGTGGGCAACAACAGCCGCAACCGCCCACAATAGTAGTTGTTCCTCACGAAACACCACTTGATACAGTGGGAGGCGCACCTTAGCGGCCAAAAAACGGCACCCATTGCTGTTGGTGGGGATGAAGAAGTAGAAGATACGATCGCGGTGGAAGATGAACAAGAGGCAGACATTTTCTCTGGTACACAAAGTAGCCCTGTCCCCAGCAGTGCAGTGGTACCGCCCACATCCTCATCAGCAACATCTCAGTGGCACAAGAGTAAGAGTCAGGCTGAGACACCAAGGGGTCCCAGGCAAGAGAGTACTGCATCGAAAAAATGTGCGGTGTTGAGCCTAACAACATCTGGCGTCAAGAAGTCACTTGCATCAGTGGCACCAGAAAAGAAAAAAATCCAGCTTACCATTCTCAGCATGTTTAGGTCGGAGGGGCAGTATGAACGCAACCACCCAACGGCACGTTTGTACAATGCAAAGCTGGCTAAAATGTTAGCGCTGGACCTCTTCCCTTTTTCTTTTGTGGAAGGGGTGGGTTTTCTTGAATTTGTGACAGCCATCTGCCCAAAATGGAAGGTTCCCAGCCGGTCCTATTTTGCCAGAGTTGCTGTTCCAGCACTACATCACGACGTGCTGGAATTGCTTGGACAAGCTTTGCGTTATTTATCAGTGGGGTAACCCAGTAACGTGCAGAACCAGGGGATAGATACGTTAAACGAGCAGTAGTTCTGCCACAAAAAACAGACTCAAATTCTCTCCTATTTGGTCCTCACAAATAGTATGACTCCAATAAATGGTAAAGTTAGTCACAACACTGATTTTGGCAAAACAGACACTTGCACCAAATTAAATGTGGTTAAAGTTTATATAGGAAAATCATATTCCTTTAAGAATTAGTGATAAAGCACAAGACATATACACAAAAACACAATTATCAAACTAGATTTTTTACATTGGTGAAACACAGGGGAGGTGAAAATAATGAGTGTTTTACACATATGTCACAATACAGTTCAAACATAACCAATAATACATATAACACATAATCGATTTAGCACAGCGTGATATCAATAATGAAACACCCTCAACAAGATCTAGAGTTTATCCTTTTGTCTATGATGGTCTGGTTGGGCGGCAACGCTTGGTTTATATATACGTCGACGTTTCGACCCCTTTAGACCGTGTGAGAATGAAAAAACATCATCATGGGGTCTTCATCAGGACTAAGAACAATATTTGTGTATCGCCTGCATAAAAAGGAGACATGAGTGTGCTTTTAAAATTTAGTGTTAGACAGATAATTTACGTGTGAGAGGATCTTGGTGAAAGCACAGGTTCCACGCTCACCTTCTAGGGTTGATCCAAAAATGCCCAAATGGTTGACCTCGCCGTCAGTACAAGGCAACCTGTACATAAAATATGTGGAGTCCTCCTATCAAAAAATAATACATAACATTGACACCTCAATGTGGTGTTCAATTGATATTCCTTGTTATATAAGAACCAAGAACGGATAGTACCTCGTAGAGGAACTTATATCTCCTCCGATCTGCGCTGCTAAATCCCACTGATTAATCTATTCCAAGACGAGGGGCACAGCGTGCTAAATAAAGATCTATAAAAATAATATAAACAATGCACTCAATTGTAAATTTGTGCTATGGGCGTCATAATAAAAATAAATTAAACAATTGTGCAACAGCTAACCTCAGGCGTCATGCGCTCGGGCGAATGGCTAATTCGTGTTTTACACTCAACGTCTGTTCAGGACTGGATGAGTAAATCGGGGCCCGCAGCCTCCGTACAAAACAATCTTTCAGTGCCCAGGTGCAACCTTGCTACCTTGAACCCTGCGTTAAAATAACGGTAAAGTCATGTCTGAGTTACAATGTAAATTAATTTCGGCAGAACAGAACAGGCAGAATGTCCGTCAAACGCTCAGAGTTCACTGAAGAAGCGTCCTCCATGTCTGGAGGAATGCTCCTACTAAAATAGATTAGTGAGGCCGCCAGCGTCCGCGTGCACGCAAAGCACGTTAGGAATGCGAATTCCTACATGTTGGCCTGACAACGAACGCGGAAGGTGATGCTGTAAAGTATCAGCGCGACGCGCCGTGTCAACAATGTGCAGACTATCCTCCAAAAAAGGAACCAATTAAAGCGCGTCCTAGCTGGTAGAAAAAACCTCCTTACTGGTGGATAAAAACAAACAAGCCGTCTCTGCTAATTAAAACGGACTCAAATGTAAAGACATCAGACACGCGACGTCGGCAGTACGAGGCTGCACTTACGAAGTGAGGTGCCTCAAACGAAGATTCCATTAACGCGTGGTATTTATGGGGTCATATGAAACAATTGCTACAAGACGATGACATCCGTGGAAGTCTCTGATGTATAGAGCTCCGTTTGCGAAATAGTTACGTAGTAGGAGCTATTGAGTGAATCGCCATGTAGAAAATGTATACTCTTTCTGATTGGCAACACATGACACTATGTTGGTGTGTGGCGAGGATGACAAACACACAAAGTCAGAATATGGCACGTACCAATATGGATAAACACTACCGCTTGGATGTAGTACAATTAGAGGGAGTACCTAACTGGTGTTGTAGACATATACATGATGAAAAAACATTATTACATTGACAAGATCGTAAAAATTGGTCATATTAATGCATTTGTGAGTACAAAGGAGATGAATATACCATAAATTGAAATTAATCCATATCAAGCATTTAGCAACCATAGAGTACATATGCGCATATCTCTGTACACAAGGGTAATGGGATTATATTGATCATAATTCAACACCTGCAGATAGATATACCATTACTGCTTAATTCTATGCATAATACATTTTTAAAGAGACCTATACGATTTAACCTGTGCATAAGAGTGAGATTTGTCTCGAAATCTCTTCTGATTCATTCAACCCCCTATGGACAGAGTCAAGGAGATGTATCCACTTGCATTCATGCAAGTTCATAGTGGATGTCAGAGCCCCTCCTCTTGGGTTGGGTAGTATTTTTTTCTAGCACCCACCACTTCAAACTGTCATAAGGGTGAAGCATCTCAGTGAAGTGTTCCACTAACGGGGCACCTTGAACCTTACAACGAATCTGTGAGCAGTGTTGCAGGATTCTCGTCTTGATCTTCTGTTTGGTCTGACCGACGTATACCTTGTTGCAAGGACATCTGATGATATAAATCACGTCTTGCGTTTTGCAGTTAGTGTGATAGTGTAGAGCAAATCGCCTGTCATTATGTGTGAAGTCTTTTTGTTCAACTGTCAGATCACACGCTTTGCAAAGGCCACATCTGAAGTGACCCTGCAGTGGTGGTAACAAGAGTAGAGAGCATATGTCAGACGTTGATTTGTCCCGCAGATATGAACTGACTACATGATCCCTGATCTATCTTCATGCTAATATTATTCCAGTGGGACTCCAAGTGAGAAACGAGCCCGCGATTTTCATAGATATCCTCAAGTTTAGGGAGAACTTTAGCTTTGTGGCCAACAACTGCTCCAGGCACTGGATGGTGCTTGGAGTGGAGACTGCATTGGAATACATTAAGAAACTGACTAAAGAAATTGAAGAACTCAGTGAAGAAATTCTGGATGACAGGGCACTAACTAATGCAAAGGAAACCCTAAATAGGCTGGATAAGACAATTGCTGAATTCAATACTATTACACAGAATAGAAAACTAGACAAACTAGCCAAAGATATAAGAACATATGATAAAAAAGTAACGTATCCTTACATTACAGACGAGTATCATCAGCAAGACGGCCAGGGCCACTATGTGAACAGAGGCAGGCAAGGTGGTCGTAAATATAAAACCTTCTCTGAATCCTCATATTCAAGCGGTACTGACAGTGACTACGACCAGACCAGTTCCAATACAAACAGACAACAATCGCACCAAGTTTAGGGAGAACTTTAGCTTTGTGGCCAACAACTGCTCCAGGCACTGGATGGTGCTTGGAGTGGAGACTGCATTGGAATACATTAAGAAACTGACTAAAGAAATTGAAGAACTCAGAAAAGAAATTCTGGATGACAGGGCACTAACTAATGCAAAGGAAGCCCTAGATAGGTTGGATAAGACAATAGCTGAATTCAATACTATTACACAGAATAGAAAACTAGACAAACTAGCCAAAGAGTTAAGAACATATGATAAAAAAGTAACGTATCCTTACATTACAGACGAGTATTATCAGCAAGACGGCCAGGGCCACTATGTGAACAGAGGCAGGCAAGGTGGTCGTAAATATAAAACCTTCTCTGAATCCTCATATTCAAGCGGTACTCTCAGTGACTACGACCAGACCAGTTCCAATACAAACAGACAACAATCGCACCAGGGACCAAGTTTCCAGGGGTCTAGCTATCAGGGACCCAACTACTCAAAACTTGCATCGGGTACTTTTTTAGGGCACGCCAGATGGTTGACCCACAGGGGAGGAGGACCACCACAGGGTTGGTCAGAGGACAGAGGACAACACAGAGGTTTGAACAGAGGCAGGGGCAGGAGAGCTGTGAAGTTTTACCCTCAATCACATGGGGAAATACAAACCAGATGACAAACCTACCGATGGTAGAAGAATCTGTGAATTTACAAGAATCCAACCAGCAACCAACAGAACTTAGCACCACTAATGGAGAACAAAGCAATCCTGTCATCAACCTTTCTAATCATTGTCTGTCTCCCACTGAAATGTCTGTCCTCTCAAAAGGTCTCAGTTATGTGCCTACTGCTCCTACCAGTAGCTTTAATACCAAGTTTGAATTACACAGTTTTTTTAAGGAAGATACGTTTACTGCACTATTTCATAAAAATCCTAACCCGACATATGAAAATAGATGTCCTGCAACACCACTCCGTACACCTTCCACATTTTCACCCCCTACACACCTGATGTCTAACAAAGTCCTTGCCTTCGAGCAAGTAGTTTTGAGGGATGTACTCAAACTGTTTGACAACAAAAAATACATCAAACACAATATCAGTAAAGAAGAGAGAGTGAGCCTGGATACACTGAGACAAAATCAAGATGTGATTATTAAACCAGCGGATAAAGGGGGCTCCATTGTGATTCAAAACAGAGAGGACTATGTGACTGAGATCTTAACACAGTTATAAGTTGTAGAAAACTATAAGAAAATTCCAGGAGACCCTACTAAAGACGTTTCAAAACTCATACACCAACTTACCACACAAGGGCTGGAAGAAGGTTATCTGAGTGAACGTGTTTGGTTACTTAAATCAGAAAGAACCACGCATCCCCATCATCTACACACTCCCTAAAGTGCACAAAAACAGGGACAAAGCCCCTGGTAGACCCATTGTGTCGTGCTGTGGCTCTGTTTTAGAGCCTCTGTGTCGCTATGTGGATATCTTTTTACAACCATGGGTGCCCAAAACTAAATTATACATACGTGACACGATGAAAGTGATCAACTGGGTGGAGGGTTTCCCATTTGACAAAGATAAACAACTATTGGTAACCCTAGACGTGGCCTCGTTATATACGAGTATTCCCCAAAAGGAAGCGCTGGAAATAGCCCATGAGGTTTTAGAACGTAGAGACAGACCTCACTGGGTACCAACAGACTTCATCATTGGTCTATTGGAAGTAGCTATGACTAAAAACTGTTTTATATTTCAAAAAGATTTCTTTTACCAAACCAAGGGAGTAGCTATGGAGGCGGGTTTCGCCCCAGACATAGCCAATCTGTACATGGACAGCTATGAGGACAAGTACATCTACAACCTCGATAACTCTTTCATAGAAAACATCACCCTATGGAAGAGGTATATCGATGATGTCCTCATGGAATGGACAGGGAATTCAAATTCATTAGAGGATTTCTGCATATGGCTCAATGGCAGATCAAGAGATATACAACTAACTATGTTGTATAATCAGGAACAGATAGATTTCTAAGATCTTACCATCAAGACTGAAGAGAACGTGTTATACACTTCATTATTTAGGAAACCATTAGAACGCAACACATTACTGGGATATTCTATCCATCACCCCAGAAACCTGAGAGAGAATCTCCCCTATGGCCAGTTCCTCAGACTTCGGAGGAACTGTACCCGTAGGTCAGATTTCTTTAGGGAATCAGATGCTCTCATTTCCAGTCTAAGTGAACGAGGGTATCCCCGCAGTCTCCTAAAGACATCGAGGAAACGTGCGTGGTACTGCAATAGAGATATATTGCTACAAGTTAACCAAAATAAAAAGACTGAGAGTGACAGGATTGTTTGTGTCTCCACATTTAGCAACAGAAGCAATGAGATTTTAAAAAATCATAAATCGCAACTGGTCACTCATATCAGATGAAATAGGAACTACTGACCAGCCCCTCTTTGCTTTCAGAAGGGGGAGAAACATCAGGGATCATGTAGTCAGTTTATATCTGAGGGACAAATCAACGTCTGACATATGCTCTCTACTCTTGTTACCACCACTACAGGGTCACTTCAGATGTGGCCTTTGCAAAGCGTGTGATCTGACAGTTGAACAAAAAGACTTCACACATAATGACAGGCAATTTGCTCTACAGCATCACACTAACTGCAACATGAAGGAAGCGATTTATATCATCAGATGTTCTTGCAACAAGGTATACGTCGGTCAGACCAAACAGAAGATCAAGACGAGAATCCTGCAACACTGCTCACAGATTCGTTGTAAGGTTCAAAGTGCCCCGTTAGTGTAACACTTCACTGAGATGCTTCACCCTTATGACAGTTTGAAGTGGTGGGTGCTAGAAAAAATACTACCCAACCCAAGAGGAGGGGCTCTGACATCCACTATGAACTTGCGTGAATGCAAGTGGATACATCTCCTTGACTCTGTCCATAGGGGGTTTTATGAATCAGAAGAGATTTCAAGACTAATCTTACTCTTTTGCACAGGTTAAATCGTATAGGTCTCTTTAAAAATGTACTATGCATAGAATTAAGCAATAATGGTGTATCTATCTGCAGGTGTTGAATTATGATAAATATAATGCCATTATCCATGTGTACAGAGATATGCGCATATGTACTCTATGGTTGCTAAATTCTTGATATGGATTAATTTCAATTTATGGTATATTCATCTCCATTGTACTCACAAATGCATTAATATGACCAATTTTTACGATCTTGTCAATGTAATAATGTTTTTTCATCATGTATATGTCTAAAACACCAGTGAGGTACTCCCTCTAATTGTACTACATCCAAGCGGTAGCGTTTATCCTTATTGGTACGTGCCATATTCTGACTTTGTGTGTTTGTCATCCTTGCCACACACCAACATACTGTCATGTGTTGCCACTCAGAAAGAGTATACATATTCAACATGGGCGATTCACTCAATAGCTCCTACTACGTAACTATTTCGCAAACAGAGCTCTATACATCAGAGACTTCCACAGATGTCATTGGCTTGTAGCAATTGTTTCATATGACCCCATAAATACCGCGCGTTAATGGAATCTTCGTTTGAGGCACCTCACTTCGTAAGTGTAGCCTCGTACTCCGGACATCGGGTGTCTGATGTCTTTACACTTGAGTCCGTTTTAATTAGCGGAGACGGCTTGTTTGTTTTTGTCCACCAGTAAGGAGGTTTTTTCTACCAGCTAGGACGCGCTTTAATGGATTCATTTTTGTACGATAGTCTGCACCTTGTTGACATGGCGCATCACCTTTCCGCGTTCGTTGTCAGGCCAACACGTAGGAATTTGCATTCCTAACGTGCTTGGCGTGGACGCGGACGCTGGTGGCCTCACTAATCTATTTTAGTAAGAGCGTTCTTCAAGACAGGGAGGACGCTTCTTCAGTGAACTCTGAGCGTTTGACGCCGGAGGTAAGCTATGGGACATTCTGCCTGTTCTATTCTGACTAAATTAATTTACATTGTAACTCAGACATGACTTTACCGTTATTTTAACGCAGGGTTCAAGGTAGCAAGGTTGCACCTGGGCACTGAAAGATTGTTTTGTACGGAGGCTCGGGCCCTGATTTACTCATCCAGTCCTGAACAGACGTTGCGTGTGAAACACGAATTACTCATTCGCCCCGAGCGCATGAGGTCGGAAGTTAGTTGTTGCACAATTGTTTAATTTATTTTTATTATGACGCCCATAGCACTAATTTACAATTGAGTGCATTGTTTATATTATTTGTATAGATCTTTATTGAGCACGCTGTGCCCCTCGTCTTGGAATAGATTAATCAGTGGGATCTAGCAGCGCAGATCGGAGGAGATATAAGTTCCTCTACGAGGTACTATCCTTTCTTGGTTCTTATATAACAAGGAATATCGATTGAACACCACATTGAGGTGTTCACTGTTATGTATTATTTTTTACAGGTCGCATTGTACTGATGGCGAGGTCAACCATTTGGGCATTTCTTTGGATCAACCCTAGAAGATGAGCATGGAACCTGTGCTTTCACCAAGATCCTCTCACACGTACATTATCTGTCTAACACTGAATTTTAAAAGCACACTCATTTCTCCTTTTTATGCAGGCGATACACAAATATTGTTCTTAGTCCTGATGAAGACCCCATGATGATGTTTTTTCATTCTCACACGGTCTAAAGGGGTCAAATCGCTGACGTATATATAAACCAAGCGTTGCCGCCCAATCAGACCATCTTAGACAAAAGGATAAACTCTAGGTCTTGTTGAGGGTGTTTCATTATCGATATCACGATGTGCTAAATCGATTATGTGTTATATGTATTATTGGTTATGTTTGAACTGTATTGTGACATATGTGTTATTTTCACCTCCCCTGTGTTTCACCAATGTAAAAAATCTAATTTGATACTTGTGTTTTTGTGTATATGTCTTGTGCTTTATCACTAATTCCTAAAGGAATATGATTTTCCTATATAAACTTTAACCACATTTCATTTGGTGCAAGTGGTCTGTTTTGCCAAAATCAGTGTTGTGACTAACTTTACCATTTATTGGAGTCCTACTATTTGTGAGGACCAAATAGGAGAGAATTTTAGTCTGTTTTTTGTGGCAGAACTACTGATGGACAAGCTTTGCAGCAGAGTGCTGTTCACACTATCCACCTGACAACAGACATGTGGACCGTTGCCAAGCCACTGATTACATGTGCATCACTGCACACTGGATCTCTTTTTTGGGCGTTAGAGAAAAGATATCTGCAGCAGGTGTTGTTGACACTGCTGAGATTTTTAATGCCACTCGGAAACATGCAACTGTAGCCATGTTCGCCATGGAGAAATCTCATACTGCTGCAAACATTTTGGAAGACTTTGACAGCAAGGTCTTTGAATAAAGAGGTCTTAACACAGTGGCGTAATGAAAGTTAAGGGGGCCCCCCTGCAAGGTACACGGAGGGGCCCCCGCTCTGGATTTAGTCCGGAGTGCTCAGACCTGAGTACTGTGCTGAGGGGGCCCCCTGCAGCTCAGGGCCCCCCCGCACTGCGGGGGCTGCGGGGACAATGGCAGTAATATAGTTAAGGCCATGTACAATGGTGGCTATTTCAGGGTCCTGTGTTTGGCGCACTGCATTAACATCATTGTTCAAGACTTTCTGAAAAAAGAAGACCGAGTCAGCAACTTACTGACCACCTGCAGAAGAATCTGCACACATTTCAGCCATTCTTTTAAAGCCCGGAAGCAGCTGAGGATCATTCATCGTGAGCATAGAGTGCCAGTTAAAGCACTCATCCAGGAGGTGCCAACACGTTGGAACTCAACTTATTACATGCTTGAACATCTGTTTGAGCAGCACAGACCAATCAATGAATATGTCATGCAAAGAGGGGATGCTACTGTGAAAGACATGACCATTGAGATGGACCAATGGGGCCTAGTTAAATGCCTGACAGAGATGCTACTTCCTTTCGAGCTCCTAACACGTGAAGTCAGCAAGGAGGACTGTACTATGGGCCAAGCTATCCCATTGTTGCACATGCTACAGGAACAGCTGAAGGGGGTGTCTGCAATGTACGCAGGTGTGGAGGAAAAAAAAGAAGCATATGAGTTGGCGGAGACCTTAAATCTGCGCTTATCTGAAAATACAAGGGTGGAAAGAGGCATTGTATCATCCAACCATGACATTTCTGCCACAATTTTGGATCCACGGTACAAACCAGTACTGAACACATTGATTCCTTTTTCAGAAGGGGATGTTGCCAAGTACAAAACTTGGATAGCTGCGGAAGCCAGTCGCTTAGAAAAAGAACGGCTGGGAATTAGAGGCCTGCTGTTCCAGCCCACTACAAGTACTGCAGGGCAGCCGGCATCAAGTTCAACTTCAGAGCCTGAGGGCCGTTTGGTTGGCTCACAGCAGTCAAAACCACCAACAACACCAAGAACAACATCAACAACAACAAGAACAGGAGCATCAGCCCCACCAAAATCGGCACAGGAATGGTTTCTACAGCAAGGGCTTGTTAGGTCCAGTGCTGAGGCAAAGGCAAAAGAGGCAGAGCAAAGCGGAACACCCCTGAGCATTGAGCGGAAGGTCCAGGCCTATCTGGATGACCCAACAGAGGTCTATATTGATCAAAACCCATTGGTGTATTGGTACGGGAAAATACGCCAAAGGCCAGTGCATAGTAAGGCTGGCGATAAACTATCTGGCTTGCCCTGTCGCAAGTGTCTCTTCTGAGCATGTTTTCAGTGCTGCTGGTGCCGTTCTGACAGTGAGAAGGACCAGTCTCTTGCCCCAAAACGTGGAGAGGTTAACCATGATCAAAATGAATCAGCACTTTATACCACCAGATTACACCATACCTGAAGTAGCACAGCAGGAAGATGATGATGGCGACTTAGGTCATGGAAGTAGTGTGTTAGATGACCTACTTCTGGGTGAACCACCAGAGTCTGAGGACGAGCTCTACTTCCCTGACAACTAGGCTTTCGAGTTTCGACTTGTTACTTTCTTTCTTGCTTATTTACTTTTATTATTTGTGTGTGTCCCTGTCTTTCTGTTTCGAATCACAACAAATCCATCACCACCATCTTACTCTTTTATTGCCAGATTGGAGTTTCAACTGTGTGTAGTCAGTGAAGAAGTAAGTCCACTCCTCCGAGTCCTGCTCCAGTCTACTCCTGACTCGCCCCAAATCCATTTCCCTCAAGCCAGACATTGGATGGAGAATAGTACAAGAAATGTGTGCCTGCCTCGTCGAGTCCCTCCAAAGAACCTGACTATAGCTATCCTCCTTTCCGAGCCGAGAGGGACTGCCCCTTAACAACAGGTAAATGATGACATGTATTGTACGCTGACTCTGAGTGATTGGTGTTTGTGTTGTGCATGAAGTCTACTGGATTAATCTACATACAAAAAAGTGACTCAAGTCAATGTTTCCCTCCTTGTTGATTAATAACCTAATTATACTACTGCAGGCCAATCCATTGCATTTTTGATTCTGGAATCTGGACTCACTCGGTACACTACAGAGTTGAACACCATGATGACCATACTATACCCGCAGTCAGTCAGTAGGATCGGAGATGATTGATGGAATAACTCGGGGCGTTTCATGAAGTGGCCTAAAAGGTAAACAAGTCAACAACAACCACACCAGACCTACATGTCGATGTAGTGGTGGAGGCGAGTGTATTGGTATGACTGACAGCGGTGCATTGATTTAGTTACTTAATTTGGAAAATGCTATGTTGCTGTATATGCGTGCTCAGTGCTGTCTGGCTCAAAATCTAAGCTAAGTGGAGGTTGGGTGGGCGCAGCGGGCCTGCTCTGTCCTGTTGTTGTTGTAGGTTAATGCTGGAAACAGAGTAGACATGATTTAGCCATGCCGCCTCTGAAAGTGTTCTTGTTGCACTCCTCCTTAATTTATGCATTTTAACTTTACTTTTCTCCTTGATTTTTCAATATCCCTTTTGTTTTTCCATCTACACTTGTTACAGGCCGGCCTTTACCCTTGGCTGTACTGGGAAAAACAACTCACACTTACCTTACCAATCCGCATCCGCCAGGCAGGCAGTGGCACCCAAGATTGACAGACGGAGCGTCCATGGAAGGAAGGACCAAGAGGTGACCATAACATAGTAACTTATAGTATCATCATCTTTTAATTTGATTCATTATTTCTCTTCAATCATTACGACTGTGTGTGTTGTTGTTTACTATGTTTGCTTATATATTTGACCCCTATAGCTATTTTTTAATTTTCTTTGCTAGCTTTAAAAGGAAGCCCGGTACAACAGAACATAAAATTTATGTAATTTGGGTCTCTCTGGGGGTAGACAGGCAAGGCAATTGCATAATAATAATAATTAATAATATACTGCTGCCCTGTACTACTAGTCTAGTACTACTCATCATTAACCATAAAGTCATCCTCATGCATGCATTTCCTTTTTCTCCCTTAACAGATTTATGATGGTCGTCTGCCAAGATTGTGTGTTGTCCATGTGTAGTGTTTGTCTTTGTCAAACCTTTCCCTCAAATACCCCTTCCCAACCATTCATCAAATCCTAACCCTCTACCCCCGGGCTGTGTGATTTATATTGAGGTGTGACTAAATTAAATTTACACCAATAATTGAAAGCAACACTAACTCAAGGCAGAGCGAGGATCTTTTTCTGTTTGCCCACCCATGCGCAGTATTCGCGATTACATTTTGTTTCCAGAGGAACATAATCCATCATAATTAGAATTGCTGGCATCGATTCATCAACCTTCCGGCACTAAAGGTTACTCTTGTCCACTTCATAAGTCGAGTCAACTTCAGTTTGTAACTTGTACTAGGCTATCCCCGCCACCATTATGTTTTATTGTACTTTAGCATTGCTTATCATTCATCATCATGATTTCTTGTTTGCCAGTCTTCATGTGTACTGTACTTTTGCTACTCGTCCTGGAGCCTCCCTCAGGCGACTGACTGTCTCATTTTCTTTTTTTGCAAATGCTACTGACACTGGGCCCGATTCACAGAACTAACTTAAGACAAAATCCTAAACTTACTACCATTTTGGTATTCACAGAAGGCACTTACTCATTTTGGTATTCACAGAAGGCACTTACTTACTCATTTTGAGTAACTTACTCATTTTGAGTAACTTACTCATTTTGGTATTCACAGAAGGCACTTACTCATTGATGAGTAAGTGCCTTCTATGAATACCAAATGAGTAAGTTACTCAAAATGAGTAAGTTACTCAAAACGAGTAAGTTACCTAAAATGAGTAAGTTACTCAAAATGAGTAAGTTACTCAAAATGAGTAAGTAAGTGCCTTCTGTGAATACCAAAATGGTAGTAAGTTTAGGATTAACGTGGCACTGTGTGCATTTTGTACTGCATTGTAGTCCAATACTAGACGATATGAATTATCGGGTTTCATTATGGGAAACAAAGGATTATTCATGGAAGAGGTGCAATTCTCTATTAAACCTTGGTATTCAAGTTGATCTATGATCTCCCTGACTTGTTTTTTCACGTAATGTTTTATTAGGTACTGTCTCTGTGGAGTTGGAGGAGTTTTTACTGGAATTGCATGGTGAGGTGACTCAGCATCCCGCCCTGCATGATTGCGGTATAATGCAGGAGCTAATGCTAATGCCCACTCCTGTGCGTATGAATGTTTCAGTGATTCTGGAACGAGGTCAGAGAATGCTGGTAAAATTACTGTTTTTCCTTTTGGGCAATCCGTAACAAACTCAGGCGGCCAATCTTTTTCTGCTAAAAGAATGTTGTATCCAAAGGACAGGTTCTCCCAAAAGAGACCTTTAGCCCTCCTAGGTATGTCCCCCTCCATATGGAATGGTATTTCGTATAACTGGTGTGGGACACTTACCCTAGTATCAGGTGTTTCCACTGTGATATGTTCATTCAACACTGCTGTCACCAGAAATTCCATTAGGTTCTGGCGAGCTATTGTTACTTCCACTGCACTGTCTAGCATCGTCAGAGCCCATTTCCTGTTCAGAAACTGAGTCCTTAGTAGGCTGGGCATTTCTTATTTTAAGGACTGCTACCTTCTTCTTTTTAAAGTGAGGTTTTGATTTTGGTTTATCTTCTTTTTTGATATTAAAGTCTGAACTGCGATGCGTGTCTCTTGACTTTGTTCGCTCTTCTGATCTGTGTTCTGACCGTCATTCCCTCTCTGAGTTTTTTGATGAACCCTGAAAGGAACAAGAGGAACGTGTATCAGTATCCTGATACTTGTCAGGTTTTTTAATGTCATCACGATTTCTAAGGTTATACGCCCTTTCGGAGGGCTCCTGCTGAGGAGACCCATCCCTTGATTGTGAACTATTCTCTCTATTTTTTGTTTTTTACTATCCCATTTCTTCTTTGAAGAATCAGGTGCTTGCTTGGTGTTATCCTTTTCAGGACTACCCATTACTTGTGGTTTCATAGCTCTGGCTCCCAAATTATCTCTACCTAATTCGGCGTATGTGTCTTCGATAATTTTTGGAAATTCTTGCTCCTGTTGTGCAGGAGTGCATTCCCTCAAGCGTTGGTGTATAGCCACCGCTGCTGCCTAATAATTTCATCCCCAAGTTCAGAGCAGGTTCTGCTCCATACTCATTCTATATTTGTCTCAATACTTCTGGTATCACTGCTATTGAAGGGATGCCATGAGTTCTGGTATAGATGGCAGCGAAAACTGTACCCCAGGTGGTACAATCCTCTATCGGGGGAACTATCCCAATTGGCAAGCAAATTGTCAGTATTCTGTGTTTTTCTTGTGGGCCTGTGTGTGGAAACACTGCCTCTAACTGTGCTATTTTGTGTGTTATCCAGAATGGCATTTACTCACGTTTAGTGGGCATTCTTCCCATAACTGCGTTCAGTGTTTGTGGGGTAATTTTAGTTGCAGTTCCTTGTAGTTGACCTGCTGGGGTAATTTTAGTTGGTTGAAGTGCGAGTGTTCTCATGACGAACTGTGTCAGATTTCTGTAGAGTTTTATTATTTCTTTACGTGAAGTGGACGTAAGTCCGCTATTGGCAATGTGTCAATGTCTGGATGCGGTGTGTAAGCCGCTAGGATCGGCCAAGTTGCTCCGTCTCTGCTGAGCAGACCGGGTCTCACTTTATTGGTGGTGTGTGGGAGGGCGCCTTTAAACTAGTTTCTATGCTCCTGGTAACTGAGCGGAACTTCAATGTCCTCGTATAGACAATATTCTTCCGGAGTTTCATCCGGGGTGTAAGAATGAAATGTATTTGTGCGTGCGTCTGCAGGTGGGAATTTATCCCATGAATAGAATACCTCCGTCCTGATGACTCGTGTGCCTCAATCACGAATGTTACAGTACCACCTAATGCTGAGACTCCAAACTCTGCTAGCTTTAAAGTAAGTGCATTTCTGACATTTTATGAAATGTTTATAGCACCTTCCTGCTCTCTTTCCCCCGCTGCATTCGCATGTAATGCCGGTGCAGCGTTTTCTTTGACAGACATTGTTGAAAGAGTGTCAAGGAAAGTGAGATAAGGTTTTATGCACAATGTAGGGAACTACAATCCTTCAAGCTCGAATAAATCTACAGCCAATACATAGGATATGCCTATTGTAGGAAAGTAGGATCTGCTTCTTATGGTTACCCCTACTTTTTGCTTGATGTGATGCTGTTTTTGACTAGTCTAACTGGGATCCTGCTACTCAGGACCCCAGTCTATCTGCTTTCTCCCTAAACTGTTGTGTTCAGTACCTAGGTACATCCTAGATTGGATACTGGGGTACCCTTGTCAGTCCCTAGTATATGGTATACCTGTACCCAGGGCATAGGTACCCCAGAGGTCCCCCCTGGGCTGAAGCATATATTATGCCACCCATGGGAGACCATTCTAAATGGAACTACAGGCCTGCCATTGCAGCCTGTGTAAGTTGGTGCTTGCACCACTTATTAAAGATATAGGTTTACTATATCTAAGGGTCACTGCACTTAAAACTTATGTAACCCCTAAAGCAGGCCTTTACAATCCTGAGGGCAGGGTGCTTGGCTCTAAGTGAGAAGGTGCCCCTGCATGAGCAGGACACCCCTGCAGCCTACGGAGTCCATTCTCCCGGGTTGTCAGTGAGGCAGCCATATACTATAAAGAGAGACACCGCGTAATTGCACGATGAGCATCTCGAAACTGGCTGCAACAAATCCTTTCATGTTTGGTATCAAACATGTTGGAATCATACCCCCACACCCTAAATGGTGTGGGAGGTATGATTCCAAGCACTGGAAGAGCCCTCCATTAGGCTCTCAGTGTTCCCGGTACCAGCCTTCTTGACCCGGACAGCACAAAATGGTTGCTGCTGACCAAAGACACATTTCTGACCTCCTGCTGCTGAGCCAAGCTCTAACAGAGGAAGATGGAACAATAGGCACCATGTCACAGGGAGGTGTGACCACCTCCCAGACAAGATTAAGTGTATTAGGTCTGGGTGGGTACGCTTGCCAGCGCATGAAAGTCTGCATGAGGGGCACATTTGGTGTCCCTGTGCATAGTCCTGTTCAAACCAGTCCTGGGAGCCGTTGGCTCCCGCTCTGGCACGAAACTGGACAAAGGACATGGGAGTAAACTCCCCCCTGTCCAGACCATCCCCTGGGAGGGTCCCCTGAATCGTCCCAATCCTTTCCCTAGGGTACTTAAGGGCTTACCTGAGTGTAGGTCCCTAGATTCGTCGTGGGATAAGATTCAGAACTGATACCACTGCACTTCCACCGTCTGGGCACTCTGGACTTCGTTTGGATCTGACTTCATCTCCCTTCCAGTCTGCTGCATCGTCTGTGCCTGTGCATCAAACAGGAACCTTCCAAGGCCTGTGAAGCATCAAGGACAACCAAAGTAATCTCCCTTGGAGTGAAGGAGTCACTCCCCTGCATTCTCAGGCACTGCAACTCTGCTGACTGGTCTGCTGATCCCGAGCTCCTACAGACCCTGAAGGGTTCAACAACACAGGAGGTGGGTTTCTACGTCCCTCGAGGCCCGAGCTGTCCTTTTACCGAGTTTGAGGCCAGTATCCCTCGTGGGGGCTGCAATACCTGAACCCCTGTGCACCGCATACTCCCTTTGCAAGTGCAAATGCTTGTTGGCAATTCTGCAACAAGTGCATCGGGCTCAAAGTAGCCCCAACCTCTGGCAACTTCTCCTGTGAGGATCTTCAGCCACCTCGCACCGTGTGCTCCGTGGCCTGCTGTTTTGTAAAGCTGCCCGAGGTCCTCCTGCGACTCCAGTGCCTTCAGCCTGTGGGTCCTGCAGAGGTTCATTTATGTCTTCTTTGGGCTCGCCTGATTGCTCTGGGCTTGCCCTGACTCTTCTGCTTTGGGTGAGTCGCCTGGACCTTGCTGGTCCTCCTCTTGCAACTTCTTGACTTCCTGTGTGGGTTGCTTTTGCCAAGGCTTGTTGGTGCTCCTGCCGGACACCGACCCCTCAGCACTCGACATCCTTTGTGGGGCAGCTTGTATCCGGCTCCTGGTCATCCTCAGCATCATCTGGTCCCCACAGCTGCAGGGTCAAGGTCATCAACATCTTTCCTGAAGCACCCGACATCGGTGGGCATTCGTCTACCAAGCCTCTGGTCACTCCCAAGTGACCCAGACTCTGTCCCCTCTGCTTTCAGGTACTCTTCTTCAAGAATCCATGTTTGGATTCCTACGGACACTTTCTCCTCTTCCAGCAGTGGCACTTTCCTGAAGTCCTCCATTGGGTTCGACGGCGGTTTCCGACACCACTTCACCCCTATGCACCCAGCTTCCCTGGTATAGGTAGCGTGGGTACTAGGGTATCCACAGGCGGGGTGGCTCTCCAACCTTCTGTCTTCCACGAGGTTTCTTCAGGGCTCACTGGGAAGGGTCCTTAATCTTTAAAAATCCAACTGTGACCTACACGTAGAGTTGTACGGAGCCCGCAGTCGTGTCCTCACAGTGCACGCGTCCTCCGTGGGGTCCCTATCTACTTACCTTGGGTGGTTCCTTGGGTCCCCAGCGGTTCTACAGCCTCTCAACATTGTCCTGACTGGAGTCGTGGTTCTTATACCACTTTCTTAGTATATGGTTTGGTCTCCCCCTGGGGCCCACTGTGTATTAGTGCTATTTACTGTGATTTCTTTGCTAAAGTATTGTGTGCTTTGTGTCTATCTCCGTGTAGGGGATACTGTAACTTACTAGATAGTGTTATATAATAAATACATAATTTATAAATACTTTGTGTGGTTCCTTTTCATTTAATCTATGCTATAAGATTGCATTCTGGTAAAACAAGCTGCTTTCCACTCCTTCAAGACTAAGCCTGAAGGCTGCTCTCTACAGCTACCACTTAGAGAGCTTTCTGTGGTTGTCTAAGACCTCTTAAATCACCATAAGGGTTGTGTGGACTGGTGCAAGGTGCCCACTTACATTAGTGGACATCATATACCAGGCCAGCTTCTCACACCTATTTAGCTGTGGCAGGTTTTTCCCTTCCCACTCCAGACGTCTCTGGGTAGATGTGAGTAGGGGTCTCTGAGAAAAGCACGACTGACCTGCTCAGATTTGACCGTTAAATAAGAACCAAACCAACGTTGGCTGTGCCATGTTGTGTAGTTCCTACAAATCTATATAGATCTGCGCGTTTGGACAACATAAACCAAGGGATTGGTGACCAGACTGATTCCAGGCACCCCCAAAGGATATGTTAGTCTGTAGACCAGCTAGCTCACAGTGCCACTATGAGCCCCTCTTACCAAGGGGTGAATAGTTTCTGTCAACTATCGAACATGACAACCCTGAGCCCTCAGGGATTGTGGAAACAGTACAGTACTTTTCGCTCAGTCACTCGTGCTTTCTTTTTCTCAGAGAGATACACATAACAAACGGTGGGGACGTTTTCAATAAGTATTTATTGAACCAGCGTCATTTTAGTATAAAATACGTGTGCTGCAACAACCATTAGACATAAACAGATACATACGGTTATGAGCACCAATAGAGTAAAGAAGAGGTAGAATTCTACCATAGTGCTAAAACAATGAATATATGCAGGCATATAGATACATAACAGTAATAATGCGCACTCCTACGATGCAAACCCTAACTAGATGTATCTAAATGTACCTAGCATGTATGTAGGTTTATAGCCAAGAATTCCCTTAGGATAGAGCCAACCCTATTACCTGATGTGGGAGAGTGAAGGACCCTGTCTTGGTCTCGAAATGGACACCCTGCAAGGGATGTCAGACCACTGCGTGCTGGAGTATCTGCATGCAAGGAGCTCAGCGTCTCGCGTCAGCGTGTCAGCATGGAAGTCTTTCTCCTCTGGTTTGCCCAGTGAAGATGTAGTGCTTATATATCCGAAAGGTACCCTCAGAGGTTCTACCTAGAAGTCTACTGTGGGCATGTCGGGCAAGGATGACGATAGAGGTGACCCATATACAGATTTATTATGCAGAAGATGGTAATCCTACTTTGATACTGAGAATCCTCATGCATAATACATGAGGCTAGTTTTCGGAGAAAACCACACTACATTCAGGTAGCACCTAACTAGGTAAAAGGTCAGCGCCAAACCTGTTATGTAGAACAAAGGTAGGACAGATGTAGGTAAAAGGTCGTGTAACTACCTAGGCCTATATTGGGGTACATTGGGGTTCATAACAACACTTGTATCATCAAACCATGATCTATGATGTATGTGCAGTAAAGGTCCATCCATCTCTAAATACCTTAGCTTTTGCACTCATTTTCTGTCTATCATTATTCTGTCCTGCTGTTGCCATGTCTTCGTAAGTAACAATAGTATATCCATCAAGTGTTCATAATTCCTGTTTAGTGGGTCACAGTCCATAAACCCTCTGAATCACAAATGTAGGTTCATATAAATTTTTCATACTGTCGTTATTATTTCCTTTGTCCATACAATGCCAGTCCTGCCACAGATGACAACCAAGTATGGGATGTTAAACACATCTGTCACAATCTCCCATGCTCAATTATGTCTAGCATGTACTAACCTATGCCCTGATGTTAGTCATGGTGACATTCAACAAGACATTGTGGGCCACTGAAACCAGTCTCATGGGAGGAGGGATAGTCATCTAGCATGCAGCCATGGTGGAGGACATGGCCATTGTCCCACGACCTGGTCATGTGCAGAATTAATGCTGAGCGTATAAAATAAGAATAGGTAGTCATGTAAGGCAACCCACTTGTAAGGACATCACACACTTAGTAAATGTCAACATTGGCTTTCATGGACAATTTGTCAGCCCCAATATTCAATATATCGTGAGAACCCAACCTCAACTTAGCCCGCAATTGCAGTGCATACATTTAACAGGCTCCAAGTGTTGGGTCACCCTCCTGAATCCCAAATTAGGATACAGAAGCTTAGGGGTCATCCTCATATACACCATGATCAGTCCATGGAACTTGTATCACATAATGTAAGAAGGAGTAACTCAGCTCACATAGCAATATTTGTGACATATGTATCATATTACCTAAAGTCAACTCAAGAAAAACAAGATAACATGTCCACAATGTGCCAACGCTGACAGCTCAGTCATGCAAATACTTCAATTGGTAAATATGTTGTAGTATGAACAACACCGATGTTGGGTATGTCAGACCAAAGTACATCGCTACACTTTGCTATGCATTCAGGTTCACTCAGCCCTCTACACAATCACCGATGTACAGTGGCACACCGAATATTATGACAAACATCTGCACATCTTGATATTGTCTGGGACATGTATGTAAAACACAATTCAGATTCAACAGCCACAGCTAGCCAATGAGAAAGCAAAGCCTCCTTGTTGTGAACTCTGTGGGCCCCTAAGGTGTGCCCATGGGCAAGAGGAGAGATGACATAACACACTCATCTGAGTAAGCTAATGAATCACAGACACCCGTACTGCACTAGTCATGCTAGACAATACTCCATAACATAACACAAATAATGACAAAAATAGCAGACAGTAAAAAACACAAGAACATTTGCTGAGAAACTACATCACCCTAGCTCTCATCCAAGGGAACAGACTGTGCAGCATGTACACATCACATTGCATACACACAACAAATCTCATCTAATCACAATGGAGAACAATGACTACAAGGTCATTTTGTGTGTGTCACAGTGGTAAACTGAACTGCATGTGCCTGCGCAAACACACATTGAATGGATAACAAACAGTGTCCAAGATATTATATACACTTGTGCCAAGGTATCTGGACTTGCAGTGTATGCAGTATATTTGTGACAATGTTGTGTCCAAACTCCATATGCACCAAGGGAAACGAATGGGGTCCCAAAAATGTCAAGTATGCACTAACATGTGATGATCAAAAATCACAGGCTCAAAATTATCTGCTTTCCTGTCCATGTTTTACCAATTGCAAGTTTAACATGAAGATTATCAAAGCCAATAAAAATTTTGCACAAATTGAAGTTATCCCTACAGCCATTGCCATGTGTCATGTGAGGGTAAGGATGATGAGTGTTCTCAGTTTTGTACAAGTACCCATACATCCTGACAGTTGCAACATGGAGGTATTACACAGGACTTGGCCAATGGCATTCTAGTGATGTGTAGGCTGTATAGTATAGGCAATTCAATGGTATAGATGCAGGTCATTTGTATGTACCACACCATGTGGATGGAGAAAGTAGAAAGCCGCACAATGGACACAAAGTCAAAAAGTATACACTGCTAACACATCAGGATAGTATACTAATGTACCCTTTTCTCCATTTTCTATTTCAGCTGATCAAGGTTATGCACTGTTACCATGGGTGATGACCCCCATCAAAGTGCCCCACACACAGGTCCAGAGAGACTACAATGTAGCACTGGGCCACACAAGGGCCATTGTGCAACGTACATTTGGAGTACTCAAATCCAGGTTTCGTTGACTGGACATTTCGGGTGGAAGACTCCTGTACAGGCCGGAATTGATATGCAAAATAATACTAGTCTGTTGTATCTTGCACAACATTTGCATATGGACTAATACACCTCTGCCTGAAGACCAGGAAGAGCTGGACAATCTGGAGGATGAGCAGGAGGAAGAAGTTGATGCAAGCCAACCTACAACTTCAGCAGCTGCAACATAAGGAGGGATGCCATCATCCGTAGCTTCTTTTCCTAATGTCAACTCTCACATGTTTTTTATCACCTATAGCTTTGCACAAATGATTCAATCTTGTGATGTAGCATAATAAACAATCACTCCACCAATATCCTGTATGCTTGGTTTGTGACTTCAGAAGGTGAACAATTATGTAAAGTTAAGTTTCAAAACAACAGTGTCACACAGACCAATCACCTAGCAACTAAAGTAAGACCAGGACTGGGTAAATATTTTGGCCATCGGAACTACTGACTGCATATGGTTTATCATTGAGAAATAAAAAAAGTGCTTGTTGTGTGGTCTCCTTAGCACAATCAGGTCCGTCTTCACACAAGAGCGTAGTACTCTATACAATGTGTGTCTGATGCATCATTGTAGCTAGGGCCACACAGCTCTAATCCATTCTAAAATTTTGAAAAACAACATCTCTGTGTAATTTGTGCCACTGGAAAAATGGTTACTGACAAACGTCACAAAGATACATGACACTGGTGGACTGGGTTAACTTTAGGGTGTGGAGGATGACGAATCAAAGGATCGTAGAGCCAGACTAACGGATGTATCAATACAGTGCAGGGAATGCTTTTAACATCAAGCATACACATATATTCAGCATTAGAAACTACCTCCCTAGCTGACATGTGTCACTGTAATGACAAATAAGCAAATGTCTTGCATCACAAACACTGTGCATAGCTCATCATTCAACACTGCACTGATCTTACAATGCTATATTTTTATCCGCACAAACAATGACACATAGGTCAGCCATGGGACAACTGGCAAGGCATCAGCAATCAACATCATGTATGTAGGACTATAGACATAGCAATGCAATGACAAGAAAGTGTGTTTGTCACATGTCCAACAACATGAGTGTGGCATGGCAATAAATGTTAAGAACTGGCAATATCCTCATCCCATCACACTTACTCTGTGTTGTCACCCCAAAGACAGAGAACAGAGTGAAGTTCAACAGGGATACCAATAAGTACACCCAAAACATGCAAGTAACATACAACAAATCACATTAGCAATGGTTAATGTATTGTGTAAGACGGACCACGAAAAACATGGTAGCATAATGAAGTTGCGTCACCTCCCTCTGGACTGCCACTACAAGCTTACAAATGCCAATTGCATGATGTGTGTAATCTAGGCATTAAGCACAACTCCACAAGTCAAAATATCCCTATATCTGCAGGCACAGTTGAACACAAATACGACCATGCATCTAATATGAAATGGGCATGTCACAGACGGTTGTATCTTTCAAGGAATGTACCAAATACTCATGAACATACGTAGTTGCGCCAGATGGCCAGGCACTATGTATGACATGTGTTGCAGTCCAGTGTGGCCAATCAGCCCCTCTCCTCCAGTCAGGTGCATGCTAGACAGAAATCTCCATCCGGGCGGCACCAAGGGAAATCCCCATACACCCAAGGGTTCACTACCATGGGCAAGGAAAGGCTGCACCACCCGGTCGCCTCCTCCAGTCTTCCTTTGGCAACCAGATTCCATGTTCCCCAGTGCCCCAGGAAATCACGGCGGTACAAGCAGTGTGCCCACAGCTCTTGCCCAGACATGACCTCCTGGGCCTCCTCTGCTCCACATCCAACCTTCTCCTCACCTGGACATCGACACCAGGCCCCAAACCGCTGCGCACTCTTCGAATCTGTGACTCAGCCAGCAGAATCCTCTGCCAGTCCGGATTTCACAAGCCTGGGTACAGCAGTGTACTCTGAGTCTGCAGGGGAACCCCCTGATGCAGGTGATGCATCTGGCCCCTCTTAGATGCATAGTCACGGTTCTCCTGCCACACAAGATTTGAGCAGCTCAGGGGCCTCACCCTCCACAGCGTCCGGCCAGCGCAACCTCCTCCGACCTGATGATGCTGAGAGGCGCAGCCCAACATTGGCAATCTCCTCTGTCACCCCGTTGTAGTGTTGGTGCGTGTCATGCAATGCAGACTACCATTTGTTGTTGTGCAGGAGCTGATCACAGCTCCAAGATGCACCATGCATGCTTCTCAGGTCAGCAATGTGTCTACATGCGACCTGCCAGACTTTGCCACCAGGTAAGGGTAATCGCTGATGCCTCAATGTCTTCAGCCGGGGACCACAGGCTCGTGCACGACGCACTCCCTGCCTCCACTGTCAGTATGCAGTAACTCAGCAGCACCTGTGCCTACCACTCCGGGTCTTAGACAAAGGCACATTGTGGTCTCAAGGCCCTGGGGACTGCCTGTGCTTCCAGGCATTGGACGCCATGGTGTTGCAAGGATTGCACAACGTAAAGTGCTACATCGCTGTTTTTTGCTAACAATGTGCCACTCTTCAGACATGAGGCACAGATTCGGCATTTCCTCTTTCCCTGGGACTCTGGCTCAACATCATGGCTGTTGCTGGCTTTGTGGCGGTTGTTGACCTGTGCTGAATTTGGTCATGGCTGCTCCATTCTGCATTCTGGTGCATACATTTTCTAATTTCTCATCAGTGGTGTCTTTGTAAGCTCTTTTTGCCTCTAGAGGCAGAAAAGTTAAGGAGGGCTGACTTACTTGAATTTTTTGACTGCTAATTGTCCAGCTGTCATTTTTTTCTCTTTGGCTTCAAGATGTGTATCACTGTCACGCTAGAGTGAGGGGCAATTTTGTCTGCCATGAGCTGATCCTGCCATGTAACGACGTATTGTATATACGTCGCTAACATGACAATGGATGTGGTCAATAGACCCCGTAAAAAATCATTCAAAAATGCGAACCACAAATTCTTTAAATTATCCCCATGAGTGAATTTGCACAGACCATTGTAGATGTGCACATCTTTGCCTCCAGCTAAGCAAATACTCCAGTGTGATTCTGTAGTCAACCTTCGCATTGTATGCAGCAATATAATTCTTCAATACAAGTAGTGAATGCTTGTTGTTCAAGTTATTGTGTGTTGCAAGCCCATTAACCTGGTACAGACATCACAGCAATGTGTAATGTAACTCTTATATGTAGTCACACATACAACCAATGTTAATCATTTTGACTACCACTGATGCATGCATTATCTATCACACATGACAATATCTGGATATGCATCAATGTGAGGAACGAGTGCATGTTGACAGCTCAGGATTTCTGATATCAAGACATATCAGAATGACTTAAGTCACCTACACAAGACAGATCACATGCCTTAGCCATATGGTGTTGTTAGGCAGGCAATATCCTGCAATATGGTGCATTTGCTGGTCAACTAGCGCTTAGCTTGCAAATGTTTGCCGCGTTTTCACGTAAGCGATAATTTTTTTAATAACTGTTATGGAAAATACATGTGTCAACACTGAAAAATTCCTGCTTACCCCTGTGCGGCTAATTTTTTCACGCAGAGACCAAAAACAGGTTGTAAACGCCCATGAAAGTGATGTCCGTATGCATCCTGTTTCATGGAAGAGTACTGTACACTTTCACTTTCTCTTTTAACCACACTGTTAGTGTCTGTGGAGAGTTGTGGAGGTGTTTAGAGGTGTCTGCTGGATTTGTGGTGTGAGAGAGTGGTTTGGTGTCTAGTCTACTATCCCTGTCAAGTCCTGTGTCGCTGTCTTTCCGTGTTTTTTGTGTATTTGTAATTATCTTGTGTGGTGTTTGTCTAAGGGGTATATTTGTAAGTTATATAGGTTTATTGGATATTTACTTGTTTTTTTGGGGGGAATAGTGGGTTTATTTGTGTGGTGGGAGATGTTGGGTGACGGTAGGGAGGGCCATATGTCAGAGGGGGCATTGGGGGGCTTCCACTGGCTCGTGAAGTTTTTTTTACCAAGGATGGTGGAGAGTGGGGGATGGGTCCTGAAGGGCTACGACGCCAAGATCAGGAAGGCGAGGTGGGAGCACATCTGCAACTACATGATGCGCATCTTCTGGGTGGACAGGACTGTCCACCAGTGCAAACACCAATGGCAGGATTGTGTCGGATGTGAGGGAGACCTATTGGATCCCCTGGGGATCATTGTTGGCAGGCAAGGTGGTAAGTACTTGACAAACGTTGTATGATATCACAGTGTGTTTTCTCTGTTAACAACTGTAGTCAGTGACACAATGTAATATACGCAAAATGGATGATGCCATCAACTTTGTGGAAACAGAAGGTGCCTAGCTCCAACGGAGCCACACTTGCACCATTGTGCAAGTGTGCTTGCGTTGAAGTGAATGATTGACCATGTTCAGGAATGTGTTCCCTCCTGCACATAAACAATCAGAAAGTGCTGTATCACATTTCTATGTGTGCTGCGCAATGCAGCATACATAGATAGTGTACAACGTGATTCGTCTGTGACTACTTGCAATGTGCAGGAAGGGCCTATGTGATCTGCCCCAAGCAGCACACATGGCAAAAAAGCCAGACCTGATGGAATAACTTGTCTATCCCCGTTGGGCAAGGGTCTAACCAGTTTTTAACAGTTCCCAATGTAGGCGCAGGACCATATGTACGTCAGCCTTTTAAATATGCTCCATTGCAATATGCTATGGGTGTTGTGGTGGAACGCCCATCGCAACACCCATTCACAAAGGAACACTTCACACAAAGTTGAGTGTGAAAGGCTGCCTTATACACAAGGCGGGATCAAACCACATCAAGTGTTTGAACATACCCTGGTGAAAACTTCTAGGCCCATATTGACTACACAACGTCAAGAAAAGTGACGTTGTGGAGGCAATATCGCCTTGTGAATGTGTCCCTCAAGTTGTATTCACAATATGATCACGTATACTTGCACGATTGTCCTGTAGCCCACAAGGCTGCAATGGTTATGTGTTGTGTGTCAGATAGGCAAAGCACATCCCTTCATGTAGGCAACATGAACAGAGACATAACTGTTGTAGTTCATAAAATTGTATGTAGTGTTATATGGCCGTTAGGGTCATTGTCAATATTGCTAAGTTAGCATGAGCTCTGCTGCCATGATGCTGCTTTTGCGCACGTTACTACATGACTTTATTTTGCAAGACTCTGTTTGTGCCTTTCACATGAGAACTGTCTGCTTTCTGCGTTCTTTGCCTTTTCCGGGAGTTTAGTCTGAACACCATGTGCAAGGTCGATAAACAATGCCCCTTGTTATTCTGTTCTGGTCAGTCCCTAGCACCTAGACAAAACATGCTAACACAGCTACGCTGCTGGAAACTCGTGCTTTGATATTACGGGGATGCATGTTGTTCTAAATACACACTTGGAGAGGGACCTTACCAGGGAGAAGAGCTATGTTGTTCCTATGATGTAAAACTACCATCTAGGCACTAAGGTATGGGGTCTGCTGACAAAGCCCAGAGATCTTCCTTTATATAATAAAACTTCTTCTTACCAAGGGGAGGGTGGTGAGGCCTTATAGTCCTTTATTCACTGTCTGTATACAATGACATCCCCCTTTATAATTTATGGAATTGTAACAGTGCTAACCGTTTTAGGCTTATTCATTTTGCTGCTGGCAGTGGCTCGTATACTGCATTATGGAGCACGGTGGCTAAAATAAACATTTTGAACTATAACAGTGACTTTGTCAATTCTTATTGTGGACAAGTACGAGTGAGTGAGCGAAAGGGTGTGTCTTGCTACTGCGATTCCTGAGAGAGTCGGAGTGTTGTGTTCTGGGTTGTCTAATCATTTGTAGCTTCATGATTATGTAGGAGAACGAATGAGACACTATAGCTAGTCGGTTTTGGGATTTTGGGTACTGAGGTGGTAGGAAGGTTCAGCCCCAATACACCGAGGTCCTGTTTTCTTGCGCATAGTTCTGTGTATGTACATATTCCCCCGCAACATGGCGCCGCCAATGTTTGGTCTGGTACTTATCTGCGAGACTCCTGAGTAGTGCTTGTGCTTGTCCACAATCCCCTCACATCTGTTTCCGGAGACAGTTGTGATGGTGTAGCCTCCTATATTGTAAAATTATAGGTTTTTCAAGCTTGAATTCCTAAAGGTCTTTCTCTTTCTCTGACCCAGTGTTGCGCTGCCCCGAATAGGTTGTTTCATATTTTTCTTGCATTATGGCAGTCGCCATAGTGCCTCCGAACCGCGCATCAGTCACCGCCTATTTGACTCAATATGCAGTCCCTAATGGTGGTGCTGATCTTATTTTTGTTGTTGAGGCGGATGCAGCACACCGCTTCGAGGTGTTTTATTCTTGGGTAACCTGGCCCGGCAGCGGATAGCACAGATAACTTCTTTCACGAGTATACTGCCACCGCGTTACCGTGGGATTATCGACCTTAGCGACCTCTTGAAGTTCCGTTAACAGCTTGGCAACACACTATATGGTTTAATGGCGCCCTTCCTCACCCTATGACAGCGGTCTGTTTAGACCCCTTATTGATTGATGGGGCCACATGGCCCGTTTTGGCTGGGTATACCCCGCACCCAAATTATCTTAATGCTATAGGCGCAGAGCTACGCGTATTGCATACTTCGTTAATAAGTGTACATAGAGCTGTTATACAGTTCATGTCGCGCAACATGCAGGTGGGACCACCTGGAGTTGCTGCACAACCACCGGGAGCCAGTGGTGTAGTAATCAGTCCTATCATGATTAATTCGGTGATGGGCAAGCGTCCGCAAAATAAGGACAACTTCCTTATTGGCTTGCTGAAAAATTTGGGCAACTCGAAGCTGTTTTTCCAAATACAACACCTTTTGGAGACGCACAGGATTCTGACCATGAGCTTACCTAAAGGCCTTGTTCCCGAGTTGGCTGATTGTAATGCTTGGGGTAGAGTGTTTGCAGCGGTATATTCGATGTGCTTTGGCACTCCCTCAATGACCGTTCTCCCTTCCGTGATAAAACGTGTTCAGGATGAACATGGGGCCGAAGCTGCCCTAGAGTTGGGAATGAGACTTGTGGGAGTGTTCGATATTGTTTGCTATATGATCCTTGCTAATGTGAAGGGTGAAGCTGTAAGCTTACAAGTGGCACAACGCTTGGAAGCTGTTGCTGACGCAGACAAACAGTGCGAATTGCCAAAGATTATTGCTAAAGCTTATAAAACCTTAGGGCGCAATAGTCTGGGAATAAAACCTTTTACTCAAACTCAACAAAAAGCCCAGACTGATAAGGATGGGCACCCGTTCTTTCCTAAAAAGAACTGGAGAAATAAGAAACAGGGGCAGCAACAACAGAAGCAAGGTTCGCGTGCTGGTTCACTGACACCTGATTCTTCTGAGCGTACTTATGATTTGCGCGACCACGCGAAAATTAAGACTCCTGATAGATTTCAAGTCCCTGATGAGCGCTCTCCTTGTTCTTTACAGGATACATCGGACTTTCAAGTCGGTTGTGGGGAACGCCAGGATCGCTGCAAAGGTCCGACCACGCAACAGGGACGGGATCAACCTCGACAGTTTGACGTAAAAGCCAAACAAGACGGACTGCCTTGTTTTCGACCCCCGTATCAAAAGAAGAAGGTTGCCACTTTAACAGCAAAGTATGCCTCAGACGGTGAGAACGCTACTCCTAGACTGGACATGGGCACCGACTCTGCTCGACAGCGCGACAGAGGTTACCATAGTGCGGGAGGCACTGCGCCCCTGTCTGGAGGCGAGAGCAACTGATACATTTATAACAGTAGAAACAGCAGATACTCGAGTTGCACCCCCTGATAGACTTTATGAAATTGTCTTACAAATTGAAGGTGATATACAGCGTACAATTACAGCGGTTTTCTGGGAACATTTCACCTCCTCATACGACATTTTGTTGGCAGAGGCGGATTGGCCTCCACCATTTGTTCTGGCTGCTTCTCGAGGGGAGGACGTGATACTTCTGAGTTTTTCACGTTACATCCCCGAGGTAGCTAAACAGGCTTACGCATCGGAGTGGGCATTGGCCCTTGCCCCTGCGGTGTACCATAATCAGGTGGGCTGGGATAGAGATTCACCGGCCATAACGGTCTATGCCACAGCCGCAATATCCAATCAGACGTGAGGCTAAGGCTCCCGTTTGTGACATCCTGACTCAGTTGGAATATCAAGGAGTAATTAAATCCTGTGTATCACCGATGAATAATCCTCTTTTTCCGGTATCGACATATTGCATTGTATTAGATTATCAAAATCTGAATAGTCATTGTCGTACATTTGCAGTACAGAAAACACACAGCTCTGCGCCAGTGAACAGCCTTATTCATAAAAAATACAAAACTACCCTGGATATATCCAATGGTTCCTACAGTCATAACTTGGCTCCTGAAAGCCGTGACTTGACAGCATTTACCGCCGTTGGAAATCAGAAAGAATTTACGCGCTTGCCTATGGGGTATAAGAACAACCCCGGGGCATTTGCTGCACTTGTTGTGTCTTTGTTGCACAGCATAGATCCAGATGTATTCTCATACGTAGATGATATTTATCTAACGGACGACAAACTGATACCGCATCTTGTCCGAGTCGACCGCATCATTCTATCGTTTGTCGACTATGGATACAAATTCAATTTTGCAAAATCACACATCACTCATTTTGCGGTGCTCTTTTTCGGCTATGAGCTCAATAATGAAGGTAGGGAGTTAGTCCCTCACTTTCTAGAGAAATGTGCACAATTGCAACCTCCGTCTACACTGAAGTAACTTCAGTCTTTGCTGGGATTTTTGAATTTCGGGAGGACTTACATCCCCGATTATGCCCAGCGTATCAAACGCTTTATGCGTTGATACAACCAACATATTCTTCTGCCTGCTGGCTTCCGGAACATACCTCTATTCTGCAATCTTTGCAATCAGATCTGCTTGCGACTAACTACTTGTTTACGCGTGATAATTCCACGAACCTGGTAATACGTATAGTGCCTGGAACAGTGGGTTTCACTTACTTGACGTTCAATGAGGGAGACACAGTACCTTTGGCATACAAATCACATTTGTACACAGCAGCTGAAATGTGGTTTTCGAATGTTGATAAGATTTTGACTGCGGTCCAAATGGCGATTCTAAAGGAACGCTCACTAGCGCAGGGGAAATTCATTCTTATGGTTTGGCCTATCCCTGCTTTAGAAGCAGTGACTAAGGCGAGTGTACCAAACTCTAGAGCTTTACATCCCAGTTGGATACAATGGGCTACATCTTTGACATCGGCTGATGTCACGTTTATTTTCGATCCTGCTCTTCAGACACAGGAGTTTTTACAGTATGAACATGTTCATCCTCCTCCGTTGTCATTGCTTCCTTTGGATGAGTACAAATGTGTCATTTATACTGATGGCTCTGCTCAACCGGCCATCGGGTCCAAGCACGCTTATTTAGCGGCTTGTGCTATTGTGGCTGGTTCAATTGTAAATGGAGAATTTAAGTCTTCCATAGTGCATACACAGGCACTTGGGGACTGTACAGCGCAATTGGCAGAGCTGCGTGCTCTGGTTCTAGCTCTCGAGTTTGCTGATCCTAATGTGAATACTCTTATTGTGTGCGATTCTTACTACTGTGTTCAGTCTTTTAATGACAACTTATTCTTTTGGTCTCAAAATGAATATCGAGACTCTAAAGGCAGTGCAATAAAGCATAAAACGCTTTGGGTTTGAGTGGCAGAGCTTAAAGAACGTCTGCCACTCACACAGGTTATACATACTCTTGTCCATCAGCGTGTGGGAGCACATGCTGTTGGTAATTCTTTGGCTGACGAGGCAGCCAAATCTGCAGCAGCCACGTGTTCCGTTGCAGCAGTTACAAGGTCCATGACTAAGATAGATAATGACATTTTGGCAGCTATAGCTGCTACGAGAGATGGAACTGCTTATCCGCAGTGCTTCCCTTCGAAGTATTCTTATCATATATCTCCCGAACAAGTTCCTTATGCTACAATTCCGTCAGTTGGGGATCGGCTGATTCCCAACATGGACCGCAGACTTGCTTTGATCATAGCCGCACACGAGGGCATGACTTCTGCACATGCCGGAGTGTCTGCGAATGTCTCTATTTTACAGCAACGTTACTGGTGGCGTGGTTTGTATGAACAAACCCGTAATTATGTGCTTTCTTGTGACAGTTATCAGCAAATCAAGCCATCTACAGTTTCACGACCACCACAAACCCAGCTATGTATTTCCAATCAGCCTGTTGTGTAGTTCCTATATTACCTATACAGGATCTGCGCGTTTGGATAACATAAACTGTGGGTTTGGTGGCGGACGGATTCCGTGCACCCCCACCGGATACGTTAGCCTGTCTGTATTAGCTAGCTCACAGTGCCACTATAATCTCCTCTTATCGCGGAGAGAATAGATTCTGGCAACCTCAGAACATGACAACCCTGATCCCTCAGAATCGTGGAAACAATAGACTACCTTTCGATCAGTCACTCGTGCTCACTTAATTTGTCTCAGAGAGTTACACAGAATAAACAGGCTGGGCGTTTCAATAAGTATTTATTGAACAGTTGTTATTCTCAGTGTATAATAGATGAGCTGCAACAACCATTAGACAGTAGCAGAGATATATGATTAGCAATACTATGAAAGTAAAGGGATGGTATAGTTCTACCATCTTGCAGAAATCATGAATATATACAAGTACATAAAACACATGATAAAAGTGCGTACTCCTACGATGCCTCCCTAACTAGATGTACCTAAATGTACCTAGCATCTATGTAGGTGTTATGCCAAGAATCCCTCTAGGATCTAGTCCACCCCATTACCTGAGAGTTAGAGAATGTAGGACCCCGTCCTGGTCTCGAGTTGGACACCCCGCGAGGGATGTTAGACCACTGCTAGCTGGAGCGTCTGCATGCAGGAACCTCAGCGTCTCTGGTCAGTGTGTCAGCCGGGAAGTCACGGTCTCCTCTATCTTCCTAAGCAAGATGTTTTGTATATATACCCATAGGTCTCCCCAGGGGTCCTACCTTGCTGTGTTACTGTGTCGGCCTAAAGGATGACGTTGGGCCTGAACTTTATACAGAGATATTATACAGGAGATGGTAATCCTACTGTTAGTCCTGCTGTGCTTCCAAGAAGCCTCATGCATAATGTATGAGAATCGAACCAGGGAAAAACCCGCGTTCTGAATGCAGTGTCATATCTAGGTAAAAGGTCAGTGCCTAAGTACCGTTATGTATGTAATGTAGGGACGGATGTAGGTAAAAGGTTGCGATGTTACCTGTGCCTATCTAGGGTACCTATATGGAATATAACACCCACACCTCTTCCGAATGGACGACATATGTAACCTATTACTATACTACTAACATTACTAGATAGTGGTACGCACAAAGTTTATAAAAACATCTCTTTGAACTAAAATGTTTAAAAACTTCTAAAAAATTTCTAAAAACTTTAAAACGTGTTAAAAGAAATGATGCAAGCCCTAGCTCTAAAAAGTGTCCGTTGATTATAGTCCGGATCACTATAAGCATTATAAAGCCATGAATGCCCAAAAAATGAAAGGAATGTCAATTTAGTTCCATAGTTCCAAATTTGAGCTTTGTTTAGAAAAAGGCGAATTTTTCCCAGCACATGACGAGCCAAAATGAGTTCAAATGTTTATGTGTCCTGGCTGGTAGACGCAACATTTTCGTTGCTTGCTTCCGCAGTAGACGGCCCCTGTAGCACCTCGCAGAGCACGTCAATTGAGCACAGATGTTCCACGCTGTCCGCAGCCGGTGCTGAGGCAGCCTGTGCGCCGTCCAAAGCCTGGGTGTCAGAGGAGGAGCCATGTGCAGACCAACAGGTGCAGTTACTATCCGTGGTGGCTCAAGGAATGCCGCCATCAACATTGGAATACGCTGAGGACACTGCAGAACATGGGCCGTTATTGGGTTCAGTAACGCATTCAAGTCCGGTTGCCCACATGATTGGAGTGTCAAACACAGGTCTAACACGCATTCTTCTCCGCAAAACAGGCATCGGAGGACAGGTAAGATGCAGTCTATCCAGACCGGTCGAAATGACAAGAACCAAGATTCACTTAGTTCTCTTATGCGAGGTGTGCCTAGAAGTTGTACCATGCGGTCACGGTATTTACGCTCCAGCAGTGTTCTTTCCATCGCCTTGGTGACTGGGACGTCCATTGCGTAGCAAATAGAAAACAATCAGGATACCTGCTATTAGAAACAGGATCAGCGGAAGTCCTCCAAAGATGCTTCCAAATACGGAGTGTATGAAGTTTGGTATAACTCCAAGTACCGTCTGAAAGGTGCTCAGAAGTCCAGAACCTATGGTCTTAAATAGGTGGACAATGCCTGTCGTATCAGACATGTTAAAGATATCGATTTACCATTTCTGCGAAATGGAAAGGGCAGTTTGTATGAATGAGCGCCTGTATCTCTGCCGAAGACCTTGCGATCTGGAGATCAAAAGTCTCTCGAGCGGAGGTTAAGGGCACAGACTTCTGTAGAAGCATGGCTTTCATTCTGCTTAGAGTATCAAACCGTATTAAGGAAACATTCAGTGAAGGCCATAACGGCGCCTCCCTGACTGTATGTGTCGGTGGAAACAATACTTGCATACAACAAGTAACCCTGGAGCTCACGGTTACCAGATATGCGATGCCCGGGAGCATGCCACAGCAGCCTTGACTGTTCAGCATCAAGTAACTCCCATTTGAAAGTAGCCTGAATGCTGGAGTAATCACTGCAGCTGGGGCACCCTTCAAATGACAGGACAGGTTTGCTACAGAACCATTACAAGCTCCGTGCAACATTATATCCTGGCATATGAGTGATCCACTTAAAGCATTCTCGCAGTTTGTACCGCTCAGAAACACTTCTTGATCCCCACTCCGGCATCGAAATCTGTATGGTAATTCCCAAGATTCCTTAATGTATTCCTTACCCATTTCTTCATATCTGCCTGCCTGCTTTTGTTCAAGGCAATATTGAAACTGAAAAGTAGTGACCGGTAGAGTTATGTGGCCATGGATTAGCCTTTCTGTAGACGGCGATTCTGCCACTGTGAATGGTAATCTATCCAGTGTTTCGATACGCAGCATTGTATATTTTGCTCCCTTTGTGCCATTTCTATCTGTTTATCTGTTAGATTGTATTCAGAAAACAGAGACGTGCTGTTGATAAAACGCCAAGGCACGTAGCCTGCACGCAAAGATTGCAGCGTCCAGCTTAACAACATAATAGAACGTAACTGCGATTGCCCGTGTTGTAATATGGCCAAATCTTGTTCTAGTATGTCTATCGCAGAAGATACAATGTTGCCTAAGGAATATATCCTGGAGGTCAGTGTAGTTAACCCATTGTCTACCACTGCTAGAGATTTTTCTAGATTTATACGGTCTATTTCCTGTAACCTCTCTGCGGCCTCTTGTTGGGATATTTTCCAAATTTCATTGTAGACAGCATAATAGAAACGTTTCTGACGTGGCTTCCTGGGACCCATTAAAAAATCCCTAAGATCCACATCCTGTGACAGTAAGGATAAGTGTTGTTTCACCTGTGTGAGTGTTGAGGTTTTTATATTTCTTCAAAAAGGGGGGAGGAGGAAGGAGCTGTGATCCATTCAGCTTCCTTGTCATAACCAAATAATCCCCGGGGCACCGTAAGGAGAGCGAGCACAAGTCGCTTAGACCAGCCACGCCAGCAGGTCAATATGCCCACCAGAACCCCGAGGAAGCCCGCAGTTAGGGAATTAAGTTATAGGTACTATATGGCCAATGACTAACAAGTAATCTGGTGAGTTAAAACTATACTCACCCAGGCTGTGACAATATTCAGCCTCCACATTTTTTAGGTCCTGAAGAAGGCCCCCCGACCCGTCCGGGCAATTGAATGGGGCTGAAACATGTCGACCGATCACATGGACAATTCAGTGCAATAGACAAATAATTTGTCTTCCCACGCACGCCACTGTTTTTATTTCCCTCCATTCCGAACTGAATAAAGATACAGTTCAGGCAATGTGAGGTCCTTTTAACTCATCTCATTTGAGCACCCCCACTTTTTATCCCTGATCACTACTGCTATAACCAGCGGTTTCTCCTCCGGGTGGAGGATAGCATACAACAAAAAAGAAACCCAATGATGATGCTGTCACGTTTTTAATAAGGCGGAGAATCAAGATATACCGCCCACGACCTTTGTACGTGAATGAGGGTTTTTTACAGATGGCAAGAACATCGAACCCTGGTTACACAGGTACAAGTGATCCATTCCCCTCTGATTATTTTGTTGAGGTTTTTAGCCAATCGAGGCACAACTTCCCAACACTGTAGGATGTCAGTACCCCTGGATGTTGTCTCTGTACATAACGTGGATCTGGCCTATGGATACTAAACCCTTCGGTTTTACCCATGAATCTTGCCTGACAACCATTAGTGTCTGTGGGCCAATTCAACCATTTTCCCAATCGGGGTCTGATCTGTTGTATTGTATGATGTCATCTACTGTAATCTCTTTCTGTGATGTTTCGTTACCCCCGGTGTGTGATGGAGTCGGCACCCGAGGTGTGTTCAAGTCTTTGCTCTTAGCTAGTCCAAGGCAAGACGTCTGTTGCACTGTCTCGTTCAAAAACATGATTTGTTGAGGGATGAGGCATGCTCTAAACAAAGCTTCTGTTCCCTGAACTTGCCATTCTCTAGTACCCCAGACTGATTTCAGGTCTATGGTTTCTTTCCACAAGTCGAAACCTTGTTCGGACAACTGGGCAATAAAGGAAGCAGAGTAAATCTGTTTGGTGTTTGTCAACATATTTTTCTGTGCTGATGTTGGTGCAACCTTATAATAATATGAGGCTGGATCAGACATATTGAAACCCTGAAAAATATGGAAATTTCTGTGTAAATGTTTTTGAACTGCCTTTCGGCGGTGTTGGACAATGTTCCCACTGGTGGTATGTGAACACATTTCTAGGATTTGCAGATTTATGCAGAAAAGTGATGACCATAGTGTTGATAACAATACATAGCTTCAAAATCTGATGTGTCTTCCAATGTTTCACTATTAGAAAACGCTGCAGATTTTTCCAAATCAGATAACATGTTATTAACAGTTTCAAAATCCCAATCATCGGAAAATGTACTTGAGGTAATGATATCACTCAATGATATTTTAAATAAATGTAGGAATTCTTAAAATTTCAGTCGGACCAAATATATCGAAATCAACCTTGTCCCACACTATACCATCAGGTATAGGAACTGCTGTAATGTTCACTGATGACAAGTCTCTTTGTTCTCGATGAGATGATTGGTGTGGTTTTAAAAGTAAGTTCACCTTTTGGGCTGCAGAGCTTTGTCGAATGTATTTCCCATTAATAAGCATACTAAAAACTATTACCAAGCCTACCCAGAAAAGAAAGAAAAGTATCCCGGTGATTATCCATAGTTCTACCCACGGTGATACCAGGTAAGTCTTTTTAAGAAAGTGCATAAAGTCTTTAACTTGCTGTTTGCGTGACTTTTTGGCTGGCGTCGTTTCAGGTTCACTTGGATCCAAAGAAAACGTATCAAAGTTTATGAAGTAGCCAGAAGCAGTTCGATCAATTGTTGGAATTGCATCAGGATTTGTAGAAATCATGGTTTGCTCTTGTTGAGGCATGTTGACGTAGACATCTGTATTTGGTCTAATAGCGAGTTGTCTTTGATTTTGAGTTTGATTTTGAATTTGAACTTCAGGTTCAAGAGGAACGAGTTCCATAGCATTGTTGCTTAGTCCTTCATTCCGTGTTGGAGGCTCTTCGAACGTGATGAGTCTTTCCGTTTGAACTTCTTGGATTGTAGCGAGAGGAGGGCGTCTGCTACTTTGGAGTCCACGTGGCCTACTGCTTAGTATCGGCCACATAGTGTGGTTTGATTAGGTCAATTGAGACAAATCTTTTCTCCTTTTTTCCGGCAAGAGGCGGCAGAAGTACAGTTCTTGTTCCTTCAATTGCTAGGACCGGTACAGGCTTTCTGTATGATGGCCCAAATTCTTTTTTGTCCGCTATTTTCTCTCTGACCAGATCCCTGACTTTTGGGATCCAGACAGGTCTTGCCGTGACTGATTTGACTTCCCCAGTGGCGGTCTGCTTCAGATGGACATTACTTTGTTGTGTCCTGGATTTATTTAGATCCTGTAAAACAGCCAAACGATCATGGATGTCAAAAGGCTTTTCATCCGCCACTGTGCCTTCACAATCAAGATCAGGTAACTCACATTCTTGTCCCAAATAGGACCTCATATGGAGTGACCCCCTAGAGAACTTCTTGGCATGTTGTTAAGAGCAAGCTGCACTCCATACAGATGTTTTACCCAACTGTCACCCGTGGATAATACTCTAGCTGTTAAAGATTGCTTTAAGTCTCGGTTTTTTCTCTCCACTACCGAATTTCCCTCGGGATGGTATGGAGAGGAGTACCCCAATGCTTCACCCAATCCTCGCATGGCCTCCTTGGAAGCCTGAGAGCTAAACGCGGGACCCTGGTCAGAATGCATTGTGCCAATTGCGTATGTCCCTATGAAGACTCACAAATCTTTTATAACAGTTCGAGCGTCAGCCGAGCGCTGGGGCCACACCCATAGGAATCTCGAGCAGGAATCCACTGCAACCATGATATACTTGTAAGCCCCTTCTCATTTGTAAGGGGCCGCAGTGGTCCAAGTAAACACACGCTGAGTGGTTTGTCAGATGCTATCTAACAATGGTGTCTGTGCTGGACGTGTTACGGTGGAACCATTTCATCTGCTGACAGATGTCGCAATTCAAGACATAGTCTTTAGTCTGCTTAGTTAATCCAGGCCACCAATAGCGTTGTTTCAATAAAGAAACAGTCGCCGTAACTCCTGCATGTGCAGAACCTATCCCTTCGTGTGCTGCTAGAATTAAACCTAACCTACGAGCCATGTTTGGAAATACTCTATCCCCCACTCCAGGAATATGAGCAAATGGAATGTTATTTGCATCTAACTTGTAGGAGTACTTGAGTGGAAACATTTTGGTACTGCTCCGCTGTTTTTGCGGGTTGCATTAATAGCTACCATAATCTCACCGTCTATTCTCGTTTTAGAACGAGTGATTGCAGCTACGGAAGCCGTGCGTACAGCCCCCTTTGCGGCTTCATCAGCCAATGAATTCCCTTCAACGTGAATGCCATCACGCTGATGACTCAGTGTATGTATCACGTGAGCCCTCGGTAGTTCGGTTTTCAACTCCACTACCTGTTCCCATAGCATTTTATGCTTAACTGTGCCACCTTTTGCATCTTTTTACCGGTTTTAAACCCAGTACTGCAAATATTCATTGTATGACTGCACACAGTAAAAGGAATCGCACACAATTAGTGTGGGGAATTCTCGATCCGTATTTACTAGTGCCAGTATCAGCGCTTTTAACTCTGCCAACTGTGCCGTGCAGTCTCCTAGGGACTGCGTCTTTGTGCAACTCGGGTGGAACTTTCCATCCCGCATGCGACCTTTAACGATTGCACATGCTGCGCTATATTGTTGCTTACTCCCTATGGCCGGTTGAGCAGATCCGTCAGTGTAAATGATATATTCATACTGATCTAGAGGCATTATTTTGTTTGGTAGAGGATATTCTTGTTCGTATTGCAGGAATGCTTGTGTCTTTAAATTTGGGTCGTACCTGTATTCTACATCTGTTGCAGTGAGAGAATTAGCCCATTGGATCCATCTCGGATGTAAAGCTTTAGCATTAGGAACGCTTGCCTTTGTCGCAGCCTCTAAGACTGGAACTGGAGTAACTAGTATTATTCGTTTCCACTGAGCCAGTGCTCTTTCTCTCACTACAGCAGTCTGTACTGCTGTCAGAATTTTCTCTGTAGATGCGAAGCGCATCTCAGCATTTGTGTACAAATGTGATTTGTATGCAATTGGTACTGTCTCACCTTCATTATATGTTAGATAGGTGTACCCAGATTGACCCACAACTATACGGATCACCAGGTTGCGTACGTTTACGCGTGTCTGTAAGTGGTTTGGAAGCTATCATGTCAGCTTGTAAGGAACGAAGTGTATCTGTATGTTCCTGTGTCCATTGTTTTACTGAAAAATCAGGTTTTATTAAATCGTAGAAAGGTTTTACTCTTTCTGCGTAATCTAAAATGTATGTTCTACCAAAATGTAGAAATCCCAGAATTGACTGTAAATTTTTCAATGATTTTGGAGGTTGGAGCAGCGCGCATTTTTCTAAACAATTGGCTGCCAGGCTTTTTCCTTCACTTGAAAGCTCATATCCTAAAAACAGGACACTGAGGTGGGCAATTTTTGATTTTTTAAAGTTGAATTTGTAGCCCTCAGATGCAAATCCCAAAATAATGGTATTCACTCTGTTCAAGTGTTCCTCTAGGTCATCGTCCGTTAGATAAATATCATCCACATAGGACAATGCCTCTTCATCCAAATTTTGAAGTAACTCAGTTACACTGGCCGAAAACAACCCCGGGCTGTTCTTATACCCCTGGGGAGTCGACAAAATTGATGCTGGGTCCCTAGCGCTGAGAAGGCTGTTAGATGCCTGCTTTCAGGCGCTATATTTTGGCAGAAAAATCCATTTGAGATATCAAGTGTTGTTTTATATTTTTTCCGCACAATGTTATTCATTAATCAATCAATCAATCACAGAATTTGTAAAGCGCACTACTTACCCGCGAGGGTCTCAAGGCGCTGGGGAGAAAAGAAGGGGGGGGTGCTGCTACTGGTCGAACAACCAGGTCTTGAGTAGCCTCCTGAAGGTCAGCAGGTCTTGGGTCTGTCGTAGGCTTAGTGGAAGGGTGTTCCAGGTCTTGGCGGCGAGGTGGGAGAAGGATCTGCCGCCAGTGCTAGTTCTTCGAATGCGAGGGACGGTGGCGAGGGAGAGGTCGGCGGAGCGGAGTTGGCGGTTGGGGACGTAGAAGAGGAGTCGTCTGTTGAGGTAGGCTGGGCCAGTCTTGTGGAGTGCCTTGTGTGCGTGGATGAGGAGCTTGAAGGAGATTCTCCTGTCGACGGGGAGCCAGTGCAGGTTCCTCAGGTGGGGGGTGATGTGGCTGTGGCGTGGTACATCGAGGATCAGGCGTGCGGAGGCGTTTTATATGCGTTGCAGTCGCTTGATGAGCTTGGCCGGGGCTCCCGCTTAGAGGGCGTTCTCATAGTCAAGTCTGCTACTGACGAGGGCCTGGGTGACTGTTCTTCTTGTATCTGTCGGGATCCACCTGTAGATCTTGCGAAACATGCGGAGGGTGTTGAAGCAGGAGGAGGAGACTGCGTTGACTTGCTTGGCCATGGAGAGCGTTGAGTCGAGGATGACTCCCAGGTTGCGTGCGTGGTCGGTGGGTGTCGGGGCTGCTCCCAGCGTCGTTGGCCACCAGGAGTCATCCCAGGCTGAGGGTTGGAGCCGAGGATGAGGACCTCTGTCTTCTCCGTGTTCAGTTTTAGTCGGCTGATCTTCATCCAATCGGCGACGGCCTTCATTCCTTCATGGAGGTTGGATTTGGCGGCGAGGGGGTCCTTGGTGAGGGAGAGGATCAGTTGAGTGTTGTCGGCGTAGGAGATTATATTGAGGTCGTGCTGTCTGGCGATGCGTGCGAGCGGGGCCATGTAGATGTTGAACAGTGTTGGGCTGAGGGACGATCCCTGGGGTACGCCGCAGATGATCTCGGAGGCTTCGGATCGGAATGGTGGGAGGCGGGCTCTCTGGGTTCTGCCGGCGAGGAAGGAGGTGGCCCATTCCAGGGCCTTGTCTCGGATCCCTGCGTCGTGGAGGCGTGCGCGTAGAGTGCGGTGGCAGACAGTGTCGAAGGCGGCGGAGAGGTCCAGCAGGATGAGGGCTGCGGTCTCACCGTTGTCCAGCAGGATCCTGATGTCGTCGGTGGCGGCGATGAGGGCAGTCTCAGTGCTGTGGTTGCTGCGGAACCCCGATTGGGATGGGTCCAGGATGCTGTTTTCTTCGAGGTATCGGGTTAGCTGTTTGTTGACGATCTTCTCGATGACCTTGGCTGGGAACGGAAGCAGGGAGATGGGCCGGAAGTTCTTGAGGTCTCTCGGGTCCGCCTTGGGTTTTTTGAGTAGGGCGTTGATCTCTGCGTGTTTCCAGCTCTCTGGGAAGGTCGCGGTCTCGAAGGAGAGATTGATGACGTTGCACAGGTGGGGTGCGATGGAGCTGCTGGCTTTGTTGAAGATGTGGTGCGGGAAAGGGTCTGACGGGGAGCCGGAGTGTATTGTGCTCATGGTCTTGATGGTGTCATCGATGTTCACGCTGGCCCAGGCTGGCAGGGGGTCGTGGTCGATGGTGTGCGGCGGGTCTGGTGCATCGATCTTAGTTGGGGCTGTCTGGGTGTTGAAGCTGTCGTGGATGTCGGCGATCTTGCGGTGGAAGAAGGTGGCGAGGAATCGCACAGGGGTTGAGACGGCGGGATGTCGTTGGTGTTGGAGCTGGGGTTGGAGAGTTCCTTCACGATGTTGAAAAGCTCCTTGCTGTTGTGTGCGTTGTTGTCGAGGCGGTCTTTGAAGGAGATTCTCTTGGCGGACTTGATGAGGTGGTGGTGGTTACGGATGGCGTCTTTGTGGGCTGCGTGGCTGTCCGGTGTCTTATCACTGTGCCATTTCTTCTCTAGTTTCCGGCAGGTACGCTTGGAAGCTAGGAGTTCGAGGTGAACCAGCTGGCTCTTTTGGTGGTGTCACTGTAGGTGAGTTTTTTCAGCGGGGCGAGGGTGTTGGCACAGTCGTCCATCCATCGTCTGAGGTTGCAGGCAGCGTCGTCGGTGTTGGATGGGTCGGAGGGAGGGCTGAGAGCGATACTGTGTGCATTTTGGACTGCAAATGTCTTAGTGCAAGTGTTTAAATGTCTGTAATCTAAAACTAGACGATATGAATTGTCAGGTTTCATGACAGGAAACAAAGGATTGTTCATTGGTGAGGTGCAAGTTTCAATCACCCCTTGGTATTCAAGTTGATCTAAGATCTCCCTGACCTGTTTTTTAGCTTCTTGCTTTATTGGATACTGCCTCTGTGCAGTTGGAGTATTTTTTATAGGAATTATGTGGTGGGTTGAATCCTCATCCCATCCAACATGGTTTTTATATAATGCCGGAGCCTGGGCTACTGCCCACTCCTGCGCATATGTGTGTTGCAAGTGCCTGGGAATATGGTCTGAGAAGGCCGGAAGAATTACTGTTTCTCCTTTAGGGCAATCCATGACGAATGCTGGCGGCCAATCTTGTTCAGCTAATAAAATATCATAGCCAAACGTCATGTTCTCCCAAAAGAGACCTCTCACTGTTCTACATTTGTCCCCCTCCATTTGGAGCGTTATTTCATATACTTTATGTGGGACGCTTACCCTAGTATCGGGTATTTCCACTGTGATATAATCATTCAAGTCCGCTGTCACCAGAAATTCCATCAGGTTCTGGTGAGCTATTGTTACTTCTGCCGCACTGTCTAGCATCGTCAGAGCCCATTCCCCATTCAGTAGTCGAGTCCTCAGAATTCTGGGCATGTCTGATCTTTAGACCTGCAACTTTCTTCTTTTGAACTGTGGCTTTTGCTTTGGTTTCTCTTCTTTTTCGAAGTGTAATCTTGAGCGTGCTGCTTTTCTCTGGACTTTGTACGCTCTTCTTGTCTTTCTGACCGTCCTTCCTCTCTGAGTTTTCGATGAACCCCTGAAAGGAATGAGAGGAACGTGTATCAGTATCCTGATACCTGTTAGGTTTCCTAATATTTTCCCTATTCCTGAGGTTATACCTCTTTTCGGAGGGCTCCTGTGGAGAAGATCTACCTCGGAATTGAGATCTATTTCCTTTAAAGTCTTGTTGTTTTTTTATTGTCCCACTTTTTCTTAGTGGAAGCAGGTGTCTGCTTAGAAGTGTCCTTTTCAGGACTGCCCATCAGTTGTGGTTTTAAAGCTTTCCCACCCAAACTGTCTCTGCCTAACTCTGCATACGCAGTTTCAATTATTTTGGGTAGTTTGTGTTCCTGTTCTAAAGGATCGAACTCCCTCAGGCGTTGGCGGATGGCCACTGAAGCTGCTTCCCCTTAATGTTAGCTAGTATTATGGCTGATACCTGGGCATAGTTACCTAGTAACTTCATCCCTAAGTTTAGGGCAGGTTCTGCTCCGTACTCATTTTGTATCTGTCTCAATACATCAGGTACTACTGCTAATGACGGGATACCATGAGTTCTGGTATATATGGCAGCAAAGACTGTATCCCAAGTGGTACAGTCGTCTAATTGTGGTGTTATCCCCATGGGCAATCAGATTGTTAGCATTCAGTGTTTTTCATACAGGGTAGTATTCGGGAATACTGCCTCTAGCTGCGTTATTTTCTGAGCTACCCAGTATGGTATTTGTTCACGTTTTGTGGGCAATTTACCTATTACCACGTGTAATGTTTGTGGTGTAATTTTAGTTGCTGTACCCTGAATTTGAGTACCATTTGTTGCAACTATTGCTGGTTGGACTGTAAGTGTCCTCATGACGAATAGCGTCAAGTTCCTATAGATTTTAATTAAATCTTTATGTTGTATGAGTAAGTCTCCTGGTGGCATTTTGTCAATGTCAGGATAAGGTGTGTAGGCCGCCAATATCGGCCATGTTGCCCCTTCTCTTCCGAACGGGCCGAGTCTTACTCTTCTTCTTATGTGGGGTAGGGCTCCTTTAAACCAGTATAAGTGTTCCTGGTATGTGAGCGGAACCTCTATATCCTCAAACGGATAATATTCCGCTGGTGCATCTCCATCCGTGTAGGAGTGAAATGTTTTTGTTCTTGCATTTGCTGCTGGGAATGTAACCCACAAATAAAATACCTCTGTTTTGTTTGATGCGTGTGCCTCAATCACGAAAACTACTATGCCACCCCTAGCTGATAAACCATGCGCTAGTAGTTTCAGGGTGACTGTATTTCTAAAGTTTGGTGCAATTTGTATTGCGTCTGCATCGTCCTCGTTTGTGAGGGGCAGATTTTGTTGCATTGGGTCTAATTCTTCGTTATTTCTGTCTTCAGTCATTTTGTAAAGAAGAAGTTTTTCAAGGGAACTAAGATAAGGTGTTTTTGCACAATTTAGGAACAATGTGTCCTTCAAGCTTGATTAACCAACAGCCAATAAATAGGATTTTTAGCCTACTCAGCTGTGGCGGAGTTTGTGCCCACCCACTCCAGATGTCTCTGGTGTTTTGTGAGTCGGGGTCTCTGAGAATAGCACGACTGAACTACTCAGATTCTACTGTTAAATAAATACCCAACCAACGTTGGCGGCGCCATGTCGTGTAGTTCCGATATTACCTATACAGGATCTGCGCGTTTGGATAACATAAACTGTGGGTTTGGTGGCGGACCGATTCCGTGCACCCCCACCGGATACGTTAGCCTGTCTTTATTAGCCAGCACACAGTGCCACTATAATCTCCTCTTATCATGGAGAGAATAGAATCTGGCAACCTCAGCACATGACAACCCTGATCCCTCAGAATCGTGGAAACAATATACTACATTTCGCTCAGTCACTCGTGCTCACTTAGTTTGTCTCAGAGAGTTACACAGAATAAACAGGCTGGGCGTTTCAATAAGTATTTATTGAACAGTTGTTATTCTAGTGTAGAATAGATGAGCTGCAACAACCATTAGACAGTAGCAGAGATATATGATTAGCAGTACTATGAAAGTAAAGGAATGGTAAAGTTCTACCATCCTGCAGTAATCATGAATATATACAAGTACATAAAACACATGATAAAAGTGCATACTCCTACGATGCCTCCCTAACTAGATGTACCTAAATGTACCTAGCATCTGTGTAGGTTTTATGCCAAGAATCCCTCTAGGATCTAGTCCACCCCATTACCTGAGAGTTAGAGAATGTGGGACCCCGTCCTGGTCTCAAGTTGGACACCCCGCGAGGGATGTTAGACCACTGCTAGCTGGAGCATCTGCATGCAGGAACCTCAGCGTTTCTGGTCAGTGTGTCAGCCGGGAAGTCACGGAAACCTCTATCTTCCTAAGCAAGATGTGTTGTATATATACCCCAGGGGTCCTACCTTGCTGTGTTACTGTGTCGGCCTAAAGGATGATGTTGGGCCTGAACTTTATACAGAGATATTATACAGGAGATGGTAATCCTACTGTTAGTCCTGCTGTGCTTCCAAGAAGCCTCATGCATAATGTATGAGAATCGAACCAGGGAAAAACCTGCGTTCTGAATGCAGTGTCATATCTAGGTAAAAGGTCAGTGCCTAAGAACCGTTATGTATGTAATGTAGGGACGGATGTAGGTGAAAGGTTGCGATGTTACCTGCGCCTATATAGGGTACCTATATGGAATATAACAAGCCGCTTGGCAGTTTATATCTTGATCACTGCGGCCCATTGACTTCTGATACTGCATATAAATATATTTTTGTTGCAATTGATTCGTCCACTAGATTCCTATAGATTTGGCCACAACGCAGCACTGACGCTCGAAATGTCATTAGAGATTTGCGTGTCTTTGTCAGGACGTTTGCCTGTGGCACCTTCCATTCTGACCAAGGTCCAGCGTTTGCTTCTAAGGCGTACAAGGACGCGATGAAGTCGATGGGGGTGCCTGTGCAGTTTTCGTCTCCATACAGGCCTGAGATCATTTCTATAATGGAACGAATGAACCGTGACTTAAAGAAATCTTTGACTGCTAGGGTCTTAGGTACTGTACAGGAACTGGCTGGCCCATTTGTATGGAGTTCAACGTGCACTCAATAATCTCCCTAGAAGATCTCTGGGTGGGTGGACCGCATACGAAATGCACTTTGGCATTAAAATGTTTGTGCCAGACCTTGAAGGTCTAGACGTTGTGGCAGCTGCCGCAACCTTTGACGTAGATAACCATTCTACTATGTTACAGGACCTACAAAAGACCAGTGACAGCTACACAACTGAAAATTTGCCCTCTTCCAATGACACAGCAATGCTGATTCCGGTCGCTGGCTGGCTTCCTAAGATTGGAGATCTGGTACGAGAAAAGCTGGAGAACAAAAAATAATTTGGTCCCTCTTATCGTGCACCGGTCCCAGTACTTGGATTGAAGGGTACTCGTACAGTAATACTACCACCTTTGCCTGGTCGCAAAGAAAACAGATAAATTTCAGTGGACAATGTCAAACTACACCGTCTGACCGATTCTGAATAGTGTAACTCCTTCAGTTTCATGCAACGCTATCTCTTTGAATCCGGTGCATTCAGCCTCTTCGACTAATCCCCCGTGTCGTTGAGGGTGCGATGGAAACTACAATTGACCTTTTGCCTGTTCTGCCTCCAGCCTCTTCCAACTCAGAAGTCGAGTATACTTACCCTGCAGATGAGTCCCACATTGAAGTGCCGAACAGTCCTCGACAACATCAAGCTGATGCTGCGCTACCACCGTTAATGAACATGGGAGCAAGCGGTTATTTTGGGGACCGTACGAGCTTCTCCTATGACTCTTCCTCCTCGTCTTCCACTTTGGCACTTCCACCGACAAAAAAAAGTATTTTCATCTCTTGGGTCAAAAAGACTTACCTGGACTCGCCCTGGACCTTCATCTGGTTGATACTTATCCTGATTTTTCTCTTCATGTCAATTGGATTTGTAACAGTATTTTTCTTGCTCATTAATGGTCATTATTTGACAGAACGCTCTGCTGTGAAGTTGATCGATGGAATTTTGGCTCCCTATACATCGTCCCATATAATGAAACATGATCAAACCCTTGTGAACATTTTGGCTTTCCTGGTTACAGATGGCATCGTTTGGGATAAAGTAGCATTCAAAATTCAGGGCCCGGGGTCTTGCTGCGAATGGCGTAGGTCGTGCACTGAGGGAGCTCCCGCAAGCCGCCGTCTTTAGCAGCCTCTAAAGCGGAGCTGGGCACCCATCGGCGCCGCAAATCGGGGCGCACAGGTGGCGGAACACGGGGGGCACCTCCTGATGAACAGACGACGACCTGGTCGATGCGGGCGCCGGAGTGTGAGCCTCTTGACCCTAACAGCTGGACTCAATGGCGGTCGCCGCCATTTTGTCTCTGGAGACCCCGGGCCTTAGCTGCACTACACGCCGCCGCCTGCCCTCACGAGTCCCGCGGGTGGACCGGCAGACAGGAAGGGAGCGCCTGGACCTGCGTGGGGCCCCTTGGAGATTGGGGTGCACTCACGACCAGAGGAAGCACCGGCGGCCCTGCCTGCGGTGGCTGCCATCTTGGGCCTGCCTCCTCGCCCCCCCCCGGAGCTGACTCGGCACAAAAAGCAGCCGCCGAGACCTCCCTGCATAGCGGCCCCTTCTTCAATCGGGCAGTAAGGCGGAGCGACGGGCTGTGTTCCCGGGGGCACCGGGTGCATGCTGGCATTTGGAGAGGCTGACTTTGCCCCTGTGGAGACCCGGCCCTAGAGCAGCGGCCCTGAGGCCTGGCGGGCCTGCACCTGGGCACGAACCGGCTCCCTTTCCTGCTCCCCGTACACCGCTTCTGGCTGGACTCTTGACACACTGACTTCCTGAGCAGGTGAGGTGCGGGGTGGGAGTGCGCCTGCACGTTGTGGTCCTAATTTCCCATCTTGCTTGGCCTGGGACCTGCACCCCCCTGCCACGTGATCCTCTCTAGCTGCACGAGTTCCCAGCACAGTGACATTACCTGTAGCCTACACCAGCTGCGCCCTGGCCTTCCCTGTAGGCCGCTCCTTGGGCTCCGGAGTGCTCAGCAGACCACGTGGGTGAGGGACTACTGGCGACTACGCCTTCAGCTGTTTGAGGGCCCCACGCTTGCTCTGGGCCCCCGGAGCCGGGCCCGGACCCGGCACTAAAGTAGCAGCCCTCCTGCCTGGCGGGCCTGCACCTGGGCCCGAACCTGCTCTCTTTCCTGCTACCCGTGCACCGGTTCTGGCTGGACTCTTGACACGCTGGCCTCCTGAGCAGGTGAGGTGCGGGGGTGGGAGTACTCCTGCACGGTGTGGTCCTGATTTTTCATCCTGCTTGGCCTGGGCCCTGCACCCCCCTGCCACGTGCTCCTCTCTAGCTGCCCAAGCTACCAGCGCAGTGACATTACCTGTAGCCTACTCCAGTTGCGCCCCGGCCTTCCCTGTGGGCCGCTCCTTGGGTTCCGGGGTACTCAGCAGACCACGTGGGTGAGGGACCACTGGCGACTGCGCCTTCCGCTGCTAGAGGGCCCCACGCTTGCCCTGTGCCCCCGGAGCCGGATCCATCCTGGACGGACGCGCGGACCCTCGGTTGGCTGGGCACTTGTCCTGCAGGGCCCCCTGATTCAAGCGGACGAGGCCTGGGCTGAGGGATCTCTCCGCGGGCGACTGCCAAGTGGGGATCAACACTCTGAGCGCCCTCCCCTCTACTTGGAATCAACGTGCGTTGAGGGTGGACCACTCTTCCGCGCCCTTTCACTTAGTGGCCCCGACACTGTTACCGGTCCAGCTGCCTGAGTCACTGGGGTGCGGTGTTAATCCTGGACTTCTACACCACCCGCCTGCGGCGCGGCCCACGACAGCCTTGGCCTCCACCCCCGGACCGAGCTAAGGTTGACCTCCCCGGCAGCAGGATCTCTGAGGCACCATCGACCGCTGCTGCACCACTAGTTCCCTCCCCCCCTCTTTGGTGGCCTGCAGATTGCTGCGTGGGGTGCCTCTCGTGGTAGCCTACGCCTTCCCACTCGGGGGCCTCGGACATCCTTGAGCGGCGCCCAACGCCCTCTTGTCTGCCCCGATCGCCTTATTAGGGATTGGAGGGCGCCCGGCCCCGGGGGGAGATGACACGCACCAAATCTGGGAAGGACTCGGCGGCATCCCAGAAGGATAACCCGGTGGCTGCGTTATAGAATAAACCGGGCCCCGCTGCTCCTGGAGCGATGGCGTCGTCAACTGAAGAGGACTCGACGCTAGTTACATAGTCTTTCATGGCTAACTTCATGATGGAGCTTAAGTCCGAAATTGGCTCCTTGCGCTCGGAGGTCCACTTCTGTGTCCGGGAGCTGCGAAAGGAGGTCACTGACCTGGGAGAGAGAGTAGATGGCCTCGAAAAGACCGTGGACGCCCGGACGGAGGACCAGGAGCACCTCTGGCAGGGGCTGGCCACCTTAGAAGAACAGCATATTGACCTGCAGCTAAAGCAAGAAGATTTGGAAAACCGGAGCCGCCGCAACAATCTCCGCATTAGGGGGATACCAATTGGGGCTGAGGGGTCGGACATCATGACATTTGTCGCGCAGCTGCTGCATGAAATCTGGGGTGACGATGAAGCCTCCCCCCCAGCCCTAGATCGGGCGCACCGAGTGTCGGGCCCTGCTAGCCTGAAGGGGCTCATACCAGATATCCTGACCCGGGTGCACTTTTTTACAGAGAAAGAGGCAATGCTCAAAGCGGCGCGCTCCAAATCGGAACTCACCTACAAAGGCGCCACTATACAGATTTTCCAGGACCTGGCTCCCACCACGCTGCGCAGACGCCGAGACCTTAAACCCATCACAGACAAGCTGTGAAGTTTGAATATCCAGTATCAAAGTATCCCTTCGCCCTTATCTTTCATTGGGAATCTAAGCGGCGGATGGTGCGGTCACTCCAAGAAGCGGCGCAACTATTACGCCTCTCCATCACGCCGCCCTCTAGTCCAACGCACCTACCCCCTCACGCCCGGGAACCTGCAAAGCCATCTTGGACTAGGATACGCCGCTCCCGGAAAACCTCCCACCCAGGGGAGCAGGCTGCCTCACAAGCTAAACAAGACATTATTCAACACATCCGCTCTATGGAGGAGAGTCGTTCTCCGCCTAGTTCTCAACCTTCCACGCCCGGATAGAATTGAAATGCTCTCGTGCTTGTAACATCCTGACACACCGCCCACACCTGGTATCTTGAAGTAATGGGTTGGTGCCCCACTCTGCGATTGATGACTCCCCAGCTCCATACATTTGGGTTCGGCGGCGCGGGGCTGCCTTCCCTGCTGCCACGCTCTGCGTTCGGAGGACCCAGCCCCCCCCCCTGCTCCTGGGAGAGTGACGTCTCCGGGATGACCCGTGCCTTTGGGCCGCGCTCACCCCTGGACTGGAACAGGACATTATGGCCCAGTTGGCCAATGTTGTATTTTTTGTATTTTTTGGTTTTTTATTCTCTTCTCTCTCTTTTCCCCCCTCTTTCCTCTCTATCCCTCTTCATGGCAGGTGGGGGTACCCCATGCGATGATCCCCCCCTTCCCAGTAGGAGCGACATCCCTTTGCCCCTCCCACCTATTACAGCACACCGCCCCCGCGCTGGCGTAACGGCTTGCTTCAGACCCTGACATTAACATGACTACTGTTCCCTGCCTGAAGATATTGTCCCTTAATGTTAAGGGACTCAACTCCCCTAACAAGCGACACCAGATTTGGCGCTACCTCCTGCAGCAAAATCCGGACGTCATCCTCCTGCAGGAGACCCACCTGCTGGAGGCTGATAGCCGCCGAATGGCTCATCCGCACTACCCTCTCCAATTTTGGGCCACAGCCCCCACAAAAACGGCTGGAGTGGCAATACTCTGTAGACCTGGCATCAGTAAAGGGGAATCCAAGATAATTCGAGGCCATGATGGTCGCTTTATCAGGGTGGGGGTCAAGATCGGGCAGCGCTCTTTTACGGTATGCAATATCTATGCACCCAATCAGGCGCAGGACCTGTATCTGCGGACGCTCTTGCGGGAACATATACCACAGGCGGATCCTTCACTATTCATAGGGGGCAACTTTAACATGGTGTGGGACGCTGCATTGGACCGCAGCGATGCTTCGTTCCATGGGTCAGGGGCTATGTCTTCGGCCCTCAAGAGGCAGATAGCGGATCTTGGCTTATTAGATTCTTGGTGCTACCACTCTCCTGACGTATGCGATTATTCTTACTACTCACATGTGCATCGCTCCTATTCGCGTATCGATCATATTTTTATCTCCCATGCCTTGATCGGCGAGTCGCTTTCGGCCTCCATGTCCGACATATCTGTCTCGGATCATGCTCATCTAGAACTTCTCCTACGAGACCCGGTTGCTTGCACTCCTCGGGCCCCGCGGTGGCGTCTACCTCCGCATATCCTTCGGGATCCAGTAGATGTGGAGAGCCTGCGAACTGCCATTGACTCCTACTTTGCAACTAACGACATCACCGAAACCTCTTTTCCCATAGTATGGGACGCATTTAAGGCCATGATCCGAGGCCACATCACATCTCTTGCTATTGCACAGGCACGAGAAGCACACCTCTTGGAAAACAACCTATCTAGGGACATCAAGGCCCTTGAAAGGCAGGACCAGGAACGCCCCTCACTTGCACATAAAAGGCGCCTGGTGAATCTTCGAGGCCAACTGCGCTCTCTTCGAACTAATAAAGCTGAGCAAGCACTCTTAACGCTAAAGCAGCGTTATTTTGAGGGGGGGGGACAAAGTGGGCAGGGTTTTAGCTAGACGCCTGTGGGTGCGGGCTGCTAAAGTGCACATTGCCAACGTTCAGACTGGCGATGACACGTGGGCTACCACAGAAGCGGCTAAACGAGACGCCTTCCATTCATATTATTCGGCTCTATATACCAAGGACACGCCGCTTCCGGGCAGGGTGCAAGACGTTTTGGACAAATGCCCCTGGACGCCGATTAATCGATATCACGCTCAGCTGCTGGAGGAGCCCCTTGCCCTAGAGGAGCTTGTGAGCGCACTGAAAGATCTACCCCTTGGGAAAACGCCGGGTCCGGATGGCCTCCCCCTGTCTTTCTATCGCCTCTTCTTACCGCAGCTCCAAACGCACCTATTGCGTCTTTTCAATTCCTTTACGGACGCTGATGGACCATCCCTCTCCATGTGGCTGGCGGAGATTGCCCTTCTCCCCAAACCGGGCAAAGACCCCACGCTCTTTTCATCGTTTCGTCCCATAGCCCTTCTCAATACGGACCTTAAACTGTACACTAAGATATTGGCTAAATGACTTGACCCACTCTTACCCGGCCTCATCGAACCTGACCAAGTTGGCTTCATCCGACACCGCCAGGGAGCGGACAACGTGCGCCGTATTGCGCATCTTGTAGGGAAGGCCCGCCACTGGAACATACCCGCATGTTTACTATCTCTTGACGCGGAAAAAGTGTTTGACCTCGTGGACTGGACCTTCCTTCGAGCTGTGCTGCACAAAATCGGGCTGGGCCCGCTCATGATAGCTCGGATCATGGCTCCCTATCTTTCCCCGCAGGCTCGAGTGTGGGTCAATGGTCAACTTACTAACCCCATCTCCATACAGAGGGGCACGCGACAGGGCTGCCCCCTCTCCCCCCTGTTGTTTGCCCTCGTGGTGGAGTCCCTAGCTGTGATGATCCGGCAAGCCCCCGATGTTCATGGCATTCCCCTCGGGGGTCAACAACATAAAGTGGCTCTCTTTGCTTACGACCTGATTCTTACGCTGTCCCGTCCACACACCTCTCTCCCGGCGCTACTCTCTTTGTTGCAGTCCTTTGAACAGGCATCTGGCCTTAAAATTAACCATGAGAAGTCTTGGGCCTTGAACCTTACGATCCCAAAGGAGGAGATACCCACGCTTCAATCCCTCGTCCCTTACAAGTGGGCCACCAACTCCATTCGCTACCTGGGACTTCAACTGACTCCCTCGCTAGACACATGGTCCCAAGTCAACTGGAGAGAATGCAGGCGGGTGGTTCTGGAGGACATACGCACCTGGAAGCCCCTCACTCTCTCTTGGCTGGGCCGCCTGAATGCCATCAAAATGTCAGTACTTCCGAAAATCTTATACCTATTCCAATGCCTCCCCACCCCCATCCCGCAGCACCAGATTCAAAATCTTCAGCACGACATCAATAACTTCGTATGGGGCGGGCGTCGGCCGTGATTCTCCAACAAAATTCTTATGCTCCCAAGGGACAGGGGCGGGCTTGCGTGCCCCAACTTATTAGAATACTACTGGGCTTCCCATCTTCATTTCGACTCTGAATGGATGGCGTGGGAGAGCGAAAAGGTTTGGTTCCATATGGACAGGGCGGTAACTGGATGAACCATCTGGGACCTCCCCTGGCTCCCCCGGGCGTCGCGCTCCCGTAGTGCCTATATTGCCCTTCCCACCAAGACGGTATTGGTCATCTGGGACAAAGTGGCTGTCTCCAAGGAACTCACCACCTTTCCATCCCCCCATACCCCCATCGCGGGGAATTTGCTCTTCCCACCGGCTGTTAACTCTCACGTATTCCCTGCCTGGCTGGAGGGTGGATGCAGAACGATCCGGGATTTGTTCATCGGTGATGCTTTCAAAACTTTTGCGCAATGTAAGGAAGAGTTCCGACTCGCGGACGGAGCACGACTCCAATACATGCAACTCCGCCACTGGGTGTTCACGTCTTCCTTAGCGCAGGCCGCCACTCGTGCGTTCACTCCTTTTGAACGCTTAGTACGCTCCTTTGACGATTCTAAGGGGCTCATCTCTCCGACTTATCAGATTCTACAACACCCCCCACTCGTGACTATCCATCCTTACCAATGTCAATGGCAATCGACAGTCTCCACTGACATCACTCCCGCTCAATGGAACCGCCTATGGCGGGATATCCCGAAGGTATACCGCAGCGTTTCTCAACGGGCAACTGCGTATAAGATTATGACGCAATGGTACTACACTACTCTTCGATTGCACAGGATGTTTCCCACCTCCTCTCCTTTGTGCTGGAGATGCTCGAGCTCCCAGGGAGACTTCATTCATATATGATGGGCCTGCCCGCTCTTGACTCTATTCTGGAAAGAGGTTCTTAGTCATATTAAGGTGGTGCTTGGTTTCCCCCTGCCTGACACTCCAGTTACAATTCTCCTAGGCCTCAAACCCGATAATTTGCGCGCACTCACCCGTAGTGATTGGCACATTGCTCTCCACATGTTAGGCGCCGCTAAACAACTCATAGCCTTGTACTGGAAAAAAACGGAACCCCCTCCCATTGGCCTTTGGTTTACGCGTCTGTGGTACATAGTAACTATGGAGTTACTTACCACGCGCTTGCAGTCTCGTGATACTCACTTCACCAAATTATGGCAGCCCCTGGTCACCTACCTTTGTAAAATGGAGCATGCACGCCTTCTGCCCCCAAAGCTCCGGGCTCTACATTTCTTTGAAGACGCTGTGTACTCATCTGACTTTGACAGAGCCTCTACAAAAGCAGTCTGACCCTGCCCCTCGCCCACCACAGTATTCCCTGAGGGGTTAGCCGAATGCCACACTCTGTGCCTCTGTCCACCTCCCTCCCCCCACCCCGCCGCCCTGTCCTTTTTAACTATTGTTTCGGACTACAACTTTTGGACATCATGATCATTCTGACTTGCCTCTCCTGTTCCCCTTTCTATGTCTTGGACTCTCTTGTACTAGTTTTTCTTCACCCACTATTCTGTACGCCCCCCTACATGCTCCCCTACTAACTACTTCTTTTCTCTTTCTCCTCAAGTGTTCCCCTTTTCATTCCTATCCACGTTGAATTTGGGTCTTCATGTTCTCTTTGCCCAGAGGCCTCTTCGCATTGAAATTCTACGCAGTGCCTCTTGTCATACGCGGCCGGCCCGCCATGGGTTGTAGGCGACTTGCTGTGTAATATCTACCTTGATAACCAACACCTGCACTTTACATGCCTATCCTAAAACTACGCGGCCGGCCCTGCAAAGGGTTGTAGGCGACAAGATGTGTACAGATAGACCCACCCCCCTGGTTTTTCTTTCAAAATAAAAACAGATTTAAATCAAAATTCAGGGCCCGACGGAAGTCCTCAAGATTCCATACGTGTTTCGCGTTTCATTAGGAGAGGTGGTAACACCGGACATACATTCCGATGATTGGGATGTACAAGTAGTACATTCATTGTTTTCTGATCTAAAGTATTATGCTGCTTTTGATGCTGAAGATTTATATTTAAATTCTGCCAATTATGCTAATTTATTCTGTTATCAACACTATGGGCATCATTTCTTACACAAAAACAAACACATTAAGACCTGTTTTTAATTACACGCAATGAGAACATTGTCCAACTCCCTTACAGGGGAGTTCTAAAACCCTTAGGGATGAGTTCACCTATTTCACTGATTATAACACGTCCGATCCAGAATCCTATTTCTTTAAATTGCAATTGTCGACTCAATCCAAATTTATTCTGACCCACATGAAATTTATCTATTCCCATTCCTTTAGAACTGCATTGGCCATACAGGGTTATGATCACTGGAGAGATACCATTGATTTGAAATCAATTTGGGGCACTAAGGATTGGCAGGTTCAGGGAACTGAAGCTTTGCATCGTGCCTGCCTAATTCCGACTCAAATATTATTTTTAAATAATACAGTGCACTAAACTACTTGTTTTGGCTTGGCTACTGCCAAGAATCTGAATCTTCCATCTATTCCGTCATGGGTATGATGGGTATTACCAGACATGGAATCCACGTACACCCTGGCCTGATGTAGCTGTCACTGAAGATCAGTGCATTGGAGCAACAGTTGTCAGTGACAAGTATTATTCCAAAGAGGCAGTCTCCTACACAAGCTGAGAGCTGGTGTACGTGACAATATTGGATGAGTGTCCTAACCCAGAGCAACTACTTGTTTGAATGAGTCAATACAACCGTAAGACATAGTTAGGTGCCCAAATTCAATGTCAGACATTAAACCCTGTCTTGCTTCAAATGTAGTGAATTTTTGACATGTTGGGACATATTTAAAGGCCCCTATCACCACCGCAATGTTACTTTGCACAACATTGTGGTGGCGATAGTGGCTTAGCCTTAGTCATAAGGCAGCGCTAAGCCACTTAACACCAACTTGTGCATAAGATCCCCTTTCACACTATAGTTAGGGTGAAAGGGGTGGGCAATTTTACACTGCAAACCCCATTGGTGTGTATGCTGAAGCATATCTACAAGAGCAGCGTAAATATGGGGGAGTGCAGAATAGTTCAGACCATGGAAAACATGCTCTTAGACAAACGCAAGAATAAGAAATGTTTATTTTCTCATCCTATTTGCTGTTTCTATGTGTGCTGTGTTGTGCGGCACACATGGAAACAGCAAAAGGACATTGATTGTTCATGTGCAGGAAGGTGAGCCTTCCAGCACATAGACAATCTTCTGCTCAATGCACTATTGTGCAAGGGTGCCTGCGTTGGTGCTAGCCTGATGAGTTTTGCACCCGGGCAGGGGAAAATGCAGTGCTGCACCAATATGATGTCAATATGCTTGTCAGCAGTCGAGGGGATGAGCCACCAAAGGAAAACTCTAGAAGGGCTGATATAGTCTTTCTTTGTTTCTTTATTTCATCAACTAAAACATATTTTTATATATCCTTTCTTTTGGAAGTAAATGAGGTAGTCAAAGGAAGGGAGTCCCCAAAACAGGAAGTAATTGACGTCTTCTTTCTTTCCAGGGTTTCCGGAGTTCCTGTCCGCCAAGACCCTCGACAAAAACAGAAATGCAGGTAAGGACTTGTTCTTATACCAATTCAAACTTTTCTTTTGTGTGATTTAGTATAGTGATTTGGGTTTGAGTGGATTTCCTTCCTCTATTACAAAACATATAGGGACGGTTAGTAGTAAGGAGTGAAACAAAAAGGTATTTGGTGGGTAAGGAGTAAAGTAGATTGAAATTCTGCCTATTTCTTTCCTTCAAAATACAAAATAAATGAGAGTTTCCCAAAACAGGGATTTAAATATTTGCCCATCCTTTTCTATTATGTGGGCAGTATTTATAGCAGGGTATTTCAATACCTTGTTTTTCTCTCTGAATTGTTTGTTCTACAGTCCTTCCCCACTTCTCCCTTCACCCGTCCCTGTCTTCCGACCTTTTTTTGAGAATTTTACATGCACCTGGTGAAGCCACGTCCCTCCAGGAGCGTGGCGGGGTCGATGTAGCTCCGGGAGGACAGGAAGGTCCTCTTCTCCTCTGGATTCTCGGACCGCTGCCTCCGGTATCACTGTTGCGCCGGTTGCTCTCCTGAATGGCCCCGCTGTTTCAGGTACCACTGCCACGCCGGTCGCTCTCCTGAATGGCTCTGCGTCCTTTGCAATGGATTCGTCTGGTGCTTCTTTTGGGATCGCCTCCCCGGTTGCTATTTCCGTACCGCAACTCTCCTATCTCCTTCGCGCTCCAGTTCTCTCCGATCGGGCTTCTTCTTCCGCTTTTACGGCCTCACGTCGTGCATCTAAGCTCCTCCCTTCTGCCTGACTTCCGGGGTGTGTGAAGAGGATCGAGTCTGTGTCTATCTCGGAATTGCTGGAAATGTCCGGTAGGTGACAATGGTGCAGCCCTGCGTTTCCGTAGTGGCAGAGCACAGCGTGATACCAAGCAGGCTAACAATGCGCTCCGCCACTTCCTGGTAAATATGCCCCATTGTCTTTTAAAAAGCAGAGTTGTGACATGCGTTTGCTCAGATGTTTCAAGTAGATGTATACAGCATGACTCATGGATGTGTAGCTGTGTAGACATATCCAACTATGTGGTGAGTTGATGAAAATTGATTTGGGATACTGTTCTGCATGAGTAACATTGTGGTGCTTAGTGGTCTGCCACTATTTCAAACAGTGCACCCTATAGCTTGGTGTAAATGTCGTGCCCTGGCTCTGCAATGGGCCCGTAAAGCTGTCTCCTTGAGGACATTCCCCTGGCGGACTCAGTCTGAATCTGTGTACGCGTCATCATTGAACTCAGATAATCTACCACTATTGTTACTCTACTCTGCCCTTGATGTGTCCCTTACCATACATTGCCATGTCGGTATCACTATCAGGTTGTGATAAGAGTTTTCCTTCACATTGAACTTGTCAGGTCATGTCAGAAGTAGCAAACAGTTGATAAGAGTGTGTAGTTCCTGTTTTTGTTCACTTGTGTTTGTGAGATACATGGTGAACGTTGCTATTTGTCTTGGATCTTACATCTTGTTATGTGTGTATTCCTTTACAGACAACATGTCACCTGAGGAAGTCAGGCAGTTCCATCTGCGGAAGGACCACTACAAACACATTCGATGAGTGGCTAAGGGGTACCATGCCATTGCAAGGAGGTACCGTGAGGAGAGGGCATCCCGACATTGGAAGTCAATTCCAGATTTTTCCAAGAAAAGTGGACAAAAGAGGGGTGTCCTGCCTGCCTCTTCAATGCAGCAGAGGAACATTGATACAATGCCAGGCCCTTCTGGTGTCCAACGTACTGGCACACATTTGCACCTGTCTGCTGCTAAGAAAACGACCACACCTGCCCAATCTGCTGCAATAACCTCAGCTCTTATACCGGCTGCCCCATCACAACCTGCCCCACAAAGCACAGCATCTCAACCGGCTGCAGCAAAACCAGCACCACAAAGACAGATTATTGGCTATAGCAACGAGAGATGGACTGCCTATGGAGTCGAGCAGCTCTTGGAGGGTGTCCTGGTTGATGGTTGTGAGCTCCTCTTCACCATCATCGTCATAATTGAAGAGTGGGACAGGCTGCTGAGCAGGAGGTGATGTTTCATCCTCTGCAACGTAAAGGGCAGATACTGTTGTATGTGTCTGTTTATTTTTTCAAATCATTTTAGCATTTTACAATCCGAGTGCATGACACTTTCCATTCTCTTGTATTACATGTAACACCTGTTACACTCAAGTTTGTACGTCAGTGTTCAAAGTCCATGACTGTTACAATTAGGTTGGTCATTGATTTTGACATTTTCCCTCTATGCCAACAGTGAGGGCCATATTTATAAGCCCTTTCCACCTCTGTAACTTCATCTATGCAGACCTTCCTGTGGTGCTTATTATGTCACCTTATTTACAATGCTGCATTGAGCTACTTCATGGGGATACACACCGCACTGGTGAATATGCACCCTTCCATACTAGTTTGTGTACGATTGTGGATCCTTGAGAGCCTCATTTCTGAGGACCTACCAGTATCATTGTGCTGCCAGTTTGTCACTTGTTTTGACGTTACGGTGGTGCATTGTGACACAGGCAGATTTATAAGGCCATGTCAAGACACGTTACGTGGCTTTTCATGGGCTTATGAATTTGTACCCCTTTTACACTTAAAAAAGCTTGAAAGGGATGTTCCTGGGATGTTGCTGGGGGCATTCCCAGCTATATCCATGGCTTTTTGACACTGCCCCAGATTTTGGAATAATTGTAAGTCTGAGGCTATCCCGAAAACTTACTCTGCCTGAGGAAGGCACTGGAAGGGCAAATCTCTTTATTTCTCCACATTTTTGCTTGTTCTATGTGTGCTGCATTCTGCAGCACACATGTAAAGATGAAAAAGCCTATTCTGATTGATATTGTGCATGAAGGTTTCCGTTCCTGCACAAGAGATGATCATCCACGCAATGCAGGCAGCCTTGCACCATGGTGCAAAGGCTGCCTGCATTGGCACAAGGCAGCACATTGTGCACCACCACAGGGGAAAATTACAGGAACGCACCAGATCTAATAGATACAGCCCATTCATGCCCTTTTCTTTAGCTATAGGACAGAACAGCAGCAAGGCCTGCTGCGCTGCCCAATGGCTGAATGCATATCATTGATGCCCAGAGTTTTGATGTGGACATTCCACTGAACCCACCATTGATATTGCCAATGCCACCTGTCTACTAGTGTGGTTTGAGGATGAGTCCACTCATGCACTTGAGCCAGGGATACAGCAATTTCAAGGTTGTTTAGACAATGATTTGTTGCAATTAGCATGATCTTAGATGTGTATATGTGTTTTTATGTGTGAGACACACATTGACCCAGGTCAATCCCATTAAGGGATGTTTGAGTGCAGGAAGGAACACCTTCATGTTCATTGACAGTCATACCCTCTACCCAGACCCCCTAGCCCTTTAGTCCAAGGGTGCCTTGGTTGGTACAAGGTAGCTTCAATACGCACAGGTACTATTACGAGTGCAGGGGTGAAGCTTAAAGTGGGAAATCTACACAACCCATATTTTTCATGATGGTGAAGCACGTTGTTAGTAAATTGAACTTAAACACACACTTTGCCTTTCTGTGGTTAAGCTACTATAAAGTGGCTACAACCTAACCTATGTTTGAAGGAAATCACAGACATCCTTGGTATTGCATTTATTTTGAGTGTTGGTGTTTAGCAAGATGTGATTCAGCATAGGTATGTCTTCAGAACACAGATATGTGTCCGTTGATCCCTCAGTGTGTTTGAGACTGAGATCAGGACAAACAACTGTCTGACACACAGTTATGTGACCATGTTACTGAGTATTGTGTAATGCGGCTACTGTTCTTGCATTTTTTGTGTATTGCCACAACAGGAAGATGTTGCAATCTGTTAGAGGGTGCCATGTGTCATTCAGCACACCCAGGGATGCATTATTTGTGTTAACGGTGTGATTTGACTAAATATATACCCCTTAGACCAGATTTAGATTGTACATGGTGCTGACAAATTGGTATTGTGCTCATTCAGACATGTGTCTACAGACAGAGGAGTGGGCCAGAGTGGAGAAGTGCATGCCCTCCCCTTGTGTTTTCCACAGCAGTGACTATGATGACTTGCTGCAAGCAGGAGGACATGCTTCATGAATTGGTGCATTGTTGCACAGCAGACCTTTGCTGGACAGCAGAGGGGTGTGCACATGGATGATACATACTGTAGTGTGCAGAGTCCTTTGATGCATTAGTTAATGGCTGGATGATTACAGACATCAGTAGCTAATAATTTTCCCCTTGCCTCATTTGACTTTAGCTAAGCCCCATGTTCCACACATGTCTATACGTGTCATTGACCACCAAACCCAGGACCATGTATACAATGACATACTGCCAATGGAACATCACATTAAGCAACTTTCATGTTGATAAATGCATTTTGAGTAATAATGGCAAGACAGCGTGTAGCCAAGTAATGTGCATAACTGCAACATTGGGAATGAGGACCCTTCTCACCCTTCACTTACCATGATTGGAATGTGGAATGTGTGGTTGAATGAGCATTGCATACACAACCGGCATGCGGATATTTATGATGAACCCATTCCTACAATGCTGGGGCAGTGAACAATAGTTAATTAAGCAGGACACATGTGCAAACATTGTAAGCACCTTGGATCTCCAGACTGTAATGTGTAAACATTGGGGAATGTGCACATCCGCAAAGCAAGGTGGCTGCATTGTTTGTGCAGCTTTTCATGTGAACAACAAGGGTGATTCAACTTCAAATGGTTCTATCCTACATTTTGGAAAGTGATTTTATGTGCTGCATTCACCTGTACACATCCAAACAGTGGCATATTTCCGAGCCACTGTCACAACAGGACCATCACTCTTTTTGACTTTACTGTGTAAAACTGTGTTTCCCAATATTTACTAATGCAAAAAGAACAATTGATGGACAGAATGCAGAACAATGTCTTACATTCACCCCATTACAGAGATCTGGGCCTAAATCCATCAATTTTTTGCTCCCCATGCCATTCCAGTTTGAACCCAGCCATATGCAAATCAGTCTTGACCCTGCGCCCAATGGGAATAGTCCAGCCCGAACTGCCAGGCCAGGTCCTCCCTGGACTGGAAACAAGCATCCTAGGACCGGTTTCGTGGTTTCTTTACTAGGCATCGTAGAGTCACCTGATGTGGCTTTTTTGACACCTTCTAATTGTGGCCCACTTTCACACTGTACTTGTGGGCATATGTACAAGACTGTGACAGACCATAGTGTTAGTATTCTTGGCTTGACACCACACTCAGCTACTTCTGACACAGTTCAGAACCGTATTTACAACGATACAGTGCAGCATCACATTTCACACAGCACTGCAGAGAAATGTATCTGCTTAGCGCTAATGCAGACACACTTGCTGCATTGTACGATAATGCCAGCCTTGCCGCTGTGCAGCTACATTTTTCAGCAGTGCATGGTGGAATAGAAGACTGGGCCGTATTGTGGTACATATGGCACAGGCCTGCAGTTCTGGAGCGGCGGAGCCCTATGTTATGCCAAGGGAACTGACGCCACGCTCCATCACTTTTATTGATAATCTGCCCCAGAGTTATAAGACACTAGACAGCTGCGCTCTGCCGATAAGAATCTGCTGGTCATTCCTAGGTTTAGGAGAGCAAGATGGGGAGGAAGAGCATTTGCTGTGGCGGCTTCCAAGCTTTGGAACACTCTCCCCCAATCCATCTCCTGTCTCGAAGTCCACCTTCCGTTCCGTAAGGCCTTGAAGACCTGGCTTTTTGCCTTTTAATTGTCGTTTCTGGCATAGGGGTGATGCTCTCACCCTCTGGCAGAGTAACTGCTGCAGCGCCTTGATGCCCTCGGGCATTTGTTCGCACTTTATAAGTTGCCCAATCAATCAATCAATCAATCACATGACTGGTCAGTTGACGTTGTGTGTATGCATGTGTGCTTGATTATAAGTCCCTTACCCCACCATTATATGAGTTTTGATGTTTTTTTAATAAGCTGAGCAGCCCATGGGACATGTGAATGTACCCCCAAGTACATATGTAGCTGACATTTAATCAACAGACAGTGTGGGTGGACGCTGAAACATGGGTAAATGGACGGAAAAACATTACTTCCCCCCTGTCTCTGGTTGTTACTTACCCTGTTGCTGATGTAGCTGGTCATATTCAGCACTATTCTGTCCCTCTACTCCAACCACCAACTCCTCACAGGTGACTGCAGACGCCTGTTCCTCCAAGGCATTGAGCTCTTCCTGTGGCGCTGGACTCCCACCTCCGGTTTGCAGTACTGCCTGTCGATTGCTGACCAGTTTCTGCTCAGTCTTGTACTTGGCATCATGCCAGCGCTTTTTACAATCGATCACTATCCTCTTGACTTCTGCCACAGTGTTCACCTTGCTGGCAATGGACTGCCGAATGGCATTTTTGGTCGCTAATGGCACCTTGGAGCTGACGAAGAGCTGGTGTTGATTCTCTGTCACCTTCGCAATCAGTATCTAATTTTCCTCCTGACTGAATCTGGTTTTCCTTTTCCTCTTCCCCTTCCCCTGGGACTCTAGCTGGTCATCCTGGCTGTTGGGGGGATTATAGGGGTTGTTGTCTGCTGCTGCACTGGTTCCAGGCTGCTCCATTTTGCATTGAGGGTATTTTTTTGTTTGTTTGAGGCATTTTTTGCACTTTTTTTCCCTCCAGACGCAAAGAAAAATTGACATCTGGCCGACTAACGTGAGTTTTCTTGCCGCTAATTGGCCGGCTGTCACTTTTTTCACGTTAGCGTCAAGATTTTTATCGACGTGCCGCTCGGGTTAGCGGCAAATTTTGCCACTGCGAGCTGAGCCTATCGCCATGTAGCGACATATTGTAAATACGTCGCTAACATGGTGATAGGTTTCAGCGATACACTATTTAAAGTGGGCACCCTGTACCAGTCCAAACAACCCTTATGGTGATTTAAGAGATCAAAGATATCCTTAGAAAGCTATCCAAGTGGTAGCTGTGGAGAGAAGCCTTCAGGCTTAGTCTTGAAGTAATGTTAAGCAGCTTGTTTTACCAGAATGCAACCTTATTGATTGGTTAAATGAAAGGAGAACCACACAGTAGTTATAAAAATATGTATTCATTATTATAATACACTCTAAATACTTCACAGTATCTGCTACACGCAGATAAACACAAAGCACACAATACTGTAGCACAGAAACAATCGTAAGTAGCACTAATACACAGTGGGCTCCAGGGGGAGACCAAACCATATAATAAAATAGTGGTATAAGAACCACGACTCGAGCCAAGGCAGTGTCTAGAGGATGTAGAATCGTTGGGACCCCAAGAAACCACCCAAGATGAGTAAGTAGGGACCCCACAGAGGACGGGTGCTGTGTGGAAACATGACCGCAGGCGCCGTACAATTCTATGGGAGAGTCGCGGTTGCAGTTTTAAAGTTTAAGGACCCTTCCCAGAGGAAGCCCTTTGGATCATAGGAGGTTGAAGAGCCACCCCACCCGTGGATACCGTAGTACCAGAGTTACCTATCCCAGGGAAGCCGGGTGCATAGGGCTGAAGTGGTGTCGGAAACCGCTGTCGATCTCAATGGAGGACTTCAAGGAAGAGCCACTGCTGGGAAGAAGAAAAGTGTCCGTTGGAATCCAAAGGTGGATTCTTGATGAAGAGTACCTGAAAGCAGAGGGGACAGAGTCTGGGTCACTCAGGAGTGACCAGGGGCTTGGTAGACGAATGCCCACCGATGTCAGGTGCTTCAGGTACGTTGAGGGGGTTCTTGACTCTGCAGCCACCGGGACCAGGAAAAGTCGAGGATGACCAGGAGCCGGATACGAGCTCTCCCACAAAGGATGTCTAGTGCTGAGGGGTCGGTGTCTGGCTGGAGCACCAACAAGCCTTGGCAGCGGCAACGCATGAAGATGGTCAAGCTAAGTTACGGTTCGGACCAGCAAGGTCCAGGAGACTCACCAAACACAGGGGAGTCAGGGCAAGACTGGAGCAACCAGGGGAGCCCAAGAAAAGCAGTGTTGACCCTCAAGAGACTCACAGGCCGGAGGCACAGGAATCACGAGGGGTCCTCGAGCAGAATTATAAAGCAACAGCCCACAGAGCACTCAGTGCGAGGAGGCCAAAGTTCTTTGGTGGAAATGGTGCCAGAGGTTGGGGCTACTCGGAGCCCAGTGCACTTGTTTTGGGAACGCCAACAAGCATATGCACTTGCAAAAGTACGCAGTACACAGGGGTACGGGTATTGCAGCCCCCACAAGGGATTCTGACCTCAAACTAGGGCAGCTTGGACCTCGAGGGACTTGAAAACCCACCTCCTGTGTTGCTGGAGCCTTCGGAGTCCGTAGGAGCTCAGGAGCAGCAGACCGGTCAATCGTGATGTGGTGCCTGCGGTTGCAGGGGAGTGACTCCTTCACTCCAAGGGAGATATCTTTGGTTGTCCTTGATGCTCCACAGGCCCTGCGCGGAGCCTGTAAGATGCACGGGCACAGACGATGCTTTGGATGGAGAGGGAGACGAAGTCGGGCCCAAACGAAGTCCAGCGAAGTCCAGAGTGTCCAGATGGTTGAAGTTCAGTGGTTTCTGGTTCAGAATCTTGTCCATGTCGAATCTAGGGTCCTACAGCCAGGTAAGCCCTTTTGTACCCACGAGAGAGGGTTGGACAGATTCAGGGGACCCTCCCAGGGGAGGGTCTGGAAAGTGGGGAGGTTACTCCCATGTCCTTTGTCCAGTTTCACGCCAGAGCAGGAGCCAACAGATCCTAGGACTGGTTTGAACTGGACTGTGCACAGGGACACCAAATGTTCCCCTCATGCAGACTTTCGGTCGCTGGCAAGCACACCCACCCAGGCCTAATACACTAAATCCTGTCTGGGAGGTGGTCACACCTCCCTGTGACAGGATGCCTATTGTTCTGCCTTCCCCTGCTTGAGCTTGGCTCAGCAGCAGGAGGGCAGAAATGTGCCTCTGGTGGGCAGCAACCCTTTTGGGCTGCCCGGGACTAGAAGGCTGGTACCGGGAACACCAGGGACCTCACAAAGCTCGTTTCTGAGGGGTGGAATCATACCTCCCACACCGGTTACCGGTGTAGGGGTATGATTCCACAATGTTTGATACCAAACACGATAGGGTTACTTTCAGCCATTTTAAAGTTGGTCATTACGCGGTCGCATAATGCCACTCTATATGTTGTAAATGGCTGCAGCACTAATAACCCGGGAGAATGGACTCCGTAGGCTGCAGGGTTGTCCTGCTCATGCAGTGGCACCCTCTCACTTAGAACCAAGCACCCTGCCTTCAGGATTGTCAAGGCCTGCTATAGAGGTGACTTATAGGTTTTAAGTTTAGTGACCCTTAGATATAGTAAACCTATATCTTAAGTAAGTGGTGCATGCACCAACTTACACAGGCTGCAATGGCAGGCCTGTAAATCCATTTTGCATGGCCTCTCATGGGTGGCAAAATACATGCTTCAGCCCATGGAAGGCCTCTGGGGTACCTATGCCCTGGGTACATGGGTACCATATACTAGGGACTGACAAGGGTACCCCAGTATCCAATCTGGAGTGTACCTAAGTACATGACATAACATTTTAGGAAGAAAGCAGATAGACTGGGGTCCTGATTAGCAGGATCCCAGTCAGACTAGTCAAAAACAGTGTAACATGAAGCAAAGAGTGAGGGTAACCATAAGAAGCAGATCCTACTTTCCTACACAACCCCCTCCCCACCAAACGTAAGGAGATGAGACTAACCTTGCCCAGTTGAGTCTTCATTTTCTAAGTGGAAATATCTGGAGAGTCCCCTGTAGGGAAATGGACCACCTCAAACTTTTGGGGTTTTCACCCTTCATCTGTTTCTAGCCATAGGAAGGGCTTATGGTCTGTCTGAACAATGAAGTGAGTGCCAAACAGGTATGGCCTCAGCCTCTTCAGGGCCCAGACCACAGCAAAGGCTTCCCTCTCTATAGCTGACCAACGTTTCTCTCTGGGGGTCAACCTTCCGCTGATAAAAGCTACTAGGTTGATCCTGACCCTCTGCATTAAGTTGTGACAACACAGCCCCTACCCCCAACTCAGATGCATCTGTTTGGACAATAAATTGCTTGGAGTAGTCTAGACTCTGCAGAATGGGAGTAGTGCTCATGGCCTGCTTGAGATCATCAAATGCCTTCTGACAGCTAACTGTCCACTGAACCTTCTTGGGCATTCTCTTTGATGTGAGATCATTCAAGGGAGTCACTATAGACCCATATCCTTTAACAAATCTCCGGTAATACCCAGTCAGGCCCAAGAAAGCTCTGACCTGAGTCTGGGTAGTTGGAGCAACCCAGTCCATTATGGTCTGGATTTTGCTCTGTAATGGCTGAACCTGGCCTCCACCCACATGGTGGCCCAGGTACACAACCTTGCTCTGCCCTATCTGGCACTTAGTAGCCTTGATAGTGAGGCCTGATCTTTGCAGAGTCTCCAAATCATTCTTCAGGTGGACCAGGTGATCCTCCCAGGTGGAGCTAAAGATAGCTATATCATCAAGATATGCTGCACTATAGGCTTCCAGGCCTGTAAGAACTTTATTCACCAGCGTTTGGAATGTGGCAGGTGCATTCTTCAAACCAAAGGGCATTACAATAAATTGATAATGCCCACTAGGGGTTGAAAATGCTGTTTTTGGTTTGGCATCCTCAGCTAGTCTGATATGCCAATAGCCAGCAGTGAGGTCAAATGTGCTCAAGAACTTGGCTGAGGCCAAAGTATCAATAAGCTCATCAGCCCTGGGAATTGGATGAGCATCAGTCCTAGTGACTGCATTGAGTCCCCTGTAGTCAACACAAAACCTCATCTCTCTCTTACCACCCTGGGTGTGAGGTTTTGGTACCAAGACCACTGGACTAGCCCAAGGGCTATCTGAGGGCTCAATTACTCCCAACTCTAGCATCTTTTGGACCTCAGTCCTGATGCAGTCTCTGACATGGTCAGGCTGCCTGTAAATCTTATTTTTAACAGGTAGACTTTCACCTGTGTCCACTTCATGGGTACACCAGGTGGTCTGACTAGGAGTCAGAGAGAACATGTGTCTGTATTGATTGAGGACCTTTCTACAATCAATTTGTTGCTGATCAGTGAGGCTACCTGCCAAAGCTACACCATCAACTGATCCATCATCAGGGTTCTGTGAGAGGAGGTCAGGGAGTGGGTCACTTTCTTCCTCCTGTCCCTCATCAGTTGCCATGAGCAAGCCCATGTCAGCCCTGTCAATATATGGCTTGAGCCTGTTCACATGGAGCACCCTGTGGGGGCTCCTGGGAGTACCAAGTTCCAGCAAGTAGGTGACCTCTCCCTTCTGCTCAAGAATGGTATGGGGTCCACTCCATTTATCTTGGAGAGCTGCTGGGGCCACAGGCTCCAACACCCACACCTTCTCTATTTGGCTGATAAACAGGCAGTACAGCCTTTTGGTCATGCCAAGCTTTTTGCAATTCTTGACTTGCCTCAAGGTTTTTACTTGCCTTCTTCATGTACTCAGCCATCCTGGAGTGGAGACCAAGTACATAGTCCGCTATGTCTTATTTGGGAGGTTTGAGAGGTAACTCCCATCCCCCCTTCACCAAACGCAAGGGACCCCTAAGTGGATGCCCAACCAAAAGTTCAAAAGGGCTGTAGCCAACCCCCTTTTGTGGGACCTCTCTGTAGGCAAAGAGAAGGCAGGGCAACAGGACATCCCATTTTTGCCTAAGCTTTTCTGGGAGGCCCATGATCATGCCCTTTAGGGTTTTGTTGAACCTTTCAACCAACCCATTGCATTTTGGGTGATAGGGTGTGGTGAACTTGTAGTTCACCCCACACTCCTTCCACATTGCAGTGATATAACTTGACAGGAAGTGTGTATCTCTGTCAGATAAGACCTCCTTAGGGAAACCCACTCTGGAAAAAAATCCCAGGAGGGCCCTGGCCACCACAGGAGCTGTGGTGGTTCTAAGGGGTATAGCCTCTGGATACCTAGTGGCATGGTCCACCACCACTAGAATATAACTGTGCCCAGATGCAGTTGGGTTCATGGGACCAATGATATCAATCCCAACCCTCTCAAAGGGACCCCCACCACAGGCAGTGGTATGAGGGGGGCCTTTGTGGTACCACCTGACTTACCACTGGCTTGGCAGGTGGCACAGTAGCAATAAAATTCCTTTGTGTCCTCTGACATGTGAGGCCAGTGAAAGTGAGGGATAAGCCTGTCCCAAGTCTTACTTTGGCCTAGGTGTCCTGCTAAGGAGATGTCATGTGCTAGGGTGAGTAGGACGCCCCTAAACTTCAGAGGTATGACCAACCTCCTGGTGGCACCAGGCTTGGGGTCCCTACCCTCTGAGTATAGGAGTCCCTCTTCCCAATAGATCTTGTGAGATCCACTGACAGTCCCAGCAGCCTCAGCAGCAGCTTGCTGTCTGAGGGGTTCAAGAGAGGGGCAGGTTTGCTGCTCCAAACTCAAGTCTGCCCTGGAAGGGCCCCCTGTCCCCAAGAACTCAACCTGATCAGGTTCCAGTTCATCTGAGACAGTTCCTTCACAGAGACTGAGATCATCTCCCTCAAGAGACTGATCCTCACACTGAGTCTGGGGGGAAGACACAGCCTTACCCCTCCTGCTCCTTCTCTTGGAAGGCCCTTGGTCCATTGTTCCAGGATCCAAGGCCTGTTCAGTGTTAGCCAGCTTGGCCTGTGACCTGGTCACGGCAAACACATCTGCAGTGATGCCCAGCATTGCTGCATGAGTCCCTAACTCTACCTCAGCCCAGGCTGAAGTTTCCAAATCATTGCCCAACAAACACGCCACTGGAAGGTCTGAGCTAACCACAACTTTCTTAAGGCCAGTTACCCCTCCCAGCTGAAATTAACAACTGCCAAGGAATGATCAGTCCTGACATTGTTAGCATTGGTCACTTGGTACATTTCTCCAAGTATGATTTGGTCAAGGCCCACAAGATCCTCTGTCACCATAGTGACACTTGCACCTATGTCCCTGTATGCCATGGCCTCCTTATCATTGATCAAAGGCTGTTGTCTGTATTTGCCCAGGTTACTGGGACTGACAAATAAGGTGGCAAGATTCATGCCACCATCACAGACTAGCACAGCCTGAGCTGGAGTTCTGACTATACCAGAACCCATCTCAGAGCCCAAGGTTAACCCTAATAATCCCTTGTTCCCTGTACCACCACCTGTACTTGTGCTAGGGGGCACAGCTGCCTTAGGGGCAGCGGTGGTAGGAGTATTTCCTTGGCTTTTGGACAATCAGCATCTCTTGTCCAATGTGTCTTCTGTTTACAGAGATAAAACCAAGGTTTATTTTTGCCTTTACCTTTGTTGGATTGTGACTCCCCCCAGATGCAGGTTTTTGGGGCCCTGATGAAGACTTTTGATCTTTACCCTTGTCCCCACCCTTATCTGGAGTTTAAGCATCTTGCTTCTTCTGGTCCCACCATTGTTCTGGTTTTTCTGCTTCACCCTGGTTCTGACCCACTTATCTGCCTTCTTTCCCAATTCTTGGGGAGGAGCCAGATCAGAGTCAACCAGGTACTGATGCAACAACTGATTTTGGCAATTATTAAGGATCTGCTCCCTCATAATAAAATTGTAAATTCCCTTGAAATCATTCACTTTGCTGCCAAGCAACCAGCCTTCCAGAGCCTTAATGGCACTATCCACAAAGTCTACCCAATCCTGATTCTGTGTCTTCTGGGTATCTCTGAACTTAATCCTGTATTGTTCAGTGGTTAAGCCAAACCCATCAATGAGAGCACTCTTCAAGATTGAATAGTTGTCAGCATCTTCTTCTCTAACAAGGAGGAGCTTATCTCTTCCTTTGTCAGCAAAGGAGAGCCGAGATGGCTGTGATGTTTATGGCCCTATTTGAAGAAAAATGGGTATACAATAACAACCCATATGATGGACACATAAAAATCTGGCGCCGTGATATAGACGATGTGTTCATGCTCTGGAGGGGAACATCAGAACATCTTAAAGAGTTTCAAATTTGGCTCAACCAGAGGAATCCAGATATCCAGTTTACGCTTAATTCTAGTAAAACCGAGATGAACTTTTTAGATCTTTTGGTGAAACATGAAGAGGGAGTTCTGTACACCACTCTCTATACAAAACAAACCGATAGGAACACGTTCCTGCACTTCTCCAGCTTCCACCAACGCAATCTGCACGAAAATCTGCCAAATAGCCAGTTTTTTTTGATAAACAAATTTTTATTGATTTTAATGATTTGACAGAAGACACCAGCCAGTCATCACGACACCATGAAAGTCCAGGAGTACATACAAGGTTTTGTGCGACCCAGTTTACAGACACTAATAAATGCCATATAGCCAGTTTTTAAGAATTAGGCGCAACTGCACCAAAAAGGATGACTATTTTAACAATGCTAAAGTTCTCCTGAGTAAACTGGCGGATAGAAACTACCCCAGAAAACTGTTGAAGCGCGCAATGAAGAGAGCATGGTACACCCCCAGAGACACCTTGTTGATCCCAAAAGCAAAGCCAAAGGAAATGCCATTGGTTTGCGTCACTACATTCTCCGGCCTTACAAACGAAGTGAAGAAAATTGTAAGAAGAAACTGGAATACTGTGAAGAGACTGGATATATTCGTTAATACACCAGTCTTCGCTCTGAAGAAAAACAAAAGTATCAAAGATAAACTGGTACGAGCCAAGACTACAGCGAAAAAATGTTTACCATCATTACGAACAATGCTGGCCCTGCCCCCCATCAAAGGCCACAGGCGATGTGGTAATTGTGTGTCATGTAGAAGTACCATCGAAAGAATACAATTCACTTATGGTAACAAATATGTGAAGCACGAGGAGTTCACAAACTGCAACACACATAACGTTATATATTGTGTAATATGTCCATGCCTCAAGGCCTACATTGGAAAAACCACCCAGCCAGTAAAGAAAAGGATAACCCAACATCGTTCGCCGAATAAGATGCCAAGTATTAAATGCACCGATGGTCCAACACTGCATCGATAAAGGGCATGGTCCCAACGATATTAAATGGACAGTCCTAAAACATGTAACAGGCAGTAATATTGACACTTTACTGTCCAGGTTTGAAGCTAAAACCATCATGTATCTGGGAACCATTGAAAACGGCCTAAATGAAATAAATGAGATTACACACTGCGGACAATAAGGGTTTGTGCGCGTCTGGAGAACAAAAAGAAACAGAAGATATTGCGGGACAACATGCGAGCGAGAGGCCTTTGAGCTGTAGTCACCATAAAAGTAATGTAAAAAAGAAAAAAAGAAGCGCCGGTACAGGCTGAACAGGTCCATCCCGAGCTGTGGGCCATGCGTATCCATGACGATACACGAGTTTACATCACACAGGAAGAGAGGCAAGGTCAGGCCACGTGCATACTACAGGAAATACGTCAGACGGCTGCAGTCACACGCCGGCAGGCAGAGGAAGCGGTTTAGTTTAAAAACACTCCTGATAGCAGATAACAGTTCCAGGATCTGAGCAAGAAGAAGTCAGGACCCTGAGAGTCCCCGATAGCAGATAACAGTTCCACGATCTGAGCACAAAGAAGCCAGAACCCTGAGAGTCTACACGGGAATGCTAAATGATTGAGACCGCCGATATCTTGAAGGTAAAGACGACGCACAATATAATTTCTGTTTGACTTGCCCGCCTATGGAGGCATTGAACACAGACCTGCTAACGTGTACGTCACAACGATTCACTGCATAAGGCTTAAATTTCTGAAGCATGCCTGTAACCTTCCCTTCCTGATATGAAGCACTGCTGAAATAGTCGTGATCTGTAGTCACTGCCCTCACTAGAGAGGTTTAAACACCATACGTCATTCGCACATTTACAGCACTCGGCTCGTTTCTCCACCCCTAGATAAGATAGCCTCACGCAAAATCATAGTTCCTGATATCACTGCATGCTATGCCTCGCATGCCAAGTGCAAATGAATATCTCGCTTTAAACTAAAGGCATGTTTTTCTTTGCCCCTCCCCTCGGTAATAACAGACATCATATTTACTGAGGCGAGCAGAAACCTAAGAAGTACACCGAATTGATGAGACCGCTTGACCTCTCCAATGTACTCACGTCACTGTTGGTATATCAAGACATCACTACTCGGTATGTAAGGTGCCCTTTTAAGTAAGACAAGCAAAATTCAGTGTCACACATAATTAAGAGTAGACATACTCAAAATTGTATTATTATTATTTCTTTTGATCTAGGAAACGTGTGTCCTACATGAATTCTGTTCCGCCCTGATGAAGACCTTCTATTAATCCATCATTTGGTCCTATTATGAAGGTCGAAACACGTTGGCTTTTTTCACCTTGAGGCCAAGAGTAACTATAAAGAAACATAATATACCGAATAACGGAGACTCTGGGCTTGATTGAACAAGCGCAGAAATAGAGTCCTAGGATAGCACTCTGACCTCTCCAGGACCTTGAGAATAGAAAGTATTGAGGACCTAAACACAATAGGCCCCGATACCAGATACAAGTTTGTAGGACAAAAGAGTCTCTTTCGATTTGTTTGTGTATTATGTTTAACACAGAACTAAATGTGTAGTAGTGTATGGTTTTCTTCATGTATGTATAATGTTTCTAAACACTTGATTAACTGTATGTGTGTCATGTAAATATTGTCCTTTCGGACACTGTCTTTTGTGAATATCTAAAATGATCTAGAGGTGTATGTTTTAATTCATAATATGGGAAAAATTTCACAAATATAAAAAAAGAACATGAATTAATGAAGCCCAGAGTTAATAAAAAGGACTACTGAGGTAAAAAGTAATGTTTTATCTATGGTTACAGAGGTATTTTTTGTATTGTTAAAAGGGCTGAAGTGGCGTCGGAAACCGCTGCCGTTCTCAATGGGAGTCTTCAAAGAAATGCCACTTCTGGAAAGAAGAAAAGTGTCCGGTGGAATCCGCAGGTGGATTCTTGATGGAAGGAACCTGAAAGCAGAGGGGACAGAGTCTGGGTCACTCAGGAGTGACCAGGTGCTCAGTAGACAAATGCCCACCGATGTCGGGTGCTTCAGGTGTGAAGAAGGAGACCTTTACTCTATAGCTGCAGGTCCCAAGAAGGAAATCGAGTGCTTGAGGGGTCCGTGTCTCCATCAGGAGCACCAACAAGCCTTGGAAGCGGCAACCCACGAAGAAGGTCAAGAAAGGTTACGGTCTGGCCCAGCAAGGACCAGGGGACTCACCACAGCAAGGGGAGTCAGGGCAGGCCTAGAGCAACCCGGGGAGCCCAAGGAAAGCAGTGTTGTCCCTCAAATGGACCCACAGGCCAAAGGCACAGGAGTCGCGAGGGGACCTCTATCAGTTTCACAAAGTAACAGCATGCAGGGCACAGAGTGCGAGGAGGCTGAAGTCCTTTGTACGAAATGTGCGCAGACGTTGGGGCTATCGACAGCCCAATGCACGAAGTTGGGGAACACCAACAAGCATATGCAATAGCAAAAGAACGTGGTGCACAGGGGTTCGGGTTATGCGGTCCCCACGAGGGATACTGGCCTCAAACTCAGTGAGAGGGCAGCCCGACCTCAAGGAACTTAGGAACCCACCTCCTGTGTTGCTGGAGCCTTCGGAGTCCGCAGGAGCTCAGGATCAGCAGACTGGTCAGTTACGTTATGGTGACTGCAAACGCATGGGAGTGACTCCTTCACCCCAAGGAAGATACTTCAGTTGTCCTTGATGCTCCACAGGTCCTGCACGGTCAGTGGTTTCTTGTTCAGAATCTTGTCCACGTCGAATCTAGGGTCCTACAGCCAGGTAAGCCCTTTTGTACCCACGGGAGAGGGTTGGACAGATTCAGGGGACCCTCCCAGGGGAGGCTCAGGACAGGGGGGTGGGTACACCCATGTCCTTTGTCCAGTTTTGCACCAGAGCAAGAGCCAACGGCTCCCAGAACTGGTTTGAGCTGGACTATGCACAGGGACACCAAATGTGCCCCTCGTGCAGACTTTCAGGCATTTTGGAAGTGCACCCACCCAGCTCCAATACACTAAATCCTGTGTGGGAGGTGGTCACACCTCCCTGTGACAGGATACCTATTGTGCTGCCTTCCTCTGCTTGAGCTTGGCTCAGCAGCAGGAGGGCAGAAATGTGTCTTTGGTCGGCAGCATCCGTTTTGTGCTGTCCAGGTCGAGAAGGCTGGTACCGGGAAGACCAGGGACCCACGAAGCTTGCTTCTGAGGGGTGGAATCATACCTCCCACACCGGTTACCAGTGTGGAGGTATGATTCCAAGATGTTTGATACCAAACACGACATGTTTTGTTGCAGCCGTTTTCGAGATAGCATTTTATGCGAGCATATAATGCACCTCTACCTATATGTCTGGCTGCGTCACCGACAACCCGGGAGAATGGTCTCTGAAGGCTGCAGGGGTGCTCTGCTCATGCAGGGGCATCCTCTCACGTAAAACCCAGCACACTGCCTTCAGGATTGTCAAGGCCTGCTATAGGGGTGACTTATAGATTTTAAGTGTAGTGACCTATAGATATAGTAAACCTATATCTAAAGTAAGTGGTGCATGCACCATCTTACACAGGCTGCAATGGCAGGCCTGTAGGTCCATTTTGCATGGCCTCTCATGGGTGGCATAATAAATGCTTCAGCCCATGGGAGGCCTCTGGGGTACCTATGCCCCGGGTACATGTGTACCATATACTAGGGACTGACAAGGGTACCCCAGTATCCAATCTGGAGTGTACCTAAGTACATAACACAACCAATTTAGGGAGAAAGCAGATAGACTGGGGTCCTGATTAGCAGGATCCCAGTCAGACTAGTCAAAAACCAGCAAAACACCAGGTAAAAAGTGGGGGTAACCTTGCAGTCAGATCCCACTTTCCTACATAAGCCCCCCAAACGAAAGGAGATAAGGCTAACCTTGTCCAGTTGAGACTTTATTTCCTAAGTGGCCATATGAGAAAGGTCCTGCACCAGCATGGATACCCCCTGTCTTATGGACCACTAAGGAGTCCCTACCCTGAAGGGTTTTGGATTCTCTCCAAAATTTGGGATAACTACCTGTAGTTTGCTTTGGTAAAGAAATAGGCTGGTGGGGTGCTTGAGCAGGGAAGTGAGGCCCTAACAGGGTTGGTCTCAGCTTCCTCAGAGCACTGGTCACCATGGAGGCCTTTCTTTCCATGACTGAGTTATATCTGGCCCTAGGGGCTAACCTCTGGCTGCCTACAGCTGGGGGTTGAGTCCCTCTGGTTGGAAAAATGGAGGGCCAGGGAAGGTTTGGGACAGCTTTGTCCCAGGTTTCCCTTTGCCCATCAGAGTCCATCTGGGGGGTGTCACTACCTAAGGGTAAGAGGGATCCCTCAGAATGTTGAGGAATATCCACCTGGCTAGTGCTACTAGACTGGGTGTCCCTAATCTGATGATGAGGGGGTTACTCTGGACAGTGGGCCCCTAGGGGTCCACTGACATCCCTGACCTCTGCAGCCCTAGGCTGACTGAGGCTGGGTAGAGAGGGGCAAGATACCTGCTCCAGACTGGGCACCTCCTTGGAAGGGTCCCCTGTCCTCAGTGATTCTGCCAGGACAGGCCTGACCACCTCTGGGGCAGTTCCTTCACAAGGGGTAGGATCAGTTCCCTGAGGAAGCTGACCCTTACTTATAGTCTGGGGGGGAAGAAGACTTTTCTTCATTCCCTGTGCTCTCTGGTGGAGCAGAGTGGACCAATGTTTCAGGCTTTACTGCTCCAAAAGTGTCCAGGGGTTGGACTGAGGCCCTAGGGGTCCCACCAACTCTCTCAGGGAGGCCTAACATCTGTAAATGGGCCTTTAGTTCTACTTCAGCCCAGGCTGAAGTTTCTAAATCATTACTCAAGAGGCAATCTACAGGCAAGTTTGGGGACACTGCCACTCTCTTTGGACCAGTGACCCCTCCCCAGCTGAGATTGACTATAGCCATGGGATGATCTGTCCTCACACCATCAGTATTGGTCACCTGGTACTTGAACTCAGGTAAAAGCTGGGCTGGGGGCATTGAGGTTCCTGTCACCATTTGTGACACTAGCCCCTGTGTCCCTATAGGCTACAGCTGTCTGACCATTGATCAGAGACTCTTGTCTGTACTTGCCCAGGGAATTGGGACTGACAGTAAAAGTGGCAAACCCCATGCCACCATCACAGACTAAAGTGGCCTGTGTGGGGGACCTGGCTAGGCCAGGGTCCACCTCAGTTCCCTAAGAAAACCCAACGAAATTTTTGGGTGCACTACCACCATCTGGCGGATTACTACCTGTAGTACCAGGAGGTGTAGAAGTAGTGTTTGGAGGAATATTTTCCTTATTGCTGACCTTGGGGCAAATGGCATAATTTTTCCTGTGGCCTGGCTTCTTACAGACAAAGCAATAAGGTTTCTTGTCAGGGGAGGAAGGAGTTTGGGACCCACCCCCATAAGAGGATTTTTGGGGCCCTTCAGAGGACTTATCGTTTGATTTATCCCCACCTTTCTCTTGGGTCTTGGAAGAATCTCTCTTCTGGTCACCACCCTGGTTCTTTTGTTTCACCCTGGTTCTGACCCATCTATCTGCCTTCTTTCCCAATTCTTGGAGAGAAGTCAGATCCGAGTCCACCAGGTACTGGTGCAAAAACTGGTTTTGACAATTATTAAGGATCTGCTCCCTCATAATCAAATTGTACAATCCTAAATAGTCATGCACCTTGCTGCCAAGTATCCAACCTTCCAGTGCCTTTGTAGCACAATCTACAAAGTCTACCCAGTCTTGAGTCTGTGCCTTCTGGGTGTCTCTGAACTTAATCCTATACTGTTCAGTGGTTAAGCCAAACCCTTCAATGAGAGCACTCATCAGGACTGAATAATTGTCAGCATTCTCTTCTCTAACAGTGAGGAGCTTATCTCTACCTTTGTCAGCAAAGGAGAGCCACAAGATAGCAGCCCACTGCTCTTGAGGGACCCTCTGAACTTTACAGGCCCTCTCTAAAGCAGTTATCCATATATGGATGTCATCCCCAACATGGTAGGGAGGGACAATCTTGCTCAGGTTCCTATTGTCAAAAGAATGTTCCTTAACTCTAGGGACACTATTGCTGCCACCATGGGACTCTAGTCCCAACTTTTTCCTAGCTCTCTGGACTTCTACGGACTCTTTGTCCAGGGCCAATTGCTGTTGCCTGAGCTTAAGCTTAGCTTTCTCAAGTTCCAGAAATTGGTACTCCCTGTCATAAGAGTGGTCCCTCTTGCCAGATACAGAGGTCCCTACAGACTGTCCTGAGTGATGTGACTCTGCAGAGGGAGATCTAGATCTCCTTGGTAAACTCTGCACTCTTCCAGGAGGGGTGAAGAGGGGGCCATTTTGGCCTTCCTCACCATCTCCCTGAAGATCTGAGTTGTCCAGGTGGGAATCATCTTGTTCCTCCTTGCCAGGGTTTGAGTCTAGGTCATAGAAGGTGTCACCTCCTGACCTGTCCTCATTCCCTGCTCCTCCCACTTTCTCCTGTTCATCTGACCCAGGGGTCTTCCTAAGGTCATTTAGCAGCAAGGCCTCTGTGGCTGTGGGTGTTTGCAGTTCTCCCTGTCTTCAGCTTTCTGGAGGCACACAGGGCTTTCAATTCTTGGAATGAAAGCTCACTGTATCTAGAGGGCAGAGAGCCACTGTCATCTCATTTAGAAGACATACTAAGTGTGGTGAGGTGTTGCACCTACCTAACCAAGTGGGAACTAAACTCTTTGAGGTTGGAGAAAGGGTGTGCTAGACCCTTGACTTACCCAACCCTAAGTTCAGTAGAACTTACTTATTCTAAGTTAGTATTATATGTACTTAGTACTTAGTGGTTTTCAGTTAATCAATACAAAGATTTATCTGGTAAAACAATGCAGGCTTCAATCCCAACTGCTGCACACCAATGTGAGAAGTTGGCCTGGTATATGATGTCCACTAATTAAAGTGGGCACCTTGCACCAGTCCAAACAACCCTTATGGTGACTTAAGAGGTCAAAGATAACCTTATGAAAGCTATCCAAGTGGTAGCTGTGGAGAGCAGCCTTCAGTCTTAGTCTTGAAGGAATGTTAAGCAGCTTGTTTTACCAGAATGCAATCTTATTGTATTGCTCAAATGAAAGGAGAACCACACAGTAGTTATAAGAATATATATTTATTATTATAACACCTTAAATACCTCACAGTATCTGCTACACGCAGATAAACACAAAGCACACAATACTGTAGCACAGTAACAATCGTAAGTAGCACTAATACACAGTGGGCTCCAGGGGGAGACCAAACCATATACTAAAATAGTGGTATAAGAACCACGACTCGAGTCAAGACAGGGTCTAGAGAGTGTAGAATCGCTGGGACCCCAAGAAACCACCCATGGTGAGTAAGTAGGGGCCCCACGGAGGACGGGTGCCGTGTGATAACACGACCGTGTGCTACTTGCAATTTAATGGGAGAGTCGTGGTTGCAATTTTAAAGTTTAAGGACCCTTCCCAGTTGATTACGAGGAAACCCTTTGCAAGATAGAAGGTTGGAGAGCCACCCTACCCGTGGATACTGAAGTACCAGAGTTACCTATCCCAGGGAAGCCGGGTGCATAGGGCTGAAGTGGCGTCGGAGACCGCTGTCGTTCTCAATGGGAGTCTTCAAAGAAATGCCACTGCTGGAAAGAAGAAAAGTGTCTGGTGGAATCCGCAGGTGGATTCTTGATGGAAGGAACCTGGAAGCAGAGGGGACAGAGTCTGGGTCACTCAGGAGTGACCAGGGGCTCAGTAGACGAATGCCCACCGATGTCGGGTGCTTCAGGTGTGAAGAAGGAGACCTCGACTCTACAGCTGCAGGGACCAGGAGACGTCGAGGATGACCAGGAGCTGGATACGAGCTGTCCCACGAAGGATGTCGAGTGCTGAGAGATCGGTGTCCAGCAGGAGCACCAACAAGCTTTGGCAGTGGCAACCCACGAAGAAGGTCAAGAAAGGTTACGGTCTGGCCCAGCACTGACCAGGGGACTCACCACAGCAAGGGGAATCAGGGCAGGCCTGGAGCAACCCTGGGAGCCCAAGGAAAGCAGTGTTGTCCCTCATATGGACCCACAGGCCGAAGGCACAGGAGTCGCTAGGGGACTTCTAGCAGTTTCACAAAGTAACAGCTTGTGGGGCACAGAGTGTGAGGAGGCCGAAGTCCTTTGTGCGAAATGTGCGCAGATGTTGGGGCTATCGACAGCCCAATGCACAAAGTTGGAGAACACCAACAAGCATATGCAATTGCAAAAGTACGCGGTGCACAGGGGTTCGGGTTATGTGGTCCCCACGAGGGATACTGGCTTCAAACTCAGTGGGGCCGATTCACAGAACTAATCTGAGATAAAATCCTAAACTTACTACTTTTGGTATTCACAGAAGGCATTTAGTAGTAGTAAAGTTAGGACTCCTAACTTTACTACTGCTAAACTGAGACAAAATCCTAACTTTACGACTTTCGGTATTCACAAAAGGCATTTAGTAGTAGTAAAGTTAGGAGTCCTGCTATAGGGGTGACTTATAGATTTTAAGTGTAGTGACCTATAGATATAGTAAACCTATATCTATAGTAAGTGGTGCATGCACCATCTTACACAGGCGTGTATAATGAGATTACGTGCGTGCCATCTCCCAAGGGGATACCCCATTCCATGCCCTGTGCGCGGATGGCTTCCGCAAGGGGTTCTATGGCCAAAGAAAAAAGCAGCGGGGACAGTGGGCATCCTTTCCAGGTGCCTCAGCCCACTCGGACTGAGTCAAACATGTAAGGGCCAGTTCTTATCCTCACTGTCGGTTCCCTATAAAGCAGCCGAATCATGCAGAGGAATTCCCCCCTGATACCATATCGTGGTAGGATGGCAAACAGAAATTCCCATTCCAGAGAATCAAAGGCCTTTTCAAGGTCAAGTATTAGACATCCTGAGTAGGGCCAACAGTTTGAAGAATAAGTAGCAACCATGAAAAAATGTCCTAGGTTTAGGGAGGTGTTGCGGGCTGGCACAAATCCGTTCTGGTCAGCATGGATCATGGACGAAACCAGCGGTGCCAGTCAGTCGGCCAATATTTTCGCCAGAATCTTATAGTCGGTGTTCAGTAGGGCTAAGGGGCGATAAGAATCCAATTCGGTTGGGTCCCTGCCAGGTTTGGGCAGAGAGATCAGAAGCGCTTCGTGTAGTGATGGAGGGAGAGCAGATGTTGTAAGGGCTGCCATACATAGAGCGTGCAGCCATGGAGCCAAGGTCGCAGCGTAGGCTTTGTAGTATTCGGCGGGTAGGCTGTCAGGTCCGGGGGTTGTGCCCATTGAGAGGGCTCTGATGGCGTCACGAATCTCAGTGAGCGTGAGTGGCATGTTAAGTTCTTCGTGTTGCTCAATGGTGATTGTAGGCAGTTGTACAGGGGCGAGAAAAGGTGCCCAGGTGAGTTTGATTGAGTTGAGTGGTGGATTCATATAGAGATGTGTAATGTCGAGTCATCTCTGTGCGGATTTTGTGTTGTGTGTGGAGGAGATGTCCAGCACAATTACACAAAGTGTGAATAGGGTGTTGAGGCTGTTCTTAGCATATCAACCACACCAGCAAGCAACCTGCTTTATCTGAAGCTGCATGCACATGCAGAGTGTGCTGTATAATTCAGGCATCGGAGGCATTCCAGTAATGCTATGTGTTCGCTGCGTGCTTTGTCTAGCTGTTGTGTGTCTCTAGAGCATGTCGCTGCTCGTGTCTCGAGACGAAGCAGTGTGCGTTCCATCTTGCTGACAGCAACCCCCAGTTGTTTACGAATATTCCAGGTGAGTCCTAGGCAATGCCCCTTGATGGTCACTTTAAAGGCGTCCCACTCAAGGAGAGTGTTCTGTGTGGAACCGCCATTGAGGTCGAAGTGCTCTGCCGTGGCAGCACCAAGCCATTCATGAAATGGTGGGTCCTCCAAGGCCGCCGGCTGGAGGCAACACACGAGTATTGCAGGTGGACCTGCCTCCCATGCCGGTTGCATTGACTGGGGTTGTGATCAAAGTGTGTGTGTGCCCGAGGTAGTAAATCTGCCTAACAATGGGAAGGAGTGTAGGTGATCGTACAGTAAGTCTCACTTTAGTTTTCCTCGGTGCGAGATGTCAATTCGGAAGCAAGGTCCCAACTTCCATTATCCATTTAAACTGCCTGACAAAGTCACGGCCAGACGAGTGGCACAGGGGAAGAGGGGAAAGACAAGGGAGGTGAAAATACTTCTTTCCACAACAAAGTCTAGCGGACAGGTAACGTCAGTTAGGCTCAAGTAGATGCCTGAATGCAAAGAAACAAAAAATGTTAGTTAGTATATGTACCTGGTGTATTTAGTGTTATTACACTCTCAAAATATAATTGAATGTAGTTAAAAAGATATCCACCTGTTAACTTACCCTCCTCCACTAAAAGATAGGTAGGGAGGCAGCTACAGCATCAAACATAGGTGAACTAATGGTAAAGAGAAAGAGCAATAAGATATTGTGTACTTGCAACAGAGAAGTACATATATGAAAGGAACTATGTAGTAACACTAACCTTAAAGGTAAAAAAAAAAACAGGAGTTTCAGATAACACCAAAATTAAAGATATTCATACTACCAAGGAAAATACTCCATAAAAAATATCCTTATTAATAGGAAATATATCCCTGGACATGTATTAGTTCAAAGGCACAAAAAGGTGCAAGGGAAAAAATTAAACTAACTATGCTCCTTTACTTCAGGAAAATTAACTGTCTTTTTGGTGTGTTTGATTACAGCGTTACTGCAGAATGTACACAGAAAAAAGAAGATCTCCAAGTCGTTTTGAACGGAGATATCAGATAAGTGAAAGGCATAAATAGCCTTTAATGAGCAGGTGCAAGCGCGTTACCACTAATGGAGAAGAAGGATCCTTTTCTGTTGATGGCCTTCTTTTTTCTTTTGTAGATAACGTCACTCACCAGGAGACCGGAGAACCAACCCGTCGAGATCAGGGAGCAGGAGAACCAGAGCCAGCATACGGAAATCTGACGAGATGTGGTACGAGACAACTAGAATACGACGTGCAGAGGTCCGACGAGGGATCGTGTGACCCGGAAGCATCAGGTAAGAGAAGGGCAGGGAGGATGGCGTGCACGGCAACTAGAACGCGAAGCGCTCTTCCGCGCATGCCGGCCGCCTATATCCTGTCAGTAGCTCCGCCCCGATTACAGACATGATCGGGCACGGCGCAATCGTGACACCTACAATGAGATCTATTTTGAAGTGCAAGTTGTGTGTCGGGGAGTAAAAGGAGTATATCCTTGTGTCAGGGTTGCATGTGCGCCATAGGTCTATCAGGGACCAGTGAGCGAGCCAAGTGGTTAATGCCGGGGCATTGGTTGTGGCCGTGGTACGTGACTGGGGCAGGAATGAGTGGTCTACTATGACATCAAATACAGAATTAAAATCACCTCCCAGCAGCCATGGGATCCCGCTTCAGCGAGCCAGGACGTCACAGTCTATGTAGGAATGAGGCTTGGTCTGTGTTAGGGGCGTATATAGACCCCACAAGGATTTGTTGGCCAGTGCAGCGGCCATTTGTGATCACATATCTGCCTTCCGTGTCTGTCTCCACCTCCTCTACCAAGTATGGGGTCCCTGCTTTGATCAAGATCAGCACCTCCATGGCCTGAGATGAATAGTTGGTGGCGAACACGGTGGTTGGCACACAGGAGGCTGAAGTCAGAGGTTACTTTGTCTATTTTGGGATTCCAATGACGTGCTTTGGTTAAGAGTGGCTCCAATTTTCTCAACAGCTTTCAGTACTGTGTCCAGTTTGGCGTTCAGTGCTAGATGGGATGGCTCGTTTCCTGAGTTCTCCTCAGATTGTGGCGTAATGCCCGTCCCCGGACTTGTTGTTGAGGATGATGTGTTGGAGCGCAAGCGACCCATGGCCAGTTGTTGGGCAGTAAGCATCAAGGGGTCCTTGGGAGGGAACCCCGGTCAAAGTTAGAGTCTGTCCGGTTGAGTCTGCGGCAGGAGTCTGCTTGCCTCTGAAATCGATCTGTGGTGCCTCCGGTACTGCTCTCAGGGTGGTGATGGCTCCACAACTCCACCGTGATGCAAAGGGTCGAGATCTTCCCCCCGGGGGCCAGGCAACCACCCTGGATCAACCAGATCGCAGGAGTGCGCCGGCATAGTTCAGTGGGGTCAGCAGAGTGTCCAAGGTGTGACCCAGCGCGGCTTCAGGCAACTTGTGTCCCCCAGTGTCTTCCATGGGCTGCAACCTTGATAGGAGGGGGGAGGTAGAGAGACCCTATCCGCAGCTCAGCCCCGGATTCAGTGTGGGGGTTGCTGTTCATAACATGACAGATTTGGCAATTTCAGATGGGGCAGTAGGAGCACTTCCCTTGTGCTTTAGTACTACACACATCGGTCGGGGGACACCGTCCTGCTCGTCCCGGCCCAGGACGCCATATCCGGTTGTCACGAGGAAGGAGGCACTATCCTTGTGCTTAGAGGTGATGGCCGGTATGGGGGATCAACAGTGGCCTCTCGCCATGCATCCTCATGTGCATAGGTCTCAGGTTAGGTGTCATTCAGTTGCTGCGAAGGGGTGACCGTAGTGGAGAATGGTGACCTCATGGAGGTGCTCTGAAGTAGTTGTGGGCGCGGGCCCGGTAGTGTCACTGTGACCCCCTCCTTTGGTTCACCTCCTGCAGTGTCCACATCTGCTGTCAGGGGTTTTTGGGGCCGTGTCTGAAATAGATCGCAGGTTTCACCAGGGGGCCTATCTCCCGCCCCACCCAGCGTAGGGTATTCTGCAGCGATTGCTTGGCCTTTCGCACACTTGGCAGCGGGGCCTAGGCCCGATCCGACCTCCGGGCTCCACCTTAGGCCACGATTTTGGTGAAAGCAGGGTGCCAGGCCGGGGCATGCAACTCCCCCCCCCCTCTGGCTCACCTCAGGACAGCCCTCGTGCCTCCTGCTGCAGGGTCATCCTCCAAGAGGCTGCTGTATGCTCATTGCAGCGGGATGTCAGTTGTGGGGGTCAGCGCCCCCGCGCTATGTTGAGCTCTTGTGTCTTTGACCGCTTCTGTGCCAGCAGGGCCGAGACGCCGGGTCACGGCAAACTGCAGCCCCCGCGGAGGGGTCAGGGACTCATCCTGCCTGGAGCAGGTCCGGTTGCAGCGGATACCCTACCCCCTCTGCTCGCACCTCTGATGAGCCTAGGTCTGATCTGACCTCCGGGCTCCGTCAGAGGCCGCTATCTGAGCGGGACCAGGGTTTCGAGCAGGGCCACACAGTTTCTCCGCCCTTGATGTACTTCAGTGCGGCCCGACTGCACCTCGTTGTATGAGCGCCTCTTGGGGTGCCATCACAGCGCCTCCGCTGCATCCTCACAGTCGGGTCGCGGCAGCTGGTCTCCAGTCATGGCTCCTCTCGCACCTCACTCTGCGGGCCATACTGCAGCATCAATCACCCCTTGACTCAGGCAAACCAGCGGGGGCCACACACAGAGCAACGGCCAAGCCCCACAAGGCGAGCGCCACGATCGCTCCCACTCGTTGTGGTCTCCTGCCACTCCTGCCTAGGCCGCAGTCGTCTTCTCCACTATGCCCTTAGGCGCTAGGATAGCAGGTGCGCTGATCAATGTGATGCCGGACGACAGCGTCTGGAAGCGCCTCTGCTCATAATGGTGAGCAAATTACTCGTGTAGCACAGGATTTTTAAAGATAAAAGGGGTAAATCTGTGGAGCCTCGCTACAGTATGTCCACCATCTTGGCTTGTTAGCCACTCCCCCATCCCTCAGCTTTCTATTTTTCACAAAATCCAACACAACTTCAGAAGAATATGATCACAACCAACATGCTGATTTATTCAAATGAATTCAGTCAGAATCTGGCCATCCAAGACTATGAATATTGGAAAGAAAATGTGAATGAGAAAAGTATTTAGGGAAGCGAATTTTGGCAGATTCAAGGTAAAGAAGTCTTATTTCGGGCATGCATCATTCCTAAAGAAATGATTTTCGTCCAACCAACAGACTACCTGTCTTGGATGTGATACTATGATAGGCTTTAAACAACCTTCTTTGCCAAAAGTTAATTTAGCTCTGTTTAGTAATTGGCAATCACAGATGATAATTTCTGATTCAGATATAAATGAAATGATCCAGAATGGAACAATTAATTCTACTCAATTCCCTACAGAAGGTTTAGTCTTATGGCCATTGATGCTAACACCTGCATTTGTCATTTTCTTTCCAACACCCCTGGTCTGAAAGCGAATCGAACCGATCGACGATATAATACGCAAACACCTGTAACAGTTACCACATATGATGTAGGCAAACAATTCCAAGCTGGTTAGCACATTCCAGTCTTTCAGCTGTTAAAGAACATTTATCTTCAATTGAAGAAAATAAGGATTTTTCCGACTTCCTTCTGGGACCACATCCCACTAGAAATAAACGATTCTTGGCGACAGGAATCTATGCCATTTATAATGAATCAACCAAATATTCAGAGAAAGAAGCTACTGAAAAAATTAGGCAAATAGATCAGGAAAACCTGCAACCAGTTTTTAAAGTTATTGATAATGGCATGCACATGCTGTCTGAGAGAGTATATTCATTAAATCACATTTTGTCCTCAGCCTTAATCCTCCTGAGAGGAGACTTCGGTCTGTTACAAAATGGTCAGGCTCAGTTAAGAGCTATTATACAATTAAATTGGGCATTGCAAATACACAGAATAAGTTTTATACCTTGGAAACTTCTAAACAAAACAGCTATTTTTTAACCATATAATCTGACCCTAACACAGAAAACAATGATGAAAAAAAGAGTCCACATATACTTTGCTGAGTATCCAACAAATGGAAGAAGCACCATTTGCAGTTAGTGACCATTCGCCTATTATCTGGCTAAAACATGGCATTATTTCCCTACTGATCAAAACTTCTCATTTTCATGACTGCCAGAAATATAAATCATTAGACTGGTATGAAACATGCACAATTCACATCTGTTCCATTTGTGGAAGTTTCCATTTTCCTATATGTTTTTGAATGAAGATGACCCTGTATTTATTAGCACGCCCAGCAGTAGAAAACCTATAGGACTTCCTTCTGAGTGATACCATTTCATTGCATGGAATGTGTAGCACTTTGTTGCCAGGGTTAAGTTGTGTTTCATAGTAACGCCTACTATATCCATCCCCACACACCATGAATTACTGTACAATGGTTCCTATTTAGTACTAACTAATGTAACTTGCTGTGTCTTGAAACTGGGCCAAGTATACATGATAAAGGTTTTCAAAACAATACAGAGCTGTGGAAGGACCTTGTACTCACCACCTCAACATGCAATCAAAAAAGCCCCTCGCCCTAGCATTGATATTGATGCGGGGATACTGTAATAAAAAAGACAAGACTCCTCCTGGCAAGGCAAAAGCAGATTTACTGTTGCAGCAGGGAGAGTAGCTATCTCAACACAGGCAAATAGCTGGTCTCAAAAGGCTGCTCGCAGGCTGCCACTTAAATAGTCACATGAACAATGTGTCTTACAAAAAGTGCAAATAATAGGTTACTCAATAGTCACATATTAGTTACAAAAACATCATATCACTTGTGTCTTCAAACTCCTGACCTTTTCTCTACACATTCTTTATTGTCAGTCCAACATGCTTAACAAGCCATTTATTTCGTATATGTATGTGTGTACGTGTGTGTTTTATTGTTCTGCTCCCAAGAGTTCTTACCAGATTCTGTGTACTCCTAGCTAACTCTACCTCTTGCCCTTATTCTTTAAGTCCCGTTTTAATCACTGAGAAAACAGAATATGTACTTGTTGTTCTGTTACCATAAATCCCTTTAGGCTTGTAAACACAGGTTTTCCCTTAACTAATACCTTGCTGACAATGCACTCTATTCCTTAGTGAACTCTTCACATGTCTTGCATCATTGTGGATTTTAGGTCTGCACTTCTATTTTACCACGTATAACTCTGTGACACTCTACTGATGTCTGCTGTAGTGCAACCTCTCCATATTTAATTTTCTCTCTAACATTCCACCCTCTAGTTGAGATTTCAACTACTGCCTCTAATTCTGGGTCTGTACTTGGTATTAGATGATGGATCACTGACAGAATATCGAGGAGCCAAATATCGACCTGCCAAAATATCGATGAAAAAATATAGAATGACAGAATATTGACTTCCTATCTACAAACAGGTAAGTACAAAAATATCGAATCCAAAATATCGTTGTAAATAATATTGGGGCCCATTACGATACCCGGCGTAAATAATTCCGCCAGGCATGGAAGCGGCAAAAATCCGCCCGCACACACCGCCTGAACACCGACCACGCCATTACGATTACACAAACCGAATACCGCCATAGGCGGAAAAAGCACACAAAATACCGCCCGCCAACGTCCGAGTCGGAGACAAACCGCCCGCCACGGACGGAAACACGCACGACAACACAAAACCGCCCGCCCTCACGGCCGACACACCGCACGTGAAATTACGATCGCACCGACATGAGCGCGGAAAAACCACAAATATACCGCCCGCCAGCGCAAACAACGCCGATGAGAATCGACACGGCAGAAGCCATGGCGCCAACGTACCTGCACAGAAACCATCCGCACACAAAACCAATAGCACACAACATGGCCAACAAGTCCACACAGCAAGGCACGCACAAATACACAAGCACAGTACACATCCCGAAAACACCCCCGGACAAACAAAAAATACAAAGGCCAGAACCCCAGACACAACACACCTGAAAACAACAGACCATGAGGACACACCCACATAGGTGAGTACAAAAGCAGCACTCCCACAGACCACAACCCCTTGCTACATTGCAAACCAGAGAGGAGAGGAGAGGACACAGTGACACAGCAAGGACAGCAGCACACCACAGAAACGCACACATCACTACCACCACCACCACCACCACCACCAAACACCACCACCACCACCACCACCACCACCACCACCAAACACCGGCACCACAAACCCCCTGCACATTACACAACACACACCGCACCAGCACCACAAACATCATGGCACCACAAAGAATGCCCAAGTTCACGCCCATGGAGCTGACGGTCATGGTCGACGAGATCATCAAGGTGTACCCACAAATCTATGGGAACATGGTCCAGCACACACCACTAGCCACCAGAAACAGAATGTGGAACCGGATCGTAGACCAGGTCAATGCAGTCGGGACCCTGCCCAGGAACAGAGTCGAGATTAACAAACGTTGGAATGACGTAAAGAGCCTGGTCAAGAAGAAGGAGGGCAAAAACAGAGAGCTGGCTGCCGTCACTGGCGGAGGGAATCCCGCGCTCTTTAAGACCTTCAAAGCGTGGGAGGAGAAGGTGCGAGTCGTAATCCATCCGGAGATCCTCGCCGGATTAGCAGGGGAGTGGAGGCTGGTAAGTACAAACTAATGTATACCAGCACACCGCTATGTACTCACATGCACTACCACCATGCCACAGCTCCCAGGGACAAACACCCCCATGTCCAGCACACAATACACAACACATCACACACACATGCAACAGACACTACCACACACAGCCCAAACAGAACAACTGTAAGATGCGTGGGGACATGTGTACACTAAGCCAGCCACGTAACCACCAACAGGTCCCCAAATATGCCAGAAGCGCCACAACGAGCACCCACCACACCCATGTGTCCGCCACAGCTGCACTAACCGACAAGTAACAGGTAAGTGGCAGGAACACAAAGTGCAGTGGGTGGGACGGTGGACAGCCCAAGTACAACACACACCAGGCCCCAGTCCCACAGCACAGCAAGGAGGAGCATCCCCCACACCCCACAGCCACGTGTCAGCCACCGCAGTGCACAACGACAGCCGAAAGGCAGACATCACGGTCCACAGCAATCGGTGTCAGTGGGTGTCCAGCCACCCCCACGACCCACAACACCCCCCACCCCCACAGACCTGCAACATGGAGCACCCCCGCTTAGAGCCATGTGGCATCCAGTACAGTGCACGCACGAACAACTTGCAGGTGGGAAACTGGACAGGGCTGGATTACTGGAGGCATGAGGACCATAACACGACCAACACATGGGACATGTCACGTAGCAGACGAACACGCAGCACCGCCCACCGTCACGAACAAGTGAACAATGTGCACACGGACATGAACAACAGACTCACACCCCACATGACCCATCACAGACATAGCAACACCCAAGGAGCCACGTCTGCATGCACAAGCCACACTGAATATAGTCCCACACGGCAGCCACTGTGCAACTCATCACACACAACCGAAACACCATTGAAGTCCTGTCCATGTAGCCCCTACTGCCTGTCAACCACACACCCCACAACTACGCCTATGTAAGACAAACAACACTAGACGCAACAGAGCGGAACAACATAAATGCACACGAACACCACTGAACCCATCAAACACACAGACACACCATGCACAAACAACATACCATCCATCCCATCCGTCAGCCCCAGTCTCATGAAAGGCATGTCATCCGCACAGCTGCCACACATACAGCAGTCACGCTAAGATACATGCCCATGACCAACCATGTGCCAGAAGTCAATGAAGTGCACGACACACTGTGAGCAACAACACACAACATGGGCCACACCCCCCCGAGCACTGCAGTGATGCACATGGCACAGGGCAGCACGCACACCAAGGAGATGGGACAACTGCAATACGTTGGCTGGCACACAACCATCACTCACTCATAACGATGCGTCCAATGCCATGTCCAGTAATCACAACAGACAGCAAATATGCAGGCCATGTCAAGCATGCACACACCTCAAACCATGCACTGTCATGCTGCCACAACACATGTCACGTTCGGCACCCATGGCTCACAGCATGTACCCCAAAAGCATATTCCCTCCCAAATGCGAATCTGGGGCATGGCCCCCATGTTGCCATATGCGTTCCTAAGCGTTCCATTTGAACCCCAAAAGCATATCCCCTCCCAAATGCGAATCTGGGGCATGGCCCCCATGTTGCCATATGCGTTCCTAAGCGTTCCATTTGAACCCCAAAAGCATATCCCCTCCCAAATGCGAATCTGGGGCATGGCCCCCATGTTGCCATATGCGTTCCTAAGTGTTCCATTTGAACCCCAAAAGCATATCCCCTCCCAAATGCGAATCTGGGGCATAGCCCCCATGTTGCCATATGCGTTCCTAAGCGTTCCATTTGAACCCCAAAAGCATATCCCCTCCCAAATGCGAATCTGGGGCATAGCCCCCATGTTGCCATATGCGTTCTTGAGCGTTCCATTTGAACCCCAAAAGCAAAGTACAAACCAGACCCAGGATGGGCCAGGAGCCCGCATACACCAGAGTCACAATAAGTAGGGGCACAGCAACACACCCATCGGCATGGCCAATCCGTCCCATGCCACATGTGCACAGCACACAGTCCCATTGCCAAGCACACACAACTACAGATGCTACAGCCACACACACGCCTCCGGGAAACCCATGTACGAGATTGCACGAACTGTCAATGTCAGACGACAAATACATACTTCGCCAGGTGCAACACAATAACAAATCTCATTCTCTCCACAGGTGACGAACTGCTGGATGCTGGGGATGGAGCCAGCAGCCAGCACAGCCAGCCTACAAGCCCCCAACGAGGACACACGGATCTGGAGGATCTGTCCTCCTCTTCGGACACGGACAACCAAGCAGGCCCATCTGGTGTGGCAGGGCCCAGCCGCTCCCCAGGACCCCTCCTACCCACCAACCCATCATCCAGGGCTGCTGAACATTCACAGCCCCCTGCTGCCACTGTCGTTGCGGCCACACCCACGGTCATTGTGGCCACTACCACTGCCGCAACCGCCACCATCGCCGCACCGACCACCACCGCCGCCACCACCGCCACGTCTTCGCTGGCACCAGCCCCAGCGCAGGTGGTGGCCCGGACGACTGGATCCACCCTGGGAGCCACAGCGAGGACCGTGGTGAGCAATGTGGCTAGTGGGCAGGCCGGTGGCAGCAGGACTGGTAGGAGGAGCAGGGTCAGGGAAACGCCAGCCTCCCCTGGGAGCCATGCCCTGCCTCACATGGCCAGAGTCCTTGGGGCCTATGAAGAGGCCCAAGGACAATGGGTCCGGTCTGCTTCAGACACGCGTGAGGTGCTGGGGGTGCTGAGGTCCATGGACGCCCGTATGGGCCAAATCGTGGACCTCATGGGACAGCTGGTGGTGGCGGTGAGGTCACAGCCAGGGACAGCAGCTCCCCTCCGCCACCACGTGCCGGGGCGCAGGGTGGAGCAGCAGTGTCCAGTTCCCCTGCGTCCACAGCCAGTGATCACACCTCAACCACCAGCATGTCGCAAGCAGGCACCCCCCCTCGCAAACGTGGAAGGGGCCGTCCGAAGAGGAAACAGATCTCCCGGGAGGACTTCGCACTCCAGTCGCAAGTGAGGCAGCCAGCCAGCCTTCCGCCAGCCTTCCTTGACCAGCCACTGCATTGACTTGGACTACGATCCCACTCCACACAGCCATCTGGATGGCATGTGTGTGTTGGACTATGGACATAGAACCAGTGGGTACACCCTGATCATCACGCAGCCATGACCGACAGCTCATTGTCACTGCACGCACCAATTTTGTCATCACCTTACACACAATCACATGTCACAGTTTGTAATAAATGCACCTTTTTCACTAACTGCTGTTTGTGCCCTGTGTCTTATTTGTACGGAATACAACGGCCACCTTGGGCGGAAAGGCACCTGATGCGTGGCATGGCATTTGAATCCGGAGGGCCTGTAGGGACCTAGGGGTGGGAGACAGAACAGGAGCACATTCAATGAGTGTGTCACACACCCATCACACAGTACATGTCAACAACTACAAGCAATGTACACACATCGCACAGAGCAATAGGGCACAATGCCACAGCCACCAACAGTGGCATACTACCCTGGCCATGGAGCGTTGACACACAGCACGCAGTGAACAAACGGCCACCCTGACACAGCACACACACACCTGCACAGATACAGCCACATCAGCCGTCGTACATGGACACTCACCGTCAAGTGAAGTAGCGGGCGATGAGCTGCTGCCGCACATTACCAGCTTCCTCCTCTCCGCTGTCCTCCTCACTCGAGCTGTCCTGGTCTGCGGGCTGGGGCCCTGGTTGATCTCCGTCATCCACGATGAGGGGATCTGCTTCCGAATGGCCAGATTGTGCAGCATGCAGCAAGCCACCACTATCCGGCACACCTTCTGTGGGGAGTACGCCAGCGCACCCCCGGTGCGGTCCAGGCACCTGAACCTGGACTTGAGGAGGCCAAAGGTACGCTCGACCACACGTCTGGTCCTCCCATGTGCCTCATTGTAGCGATCGTCTGCTGGGGTGCGAGGATTCCTCAATGGACTGAGCAGCCATGCCCCATTCGGATACGCAGAGTCACCTGGGTGTGAGGGACACAGAGAACCGTTGCTAATCCAACTGGACAGGGGACAGCATCACACAGCCAGCACGCTACACCACTCCACATACTCACCGACAATACAGGCACGATCCTGTTGCATATTGGACATCAGTCGTGGCAAGATGCTGTTGCGCATTATGTGTGCGTCATGGGCCGAGCCTGGGAACTTTGCACACACGTGGGTGATCACCATGTCCGCAAGGCACACCACTTGCACATTCAGGGAGTGCGTGTGCTTCCTGTTGCGATACAGGTGCTCAGTGGCCTGTGGTGGAACAAGGCCGACATGTGTGCAGTCAATGGCTCCAACGACGTGTGGGATTCTGCCAAGGGCATAGAATGCACCCTTCACTGCCGCCAATTCACGAGCCCTGGGGAAGCGGATGTACCTGTTCCGGTACAGCATCATGGCTGCCAGTACATCCCTCAGCACCTTGCTGAACATGGGCTGGGACATCCCTCCTCCAATGCCCACTGTGTGCTGGAATGACCCAGTGGCGAAGAAATGCATGGCGGCCATCACCTTAGCCGTGGGGGTGACAGCAGTCGGATACACCCTGCGGGGACGGAGATGGGGTTCTAACATGGCACACAGTTGATGCAGGGTTGGCCTGTCCAGCCGAAACTTCCTAATAACCTCTGTATCGTCCATGTCCGCCAGCAATTGGTATGGGCGGTCAATGTTCGGTCTCCGCCTAGGGACAATGGCAGAGGACACATGTCAAAGCAACACGACACATAGCAATTTCGCATACACATCACTGACATGACTGAGTAAGCACAGGAGCCACAGCCCAGCTGTCAAGCTGGGACGGCACGGCCACAATACACTTACACAGGTCTCCCAACAATGGCAATGGCTAGTGATACAAACCACTGCCATGTGCATGCACATGGGGATCCAGGCCCCAATGACTTGCGGGGCGTGCTGATGGGGACTGACTGCATATCCGTCAAGCGGCAACGCCACGGCAACATGAATGTCTGCTGAGCATGGAACTGCTTCCGCGGCTGGATGAGTATGGCACACGACGACGACGATGTGGGCACAGGCTGAGCGGCCAAAACAAGTGGGACCTGTGGCACGAGGGGATATGAGACAGTAGTAGGTGTCAGCACTGCACCCTATGTACAGCACTGTACGGATCACACCTCCCGAAACATTGACAGGTGTCCACATTGACAGCCCCATGCCAAGACGGCTGTGTGCTTGCAGTCACACGTCACAGGTGAGAGGTTACATTGCACGTGCCAGGTGGCAGTCGTACATAGTGGGAGCTGGCATGTGTGTGCATGTGTCTCCTGTTCAGGATCCACCAGATGGGCGCTGACTCTGTACTGACCATTGGACACAGCATGTTCCGTGGAAGGCTTGTGTGTGTGGGATGGTGGCACTGGATGTGCCGCCGTTGGGTGGGGGGCCATGCACAGGGCGGGTACGTCGATGATTGCGCATTGTTGGTCACGGTGGGTGCACCCACTAAGATGTGTTGCCCTGTGTTCAATTCCTATGTCCGCATGATGATGGACTGTAGATGTGGGCAGACTACACATTGGTCGATGTGCTGTCTATATGCATGTGCCTTCACACCAGGCACAGCTGCCCCTGCACATGTGACCCCTGCTGGACTCACTGCTGGGTCTGTGGAGCTGATGCACCTTCTGCGCGTGGGGCGGGCAGCTCTCCTCACTTCCCTCATTGCGCATGTCATGACTTTGCCGCAGGTGACATGGATCATGGAGGGCCCACATGTACGCGTGGGTAGGCTACACATGATTGTACACTGGTCGCCACCCCCAGTCAGTGTTTCGAATGGGAAGGTTGTCGTGCTGGTGGTCTGTTCGATGTGGCGGATGGGCGGGCCTAGGTGCGGGCTTACATTCCGGACATGGGGGGTAGTTGTATTGGCGACTAGTTGCAGTACACACGGGACACGTCTCTTCCTTTCCACATCTGGGTCATCCCTTGTACTAACTGACAGTGATACAGTCATCTTCGCCCCAGCCCTCATGTCCTCCCCTCGCTCCCCCAATATGCATGCTCACCTGCGAGGCTAGCGCTTGCACAGGCAGCCCCAAGCTCGCACCAGAGAGGGCAAGGAGTGTATGTGTGGGTCCAGTTGCACGAGTGGGCTGTCTCAGGGTATGATGTGTCGCGGGACGCCGTCCACCTGCGTGGTGCCCCAAATGGTGACCCGGCCTGCATGGACTATGCATCACAGTCTTCGCCTTCCGGATCCGCCACCTGCGACACCCAGTGGCTGTGGCTGCCCTTGCGGCCAGGCCGCGTCCGTCTGTGGCTGATGGCCCACACATTCACTCTTTGGCCTCTCTGGGGAGGGCTCGGGGGTGGTGGCACACGCGCTTGCACTTAGTCGCAATGGCATGTGGCGTGGTTGGTATGATGGGCAATGGATGGGATGGTGCGAGCCACCTCCCGTGACGTCAGTGCTGCTCGTGCTGTGGTGCGTCCCCCTACACTTCCATCTGACTTGTGCCATGCTAGACGTTGAGGTTCTATTGCCTGCGTGATATGACCAGGAGGAGCGCGAGGAGACCTCTCACACACCATGCTCCACTGCCATCCCGTGCCCTGTATCGCCTGTGCGGATTGACTATGTTGGGGTTACGCCTGGTCGACTGGGGCTGTGTGTGCCTTGTCAGGGGCATGGCGGGCGCACAACAGGATCCAGCTTGTCCACAGAGGGTGGGCTGAGGTGCGCCTGGTACCGCTTTGTACGTGTGCCCGGCTGCTGTGCACACACGTGTTCACTCCCCCCGACAGGTGTCCTCTCACAATGCCCAGGGAAGCGGTGGTGTACTGTTCATGACCCCTCCCAACACGGCGTGCTCCAACTTGGCATGTGCGCATCTACCCGTCGCACCCACCCACCTGAGCACTGCGTCCATACGACTTCACACGACACATGTGTGTCTTCCACAGTAGTGCTACTCATTTGCGTTGACATCCAATACCAGTGGACTACATGGTCATGTCACGACTGCCGTGTACTTCACATACTCTCATCCTCTCTCATTCGTACTTGTGAAATGAGTCAGCGGAGACAGTTTTGGTTTCAAACATTATATTGAGTCTTCTGTCCTCTGTGATGCAGTATAGTGGACACTACTGGCAGCGGGATACATGTTGAGGATATACTGAGCATAATTACAAATGGGATAGGGTGTGGGGTTACATGTGATTGGCTGTTGCATGTGGGATGTGGGCTTCAGAGTGACATCTGCTTGGCCAAGGCTGTGCTAATGTACATTTACGTATAGCTGCGGAGCTGCGGACTTTGACACAGACGGTATACATGTAGCCTACCAGACCGCTTGGCATCATGGGCACAGTCCATCTCAGTTCCATGTGACAGGTTTGCTGCGGTTGTTCCTCATGCACGCGTGCATGTGAGATGGCATCAGGGCATGTGCTTGCGTGCATGCAGCGGCGTGCCACTTGTTGTGGCACTGTGGTGGTTACTGGACATGTCACAGTCACTGGGGTCGTGTTGTTGTTGTATGCACTTGTCGTCCATGCAAAGGTCCTGGTATGGGATTCCCGGGGCGGGGGTGGGAGGGGTGCAGCACCCACAGACTCCAGGCGACCTATTCATGTCCACTGAGCGGTGTGTGTGTCCATGGGCGCTGGATCCATGTCGTGTCCTGGTTGTTCGTGCAGTTCCGTCCATGTGGGTGCGATACACAGAGCCCATGCCACTGCCTCCCACGATGCATGCGGTGTTCCTGGATGTGATGGGGAACAGTGTGCATGTCCCGGTCATATCCGATGTCATGGCGATGTCGTTGATGGTGTGGTTACAGTTGCCGGTCGTTTGGTATGGCTGTTGTGGTGGTGACTGGCCAGTCCGTGCGGAAGCTAAGCATGGGTGCGGGGTTGGACATCATAGGTCACTCGGGGAACCTGCGTTGTGGTCCGACGTATTTACAGGTTGTCAGGTATGCGATGCCGTCCAGCAGGGCTTCCATGTCATTGGTGGTGTACATGTTTGCCAGCCAATGAAGCGGATGGTGGCTGTCAAGGTGTTGTTCGTAGGTTGTCCCTTGGAGGACCATGATGGGGCATGCTGGGTGACATTCGATGTAGCTGTTATCGATGATCCGTCGTGTGGAGGCACAGTGGTCCCATTTCAGTGCGGGTGCGATGTTGGCCACATACGCCATGCCCCCATAGGCAGAGCAGGCCCTGTCGTGTGCGTCCAGAGGGAGGAGTAGTGGTAGCAGGTCCGCCTTCAGACATGCCGGGTTGGAGAGGCATATCTCGACGGGATGCTGGTAGGGACACCTCCGACAGTAGAAGACGGGCATGACGCAGCTGAACAATGTGATGCGGTAAGTCAGTCGGTAACTTACGTTCAGCAGGGACAGGAGATCGCATCCCAATGTATGGCACAGGTTGGTTTTGTACAGCTTGAGCTGTTCGGCGTAGTTGGGTAGGTGTGTTGCGGTTGCCATTTCGCAGCGGTTCGTTGAGGTGGCGTGCTCCGGCTGTGTGTGCAGTCTGCAATGTGCACGCTCTGGGGTTGCTGTGAGCTCTGTGTAGTCGTAGGGAGACAGGACTTGTGTTCTGTTGGCTTGTTTGGAGGACACGGGCCCTCTTCCCACATGCTTCTCAGACAGTTCAAGGTCAGTGCTGTGTGACTCCTTCCAATTAACTTGCATGTGGCCGACATGGGGGAGTGTTTTCTTCTTTCTTCCCCGTCCGTTGTGTGCTTCTGTGATATGCGCTATCTGCCCTGTGGTCGGTCTCCTCGGCATGCCTGTGTTGGTCTATTCTTGGACAATGGCTGTATTCACCGGCTTCTGTCGTAGGGCTGTGGTTTCGGAGTTGGAATGGAAGGTCATTCAGTGCTGTCTGCTCTCCCTTGTGTGGGCGGCAGGCTGCCTTTCCGCTCTGCGTTGGGCCTTGTGTGTGAATGTTATTCTTGGGCCACCTGTTGTCGGTCCCCGGGCTCTTTGGTGTTCCGTTTTATATGTCTTGTTCATATGTGCAGGGTGGTATGGGTGTTTCTGTGTGGTACTGGCGTTCCTCTTCCCGAAGGGGCCCTGCTTCTCCTAGTTGGTGTTGCCGCCGCTGTGTGCTACGCCATGTTTGTTACACTGGGGTGTGTCCTGCTGTTGCGTGTCTTCACTGATATGTGTTCGTCGGTTGTGTGGCGTTGGGTGTTGTCCGTGAATTGGGCGTTGAGGACATGTCTGTGGCCGGCCTGTCACGTGTCATGTGCGTTCGGGGTGGGGCTGATGTGTGTGCTGCTTGGTTGTGTCCCTGTGTCTGTGTGCGACGCATGCATGGCGCTGCGGTTGGCCTCTGCGTTGTGCGCATGTGTGGCGGCGTCATCGGCGCTTTGGGGCCGTGACGGGGTGGTTGGTTCCTAGTCCCAGGTGGTGTGTACACATGTGTTCTGCGATGTTACGATTTGGCCTGTGTGTCATATGTGGATGCGATGGTGGATGTGTAGTGTACACGCGCTGGTGGGGGGTTGTCCGCTTTTTCCGCCCTTGCACTGTGTGCGCTGTTTGCGTGCACTTGTTGTGTGTGTGCCTACCTGCGTCTCCGCGGTACGTTGCGTCCTTGGTGGTGCATCAGCAGGAGCATGGGGACGGCCTGCAGTGCTGGATTCATGCTCGGGGAGCCGCTTCTTCGTTGTCCGTGCTCGGCGTCCGTGTTACCGCTTCGGTTTGTCGTACGGTATCTCTTGGCCGTGGGAGCCGTTTGTTTGCGGCATCGTAATTTATGCGCCGGGCGGGACGTGTTTGGTCGGACGGTGTGTGTCAGTTGGGCTGCGCCGCTACATGTACGGGCGCACTTTGATGGCGGATGGTGTTGCTGGCTTGCCGGCGGTGTTTGGCCTACTTTTCGCATCGTAATTGGGCGGGCGTGTGGACTGCTGCGTGCCGGCGGTAACTGGTGGTTTTTGCATCCGCCAGCACGGCGGTGGTGCTTCCGCCCGCCATCGTAATGTGCCCCATAGTTTGTTAAAATATCGAATTTTTTAAATGTCTTAAAAGTAATGTAAAATAATTAAATAATGAATATAATTAAGTAAAACATACTCAAAAATACTTAAATAACTTTAAAATTAATAAATAATTAATGTAAATTAAAAAAAACATGCATTTTTATTTTTTAATACATATATATGTTAACTTAATAATATTAAAAAATATTCAATATTTTTAGTGTTGGATAGCAGGAGGGTAAAATTTACTATTCCCACTCCAGTGAGTGCAACAGTAGGGAAAGCGTTGGATAGCGGGAGGGTAAACATTACTATCCCCACTCCAGTGAGTGCAACAGTAGGGAAAGCGTTGGATAGCGGGAGGGTAAAAATTACTATTCCCACTCCAGTGAGTGCAACAGTAAGGAAAGCATTGGATAGCGGGAGGGTAAAAATTACTATTCCCACTCCAGTGAGTGCAACAGTAGGGAAAGCGTTGGATAGCGGGTAGGTAAAAATTACTATTCCCACTCCAGTGAGTGCAACAGTAGGGAAAGTGTTGGATAGCGTAGGGCTAAAAATTACTATTCCCACTCCAGAGAGTGCAACAGTAGGGAAAGTGTTGGATAGCGTAGGGGTGAAAATTACTATTCCCACTCCAGAGAGTGCAACAGTAGGGAAAGTGTTGGATAGCGAGAGGGTAAAAATTACTATTCCCACTCCAGTGAGTGCAACAGTAGGGAAAGCGTTGGATAGCGGGAGGGTAAACATTACTATTCCCACTCCAGAGAGTGCAACAGTAGGGAAAGTGTTGGATAGCGTAGGGGTAAAAATTACTATTTTCACTCCAGTGAGTGCAACAGTAGCGAAAGTGTTGGATAGCGTAGGGGTAAAAATTACTATTCCCACTCCAGAGAGTGCAACAGTAGGGAAAGTGTTGGATAGCGTAGGGGTAAAAATTACTATTCCCCTCCAATGAGTGCAACAGTAGGGAAAGTAATGATTTAATAATTCAATATATATAAATTAATTATCAATACCAATAAAAAATTAATACAAATTAATTACCAACTACAAATTATTTAATAATTAATTAATTATAAATACCAATAAATATTAATTATTAAAAATTAATTACCTATCAATAATTAATTAACAACAAATTAATTTTCAATACCAAAAATTAATAAGTAATAAAAAATACCGATTAATAATTAATTAACAGTAAATTAATTATCAATACACAAAAATAATTTCAATAATTACGTAATTACAATTAAATTACTTCCCACCCTATTCCCCTATAAACACACAACCCGCTCCGAATAATAAATTAATACAATTAATATAATTATCAATTAATCAATTAATAAAAATTAATTACCAATTAATAAAAATTAATTACCAATTAGTAATTAATTAACAATAAATTAATTTTCAATACCAATAAATAAAAATAAATATTTACTTAATTACAATTAAATTACTTCCCACCCTATTCCCCTATAAACCCACAACCCGCTACGGAATTAAATTACTTGTGTAGGTGTCCTAACTGTAAACATCCCTCCCACCTTTGTACAGATCCTTCTGCAACATGCTTTATTTAACTGAATACCACAACAATTCAACAACAGTGTCACAATGGCTGGTAATAAAGCTTTATCCGTCCCAACATCCAGGATGGTAGTAAAACAAACCACATACTAAGCCAATTATCTGGGCCACCTCCTTCATCTACCATCTTCTTCTGTAGATTATGCAAAATTTGTATAGCTTCTCACAAAGTTCCATTGTCTGCATCATTTGCTGGGACATAAATACAAGAAGCAGTTCCTATCTTGGCACATACCCCTCTTCTATGACCGTCATAAGGTCAAGTACATAACAATGCTGCATAATCATCATTTGCATGGCGCACAACTCTTCCTTTATGGCATTAAATCCATCTTTCGTGGTAGTAATCATCTTCAGGAGTTTCCATCTAGTTATTTATAACCATCGAGCAATTGCCTTTGCCTGGACAAATGGCAGAATACTTCCAAAGAATAACTGATCATCATTAAACAACTGGTACTCTTGGGGGACATCATTCCAAGTGGAAGTACCATATTCTGCAGCTGTTTGCCTTTGGTGATTATGTAACAAAATTGTTGAATGGCTCATGGGGTGTTTATGTAAGACTGACAAATTACTCCCGGAATTACAAAGACAGGGGTGTGCAAAGTTACTAGTGAGCAGAGGCCTCTCCAGTTTGGTGGTAACTGAGTATACAATAGTTCTCCCCACTGCCAATAATAGTACACGAGGCTGGAGATGCCACCATGCATGTCTGCGTTATCTATTGTGGCACTGCAGTTGATATTCTGTCCTACAATTAACAGTGCTGTTTCCTCTGAAACATAAAGAAACAGGCATTAATCTTATGACTGTCAGAGGACACACTGTACTATCCATCCAAATGTATTACACAACATTATCATCCCATATACTCGTATACTTTTTTACTGCATCCTGACTAACATCAGTACCATTCCATAAAGACATGGCCCTACAAGAGAATTTAATATCAGTATGTCATTGATCATGGGCATCAACTGATCCAGTAACTCTAAATCCTGGCCTACGAACACAATCTGGAGGTAAAGGATTTACTAAATATCTATTACACTCGGTAGGTGGGCAATTACTCCTAAAAACCCTAAACGTAAGACCATTTATATCCTTTCTGCAGTGTTAGGACGACGTGTTTTCTTCATTTGTGCTATTTCATCCTTAATGTCCTGCCTGTCTGTAAGGTAATATAAAACTTCTGCTAAGGATTCGTATTTTGTAGCATTGACTAGAAACTGTACTACCCTAACATGTGTTGGCTGCATTCAGCCCTTAATCTTACACAGGTAGAGTTGTAAAAGACATGAAGCTTTGCTTAGGGGTACTTCTTAAGTTGAGTGTAACCTATCTGATCCTGTGGCATGAGGAATTAAAGAGCAAATTTAATACAATTCATTAGTGCTTTCTGATCCTAAGTCTGACATACACAGATCTGTGACTAGGGGTGAGTGTCTGAAAAGTTTCAGCGCTCTGTCCATCATCTCCTTGTGTTTGCTCTGTTCGCCCTAAGTTGGCAGGGTATGCCCAGATGTGGGTCCCTTGGTCACTTTGCCACTGGATTCAAGCTAGCCTGGCTGATGAGGGGTGTTACCCCGAAACCGGTCCCAGGATGCTTGTTTCCGGTCAAGGGAAGACCTGGCTTGGCAGTTCGGGCTGGACTGTTCCCATGAGGAACAGGGTCAAGACTAATTTGCATATGGCTGGATCTGAACTCGGGTGGCAAAGTGAGCTAAAGAACGATGATGGATTCAAACCTGATCTGTGACTGGGGGTGAGTTTCAGAAAAGTTTCAGGGCTCTGTCCATCATCTCCTTGTGTTTGCTTTGTTTGCCCTAAGTTGGCAGGGTATGCCCCGATGTGGGTCCCTTGCTCACTTTGCCACTGAATTCAAGCTAGCCTGGTTGATGAGGGGTGTTATCCCAAAACCGGTCCTAGGATGCTTGTTGCTGGTCCAGGGAAGACCTGGCTTGGCAGTTCAGGCTGGACTGTTCCCATGAGGAACAGGGTCATGACTGATTTGCATATGGCTGGGTCTGAACTGGGGTGGCGAAGTGAGCTAAAGAACGATGATGGATTCCACCCAGATCTGTGACTAGGGGTGAGTGTCTGAAAAGTTTCAGCGCTCCGTCCATTGTCTCCTTGTGTGTCCTTAGTTCAGAGAGATAGACATGCATTTCATCATTCAATATTTCAGCTGTACTTTCTCCCTGTGGCTTACTTCTAGTTGCAGGTATTTGCATATTCATGAGTCTTCCTGTCACTATCTGATGGGGTGTCAGGTGATGATCAGTACTAGGTGTGTTCCTAAGGAAGAATAGTGCTAATGGTAAGCAATACAACAATTTTTATGCAATGTGGCGCATAGCTTGACGATCTTATTCTTCAGTAAGCCATTTAGGCGTTCAACAATGCCTTTCCTCTGGGGATGATAAACAGAAGATAGTTTATGCTTTATCCCTAACATTGTCGTAAGATGTGTGAAAACTGCATTAACAAAGTGTGTGCCATTATCAGATTTTATCCCTTCTGGAATTCCCCAGTGGGGTATCATGTCACGGATCAGAAATGTAGCAGCTGATTTAGCATCACAGTAGAAGGCACAGTACTGCTTCAACCCATCGAGAAAAAAGACAAACCACAACTATGAGGTACTGATAGTTGTTGCACCTGTCTATAATATCCACTAAGTCAAGTTGGAGAGCTTTAAAAAGACCTTTTGGTGGTGGTATGGTAGAATTTTTTTACCTTCAATGTGGGATTTGGCGCGAATTGTTGACAAACAGTACAGTTATGAAGGTACATGGTAAACATATCATGCAAACTGGAAACAAACCAATCTTGTTGTATTTGCATAGACAAATATTCCCTCAAGATATGGGCTGGTAAATGCAGTTGATCAAGAGCTATCATAAGTAAAGCCTGAGGCATCACTGGTATACATGTAGATATTTGTCTTTAGATTAAATAGTCCCCTGACTGGGAGCACCCTCTAGTCTACTATAGCTGTTTCTCATGCAGTGGAGCAGATTCCTGCAACTCTCAAAGATGTAAACGTTCTCAGCATAATGAGGTGCAACATTATCTGTGGTAGCATTTGATTCAGACTCAGATGGCGAGGCAGTCTGGGCCACTAAAACAGGGACATGTGAACACGATGGCACAGACGGGGGTGTGCCCCTCGCTGCGTCCTCAGCTGCCCAATCTGCGAATGCATTACCCTGTGACACAAAATCCTGTCCCTATGTATGTGCTGCACACATCACAACTGCCTGTGGTAAAGCAAGTGCCTCTATTAAACCCTTTAAGAGATTCCTATGCATGACAGGACTCCTGTCTGACTTAAGGAAAGCTCTCCTGCTGCATCTCATAATGCTAGAATGTACAGTAGTAGTTACATAAGCCAAATCTGTTAGGATCGTGGTGACTTTTCCTATTGCTTCACCTATTGGTTGCTTTAGAGCCACTATCAAGGCTATCAGTTCCGCTGCCTGTGCAGAATAATGTGCTAGTAGCTTTAACTATGTGAAGGGGTCTGAAAAATCATGCTGTTGTGCTCTGACAAGTGCTGCACCTGTGTGTCGTACTCCTGTGTGCTGGTCAATAGTAGAGAAACCATCAACAAAATAGACAATGCTACTGTAAAGAGGATACTCTGTTGCTTCACTATATTGATTAGGAATATACATTGCACAATCATGTGCATCATCCTCAGAGTCTAATATAGGATGAGCAAAAAATGTCGCAGGATTCACTGTATGACTCCACAACCTTCAAAGATGGTAGTGACTGTATGACCTCATATCCTGACACTCTGTGTGTGGTTAAAATAGTCCTAGCCTCCTGAATGATAGCAAACACTGCATGCTCAGCATAGAATATCAAAGGTACCCCCATGAAAATGGGGGTGCTCTTCTGTACTGCAACAGCTGCAGTGGCAAGGGCTTGCTTGCAAGGATAATGTCCTCTAATCACTGAACCCAACTGTCCACTAAAGTATGCAATAGTTTTATGTCCTAAGGGATATTTTTGCGTAAGGCCAGCTGTCATCACTTGACCATTGCAATGACAAAAGAGATAAAACTCCTTGGTATAATCAGGAGTCCCCAAAACTGGGGCGTCCGTTATTTCAGTCTTCAAGTTTTGAAAAGTCTCCTTCATTTCTGGTGTCCACGTTATCTAATCCTTTCTGTCTTTTGCCTGTTTAATAGAAGTCAGCAAAGGCACTATTAAAGGGCTATAATCAAAGACCCATTGTCTCACATAGTTACAGAGGCCAAGAAACGTCTGCATTCCCGCAACAGTTTCTGACATAGCCATTTGACGTATAGATGCTGCTCGGGAGTTACTCATCAACCAGAAGCTGACAATAACTGTCCTAGGTAATGGACCTCCTTCTGACAATACTGTACTTTGTCTTTCTCTACTTTGTATCCTCTCTGTGCGAGAGTAACTAGAAGAGCTATAGTATCGTTCCTACACTGTTGTGCTGTAGGACTACAAACTAATATGTCATTGACATACTGCAGCAATGTACTGTCACACTGAAAGCTTGACAGGTCATTTTTCACCACTCTGTTGCAAATGCTAGGGGACTGACAAAACCCTTGAGGCAAACAAGAATGCAAATACTGAGTCCGGCTAAAAGAGAACGCTGACAAATAATGACTGCCTAGATGGAGAGGGATGCTAAAGAAAGCATTCTTGAGATCTATGACAGAGAAAAATTTAGCATCCTGAGGAATATTTGTCAAAATAATGGAAGGGTCGAGAACAATTGTAAATTCTGGTACCACTACATCGTTCAGGGGTAGCAAGTCTTGAAGCATATGCCAAGTATTACCCTTGGATTTATTAACCGGGTAAATAAGGGTATTACAGGGAGATACTCCAGAGTATATTACTCCTTGCTCTAACAATGCTTGTATAATAGGGGTGATGCCCTCATCTGCTTCTTTGGAAAGGCAATATTGTCTCACCTTAGTTACATAGCACCTTCCTTCAGTGTAATTCTAAATGGAGTAGCAGTATGAATAAGGCCTACATCATGGGGACACTTAGTCCACAAAGTGTCTGGTACTTGGGAAAGATTTGCATCCCTAACAGAATCAAAGGCTCTACCTGGTGTGGGTGTCCTTACATCCAATACTGTTCTCAACGGTATGTCATCCTGAAAGACTATAACTGTTTTCTTAGAATCATCATCAAACAGTTTTTCTTTTACCATTTTACCGGTTCAATGAATATAACGCATGCCCATACAACATGGTTACGAACACAGGCTATCAGAGCACCATAGGTCAATGTTATCACTTAGACCTCTATTTGTAGTATCAACTCATTGTCAGGTATCCAGAATCTTGCCCTTGCCGTCATAAAAGAAACTCTTTGGGTAACTGGACCTCCCTTCCCAGTAACTTTGGCGTTTGTGCTATTATTGTATATACTGCCGTGGTAAATGCTTCTATATCAGTGGGTCGAGCTCTGATTTGATCTCCAGTAGAAGAATCTACTGTCACAGCCATGATCCTGGAAGGTGAAACTCCAGGGGTAGAACAAATCATAGTACCATCAGGCTCAAAATGAATAGTGATGTTAGGCTTAGCCATAAGATCTCTCCCCAATAGGTTATCTGGGGTAGCCAGAGAGAATAGTAAACGGCTGTCAATGTACCGCCCTTCTATTTCCATCTCCACTTGTTTAGTAAACAGAACCCTCATCACCACCCCAGAGAATCCTTGTGTGTCCATTGATTCATTAGAAATTGGAAGATCTCCCTCTTTAATTCAAGATCGGGGTTCTCCCGTATTTATGAGGAATGCATACCTCTTGCTATTGATAGCTACCGTCACAGTGGGTTCTTCATCTGGCCTGTGCGTCACTGACAATGTTGGACACATGGAACTACTCTGTGGGCACCTTCATTGTGTATATCTTTTCAAATAATTTGTTTGGAAGGTATTTCCACCTCTCACAATCACACCTCCCTGTCCCTTTGAGGTAGAGTTGCCATTGGGGGTGCTAGGTAACTTTGCTGTGGCAGATGCCCCCTGCCTCATGGAAGATGATTACGCTCTAGCATCGCTAGATATTGAGCAGGCCTTCGACTCTGTGGAATGGGCCTATGTTTGGCAGGTTCTTAGTCACCTTGGAGTAGGTATGTTTTTTTTTTAAATGGGTCCAATTGCTCTATGCTGGCCCCTTGGCTCAGATACGAGCTGGAAGACTGGGGTCTAATCCTTTTGCGCTGTGTCGGGGCACCTGGCAAGGTTTCCCTTTAATACCACTCCTCTTTATGGTCGCTATGGAGCCTCTGGCGGCTGCTCCGAGGAGAGCTGGGAGGTGAATCTTGGAGACACTAACCACGTGGTCCCCCTTTACGCTGATGATATGTTGGCGTACCACAGACAGCCGGCACGCTGGGTACCTGTCCTCCTGACTGTGTTACAGCGATTTGGCGATATCTCTGACCTTCGTATCAAATCTAAAATGATCCCCATGGGAAAATTGGCAGGGAGACCACTAGCTGAGTTGCCACAGGTGGGGCTTCCATGGAAAATTGGGGAGACCAAATACTTGGGGATCTGACTGGCGCTGGATGCCCCTACCTATTGGGAGCTTAACGTGGGAAGAGTGATGAGAAGCATACGCGGCTCTGTGCGGTTCTGGAAGGACCTGCCTCTGTCCCTCATGGGCCGCATAGCAATAGCAATAGCAAAAATGATTATCCTGCCAAGGTGTCTCTATGCATTGCAACATTCACAATAGGTGGTCCCCAGAAGTTATTTCCGGACCCTGAATGGCTTATTGGTGGAACTACTGTGGGGTACGAAACGCAAGAGAGTGAGTCTAAAAACGTTATAGAGAACGTGGGGCGGGGCTTGAGGTTCCATGCCTGGAGCTCTATGTATGGCTTCTCAGCTCCAGCAAATGGTCCATTGACAGGATAGTGATGACAATTGGGAGAAACGGCTCTTAGCGGGCACATACGGCGCTCACACTCTGATGGAGCTCCTGATGCTTGGTTCTAGGACTCCCACATCGCTTCCTTATATTATATTATACGTCACGTGGCTATCATCTGGGAGAATGTAGTCCGTAGGGTGGCTCGGCATGCTCCCTGTGCCCCGGAGATGTCACAATAGGCCACCCGACCTTTCACCTGCATTGCTGACTCAATGTCAGCGCAAAGCTGGGAGGAGGGAAATTGTCTTTTGTTGGGAGACGACTTTGTCAATGGGCAATTTATAACAAGGGAAGGGACAGTGATCTCTTTTAGTCTAGGAACAGAACAATTTCTACAATATGGAAAGATATTTCAGGTTACACTGGAAATCTGGCCGTGCTTTCTGGAGGAACCCCCCTGCACAAACATATTGAAGGTAATGCTATACATGGCCCAGGGATGACGGTTAGTGTCCCATCTTTATCGAGCCTTGCACGATGACCTGCCGGGTGGGACACTTGTCGTGCAGGAGCGATGGGACGCACTAGTCGGAGAACCGCTGACGGAGGATGGGTGGCGGAGGGTCCACGAGGGGGTCTGCAGGGTAAGCTCCAATGCCCAATTTAAGCTTATCCAATATAATTTTGTACATCAAACATACCTCACCCCATGCACGCTGACCATGATCTATCCAACACGCCCAGGGGTATGCCCGCGTTGTGGGGCAGTCGGGGCTGATATTCCTCATATGACATGGACCTGTCTGCCCCTTGTTCCCTATTGGGTGACCATACTCACACGTCATGGGGGGCTAGGGGCTGGGTGATTCCCATGGAGATCTGACAGGTGCTTTTGGGCCTGCTTCCTAACCCCAAGAATAGGAAGATGAGCAGATGATTTGTTCTTCTGGGGCTAGTATTAGCAAAAAGATACATTGCCATAACATGGCTTAGACCCGGGACCCCCTGGTTGCGACATGGGTAAGAGACGTGTGTGAATTGTCAACCGCAGAGGCTGTTAGAATGAGGTATGTTCGGAAAGATGACAAACAGGAGGATGACCTTAGGGCATGGTCCGCTATGCTATCTGACCTAAGAGAACCTCGGAGCCTAGGAAGCAGTGTTTTTACAGATGAATGAGGAGTCCAATTGACCCAGGCGCGCTGATCGTCACATATTGAGCAATGGTTGAATGTTTATGGGACAACCAGGCTTTCGAGATACAGGCTACCCTTGTTAATGACACAGAATTTTGGCATAGAGGGTATTTGGGGGGAGTTAGGGGAGTTCACATGTTAACTATTGGCAGGTAGATCCATAAACCAGATGAACGGGAGATGCTTGTTTTTGTTGGAGCAGTGACTGATGTACTCATAATAGATAATGTAGTGACCTCTATGCATTACTCAGTGAAATGAGATCTGTACTATATATGAGACAGGTGGGTGGCTGCCCTTTTCCTCTCCCCCCTTTTTTGGGCACTATGTGGACCCTCACACCGGAACTGTTGATGATACTACACTTGCTTCATTACTATTATGTGGGGGGGTGCAAAAAGAGTTAATAGATGTTTTCCTGGGAGCCTCTGTAACAGCACGGTCTATGCAATTTTTAAAATGCCAATAAAGTATTTTTTTTTTAAAACTGCTGTGGCGTCATTTGTTACAAATAAGGCATTACTGGTTGCTGCACATTTTGCGGTGGCATCAGAGGTACATATATTGTTAAAGCAAACACAAGGAGATGATGGGCGGAGCGCTGAAACTTTTCAGGCACTCAACCCAGTCACTATTAGATCTGTGTTGAATCCATCATTGCTCTTTAGCTCACTTCACCACCCCAGTTCAGACCCAGCCATATGCAAATCAGTCTTGACCCTGTTACTCATGGGAACAGTCCAGCCCAAACTTCCTAGCCAGGTCTTCCCTGGACCTGAAACAAGCTAACTGGGACCGGTTTCAGGGTAACACCCTTCATCAGCCAGGCTAGCGTGAATCCATTGGCAAAGTAAGCAAGGGACCCTTGTCTGGGCATACCCTGCCAACTTAGGGTGAACAAAGCAAACACAAGGAGATGATGGACGGAGCGCTGAAACTTTTCAGTTACTCCAACCAGTCACTATTAGATCTGGGTTGAATCCATCATTGTTCTTTTGCTCACTTTGCCACCCCAGTTCAGACCCAGCCACATGCAAATCAGTCTTGACCCTGTTCCTCATGGGAACAGTCCAGCCCGAACTGCCAAGTCAGGTTTTCTCTTGACCGGAAACAAGCATCCTGGGACTGTTTTCGGGGTAACACCCCTCATCAGCCAGGCTAGCTTGAATCCAGTGGCAAAGTGAGAAAGGTACCCACGTCTCGACATACCCTGCCAACTTAGGGTGAACAAAGCAAGCACAAGGAGATGATGGATGGAGTGCTGAAACTTTTCAGACACTCACCTCCAGTCACTATTAGAGCTGTAGAATGTACAATTTGAAAATTGCCAGAAAGGCTTTAGAGATACAGAGGTTACTACAGATGCAATACCAGACTCACTTTGCTGATATCGAGCATATGATTTTTAATTCATCTACAACAACTGGTATTGTGCATCTTTTTAAGAACATTGGATGTGGTCTGGTGACTGGATTTAAAGCAGTATTTGGACTGATTGCATCATTTTTTCATTCTTTGTTCTCCAGTCTTTTTGGAGGATTACCAACCATTCTACTGCTCATTGGCTGTGGTATTGTCATCTTTCTCTTGTTCCAACACAGAAATCAATAACATGCAGTACACCTATCCAGATGAACAAAGATGCAGAGAAACTCTAGCATGTTAACTGTGACATGCCTGACTTTCCGAAATTAGCAAAGGTTGGATGCAAACTTTTCGTAAAATAGACAATATACATTTGAAACCCATGTTCTTTTGTATAAATTGTCCAGCTGAAATCACCTTGGATTTACATCTAGAGCAACCTCCAGTGGCTTTCCTTGACATGGAAACATTGCTTCAACTGTTTAAGTCACACCAGAGACAATGTTATGTTATGTTATGTTAAAAATATTTGTAGAGCGCACTAACACCAAGCGGTTTCATGGCGCTATGCAGGCAATACCAAGCAAAGCGTTTGTGCCTACTACAAAACGCGAACTATGGTGGATTAACTACACCAGTGACACTCTTTGACGAGTTGCTTGATAACATGCTTGACTCGCTGTTAATATTCTCATTTCCGAATCCAGTACGCTCGCCGTCACTGAGTACCTTGGAATTGCAACTAATTGCCTGCCCATCTCATGTGTGTGCTAACAACGATAACAAGCACGCATTAACTGGATTTTATAATGACTACACGTAGGCTGCGTGTGCATCAGACGATGTGGGTATGTCCTCAGACAAGGATTAAAAGCAGAACTCTAACTTATTGCAGAGACTGTATCAAAGAACTGGAGATTTTTCTGTGAACTATTTTTATTTTTTGCTTTTAAAAGATGCATTATTAGCATAATCAGTATCATGCCTGATCTGTTTCATCACCAACATGCATCCTTCCTGGCTAACATAAATGCTTTTTTTGATAATGCATATATTATAATGTTTTATATTCTATTGCTTCCAACATGCAAGGCTTAAAGAAACAGATTCCTGCATAGCTTACTGCATTCATTCTTGCTGATTTATGTTATCATGCTTTTATGAGATTACATTATTTATGTAAGCTCATTTTATGCTTCTATATATTACATATAGTATGATATTAAGCTAAGTATACATTTTATATCTCAGTGTTCCCTTTAAATTAAATAAATCCCCACTTTCTCTTCGACCCTATGACATCACAATTCAGACGTACAAGCCAGAGATGACATAAAGACATAAGGCCTGACTCCATTTTAACTAGGCCGCAACTCAATTTTCTGTATTTCTCTAAATCATGTCTGTCTTTGACACAGACGTTGTCTGTCCTTATCTTTCCAAGAAACCTGAAAGTGTCAAGTCATTTAGATATAAACATCAACAAAACATCTGATGTGACATCAATCTGGAACAAGTGCTTTGTTATCTCAATTTCAAGGTCAAACAAAGAACAATAGTCAAAATAGTGTAGTCTGAATAGTCGTACTTTTACCTCATGTGTTTAAAGAAATATGTCCTTACTAGCATCTTGATGGTTAATGGTTAAATCAAACATTCCTAAGGTGACATTGCAAATTCCATCTCAGTTAAGTTACAGTATAAAAGGACTGCCACTTAACCACCTGTCAGGAGAGGTCCTTCGCTACAGATTATCGCGAGCAAGATCCTATCGGACCAGAAGACGATCCTGGTTGCCAGAGATGCTGCAGCTGTATCGCACTTTCCACTGAAATCTGATACCGAGCTCAAGCCTGGGAAGAATTGATGCTGATGCTGAACACTGGTTTGCTCTTCGCAGGGAACACAACCTCCTTGACTCCTGATAATCATAGCATTTTGCTATAAACAAGGTATGCAGTGTGCCCATTATCCCTAAGAAGTTATTCTACTTTCCAAGGAGGCATGGCCAACCACCTAAGATGGCGGACGCATAAGAGGAGAACTCCCAAGCCAAGCCATCTTATCCTGAATCATCCGCGAGTAGTGGCTTCCATTTGCCACTACAAGAAGGTGACAGATTTGCTAACCGCCTCCGGGAGTGTTGGGTCGGAAATACCGCCGAGCGGCCTGAGAGACGTGCCTGTAACTGAATGCCCCAGTGGCCTGCATGAGCGGGGTGTGGGCCCTTGGGATTGGCGCCCTGGTGAAGTACGCATCAGCTTTGGGGATCAGTGATGCCTGTTGGCTCGACACACGCTGCTGCAGCTGCGACTATACCTCTACCCTGGCCGCCTCCACTGAAGATGCCCTGCTGAAACACCGATGTGAGGATGTGACGAAGAGGGGGCTGGCCTGTGATAAAGTCTACTATTAGTACTGCCTGGGCTGGTGGTGAATGGGGTGCTTGTCGTCCTCTGGAGCGGGGGCTGAGGCCTGCACGGGAGTGAATGCCTGGAGCACTGAAACTGTCCCCGTGTAGCCGGGATATGACCGACTGCCAGCAAAGGTGAAGAACCCCCACCCTAGCAACAGGTGGCAGTGCCCGTGTGGGCTGCTTGGTCCCGCGCTGCTCCTATATTGACCCACTGATTCCCCCCTATTGGAAAGGCCTGAGCAGAGAAGCCAGCAGGAGAGGACGACAGTGCCGAGGCCAGCCCATGAGTTGGCCTGAACCTCCGGCTACCCGGTCGGGCAGCTGCAGTGAACGGACGTTGCCCCCTGAGATGGAGACCATGACCTGCCTTGGGGAGACTGCTCGAGGTCTCGCATGTGTTGCTGTGGGCCGGGATTTGGCGGATTGCCTGGAGCTAGGGACAGCCCTTGGACCGGTAGGAGACGACCGCACTGCAGGGGCTTTTGCATTGGGCCCTGCGCCTGCCGTGCCTTGCAGGCTACCAGGCTTGGAGCAGACATTGGTCAAGACGTCCCTGGCCAGACACGGCTGTGACGAGGGGTGATACCGGGCCAAAGGTTAGTGCACTGCTGGTGGGGGGGCTCCCGCCACCCAACGAAACAAGGATAAACTCCCCCCCTTGGAGCATACTCTGCACCCCCGTGGCCCTGGCACAATGGAAGAACAGTGGGTGAGGAGTCTTAGTGCAGGACTTCCCTATTCCTGGCTGTGCTGGCTTGACGGACTGGAGCTTGCCGGCTACGGTGTTTCTTCTACACGGGGGTCTGAGATAGCACCACGGAGTTGTTTCCGGAGCGTGGTGGCCCAGCCTGAACTGGTCACTTGCGCAGTGCATGAGGCTGCTCCCCTCGCTCTTGGCTGCTGGTTGCGGGCCCTGGGTGCTGGCCCTGATCCCAGGACACTGTAGCCAGCTCACAAACAGTGCTAACGCGGGTGAACCCAGGACTGTTGCACTGCGGGAGACGGCACTGCCGCAGTGCTCACCTATGGTCCCTTCTCCCAGTGGCTTTTCTGGAGTACCTGCGAAGATCGCAGAACCTAGAACACCTACGAGGGTGTGAACCCTAGCAGCAGGTGCGGAGTACCACCCACTGGGGACACGGTGAGGCACTACGGGTCGCACAAGGGGAAAAGTAATGGATACGATGGAACTCGGACGCCAGCAAACTGGAAGGGCTGATGGCTCCTCCACTGAACACACAGAGGAGTGTGTGCCCCCCACAGTGCTCACCCCACAAGTTGACAAACTATATGTAATTCTGAAGGAAAGCTGAGACTCCAGATTGTCGATCGAACAGAGTCTGAGTGTCCTGCCCACAGACCTCGGGCTTTTGAAGGCAGCCCACAACAAAATTGCGGACACTGTAAAGGACACAGTGGCGGCAGTAGTGAAGGGGATCCCCCAGCAAAAACAGCATGCAAGCGCATTGGCACAACTACATCGACAGATGACCACACTACAAGACCGTGTGGAGGATGCGGAGAGGCGCGCTCGCCACAATAGCGTGTAAATTATTGGCCTACCTGAAAATTGCAAAGGATCCAACCCCACTCTCTTCATAGGACTCACAGAAATATTCTGCTTGGAGAGAGCACATAGGGTCCCAGCAAGGAGGCCCATCCTGGGGGTACTGCTCTGCCCCATAGTGGCCCGCATCCTCAATTATAAGGACCGAGATACCGTCCTAAGATGTGCATGGGAGAAGGCACCTCTGCTTTATGAAAACAGTCGCATTTCTCAGTTTCCTGATTATTCATTGTTGGTCCAACGTAGAGGGCTTCCTATCAGGCAGTGAAAAAGCATCTAGGATCCCTGAATCTTAAATATGCTTTGCTTTACCCAGCCTGGCTAAAGATCCTTTATGACCAACGCAGTCATTTCTATGAGACCCCTGAAGCTGCCTGGGCATGACTCAAGGATACCTTCCCGGGGTGGACCCCCAATGGAACGCAGAACAGTGCCAGCTCCGGCCCAGGCAGCCTCCGAATGGGAAGAACCGACTAATAAAGGCAGCCCGAACGAAACCAGACAAGGCCCCGTCCCAGAAGCAGGTACAGGAGGGAAGACGAATAGTGATACAGACGGCCACCACGCTCCGGGAAGCTGGGCTACACTCCACAGAGGCTTGTTCAGCAGACACCACAGTACATTCGGACTCCAAGAACAGTGTAACACTTTTTCCTGCTATAACCCCACAGACGTCACATGAACTATTGGGTTGATGATTGTCTGCCGCAATTTAGTGAGGTGGTCGGGATGGCACTGCCCACTTCAATTGCATGAACTGTACTTTAAGCAATCATACATATGCATAGTAAGTGGGGTTATATATGTAAAGGTGCAGGTGTTGCCCTTCACACAGACACTTCCCTCTTTATTCATGACACTGCCTCTGTTCACACAAAAAAATACTCCTATGAATATGGCTAATTATTAGACTTGGGAGTGGCTCCATACTAATGGGAGACGGCGTGCAGCCAATGGTTGTGACGGCGGTCTCGCTGCCGAGTACTACCCCGCTAGCGGAAGCACGTGGTTTATTAAAGTTCACTTGGTTAACTCTGGAGGTTTGGTCGGAAAAAGCTTTTATGTCGGCCTTGTTTCGGTATTTTACATGTTTTTGGGTTCAGATAATGTAGCTAGCAGGCCCTCTCATGATAATATGAGGACACTAACTTTGATTCCCCCTCACTTGTGGGATGAGGACCCACCTCACCATATACTCACATGGCTGCTACAAGCTTATATAACATAGTGACATGGAAGGTCCAGGGTATGGGTGTCAGAACGCACCTTCGGAGTCCACTGACAGGCTCCGCGTGAAGGAGCCGGCATCAGCATCAAGGGGAACTCCAATTCCCAGAGGCATCAGGGGAATGACGTCAGACGCACCATTGTGCGCAACGTCCCGAAACCCGGATAAGGCGGAGAACCGGCAGAAGAAGCTGCCGATTATGTGTTGTTTTTTAGCGGTTGGTGGCCGTCATCCTTAGCGGTTTGGTGCAGTTCCTGGTCGGGTAAGGGTGCTTTGGGCACCGCTTTCCTTTTCTTCATATCGCTCTTGGAGCTAGCGGATGTACTTTGCTGTGCTAGCGATGCGTCTGTTTTCTCCCTGCGTTGGCGAGTCCGCTCTCGGTATGGTTTCTTGCGAGGGAGTATAGCAGGTTACGATATATATATCTTTGCCTAATCCTTTACTTGCTTACTGAACATTCGTATGATTCATTGTTCAGTCCTTATTTCTTCCCTGTTGGCGAGTCGAGGGCGGAGACTCTTGCAGGGAAGAGAATCTAATAGCACTATATCCTCTGATTATGGTGGTAACGGAGAGTGAACACAACTCTCTGAACTGTTGACTCCAGTATATGTATATATATATATACAGTGGCAAAATATTACCTTGATTGTTTATGGAGAAACAGGGTTGCAGCAACATTTCTTTGTTTCTCTTGATGGAATATCTTGATAACATTTAAGGGATTTTCCCTTAACATTTTCATTTGGCAAAACTTTATTTCATGATCACAATGCTTTGAACATTTTCACAACCTTAATTAATCAGCAATTGGCCACGTCTTGTGTTTTCTTTAACAGGGGGTGGTCAGTAGTAGGTGGTCCTTCCTGTGGCTTCATATGTCTTCTTTTCACCAATACAGAGGGTAGGTGTGTATATATATACACGGACGTGGTATATATACCACGGACGTGGTCGAAACGCGTTCCTTTGTCAACAAAGAATAAAACTTTACAAACCTGATTGAGCGGGCTCGTGGATTTTTCCTATCCTGGTATCCTGTTACGTGTGGAATATATATATACATATATATATAGATGCTATACATATAGGGGTATGAAGCTCACATAGTGGCCATGGTACTTATATACTCTCTTTGTTTTGTCCTTACAGTTTTCGGTGTAAAGAGTTGAGATCACCTGCTTACTTCCCCTGTTTTTGAGGTTGCATTTTCTTTCCTTTACAGGTAGCTACCAGGGGTGGCTATAATACTTCAAGGGTGATTAAGTATAGTTGCCTCACTCTTCTGGAAGAGTATCACTATAGTCTCTTTTGTATCCACAGGTCTCCCTCCCTGCCGTCCCCAACCTTTCCTTCCCCCGCTTGACCATCCTAAAGTATGTGTATTTCGTAATCCAGATTTGGGGCTGTCGAGAGGTGGACCCCTTTGAGCATCGGTTCAATCCTGAGGATACGCTTGGTCTGGGACAGAATAATCGGCCCACGAATAGACTTATCTTCCTGGTTGAGCTGATTCCAGAATGGCCACCTTAGATGATGTGTTGGCAGCCTTAGTAACAGTACAGGTAGAACTTACGGCTTCTTGCACAGAAACAGCTGCCTTACAGACAAGGGTTGAAAGGATGCAGAGAAATCCCTTTGATTGAGGTAGTCCTTCTCAGCCCACATCTAGTTCAATGGTTGTAGAAATACCTACCCCAATTCCTCTAGCCCCTCCAGAAAAGTTTTTGGGGGACATACACAAGGTACAGGTCTTCCTTATACTCAGGTTCTTTTACACTTTAATTGTAAACCCAAAACCTTTTCTACAAACCAATCACAAGCGGCATTTCTTATTTCATATCTGACAGGAGATGCAGCTCAGTGGGCAGTCCCTATAGTTAGGAGAGACGACCCCATGTTATATGACTTGGATACATTTAAGGAAGAGATTGAGAAGACTTTCGATCGTAGGGCTGCCACTTTCTCGGCAGACCTAGAACTACTAGAACTAAAACAAGGCAACAAAGATTTGATTGGGTATCTCAACACATTCAGGAGATTAGTGGTTGAAAATGATTTGCCAGAAACAAAGCAGGCGGCCATATTTTACCAAGGGCTTTGGGAAGAGTTGAAGGATGTGATAGCCCAGGTTGATCCACAGCCACGAACCTGCTCAAATCTTATAAAATTGACGATGCGTCTGGATCATCATTTAAGAGAACGTAAAGGAGAAACAAAAAGGAAAGAAAGATACTCTCCGCGCTATCAAACGTCCCAAGATACCTGAACAAGGAACAGTTTCACATGAACCGATGGACATTGGAACGGTGCGTGCATCGTTAACTCCAGACGAAAGAGAGTACCGTCAAAAGAACAGATTATGTTTATATTGTGACAAGAAGGGGCATTTTCTGAGAGAGTGTGCGGTCAAACACAAGAACAGTCGCCCTCAGATGGGACAAGCGGCAGTCAGTGCAACAAAAACATCGACGAAAAACTAAAAAGCTCAAGACCTAGCGAAGGGGAGTTTTCAAGCATAGTGTACATCCCTTCAGTTAAGAAAGAAACCTTTTTAGGTCAAGAACATTTCTTTATTCCTCTAGTATTATATATCAACCAAGAACAATCCTGTACTAAAGCCACAGTAGATTCTGGTGCCACTGGATGTTTTATGGATAAGGAGGAAGCTCAAAGGTTGGGTTTCAAACTTATACCTAAATCTTCGCCTGAAGTTGTTTTTGCGGTAGATGGGAAGCGGTTGGAATCCGGACCCATTTGCTACACCACAGAAGAGTATGAAGTAGAGTATAATGGAAACCATCACAAATTACTATCCTTCAACATCATCCGAGCTCCACTGTATGGGGTAATTCTGGGCCTACCCTGGTTACAAACACATAACCCCACCATTGAGTGGTCAAAGAAAGTTTTGACAATGGAATCAGACTATTGCAAACAACATTGTTTATGGACTTTCGACATTCCATCCAGTGCATTGGCCTTACGTCATCATATCGCTACTGCTGCGGAGAAAGAGGTATCCCTACCTCACTGCTATCAACAGTATGAAGGCATATTTAGTGACCAAATGGCTAAAGTGCTCCCTCCTCACAGGCCGTACAATTGTAGAATTGACCTCATGCCTGGAACAGTGGTTCCCTGTGGGACGATCTATGCCTTAACCCAGAGGTCTTCAAACTTTTGTAGGTTGAGCCCCCCCAGCTGAATTTTTTTTAGATGTTGGGCCCCCCCACCACCTGACAGAAATTTGTGGAATCTGGTACACTACATAATCGACCGCCACGCGCATATCCCGGGCCATATCCAGCAAATAATGTTCAACACAATAAGAGTGTTTAGTAAACTGCAGGTTTGTGAGTGGGTGTGGTGAAATGACAGAGGCTTATTACAGAGCTCAAAACTCAATTTTCCAAGATAAAATGTGCGCAAATTGTTTTTACTAGGATGCTTTGTTTTACACATGACATAGATTGATAATAACACCACCAACATAAATGTGACGGGTGTGCCTGTTTTTCGCCACAGAGACAGTCAATCTGTGGATGGATTTTTGCTACTGCTATACTCAGGTTGTGCTCCACATCAAGTCTTGAACGGTACTTAGTCTTTAATACCGCAAGTGCTGAGAACCCGATCTCACATAAATAGGACGAGCTGAAAGGCAAGAAAGTTTTGATAGCAGTTTCTCTCAAAGCTGAATATTCTGCAGACATTTTCAGCCAAAACAGGGACTTGTAAGGGAGACAGTGTTGTCAGATTTTTCGAGCACTCCCTAGCCAGAGCTGGTACACGAGAAACAAATGTTCTCTAGAAATCTTTAACAAACGTTTTAGGCAGCATTATAATGGGATAATTGCCCACCAACCAGTTATGGATCCGAAGACAAAGTTGAAAGTCCACACAGAGGGCGCTGAACGAACACCTAATTGAGAATTCCTTAGTGGTACAATAAGTTGCTTGCCTGAAGCAGTGGGGGTTTAGGACACGTCAGGCTTATGTTTAAAAAAAATAGAACTGATAATAAATTAATGATGTCTATTTTACTTCAGAGCAATGTTGTCTGACAGACTTTGTGGTGGCAGGGACATGTTAAGGATTTTGGGTGCCCTGGGCCAAAACTATTTTGGGGGCCCCTGTTCACTATAGCTTTGAGTTTAAATGATTTACTTTCAGCTCTGCCATACCCTCTTTAGCCAGGCTACTAACGGTGCCCAGGCACTATGGTCGAAATTCTAAAAGCGTTTACATCTAATATTCAGAGATAGTGATGTGTTTTCACTGTTTTAACAAAGCAGCAGCCCACTAATTTTACAGCTAATAATATCTGTGATATCCTCTAATTTCTCATATGTGAGGACCCGCTCGGATCTAAAATAAACTTTTTTATGGTTGTTGCATGAAACAAACACATTTCTCTGCAAATAGTAATAGACTCCCTCACATCAATCACATTAAAAGAAATAAAACAAAACGGTATTCACAAGAATCTGTTTAGGAATTATTCCAGGCCATCAGGGCAAAAACAGAGCTGTCTCTATCAAGGGGCCCCTGAAAGGCTGGATTGCAGTGCATGTAAATGTGTCCTTTTGTAATTTAGGACGAAAACCTTGATGGGGCACGACATGCCCATACTTGTGTACAGGGGCGCAACTAGACCCGAACTTCGGGTGGGGGCTAACACTCCCAGCCAGGGCAGGCCCTAGCACTTGTCGCACACAGTGCAACAGTCTTTTTTGGCGCCCCCTTCCCCATTTCCTCCTTCTCCATGAATTTCCTCGCTACCACTCACCAACGATGCACCTCATCTCTCTATAGCACCTTTCTGGCAAACATTTCATTTTTTTTATAGCGCTACTCATTGTTTACTCACACTCAGTTCAGTCATCTGCATGGTACACATTCTTTGTAGCAGGCACATTAAACCTCTGCACTGTGTGGGTGGCAGGAGTGCCCATGTGAGTGGACGGTGAGAGTAGGGTGAGAGGAGTGACTGCAGGCTGAGTGAGGTGACCATATGAATTTGGGTGCGGATGTAAGTGCAGAGTGGGGCGAATAAATGTATGATTAGTGGTGGGCTTATTTGAGTGAGATTGCAGATTGAGCAGTGAGGGAAACAGGTGAGTGAAGTGTCACATGAGTGCAGGTTGAGTAGTGTGCTCATGTGACTGCAGGGTGAGGTACAGGGTGAACAGCGCAAGTGCATTGTGAGTGCAGAGTGATCACTGTGAGTGCAGGGTAAGTGGGTGAATGGTGTGAGTGCATCGGAATCAGTGTGAGTGCATTGTGATCGCTGTGAGTGCAGGGTGAGCGTGAAAGTGAAGGGCGAGAATGAGGAACGAGTTGTCTGATGCAGGGTGCATTCCCAGACACTTGAAGTAACTCAGCATGTTATTGACGGCGGCGTAGGGTTTCAAATGTGTTAAACTATTGCTATTATGGCGTTAATCAGGGATCGAGGGTGGAGGAAATAAATAATGTGCTGATCCTGCAACAAACTCCCAGTCTTGTGATTAGGGTTGCCAGCTCATTATTTTGATGTCCCAGGCGGTAAAAAATAAGCAGTCACCTAAAGCTGTATTGTCAGCACTTGTCTGTGCGTACTTTGAACAGCAAATATAAATAGAAAGTACTTTTAATTGTGTTCTAGGGCTGCCTGAATGATCCATTACTGATAATAAAAGGGAACAAAGACAGAAAAGTCACATTACAAATTAATACATACTTCTTTATTTATAACCATATTTAGAGTCAAGACAAGCAATTTGCAGGCTGTTTAAACAACACTTGGCTGGCTGGCATTTTGCGCGCCTTCCTGTGTAATTTTAAAATAAACTTTGTCTCCTTTCTGGGAAGAGCTAACCCTCCCAGGAGGGGGTTAATTCATAGAGCTGAAATGCTCCAGCTGCAGTGGGAGGCAGGACGTCTCCTCTGCTTAAACTGAAAGCAAACGAAAAGACAGTCATTTAAGCTGTAGTGGGAGGCAAGGATCGAATGTGAAGGAACAGGACTGTCTGTTCGTTTGCTTTCGATTTTAGCAGAGGAGACTTCCTGCCTCTCACTCCAGCTGAAGCATTTCAGATCTATGAATTAACCCCCTCCTTGGAGGGTTAACATGACAAAAGCATGGGCACATCGTGCCCCATCGATTTCCCCTCCCTCCCCCCTCCAACTATACCGGAGTTCTCCAAGAAGACTTGCGACGCAGGGAACAAAGGTAAGATTAGAGTGGAGTGCGCGCCCCCCCTGAGTTGGTGTCGCGCCCCCCCAGGGGGGCCCGCCCCACAGATTGAAGAACTCTGCCTTAACCGAATCCGAAAATGAACATCTGCGACAGTACATCAATAAATATCTCTCTTTGGGATTTATTCGTCATTCCAGTTCCCCTGCAGCCTCTCCTTTGTTTTTTATCCCAGAAGCTAATGGAGAGCTCAGGATGTGTATAGACTTCCGTGCCTTGAACGCCATCACAGTAAAAAATCAATAGCCACTCCCGTTAATTTCGGTACTACTGGAACAGGTCAAAGGAGCAGTGATTTATACTAAACTCAGCCTCAGAGGAGCTTACCATCTGGTGCGGATGCGCAAGGGAGATGAATGGAAGGCAGCCTTCAAGACACGCTACGGTTTATATGAGTACCAGGTTATGCCACTTGGATTGTGTAATGCCCCAGCGGCATTTCAGTTCTTCCTGAACAATGTACTACGGGAATACTTGGATGGTTTTGTATTCGTGTATATCGACGACATCGTAGTCTTTTCCTCGAGGGAAGAGGAACATAGGAAACATGTGTGCCTGATCCTCCAAACTTTGAAGAACAACCATCTCTTTTGCAAAATAAGCAAATGTGAATTCCATGTCACCTCCTTAGAACTCTTGGGGGTTATGCTCACACCAGCGGGGCAAGAAATGGCCGAAAGGAAAGTAAGAGCAATCACCGAGTGGCCTTGTCCAAAGGATGCGAGAGACATCCAGTGTTTCCTGGGCTTTGCCAATTTTTATCAGCGCCTTATCGCGCAATTTTCAAACAAAGCAACTCCCATAACAAAATTGTTGAAGAAAAACTCAAGCTTCAAGTGGACTGAAGAGGCTCAAACCGCGTTTGACATTCTTAAAAAGGCATTCACTACAGCCCCTATCTTGACCCATGCCAATCTGGCATTACCATTCATAATGGAAGCGGATGCATCCGAGGTGGCGATTGGAGCAGTGCTATCACAAAGACATGCTACCACCGGTCAACTACACCCTATTGTTTTCATGTCCAAGAAGTTGAACAGCGCCGAACAAAACTACACTATTGCGTAAAAGGAGCTATTGGCCATTAAAGAAGCTTTCGTGGAGTGGAGGTACTGGTTGATGGGAGTCAGACATACCATTACTGTGTATACGGACCATCGCAATCTACAATTCTTGAAATCTGCCCGTCAGCTTACACCTCGTCTTTTGCGATAAATGATGTTTTTTGCAGAGTATTCGTTCATTGTAACGTTTGGACCAGGAAGCGAAAGCAAGAAAGCGGATGCGCTATCTCGACAAGAGTCCACTCTGGAACCATGTTCAAGCCCAGACAGAGCGATCATTGAGACTCAGAAAGTCATCGGAGTGTTGCGCACCGACACCTTTTTAAGAAAGTTGGCCAGGGGAATTCAAACGTTCCGGTGGAAGGATTGGTTAAAAGGACATCCTGAATAGAAGAAGCGACAGGGCATACCCATAAAGAGAAACCAGATTCTTGTTCCCACACAAGAGTTAAGAAAGATGGTCTTCCAATGGTGTCACATTCTCCCCTGTGCAGGACATAACGGGAGTGAAAATAACAAGAGAGAGAACACAACGGCAGTTGTGGTGGCCCACTCTCAGAAGAGACATCTCTTTGTGGGTAAAGAAATGTACTACCTGCGCCCAAATGAAAACAGTCAAAGGCAAACCACAGGGTCTCCTACAACCTTTACCAACCCCCGATAAGCCATGGGAAAGGTTCTCAGTGGACTTCATAGTAGGATTACCAAAAGATCAAGGACATACTGTTATACTGGTTATTATTGATTATTTAACCAAGATGGGACATTTTGTCGCCTGTAAACAGATCCCTTCAGCAGGTCAATTAGCCAGATTACTATTGATTCATGTGGTTAGATTGCATGGCCTCCCCCGGGTGATAGTGTCAGACCGTGGTGCTCAGTTTACCGCTCACCTTTGGAGTGTATGGTGTTCTGCCTTATAAATCTCCTCAAAAATGTCTCCCAGCTTCGATCCGCAAACGGATGGACAAACAGAGAGGCTGAATCAAACTTTAAAACAATATCTACGAAGTTACGTAGATAATAACACTGAAGCATGGGTGGAGTGGTTATGGCTTGCAGAAATAGCGTACAACAGTGCTCAGCATAGTTCTACCAAACAGTCTCCCTTCTACAGTTCCTATGGGCATCATCCACGTTTCATTCCCTTTCTGACACCTTGCAACAGTGAGAGGCTCCCTGAGGTGCATAGTAGAATCTCACAAATAAGAAAGACCCTGAAAGACACACAAAGAAGCTTAGACCGCGCTAAAGAACAATACAAGAGACAGGCTGACAAACACCGAAGGTCCTATCTATGCTAAAGGGGATTTAGTTTGGCTCTCCACCCGAAACATTCGTTTCAAGAGGTATAGTATGTTTAATCCGAAATACATTTGTGCCTACAAAGTGGTAAAACATATCAATCCTGTGGTTGTGAAACTTGCGTTGCCTTCGCACTTTAAGATCCATCCTGTTTTTCATGTATCCTTATTGAAACCATCCCATTGCCCGGTTAAGAAACCACTGGCGCCTCTGTGGGTGGATCAGGATGAGGATTATGAGGTGGCTGGTATTATTGATTACAAAATAATGCGCCACAAACAGTGGTATCTGGTGGCATGGAAGGGGTATGGAGCGGAGGAAAACTCCTGGGAACTTAAGCCATCGGTACATGCTCCTCAATTGGTTGCAGCCTTTCACAAACGTTTCCCAGACAGACCTTGTGCCTGTCAGTGTTCTCCAAGAAGGGGATGTACCATCAGAACGCACCTTTGGCGTCCCCTGACAGGCTCTGCGTGAAGGAGCCAGCACCAGCATCAAGGGGAACTCCAATTGCCAGAGGCATCTGGGGAATGACGTCAGACGCACCGTTGTGCGCAACGTCCCGAAACCCAGATAAGGTGCTGAAACGGCAGAAGAAGCTGCCGATTATTTGTTGTTTTTTAGCGGTTGGTGGCCATAATCGTTAGCGGTTTGGTGCAGTTCCTGGTCGGGTAAGGGTGCTTTGGGTACCACTTTCCTTTTCTTCACATCGCTCTTGGAGCTAGCGGATATACTTTGCTGTGCTAGCGATGCGTCTATTTTCTCCCTGCGTTGGCGAGTCCGCTCTCGGTAGGGGCTCTTGCAAGGGAGTATAGCAGGTTACGATATATATATCTTTGCCTAATCCTTTACTTGCTTACTGAACATTCGTATGGCTCATTGTTCAGTCCTTAGCTCTTCCCTGTTAGTGAGTCGATGGCGGAGACTCTTGCAGGCAAGAGAATCTCATAGCACTATATCCTCTGATTATGGTGGTAACGGAGAGTGAAGACATCTCTCTGAACTATTGACTCCAATATATGTATATATATACAGTGGCAAAATATTACCTTGATTGTTTATGGAGAAACGGAGTCGCAGCAACATTTCTTTGTTTCTCTTGATGGAATATCTTGATAACATTTAAGGGATTTTCCCTTAACATTTTCATTTGGCAGAACTTTATTACATGATTACAATGCTATGAACATTTTCACAACCTTAATTAATCAGCAATTGGCCTCGCCTTGTGTTTCCTTTAACAGGGGGTGGTCAGTAGTAGATGGTCCTTCCTGTGGCTTCATATGTCTTCTTTTCACCAATACAGAGGGTAGGTGTGTATATATATATATATATATATAGATGCTATACATATACGGGTATGAAGCTCACATAGTGGCCCAGGTACTTATATTCTCTCTTTGTTTTGTCCTTACAGTATTCAGTGTAAAGAGTTGAGATCACCTGCTTACTTCCCCTGTTTTTGAGGTTGCATTTTCTTTCCTTTACAGGTAGCTACCAGGGGTGGGTATAATACTTATAGGGTGATTAAGTATAGTTGCCTCACTCTTCTGGAAGAGTATCACTATATTCTCTTTTGTATCCACAGGACTCCCTCCCCGCAGTCCCCATCCTTTCTTTCCCCCGCTTGACCATCCTAAAGTCTGTGTATTTCATAATCCAGACTTGGGCTGTCGAGAGGTGGACCCCTTTGAGCATTGGTTTGATCCTGAGGATACGCTCGGTCTGGGACAATGGGCTCCATACATGAACGATATAGGCTCTATGCGCAACTAGTCAGGCGTAAGGCACAATTAGTATTCTTGCAGAAGACGCATATCACTAACTCCGAAGCATTTAAACTCCAAAAGAAGTGGAGGGGCCAAATATTTAACACATCTTATTCAGTGTTTGCAAGGGGGACAGCGGTTTGGATCAAGGCGGGGGTACCGTTCGAAGCTCTTAAACAACACATTGATGAAAATGGCCGTTATGCCCTCCTACGGGGTAGACTTGATGGTAGGCCAATTGTACTGGGCAGCGCATATGCCTCAAATACGGAGCAAGATAAATTCTACGTGCAGCTTACCAAGGCCCTTCCGGACTGGACTATGTACCCATGGGTGATCGGAGGAGATTTCAATGCAGTGCTAGACATAGACTTGGATCGATCACACCCTCCTTTACCGGGCACAGCTTTTGTTAGACAGGCCAAGGCGCTTTGCACATGGGTCCAAGGATGGGCTATAGTAAATGCCTGGCGCAGTAAAAATATTGGTATGCGCGAGCACTCCTACTACTCCCCACCACATGGACTACATGCAAGGCTAGACCGTATCCTCTGTACCGCCACCCTCTTATACCACATAACACACACCAATTATCAAAGGAAAACTATATCAGACCATGACCCCCTAGAACTTACGTTGTTCTGGGGTCGAATCCCTACCTCTATCTACATCAGGCGTTTGATTCCCAGACTTGGGAATATATGTTGACTGCCTTGCAAAAATGCGATATCCCTCTGGCTTATCTTCGCTGGATCAAACTGCTACATGCATCTCTTACGGTGCGCGCACGCCTGGGGGTCCATATATCCACCGCTTATACTATACACAGGGGCACGAGGCAGGGCTGCCCGATTTCCCCAATGTTGTTTGTCCTGGCATTAGAGCCTCTCCTACAGCACCTACGCTGGGGGGTCTCGGCTGGGGTATCCCAGTGGGTCCTACCATACACGCAACATCTGCATACGCTGTTGATATAATATTGTATATTAGTAACCTCAGGGACAACCTCCATGTAGTGGCTATTACTTTTTCATTATTTGCACGTCTTTCCAGGCTGACAGTAAATGTAAATAAGTCATACGCCTTCTACTTTACCAGCGACCCTCAGCCTCCAACCGTTACATTCGGTGACCAAGCACTCACCGTTGCAACACACACTTTCAAATATTTAGGTATACAATATACAGAACAGCCCAGGATCTGTTGGAAGGGAACCTGCAGAAAGTGATCACGCCACTGCGTTCTCAGGTAACCTTCTGGACTACCATCTCCCTCTCAATTTTAGGCCGCCTGGCGATATCAAAAATGGTGATGCTCCCGCGTGTGCTATACTACTTTTCCAACCTATCTACAGTAGTCCTGACGCATTAATTTGCAGCATTGAACACATTACTGGTGGAACTGATCTGGGGGGTGGGCAGAAGTCGGGTGGGGCTGCCCAAATTGCAACTACCATCTGTGGAGGGCAGCATGGGAGCCCAAGATTTTAAATCATATTGCATGGCCGCCCAATTGCAGTGGCTTGCAGATTGGTTGGCAGGTCACAACCTGCAAGAAATTGCTTTTACGCCTCAAATGATTGCTCAGGGTGCTCTACTCAAGCTACTATGCCCCAAGATACAAACCCCCACTATGGCGCCCCTACTACTGAAGATTGCCCTTGAATACTGGAAACAGGCTTTGAAATAGGCCGCCCAGACCGTTCCTTATGCTTTTAATATACCCCTGTTGGAACTCCCTACCCCAACAGGAATGCTGACACAGCGCAGACTACACACTTGGGAACAAGCAGGTGTAACAACGGTTGGGGACCTGTTTGGGAATGGTATGCTGCTAAACCATGCTGACTTTATACACAAACGTGGACTGCCTGACTCGCTGTTTCTTACTCACGCAAATATCATACGTTACATTAAGTTACACTGGACCCAGGACTAATGGGCGCTGGCAGGCACCTTGCAAGTGGTTGTGCCGCGGCCTACGCACACATGTGGTGGCACCTCTAACACAACGGCGGGAGAGGCGGGGCCAAGACCTGAGGAGGGATCTACAAGACAGAGAATGGAAGGCCATACTTGAATTCCCAAGGAAAGTCCCCCGTAACTCTAGGTTCAAATTCATACAGTTTATGATATTGCATAGGGTTTATCTCACACCCCACATATTACACACCATGTTCCCGACAGTGCCTGTAAACTGTCCGAGATGCATGGAGCAAGACGCAGACCTCCTGCATATGTTATGGGCATGCCCTGCGCTCACTTTTTACTAGTCGCAAGTAAGAGAAGCGCTGCAGGAAGTGGTTGGTGGGAACAATTGGAGACTAGCAGAGGGGTGACCCCTGACCCAAACAGGACAGGGCCCAGAGAAAATATATTGATTTATCACTCCTTTTAGCGAAATGACTAATAACTAAGCATTTGAAATCTTCAGCCCCACCGAACATAACAGCAAGGAAGGAGGACGTGGTGCAGTGGGGTAGGGCGTAGGCAGGCGCGCTTCGCAGAGAAGAGTTCAGGTGCTTACGGAAAGTGCAGATTGCGATAGAATGGGGAACCCTCCTAGAGACCTTTAAAACTCTGGATACCGTACATAAATGTCACCTTCATAAATCCTACTTTGTATTCGGCCTAGGGGCTCCGGAAAACAATTGTTGCTAGCCTTCCACCACCAGCCTAGGATGAGCCTAATGCTGAGCACACACCTTCACATATCCTATTGCACCCTGGTCACTCCACTGTACGATAATATGTTGTAATAAATTGGTATGTAGACACTGGTGAAATCCACACTATCCATGTCATAAATGTCCTCTTAGATGTCAACATTATGAGTTTATACCTGCCAGCACATGAAAAAAGGGGAAGGGGGCAGACGTTCAGGGAAACTGTTTGTATAATGATCAGACAACAGCACATAACGTAATCCGCTTGACCATGTATATGCATTTACTACAGGCTACATGACTGGATATTAGGTGCTTACCTCTTTATCAAAACTGCGAGAATTGTATGTGCTTTTTGGAAACCCAATAAAGTTTGTTTAAAAAAAAAGTAATTCTACTTTCCATGCTCTTTAGCATAGCGCATAGAAGTCGGTTTTAGGGTGTTAGGTTTTTAGATTACATTTTAACCATGTTAGAAATGTTCATTTTATTTTTGTTGTTCACAACATGCATTTGTGCTGCTTTAATTGTATTCTTTGTGGTTGTTGTAGATCTGTAGAGCAACAAGGTGCACCTGTTGAAATAAACACGCTTTTTAGTTAAAGTGTCTTTTTCTTAGCACATCTTGTGTGTGGTATTGAAGAGAGTGAAAGAGGTTTGTTTCTGATCATCACGGTGACCCTGGTTCCCTTTTAGTGACTGTTAGTAACCCAAAAGGATTGACACCATTTTAACTATGTATTAGATGGAGTTCTGCAGGGCTACAAAAACCTGTCTCTCACATTCAAAGCGTGGTGTATTGAACTAAGTTAACTCGTGTCTCCCTTGGGTGTGAAAGCAAACCTTGTAGAGCTGAGCAAGAGTCTCCGTTTATACAACAGTTATGCTCCTCTGTGCCCTGATGTGAGGTTCAGGCAGGGGTCATGGAACGGTCCGGGCTACAATGCAGTCTTTTTTTCACAGTGATTTTACCTGCTAGACTTTGCATCCGGTAAAACTGGGTTTATTATTCCTGCACTCAGTAAATCCAGATGAGGGAACACTGGACCTCTTTTAATTATGCGGAATGGAATTGCGATTCTAATAGATTTACTGATTCTAGAATCGGGATTTTATTAAAGACAAGGAGGCTAGCATTATGCATTAAACTTTTATTTCCCACTTCTGAGCAGCACCATTAAAAGCTCATAGAATCCTTAAACATCACAATCAAAAAAGAATCTTCATGTCCATAAATATCATGCGACCACCATCTTCTTCCTCTTTTCGTTTGCCTCTTCCAGCTCTTCTTCACTCCAAAAACTCTGAATTAACCATCCTTAATTCTCTACAACAAAACACATAAACAAATTTAGCAAGCATAAACAACCTCATAATGCTTGTACCAAAAAAACTCCAAACTTAACTGATACCTAATAAACAAATCTTAAACATATTAGAATTATGCCACACCCAAGGGAAGGGTGGGTGGGATAATGCTAGTCTCCTTGTCTTTATTAAAATCCCGATTCTATAATCAGTAAACCTATTAGAATCGCAATTTTATGTCAAGACAGGAGGCTAACATTATGCGTGTTCAAAGGTTTCTAACCGCCCAGACCAATCCGGCTTCATCCCTGGTCGTGCCACCTCCCATAACCTCCGGACCATTTTTTCTGTTCTCCATCAGATCAATCCGTCGCTTCCGGCAGTGGCGGCTCTACTCGATGCCACCAAGGCCTTCGATACCTTGGAATGGCCCTTCTTGTTTTACCTCCTTCCCCGCCTGGGTTTCAGTCAAGTCTTCATTCGCAAGGTGCTGCTCCTATACACTTTTCCCACCGCGCGTCTCCGTATCAACGGGCAGATCTCCGAGCCTATTCCTATCGGGCGCGGTACCCGGCAGGGCTGCCCGCTTTCGCCCTTGCTCTTCGCTGTCGCTATGGAACCTCTCGCTGCTCGTCTCCGGCAGCATCATACTCAGAAGGGCATCGGCTTCGCGGCTCGGGCTCTTCTGGTTTCCATGTACGCGGACGATATTACTCTTTACGTCCGTCATCCTCAGGAGAATCTCAGTCCTCTAGTCCGTGAGGTGATACGTTTCGGTGGCTATTCTGGCATTCAGGTTAATTGGAACAAATCTGTACTATTTCCTCTCACGGACGCCACGACCCCTTTGATTCTGATTACCCTTTCGTGTGGGCTTCAGCGCCCACTAGATATCTGGGAATTTGGCTGAGCAGAGACGTGGATGAACTCTGGAGAGCCAACTTCGGCCGAGCGGTGGATTGGTTGGAGTCCAAGATCCCGCTCTGGAATCAGCTGCCGCTCTCACTGGCTGGGCGCATAGCGATTGCCAAGATGGTGGTGCTCCCGAAGTTCTTATATCTTTTCGTTAATATTCCCATCCCCCTCACCGCTCAATTCTTTCGCAAGGTTCGCTCTCTGCTTATCACTCTGGTTTGGGCTGGACGGCAGCCCAGGATCGCTCACAGCACCCTAACGCTTCCAATGTCGCGGGGTGGGCTGGGAGCCCCGGATTTTAAGCTTTATGCCCTTAGCGCTCAGGCCAGTTTCCTCCATTTTTGGCTCCACCCCACCCCGTTCCAACCCCATGTGGCGGTGGAGGCCGACCTCGCTGCCCCGTGGCCGCTCACAACTGCACTGTTCGCCCGGCGAAACTTCAACGCACTGTAATTGATACGGTCGGGACCTTGCGTTGGGCCTGGGATGGAATTCGTAAGATCTCCGGCCTTGAGATGTTATCCGCAAGCTCTATGCCCATCGCTCATCACCCTACCTTTCCTCCACTCCAGTCGTCGGGGATGGTCAAACACGCCGGTCGCTTGGGTCTTTCCACGGTGTCGGACTTGTATCCCGGGGACACCTTCTTTTCGCTTGCTGCCGACTCCGGTCCCATGGCCACCTTGTTATTCTACCAACTCCGGGCTGTTTGTAGGAAGATCCACCCCACCTTTCCTCAACCCCTCCTTCGTTGGCCACTCTTGACTTGCTCTATGTCTCTCCCTCTCCCAAGAAATTGGTCACTAAAATTTATGCTAATACGCTTGCAGCGTCCTCTATTTCTACTGACCGGGCGCGCATTGCATGGGGCGAGGACCTGGGAATCGAGATCTCTCAAGCGGACTGGTTGTATTGTTGTACCCAGATCAAACGCCTCTCTCCCAATTATCGTTTGCGTCTGATACACTTCAAATACATACACAGGTTGTACCGTACCCCCGCTCAACTTCACAGACTGGGTCTTGTGGCCGGTGACGGATGCTTGCGCTGCTCCGCGCCCGCGGCGGACTTTGCACATCTTGCATGGTTGTGCCCCCGGGTTTCGGCATATTGGCAGGAAGTTTGTACAATTATCTCCAAAATCACCTCATCCTCACTCCAACCTGACCCCGTGATCTGCCTCTTAGGCTTTGTTAAATTTTGCCCGGATGCCTCTCGCCGCTTGACTGCTATGCTGTTGGTCCTCGCGCGGCGCAGGGTCTCGATGTGTTGGGGGCGCAGGCCTGCACCTAAGGCGGCCCTCTGGCTCGAGGATGCGTCCCGCTGCCAAACCCTCTTGTCTGAGTTTTGGGACCTTCTGCCGGCCAAGTCTCGTCCACTTGATATATGGGGCCCACTCGTTACCTACCTCTCTAGCCACGACCCACAGCAAACTGCGACCTCTCCCGCGCTCCCCGCCGGCTCCCCACCCGCGGCGGCCGCCGGTGCTGGTCCGTGAGCTGCTCCCTTTTGTACATGGCCCCCCCCCCCATTCTCACTGCCTTTCCCCTCTATACATGGTGCCTCCCCTGGTGGTCTGCTTTCGCCCCACACAGGGTTTCGTGACAATTCCCCATGCCAATGTTGTTAAGGTGACGCAAATGTGCGATTCTTTCTGCTGTGCTGCAATGTATAGATGTGCTTTATTTTCTGTTTCGCTGGAGCCTTGTAACTATGCTGTGCAATTCTTTCTAAATAAAGGTTTTTGGAAAAAAAAAAAAAAAAAAAAGGTTTCTAAAACACATTTTGAAACATGTTCAACTGATTTAAAATAAAATCTCCTAAATGTAGAGACAGAAGACCAATACGCTGACTTCATAATATCCTCTAGTCTTCCACCTAACATACTCACCTTACTAGCCATAGCACCACGCGCAGAATGTGCTGTGAACTTATACACATCCACACCAGCCTCCTTCATGGAACATTTAACCCATCTAGCAATAGTCGCACTAGAAACAGCCTTGTATAGTTTTACATAAGAAATCAAAACTTGATCTACTCCAGCTCCCCTTTTCTTCAACATTCTGCTTTCATACTCCTTCAAACAGTGAACTACACACAAACCTGGACACTCATCAAAAACTGGATAAAAAACAGAACTTGACATAGTCTTAGTCCTCCTACATAACTCAAAAAGCACACCATTAGGCTGATAAAACCTATGAGAAATCTCCAAAGCCTTGACATCCGAAACCCTCCTGAAAGAAATAAGACACAATAAGGTAGCTAACTTCCAAGACAACTCCCTTTACTCCAAGAACTTATTACTTGGCTGTGAGAAGTTGGCCTGGTATATGCTGCCCCCTAGTTATAGTGGGCACCTTGCACCAGTCCAAACAACCCCTTTATTGATGATAGGTTTAAAGACAACCTTTATTGAAAGCTATCCTAGTGGTAGCTATGGAGAGCAGCCTTCAGGCTAAGTCTTGAAGGAGTGTAAAGCTGTTTGTTTTATCAGTCTATAATCTCTTGAATGGCTAAATGAAAGGAGACCACACCAGGTATATATATAAAATATATGTATTTATTCTAAAACACACCCCCTAGTCTCTTTATGAGGCTAGAGGTCGAAGTACACAAGTTACACTTAAAATAGCACAGTAAATTAGCACAATATACGATTAGCCCTAGGGGCGTACCAAACCATATATTAAGAAAGTGGTATAAGAACCACGACTTGACTAGACACAAGGCCTAGAGCCTGTAGAATCGCTGGGACCCCAAGGAACCACCCATGGTAGTGACACAGGGGACCCACGGGGGACGTGTGCAGTGTGTGAACACAGCCGCAAGCTCCGTTAGCTTCTATGGGGAAAGTCGCGGTTAGAGTTTTAGAGTTTAGGGACACTTCGGAGTGGACTAAGAACAAACCCTTTTGGACTTAGATGGTTCTAGGGCCAACACCCACGGGAGCACCGGAGTACTCGTGTTACCTCACCCAGGGAAGCCGGGTGCATAGGTGTCAAATGGTGTCGGGTCGCGTCGTCGTTTTCCATGGCAGCTTGCAGAGGAGTGCTGCTGCCGGGAAGATGCGAAGTGTCCGAAGAGCTCCAAGCCTGGATCGGGGATGTGAAGAACCTGAAAGCAGAGGGGACAGAGTCTGGGTCACTAGCCAGTGACCAGGGGCACGATAGACGAATGCCCACCGATGTTGGGTGTTTCAGGTGAAAGAGGTGAAGCTTGACTCTTCAGCCACGAGGACCAGGAGGTGTCGACGACAACCAGAAGCTGGATTCGAGCTGTCCCATGAAGGATGTCGAGTGCTGCAGTGTTGGTGCCCGGATTGGACACAACAAGCCTTGGCAACAGCAACCCACGCTGGAAGAGGAAAGATGCTTCGTAACGGACCAGCAAGGTTCTGGGGACTCCTCAAGTGATGGAGAGTCAGGGCACGTCTAGAGCAACCAGGAAAGCCCAATCAATGTAAAGTTACCCTTCTCAGGGACCCACAAGTCGACGGACAAGGGATCGCGAATGGGACCTTGAGAGGAATCACAAAATGGCAGCCCAAGCGGTCACTCGGAGTGGGTAGGCCAGCAATCTTTGGTGGATTCACTGCTCGGGGTCAGGGCTACAAGTAACCCAAAGCACAGCCTCAAGGTTCGACGAGAAGCTTATGCACTTGCAAATGTGCACGGTGTCCAGGGGTTCCGGTTCCACGGTACCCACGAGGGCTACAGGTCTCAGCTTTGCTGGGGACTCGGGTCAGCCTCTGGGAAGTCTGGAAACCCACCTCCTGGGTTGCAAAGTCTTCGGCGTCCGGCAGGAGCTTCGGAGATGCAGACCGGTCAGATGCATCTTTGGTGCCTGCCAAGCAGGGGAGTAACTCCTTTACTCCAAGGGAGATTCTTCAGTCATCTGGCGTTGAACAGATCGTCGAAGGTCCAGGATTCAGTTTCAGAGTTTCGTCCAGGGATATCTAAAGTCCTGTTGCCAGGGGTTCCTTTCTTATACCCAAGGAAGGGGTTGGACTAACTCAGGGGACCCACCTATGGGAGGGTTTGGAAAGAGGGGTGGCTACACCCATTTCCTTTGTCCAGTTTCGCGCCAGAGCAGGGGCTGGTAGCCCCTGCAACCGGTTTGAACTGGGCTATGCACAGGGACACCAAATGTGCCCCCAGTGCAGGACTTCAAAGCACTCTGAGAGTGCACCCACCCAGCCCCAATACACTAAAGCCTGTCTGGGAGGTGGTAACACCTCCGTGTGACAGGAAACCTATTGTCCAGGCCTCCCCTGCCGGAGTTTTGGTCAGCAGCAGGAGGCCAGACTCGTGTCTGTGGCTGCAGCATCCATTTTGTGATGCCAGGGCTCTGTTAGCTGGTACCGGGTATACCGGTGCTGTCATGTCTCTCCCTCTAGAAGGGTGGGATCATACTCCCACACCAGTTACTGGTGTGGGGGTATGATTCCAAGGTGTTTGACGCCAAACACGACATGTTTCCGTGCAGCCATCCCAAAGTTAGCATTTACCGTTTGGTTATAATGCACTTAAGAGTATATGGTCAGGCTGCCTCACAGACAACCCCGGAGGATAGATTCCGAAGGCTGCAGAGGGGCTCTGCTCATGCATGGGCACCCTCTCACACAAAACCAAGCACCCTGCCTTTTGGATTGATAAGGCCTGCCATAGGGGTGACTGATAGGTTTATATGTGCAGTGATAGGGTGAGATATAGTGAACCTATATCTCAGTAAGGGGTGCATGCACCACCTTACTCAGGCTGCTGTAGCAGTCCTGTGGTGTCATTTTGGAAGGCTGCCCACGGGTGCCATAATACATGCTTCAGCCCCTGGTAGGCCTCTGGGGTACCTATGCCCTGGGTACATAGTATACCATATACTAGGGACTTATAAGGGCACCCCAGAATCCAATCTGTGGTGTACCTAAGGTACAGGGAAACAATTTAGAGAGAAAGCAGATAAACTGGGGCACTGAATAGCAGGGTCCCAGTCCAACTAAGTCGAAAACCAGCAAAACACCAGGAAAAAAGTGGGGGCAACCATGCAGTCAGATTCAGCCTTCCTACATAACCCCCCCAAACGAAAGGAGATAAGGCTAACCTTGCCCAGTTGAGCCTTTATTTACTAAGTGGCCATCTAAGGAAGTACCTGCACTAGCATGGGTACCCCCTGTCTTATGGTCCACAAAGCAATCCCTAACCCCAAGGGGATGGGATGATCTCCACCATTTGGAGTCACTACCTGTGGTGTGTTTTGGCAAAGTAAAAGGCTGGTGGGTGGTCTGAGTAGAGAAGTGAGGCCCTAATAAAGTTGGCCTCAGCTTCCTCAGATCACTAGCCACCACGGAGGCCTTACTTTTCATGACTAAGTTGGGTCTAGCTCTAAGGGTCAACCTTTGGCTGCCTACAGCTGGGGGTTGGGTCCCTTTGGTTGGAACACTGGAGGGACATGGTAGGTTTGGAACCTTTTGGTCCTAGGTTTGCCTTTGCCCAGCAGAGTCCATCTGGGGGAGGTCCCTACACAATGTTAAGGGGGATCCCTCAGTGGGTTGAGGTATTTTCACCTGGCTAGGGCTACTAGAGTGGGTGCCCCTAATCTGCTGATGGGGGGGTTCCTCGGGACAGGGGGCCCTGTGGGGTCCACTGACCTCCCTGACCTCTGCAGCCCTGGGCAGACTGAGGCAGGGTAGCGAGGGGCAGGTTACCTGCTCCAGACTGGGTACCACCTTGGAAGGGTCCCCTGCCATCAGGGGTGTTGCCAGGCTAGGCCTGACCACCTCTGGGGCAGTTCCTTCACTAGGGGTAGGATCAGTTCCCTGAGGAAGCTGACCCTTACCTATAGTCTGGGGGGAAGACTTTTCTTCAACCCTTGTGCTCCCTTGTGGAGGAGAGTGGGCCATTGTTTCAGGCTCCATCACTCCAAAACTTCCCTGGGGTTGGGCTGTGGCCCTCACAGCCCCACTAACTCTCTCAGGGATGCCCAGCATTCTTAGATGGGCTTGGTGTTCAACTTCAGCCCAGGCTGAAATTTCCAGATCATTGCCCATCAGGCAATCTACAGGCAAGTTTGGGAACACTGCCACTCTTTTTGGGCCTGTGACCCCTTCCCAGCTGAGATTGACTATGGCCATGGGGTGATCTGTTCTGACACCATCAATGTTGGTCACCTGGTATTTAAACTCATGCAAAAGCTGGTGAGGGGGGACTAGTTTCCCTGCCACCATGGTGACACTAGACCCTGTGTCCCTGAATGCCACAGCTTTCTGACCATTAATCAGTGGCTCCAGTCTGTACCTGCCCAATGCATTGGGACCCATGGTAAAAGTGGCAAATCCCATGCCACCATCACAGACTAAGGAGGCTTGTGAGGGGGACCTGTCTAAACTAGGGCCCACCTCTGTTCCCCATGAGAATGCACCTAACTTTTTGGGTGCAATACTACCGTCTGGGGGATTACTACTAGTAGTACCAGGAGGAGTGGTAGTATTAGTTGGAGGAACATTTTCTTTATTGCCAATCCTGGGGCAACTGGGATTAGTTTTCCAGTGGCCAGGCTTTTTACAAACATGGCAATATGGTTTCTTTTCAGGAGAGGAAGGAGTTTGGGACCCACCCCCAGAAGAGGACTTTTGGGGCCCTGCAGGGGACTTGTCTTTAGATTTATCCCCACCTTTCTCATGGGACTTGGTAGAATCTTTCTTCTGGTCACCACCCTGATTCTTAGGCCTTACCCTGGTTCTGACCCATTTGTCTGCCTTCTTTCCCAATTCTTGGGGAGAGGTCAGATCAGAGTCCACCAGGTACTGGTGTAAAAGCTGGTTTTGACAATTATTAAGGATCTGCTCCCTCATAATCAAATTGTACAATCCTACAAAGTCATGCACCTTGCTGCCAATTATCCAACCTTCCAGAGCCTTGGTAGCACAATCTACAAAGTCAACCCAGTCTTGAGTCTGAGCCTTTTGGGTGTCTCTGAACTTCAACCTATACTGTTCAGTGGTTAGGCCAAACCCATCAATCAGAGCACTCTTCAAGACTTTGTAATTGTCAGCATCCTCTTCTCTTACAGTGAGGAGCTTATCTCTACCTTTGTCTGCAAAGGAGAGCCACAAGATTGCTGCCCACTGCTCCTGGGGGACCCTCTGAACTTTACAGGCCCTTTCCAGTGCAGTAATCCATTTGTGGATGTCATCCCCACTCTTGTAGGGAGGGACAATCTTGCTTAGGTTTTTATGGTCATGAGACCTTTCCCTAACACTAGGGAAGTTGCTGCCACCATGGGACTCTAGTCCCAATTTTCTTCTAGTTTTCTGAAGCTCTAGGGACTCCCTATCTAAAGCCAACTGCTCTCTTCTGATTCTAAGCTGATCTTCTTCATACTTGAGCAGTCTCTCTTTCCTTTCATGAGAGGATTCCCTCCTATGAGAGGAAACAGAGGTCCCTATTGAGGTGTCAGAATGGTTAGACTCCTGAGAAGGAGATCTTGACCTTCTAGGCACACTCTCAACTCTTCCTGGTGGAATAAAGAGGAGGCCAATCTGGCCATCCTCCTCATCTGCAGGAGGAGCTGTGTTTCCCAGGTTAAGATCATTGTCATCTTCTTGGTCAGCTTCAGAGGTCAGGTCATGGGTATCTTCACCCCTTGGCCTTTCCTCATCTGCTGCCCCACCCACTCTGCCTACCCCTTCAGACCCTGTGGGCCTTCTGAGATCATCCAACAGCAGTAACTCTATGAGGCGTTGGGTGTTTGTACTTTTGCCTGTCTTCAGCTTCCTAGTACTACACAATGCTCTCAATTCCAAGAATGGGAGGTTGTCATACATGGATGGTAGAAGCCCATTGGCTTCTGGCAGGGACCCACTGGTTCCTGGCCCTGAAGACATCACTAGTGAGGTGTGGTGTATGCACTACCTACTCTAGTGTGGCCTACTAAACTCTCTTGAGTTGTAGAAAGGGTGTGCTAAGCCCTTGACACACAACTCTAAATTCAGTAGAACTTACTGTAATTTAAGCTTAAATTATATATACCTCAGTTACCTTTAGTGGTTTTCAGTTAGTCACTCACTTGAGATTATCTGGTAAAACAAAGGCAAGCTTGAATCCCACCGCTGCCACCAATGTGAGAAGTTGGCCTGGTATATGCAGTCCACTAGTTATAGTGGGCACCTTGCACCAGTCCAAACAACCCCTTTATTGATGATAGGTTTAAAGACAACCTTTATTGAAAGCTATCCTAGTGGTAGCTATGGAGAGCAGCCTTCAGGCTAAGTCTTGAAGGAGTGTAAAGCTGTTTGTTTTACCAGTCTATAATCTCTTGAATGGCTAAATGAAAGGAGACCACACCAGGTATATATAAAAAATATATGTATTTATTCTAAAACACACCCCCCTAGTCTCTTTATGAGGCTAGAGGTCGAAGTACACAAGTTACACTTAAAATAGCACAGTAAATTAGCACAATATATGATTAGCCCTAGGGGCGTACCAAACCGTATATTAAGAAAGTGGTATAAGAACCACGACTTGACTAGACACAAGGCCTAGAGCCTGTAGAATCGCTGGGACCCCAACGTGGTGACACAGGGGACCCACGGGGGACGTGTGCAGTGTGTGAACACAGCCGCGAGCTCCGTTAGCTTCTATGGGGAAAGTCGCGGTTAGAATTTTAGAGTTTAGGGACACTTCGGAGTGGACTAGGAACAAACCCTTTTGGACTTAGATGGTTCTAGGGCCAACACCCATGGGAGCACCGGAGTACTCGTGTTACCTCACCCAGGGAAGCCGGGTGCATAGGTGTCAAATGGTGTCGGGCCGCGTCGTCTTTTCAATGGCAGCTTGCAGAGAAGTGCTGCTGCCGGGAAGATGCGAAGTGTCCGAAGAGATCCAAGCCTGGATCGGGGATGTGAAGAACCTGAAAGCAGAGGGGACAGAGTCTGGGTCACTAGCCAGTGACCAGGGGCACGATAGACGAATGCCCACCGATGTCGGGTGTTTCAAGTGAAAGAGGTGAAGCTTGACTCTTCAGCCACGAGGACCAGGAGGTGTCGACGACAACCAGGAGCTGGATTCGAGCTGTCCCATGAAGGATGTCGAGTGTTGCAGTGTTGGTGCCCGGATTGGACACAACAAGCCTTGCAACAGCAACCCACGCAGGAAGAGGAAAGATGCTTCGGGACGGACCAGCAAGGTCCTGGGGACTCCTCAAGTGATGGAGAGTCAGGGCACGTCTGGAGCAACTAGGAAAGCCCAATCAATGTAAAGTTACCCTTCTCAGGGACCCACAAGTTGACGGACAAGTGATCGCAAAGGGACCTCAAGCAAAATCACAAAATGGCGGCCCACGGGTCACTCGGAGTGGGTAGGCCAGCAATCTTCGGTGGATTTACTGCTCGGGGTCAGGGCTACAAGTAACCCAAAGCACAGCCTCAAGGTTCGACGAGAAGCTTATGCACTTGCAAATGTGCACGGTGTCCAGGGGTTCTGGTTCCACGGTACCCATGAGGGCTACAGGTCTCAGCTTTGCTGGGGACTCGGGTCAGCCTCTGGGAAGTCTGGAAACCCACCTCCTGGGTTGCAAAGTCTTCGGCGTGCGGCAGGAGCTTTGGAGATGCAGACCAGTCAGATGCATCTTTGGTGCCTGCCAAGCAGGGGAGTAACTCCTTTACTCCAAGGGAGATTCTTCAGTCATCTGGCGTTGAACAGATCGTCGAAGGTCCAGGATTCAGTTTCAGAGTTTCGTCCAGGGATATCTAAAGTCCTGTTACCAGGGGTTCCTATCTTATACCCAAGGAAGGGGTTGGACTAACTCAGGGGACCCACCTATGGGAGGCTTTGGAAACAGGGGTGGCTACACCCATTTCCTTTGTCCAGTTTCGCACCAGAGCAGGGGCTGGTAGCCCCTGCAACCGGTTTGAACTGGGCTATGCACAGGGACACCAAATGTGCCCCCAGTGCAGGACTTCAAAGCACTCTGAGAGTGCACCCACCGAGGCCCAATACACTAAAGCCTGTCTGGGAGGTGGTAACACCTCCGTGTGACAGGAAACCTATTGTCCAGGCCTCCCCTGCCGGAGTTTTGGTCAGCAGCAGGAGGCCAGACTCGTGTCTGTGGCTGCAGCATTCATTTTGTGATGCCAGGGCTCTGTTAGCTGGTACCGGGTATACCGGTGCTTTCATGTCTCTCCCTCTAGAAGGGTGGGATCATACTCCCACACCAGTTACTGGTGTGGGGGTATGATTCCAAGGTGTTTGACACCAAACACGACATGTTTCCGTGCAGCCATCCCAAAGTTAGCATTTACCGTTTGGTTATAATGCACTGCCTCACAGACAACCCCGGAGGATAGATTCCGAAGGCTGCAGAGGGGCTCTGCTCATGCATGGGCACCCTCTCACACAAAACTAAGCACCCTGCCTTTAGGATTGATAAGGCCTGCCATAGGGATGACTGATAAGTTTATATGTGCAGTGATAGGGTGAGATATAGTGAACCTATATCTCAGTAAGGGGTGCATGCACCACCTTACTCAGGCTGCTGTAGCAGTCCTGTGGTTTCATTTTGGAAGGCTGCCCAGGGGTGGCATAATACATGCTTCAGGCCCTGGTAGGCCTCTGGGGTACCTATGCCCTGGGTACATAGTATACCATATACTAGGTACTTATAAGGGCACCCCAGAATCCAATCTGTGGTGTACCTAAGGTACAGGGAATCAATTTAGAGAGAAAGCAGATAAACTGGGGCCCTGAATAGCAGGGTCCCAGTCCAACTAAGTCGAAAACCAGCAAAACACCAGGAAAAAAGTGGGGGCAACCATGCAGTCAGATTCCACCTTCCTACATTGGCCAACTTGCAAACAACTTCAGTACTAAATCTACATCCCATAAAGACTTACACTTGGATTCCGGAGGCCTCTTAATCCGAATCCCTTTCATAACTCTACAAACCAAAGGACTCCTCCCAATAGGAACACCATGACTCAAAGAATGGCCAGCAGAAACTGCCGACCTATAACAGTTCACCGTCCTATACGACAAACCCTTCTCAAACAATCCAGCCAGAAAATTCGCTACTTGGATGTCAATTGCTTCCAAGGGATCCAAACCCCTTTCCTAGCACCAACGAAGCCAAACCTTCCAGGCCCCTCTATATCTCTTCCTTGTCCCTGGCGCCCAGGACTCAAATAATAACTCTGCAGTCGTTCCAGAAAGATCCGTGAATGCTCTTGAACCCCTGATATCTTCCAAACTAGAAGGTTGAGAAAACCCAGCTCCACCAAGGGGTGTTTTTCTCCTTCCACATTCCTCAAAAGACCTCTGAAAGCCATTATCAAAAGAGGCTCTGTCACTGCCAACTCCATCACAGAAGGGAACCAACGTTGACTCTTCCAAAATGGAGTTACCAAAACTAATTCGCATTCCTGCCTCCTCACCTGAACCAGAACTCTCGGAATCATAGAGAACGGGGGAAAGGCACAAACCCTCACCCCTCTCCAATCCCGCAGGAACGCATCCACTGCCATGGCCCCTGGATCCGGCCTCCAACTCACATATCTCTCCAACTGGTAGGTTAAACTTGATGCAAACAGATCCACTTCCAATAGACGCATACTCTCCATCACTTGCATGAAAACCTCCTCTTTCAGCTTCCAATTGCTGTAATCTATCATATTCCTTGAGTTCCAATCTGCCAGCACATTCTTGACACCCGGTAAATACTCTGCCTTCAGTTCAATTTTGTGCTCCAGACAAAACTCCCAAATTTCCTTCGCTAACTCCGCCAGACCCTTTGACCAAGTTCCCCCCAGTCTGTTTATGTAAGCCACTGCAGACACATTGTCCATCCTGAGCAGCACCGTCCTGCCTACCAAACCTCTCTTGAAACTCTTCAAAGCAAACAAACCTGCTCTCATCTCCAGACAATTTATATGACTCTCTTTTTCCCACGGGGACCATACACACCCAGTTTCTTTCCCCAGACCTGATGCGCCCCAGCCAAGACTGCTTGCATCCGTCTCTAAAACAAATTCTGGGGAAACTCCAAAAATTGCTCGTCCGTTCCACGCATCCATGTTCTCTCTCCACCAAACCAATTCTTCCTTCGCTTCCACAGTTACATCCACCATGTCTCCATACCACAATCCTTTTGACCGTCCTGATTTTTTCATACGCTGTAATGCTCTGTAATATAGTGGGCCCGGAAAAATCACCTGAATTGACGAAGACAATAGACCAATCACTCTTGCCAAATCTCTCAAAGATACTCTGTCCCTGTTTTTAACTTTCTGAATCTCTTGTTTTATCTTCTTCACCTTCTTTTCTGGTAGGCACAATTGACACGCAACTGTGTCCACCACAACACCCAGAAATTCCACCTTCCTTACAGGTTCCAAAACTAACTTCTCCAAATTTATCACAAATCCTAAACTTTCCAACTTGCTCATAACAAAATTCAAATGTTCCTTTAGAACCCCAATATCCTGATTCATACTCAAAATATCGTCCAAGTAAATTATCATCCTGTTACCTCTCTCCCTGAAGAAGCCTACCACAGACCTCATAACCTTGGTGAAACACCAAGGGGCAGAGGAAAGACCAAATGGAAGGCTCTGAAACTGAAATAATTGACCCTTCCACCTAAACTGTAGGTATTTTTGACATTCTTTCGCTATTGCAATAGTGAAATACGCATCCTTCAGATCCATTTTCACCATCCAATCTCTTTCTTGCAGAACATCTCTCAAAAGGTGAATACCCTCCATTTTGAAATGACGATAAGTCACAAACTGATTCAAATTCCTTAGATTTATTACCGGTCTCCATCCTTTGTCCTTCTTTTTTACAAGGAACAGAGTACTTACAAAACCTTTTTCTTCCTCCCTCACTCGCAAAATTGCGTCCTTCTCTAACATCATACAGACCTCGTTTTCTACTATTAATAACAACTGTTCTTGAAATACCAGCTCGTGTGGTTCCTTTTCCTGAAATGGGACTGAATCGAAATCTATTCGAAACCTGTTGCGGGTTGGTAGAAAGGGGCAAGAGACTAGGTTGTGACAATGATGGTTTTATTGGGTTTAGAACACGCCTTCTTCGAGTAGCCAGTCTATAGTATGGTATAGGTGATAGCGGGGGCTTGTCTTTGGCTTCCCGGTCCCTCGACGAGGTCCGCCCTCTTCTCTTCCAATCCAGCGCGAGCCCGTCCGGACGTGGAAAGGTGGAAAGAAAACAAACAGGGGACTTTGTGTAAGTGTGGTGTGCTATCACACGAGTATGGAAAGGGGGGGAGTGAGGGGTCACACAGTGAACAGCACGTCTAAATAGGTGAGGAAAGTGCTCAGGGAGGGAACACCTGGAAACGGGGACCCTTAGTTTAGGTATCAGGTCTCTCCCTTTTACCCACCCAGCCCGCCAAACGCTCGCGTACCTGCGAGAGCCACGCTCCTCCTGGAGCGTGGCTGGGCGAATCACGGGACAGTTGGCCTCCTGGCTCTCCTCCGTCTCGCGACCACGCCGCCTCCTCTCCTTCACTCGATACCTTCGGTTCACTCTCCTCTCGACTGCGTCTGCTTCCTCGACTCCTCCGGTGATGCCACACACCAACTTCCGCCTTCCTCCTGTTTTTGTGGGCCAGGCCTCCTCGTCATCATCACTGTGGGCGTGGTTTACCGACCAGTCTTCCCAGTTAAAGGGACGGCGTCTATTTTCTTCTTCTCCTCCATACGCTCGTATGTCTGAGCAATTCCACTCATCCTGCTGCTGAGAAAGAAGAGGGGAAATGGTGGTTGTCACATTCCCCCAGTCCTCTGGTCGTTCTTCCCCCTTCTTGGCCAGGCTCCCCTTGTTACACACCACCCCCCCTGGATTCTCCCGATCGGGGAGAGGATATCTGGAAAGGAAATCGGCACTGCCATTGTCTGTGCCCTTTCGATGCTTCACGACAAATGAAAAAGGCTGAAGGGACAGAAACCAGTGTAGAACCCTGGGATTAAGAGAGATGTTCCGGCTCATCCACTGGAGGGGGGCGTGATCTGTGTACAGGGTGAAAGGGCAACCCTCGAGATAGTATCTCAGTTTGTTGACAGCCCATTTTATCGCCAAGCATTCTTTCTCGATAGTAGGGTACTTAAGCTCTCGAGGAAAGAGTTTACGGCTGATATACAAGATGGGATGGTCTACGCCCTCGGGTGTCATTTGAGATAGGACGGCCCCTATGCCATAGTCTGATGCATCTGTGTGGAGGATAAAGTGTCGGGTAAAATCGGGGGAGGACAACACCGGACTGGTGGTGATAGCTCGTTTTTAAGGTACTAAACGCTTTCCACATCTGTGGCGTGGGGTGGAAGAGGTTCTGGGCTTTTACGTCCTGTCTGAGAGTGTCTGAAAGAGGGGTAGCTACCTCTGAAAACTGGGGGATGAAGCGACGGTAGTAACCTATCAACCCTAGAAACGCTCTCATCTCTCTCTTTGTGCTGGGAAAGGGGGTCTCTGCTATTGCCCTGACCTTCTCGATTTGGGGTTCAATCATTCCGTGCCCTAGTACGTAACCTAGATACTTGACTTTTTGGTAGCCTACCCGGGACTTCCTTGAGTTTATGTGTAGCCCGGCCTGTTTTAGGGCGTGCAGGATGGTTTGCAGATGGTTTATATGGGTCTCCCAAGTGGGACTGAAGATCACTATGTCGTCTAGGTAGGCGGAGGTAAATGACTGATATTCTCGGAGCACCGTGTTCATGAGGCGCTGGAATGTTGCTGGTGCCCCATGTAGTCCGAAGGGGAGCACCGTGAACTCAAATAATCCATCCGGGGTGGCAAAAGCTGTTTTCTTCCGGTCTTCTTCCCTCAGGGGCACCTGCCAGTAGCCTTTGGTGAGGTCCAAGGTGGTGATATATCTGGCCTCACCCAATTTCTCAATTAACTCATCTATACGCGGGATGGGGTATGCGTCGAAGGAGGAGATATCGTTAAGGGCTCTAAAATCCATACAGAATCTGGTACTTCCATCGGGTTTGGGCACCATGACGATTGGTGATGACCATTCACTCTTGGAGGGTCTTATGATTCCGAGTTGTAGCATGTCTTGTACTTCTTTTTGTACCGCAGCCCGCTTGGCTGCGGGTATCCTATATGGACGCTGTTTGATGGTTTTTCCGGGGGGTGTCTCAATACAATGTTCTGCTAGTGTCGTTTTTCCAGGTTTGTCTGAAAAAAGGGAGGAAAAGGGGGATAGGGTTTTTCGGAGGTCGTCCTTTTCTTGTTCCCTTAGTTCTTCATTGACCACCAGCTGCTCCAGAGTATCAGAGGAAGGAGCGTGAGTCGGCAACGTGAGGTGGGCTGTCTTCGGTGGGGGTCCTAGCCATTTCTTCAATAGGTTTATGTGGTACGTCTGACTTCTCCGTGTGGTTATTTGTACTCTGTAGCTGGTCTTTCCGATAGTCCCTACGATCCTGTATGGACCCATCCATTCGGCCTGGAACTTCTTGGTGGATAAGGGTAATAATACCAGTACCCAGTCATTGACCTCCAATCTCCTCAATTTTTTTCCTTTATCATAACACGTTTTCTGTTTTTCTTGTTTCTTCTCAAGATTAGAATACGCCAGATCTCTCAGCTTTCCTATCTTGGATTTCAGGACCTGGGTATACTCCAGCATTCCGCGTTTTTCATCGGCGTCTTCCTTCTCCCATGCCTCTTTGGTCATCTCCAAGAGTGACCTGGGTTGTCGCCCATACAGCATCTCAAAAGACGAGCAACCCAGGCTGCTCTGCATCTGGCTACGGATAACGTACAATGCCAGGGGCAACAACTGGTCCCATTCTCTGCCATTCACTGTGAGCATTTTCTTTAATGTGTATTTTAGTGTCCCATTGTACCTCTCAACGAGGCCGTCTGTCTGGGGGTGGTAGACCGATGTTCTGATTTGCCTCAGATCTAGGATCCCACAGACCTCCTTCATTAACCTGGATACGAATGGGGTCCCTTGATTGGTTAGGATCTCCTTGGGGAACCCCACACGGGAGAACAACTCTAGGAACTTCTCTGATATAAGGCGTGTGGTTGGGGCCCTTAGTGGAAAGGCTTCAGGGTATCGTGTAGCATAGTCTGTTATCACCAGAGCATATTGGTTCCCTCTTCGTGTCTTTGGTAGGTGTCCTATTAGGTCCATCCCTACTCTTTCAAAAGGGGTGCCTATGATCGGAAGGGGCTGCAAAGGCACCGCCGGGGGGCGATGAGTGTTCCTCTTCTGGCATATCTCGCAGGTCTGGCAGTGGGTTTTTATGTCTTTATACACCCCAGGCGAAAAGAAATGTCTTAAAACGTTTTGGGTTGTCTTTTCACTCCCTATGTGTCCTGCAGTCAGATGAGAGTGCGAAAAGAACATAATCTGCTCCCTAAAAGAGAGTGGGACTAATAACTGATGGGGGTCATCCCTAGAACCCTGGCGGTATAACAGACCCTCTTTGATAAGGAACCGGGGAAAAATGAGGGAGGAGCAGTTCTGTGTTCTGTGTGCCTGGTCCCAGGCATTGAACAAGGAGGCATCATTGGCCTGGGCGAATTTGAAACTTTTGTCCAATGTCCAAGGTTCTGGAGCTGTCAGAGCTGGTACTGGGCTGTCTGCCGTCTTCCCTGACCTGGCTTTTATAGTCTGCTTCTGTACCGTATGTAGGAACAAGTCCAGGAACTCGGGGTTATCCGTCCCTATTATGAGTTCCTCCGGCAAGCTCTCCAATACCCCCACCCGGATGACATAGGTACTACCGTCAGAATGGGCAAGGGACACTACTGCTATCGGGTATGGCTTGACGTCACCATGGACACATCTGATGTGAACCATGGTATCGGGGATGACCTGCTTAGGCTGTACGAAAGCAGCCTGTATTATGGACTGCCTACAACCTGAGTCTAGTAGGGCCTTTACCATTTTCCCATTCACCCGTACACTCACGTGAAAAGCACTCCCCATCTCAGCGGTGTAGAGAATGGACTTAGGGATGTATCCCACCTCCATCGGTTCTTCAGCTGGCTTTCGTCGAGGACACATTCGGGCGATGTGGCCCCAGTCCCCACACTCAAAACATTGGGGTCCCTTGAACGACGGTATCTCTGGCTTAACGAAACGTGGTTTAATCGATTCCGGGATCGCTCGGGGTTTCTTGTCGTATTTCATTGCAAGGTGCCGGTTTGGTTTCTCGGGTTCCCACCCACACAGTTTAGGCTGTGTTTGAGGGTAAATGGGTGGTCACACCCTTCTGCTTACCGGCTCATGAGAGCACGACCCCCACTCTGCTCGTACACTAAGAAGAAGGAACAACGGTGTGAAATACAGTGGCACTTTATTAAGCAAGGAACTGTTCATCGTCAAATGTTTCTCATGAACACATGAGCAGGATGAACTAAAAGCATCAACAATCATATACATCATATTTTAAGTCACGAATAGGCAAGTGCCTAGAAGGCAAATCTTAACTAAGAGAGCAAGAGGCCATCCAAGAGTACACAATTTAAGCTAGGATAAATGCAATGACTTGGGTGTGGATGAGCTAAATTAGAGGGGCTGACAAAGCCAAAAGGCTAGCAATCAGAAAAGAGCATTACCACCTTGAGAGTAGAAGTAGAAGTTCTATGCCCCAGATCAGGAGAACGGTCGACCGGGAACCCTCACCATACAAGACGCTGGGAGAAGAGTTTGGGGCGTGAACCTGGGTGCAAATCTTTTATATCAATCATATCATTTGTAATGGCAAATTTATATTTATGGCTTAATGCAGAACTCCTACCCACGTCTGACGTGGGTTCTCGACGTGGGCCCTTGACCGCACGCTTACAGTAACTTCGGAAAGTTTTGAGAGAACAGAGAAGTGGTATCATGGTGAAACAGGTGCTTTTAGCAGGTGGTCAGTGCTCTTGACCGCAAACATTAAAAAAAGATAACTTCCATCGTAAGATGTTCGGAAATTTATATTTTATACATTATTTCTATGCCAGGCAGCCAGACAGCCGTCGTTTGGTTTCGCTTGAGCAAGCTTGGAAAGTTTCTTAACTAAAAATATTGCAAACATTGCTTGTGAAAGACCAAGATGTACCAGCCGAACCTTGCCTACGTGTTATCTGAGCTATTCTTGTAGCTGTGGAAATTTTCACACCCGACAAACCACAGTACAATGATGCTTAAAACACTGTAAAATCCATACACTGTGATACAATATGGTGCAGAGAAGGCAGGGCACATGCTTAGGACAGCAAACTCGTTAGAAGAAGTAGACCACACCCTATATAATACAACGCACACAACCTATAGTCAGCAGTCAGAATTTAGACACTTGTGCACAGTGCCAAGGACGCAAAAGCCCTGTGTCAGAATTTAGACAAACAAGGACAGTATCAAGGATTCCCAACCTGTGGCAGAATTTAGATACCCACGTGCATATTTTAAATACCCACGTGCAGTACCAAGGTCTCAAACCTGTGGCGGCATTTAGATACCGATAAGCAGTATCAAGGACTTCCAACCTATTTAGGATTTTAGATACCCATGTGTCAAGGACTCTAACCTATATATATATATAATATTATTCCTTCAAATAAGGAACGTCAACCTGAAGCGAAATGCATCATAATACATATGGAAGCAGAAAGCACTATGAAACAATGCTGAAAACTGCCAATAGAAAATAAGCAGAAGGAAACCAAGACGGAGCCGATGAGAGCAGAACGGAAAGTACCGAAGAACCTCGGCGAGATGTGACCAGCCACAGAGGACGTCGTGGCAAGACAGCAGACCACGGGGGGACAAAGGAGCAGACACAAGGGAGACCCTGGAGGGCTGAGGCAGCCAGACCTACCCCTTCACACACGGCACACCCTGTGGTAAATTCAAGGAAGAAAAAAGAAAACTATACCTGACTCACCCAGGTGGCCGTGAGGAAAGGAGAGTCTGGGGGCAGCCGCAGGTGTGTCCCAGGTGTGTCCTATGTCCGCACTGTAGAGGACCTGCCAACGAGACCTTCATGTTCGTGGTCGCCAGCTGTTTGAGGGTAAATGTGTGGTCACACCCTTCTGCTTACCGGCTCATGAGAGCACGACCCACACTCTGCTCGTACACTAAGAAGAAGGAACAACGGTGTGAAATACAGTGGCACTTTATTAAGCAACTCAACAAAACAAGGAACTGTTCATCGTCAAATGTTTCTCATGAACACATGAGCAGGATGAACTAAAAGCATCAACAATCATATACATCATATTTTAAGTCACGAATAGGCAAGTGCCTAGAAGGCAAATCTTAACTAAGAGAGCAAGAGGCCATCCAAGAGTACACAATTTAAGCTAGGATAAATGCAATGACTTGGGTGTGGATGAGCTAAATTAGAGGGGCTGACAAAGCCAAAAGGCTAGCAATCAGAAAAGAGCATTACCACCTTGAGAGTAGAAGTAGAAGTTCTAGGCCCCAGATCAGGAGAACGGTCGACCGGGAAACCTCACCATACAAGACGCTGGGAGAAGAGTTCGGGGCGTGAACCTGGGTGCAAATCTTTTATATGGCTTAATGCAGAACTCCTACCCACGTCTGACGTGGGTTCTTGACGTGGGCCCTTGACCGCACGCTTACAGTAACTTCGGAGTTTTGAGAGAACAGAGAAGTGGTATCATGGTGAAACAGGTGCTTTTAGCAGTGGTCAGTGCTCTTGACCGCAAACATTAAAAAAAGATAACTTCTATCGTAAGATGCTCGGAAATTTATATTTTATACATTATTTCTATGCCAGGCAGCCAGACAGCCGTCGTTTGGTTTCGCTTGAGCAAGCTTGGAAAGTTTCTTAACTAAAAATATTGCAAACATTGCTTGTGAAAGACCAAGATGTACTAGCCGAACCTTGCCTACGTGTTATCTGAGCTATTCTTGTAGCTGTGGAAATTTTCCATGGTTGGCCGGGCTGCCTCGCACTGCTGTACATGACAGAAATATGTTTTTAAGATCAATGGGGCCTGGTAGATTTTATTTATTGAAAAAGACAAAAGGGGTAGTGAGCTTGGGCCTATGTGTGTATGTATCTAAAGAGGTGTGAACTGTTATGGAACCTACTAAATGTTTGAGATAACATGGTCAAGTTAACACACTTCTTAAGCTCTGACTGGTGGGGCCTATATGTGGGTTTCATGCTGCCTGAGCAGAGCAGGATTCTGCATGGGGGATTTTTATATGGTAAAACGGGACCCTGCTTCATTTCCCTCCTCTTGTTCATACTTGAACAAAATTCTTACAGCATACCTTTCAGGCCCTCCTTCTAGTTGGTGTATCCCAGGGGTGTCATCCATATTGGAACATTGGCTCTCCCTCAACTCTATATACTCTCCTTTAGGCCTGTCAGCTTGTTTTTCATAATGATCTACACTAGGATCCTTCCCTACGAGGTGTCTACCAGGGGGAAGTGGGGGAGCGGTATGTACTTAGTAGTTGACGTCAGGAGAGGTCTGCAACAAGTGTGAGCCAGTCGTTGTGAGCTCCACCATCTCTAATAGTGCTAATTGATCCCTATTCCCTGGTCCACTGACCCTATGTATGGACTTCCTGTATATCCCTGTCTTTGGCATATATCATCCCTACTACTTCAGTACTGAATCTCTTCAAACACTGACATATTATCTGTAGGATGCAACAAAAAGAGCAACAGCAAATACATTTAGAATGGCAGACAGCCACAAAGGTATCCAGTCAATGTTCAACCAATCAGTGGCTGTGTCTGCTATGGCACCTCCTCCAGCAATCCTTTTCTTTTCTATCTTGTTCAAGTCGTTGATGGCCTTGGTGATGGAGCCATTTTCTTCATTGTTGGCAATGTGCAGCACAAACTCCTTATCCAAAGGCTGGACCCTGTTCAATAGGCAAAACTCCTTTGGTAGGTCTTTGAAAGCTGTCCACCCTTAGTACTCAGCATACTGCCAATGTCGGTGGAGCAAGGTAACAGAGCCATAGATGGGCATTGATGTAGGAGATATTTGCTACTGGAACGATCAGGGACACTTTGTGCATTGTTCTAGTGAGCACAGGCTGCTCCTTCGAGGAGGCTGTTGGAGATAGAGACGTTCTCCGCAGGCCCAGTGAAAGTCCATTAGGCTGGAGGTGCCATGTTTAATGTCCGAATTAAAAATGGTGCTGTTGCATCCAAGTGTTGCAGCCCACAGGTACAGTGCCTAGAAAGCAGAGAAGAGGTGACTTTATTTTGTGATCTTTTTAAAACTTTGAACATTTTCTCCCCACCCCAAGTATACTTCCAGTCCATCTCATCTTCATAATCCTAGTCTACCCTATGTGGCCCTAAGGACGCTGCTCTATACTTCAAGTAACCTGGAGCACTCCATTTGTCATGGACATAAATTTGTAGTAGCATAAAGCTGTTCTATTCTGGCATGGGCAATGTATGGTGTGGGGCAAAGAGCCATTACAGTCTGATAGAGATCCTGTTATCATAAACCCATTGCTCCTACAAAAAGCTACACTACGTCCATATCCGGAACACCTATCTAAAATATCCTTGTTACCTTCCCTTCTATTCTGTAATTGTCAGTGATAACCTTGTGCATCATTGGGGTGTCGTCCCATACTGTTCTATTTCCAAACACTTCAGAGATGTTGGCCTCAATAATCTGAACTTGCTCCTGTATTCTGTAAATGAACATGTGTAGGAGAGATTTTACAGTGTGTGGTAGTATTTCCTAAAAAAAATCCAGTCTACCTGCGCCTACTGCATGGCGAATGTATGAACTTAAGAACAGAATTCATTATTTTCCTGTCTACCTACTATTGTCATCTTCCTTTATCGCATGATGTCGTGAAGGAGTCATGAGCAGCATACTGTCTAAATGCTTGGGCAGAATTCACATTATTGCATTATTGCATTAATACTTCTAACAGGGGAAGGGGATGACACAGGGTGCATATATATTTTTGGGGTGCTGACGGTACTGGCAGAGGATGTTGAACCATTTTGCATTCCTACAAGGGCCATTTTCAGTGCATGTGCTAGCAGGTATGTTGGATGTTACTTGGGGTGCACTGTGGTATTGGCAACTTCAACATTTTAAGTAATACAAGCCTTTCCATTAATACACTGAGCTAATCAAATCTTCTTAGTGCCACTCTGACAATAATGTAAAATATTACAATATGAATACATATCTTTCGCATAAGACACTTCTGTGCGGCGGGTGTTGCGGCTACGTCTGAATCCATAAACAACCAAGCGATCACCGTCTTCTTCTTCTTGGACAGTCCATGGGAACTATTATCCTCCTCCTATAGTGTTGAGGGGGTGCAGGGTCAACCCTGAAGTCTGTTCGTTTAATCCTTTCCTCTTGGCAATGCGGACAGCTGTTGGTGATGAGTCTATTACTTTAAAATGTCTGATATGTGAGAGCTCTGGAATGATGGGGCCCTTCTCTTTCCTCTTCGATACCTGGGTAGAAAGGAACTTCGCAGCGCGTTGTTAACTCATACAAATATTTTTACACTTCATTTTTCATAAATACAGAAGAACTTTCAGTGTCAGTTTTATGTCATGTCAGTTCTATGTATGTTGATCAGAACTTGGAGTATGTCTTAGTGAAAACAGGGTGATCCCTAGGCAATAAACTATTTTTATGTTTCCTTATATTATTATTTATTTGTTTATTTCTTTCTTTCAATTGTGGTACATATCTTGCCTATTTTATTTCTAAGTAGTCCGTTCAGGCACTGCTGAAATTTGTTGCTGCTTTAATATCACAGTGGACACATGGTCCAGCTTTGATCCAAACGTGTGGGAAACTTATGGTGAATTAATATTGGATCTAATATAGACCATTTGTGGATTTTAAAGTAATTTTGGAAGGATTGGTTGTGTAACCATCAAAATCCCCCCTCATACACGATCAGCGGTATGTAATTTTGGATAAATAATCGATCAATTGTATGATTGTTTGAATGAGGGAAGATATATATGTGTGTTGTATGTATTTTTAGTAACGTATGGTTTGAGCATGATGAATTAGTTTAATAAAAGATGCATGAACCTCTATGTAGTGAAATGAACTTTTATGTGATGTAATGGGTTATGTAGGTCTGTGTGGTAATGCTGGAACCCATTTAACAACTGTGTGGACACTTAGATAATGGACCTTTAAATAATGATAATGAATGTTTTGATTTATGTTATGTGTATATTCGGTCCGTACTTTGTATTTGAAAATGGATGTGAACGGATTTGCATTTAATGGTAAAAATAATAGACTTAATGAATATGTAAAATAATTTATAGGATGATGTTTATTATAGGATTATGTTTATAGTATATGTTTGTTTTATTAGGTACATCAAAAATGTAATCTGTTGAGAGAGAGACAAGTATTATATATGTCCTGATGAAGGTGGTACCTTTATAATTTTCTACCACCGAAACGCGTCGACGCCTGAACCTCTATTTTGGGTTATATCCAGAAACAGCCTCATGTCTAATGCAACTATTAATGAATAGACTGATGGTGCCTATATATGTCATTCCTGTTGAGAATAACCGTTTTTGATGAATTCAAGTGTTTCACAAATATTTCTTTGTCTCTCATGATGTTTTTAAATGTTTTTTTTTTGGGTGGATTTATGTATTTTATCAGCGTCAGTTTTCTATTGTGATTTTAAACATTTTTAATAAACTCTGATTGTGTTATATATTTGAGTTCCTTGTCCCTGTGCGTTACATAGTTGTTTTCTGGGTCCAGATTGGTGTCTCTATTCATGTGGATGCATGTATATGTGTGACACCATAGTGTATATTTGGTTGTGAGTTTGGTTGATTGTAAACCTGATTATAGGTAGATTTCTATATCTATCCAAGAGAGTTCTTTTTTAATACTAACTTATAGTAGGGCCTGTAGTATGACATTTTTTCCCTGTTACAGCCTAGGGGTTTTAGTTGCATTCCCCTCTTTTTTTTTTCTTTTTGTGTTCATACCTAAGCCACCTGTCATACCCAATTTTCACTCCGAAAGCGAGAGAAGAACTAAAACATTGTACTATAAAAAATTGTTCCCAAGAGATACGAACATCTCAATAATCTCCATCCAAGTAACACAATTGGGAAATAAAAACTCATAGTTGTTGAACTGCAAAATATATGCAACCACCTCTAAAGACTGCAACTGCTGTTGAAAAAGGCACCTTTAAAGTTACATACTTTCTATTCTGACAATATTGCAATATTGAGCATCGCTACTCCATGCATATTACCCTTCTACATTGAAAAAACACTTTATATATGAACTTTTATTTATTCCTCACATTTTCTAGCACTGGGGCGTGTGTGGAGGAAGTCGTTTTGGCTGCTATCTGTGGTAATCTATTCCTACGGATCTCTGGTCGTTGTCTCATATTTTGTATGCTGCACAGAGCTGCACAAATCCCACAACTTATTCCTTCCCTCCTGCCACACAGCTACACTCATAGTGCCCCTGTGTAAGGATGGCCTCTAAGTGTCACAATTTAGAACACCAGTGAATTAAAATTTGATATAAAAGTTACAGTGTCTGTATCACACATACATCACGTGCCAATATAATGAAGGTGATACAGCAAGCTATCTTTTGGCATTTTGTTTTAATTAATATGAGACATCAAGTAGACCTATCTGTGCTATACGGGTACTAGAAGGCCATTTAGTGACCACACAGGTAGATATAAACAAATCATTCTCAGCTCCCTATCAGAATTTGTACAGGGCAACTTGTTTTTCTTTTATTTTTTTCCTCACAAACGAAGTATGCATTACAGAATGTCTAACCCAATATAGACCCCCACTGCTGAACAAGCAGCTTTACTTAATTGAAATCTAGAGGTGCAGGCGGTGCAACTCACTATAGACCAGCCGGTAGGCGGAAATGCTCCGGAGTTATACTTATTACCTTCTGAATTTAACACCATAAAAAAACGTTCAACACATTGGTGTGGCCCTATCTTTTTGTGGTACTGACACGGACAGGGCTTCCTGGCCTCTTATTGCTCTAGATCTAGTTGTTATATATACTATGGATGGCCAGTGTTCGTACCTGGTAGGGTGTATTCAACTGGAGGACATATTTTCAGGGGCCCCAGTGGGACCTCCAGACAGAGGTGTCTGCTGTCACCCATACTAAGTACTAGAGAAATTAGTGTGCTAAAAACATGCATGATAAAGTACAGATGATGCCTTGCCTATTCTTAGGGACTCAATAACACGCTTATCCCCACTAATCTTGTTATTGCCGGAATTTTTTGTGATATGCCTGGCCTCAAAGGCAATTGTGATAAATCCTGATACTGATCACCACCCATCATATGTCTGGAAACTTTTAAATATCGAGGAATCCAAATTTATTTCATAGAGGAAAAGTTGAAGGGTGGCAATCTAGATAGATGTGTGTCTGGAATTCGATGGTGGACCATATTCTGGACAATGCTACTGCTGTCCCCTTTGGGCAGAGTGTCAATCATTAAAACAATTGTGTTACTTATACTCTTTTTTTTTTTTTTTTACAGCACGTCAGTTTGTCCACCCCGTGCTCTTACTTCCAAAATCTAAGGTCTATCTTGTCAGAGCTGATCTGCCCTCAGCATAAGTGATGTCTCACTCTCTCCATAGAAAAGGTAATGTAGTGTAGCTCCTATTTCCCTAATAGGCTCTGCGCATTGGAATAATATATCCTATAGGTTTGACATAGGACTAAGGTCAGTATGTCCCTATCGAGTATATTAAACTTAATTACTTGTGCCAGCTAGCTCAGAGGCCATTAGAAACTCCTTGACAACAAGAAGGGAGTAGTTTCTGGCAGCCGCAAAACATGACCAATATGTTTCCCTTTTAGAATCAGAACGTGTCCCAGAGTCGTGGAAACACTAGATAACTATTTCACTCAGCTCAGTCGTGCATGCTTAGTTTTCCTCAGAGTTACACAGAAATAATAGACGGGCGTTTTCCATAAAAGATTTATTGAACAGTCTTGTTTCTGGTGTAAGTATAATGTGCTGTTACGATCACAAGACAGTATGCGAGATAAATAATGTACAGGGTGAGCAGTAGAAATAAATAATACTGCGATAGCATTATCTTTTAGTACAAATGCTGTTACATAAATAACACAGACTAAAAATGCGAGTACTCATACGATGCGGTGCTAAGCTAGTTCTACCCCAATGTACCTAACCTAACCTAGGTGTAGGACAAGGTTTGAAGAAGGTGAAGTATTCCTTACTATGGTATACTAAGAGTATGTTAAGTCTAGTATGCCTAGTATGCCAAGAGTCCCTCTAGGTTCTTATCAGCTCCATAACTGAAGAATGAGAGAGGTTGGAATCTCTTTGCCAGACTCGAACTCCAACACCCCGCAAGGGAAGTCAGATCATTGGAAGCTGGAAGCTGGGCTCTCTGCGTGCAGGGAATGGCAGCGTCTTCTCAGTGCGTCAGGCCGGGATACGGGCTCCTCTGAAGTCGAGGTCTCCTCTGTTTTACAGGGGCTAGGGAAGGTATATTTATACCTGAGAGTACCTTAGGAATGTTAGCATTGACGTGAATTGGACAACGAAAGACGTCATGAATGAACCCCTAAGGAATAATGGTTCATGCATAATAGATGAGGCCTTGAAGAAATCAATAGTCCTGAGCTAGGGAAACTCCCGCAGCCTAAGTGTCTGTTCTTAATGAACTCGTTGTGACGTTAGGGTGGACGGATGTCAAAGACCATGCCTGTATTTGGAGTGCACGGTTTAATGCCTAAATATGGCCTGGGATTCTATGCCTATATAAGGGCAGGGCGAATTGTGCCTATATAAGGACAGGATATTGGAAAGCCCGTTATGGACACCCTAAGAGGAATACAACACCCACTCCACTTTCGTGTATACGATAATACATAAATGCTAAACATTAAAAATGCTAAACATAAAAATGGAGTACCGCATATTTCTAAAATATTTCATAAAACCATTTAAAAAGGCATTTAAAAAAAAAAAAAACATATTAGAATGCAAAATGATACTGTACATTCGAAGCATTGCTTATCATTTCAGGCATAAAGTTCGAAAATAAATGCAATTGGAATGATCTAAGCAGTAATATTTACATGTGACAGAAAATGATCGATAAGTTTGTTCATAAATCAAAGTCATTTCATGTCAGGAAAATTAAATGAACTGTTTTTAGACACATAAGATGACTAAATGTCTTTAGAAGGACCGCCAAGTCTGTACTATAAGGCTAGTTCTACTTTAAGCAGATTGAAGTTCCATTTTCCTTCGAAAAAATGGGTAAAAGTTCTATTTTTGGTAGAGTTCCAAGTTTTTGAAAAAATGAAGGCCAAATTGTTGCTGTATTTTTGGAACACTGAATGCTGAATCAGAGTCAGTTTACGGGTCTGGTGTAAACATTAGATCATCTATTTCTATAGACAAAACATCATCCACTGTAGTTGGTGTGAGTTGGAACACCTCGTGAAGCAGGTTAATCGCACAGAGATGTGAAGCATTGCTTTCAATTGTCGCAATGTTCGCCTCCGTTGTTACCTGTGTGCCTGTAGTTCTTTCTCGTACCTCAGCAGCTGCCGGAAGCGTCTGTGAGATCTCAATGAATGCTGTCATCAGGATAGGAAGCCGCTGGGGACAACACATAGCATGGTCCGTTATCTGGTCCAGCAGAGTATCGACGTCCGTTAGCGCATCCGATGGAAATGTTAGACAGGTGTCCAACACGCATTCTACACCGCATAGCAGGCATCGTAGAACAGGTAAGATGCAATCTTGCCAGATTGGTCTAAAGGACAGGAACCATGTGGTATTAAGGTCCCGTAGACGATTTATGCCCAAAAGCTGTACTATTTGCTCACGGCACTTTCGTTCAAGGAGAGCTTTCTCCATGTCGCTCGGAGTGATGTCGGCGAATTGGCTGGCCATAGCGAAATAGCAGGAAGAGAAATAGAATCCCGGCAACAAGTGCTAGAATTAATGGTATGCCACCAAACACCGAATGTGCAAAGTTCGGGATGATTCCGAGTATTGCCTGGAAAGGTGCTAACAGACCTGAGCAGATGCCCTTAAATACATGTACAATTCCTGTTGTATCAGACATGTTGAAAATTCGTCCTATCATTTCCACGAAATGTATAGGGCAGTTTGTACGTATTAAAGTCTGTATCTCAGCCGAAGTCCTTGAAATTTGCAGATCATAGGTTTCTTTGGCCGAGGTCAAAGGCACTGTTTGTTGTAAAAGCATGGCTTTCATTCTGCTTAAAGTATCAAATCTTATAAAAGAGACGTTCAGCGAAGGCCATAGAGGCGACTCCCTGACTGTGTCTATTGGGGCAAACAATACTTGCATACAGCAAGTGACCCTGGAGTTGACCGTTACTAGATATGGGATGCCTGGCAGCATGCCACAGCAACTCTGATCATTCAACATGAGGTAACTCCCATTAGAAAGTTGTCCGAACGTTGGATTAATCACAGCAGCTGGTGTACCCTACTGATGGCAAGACAAATTTGCCACAGAACCATTACAAGCCCCGTGCAAGGAAATGTCCTGACATACAAGTGGACCGCTTAGTGCACGTTTACAGTTTTTACCGCTTAAAAATACTTCACGATCCCCGCTCCAACATCTATATGTATACGGTAAAGCCCAAGATGTCTTAATGTATTCCTTACCCAACCTTTCATACTTGCCTGCTTGCATTTGTCTGAGGCAATACTGAAACTGAAAAGTAGTCACAGGTAGTGTAATTTTGCCATGAATAAGCCATTCTGTAGCTGGTTTTTCTGCCACTGTGAATGGTAACTTTTCCAGTTTTTCAATGCTCAGCACTGTATACTTTGCTCCTCTCTGTGCCATTTCGATCTGTTTATCAGTTAGATTGTATTCTGCAAACAGAGCCGTTGTGTTGATGAAACGCCAAGGCACATAGCCCGCTCGCAATGATTGCAGCGTCCAGCTTAATAACATAATAGAACGTATTTGAGATTGGCCTTGTTGTAACATCGCCAAATCTTGTTCTAGTATGTCGATAGCAGAGGATACAATGCCATCCAATGAATATATTCTGGAGGACAAAGTTGTTAACCCATTGTCGACCACAGAGAGTGTTTTCTCTAAATTAATACGATCAAGTTCACGTATTCGTTCTGCGGCCTCTATCTGTGATACCTTCCAAGCTTCATTATAAGCAGCATAAATGCCGGCATATATGAAACGTTTTTGACGCGGTTTTCTTGGTCCAAGCAAGAAATCCCTAAGGTCTGTGTCTTTTGCAAGTAAGGATAAGTGTTGTTTCACATCCTGTAGTGTAGATGTATGCAGCCAATCGAGGCATAACTTCCCTACACTGAATGTTGTTACTACCCCCGGATGTTGTCTTTGGACGTATCTTGGGTCTGGCCTATGAATAGTAAAGCCCTGAGTTTTGTTCAGGAATCTTTCCTGACAGTTATTTGTGTCTGTGGGCCAGATCAACCATTTTTTCCAATCAGGATTAGATCTGTTGAGTTGTAGTATATTGTCGACTGTCACCACTGCCTGTGTTACATTATTTTTTGCAGGAGTTGGTACAGAAGGTGTATTCATCTCTTTTATCTTGGCTAATCCAAGACAAGATGTTTGTTGGATAGTTTCATTCAAAAACATTATTTGTTCAGGGATTATGCAGGCTCTAAATAAAGCTTCTATCCCCTGTACTTGCCATTCTTTAGTACCCCACAACGTTGTTGTGTCTATTGTGTCTTTCCAAAAGTCGAAACCCTGTCTAGACAGTTGGGCATTAAATATTGCAGAATAAATCTGTTTTGTATTAGTTAACATAATTTTCAGTCCTGTTTTGTTTACATTTTTATAGTAAAACATTTCTGGATCAGATGTATTGTAACCTGAAAAATATGGAAATTTACTGGCAAATGTTTTAGAACTACTTTTAGGTGGTGTAGGACAATGTTCCCATTGGTTAAACATAAACACATTTCTTGGATATGCAGATTTATGCAAAAAATGATGACCATAGTGATTATAACAATACAGTTGTTCATAGTCTGATGAACCCTCTAAATATTCATTTTTAGAAAATGCAGCAGATTTTTGTAGGTCAAACATAATATCAGTCACAGTCTCAAAGTCCCAATCATCTGAATAGGTACTGGACGTGATTAGATCACTTAGTGAAATTTTAAACAAATGTGGAATGTTCAATTCTTCCGTCGGACCGAATATATCAAAATCTGTTTTGTCCCACACTATACCATCGTGTATAGGAACAGCTGTGATGTTCACTGATGACAAGTCTCTTGCTTCACGATGGGAAGATTTATGAGGTTTCAAAAGTACGTTTACGTCTTTTCCTTCAGTGTTCACATGGATGTATCTGCCACTTATAAGCACGCTTACTGTTGTTACCAAAGCTAGCCAGAGCAGGAAAACAAAAAGTCCAGATGTAATCCAGAGTTCAATCCATGGAGAAACCAAATAAGTCTTTTTCAGAAAGTGAAGAAAGTCTTGTATTTGCTGCTTGAATTTCAATGACACTGGCATCGTTTCAGGTTCACTTGGATCTTCTGAGAACGTATCAAAGTTAATGAAATAGCCAGAAGCAGTTCTGTCAATTGTTTGAATTGCATCAGGATTTATAGAAATCACTGGAACTAGTTCATCACTTGTTACGTTTGTGTAGACAGGTGTATTTGGACGAACTGTTACTTGTTCTTCAAGAGGGATGAGTTCCATAGCAATGTTGCATAGTCCTTCATTTCTTTCAGCTGAATTCTCGATTGTTATCAGTCTTTCAGTATGAACCTCTTGGATAGTAGCGAGAGGAGTGCGTTTGCTACTAGGTCGGAGTCCACGAGGCCTACTATTTAGTATTGGCCACATACTGTGGTTTGATCAGGTCGATGGACACAAATCTTTTCTCCTTTCTTCCAGCAAGGGGCGGCAGTAGTACTGTTCTTGTTCCTTGAACTGCTAGGACAGGTACTGGTTGTCTGTAAGAAGGTCCAAATTCTTTCTTGTCCGCAATTTTTTCCCTGACTAGATCCCCAACTTTTGGAATCCAGACAGGCCTTGCTGGGACAGCCGGTTGATCCCCAGTGGGGGTTGACTGTAGGAATACGTTGCTTAGTTTCGTTCTTAATTTGTTTAAGTCCTGTAAAACAGCCAAACGATCTTTGATATCAAAGGGTTTATTTTCCACCACTGTGCCTACGTTTTCTAAGTCTGGTACCCACATTCTTGTCCCAAATAGGACCTCATATGGAGTGACCCCCCCTAGAGAACTTCTTGGCAGGTTATTAAGTGCACGTTGAACTCCACTAAGGTGTTTGACCCACCCGTCACCCGAACCTAATACTCTAGCTGTTATAGACTGCTTTATGTCCCGGTTTTTCCTTTCCACAACCGAATTTCCCTCAGGATGGAATGGAGAGGAGTACCGCAATGCAACTCCCAGACTGGCCATGGCGTCTTTGTAAGCCCGAGAGCTAAACGCAGGACTCTGGTCAGAATGTAGCGTGCCTATTGCGTATATGCCGATAAAGACTCGCAAATCTTTTATAACAGTTCGAGCGTCAGCTGAGCGCTGAGGCCATAACCATAGAAACCTAGAGCATGAATCCACTGCTACCATGATATATTTATAATTACCGTCCCTGTGTAAGGGACCGCAGTGGTCAAGGTAAACACAAGCTAATGGTTTATCTGAAATTAACAGGGGTGTCTGCGCAGGACGTTTCACTGTTGAGACTTTCATCTGTTGGCATATATCACATTCTAAAACATAGTTCTTTGTTTGTTTTCTAATGCCATGCCACCAATATCTTTGCTTGAGTAAAGATATTGTTGCAGAAACACCTGCATGGGCAGAAGCTATCCCTTCATGTGCTGCTAGGATTAGTCCTAATCTGCGTTCCTTGTTTGGTATTACCCTATCCCCCACTCCAGGGATTCGAGCAAAAGGAACGTTGTTCGCATCAATTACATAAGAGTACTTGAGTGGAAACTTTTTGGTAACGCTGCACTGCTGCCTTTGCTTGATGCATTGACAGCCAACATTATCTCACCGTCTATTTTTGTTTTTGAACGAGTGATCGCAGCTACGGAAGCCGTTTGCACAGCCCCTTTGCGGCTTCGTCAGCCAATGAATTCCCTGCAACGTGAACGCCATCACGTTGATGACTCAGTGTGTGGATCACGTGAGCCTTTGGTAGTTCATTTTTCAACTGAACTACTTGTTCCCAAAGCAATTTGTGCTTTATTGTGCCACCTTTCGCATCTTTGAAACCATTTTCAAGCCAGTTTTGTATATATTCATTATGCGACTGCACACAGTAAAAGGAATCGCACACGATTAGTGTGGGGAATTCTCGATCTGTACTTTCAAGTGCCAGTTTGAATGCTTGTAGTTCAGCTCGCTGAGCTGTACAATCTCCTAGAGACTGCGTTTTTGTGACCATAGGTCTGAAGATGCCATTTCGCATGCGACCTTTAACGATAGCACACGCTGCACTGTAAGCTTGCTTACCCCTATTGCGGGTTGTGCGGATCCGTCAGTATAAATTATGAATTCGTACTGATCGAGAGGCAGAATTTCAGTAGGCAGGGGACATTCATGTTCATACTGCAGGAATGCTTGTGTTTTCAAATCTGGATCAAAAACATATTCAACATCTGTTGCAGCAAGAGAATTAACCCATTGTATCCATCTTGGATGCAATGCTTTAGCATTTGGAATGCTTGCTTTTGTAACCGCTTCTAAAGCAGGTACTGGGGTTACGATAATAATGCGTTTCCCTTGGGCTAAGGCTCTTTCTTTTGCTACAGCGGTTTGAACTGCTGTTAGAATTTTTCAGTAGAACTGAAGCGCATTTCCGCTTGTGTGTACAAGTGTGATTTATACGCTATTGGTATCTTTTCACCCTCATTGAAAGTTAAGTAGGTGAATCCGCATTGACCCGAAATTATTCGGATCACCAAATTTCGTTCACTTACGCGTGTTTGTAAGTGATTTGTTGCTAACATGTTAGCCTGGAGTGAACGCAAAATTTCTGTGTGTTCCTGTCCCCAGTTTTTGATTGAAAAATCAGGTTTGATTAATGCGTAGAGAGGTTTAACCCTTTCTGCATAATTTAGAATGTATGTTCTTCCAAAATTTAAGAAACCCAGGATGGATTGTAAGTTTGTTAGCGTTTTTGGAGGTTGGAGCAGCGCACACTTTTCTAAAAAGTTAGCTGCCAAGCTCTTGCCTTCACTTGAAAGCTCATATCCTAAAAATAGGACATTGAGATGGGCAATTCTGGACTTTTTAAAGTTGAATTTGTAACCCTCAGAGGCGAATCCCAGTATAATGGTGCTCACCCTGTTCAAGTGTTTCACTAGGTCATCGTCTGTCAGATATATGTCATCGACATAGGACAATGCCTCATTGTCATAAATTTGTAGTAACTCCATTACCCTCGCTGAGAATAAACCTGGGCTATTCTTGAACCCTTGTGGGAGTCGACAAAAGTGACGCTGGGTCCCCATTATGGAGAATGCTGTTAAGTACCTGCTTTCAGGTGCTATGTTTTGACAAAAGAAACCCTTTGAGATGTCTAATGTTGTTTTATATTTTTTACGCACAATGTTATTCATTAATGCTGAGCTATGTGCACTTTGCACTGCAAAAGTTTTAGAACAAGTGTTTAGATGTCTGTAATCCAAAACTAGACGATATGTTTTGTCTGGTTTGGAGACAGGAAACAAAGGATTGTTCATTGAGGAGGTGCATGTTTCAATCACCCCTTGGTATTCAAGTTGATCTAAGATCTCCCTGACCTGTTTTTTAGCTTCTTGCTTTATTGGGTACTGCCTTTGTGCAGTTGGTTCATGTTTCAGATGTATTTTATGGTGAGGTGAATCCTCATCCCATCCTACATGATTTTTATATAATGCTGGGGCCTGGGCCACTGCCCATTTCCTGGCATATGTATATTTTAGGTGAATTGGAATATGGTTGGAGAAGGCAGGCATAATTATGTCCTCGCCGTGTGGGCACTCCCTGACAAATTGTGGTGGCCAGTCCTTTTCTGCTAGAAGTATGTCATAGCCCTTTGATAGTTTTTCCCAAAAAAGTGCTTTCACCTGTCTAGGTTTGTCTCCCTCCATCCGGAGTGTTATGTCATATAACTTTTGTGGAGTACTAACCCTGGTGTCTACAGTCTCAACTGTGATGTACTCATTCAAGTCCACTATCTCCAGAAGTTCCCTCAGGTTCTGGCGAACTATTGTGACTTCTGCTGCACTGTCCAGCATGGTCTGAGCCCATTCTCCGTTCTTGAGTTGCGTTCTCAGTATTCTCGGCATGTCTTATCTTTAGACCTGCTACTTTCTTTTGGAGAATTGAGGTTTTGCTTTAGTTTTTGGAGCGTGTTTGTCGTCTTTCGATGTCACGCGTTCTTCTCTGTGTTCCGTCCGTCCTCTTCTTTCCGAAGTCTGTGGTGAGATCTGAAAGGGACAAGAGGAACGTGTATCAGTATCATGATACTATCAGGTTTTCTCAAATTATCCCTATTCCTGAGGTTATACCTCCTTTCAGAGGGCTCCTTTTGAGGAGACCTACCTCGGGATTGAGAACTTTTCTCGTTTGATTTTTGTTTAGTAGACTCCCACTTCTTTTTAGAAGATGTAGGAGTTTGTTTTATTGAGTCCTTCTCAGGACTTTCAGATAGTTTTGGTTTCAGTGGTCTTCCACCCAAACTATCTCTGCCTAATTCTGCATAAGATTGTTCTATAATTCTGGGTAGCTCAATTTGATGTTCTGTAACATCGAATTCCCTCAAATTTTGGCAGATCGCCACTGCTGCTGCCTCCCCTTTAATATTAGATAATATTATTGTTGATACCTGCTCGAAATTTTTCAGTAACTTCATACCTAAATTTAGAGCAGGCTCTGCCCCATATTCATTTTGAATTTGTTTTAGGACATCAGGTATTACCGCAATTGATGGAATACCATGTGTTTTAGTATAGATGGCAGCAAAGACTGAGCCCCAAGTGGTGCAGTCTTCCAGTTGTGGTGTGATCCCCATCGGTAAACTGATTGTTAGGATTCTGTGTTTCTCATGCGGGCTAGTATTTGGAAATACTGCTTCGATTTGAGTAATTTTTGAGCTATCCAAAATGGAATTTGCTCACGTTTTGTGGGCATTTTACCCATGACTGCGTATAGAGTCTGTGGTGTAATTTTTAGTGTATTCCCCTGTTGGGGAGTTGGATTTGGATATGTCAATGGTGGTCGGACTGTAAAAGTCCGCATGACATATTGGACCAATTGTCTGTAGATTTTTATTAACTCTTTTATTTGAGTATGTAATTCCTCATCTGTCATTATATCCAGTTCAGGATGAGGTGTGTAGCCGGCTAAAATCGGCCATGTTGCTCCTGGTCTACCTAGTGGACCGAGCCTGGTAATGTTTTTGTGATGTTTTAGGGCGTCTTTAAACCAGAGCTGATGCTCTTGGCATTTTAATGGAATTTCAATATCCTCGAAAGGAATGTATTCCTCTGGTAGATCATCTTCTTTGTAGAAGTGAAATGTTTGTGATGTTGGATTGCATTCCGGAAGTAGTACCCATGAATAGAATACCTCTGTCTGAAATGATTCATGTGCCTCTATCACGAAAACTGCTCTACCTCCTCTTGGCGATAGGCCATGTTTTATAAGTTTTAGAGTTATGGCTCTTCTTAAGTTTTGAGGGATGTGAACCACACCCTCCTCAGTTTCATTTAAACCTGTAAGGTTAAAAACTGTTGCTTGGGCTGGATCAGCCGCAGCTCCACCGTTTCCAGTATCTTCAGTCATTTTGTTTTTTGAAAAATGTAGAACAAGTTTCAAGGAAACAAAGATTAGGTGCACAATATTTTGGAACACTGTATCCTTCAACGTTGAGTAAACCAAACAGCTAATATATAGGGTGCTTCCCTATGTAGCCTTGGTGGATACCTAACCCTGCCCACTCCATGCGTCTTTTGGAGTATATGGGTAGGGGTCTCTGAGAGAAAATAGCACGGCTGAGTTACTCAGTATCTAACGTTGAATTACTGCCTAACCAAACCGTTGGGCGCCATGTAGTGTAGCTCCTATTTCCCTAATAGGCTCTGCGCATTGGAATAATATATCCTATAGGTTTGACATAGGACTAAGGTCAGTATGTCCCTATCGAGTATATTAAACTTAATTACTTGTGCCAGCTAGCTCAGAGGCCACTAGAAACTCCTTGACAACAAGAAGGGAGTAGTTTCTGGCAGCCGCAAAACATGACCAATATGTTTCCCTTTTAGAATCAGAACGTGTCCCAGAGTCGTGGAAACACTAGATAACTATTTCACTCAGCTCAGTCGTGCATGCTTAGTTTTCCTCAGAGTTACACAGAAATAATAGACGGGCGTTTTCAATAAAAGATTTATTGAACAGTCTTGTTTCTGGTGTAAGTATAATGTGCTGTTACGATCACAAGACAGTATGCGAGATAAATAATGTACAGGGTGAGCAGTAGAAATAAATAATACTGCGATAGCATTATCTTTTAGTACAAATGCTGTTACATAAATAACACAGACTAAAAATGCGAGTACTCATACGATGCGGTGCTAAGCTAGTTCTACCCCAATGTACCTAACCTAACCTAGGTGTAGGACAAGGTTTGAAGAAGGTGAAGTATTCCTTACTATGGTATACTAAGAGTATGTTAAGTCTAGTATGCCAAGAGTCCCTCTAGGTTCTTATCAGCTCCATACCTGAAGAATGAGAGAGGTTGGAATCTCTTTGCCAGACTCGAACTCCAACACCCCGCAAGGGAAGTCAGATCACTGGAAGCTGGAAGCTGGGCTCTCTGCGTGCAGGGAATGGCAGCGTCTTCTCAGTGCGTCAGGCCGGGATACGGGCTCCTCTGAAGTCGAGGTCTCCTCTGTTTTACAGGGGCTAGGGAAGGTATATTTATACCTGAGAGTACCTTAGGAATGTTAGCATTGACGTGAATTGGACAACGAAAGACGTCATGAATGAACCCCTAAGGAATAATGGTTCATGCATAATAGATGAGGCCTTGAAGAAATCAATAGTCCTGAGCTAGGGAAACTCCCGCAGCCTAAGTGTCTGTTCTTCATGAACTCGTTGTGACGTTAGGGTGGACGGATGTCAAAGACCATGCCTGTATTTGGAGTGCACGGTTTAATGCCTAAATATGGCCTGGGATTCTATGCCTATATAAGGGCAGGGCGAATTGTGCCTATATAAGGACAGGATATTGGAAAGCCCGTTATGGACACCCTAAGAGGAATACAATACCCACTCCACTTTCGTGTATACGATAATACATAAATGCTAAACATTAAAAATGCTAAACATAAAAATGGAGTACCGCATATTTCTAAAATATTTCATAAAACCATTTAAAAAAGGCATTTAAAAAAAAAAAACATATTAGAATGCACAATAGTACTGTACATTCGAAGCATTGCTTATCATTTCAGGCATAAAGTTCGAAAATAAATGCAATTGGAATGATCTAAGCAGTAATATTTACATGTGACAGAAAATGATCGATAAGTTTGTTCATAAATCAAAGTCATTTCATGTCAGGAAAATTAAATGAACTGTTTTTAGACACATAAGATGACTAAATGTCTTTAGAAGGACCGCCAAGTCTGTACTATAAGGCTAGTTCTACTTTAAGCAGATTGAAGTTCCATTTTCCTTTGAAAAAATGGGTAAAAGTTCTATTTTTGGTAGAGTTCCAAGTTTTTGAAAAAATGAAGGCCAAATTGTTGCTGTATTTTTGGAACACTGAATGCTGAATCAGAGTCAGTTTACGGGTCTGGTGTAAACATTAGATCATCTATTTCTATAGACAAAACATCATCCACTGTAGTTGGTGTGAGTTGGAACACCTCGTGAAGCAGGTTAATCGCACAGAGATGTGAAGCATTGCTTTCAATTGTCGCAATGTTCGCCTCCGTTGTTACCTGTGTGCCTGTAGTTCTTTCTCGTACCTCAGCAGCTGCCGGAAGCGTCTGTGAGATCTCAATGAATGCTGTCATCAGGATAGGAAGCCGCTGGGGACAACACATAGCATGGGCCGTTATCTGGTCCAGCAGAGTATCGACGTCCGTTGGGGCATCCGATGGAAATGTTAGACAGGTGTCCAACACGCATTCTACACCGCATAGCAGGCATCGTAGAACAGGTAAGATGCAATCTTGCCAGATTGGTCTAAAGGACAGGAACCATGTGGTATTAAGGTCCCGTAGACGATTTATGCCCAAAAGCTGTACTATTTGCTCACGGCACTTTCGTTCAAGGAGAGCTTTCTCCATGTCGCTCGGAGTGATGTCGGCGAATTGGCTGGCCATAGCGAAATAGCAGGAAGAGAAATAGAATCCCGGCAACAAGTGCTAGAATTAATGGTATGCCACCAAACACCGAATGTGCAAAGTTCGGGATGATTCCGAGTATTGCCTGGAAAGGTGCTAACAGACCTGAGCAGATGCCCTTAAATACATGTACAATTCCTGTTGTATCAGACATGTTGAAAATTCGTCCTATCATTTCCACGAAATGTATAGGGCAGTTTGTACGTATTAAAGTCTGTATCTCAGCCGAAGTCCTTGCAATTTGCAGATCATAGGTTTCTTTGGCCGAGGTCAAAGGCACTGTTTGTTGTAAAAGCATGGCTTTCATTCTGCTTAAAGTATCAAATCTTATAAAAGAGACATTCAGCGAAGGCCATAGAGGCGACTCCCTGACTGTGTCTATTGGGGCAAACAATACTTGCATACAGCAAGTGACCCTGGAGTTGACCGTTACTAGATATGGGATGCCTGGCAGCATGCCACAGCAACTCTGATCATTCAACATGAGGTAACTCCCATTAGAAAGTTGTCCGAACGTTGGATTAATCACAGCAGCTGGTGTACCCTGCTGATGGCAAGACAAATTTGCCACAGAACCATTACAAGCCCCGTGCAAGGAAATGTCCTGACATACAAGTGGACCGCTTAGTGCACGTTTAAAGTTTTTACCGCTTAAAAATACTTCACGATCCCCACTCCAACATCTATATGTATACGGTAAAGCCCAAGATGTCTTAATGTATTCCTTACCCAACCTTTCATACTTGCCTGCTTGCATTTGTCTGAGGCAATACTGAAACTGAAAAGTAGTCACAGGTAGTGTAATTTTGCCATGAATAAGCCATTCTGTAGCTGGTTTTTCTGCCACTGTGAATGGTAACTTTTCCAGTTTTTCAATGCTCAGCACTGTATACTTTGCTCCTCTCTGTGCCATTTCGATCTGTTTATCAGTTAGATTGTATTCTGCAAACAGAGCCGTTGTGTTGATGAAACGCCAAGACACATAGCCCGCTCGAAATGATTGCAGCGTCCAGCTTAATAACATAATAGAACGTATTTGAGATTGGCATTGTTGTAACATCGCCAAATCTTGTTCTAGTATGTCGATAGCAGAGGATACAATGCCATCCAATGAATATATTCTGGAGGACAAAGTTGTTAACCCATTGTCGACCACAGAGAGTGTTTTCTCTAAATTAATACGATCAAGTTCACGTATTCGTTCTGCGGCCTCTATCTGTGATACCTTCCAAGCTTCATTATAAGCAGCATAAATGCCGGCATATATGAAACGTTTTTGACGCGGTTTTCTTGGTCCAAGCAAGAAATCCCTAAGGTCTGTGTCTTTTGCAAGTAAGGATAAGTGTTGTTTCACATCCTGTAGTGTAGATGTATGCAGCCAATCGAGGCATAACTTCCCTACACTGTATGTTGTTACTACCCCCGGATGTTGTCTTTGGACGTATCTTGGGTCTGGCCTATGAATAGTAAAGCCCTGAGTTTTATTCAGGAATCTTTCCTGACAGTTATTCGTGTCTGTGGGCCAGATCAACCATTTTTTCCAATCAGGATTAGATCTGTTGAGTTGTAGTATATTGTCGACTGTCACCACTGCCTGTGTTACATTATTTTTTGCAGGAGTTGGTACAGAAGGTGTATTCATCTCTTTTATCTTGGCTAATCCAAGACAAGATGTTTGTTGGATAGTTTCATTCAAAAACATTATTTGTTCAGGGATTATGCAGGCTCTAAATAAAGCTTCTATCCCCTGTACTTGCCATTCTTTAGTACCCCACAACGTTTTTGTGTCTATTGTGTCTTTCCAAAAGTCGAAACCCTGTCTAGACAGTTGGGCATTAAATATTGCAGAATAAATCTGTTTTGTATTAGTTAACATAATTTTCAGTCCTGTTTTGTTTACATTTTTATAGTAAAACATTTCTGGATCAGATGTATTGTAACCTGAAAAATATGGAAATTTACTGGCAAATGTTTTAGAACTACTTTTAGGTGGTGTAGGACAATGTTCCCATTGGTTAAACATAAACACATTTCTTGGATATGCAGATTTATGCAAAAAATGATGACCATAGTGATTATAACAATACAGTTGTTCATAGTCTGATGAACCCTCTAAATATTCATTTTTAGAAAATGCAGCAGATTTTTGTAGGTCAAACATAATATCAGTCACAGTCTCAAAGTCCCAATCATCTGAATAGGTACTGGACGTGATTAGATCACTTAGTGAAATTTTAAACAAATGTGGAATGTTCAATTCTTCCGTCGGACCGAATATATCAAAATCTGTTTTGTCCCACACTATACCATCGTGTATAGGAACAGCTGTGATGTTCACTGATGACAAGTCTCTTGCTTCACGATGGGAAGATTTATGAGGTTTCAAAAGTACGTTTACGTCTTTTCCTTCAGTGTTCACATGGATGTATCTGCCACTTATAAGCACGCTTACTGTTGTTACCAAAGCTAGCCAGAGCAGGAAAACAAAAAGTCCAGATGTAATCCAGAGTTCAATCCATGGAGAAACCAAATAAGTCTTTTTCAGAAAGTGAAGAAAGTCTTGTATTTGCTGCTTGAATTTCAATGACACTGGCATCGTTTCAGGTTCACTTGGATCTTCTGAGAACGTACCAAAGTTAATGAAATAGCCAGAAGCAGTTCTGTCAATTGTTTGAATTGCATCAGGATTTGTAGAAATCACTGGAACTAGTTCATCACTTGTTACGTTTGTGTAGACAGGTGTATTTGGACGAACTGTTACTTGTTCTTCAAGAGGGATGAGTTCCATAGCGTTGTTGCATAGTCCTTCATTTGTTTCAGCTGAATTCTCGATTGTTATCAGTCTTTCAGTATGAACCTCTTGGATAGTAGCGAGAGGAGTGCGTTTGCTACTAGGTCGGAGTCCACGAGGCCTACTATTTAGTATTGGCCACATACTGTGGTTTGATCAGGTCGATGGACACAAATCTTTTCTCCTTTCTTCCAGCAAGGGGCGGCAGTAGTACTGTTCTTGTTCCTTGAACTGCTAGGACAGGTACTGGTTGTCTGTAAGAAGGTCCAAATTCCTTCTTCTCCTCAATTTTTTCCCTGACTAGATCCCCAACTTTTGGAATCCAGACAGGCCTTGCTGGGACAGCCGGTTAATCCCCAGTGGTGGTTGACTGTAGGAATACGTTGCTTTGTTTCGTTCTTAATTTGTTTAAGTCCTGTAAAACAGCCAAACGATCTTTGATATCAAAGGGTTTATTTTCCACCACTGTGCCTACGTTTTCTAAGTCTGGTACCCACATTCTTGTCCCAAATAGGACCTCATATGGAGTGACCCCCCCTAGAGAACTTCTTGGCAGGTTATTAAGTGCACGTTGAACTCCACTAAGGTGTTTGACCCACCCGTCACCCGAACCTAATACTCTAGCTGTTATAGACTGCTTTATGTCCCGGTTTTTCCTTTCCACAACCGAATTTCCCTCAGGATGGAATGGAGAGGAGTACCGCAATGCAACACCCAGACTGGCCATGGCGTCTTTGTAAGCCCGAGAGCTAAACGCAGGACTCTGGTCAGAATGTAGCGTGCCTATTGCGTATATGCCGATAAAGACTCGCAAATCTTTTATAACAGTTCGAGCGTCAGCTGAGCGCTGAGGCCATAACCATAGAAACCTAGAGCATGAATCCACTGCTACCATGATATATTTATAATTACCGTCCCTGTGTAAGGGACCGCAGTGGTCAAGGTAAACACAAGCTAGTGGTTTATCTGAAATTAACAGGGGTGTCTGCGCAGGACGTTTCACTGTGGAGACTTTCGTCTGTTGGCATATATCACATTCTAAAACATAGTTCTTTGTTTGTTTTCTAATGCCATGCCACCAATATCTTTGCTTGAGTAAAGATATTGTTGCAGAAACACCTGCATGGGCAGAAGCTATCCCTTCATGTGCTGCTAGGATTAGTCCTAATCTGCGTTCCTTGTTTGGTATTACCCTATCCCCCACTCCAGGGATTCGAGCAAAAGGAACGTTGTTCGCATCAATTACATAAGAGTACTTGAGTGGAAACTTTTTGGTAACGCTGCACTGCTGCCTTTGCTTGATGCATTGACAGCCAACATTATCTCACCGTCTATTTTTGTTTTTGAACGAGTGATCGCAGCTACGGAAGCTGTTTGCACAGCCCCTTTGCGGCTTCGTCAGCCAATGAATTCCCTGCAACGTGAACGCCATCACGTTGATGACTCAGTGTGTGGATCACGCGAGCCTTTGGTAGTTCATTTTTCAACTGAACTACTTGTTCCCAAAGCAATTTGTGCTTTATTGTGCCACCTTTCGCATCTTTGAAACCATTTTCAAGCCAGTTTTGTATATATTCATTATACGACTGCACACAGTAAAAGGAATCGCACACGATTAGTGTGGGGAATTCTCGATCTGTACTTTCAAGTGCCAGTTTGAATGCTTGTAGTTCAGCTCGCTGAGCTGTACAATCTCCTAGAGACTGCGTTTTTGTGACCATAGGTCTGAAGATGCCATTTCGCATGCGACCTTTAACGATAGCACACGCTGCACTGTAAGCTTGCTTACCCCCTATTGCGGGTTGTGCGGATCCGTCAGTATAAATTATGAATTCGTACTGATCGAGAGGCAGAATTTCAGTAGGCAGGGGACATTCAATCAATCAATCAATCAATCATTTGTATAGCGCGCTACTCACCCGGAGGGTCTCAAGGCGCTTGGGGGAGGGGGGTCCGCTACTGTTCGAACAGCCAGGTCTTGAGTTGCTTTCTGAAGGAGAGGTGGTCTTGGGTAAGGCGGAGGTGGATGGGTAGGGAGTTCCACGTCTTGGCAGCCAGGTAGGAGAAGGATCTTCCTCCCGTTGTGGCTCTTCGGATGCGGGGGACGGCGGCGAGGCGTGGTTGGTCGATCGTAGCTGGCGGGTGGGAGTGTAGAAGGTCAGACGGTCGTTGAGGTATCTGGGGCCTTGGTTGTGGAGGGCTTTGTGTGCGTGGGTGAGGAGTCGGAACGTGATTCTCTTGCTGACGGGGAGCCAGTGCAGGTCTCTCAGGTGTCTGGCGATGTGGCTGTGTCGGGGGATGTCCAGGATGAGTCGAGCTGCAGCGTTCTGGATGCGTTGGAGTCTTTTATGAAGTTTGGCTGTGGTTCCGGCGTAGAGGGAGTTGCCGTAGTCCAGTCGGCTGGTGACGAGGGCCTGGGTGACCGTCTTCCTGGTTTCGGTGGGGATCCACCGGAAGATCTTGCGCAGCATGCGTAGGATGTTGAAGCAAGACGAGGAGACGACGTTGACTTGTCGGGTTATTGAGAGGGAGGAGTCCAGGATGAAGCCCAGGTTGCGTGCGTGGTCCGTTGGTTTGGGTGCGTTGCCCAGGGCAGGGGGCCACCAGGAGTCGTCCCAGGTGGAGGGTGATGATCCTAGGATGAGGACTTCCGTCTTATCTGAGTTCAGTTTCAGGCGGCTGTTCCTCATCCACTCGGCTACGTCCTTCATCCCTTCATGTAGGTTGGTTCTGGTGGTTGTGGGGTCGTTGGTGAGGGAGAGGATCAGCTGGGTGTCGTCGGCGTAGGAGATGATGTTGAGGTTGTGTTGGCGTGCGATGGCTGCGAGGGGGCTCATGTAGACGTTGAAGAGGGTGGGGCTGAGTGATGATCCTTGTGGTACGCCGCAGATGACTTCGGTGGCCTCGGAACTGAACGGGGGAGGCGGACTCTCTGGGTTCTTCCGGCGAGGAAGGAGATGATCCACTCCAGTGCCTTCTCTTGGATTCCGACGTTGTTCAGGCGTTGCACTAGGGTGCGGTGGCAGACTGTGTCGAACGCTGCGGAGAGGTCCAGGAGGATGAGGGCCGCTGTTTCCCCATTGTCGAGCAGGGCTCGGATGTCGTCGGTGGCTGCGATGAGAGCGGTCTCGGTGCTGTGGTTGGCCCGGAAGCCGGACTGCGAGTGGTCGAGGGATCCATTCATCTCGAGGAAGGCGGCCAGTTGTCTGTTGACGGTCTTCTCGATGACTTTGGCAGGAAAAGGAAGGAGCGAGATGGGGCGGTAGTTTTTGAGGTTGGTGGGGTCCGCTGACGGTTTCTTCAGTAGGGCGCTGAGTTCGGCGTGCTTCCAGCTCTCTGGGAAGGTGGCGGTGTCGAAGGAGGTGTTGATGATGTCCCGGAGGTGGAGTGCGATGACGGCGTCGGCCTTGTTGAAGACGTGGTGAGGGCAGGGGTCGGTAGGTGATCCGGAGTGGATGGAGTTCATCGTGCGGATAGTGTCTTCGGTGTTGATCGGGGTCCAGGCTCGGAGGGTGGAGGTGGGGGACGTTGGAACGGTCGTAGGGTACGTCGGCTGTGTGCTGAAACTGTTGTGTATGTCTGCGATCTTGCTGTGGAAGAACGAGGCGAGCGAGTTGCAGAGGTCTTGCGAGGGAGTGATGTCGTTGTTTCCGGCGCTGGGGTTCGAGAGCTCTTTGACGATGATGAAGAGTTCCTTGCTGTTGTGGGCGTTGTTGTCCAGTCGTTCCTTGAATGCGGTTTTCTTGGTGGAGTGGATCAGCTGGTGGTGTTTTCGGGTGGCGTGCTTGAGGGTGGTCATGTTGTCTGCAGTCGGGTCTCTGCGCCATGCTTTCTCGAGGGCCCGGCAGTTCTTCTTGGATTTCTTGAGTTCGTCGGTGAACCAGGATGCTTTCTTGTTGCCGTGTCTGACTGGGGGGTCTTCAATGGGGCGAGGTCGTCTGCGCAGTTGGTGATCCATCTTGTGAGGTTGCTGGCGGCTTGGTTGGGGTTCGTTGAGCTGGCGGGAGGGTTCTGGCTCAGGGATGTGGTGAGTTGGTCGGTGGTGATCTTGTTCCAGCTTCTGCGCGGAAACTGTTGCGTGTGGTGGTGCGTGGTGGTCCTGCTGAAGCTGAAGTGGACGCAGCTGTGGTCTGTCCAGTGGAGTCCGGTGGTGTGGCTGAAGGAGATGTCCTTACTGGAGGAGAAGACGGGGTCAAGCGTGTGGCTGGCGTGGTGTGTGGGGGTGGTCACCAGTTGCTTGAGTCCGAGGTTGGCGAGGTTGTCCAGCAGGGTGGTGGTGTTGCGATCGTTGTTGTTCTCTAGGTGGAAGTTGAGGTCCCCAAGGAGGATGTAGTCAGCCGAGGGGAGGGCGTGCGGGCTGATGAGGTCGGCGATGTCTTCGCTGAATTGTGTGCGTGGTCCTGGGGGTCTGTAGATGAGGGTGCCTCTGAGGGTGGTCTTGGGGTCGGTGTGTATCTGGAAGTGCAGGTGTTCGCCGGCTGTGAAGGTGTCGTCGGAGTTGGTCGTGATGCGAATGGTGTTCTTGTGGACGATGGCGATGTTCATACTGCAGGAATGCTTGTGTTTTCAAATCTGGATCAAAAACATATTCAACATCTGTTGCAGCAAGAGAATTAACCCATTGTATCCATCTTGGATGCAATGCTTTAGCATTTGGAATGCTTGCTTTTGTAACCGCTTCTAAAGCAGGTACTGGGGTTACGATAATAATGCGTTTCCCTTGGGCTAAGGCTCTTTCTTTTGCTACAGCGGTTTGAACTGCTGTTAGAATTTTTTCAGTAGAACTGAAGCGCATTTCCGCTTGTGTGTACAAGTGTGATTTATACGCTATTGGTATTTTTTCACCCTCATTGAAAGTTAAGTAGGTGAATCCGCATTGACCCGAAAATATTCGGATCACCAAATTTCGTTCACTTACGCGTGTTTGTAAGTGATTTGTTGCTAACATGTTAGCCTGGAGTGAACGCAAAATTTCTGTGTGTTCCTGTCCCCAGTTTTTGATTGAAAAATCAGGTTTGATTAATGCGTAGAGAGGTTTAACCCTTTCTGCATAATTTAGAATGTATGTTCTTCCAAAATTTAAGAAACCCAGGATCGATTGTAAGTTTTTTAGCGTTTTTGGAGGTCGGAGCAGCGCACACTTTTCTAAAAAGTTAGCTGCCAAGCTCTTGCCTTCACTTGAAAGCTCATATCCTAAAAATAGGACATTGAGATGGGCAATTCTGGACTTTTTAAAGTTGAATTTGTAACCCTCAGAGGCGAATCCCAGTATAATGGTGCTCACCCTGTTCAAGTGTTTCACTAGGTCATCGTCTGTCAGATATATGTCATCGACATAGGACAATGCCTCATTGTCATAAATTTGTAGTAACTCCATTACCCTCGCTGAGAATAAACCTGGGCTATTCTTGAACCCTTGTGGGAGTCGACAAAAGTGACGCTGGGTCCCCATTATGGAGAATGCTGTTAAGTACCTGCTTTCAGGTGCTATGTTTTGACAAAAGAAACCATTTGAGATGTCTAATGTTGTTTTATATTTTTTACGCACAATGTTATTCATTAATGCTGAGCTATGTGCACTTTGCACTGCAAAAGTTTTAGAACAAGTGTTTAGATGTCTGTAATCCAAAACTAGACGATATGTTTTGTCTGGTTTGGAGACAGGAAACAAAGGATTGTTCATTGAGGAGGTGCATGTTTCAATCACCCCTTGGTATTCAAGTTAATCTAAGATCTCCCTGACCTGTTTTTTAGCTTCTTGCTTTATTGGGTACTGCCTTTGTGCAGTTAGTTCATGTTTCAGATGTATTTTATGGTGAGGTGAATCCTCATCCCATCCTACATGATTTTTATATAATGCTGGGGCCTGGGCCACTGCCCATTTCCTGGCATATGTATATTTTAGGTGAATTGGAATATGGTTGGAGAAGGCAGGCATAATTATGTCCTCGCCGTGTGGGCACTCCCTGACATATTGTGGTGGCCAGTCCTTTTCTGCTAGAAGTATGTCATAGCCCTTTGATAGTTTTTCCCAAAAAGTGCTTTCACCTGTCTAGGTTTGTCTCCCTCCATCCGGAGTGTTATGTCATATAACTTTTGTGGAGTACTAACCCTGGTGTCTACAGTCTCAACTGTGATGTACTCATTCAAGTCCACTATCTCCAGAAGTTCCCTCAGGTTCTGGCGAACTATTGTGACTTCTGCTGCACTGTCCAGCATGGTCTGAGCCCATTCTCCGTTCTTGAGTTGCGTTCTCAGTATTCTCGGCATGTCTTTAGACCTGCTACTTTCTTTTTGGAGAATTGAGGTTTTGCTTTAGTTTTTGGAGCGTGTTTGTCGTCTTTCGATGTCACGCGTTCTTCTCTGTGTTCCGTCCGTCCTCTTCTTTCCGAAGTCTGTGGTGAGATCTGAAAGGGACGAGAGGAACGTGTATCAGTATCATGATACCTATCAGGTTTTCTCAAATTATCCCTATTCCTGAGGTTATACCTCCTTTCAGAGGGCTCCTTTTGAGGAGACCTACCTCGGGATTGAGAACGTTTCTCGTTTGATTTTTGTTTAGTAGACTCCCACTTCTTTTTAGAAGATGTAGGAGTTTGTTTTATTGAGTCCTTCTCAGGACTTTCAGATAGTTTTGGTTTCAGTGGTCTTCCACCCAAACTATCTCTGCCTAATTCTGCATAAGATTGTTCTATAATTCTGGGTAGCTCAATTTGATGTTCTGTAACTTCGAATTCCCTCAATTTTTGGCGGATCGCCACTGCTGCTGCCTCCCCTTTAATATTAGATAATATTATTGTTGATACCTGCTCGAAATTTTTCAGTAACTTCATACCCAAATTTAGAGAAGGCTCTGCCTCATATTCATTTTGAATTTGTTTTAGGACATCAGGTATTACCGCAATTGATGGAATACCATGTGTTTTAGTATAGATGGCAGCAAAGACTGAGCCCCAAGTGGTGCAGTCTTCCAGTTGTGGTGTGATCCCCATCGGTAAACTGATTGTTAGGATTCTGTGTTTCTCATGCGGGCTAGTATTTGGAAATACTGCTTCGATTTGAGTAATTTTTTGAGCTATCCAAAATGGAATTTGCTCACGTTTTGTGGGCATTTTACCCATGACTGCGTATAGTCTGTGGTGTAATTTTTAGTGTATTCCCCTGTTGGGGAGTTGGATTTGGATATGTCAATCGTGGTCGGACTGTAAAAGTCCGCATGACATATTGGACCAATTGTCTGTAGATTTTTATTAACTCTTTTATTTGAGTATGTAATTCCTCATCTGTCATTATATCCAGTTCAGGATGAGGTGTGTAGCCGGCTAAAATCGGCCATGTTGCTCCTGGTCTACCTAGTGGACCGAGCCTGGTAATGTTTTTGTGATGTTTTAGGGCGTCTTTAAACCAGAGCTGATGCTCTTGGTATTTTAATGGAATTTCAATATCCTCGAAAGGAATGTATTCCTCTGGTAGATCATCTTCTTTGTAGAAGTGAAATGTTTGTGATGTTGGATTGCATTCCGGAAGTAGTACCCATGAATAGAATACCTCTGTCTGAAATGATTCATGTGCCTCTATCACGAAAACTGCTCTACCTCCTCTTGGCGATAGGCCATGTTTTATAAGTTTTAGAGTTATGGCTCTTCTTAAGTTTTGAGGGATGTGAACCACACCCTCCTCAGTTTCATTTAAACCTGTAAGGTTAAAAACTGTTGCTTGGGCTGGATCAGTTGTACCTCAACTCAATGGTACTTATTTTATCCACCTCAGAATGATGAAGGGCTGCACAGACCCCGCATCTATTCACTTCAGAATGATAAAATGCTAAGTAGACCTGGTAGCATCTGAACTTGTGACCATGAAGTCACACACATGATCCCACAGAGGGGCATTACCTGTCATGCATGTTGTGTAAAACGCCGTACACAGGTAGGAGTAAATTAGTTGGGTCTTAATTGCTTGGTGCTGCGGCTGCACGTGTCATGCAACACCTTGCATGTTGCCTGCTAAGGCACATCATGGTACTTGTAGTGTAACTGCATCTATATGTCTGTTATTTCCTGGTCGTTATCAATCATTACGTGCGTGAGCCTTCCCAGTGCTCATCAACAACGTAAACCGAGTGGTAGCCCTTTGGCTCCGTTCCAATGTTCTCCTCTTAAGTACTTTCTTCCACTCGTGAGCCTATTCTTGTAATTCCTAAAATTTTTATTAACAGGAATTGGTAGCCTGTGTTTCCAGTTAAATGTAACAATGTATTTCAAAGCATTTATAACCTATCGTCATGACATGGAGCAGGGGGTGTCTTTGTGTGCTTTAGCTAATCAGGGAGTTTAGCTACTTATGGGACCGTAAATGTAAATGTAATATTAACTGTGATACTGCGCCACTTTATTTATTTATTTATTTAATTTCTTTTTTGTTTTTGGTATTCTAACTAGCAGGGTCTCATCGCCATCGAATGATGATGAGACTTCAGCAACACGTAATAATTTGGAAACAGGATATACTAATATAACAATAATATTCACGGGGAACTCAAGGACTCTCAACTTGCACGTTTAAAAATACATTTGCAGTCCTAGTTATTCTTGTCTCGCTAAAACAGATCAAATACAGTTATTAAATCGGTGTACAAGCCACCGGTCTTGATACTGAAAACTACACAAAATAGAACATGTGAACACGAAATAATCACAATCTGAACTTAAAGTGGAAGTGTTGGAAGAATCAGATAGATGGAGGGGGTAAGGGAGCTGACAAGAGGAATGGAGATACGGCTCCACCCCCCCTTTGGCTACCAATTGGCGTAGACAAATGGTAGGCAAAAAATGTGAGAGACAGAAAAAAGAGGCGCAATGAAGGTGCAATGTTGAATGGCAGTAAGTGAACAGCTACCTAGCGGGGTTGCTGATGCTAATGAAAAGGGAATGAAGCAACCCAGACAACAGTTGCCTGGCGGGGTTGCGACTAGTAGAGAGGAAAAAAAATGTAGGCAACCCAGACAACAGTACTAACTGGCAGCCCTGTCACTCTGCTAATGACTGTAGAGTTGGCAGGGCAGCAACAGAAGGGACGGGGCTGGGAGGCACTGTGGTGGGGCAGCAGGGCGGACAAATGCTTAAAAAGGAACAGAAGCACAAAAAACAGAAACAATAGACAATAAATAAATAATTACTACATAAAAATAATGCATATGCAAAAATAAGTGTGATCACAATGAGAAATGTGTTGCAAGAGAAGGAGGGGGGAGAGAGCAGCTGATGAGGACAGAGCAGGGAGGGGCGAGGTGGAGCTGCGAAGGGCAGAGGTGCACTTCCTCGTTCTGCGAGCGCGCTGAGCAGAAGAAGGCGGGTGGAATCTGTGAAGGGCACAGAGCCTCCGAGAGAGATAGTTCCTCTTTTCCGAAGTGTGCAGCTAAAAACCGAGAGGTGCGCCTGGCAGAGAGAGATATGAACTGGAGAGATAAGAATAAGAAGACACCCAAGCCATGCAGAATGGAATCGTAAGAGAAGGAAAAGGACACGGCAGAAAGGGAGAAAAAAGAATGAGTGAAAGCATGTGGAAGAAACCCGAGAAAATAAACGTGCATTTAAAAGAGCACCCTATCAAAAAATACACATGAGAAACGAAATGAGAAGGGGCAGGTGAAGAGGCGAAGAGCAGAGAAAGGGGGGCGTGGGGGCGCTAGGAACCAAATAGAAAACACAATAAATCAACAAAATGGTGTAGAGCACATCCGACAAACCGCAGTACAATGATGCTTAAAACACAGTAAAATCCATACACTGTGATACAATATGGTGCAGAGAAGGCAGGGCACATGCTTAGGGCAGCAAACTCGTTAGAAGAAGTAGACCACACCCTATATAATACAACGCACGCAACCTATAGTCAGCAGTCAGAATTTAGACACTTGTGCACAGTGCCAAGGACGCAAAAGCCCTGTGTCAGAATTTAGACAAACATGGACAGTATCAAGGATTCCCAACCTGTGGCAGAATTTAGATACCCACGTGCATATTTTAAATACCCACGTGCAGTACCAAGGACTCAAACCTGTGGCGGCATTTAGATACCGATAAGCAGTATCAAGGACTTCCAACCTATTTAGGATTTTAGATACCCATGTGTCAAGGACTCTAACCTATATATATATATAATATTATTCCTTCAAATAAGGAACGTCAACCTGAAGCGAAATGCATCATAATACATATGGAAGCAGAAAGCACTATGAAACAATGCTGAAAACTGCCAATAGAAAATAAGCAGAAGGAAACCAAGACGGAGCCGATGAGAGCAGAACGGAAAGTACCGAAGAACCTCGGGGAGATGTGACCAGCCACAGAGGACGTCGTGGCAAGACAGCAGACCACAGGGGGACAAAGGAGCAGACACAAGGGAGACCCTGGAGGGCTGAGGCAGCCAGACCTACCCCTCCACACACGGCACACCCTGTGGTAAATTCAAGGAAGAAAAAAGAAAACTATACCTGACTCACCCAGGTGGCCGTGAGGAAAGGAGAGTCTGGGGGCAGCCGCAGGTGTGTCCCAGGTGTGTCCTATGTCCGCACTGTAGAGGACCCGCCAACGAGACCTTCATGTTCGTGGTCGCCAGCTGTTTGGGGGTAAATGTGTGGTCACACCCTTCTGCTTACCGGCTCATGAGAGCACGACCCACACTCTGCTCGTACACTAAGAAGAAGGAACAACGGTGTGAAATACAGTGGCACTTTATTAAGCAACTCAACAAAACAAGGAACTGTTCATCGTCAAATGTTTCTCATGAACACATGAGCAGGATGAACTAAAAGCAACAACAATCATATACATCATATTTTAAGTCACGAATAGGCAAGTGCCTAGAAGGCAAATCTTAACTAAGAGAGCAAGAGGCCATCCAAGAGTACACAATTTAAGCTAGGATAAATGTAATGACTTGGGTGTGGATGAGCTAAATTAGAGGGGCTGACAAAGCCAAAAGGCTAGCAATCAGAAAAGAGCATTACCACCTTGAGAGTAGAAGTAGAAGTTCTAGGCCCCAGATCAGGAGAACGGTCGACCGGGAAACCTCACCATACAAGACGCTGGGAGAAGAGTTCGGGCGTGAACCTGGGTGCAAATCTTTTATATGGCTTAATGCAGAACTCCTACCCACGTCTGACGTGGGTTCTTGACGTGGGCCCTTGACCGCACGCTTACAGTAACTTCGGAGTTTTGAGAGAACAGAGAAGTGGTATCATGGTGAAACAGGTGCTTTTAGCAGTGGTCAGTGCTCTTGATCGCAAACATTAAAAAAGATAACTTCCATCGTAAGATGCTCGGAAATTTATATTTTATACATTATTTCTATGCCAGGCAGCCAGACAGCCGTCGTTTGGTTTCGCTTGAGCAAGCTTGGAAAGTTTCTTAACTAAAAATATTGCAAACATTGCTTGTGAAAGACCAAGATGTACCAGCCGAACCTTGCCTACGTGTTATCTGAGCTATTCTTGTAGCTGTGGAAATTTTCCATGGTTGGCCGGGCTGCCTCGCACTGCTGTACATGACAGAAATATGTTTTTAAGATCAATGGGGCCTGGTAGATTTTATTTATTGAAAAAGACAAAAGGGGTAGTGAGCTTGGGCCTATGTGTGTATGTATCTAAAGAGGTGTGAACTGTTATGGAACCTACTAAATGTTTGAGATAAAATGGTGGGGCCTATATGTGGGTTTCATGCTGCCTGAGCAGAGCAGGATTCTGCATGGGGGATTTTTATATGGTAAAACGGGACCCTGCTTCAGCTGGGCACGTGAGTAGTAGGTAGTGGCCATATCAATGGCTTGCTCTGTAGTCAGATGAGTGTGCTGGCGCAACCATTTCTGTGTATTAAAAGGAAGAGCGTCCAAGTACTGCTCGAAATAAACTTTGTCCATTATCTCTTCTTTTGTGCTCACAGTCGGGGTTAGCCATTTATCAGCAGCCATCTTTCAACAGAAAAACAATGTCTTTGGGTTTTCCCCTGGGGCACCCCTCTCCTTCCGGAAGCGCACCCGATACGCTTCTGCATCAAGCCCCAGGTGGTCCAGTATTATGGTTTTAATATCAGCATATGGGGTATTCCCTGCTGCGTTGGCCACCTGATAGGCGGCTTGCGCTTCACCGGTTAAGAGGGGAGCTAAGAAAAACGGCCACTTCTCTATGGGCCAACCACAGGCCTGTGCGGCTCGTTCAAAATTGAGAAAGAAGGCGTCGGGGTCTTCCCCCGACACATATTTTTGCAGCGATACCCCAGAGGGTCCGGGGGTTAGGTTCCGGTGTTCTCTAGGGGTAGAGGTAGGTTGATCAGTCATCACCTTTTGTAAGCCCTCTCTCTGAGCGGATATGGTGTCCCTGAAGGTGTCTCTGTCCGCCTGGGCCGACGTCATCTGACGCTCCACGGCCCATCCCAGCTTCTCCTGGCCCTTTACCAAGTGCTGTATTAACGCGTCCATCGTGGGGGTACAGATGGAGGTGTCTATGCCCGCATTCTCCACCACTTGTTGCGGGTTGGTAGAAAGGGGCAAGAGACTAGGTTGTGACAATGATGGTTTTATTGGGTTTAGAACACGCCTTCTTCGAGTAGCCAGTCTATAGTATGGTATAGGTGATAGCGGGGGCTTGTCTTTGGCTTCCCGGTCCCTCGACGAGGTCCGCCCTCTTCTCTTCCACTCCAGCGCGAGCCCGTCCGGACGTGGAAAGGTGGAAAGAAAACAAACAGGGGACTTTGTGTAAGTGTTGTGTGCTATCACACGAGTATGGAAGGGGGGGAGTGAGGGGTCACACAGTGAACAGCACGTCTAAATAGGTGAGGAAAGTGCTCAGGGAGGGAACACCTGGAAACGGGGACCCTTAGTTTAGGTATCAGGTCTCTCCCTTTTACCCACCCAGCCCGCCAAACGCTCGCGTACCTGCGAGAGCCACGCTCCTCCTGGAGCGTGGCTGGGCGAATCACGGGACCGTTGGCCTACTGGCTCTCCTCCGTCTCGCGACCACGCCGCCTCCTCTCCTTCACTCGATACCGTCCGGTTCACTCTCCTCTCGACTCCGTCTGCTTCCTCGACTCCTCCGGTGATGCCACACACCGACTTCCGCCTTCCTCCTGTTTTTGTGGGCCAGGCCTCCTCCTCGTCATCACTGTGGGCGTGGTTTACAGTCTTCCCAGTTAAAGGGACGGCGTTGATTTTCTTCTTCTCCTCCATACGCTCGTATGTCTGAGCAATTCCACTCATCCTGCTGCTGAGAAAGAAGAGGGTAAATGGTGGTTGTCACATTCCCCCAGTCCTCTGGTCGTTCTGCCCCCTTCTTGGCCGGGCTCCCCTTGTTACAAAACCCTTCTATAGTTTCTAGAACCCATGCATCCTGGGTTATCTCCCTCTATTTTTCTTTGAAATATTTCAATCTTCCTCCTACACTTTTCGGGATAGAAAAAGTACCAGTCCTCATACTCACCCTGGTTCTGACTTTATCCTGACTTTGTCCTCTTCCTCGGATGCTGCAAGCCCGACTTTTACCTCTTTGAGGGAAGAAATTAACACTTCCCTGTCCTTTCCCATAACCACTTCCTTGGTTCTAGAATTGGGCTCTGAAATTTGCCCGGCCGGTAGCTTGCCCTCTTCTACGGGCCCGACCATAAAAACCACTGTTGTTAAAGACCCTGCGCATTGAATAATGTACCTTATCCAGACTGGTGAATGTACGCACATACTTAGTTAAAGACTTAACCATCCCTTCATCAAATAATAGTCCGTGTGCCTCATCGCTGGACTCCTTATTGGCCAAGTCACCCAACTTTGGGTTAATCCTCATTAGGATAGTCTTCCTTCTCTCAGAAAGGATGCCAGCATTAGCATTCCCTAAAAAGCAAATTTCCCTTTGGCACCAACCACGCAATAGAGAAAGATCCAGTTTCAAATTTTTAAGGTAAGCCTCCTCAAAGGCATCAAAAATCTTTGCCAAAGGTCCCAAAATGTCAAGCACCTTGTCCTGACATTGCTTTAATGACCTGTCCAAACCCTTCCTTGGATCCTTCCCCATTTCAAATAGGTAAGTAATGAGCATCGGGTCAAGATTAGGAGCCATAGTAACTTTCACCTCAATGACAGGCCTTGAACATTCTGCCCGCATAATGTTTCTTTCCTCCTTCTCTAAAGGCTTCCTAATTCTAGCTTTTATGCAGTCTGCCACATGATCAAGTGGCCGCCAGTCCTTACCCCTAGGGTGTCTAATGTCCTTTGGACTGAACAAAAACTCCCCGAAAGGATACGCAACTGTATCCTTATTTTTCTCTCTTCCACTATCCTCAATCTCTTCTCCTAAGTTATCCTTATACTCTAGATCTAATGCATACTCATCCAACTCATCATCACTGATGTTAAATGCATCACCTGATGCTCTTCCTTGCTTCCCAGTGTCAAACTGGCTTCCTTGTGTACCGCGTCGGATACCTTTCCCATTTGAGCCGCTTGGGACTCCACTCTGACCCTGTTTTTCATTTAATTGTTTCTTTTTTGTTAAACATTTACCTCCTGGCCCTCTTTCATTCTCTTCCTCCGAAACAGAAAAATACCCTTCTTCCTCATTAATTCTTCTTTTCCCTAGAGCCTGCTTTACAGACTCCTGAATTGCCTCTTTTAGCTCCTTATTTATAATATCTCTTATTATTTTCTCTTGCCCTTCGTTACTACTTTCCATTTTTATTTCAAAATATATATATTTTATATTCCAAAGTACTCCAAATACCTTGCCTATATCCTATTTTCACTTGTTTTAAATTATATGCTAATTCTCCTCTTAAAAAAGCTCATAAACACTCCTCTCAGCTGTTTAACTGCCGTCCCCTTGACACGAAGCACTAATGATGCTTCGTTGCCAAGGGAACTGCCTCGTAGAGCAACAAGCTCTAGAAACAAAACTGCTTGCTTCCAAGCAAGCTCCAATCCTCTAGAAAACTGCCCCAGCGTTAGCCAATGGGAGAGCCCGCTTTCACGCGTGCGTGCGAGTCACAAAGCTCGCTCTCCCAAGCAGTCAGACGCTGGGGAGCCTCGAGACCGTTCGCGTGTGCCTTTACATGAATCAAGGACACGGTAAGCGCGAGCTGAATTTCAAATCCAAACTCGATCGTTAAAGTCCTAAACATGCGCTCGCGCTTGGCAATTACCCTTAAAATCTTACCGCTTGACACAAAAAAGAATACTTAATCCTAAAAGGTCAAACTTTAAACAACTTGTTGCCTAATCAAACTTAAAATTCAATTTACTTAACCTTAATCTGAAAGTATATATCTTATACTCTAAAAACAAACACAATCAGCCCTCAAACATACACCCATAAATTGGATATCACTCAGAATAAATTCAATCAAACAACAAAAGCACTATAATAAAACCAACTAAATAGCCAATACTTATCTTCTCAGAAGCAGCAAACAAAAGAGGAAAAAGATGGTGGTCGCATGATATTTATGGACATGAAGATTCTTTTTTGATTGTGATGTTTAAGGATTCCATGAACTTTTAATGGTGCTGCTCAGAAGTGGGAAATAAAAGTTTAATGCATAATGCTAGCCTCCTGTCTTGACATAAAATTCCACAATGGAGTTCTGCTCTGCACAGTCCTCAGTTGCTACCTTGTCTTTTTGTGGGTACCTTGCAAGTGGGATGAAAAGGCAGAGCGCAATACCATGAGGCAAGAAAAGTTTGAAAAACAAACAAAGCCACCTCCACCACTAAATGACTTTGGATGACCTCAGTCGTTGAAGTGTAATTTGCGTTTTTTAACATGTGTGTCTCTAACATATCCTAGCAATCCAAGCAGTGGGGATGGAGCAAATGCTAAGCTCAGGATCTGATTTATGGATTCAAAAATTTGAGCCCAGTATTCCGTGAGCATCGGACATGTCCAAGCCATATGAAGGAAGGAAGCTTCAAATGCTCCGCACCTCCAACAGCAGTCGTCTTCTCTGACTCCCATTTTAAATAGACTAATTGGCATTCTGTAGTAGCGGTGGATGAATTTAAAATGTATTAGTCTGAGTTTATAGTTAGGTGATAAGTCTGTCATCTGGGCACAACAATATGTCCATTGGTCATCGGACAGAGGGGGATCCATTTCACTATTCCATTTAAGGCGAGCAGCAGAGACAGCCCCAGGTGCATCATTTTGCATATGAGTATACAGTCTGGTAACCAGTTTTCTCGGTGATGGTGTAACCAGCAGATTTTCCAGAGCAGTAAGTGGGGTGGGCTGGGACGGGAAGTCAGCATGTAGCTCCCCACATGCTGCACGGAGTTTATGATATAAAAAAGTTAATCCAAAGGATAGCTGTTGGCCCTCCTCCGCTCTCGGAGGGTCCCTGAATACTCCGCCTGGGTAGAGATCAGCGAAGGTACGAAGCGACATGGACTTCTCTATCTTTTTAGAAATGTCATCCTTAACGTTTGGAAGCATTGGGTTATGCACCAGAGGGATTGAGGGCGCGTACAGAATTTGCGCGCCTGCTCTTCTACGCAACCCATCCCACGCCCATCGTAGAGTCTCGGGAGTATCTATGCAATCTACGGGGCGTTTAAATTTCTGATACACTGCAACTCGGAGTGGAACTGGCGCAACCGCATCCTTCTCAACAGCTACATGAGGTTGAAATGGCATCTGGTGTACCCAATATTGCAGGAACTGCGCCTGGGCGCACAAAGCGTATAGTTTCATGTCTGGGGCGCCCAGCCCTCCCTGTCTGGTCGGTAAAGATAATAACTCCCAGGAGACCCTGGCCTGTCCTCCGGCCCATACCAGAGATATTAGCAGAGATCGCAGTGTCCTGAAAAAGGATTGAGTAAGTATAAGCGGGAGATTCACGAATAGATACAAAAATGTAGGCAATACAACCATTTTAGCCAATGCGATTTTCCCTGCTATTGAGAGTGGGAGTTTAGCCCACAGGGATACCTTGTCCTCCAACCAAGCAATTTCTTTCCCAAAATTCAGACTCCAGAGCTCCTGCAGGTCCCTGCTTATCCAGATGCCTAGGTATTTCACAGCTCCATTTTCTCAACGCAATGGGAACTCCGAGCTAACTGCCCTTGTATTGTCAGTGAGAGGAAATACTACCGATTTAGACCAATTGATGGTTACCCCTGAGAGACCTCCAAATTTGATGAGTTCCCTTAACATTTTATCCAGATTACATTCAGGGTTCAAAATATACAGTGTTATGTCATCAGCATAGAGCGAAATCGTGAGACTTCTAGTTCCAAATCCTATGCCTATGTCAGTGTGGTGTTGCCTGATGCGGGAAGCTAGCGGCTCCATGGCGATGGCAAACAATAGGGGAGATAATGGACATCCCTGCCTGGTACCTCGCGTAATTGGGAGCGGGGTGGAGATCATATCATTCACCCGCACCCTAGCCAGTGGTTCAGTGTACAACAGTCGTATCCATCTGAGGAAAAGGGGGCCAATTCCCATACGTGTCAGAATGTTGAAGAGGTAAGGCCACTCGAGCGAGTCGAATGCCTTAGTGGCATCCAAGAAGACCGCCGCTGCCTGAAGATCAGGGTGTAGGTAATGTAAGACTGAGAAAACCGTCCGAAGGTTATGGGAGGTGGACCTTCCAGGTATAAAACCCGATTGATCAGGCAACGCTATCATGGGAAGTAAAGGTTGCAGCCTATTTGCTATTAGTTTTGCCAAAATTTTAACGTCTACGTTAATAAGTGACAGTGGTCTGTATGAGTCTAGCTCAGTGTCAGGTTTACCCGGCTTTAAAAGAGTGATGATGATGGCTTCCCTCATTGACTGAGGAAGAATCCCCGTGTCACATGCCTCTTCATAGACCGCGAGGAGTTTGGGTGCCAGTTCCTCGGCATATGCTTTGTAAAATGCGGTCGTCAGGCCATCAGACCCGGGAGCTTTATCCAGAGGCAGACTGTTAATAACATCTTTGACATTGGTCACTGAGAACGGCAGGTGCATGTATTCCCGGTGTCTGTCATTAAACCATACCAACGCCACTGAGTCCAGGAATTCCTGCATACCGTCCGGGCATACAGTTTGTGTAGCCGTGTATAGATAGGTATAATACGATGAGAACTCATTTAAGATGTTTGGGGAGCCCCTGACGGTATCGCCATCTGGGTTCCTGATTTCGGGGATAAAGGCCTTAGAACGAGGGCCTCGAAGCATACCAGCCAGCGTCCTCCCCAGTCTGTCCCCCTCGCCATATCCTCTGGCTACCGCATATTTCCCCAGGAACCTCACCTCACGTTGCGCTTCCTCCTCATATTCTAGCAACTTAACTTTCAATTCGGCCAAAAGGGCATCCTCCCCTCCCGCTTGTATACGGGTCTCCAGATCCTTAATTTGTGACTCAATATTACACAAAGTCCTTCAAATTGCCTTAAGAACACCTGCCTGGCGTGAGATACATTGACCCCTGATGACCACCTTGAACGCTTCCCATAGAGAGGCCTCAGTGTCAACTGAACCTGTGTTAAGTGTGAAGTAATCATTGATATCAGTGCATATTTCTTCTTTAAATGCCTCGTCCAGGAGCGCCTGTGGGGGCAGTCTCCAAGAGAAGGCCTTTCGTGTAGTGTTTGGTAAGGATAGAGTGACCAAGCACGGTGAGTGATCTGATAGGGTTCTCGATAGGTGCTTGACATCCACCACCCAGCTGGCCACATCTTTCGTCAGTAACCAATAGTCTGATCTAGACCAGGCGCGATGGTGTTCGGAGAAACAGGTGCCCACTTTAGTCAATGGATTGCGAAGTCGCCATATGTCTATCATTTCGCCCTCTTCTAATATGGTGTTTAATACTCTGTTTGCTGCAGGGTGATGTGTCCTAGCTGTGCCTTGTCTGTCTAACTCATCATGAAGGATAGCGTTGAAATCCCCGCCCCAAAGTGTCGTGGTGCAACCTGTGGCTCTAACTTTAGCCCAGATGTCCTGAAAGAAGTTAGGGGAATCTATATTTGGGCCATATAGTGCTACAATCGTCAGTAAAATGCCACCTAAATACCCTAGGAGTATGACGTATCGGCCATCAGGGTCAGTGTATGTTTCCCTCTCTCTCCAATCTATGCCTCGTTTCATCAACACCGCCACTCCTCTTGAGAAATTCGAGTACACTGACGTGTAGGTCGAGCCCCAGCGCCTATGTCTGAGTTTTGTCGATTCCTGAGAGCGGAGGTGGGTCTCCTGCAGCAGGCATATGTCGATATTGTGTCTTGTGAGGTATGCCTGAACTAATCTCGCCTTCCTACTGTCATTAAGGCCTCGTATGTTCCATGTTAAACAATTCACCTTAGTCTCGTGGTCGTCTGTGAAGTTGCACGTGCGTCATCTTTGTGCCCAATCTGACATACATTTCTGCCAATGTGCATAGTGGTAGTGTTGTCATTCAGCGGCCACACGTCCACAAACAAACCTAGAACGAACCCAACCCTGGTCCCCCCTCCCACAACAACCCCCCAATCAGGTTGAAGCAATAACCCCCCCGATAAAACTCAAAACAGACAATAGCAGGGAAATCTCCCATGGGGGCGCAAGAGTACCGGCCTCTTACCCTACCGTAGCAGGGTGGCCGAGAAACTGCAAGAGACTAAACCTGTAATATAACTAACCATACATAACAGGTGGTTGTAAGGCAGTATATATGATTACCATCTCTTAACTTGTGGTTACAATCATACACCTTCCTTAGCTGCCGCAGCCGATGTGACTAGATAAACAAGCGAGTGTGAGTGCAGTTGAGGCCTATCGCATTTAAAGCTGTGTACCGTGCCATAATAGTATAATTATAAGTAAATACGGTGCACACATGTGTTACAAAGAAGGACCGGCTTGAAATTACGGAATCTGAATACAGTGCATGGCGTTTACCAGAAATACGAGCAGTGGTGTTAGAGAGAACACCGTAGCTCACAGACTGTAATTATCTATTATTCAGTCATTGTCACTTAGCTGCCTGCCCACTGCGTCCTCTGGTCCCGGGTTTTTCTTGTGCTGTTTACCGCCCACGTGTTTAGCGAATTTGAAGGCGGATTTGGAGTCAGTAAAAAAGTGAGCGGAGCCATCATAGGAGACTTTGAGTTTAGCGGGGTAGAGCAAAGAGTAAGGAATCTGCGCCCGCAATAGGATCTTCTTTGCAGGCAAGCATTCTCTTCTGGCGGCCTGCACCGCTGGGGTGAAGTCCGGGTAAAAGGCGAGTTGATTTCCCTGGTGGGTTATTGTGCTCATTGTGCGGGCCTGCCGCAGCACCATATCTCGGTCCTGATAGTTCAAGAGCCTCGCCATTATGGGCCGCGGAGGGGCCCCCACCGGAGGTCTCGCTCCCAGAGTGCGGTGGGCCCTCTCCACCGCAAAAACTGGAGATAGATGTGCAGCAAACAGGTCATGAAGCAAATCTGTCACAAAGACTTCCATCTTCGTGATTGCCGTCGTCTCCGGTACTCCCGTAATGCGTAGGTTATTTCGTCGCGATCTGGCCTCTAAATCTTCATTCTTGGCAAGGATCACGTGTAGGAGTCTGTCCATCTGAGATAGTTGTTCCTTGGTCTCCACCAGAAACTCGTGCAAATCGGTATGTTTATTTCCTAAGACATCCAGCCGGTGTTCATGTTCTCCGACTTGTGACTTCACTGACTCTATTTGTGCTGTGAGGGTGTCTAATTTGGCATCTATTGTCCATAGGCTAGAGCGCATCTCCAACATAAGTGTGCGCAGATCTTCTCCCTGGTCATCGCGCTGCCCATCAGTGGACCCACCCACAGCGATCTCCGAATCTGACTCTTGTTGTCTGGTGGATCGGCGCTGTTCAAAACTTATTTTGGGCTGTTTGGCGTCCTGTTTGCCCATGGTGGAGTGGTATTTATGACCTATCCCCTCACCGCACGCACCCCACAGGCAGCCCCTCTTCGCCGGCGTCATAGACCACCCACACAGTTCGTGGGTCTGCAATACCCCAGGGTGACCAGTATGCTGTGGGATTCACCAGTTAGCGCCCCCGGAGCAATTAGACCCACCTGCGTCAGGGCACGTCTGTGGTCCCACCTCCAGGTACCAGCAGTAGCAGTCCAAAACACCGCAGGGCCTGATGGGCACGCCACTGCCACGGGGTTCACGCCTCTGGATCTCAGATATTTGGCTTTACTGGTCTAGTGCCATCCGCCTTGAGTCGTCCGTGTGCATCCTTGAGTATTCGCACGCCAGTCAGTACAGCACGGTTCAAAAAATGGCGGAGGGCCAAGTCTTTGGCATCACATCCGCGCTAAAGTCCCCAATCTCAACAGGGCAGTCTCTCTGTCTCAGCTTCAGGCCATCCGACAGCACACAACAGCGACTCGGCGACTCGGGGCTATCCCACTTGTTATAATGTGATCACCAGTGCTCCCGCGATGTGGACAGCAGTGTCGCAGTCGATCTAAAATGGCGCCTCAGGTGTTGCCCCGCGATGTCATTCCGCAGGGCCCCCACACAGTTGCACTAAATCTCGGCTGTGGGCGCAGGTTCACCCGCACATACTGCTCCACGCTTTGGGGTCGATCGATTCCTCCAGCAAGACCCTCGCTGTCACATTGGCCCGCCGTGGAGCGGGAGTGCACGGCACAGCTCCGCAAGGGTCCCGCCTCACCCTGCACGCCCGTTCATGTCCTCCGGGGAACACCTCACAGCAGTCCGGCTCTGCACACGGGGTGGTCTCAGGGTGTTGACCGCAGCATCGGGTCCCAGCGCAACCTACCCGAAGATGTAGGGTTGCCAGCTCCGTTCGGTCACAACAGCTTCGTATGGGCCCACAGCGAGACCGCGGCTTAGAGTAGCCAGGGAGGCCGGGTCACGCTTCCAGCAGCTATCGCCTGCATCTGCCGCGCTGCCTTCCGGAGACCGCAGGTAAGCGGTTAAGGATTCGACACGGCCCAAATTCCTTCCGCCAGTCACCACATGTTGCGTGCCTTCCGCTTGGTCGGGAAGACAGGATTTGCCTCTATAAAATGTGCGGATAAATGAACGTTCAGATCTCGGCCGGCGGAGCTCACTCAAAGAGCAGCCATTCCGCAGCTCGGCAAGCCATGCCCCCCCTCAGTAGTTGAAGTGAGCAAGATTTAATGAGAACCACATTCCCAATCTTTTTCTAAATTTATGATAACAGTTCCCCTACTTTTTGTTAACAAAACTGTTCCAGAACACATAATTCCAATCTTTCAGGTGTCTCTCGTTGCAAGGGAAGTGGGGGTTGGGGGAGGGAGGGTGCCTGTTCTGTGAAACCAAGGGAGAAGCAGACAGAGAAATAAGAAACACACCTTCTCCTCAGTGTGCCTTCTCCTTGAAAGAAATGTAAATGTGAGCAAATCCAAATGCTGCTTTGGAGCCAGTATGTGGTTGTAATTGGTGGAGTCATTTGAACCTTCATGGTGACAAATATTAATTCTTTTTGAGAGGTATTGTAAGGATATTTCACATTAGTTCTGGAGTGTACTCTTTTAATAAAATTATAAAAAAACACATTTGCACTAGGTACAGTCTGATTCCAATTACTAAAACTATATATTTTTAATGCACTTGCTTAATGTTAAACACTAAAGGACAGATTTATTGGCAAACCAAAGTTGCTATGCTGAGTTGCACAAAAGAGCCAGCAGATTAGTGCCATGTCAACTAAGATATGTCAGTTTCCCTCTCTTTCTACCCTGGCGCATTTTTGGCTGTCTTGCACCAAGCCCACACCCTGGCACCTTAGTACAAGGGTGGATACCTGATGAAAAGCATAGATTTTGTACTGGAACACAACCTTTCCAGTACACAAACTATGATTTAACACTTTTCTCACTTTGTACATGTGAAGCACACATGGAAAAGTGGAAAAATGTGGCAACTTTTCAAAGTTGCTTCACTGTTACGCCTGCCTTGAGGAGGTATATATTTTTGGCACAAATCCCTGTCTATCAATGTTAGTAGATCGAGATTTGCGACAAAACCCATAGGTGGTTGCATGGGAATGCCCATGTATCACCCGTGATACACCCCCTTGAAGCAAAGTAGCATCAAGTAGTACATAAAGCTACTTAGCATTACTGAAGGCAACTTTCCAACGCAATCATGATTTGGTTGGAAAGTAAATCCCACCACAACACTTTGATTTGGTTTTTCTCCACTTTTGTGACTCAAGTCTGGCACAAAGTGTTAGTAAATCTCCTCAAACATTTTCCTGCACCCTATCTTATACTGTGCCTAATTCCATTTTTAAATCATGACTTGCATATTCACAGTGCTTTCAGTCACAGGATGGGACCTTGTAGCACTATAAATATACATGTCACTAACCCCCAGTGAGCCAATGAGAATTCAGTTCTGCGACTGCTTACCCACACAAAAAAACTACAGTTATCGCAGTAACCAACTGAGTTTTCATAACATAAAATAATGCATTTCCCATGGATTATTTTAATGTAGCTCCCATACATCTTTTATGCACTACAACCAGTGGACAAAACACATAATTATTTTGTGCGTGGCTGTTATGACTCTAAATTAGACCATCCGGCCACACATGTATTGGATTACTGGAATGATATAGCTTTAGCCTTGCTGAGCAACTCACACAGGGAATACCTAAGCCAGCCAGTTTCGATAGAGGAAATCATGGCTGTGATTAAGAGACTCCCAGCTGGCAATGCCCCAGGTATTGATTGGCTTGCAGCCAAATTTTACAAATAATCTGCTAACATTTTAGCCTCTCAATTTTTGAGGAATCCTACACTAAGCAACTCCTCCGCCAACCATGAGACAGGCTGTCCTAATCACTCCCCTTAAACCTTAGAAATCCTCTGAGTGCTGTGACTCATATGGACCCCTGTCTCTAATTGTGACGTCAAGATCCTAGCTAAGTTATTAGGCAACGGGCTCCTCCCATTATTTCCCGACATATCACTGCCGGACCAAGTGGGCTTTATACCTGGCCGCTCCATGGTGCACAATTTATGATCCTATTAGACCCAACACTGGATGTAACTGCTGTGTTCTTGGGCATTTGACTTTGTGGCATCGCAATATTTCTTTATCATACTAACGGGTATGGAGATAGTGTGTTTTTTTGTTATTTGAATTAAGCTGTTGCATACTAATCCCATTACACACCTTAGAACAAACAGTCTCACATCGGCACCCATAAACGTTTTCAGAGGTACACACCAGGGTTGCCCGCAATCCCCAATTCTTTTTGTGCTATTATTAGAATCATTGGCAGCTAAACTTTTGCCAAACAGCATGCAGGACTCATCACGCAACCTGTTAATATCACTACATGTGGAGAGCACGACAGTTTACATGTGGAACCCCCATGTAAGTCTTACTCCGATTCTCATGGTGTTACACCCAGATCAGTGCGTCCAAAACGTAACGAGTGAACGCTGTCAACATGACAGGAGTCCCGCCCACTAGCGATCATAGGACGTGGAACAATGTCATGGAATAATATATACATGCATACTTATGTTAAACAAACATTGGCATAGCCAATAGGTCTCGCTTTTGGGACCTTTTAAGTATTTAGTTATGCAGCACCATATTCTTGGTGCAAGAACATGAACTGTTGCTTGGCTAAACACTTATAAATGCTATGGCAATGCTTGTTGGCTATACTGTGTGTTTGACTGAGTTTACAGGCAGCGAATATTGATTTTAATAGATGTTGGACTGCATTTCCTCCTTGCATTAATTGGTATAGAGATATAGCTTTTATGGATTGATTTTGCAGTGATGGGATTGATCTAGGTGGTTATTGTACCGCTGTCTTTGTTAAATATTGTGTAGACATACTGAGTCATACAGACAGACAGAGTTAGACAGAGTCAGACAGACAGTGTCAGATAGAGTTAGACAGACAGTGTCAGACAGAGTCAGACAGACAGTGTCAGACAGACAGACAGAGTCAGACAGACAGTGTCAGACAGACAAACAGACTCAGACAGACAGTGTCAGACAGACAGTGTGAGACAGACAGACAGAGTTAGACAGACAGACTAAGACAGATAGACAGAGTGAGACAGAGACAGAGTTAGACAGACAGATAAAGACAGACAGACAGATATACTTAGACAGATAGACAGACAGACAGAGATAGACAGCTTCAGACAGACAGAGTCAGACAGACAGAGTCACACAGTCATTGACTTAGAGTCATTCATACAGAGTGACAGACAGAGTCAGTGAGACAGACAGAGTCAGACAGAGTCAGACAGATAGACAGACAGACAGAGTTAGTGAAACAGAGTGAGTCAAACAGACAGAGTTAGTCAGACTCAGTCAGACAGAGTGATAGGTAGAGGCAGTTAGAGTGACAGGCAGAGTCAGTTATACAGAGTGACAGTCAGAGTTAGTCAGACAGTTGCAGACAGAGTCAGTCTGACAGAGTGACAGACAGAGTCAGTTAGACAGAGTGAGAGACATAGTCAGTCAGATACAGTGACAAACAGAGTTAGTCAGACAGAGTGACAGACAGTCATCCAGACCGAGTGACAGACAGTCAGTCTGACAAAGTGACAGACAGAGTCAAGTCAGACAGAGTGACAGACAGAGTCAGTTAGACAGTCACAGACAGAGTCAGTCAGATATAGTGACAGACAGAGTCAGTTAGATAGAGTGACAGACAGATTCAGTCAGACAGAGAGACAGACAGAGTCAGTTAGTCAGAGTGACAGACTGAGTCAGTTAGACAGTGACAGACAGACATATTCAGACAGACAGAGTCAAACAGACAGAGTCAAACAGACAGAGTCAAACAGACAGAGTCAGACAGATATACAGAGTTATACAGACAGATAGACAGAGTCAGACAGAGTCAGACAGATAGAGTGAGACAGACAGTCATACAGACATAGTCAGACAGAGTCAGACAGATTCAGATAGACAAACAAAGACAGACAGAGTTAGACAGACAGACAGATAGAGTCAGACAGACAGACAGAGACAGACAGAGTCATACAGATAGAGACAGACAGACAGATAGAGTCAGAGAGACAGACAGTCACAGACAGAGTCAGTTAGATACAGTGACAGACAGAGTCAGTTAGATACAGTGACCGAATAGAGTCAGGTAGATAGAGTGACAGACAGATTCAGTCAGACAGAGTGACAGACAGAGTCAGTCAGTGAGAGTGACAGACCGAGTCAGTTAGACAGACAGTAACAGACAGACGTAGTTCGACAGATAGTGTCAAACAGACAGAGTCAAACAGACAGAGTCAGACAGACAGATATACAGAGTTATACAGACAGATAGACAGAGGCAGACAGATAGACAGAGTCAGACAGATAGAGTCAGACAAAGTCAGACAGACAGAGTAATACAGACATAGTCAGATAAGTGTCCCGTTTCTCATTCAGCTACTTATGCTTTTCTAGCCAATGACCCTTTCCTGAAGAGTCAAAAAGGGAAACTACAAGTCCCATAATACAACCTGCAGGTGACAAAAGGAAGAAAGGTAGCATACATGCGTACATTCCCAATGTATTCGGAAGACATAATATTTTTAATTTAGCAAAAAAATGGCTTCATTGTAGGTTTTTTCAACTCAAAACTCTCACCACTTCCATGAAAATTAATTAAACAGAATTTTTTTTTTATCTCCCTCTTAGCTTTTCACACATGGTGGCGTGCTTGGGTTCGTGACCTCGCAGAGCTGCCTCCAGTTTTGTGAGATAAGTCATAAGACATTTACATTAAAAGGGATAGATAATTTATGAAGTTTATAGGAAAGCGTCATTTATTCTTTCACACCAAACACATTGAAGTATGAAGCTAAATCATTCAATAAAAATGGAAAGGTCACATACGCAGTCTGAAAGCTTGGCAGGTTTGTTACAGGATTGTTGTTGTAGCCTGCAGGAGTTACTTGATAAAAAGTTTTGGGACTCGGCTGGTGCACGCGGCCTTGCTCTCCCTGTTTATTTGTTGGATCGCCAACTCTCTATTGGTGTGTAGCGTGTGTGTGTTTGGTTGGGGGTGGAGGGGGAGGGGCGGGGGTAGGTTACAAAAATACGTCACATACTCTTGACCCCCACATAAGAAAAGGTTAAAATGTAAAGGCTTATGACCATTGTAGTAATGCCACAGAACGTAAAGTAAACTAAAACACAGGTAAATACTGAAAAAAACGTATCACATTGAAATGGAAATCATCGAGCGGACTTTAAAAACAAAGGCAATTAATAATAATAATTAGCGAAATCTCCAAAAGAGTGTGAATACAAGGCCAAAAGCAGACACATAAATCGGATTAGTTAAAGGATATTGACAAGTGCATTGACAAATGATGTTTAGTGCGTGTGTATGCGGGAGTGTGACTAATGGCGATATCCCAAAAACAATGTCAATATAATGCAACAATTTGCAAACAATGCGTACTTGGTAAAGGACCTTAGAGAATCGCATTTACTAATGGTGATAAGTGCGTGCGTGTAAGCGTTGTCGGGGACGCGGGAGTGTTATCCTTTTTAAAAGCACAGTTTTCATTGAGCGACAATAGTGCTCTTGGCTGACTTTTGTAGCAGCATTGTACTGCAGAAAGCTTTGCATGCAAACCTGGATTCCTAGAAAGTGAAAAGAGTGCGGGGAGGAGGGGCGCGAGCGCAACCGTTGTAAGCGGATGAGCTGCTTTCTGTAATTGAAGGAGAGCTGCCTGGAGGGGCCGACCGGAGGAGCTGATTTATTAATTTAGGAGTAATTTGCGGCCGTAGGGGCGCGCTCGTCGCCGTGGGAAGCCGCTGTGATGCCTTTGTGAGGAGTGAAGGAGTGTTTTTAGGAGGGGGCACTCCCAGAGGACCTGTAACCTAGTGAGTGTTATTGGCACACCCGTCCCAGTTGAGAATGACCTCGAGAGACACTGGTAAGTGCCACAATGGGTTTGCTTTACCGGACTGTGCGTGCTAGGGAAATGGAGCGTTACCGTAAAGCAACTTTGTGTTGTACATTGTTCGTATTGCAAACGTGCCTACATTCCCAATGTATTCGGAAGGCATAATATTTTTAATTGTAGGTTTTTTTCAACTCAAAACTCTCACCACTTGCATGAAAATCGGAAAATTAATTAAACCGATTTTTTTTTTTATCTCCCTCCTAGCTTTTCACACATGGTGGCGTGCTTGGGTTCGTGACCTCGCAGAGCTGCCTCTAGTTTTATGAGATAAGTCATAAGACATTTACATTAAAAGGGATAGATAATTTATGAAGTTTATAGGAAAGCGTAATTTATTCTTTCACACAAAACACATTGAAGTATCAAGCTAAATCATTCAAGAAAAATGGAAAGGTCACATACGCAGTCTGAAAGCTTGGCAGGTTTGTTACAGGATTGTTGTTGTAGCCTGCAGGAGTTACTTGATAAAAAGTTTCGGGACTCGGCTGGTGCACGTGGCCTCGCTCTCCGTTTATTTGTTGGATCGCCAACCCTCTATTGGTGTGTGGCGTGTGTGTGTTTGGTTGGGGGGTGGAGGGGGGGGCGGGTGGTAGGTTACAAAAATACGTCACATACTCTTGACCCCACACATAAGAAAAGGTTAAAATTTAAAGGCTTATGACCATTCTAGTAATGCCACAGAACGTAAAGTAAACTAAAACAGGTAAATACTGAAACAAGCAATGGTCGCGCGGCCGTGAAACTGACACGGCTGCACGGCCGCGAAAGTGAAAGTAATCGCGAGGGAAGCCAGATGGCGAGGGAAGCCATATGGCGCCAGATCGCGCATGCACGCTCGCGTGAACGCAAGCTGGTCGCCAGCAAACTGCTGTTTGCACTTCCAAAACCCGCTTACTAAAACTCTCGCCAGAGCAGCGCATGCGCTGGCTCAGGCGAGACCTAAAAACGGTGTCATTTATACAAGACAGAGTCTATTTTCTGCTTTTTAGGAGTTCATTTATTTTTTCCACACATCTTTAGACAGTCATCCCAACTATTATTCTCTTCTTCTTTCTCTCTTTCTTCCTCCCAGGTGACAGGGAGTTCGAGACCACCGGATCTTTCTTCAGCCCTCGGAGCAAAATATAAAGGCCAGCGGTAAGTGTACGAAACTTATGCATTCAAGTATTGGATCTTCGAAGGGGAAGATTTTGTTAATGTGGAAATTTCTCCTAAGAAGAAAAGATACTTCCTATCCCTTCACCACCACCACGTTATAAGGTCTTTTCTTAGAAATACTGATAGCTGTGAGCGGAGACTTCAAATACCTTCTCAGTACAATTGTTACCCCCTTTTATTAATCACTCTTTGGGGTTCACAACAATATATTTTAATATGGCTAAGGAAATGAACACTGTCTTAATTCCCTCACCATAGTGAATAGAGAGATGCTTCGTTGCAAAGGATGGTTAAATGAAGAAATTAAAAAAAACTGAAATCAAAATGTTCTCTTACAGGAAAGTAATCCCCAATTCCCCACAACTTCTGTACCCTTAGGCTTTCCTAATGAGAATCCTCCCCCCTCCCGTCTGCTCTGTCACCCCAGGAATCGTGACTGTATCTGTTTGAGCCACACTCCTCCTAAAGCGTGGCTGGACACAGCGCTTGTCCGGTGGCCTCCTGGCTCTCCCGTGGTATTTCCCTCTCGTGGGTCTGCAACCGAGTCAGTCTTATCGAATGCCTGACAATTCGGCTTCGTTCTCTCAGGCAAGACTTGTGGATCCGGTCCCTCGATAGCGGATTCACCTTCTCTCACTTCTCTTCCGGTTCTCTCTCCGTCGGAGTCTGACGTCTGACTTGAAGTTGCTGGGGATTTAAAGGGGCAGCGTCCGGTATCCTCTATGGAAGTTACTTCCCACTTCCTGTCAATAATACCAATGGTGGCGTTCCTTTTTTTTGAGTTTAAAGAGCTTTATTAAAGTAATTAGAAACATGGGTACGACATACCACAAAGCATATAAAACAAGTAGCATTAATTAAACAACTGAATAAATAAATTGGTGGAATAAGTATCATAAAACTTGTTATCATGAATCTAAAGATATGCCACAAAGAAAAGGCAATAATAAAATTTGTACCTGAAAGAATAAATAGCATTTTACATTTTTGAATTTTACAGAAGAAAGGAAAATCTAAAGAAGAAAGAGGAAAAGACAGAAAAAGGAGAAACGAAATGGAAAGGAAGGAAAGGAAAGAAGAAAAGAAATTGGAGATATAATAATATCTTCATCTAATATTACAATAGAACAATAATCTTATAATAATCACATTGGTAACCAAAAACAGAGTAATAACTGTATATGTGACATATCAAAGGAAATAGAATAAAAAAGATAAACGATAAAAGAATAAGGTACTCATGGTGGTTGATAAACAAAAGAGCTATTTTGATTACGCAGTGCAGATGCAGATAAATAGCTAGTAAGTGGAGACCAGAAGGCTTCTTACTGAATAAGTTGTTGAGAAGTTTTGGAAGAAGCTCTGTCCAGTCTATGATGATAACAAAGAAGGTTCCACCAGGCTGAGAAGGAAACTTTAGAGGCATCTTTCCAATTAGAGGTAATTACCTGAAATGCAATAGCAATTAACAAGTCCACAAATATACCCACTCTGCGGGAACCAACCCATTCTGCAGAATTGCTCCCCAGAAATATGGAGTATATGTCAAAAGAAAATTTAATATTACAAATGGAGGAAATTGATTCACAAACCCTCGTCCAAAAACGGGCAATGTTAGGACAAAGAAAAAAGGAATGCATAAAGGAGCCGGGAGTAGAAGGACATACCCAACAATTCGGGGATAGATTTGAACTATATCTGGAAATTGATAACGGAGTTAAAAATAATCTATGATAAAAATAATAAAGGGTCTGAGTGGTGCTAGAATTATAAGAGGTGTGATGTATGTGTGTCCAAATGGAGTTCCACGTATGAACGGAAAGGGTGCGTTGTAGATCAGATTCCCATAAAAGCTCAACTTTACTTTTAGGGCGACTAGGAGAAGAAAAATGTAGGTATTTGTAAACTTGGGAGGCTTTAATAAAAGGGGAGGTGGATAATGGTTCTAACAGAGGATCCAGAGGGGGGAGAGGAGAACTAGATAGTAGAGAGAGCTGATCCATTAAGAGCAGTTATTGAAACTCGTATCTATGTAGTGAAGATGCACGTACGTCAAATGCAGAATGAACCTCTTGAAAAGAAAGACAACGAGAATCCTGTATTAATTGTTTAACTTGAAAAATCCCTTTGGCCGTCCATGCTTTCCAAAAATAGTGCGGTTGGATAATTTGATATTTTTGTTATGCCAAATAGAAGAATCTAAAAATATCTGTAAGGGAGTATGAGATTTACATTTAATAGGATGAAAAGTTGAAATGAATTTAGAAATCGTTGGATAATTGAAAGAGCGAGGAGGATGGGTAAAATTTGCTAAGAGAGAAAAGGGAAAGGAGAAATCAGAGATTCCTCCAACTTATACCAAACAGAAGAGAGAACTTCACCCGAAGTAGATATATAAGGTAACATTTGACGAATTAGAAAAGAAGAATGATACTGTCGAAAATTGGGAAAATGGACGCCACCCCGATCTTTTGGGGCAGAGAGAAGGGCTAAAGAAATACGAGCCTTCCTGCCGTTCCAGAGAAATTTACTCAGAGTTCCATTAAGGGTTTTAAAAACTTCAATGGTAATTTAACTGGTAGCATGGATAAATAAAAATTAATAAAGGGAAGCATCATCATTTTAATAGTGTCTAATCTACCCCACTACAACAAAAAAAGAGGGGACCATCTATCTGTCATATTCTTAACTTTTGATAAGACCTCTTCCAAATTAAAGTGAATCGTTTTAGCAAGGGTAGAAGAATATTTAATACCGAAGCATGTAATAGTATTAGTATTCCATTTAAAATCAATACCCTCAAACATGCTTCTTAAACAATATTTGTTTAAAGGAAGCACCTCAGATTTGGAAAAATTCTATTTATACCCTGACAAGGCCGCATAAGAAGAGAGAATTTCGGTAAAAGCAGGCATAGAAGTAGAAGGATCAGAGACATATAACAGAATATCATCAGCGTAAGCAGTAAACTTAATTTCAACAGATTTGTGCGTGAAGCCACGGAATGTGGGGGAGTGTCGCAAGGAATGAAGAAAAGGTTCAAGAGAAAGGATAAAAAGTAACGGAGAAAGAGGACATCCCTGACGGGTACCCCTTTGTAAAGGGAAATAAGAAGATTGTGAGCCATTAACAAAGACTGAAGTGGTCGGAGAGGAATATAATAGATTAATAAGGGATAGAATAGAAGGACCAAAACCATGCCATTTAAGGGCGCGCATCATAAAAAGCCAATGGACGCGGTCGAAAGCTTTTTCCGCATCCAGGGTTATGGCGGCTATAGGGGAAGAACTCTTAGCTGCAAGATGAATAATATTGAGGAAAGTTCTAGAGTTATCAGAAATAGTCCTTCCCTTAACAAACCCCGTTTGTTCAGAGTCAATTAAATCGGGAAGGACCTGATTGATGCGAAGGGCTAATATCTTAGCAAAGAGCTTACAATCCAGATTAATCAAAGATATAGGACAGTAGTTGGCGCATCGGGATGGATCTTTATCTTTTTTAGGAATAAGACAAATCATGGCTTCAAGAAAAGAGCCTCGAGCTTCACCATGACGAACAAAATGTTGGAAAAGAGATAAAAGATGGGGCAGAAGAACTGAGGAAAAGCAAGAATAGAACTCAGCAGTGAGACCATCTGGACCAGGAGCCTTATCCTTAGGTAACATGGACAAAGCGGATTTAATCTCAGAAAGAGAAATATCTCCTTCCAAAATTGAGCAGTCAGGAAGAGGAGAGGAGCGGGGAGGTAGTGAATCGAAAAAAGAATCCAGATTTGTGTCAGACGGGGAAGTTTCAGGGGTATAAAGGATCTTATAGAAATCTGTAAAACACGTTAAAATTTCTTCATCTTTAAGGCGGGGAATGTCCTTGTCATCAATAATCTTGACTACTCTAGATCTTTGAGATTTAACCTTCAGGTAGTTCGACAAAAGTTTACCAGCTCGGTTGCGACCACCATAAAATTTAGAGTTCACTTTTAACAACGTCCCCGAGGCCTCCTCCGTGGATTTCCTATTAAAGTCAAGTTTTGCTTGGACTAAAGTCTTGAGGGTATCGGCATTTTTAGAAGAAAAATAAGCATGTTCCAATTCTTTAATAGAAGAGAGAAGAGAAATAGATTCTTTGCGATACTTTTTCTTTTTGCTAGCTACATAATCTATAATAAAGCCTCTGACTGTTGTTTTGAAGGAATCCCAAATAGTATGAAAGGGCATATCAGGAGTAGAATTAAGAAGAAAGAATTCAGAAACAAAATCTTTAAAGAAGATAATTGTTAAAACGCCAACGACGAGATTTAGAAGGTAAAGAGGGAAGGTCTAAACTAATCAAAACAGGAGCGTGATCAGAGATGAGAATGGAACCAATCTCTGCGTGTAAAAGGTTGGAAAGGAGGTGTGGACTTAAAAATATGTAATCTATTCTAGAGGTAGAGTTATGAGTGGGGAATAAAATGTATATTCTAAACTATCTGGGTTGAAAATTCTCCAGGCATCTACTAAGCCTCGTGCACGAATAGCCCTAACAAACGTTTTTGCATTTTATTGGGGATGTACCTAGAAGATGATTTCCTATCAGTGAAAGGATCCATAACCTGATTACAGTCACCACCCACTATGAGGTTAGAGCTAGAACAAGTATGAAGAATTTGGGACATAGATTGCCAAAATTGGGAGTCAATGCCTGTGGGGACATAGATATTGAGTAAGGAAACATGGTACCCATTAATATTAGTATGAAGAAGGAGCCATCGACCATCTCCATCCTTTTCCTCTTTTTCTATCGTGAGGGATAAGGATTTGTGAAAGAGTATTGCAACACCATTTTTCCTATCTTTGGAAGGAGAATTATAAACATGACCTACCCATTGTTTTTAAGGGAATTAATATCACTCTCAGTAAGGTGTGTTTCTTGTAGCATAACAATTTTGCATCGAAGTTTAGAGAGATGGGTAAGTACCCGCTGTTTCTTAACTGGATTACGTAGCCCCTTCACATTCCATGAAATAATCCGAACATTATCAGACATTACGAGGCAAAAGAGGCATTAGTACTAGTAACAATATTAGATAATTCAACAAAAATTATATAGTCAATATAAAAAAAAAAAAAATCAAGACCATGAGTGCAATGAAAAATTTGCAATTGAACATAAAAAGAAGTATGTGAATAATAAAAGATAAAGATTACAAGAAAGAAGAACAAAGTAGGAAGAAATGAAGATACTATCAAAAAATAGGGTACGAAATCAGAGAGGAAAAAAGCGATAAAGGGGAAAAAGAAAAACAGAATTAAGAGAAGATAATACGAAAAGAGAAGATAAGAAATGTGTAAGATGAGAATAAAAGGAGTAACAAATTTAGAGAATAAACAGGGGAGGGTGAAAAAGAAAAAAAGTAAACAAGTGAAAGAGGAGCAAAGGAAAAAGCAAAAGAAACAAGAGATAGAGAGCGGACAGTTGACTAGAAGCCGAAAGACTTCAGTCAAAAAAGACCAAATAAGTATCCAGAATGAGAAAAGTAACATGGGGAAGCGGGAAGCCGCGTAAGAAGACAGACAGCCAAACCAGCCAAAACATCCGAGAACAACCGAAACCTCTGAATAAAAAAGGAAAAGAATAAGTGAAAAAGGAGCATAAAATAGAGAACAAATCTGGAAAAACCCATTATATAACAGACACAAATAAGATCAACTACGAACAATAAAACAGGGAAACAACATACTGCCGAGATAGCCAATGGAACGTTCAACACTTACCACACGCAAGGGGTGACCATGAGCATTAGGAATGGAACAAGAGGGCAAGGAGGAGAGAGGCATCTGGGGAATATGTCAACACAAGGAGGAAAAATCTGCGGAGAAAAACAAGGGTAAAATCATATAATGCAATAACATCTAAACTAGGCTAACGAACCATAGTGATGAAAAAGGACAGCAATAGTAAACCATAAAGATAACGACAAGCAGAACATATAGCTGCGGAACAATTGAATAGAAGGCATTTATCTCAGAGGACAAAACAGAAAATAAATCGACAATATCATTCAAGACCCTCCAAAGTCCATCTCATCTCCCTTATGGCGAGAAATAAATTGTCTCAAGTCCTCAGGACGATCAAGAGAGTAGGACCTCTCTTTGTAGGTTACTTTGAAGAAACGGGGATGAACTAGGCCATAACGGGCATTCATAGAGCATAGAGCTGGGCGAAGAGAGAGGAATTCCTTGCAACGAGCCTCAGTGGCACGAGCCACATCTTGTGAGATGAAAACATTTTGACCTGACCATAACATCTGTTTTCTTGATTTTGCCGCTGAAAGGACCATCAACAGTTCAGTATACTCCAAGAATAGAACGATTATCCCTCTGGGACGATTTACTGACGATGAAGAGGAGGAACCTCCGGTTTTTGGTCCGATTCGATGGGCGCGCTGTAAATTAAGAATAGTGCCATCCTTAAGACCAACAATTTTAGGAATATGGATTTTGAGGAAAGCAAGCATGTCTGACCCTTCCTCTCCCTCAGGAGTACCATAAATTTGAAGGTTATTGCGTCTATTGCGATTTTCTAAATCTTCAGTCTGCATCTTAAGGAGTGCTATCTCTTTAGACATAGTCTCAACTTGAGGTATCACGTCTTGAGTGTCGCTAATTCTTTGTTCCACAGCAGACATTCGTGAATCCAAGCTAGACCATTTCTCATCCAGCTTTTGAAGGGTGGCATTAGTTTCAATGACGAAAGGTTTAATCAGCCTTATCTCTTCCATTAGATCCTCCATAGTTATGGGTAAAGGCGATTTGGTAGGCGAGTTAGGTTCTTTCTTATGACATTTAGGGGGAGCAGCAGGGTTGGTTTCCTTGCGAGAGGAGGACATATTTGTCGAAGGAGTTTGGTGACAAAGAGAGTAAGAGTGCTCCATACAATGAGCGTGTTGAGATAATGAGATATTCAAAGAATACACAGTATGTAAGAGCAAGTACAGGTCGAACAGACAGCCGTCAAATATTTGATCCTCGTCCAACAAAACTGAAATAACCTGACTGACGCTGCTAGTACATACAGTTATGGAAAAAATCAGTAATCATCCACTGAAATTTGTATTAGCCTTCCTATATCCGAAAATAACTCTGAACCATTAAAAGAGGGGAATTCGACCATGGATATCAAGATGCAGTTCATTGACCAGGGAAGAAGCAAATATGAGGTATAAAACTAGGGCTATATGGTACTACATAAGTTGCTTCGCCATAGGACTCCAGCTGAGCAGAATAAACAGTTCCAATGACTTATTAAATATGCATAAACAAGGTGCTATCTTGCATGTGTGTAGGAGAAATACATTGGCTAAACAGGTGAAGGTATTCTCGTAAGCGGCAAATCAGGACAGTGATGCAGCGTTGAGTTAAACTGTGGTAACAGCAGGTTCAACAAAGAAGAGCTCTCCACAATACCAGCATATTTCCTGAGTAGCAGAGCTTGCAGATGTCTAAGAGCGGTGAGGAGACAGGTGCCACAAAAGTAAGGCTTATTAAAATATATTTGTCCCTTCAGGAAGAAATGCCTTCCAAATGTACTACAGCGGCATGCAGAAAGTCTTCGCCGCGGGCAGCACCAGGGAAGCAGCGCTGACGGGTCGCGTCCCGCCAATATTCAAAATGGCGGGCGCCACCAGAAAAATATGAGGTGGACACGGCGCGGGGGAAAACAGGCAAAGAACAGCACAAAAGTCAAAAAATGAAGATGCTACCTGTTCCCCCGCGCCTACTTTGTGGATGCCTCAATTCATAACGGAGACCGGGATGAAATGCCGCTCCCGTCGGACGAAAAAGGTCCCGCTCGGGCGCGGAGCCTCAGCACAGAGCGGCCATCTCGCGGCGGCTCAAACCACGCCCCCTCAATGGTGGCGTTTCTTGATGTCTCGTTTTTTTCTACCTAACCTTTCACGGCGGGCTGCGGATGGGAAACAAAGAATTTAGAGTCCGGTATGGTTCCACCCATCCAGTGTCATGGTGAGTCATCCTCCACTTCTTCAGGAATATTCACACAGTCCTTGCCCTCGTCAAACATCCCCATCCCAGGATTTTCCCGATCGGGGAAAAGGGGAAATCTAGATCAGAAGCCCTCTTGTGACTCCTGTGTCTTCAGCCTGTGGGTTCTCTTGAGGGTCTTCTTTGGCTTCAGTGGGCTCCCCTGCTTGCTCGGGGCCTGCTCTGACTCTCCTGCTTTGGGTGAGTCCCTTGGATCTTGCTGGTCCCAATGCTGCACCTTTTTCGTTTACCACATCTGTTGCTGCTGCCAAGACTTGGTGGTGCATCTCCCATACACCGACCCCCTAGTTCTTGACTTCTGACGTGGGACAGCTCCTGAACAGCTCCTAGGCTTCCACAGCGTCGCCTGGTTCCCACAGCTGCAGCGACAAGGTCACCGTCATCACTCCTGCATCTTTCGTCATCGGTGGTCATTGGTCTTCCGTGCCTCCTGGTCACCTCCGAGTGGCATAGACTCTGTCCCCTCGCTTGCAGGTTCTTCTCTTTAGGAATCCATCCTTGGATTCTACAGGACTCTTTCACCTTCTTCGCCAGCGGCATCCTTCCTGAAGTCCTCCATTGTGGTCTACGGCGGTTTCTGACGTCACTTCGCACCTATGCACCAGGCTTCCCTGGTATAGGTATCCTGGTTCCTGGGGTATCCATGGGTGGGGTGACTCTCCAACCTTCTGTCTTCCACTGGGTTTTTCAGGGTCCACTGGGAAGGGTCCTTCTTCTTAAAAACTGCAACCGCGACTTTCCCATTGACTTGCATTGAGTACGCGGAGTGTTTTCACTCTACACACGGCCTCCGTGGGGTTCCTGGGTACTTACCTTGGTGGTTCCCCAGCTCTTCTGAGTCTTCTGGTCCAAGTCCCGACTTTGGTCGCAATTCGCATTCCACTTCTTTAGTATATGGCTTGGTCTCCCCCTGGAGATCACTGTGTATTTGTGCTTACTTACCTGCTTATATTTGAAATATTGTGTGCATTGTGTTGATATCTCCAGGTAGGAGATATACCAATGTGTTAGTGAGTGTGTATAATAAATATGCTTATTTTTATAACTACATTGTGTGGTTCTTTTTCGTTTAACCTACACTATAAGATTAGTGCTGGTAAAACAAGCTGCTTAACACTCCTTCTGGACTAAGCCTGAAGACTGCTCTCCACAGCTACCACTTAGAGAGCTTTCTATGGTTGTCTAAGAACCCTAAAATCACCATAAGGGTTGTCTGGATTAGTGCAAGGTGCTTCACCTAAATAAGTGCGCACCACATACTAAGCCAGCCTCCTACATTGGTGTGCAGCGGTTGGGATTTAAGCCTGCACTGTTTTACCAGCTAATCTAGGTGTGGATTAAAGGAAAAACCATCACTAGCATTAGGCACATATAAAAATATTTTTGTAACAGTAAGTTCTACTAAACTTTTAGATTGATTGTTAAGGGCCTAGCACAACCCTTTCTCCAATCCTGTAAAGTTTAGTTTTCACTAAGGTAGGTAGGTGCAACACCACACTACACCTAGTCACTTTGTCTTTAATGGTGGATCCCAGTGGGTCCCAACCCTCAAGATACAGTGGTCTTAAGTTCCAGGAACTAAGGACCCTGTGAGCTTCTAGAAAGTTAAAGACAGGTAGCAACCCTAACACTAAGCAACTCTTAGAGCTGCTTATGCTGGATGACCTCCAGAATCCTGATAGGTCAGAAGTGGGTGGGGATGCTCCAGAAGATTGGTCAGGAGGGTTTCCCGTAGTGAACTTAATTCTGAGCATGACCAGGAGGAGTCTGATAACTCCACACTGGTGAACTCTGATCCCCCAGGAAATAGTACAGATGGTACAGAGGGAGTCCCTAGAGGTATGTCCCCCATTATTCCTCCTTGGAGCGTTCAGAGAATGCAGGGGAGGTCTAGATCCTCCTCTTTCAATTTCAATGTCTCTAACAATTCCATAGAGACCTCCATCTCTAGCAAGAGGGAGGACCCCTTAGAGGGGGAATACCACCTACTCAAACTTGAGAGAGCAAAGCTCAAGCAAGAGCAGTTGGCCCTTGATGAGGAGACCCTAGAAGTTCAGAGGGCTAGGAAGAATTTGGGACTAGAGTCCTATGGTGGCAGCACTAGTGTACCTAGAGTCATGGGCACTTCCTTTGATACTAGGAACCTGAGTAGGATAGTCCCTCCTTACCAGGAGGGGATGACATCCATAAATGGATTACTGCCTTGGAAAGGGCCTTTAAGGTTCAGAAGGTCCCCCAAGGGCAGTGGGCAGTTATCCTGTGGCTCTCCGTTGCTAACAAAGGTAGAGACAAGCTCCTCACTGTTAGAGAAGAGGATGCCGATAATTACTCAGTCTTGAAGAGTGCCCTCATAGATGGGTTTGGGTTAACCACTGAACAATACAGGGTTAAGTTTAGGGACACAAAGAAGGCAAACACCCAAGACTGGGTTGATTTTATATACCATGCTATTAAGGCTCTGGGAGGCTGGCTTCATGAAGGCAAGGTGCATGACTATGAGGGATTGTACAATTTGTTGATGAGGGAGCACAGCCTTAATAATTGCCAGAATCAGCAACTGCACTAGTACCTGGTGGACTCTGATCTGACCTCTCCCCAAGAATTGGGAAAGAAGGCAGACTAATGGGTCCGAACCAGGTTTAAGCAGAAAAATCATGGTGGTGGTGACCAGAAGAAGCAAGATTCTTCTAAGGCCCAAGAGAAGGGTGGGAAGAAAGGTAAAGATAAAAAGGAGTCTTCACAAGGTCCCCAAAAACCTGCCTCTGGGGGTGGGTCCCAACCCTCCACTTCCTCTGAAAAGACACCTTGGTGTTACCTGTGTAAGGAGAAAGGCTATAGGCTAAGGGGTGCTTATTGTCCTAAGGCCAACACCAAGGAAACTACTATCACTGCCCCTAAGGCAACTAGCCCCCTTAGCACCAGTACAAGTGGCAGTACAGCACCCAAGGGATTGGAACCTTGGGTTCTGAAGTGGGTTCTGGCCTAGTCAGAACACCCACTCAGGCTGTCCTTGTCTGTGACAGTGGCTCAGACCTTGCCACTTTGCTTGTAAGTCCCACTAACTTGGGCAAATACAGACAACAGCCTTTAATAAATGGTCAATAAGCTATGGCTTACAGGGACACAGGGGCCAGTGTCATAATGGTGACAGAGAAACTTGTGTCCCCTGAACAAATCATTCTTGGTCAACTTTACCAAGTGACCAACGCCAGCAATTTCAGGACTGATCACTCCTTGGTAGTTGTTAATCTCAGCTGGGGAGGGGTAACTGGCCCTAAAAGAGTTGTGCTTTCCCCAGACCTACCTGTAGATTGTCTGTTTGGCAATGATTTGGAAACTTCAGCTTGGTCTGAAGTGGAGTTCAGGACACAAATCAAATCAATCTTTATTTGTTTAGTTAATAAAAACTCATACAAATATTTTTAAAACCTTAAAAACAAGAAGTACAATACATTTTGTTCTTGTTAAACTGAAAAAATATTAATCCTACTTCAAAGCCTGGTGTGGATTTGTCCAATTATAAGTAGTGCCTAGGTCCCTTGATTATATAACAATATAAAGTGCAAGAGCTGTGATTCTAAAACCCTATTAAAGTATTGTCCACTTTATCTGTTTCCTTGTTGCGGCTATGCTATGTGTTATACATACAATCAATTAGTATGCAATACATACAATTAAAAACTTTTTCCAATGTTTCTGCATTTTTTTTTTTAGATAAAACTGTTCTTTCGGCTAACATCCTTATTTTCTAAGTGGGCTTGCCGGAGGAGTTTCCTTATTTGTGTAAAATATTTTACCCCTCGACATGACAAAATATTTGAGGAGCCCTCCAACCAGCTGATCACAGCTTGTCTACATGTACGAATGTTTAGCTAATCAAAAATAGATTTTAAAAGAGATTTCCTTAAATCCTAAACTGCGGGGCATGCACACAACAAATGAGTTTTTGTTTCATTAAAATAACCGCATAATCAACAGTTCGCTGCTTGTTGTTTACTTTTTCATGATGGCAGTAGATCCTTCGAATCATGCATTCCTAAACGGTAATGAATGAAGCTCTTTTTTATCTCAATGCGAAAGTGGGCTGCTAGATAAGCTTGAGGCTTTACATGTGTGTAGGAGTTTATCACAGTCCATGCATGTCGTCGTTTGATCAAGGTTTTATTATCTTCCAAGAGGGATTTCTTCTTTGCAGAGTTGTTGCTAACCTTGTTAAATTTCGCCTTTTCTTCCATGCTGTCCCATGCTGGTTGAATGTCTAGTTCCTCTAAAGATTTTCTCAAGTAGGCACCCCATGTGTTGGATATTTCTTGGTCCATTTGGGCTTTGATCTCTACCCAGCATAAGCTATTCAATGAGCCGGGTTCTGATGATCGGAATTTATGGCACAGTTTCACAAAGGATTTCATACTTCGGAATTTCTGGTTCTGGAGACCAAATTCTAGCCGAACCTGGGCGGGGGATGCAGACTTGGGGAGACTAAAGATGGCCTTATATACCTTGGTCTGGAGCTCATTCAATAACTCGGACTACTTACCGCGCCATGTTTCTAGGCCGTATGACAGAGTAGGTAATGTTTGTGCTGCCATCACTTTTAAAAGGTGGATGTAAGCCGGGCAGTTCAATTTTTTGTTCAGCAATCTGAAGGCGAAGATTAGTGATTGGGCTTTAGCTCTTAAGTCCATTTTTTGGTCCTTATATGTCGTGCCCCGCCCCAATTTTATGCCCAGGTATTTGTACGAGGCTTGCTCTTCGACTTGGACACCGTTGACGTACCATTTGGACTTGTTTTTCTTGGAGTCCACCAGGCGTACGACCTTCGTTTTCTTTTTGTTCAACTCCAAACTTTCCTGGTCAAGGTGATTACCAGGTTGTTTGTTGCTCTTTGCAGGCCAAACGGACTTTGACTCAAGACCACAATGTCATCTGCGTATTGTAAATAAGGGATTGGCTCATTGGCCAAAGTTGGCGGATGACTCTTAGCTGATAGCATGTGTTTGGTTATGTCTGATAGAAACAAATTGAATAAGCTCGGTGCCAGAACACAGCCTTGTTTTAGGCCATGCTGTGTATTTATTCTGGCTGATACTCTGCTCCCATCGCCTAGTTTCGCTCTCACCCAGGTTTCACTGTGGAGGGCGATCATTGCATCTAGTAGTTCAGTTGGTAACCCCCAGGTTTTTAGTCTTTCCCAAAGTCGATTTCTGGTCACTCTATCGAACGCTGATTTCAGGTCGATGAAGCATGCAAGTAATCGTGTTTTTCTTTTTACTGCCTTATCTGTTAAAAGTGCCAGAGTTGCCAGGTTTGTGGTTGTTACCATCCCTGACCTAAAACCTGTTTGGAACATTGGAATTACGCTCTTCTCCTCTATCCAATCTTGAAGGTGGACTAGGATACATGATGCATATAGTTTGGCCTCTACATCGATCAGGGATATCAGTCTGTAGTTTTCTGGCTTGCTTCGATTTCCATGTTTAAAAATTGGGTGAATTATATTCCCTTTCCAGGAGTTTGGTAACTTGTTCTGTCTATAAATGTAGTTGAAGAGGGGCGTAAGGTAGTCTGCCCAAAAATCAGGTGCTTGCTTGAATAGAGCATTTGGGAGCCCATTTGGCCCTGCTGCCCCTTCCGTTTTTTAATTTTTTATTATTCCTCGTAGTTGTTTAGCATCGGTTAGAATGTATTGTTTGTTGCTGCTTGTCTCTGGTTCTGTCTGATTATGATCTTCCTGGGGGTGAGGACTGATTTTTACTTCTCCGTGCCTTTGCTCTTGAGATGCTTCAAGTGCCATGATCTCTTTAGCGTGCTTATTGTGATCCATGTTATTGTACATTTTTTGTACATGTTGTATCCATGTTTCTTCGCCTATTCCTGCTTCTTGTTGGAATCTTGGTCCCTTGGTCAAATCATTTATTATTCACCAGAATTCCCTACTTATTGGCAATTTACTTGCCCAAAGTAATTTATTCCAAATGGTTTCTTTGTACAATGTTTTTGCTTCCCCACATTTTTCCTTGTATTGTTTCCGCATTTCCTTTAGCTTGCTTTTGTCTGTTTTTTCCCCTTTCTTGCGGCCACTGCGTGAAGTCTCACCTCTCTTGCGATCCTTCTTTTTTGGTCTCGCAGCTGAATATTAAACCATGGTTCATTCCTGGTTTCTATTTTCTTTTGGCGTCCGGGAATGACTGGGAATTTTCGAATGAGGACTTGACCCAAATGTTCCCAATTATTTACTATTTCTTGCTCTTTCAGTGTCCCTGTTTGGTTCACATGATCTTAGATTGTATCCATAATTGCCTTCGTGTCTGATCCTCGCCACTTTAATTTCCTCAAGTTATACTTTTCTGGATATTGAACTAAGGTCTTTAATTCTCGTAGCTGAATCAGTTTGATGTTGATCTTCACAATTTGCGGGAAATGATCGCTTTCTGGGCATGGGCAGACTTGAAAGGAATCAATCATGTGGATGAGGTTATTGCTGGCAAAGGTAAAATCTATTATGTTGTAATCTTGTTCCCCATTTGGTACATTCCGTCCACCCCTCCCCTGCCATCACCTTTGGATTCCACCGGTGAGAGCTCACCTTAGAATGTTGGTGTTTCAGAGTTGTTGGAGAGTGGATGGTCAATAAAGAAGTATGCTCTGATGATCTGTTCCTGTCATCCTTTCCATCTTTCAACACTGGCGACGTTTTACTGCGTAGGGGGCAGTTTTGACCATTTCCCCTCTGTGTACTCTCTCCATTCCATCCACTGGTGTGTCCTACTGATGAACGCTTTGCTTATGTCCAGAACCTGCTTGTCTACCGGCAAAACCTCTTCACGCTAACGCGAGTTGGAGTTCTCATCCTAAGTGGAAGAACAGCGCTGCTCTCTCTCTATCTTAAGGACGATCAAGTACGGGTGAGCGGAGATTGTGTTACTCACATTCCATCATATCGTTTGCCGATGACCTTTGTGTGAGTCTACAGAGAAGACTGAGCCTCAAGTGAAGTATCCTTGGACTTACCATCCAGGCGGGTTGACAACATATGTTCAGGTGTGATCGTGTACTGCTCGGCATCTCCAGCCGGACCAGCTCTTCGCCTCTCTGATCGTCTCAGTGCTGCTTGCGGTTCCCGGTGCATGTCACGGAGGAGGTGGAAGGTACGCTGTCTTCAGCTAGTGCATCGAGTTCCCTCTGTACAGCGTGAGGTTTTGACTCTCCTCGTATGCTGCCTGTGATTGTGGTGTGTGTCCAGTACCGTCTCCGACGGGAGAAAACCGCCGCCTAATTCCTCGGTCTAGGCACGATACTCAGTCACCCTCAGAGCAGCGAGGAATTTCCTGACTCCTGTCACCCCTGCCTTGCATGCAGTTGCTGGGGATAGTTGGATGACGCGCTGGAAGTGGACGATAGACACCGCGAAGTCCGTGCTGGGAATGTCCACGTGAATGCTCGCCGATTCCTGACAGCCCGACGAGGGGAGTCCCGCTGCTCGTGTGGTGTGTGGGAGCACAAGCTGTAATCCGGATCAGAGAAAACTTCCTGCATTCCTGCCTGACTGACGGGGTGCAATACCGAAGTTCACATAGGCGTGTGGGGGCGTTCCATCCCCGTGCTGATTGTTTTATTGCAGCGTGTTGCTCCACGGACCTTTCTCCACGTAGGACCACTGTGTTTCCTCTCTTTTCAAGTCCGGAGCACCTCAGTGTACGTTTGGTGCCCAGAGCCGGTACATTCCTCACCTCTGCAACGCAACTACACAATTACGCTGCAGCAAGCTTACTGAGGATAATGACTGTTTTGGAAGCGGACATGGAATTTTCACCACGTTGACTCACTTCCAATTGTGTGTGTCTAGGGGTATAAGGTACTTTTGTTCTTATTTTACCCTCAGTCCATTCCATCTCCTACCGGCCCAGTGGTGTGTTGGGTCCTTTCAGGTGGGGTTTTCCTGGGTTCCCTCTAGCATTCCTGGCTAGGCTTTCCCCTCTCAAGGGTTTATATTGTCCTTCCTCTGTGTCCTCTTTTACCGTCCGTCCCTATCCTTCTACTACCGGACCTGTGGGGTGTTTGGGCTTGCCTGGTGGGGTTTCTTGGGTTCCCCCAGCTCCTTCTGGTCAGGCATTTTCCCCCATCTTGCCACTCTCCCTCCTCCTATCTCCATGATGGCAGCGGCGAACATGAGCCAACCACCCCCTTTCCTAAACGAAATAGGTGAGCCAGAGATATGTTGGAAGGAATGGTTCAAGTTATTTGAATCATACATTATAGCAATTGGGGGAGAGCGCTTTACGTCCTTGCGCAAACAACATATCCTTCTCCACAACTTAGGAGTACATGGAAGGAAAATATATGAGACGTTGCCTGAACCTGTAGGGGGAGTAGAAGGCGGGGATGTAGATTTGTTCATGTGCACTGTGGAAAAGTTAGAGACGCATTTTGGAGATAAGATAAATGTAGTTCTGGAACGCCATAAGTTTTTTAACAGAGTGCAAGGGAAACAGGAGTCCGTCCAAAATTACATTGCTGCTTTGTGGGGTCTCACGCAGTTGTGTGAATTTGGCAATCTCACTGATTCTCTAATAAGGGACCAGTTGGTGCGTTGCACTAACAACACTCGCATCCAAGAGAAACTCTTAGCTAAGAACCCCGGCTTGAGGGAAGCAGTTGAGATTGCAAAATCCATCGAGCACACTGCCAAGGGCATAAAAGAAATGAAGCCTAGCAGTGAGGTGATGGCTAATGTAAAAGAGAAGGAAGAAGAGAGCGAGGTTTACAAGGTAAAAAGTAAAGAAAGCATAAGTAGCAGGGCAACTGACAAAGCCAGTCATTCCAAGTGTTACAGATGTGGTAGCAGTAATCATTTTGCCAATTACCCTCAGTGCCCCGCCAGAAGTATAACCTGCAAGAAATGTAACAGGAGGGGGCATTTTGCAAGAGTATGCAGGGAAGGAGAACCTCACATAAGAGACAGTGAGAGAGAAGGCGGGAGAACACAGAACAAGGAAGTAAAATGTGTGATACCTAGTGAGAAAAAATATGTACTACAACTTAAGAGTAATGCTGGTTCTATTAATGCCATTTATCCAAAATGCGATGTGCTATTGAACAACAAAAATGTTACTATGTATGCTGATTCGTGTTCTCCGTTCACCTTACTAAACAAGGAAGATTTTGAGAACCTTGGGGAACAATTAATAACCTCTTTACAGAAACCTGACATTTCACCCACGGGGTACAGCAGGGAACCGATACCTCTCATGGGGATGAAGGAAATGAATATACAATTCAAAGACAGGAAAGCCTTCGGTAAAGTATACATCGTAGTGTATGGTTCCAACCTGCTGGGATGGCAGCACCAAAAGGATTTGGGTATCATCCTGGACCCAAACAGCGAAGAACAAGTCCTACTTACAGAAGGAATCCACAGAGGTGACACCATTTGTGAAGGGTTCCCAGAATTATTCCAAGAAAGGTTAGGCTGTCTGCATGAATTCCAACACAAAATAAAACTCAAATCCAGCGCAAAACCGGTGGTCCACAAACTGCGCCCAGTACCGCAACTAATGAGAGAACCTTTGGAAAAGGAATTGAGCAAACTTTGTGACATGGGGATCATACAACCTGTGGATTGCTCTGAATGGTTGGCCCCGGTGGGTATCGCAGCCAAAGCCAATGGGGAAGAAATTCGATTATGTGTAGACCTATGCAGCCTCAACGAAAACATTTTGGTGGAGAGGCACCCTCTGCCGAACATCAACGAGATGCTCAGCACCATGGAACAGGCAAAATACTTCAGCGTAATGGATCTGTCGATGGCGTATCACCAGGTGGATCTCCACCCTGAATCCAGGCCACTCACCGCCTTTATAACCCCCCAGGGTGCGTTCATGTTTAGGAGGATGCCTTTCGGATTAGCGTCAGCTGCGGCGGCTTTCCAGAAGATAATGCAACAAATCTTGAGAGGAGTGGACCGATCGATGTGCTTCCAGGACGACATCCTGGTGTATGGGCGCAGTGTGGAAGAACACGACTATACCCTCAAGTTAGTGTTCCAGAAGCTCACGGATGCTGGGCTGACGGTACAAAGGAACAAATGTAAAATAAGAGTGACATCCGTTGACTATCTGGGACATTCAATTTCAGAGGAAGGGTTCAGGCCGAAAAACAGCTTGCTGGGTGCAGTTAAGGATGCCCCTTACCCGAAAAACAAAGAGGAACTCAAATCATTCCTGGGACTCATGGAATATATGGCCAAGTTCATCAAAAATTTTGCAGCAAAATGTGAACCAATACGAAATCTCTTGAAGAAGAACACTAATTTTATATGGAAGGAGGAACATAAGTGTGTCATGGATGAGTTAAAGGAGGAGATCCTGAACTCACCAGCATTAGGGACTTTCGACACCAGGAAGAAGACTATCCTCACCACAGATGCTTCAAACAAGGGCCTAGGAGCCACCCTCATACAAAAGGAAGGGAAAGAAGAGAAGATTGTTGGGTTTGCGTCCAGGTGCCTCACGAGTGCCGAACAGAATTACTCCGTAATTGAAAAAGAAGCCCTGGCATGTTTCTGGGCGGTGAGGCATTTCAAGTTCTTTCTGTGGGGTTTGAGCTTCACCATCAGGACGGACCACAAGCCCCTCACCTCCATCTTCACAGTGAAAGGAATGGAGAACTGTACTCCACGCATAAGTAAATGGATATTGGGGCTCGAGAACTTCAACTTCAAAGTGGAGTACGTACCCGGAGAAGAAAACAAAATTGCTGATTATTTATCAAGGACCCCACTACGGACAGAAGTACAAGAGGAAATACTGGATAACCCCATCATGATAGTGGACGACCCTGCCATCACAGAAGGAGAATGGGACAAGTCCATGGAGGAAGATAAGGAGTTACACAGACTCAAAGACATTATGGTAAAAGGGTGGCCCGACAAGAAAGATGAGCTTGAGGAGGAACTAAAAGAGTTCTGGGAAGTCAGAAACGAGTTGAGTATCATCGGTAATAGAGTGTACCGCAAATGCAGAGTGATACCACCTACAGGTCTCAGGAAGAGAATCGTAGAATTGGCGCATGAAGGGCATTTGGGGCGCAGCATCACGAAACAGAGAATCAGGGCGAGATTCTGGTTCCCCAAGATGGACACCATGGCAGAGCAACAAGTCAAAGACTGTGTAAGCTGTGCCAAGAGCGACAAGTCCAAAACCTTGCGCAAAGCACCCCTGTCCCTGGTCAAGATACCGACCAAGCCATGGAACAAACTAGCCATGGACATCATAGGACCCATGGACAACCTGGGTATCCAAAGGCGATTTATGCTCGTCCTAATTGACTACACCTCACATTGGATCACCCAGAAGTTTGTGCATCGTGTCAGCACCACAACAGTGTTAGAATTTCCCAAGGATGTAATTTCTAAGGAGGGCATACCCGCAACCTTGATCACGGACAACGGAGTACAGTTCACCTCGCAGGCCATGAAGGAATTTCTAGACAACATGAACATAAAAAATGAGTTGACGGCATTGTATTGCCCAAAAGCTAATGGGTTAGTTGAGCAAGCTAACAGGATGATCAAAGAACATATTCAATTGGCTGTGGCCAACGGTCACGAGGTAGAACACCACCTACGAAATTGTTTATGGGCATATCACACCTCCCCGAACTTAGTGACTGGAATCTCCCCTTTCGTCTCACTCCGTCGGAGAGAGCCGTGCACCAAATTCAACCCTAGTTGGCTGGAAGGAGGCAGAGAGACAATTCCCAACCAGGAAGAAATTACTAGGAAGGTGGATTTGCATCAAACCAGTTACAAAGAATGGTACGATCAGAAGCACGGCGTAAAAATCCCCGACTGGAAAGTTGGCGATGTGGTACAAGTCAAGAGAGATACTAAAGACTGGCACAGCCAGAGTAAATTCTACCCTCCTTGCCGCATTGCTAAAGCTCTCGACAATGTTGTCCAACTCGACAATGGGCAATGGTGGAACTGTGACAAAATCGCAAGATCTGTAATGTGATCTATATGTTCCTAATTTTCCGTGTGAAATTATTTCTGTTTAATGACATGACCTAAAGACTTGAAGTGTTATCTCTATGTTCCAGGTTTTCCTTTGCTAACTTTCTGTTATAACGTTATGGATTTTGTTATCTCCTTTCATTGTATAGGAAGGGAGGTGTGTTGTAATCTTGTTCCCCATTTGGTACATTCCGTCCACCCCTCCCCTGCCATCACCTTTGGATTCCCCCGGTGAGAGCTCACCTTAGAATGTTGGTGTTTCAGAGTTGTTGGAGAGTGGATGGTCAATAAAGAAGTATGCTCTGATGAACTGTTCCTGTCATCCTTTCCATCTTTCAACACTATTATTGATTGACTTTTTCCGCTCAGGTGCGTGATGGCGGCTGGTCTATCTCCTATTACGTTTCCGTTCAGGATTGTTAAGCCTAGTGCTTCCAACTCTCGATTTATTATTTGGTTTCCCGGGTCATCTTTCCTCTTTCTTCTGTTCTGTTTGCTCATAATGAGATTGCTATTGAAATCTCCCGAAGTAATCAGGTTACTATGTTCGTGGGTCCTTTGCAGCACCTTAATCAGGTTCACCAAAGTGAGAAATTTTTCCTTCTGCATCTTTTTCTCAGGATGGATATATACGTTGAATAGTATTAATTGCCAACTTGTCTTTTTTGAGGGAAGTTTACCAGTGAGTTTTAGTACTTGCAACCAGTTTTCTCCAGCATCTAATTCTTCTGTTAACCAGCCGTATTTTGCCGTGGCATAGATTGATAATCCCTCTCTAGGATGCCCGAAGTTAGAAAATCTTTCTGCCAAAATATGATGTTCTGTGTAACCCGGGATTGAAGTTGGTTTCATGTTCCATGTTTCTTGGAGCAATATTAGATCTTGGTTTTGCAGGAAGGACAAAGTTTCATGGTCTTGGCCCATTTCTCTAAAGCCATGGACGTTCCATGAGCAGATCTTTATTGTGTCCAGGCCCGTTCCTCCAAGACTATGATTGTTCCTTGAACTGGTCCTAATTTCTTCCCCGTTGTTTCTGCATGAGTGCGCCCCCATGGTGTCGTTAGGATCTGTCCGAGGATTTTCATCAGGTGCGTTTTTTGCTCAGGGCAATTGGCACCCATGACCAATCCTGATTATTACCTGGCTGACATTCAAAGTTTGATGGACTTGCTGTTACATCTTTCTGGGTTGAATTATTTTGTGCGGGTGGCGAGGTATTTCTAGCGCCACGTAGGCAGGTTTTTTGGCCTTTCCCTGTGATTTGTCCCATTTTTGGTATCGCTGTGCTTTGTTAAAAGGGGATATGGATATTTTGGCCGTTTGTGGAGCCTTAAAGTGATTCCCCAGGCTTCAAATATTGTTCTAGTCGCATAAATCCGGTCCACTAGTTCCTTGGAGATCCAAGTGGTCAAAGACTCTTCTGTGTCTGGGGAAGATGCCGTTTGCTGGAATTCTACGGCTAGAAGATCTCGTGATGTTATTCCCTTTAGTTTCGGTATCTCTTTAAACAGCATTAACAAATTCCCTCGGTTTAGTGTGTCTTGTCTCCCTTTAGTTGGGTACTCTGGTACAAATGTCAATTTTGATGAGGTCTCTGTAGTGTAATTTAAAGATTTTTTGTTCTCATCTTTGGCTATTTAATGTTTTTGAGTGTTGTGTGTTTCGGGGCCAATTTGATTTTCTTGGCCTACGAGTTCTTTGGGAGCCTTTTCTTGTGGTAAGGTGGTGAAGTTTCCTTCATCAATTTCGACCTCCGGGTTCCCAGGTTTTTTGTATGTTGTTGCCCGTAGGGTCTCAGCTTTAAACTCTGTGGAAGAAAGCCTGCAGTTGCGACCCTTCCTGTTTATGGTAAATGTTATCGGAATTCGGTTGCTTTGTTCCTTGTTTTTTGTTTCATCAGAAAACTTTACACCTGATGTTTCTTCCGCTTTGGCAGGATTATTCGATTTCCTTTCCGGCTCTTTTATGTTGGTTCTCTGAGCCCCCTTATCTGAGCTTGAGTCTCTACGACCTGAAGGTGCTGTTGCTATATGGTCCCATGGGGGTTCTTACTACCCCTTCTTCGTGGTTAATATGTTGTTTTTGATCTGATCCCACCATCCCGGGTCCGTGCTGTTGCACCCCTTGATGAAGCTCTTGTTGTTTAATTATGTTGGTGTCTTCCAAATTCTTTTTCCCTTGGTTGCTGGGAGCTTGATCAGATGGATACACTTGAATTTTATTTGATTTTTTGAGGTTGACAGAGTTATTAAATAGGTTGGACCTTGAAATAGAGGTATCTGAGGTTACTTCTTTGTAAATCCTATTTTTTTTACTAAACGTTGTTTGTTTGGTGAATATTGAGTAAATTTGCCCGGAACCTGGGGCGATTTGGTTGCTAAGCTTAAGCCTGGCCTTCCTGGCGTGTTTTTGTTGCCTTTTCGTTGGTTTTCCGTTTAGCGAAAGATTGATGGAAGTCTGTTTTGCCTCGGCTTGATTTTCCCCTGAGCCTGTCTTTTCCTCTATTTCCACTATGTCCAATTCCCTTTGTTTTTGCTTTCGCCTCGTGTCACTTTTGTAATCTTTGGGGACTCTTCTTTGTCTTTATTCTCGTCATTCTTTTGAGACCCAATTATAGGTTCTGCTTTGCGTGTGGATTGAACTGCACCTAATATGTCTGTGAGTATTTCTGGGAGCATAGCCAATTTATCAATTACTTTACCGCAACCACAGTTAACCAATTGTTGTGGGTTGCTTACTTGTGCCTCTATGCTGCCCCTGTTTTTAAGTAGGTTCGTAATTGAATCCAGTTTGGTGTTTATTCCTGCGATGTGTTCTGCAATCAGATTAATAAGGTTGATCTGCACCTCCATTTTGTCTGATTGAAAATTCAATGCCCTTATTGCTTGCTCCAGAGTGCCTAGCAGGGATTTACTCCATGGGGCAATTGATATCTCTTGGGGGGACTTTCCTGGTGACCCCAGCTGTGACTCTATTCTGCTTATTGATGAAATTGTTATCGGCGATGACAGGCAGATCTGGTTAGTTTTTATTGAAAAGCTTCCACCTTTTGATTTTTCCTCCTGTGGGTCTTTTCTGGGGGTCATATTTAGGGGGGTGGAGGCTGCACCCCCCCTTTCCACCTGATATCCTTCCCGTCGGTGTAACAGTTGGATGGTGTTTCTCAAGGTTAGCTACGTCAGTTGTATCTTGTTTTATCGTGTTTATTTCCAAGATTTGAAGGAGGTTGGCGTCGTTAGATAAGGAGAATGAGCGGGTCCAAGCTTCGTCCAAGGGGACTGCCTGTGTGCAAATATTATCTAATAGGTCTTCCGTGAGAGCATTTTTGTTGCCCAGGTGTGATCTTCTTACTATTTTGTTGTTTTGGCCTGGCGAGGGTGCGTTCTGGTGCACCTGTACAGTTGTAGTTAACGGTCTGCTTGTTAGGATTGTTCCCAGTGGGGCTGGATTCTCTATTAGAGCTTTGCTGCTATCTGTCTGAGTGAGAGGAGGACTTGTTTTCACGAAGATAGACGTGTCCTGTTGTCCTGACAATCCTGATTTGTGATGGCTTTTTTTGTCCATTGTATTTGGAAATATTGGACTTGGTAAACTGGGTACCTCTTCCGTTGGGGCATAAATAGCAGCCATTGGGTCTTTTAGGAAGAAAAATCTCTGTTTTGCGTTTTTGCTTCCAAAATTAAAGAGTGTTGGTTCTGGAGTTGGTGCCGTAACTAACCTCTCTCTCAGCCCGGGCGTCTTCCTTTTTTTGCTCGATGAAGGAGTTAGTACCGTTGGGGGGATGTTGTTCCTGGTTTTTCTTGTTGCCGCCTGGTGGATTTTTCCTGATCTCATCTTCCCTGTGTGAGTTGTTTTTCCTTGGATTTTGTTTGGCTTATGTGGTCACTTGTTCCTGTGTATCTAATGGGTTGACATTTTTGAGAGTGTACACTTCCACTGTTGCAAATCACGTCACGTTTTTACATGTGCTGTTTGGCTCTCCCACGCCCAAATCGATCCTGGCACTGGCGTGGTTAGAGACGTGGTTAGTGGTGAGCTTATAAAGGGCTTTATGCCCCCTGCCCTCTACCCTTCACCCTTTTCGCTTTTTTTTTTGTTGCTTTGTCTATTGGTTCAGGGGCTTATGGTAGGGACTTATGACGGCTGATGGTGTAGCCTGTCTGCACTGCAGCACTCTGCGACGCTTTTTAGCAGTGGCCTTTTTTTTTTTTTCTTTTTCAAGCTTTTAACTTTGCAGATTTTAACACGGGCCTCTGTGACCAGGAGAATCCAAGATTGACTCCACGGTGGCGTTGCCTCCTGGCAAGATGGTAATGGTAATATCTTCGGCAGAGGGAAAAACAATAATGTTTGCGATGACGTTTTTCTGGGGCTGGGAGCCCCTGCTCCTTCCTACTCCCAATAAGCTGTCTCCCACACTGGCTGGGTGTTTCTGGTTTTTCAGGACAAATGCAGAGATGATGAGGATCTCTGCCAGTGCATTTGCTGTCACCAGGTCTCAGGCCAAACAGCTAGGCACTGAGGGAGCACTGGATCCTGGAAAAATGGACCAGCTGACTCCTAAGAGAAGGAGCAGGAAGGGTAAGGACTTATCCTCCTACCAAACTCCCAGTGAGAGTCAGTCTCCTGGGGTAGATGACCTCAGCCCCTGTAAAGGAGCTGTCCCAGAGGAACTTGTGCCTGACCAGGCAGAGTTCTTGGGGGACAGGGGGCCCTTCCAGGGCAGACTTGAGTTTGGAGCAGAAGTTCTGCCCCTCTCTTTAACAGCTCAGACAGCAAGCTGCTGCTGAGGAAGCAGGCATGTCAGTGGGTCCCATAGGATCTATTGGGAAGATGGGCTTCTGTTCTCTGAGTGTAGAGACCCCAAGCCTCATGCCACCAGGAGGTTGGTAATACCTCAGAAGTTCAGGAGTTTTCTTCTATCCCTAGCACATGACATTACCCTTGCAGGAAATCTTGGGCAAAGCAAGACTTGGGACAGGTTTGTCCCTCATTTTCACTGGCCCCACATGTCTGAAGACACCAAGGAGTTTTGTCGCTCCTTTGTCCCTTGCCAAGCCAGTGGTAAGTCAGGTGGCACTACAAAGGCCCCCTTAATTCCACTCCCAGTGATTGAGGTTCCCTTTGAGAGGGTAGGGATAGACATTGTTGGTCCCTTAAACCTTCCAACAGCATCTGGACACAGTTACATCCTAGTGGTGGTGGACCATGCCACTAGGTATCCAGAGGCTATTCCTCTTAGGACCACTATAGCTCCTGTAGTGGCTAGGTCCCTCCTGGGAGTCTTTTCCAGAGTGGGGTTCCCTAAGGAGGTCCTAACAGCAGAGGTACAAACGTCATGTCTAGTTACATCACTGCCATGTGAATAGAGTATGGTATAAACTACAAGTTTACCGCACCCTACCATCCACAGTGCAATGGGCTTGTTGAAAGCTACAAGAAGACCCTCAAGGGTATGATCGTGGGACTCCCAGGCAAAAATGGGATGTCTTACTACACTGCCTTCTCTTTGCCTACAGAGAGGTTCCTCAGACGGGGGTGGGCTACAGCCAATTTAAATTTCTGTTTGGACATCCAGGTAAGGGTCCATTGTGTCTGTGTTACAGCCCTTAAAGCCCTCCCTCCTTTTCTTGAACACTGCCAGGTTTGCGATAGAAAGAGTTACCGAATGGGACGTGTGGGACCAATAGAAAAGGAAAAGACTACATGTCCCATGATTCTTGGCAATACCAAGTCGACGTATACAGGAGAGCGCGAATGTAGGATAAAAACACTTCCACTCCCCAAGATGTGGTCGATTATTTTGTTTGTCCTCGAGATACGGAAATGCAGCCATCAGCGCTGGTCTTGGTCCGGTAAGGGTGCGGTTGCACCAATTGTTTTCCTTCCCGTCTATGATTATTGTTGCCGATAGTTTGGAGTGAACATATCGGCTTTCTTGTTTTGGTGGAGAACAGCGTAATAACGATCCCGGCAGATTCCGTCTGGGTGGCGACTCTCCTTATCTATCATCCGTGTTCTTTCCGTTGGCGAGAGACACGTCTGTGTACTCATGCGGGAAGAAAATCTTTGCACCATATTTGTTTTCTTTTCTCTTCTCCCGTTGGAGAGTCTACGTACTCATGCGGGAGGGGAAAATAGGCGCATTATGATTTAAGGAATGGTGAATAATTCTGGAGTACATTCTCAGTTCGACAATCCAAATTCAAGCAGGTATTCCTTTTGATATAACAACATTCGTACTTTGTTCTTTTTATGCCGTAGTACTATTGGATTTGTGTGGAGTACATATGCTACAGATATAACCATCAGGATCATATTTAAGTAACAGATGTTTGTTACTCCATATGTTATGGGGGTGTTATGATGTGAATAACACCAGTCTACGAATTACTTTGGTATAACTATGGCTCTTCTTTGTTTTGTGGTAGAGCAGTCGAGTCAGACTTCCAGATCCCCTCTGAGGCTGGGCACAAGTCCTCACGGGTAAGTGATTTTACTGTCTAGTAGGGTACATACTATGTATAGTCAATAGTCCGAAAAAACAAGATATATATATATAGACATGCATATATATATATATATATATATATATATATATATATATATATATATATATATAGACATATATATATATATTATCTACTGGCGGTCGCCAGTAGATAGTTATAGTTAGAACCTATTTTCCATAGGAAATCCGCGACATTCTATTTGAAATAACTCTTGCGTCGGTTGACGAATCTTCGCGAAATTTTCAAACTTTATGGCCCGCTCCGGTCCGCTCCTACCCTGAAAGTCTCAGGGTGATTCGTCAAGCGGGGGCCGAGAAAAAGGGGGTCCCAAAACGTGTTTTCCCCATTCATTTTCCCATAGGAAACTTTAGACACGGCTACAGCCCGAACTGCTGAACGGAATTACACCAAATTTGGCAAAGAGGTAGTTCTTGGTTCAGAAAGAACCCTTTTGTTAAATGGTGTAAATCTGTTCAGTAGTTGCGGAGAAATTAAAAAATAAGAGTCAAAAATCAATTTCCCATAGGAAACTTTAGACACGGCTACAGCTCGAACTGCTGAACGGAATTACACCAAATTTGGCAAAGAGGTAGTTCTTGGTTCAGAAAGAACCCTTTTGTTAAATGGTGTAAATACGTTCAGTAGTTGCTGAGAAAATCAAAAGTAAAAGTACATATATATCTATGGCCGCGTCGGATTCACGCACCCTCCCGATCACGAGCTGTCTGCTAATTGGCTGTCAACACTCCAAACCAGGAAGTGTTGGCAGTTATCTTGTTCCTCGGTAGAACCGAGGAACAAGAAATCAGTAAAAAAGTGCGCAAAACGCACAAAGGGGGCAGGGTAGAAACACCCTGACCCCCTAGGTCTGCTCAGGGGTCCCACAAGGACCCCTGGGCAAAAAGCATTATTTTTTTTTAAATCGGCAGGATGCGCTCAGGGTGCGCGGATCCTGCCGATAAAATCGAAGCGCGGTCTCCCGCGCTCGATGTTAATTTGCCCCGGGTGGGCCAAGTCCCGGGGGCATGCTGGGGGGTGTTTATTTTATGTATGGGGGCCTCTAGGGCTCCCCAAGCCCCGGGGACCACCACCCCCGGGGCTTTATCATAATGGTGCGGGAGGGCTCTGAGCCCTCCCGCAGCCCCGGGACCGCCACCTCCCGGGGCTTTTTTTTTTTTTTAAACCTGTGGGGGGGGGGCTCCAGCTCCCCACACCCCCGGGGACCACCACCTCCCCGGGCACTAAGAAAATTGAAAATGGGGGTCCGTTTTGGACTCCCAAGCCCCGGGGACCACCACCTCCCCGGGGCTTTCAAAATGTAGGGAGGGGGCCGCGCGGCCCCCTCCTGGAGCCCTTTCTGGCCCTGGGGACCGCCACCCCCCAGGGCTGGCTCCTGCAGTGTCCCGGGGTGCCTACCCCCGGGACACTGCTGTTTGCTATGACAGGACGGGAGCCTCGCGGCTCCCGTCCTGTCATAGCAATCTTAGTTTGCATTTTGAAAGAGAGAGCAGGAAACCTGCTCTCTCTTTCAAAATGCAAACCAATTGCTTTTCCACATGGGGAGCAGCATCTTAGCTGCTCCCCATGTGGAAAGCAATGCCGGCTCCCATAGGACGCGGGGAGCCGGCGGGACTGTGGGGGATGGGGTCCCGGGGCCATAAGAGGCCCGGGAGGGGGCCACGCAGCCCCCTCCCCAAATAAAAAAATATATAAATAAAAAATAAGGGCAAGGCCGGCCCCGGGGGATGGGGTCCCCGGGGCCTTAAATGGCCTGAGGAGGGGGGCCACGCAGCCCCCTCCATATTTTTTATTTAAAAAACAGGGCATGCCCCGGGGGATGGGGTCCCCGGGCCAATAGAGGCCCAGGGAAGGGGGCCACGCGGCCCCTTCCCGTTTTTTTTTTTTTTTTAAATAAAAAAAAAATGCTCAGGCCCCGGGGATGGGGTCCCCGGGCCAAAAGTGGCTGAGGGAAGGGGGCCACGCAGCCCCCTCCCATAAAAAAAACAAAAAAAACGGCATCGAGTCGGAGGCCCCGCCCCTCCCTGCAGTACTCTGCAAACGCGCCCTGGCGCGTTTTAAGAAGGGGAAGTAATTCCCCTTGAATACTGGGGATCCCTGGGGCCAACTAGCCCACCAGGAACCTCCAGTATGCGCCAGGGGCTGCCTTGCAGAGAGGTGTACAGAGGCCACGCCCTTTTACACCTCTCTGCAACCGCAGCTCTGTGGCGCTTAATGGAGGTAGCTGGTGGGCTAGTTGCACTCCAGGGACCCTCAGGATTCAAGGGAGTTAATCCCCGACTTAAAATGCGCCACGGGGCGCGTTTGCACAGTGGTGAAGGGAGGCGGGGCCTGAGGTGACATGTGTAAACAGGCCCCGTGGCGCGTTTTAAGATGGGGAATTAAATCCCCTTCAATCCTGAGGGTCTCTGGGGCCAACTAGCCCAACAGGTACATCCAGAAAGCGCCACAGAGCTGCGTTGCAGAGAGGTGTAAAGGGGTGTGGCCTCTCTACACGTCTCTGCAACGCAGCCCCCTGGCGCATACTGGAGGTTCCTGGTGGGCTAGTTGGCCCCTAGGGACATTCATCATTCAAGGGGACTTAATCCCCCAACTTAAAACGCGCCACGGGGCGCGTTTGCACAGATGTCACCTCAGGCCCCGCCCCCTCCCTTCACCATTGTGCAAATATTCCTCTAAAATCTGCCGAACTACGAATTCTGATTTACTCACCTGTTATCAGGAGAGACCTCAGTGCTGCATCTTTCAGCCCAGTACTAATCCTGAAAAGTAATTTTAACCGTACTTACCAGTAACTTGAATTTCCTTCCATAGGATATCATTGCCTGCTTTTTGCTGAAAAAGTTTCTAAGTGTTGATTTTTGAAACATACAAATATTCCTCTAAAATCAGCCGAAATACGAATTCCGATTTACTCACCTGTTATCAGGAGAGACCTCAGTGCTGTATCTTTCAGCCCAGTACTGGTCCTGAAAAGTAATTTTAACCGTACTTACCAGTAACTTGAATTTCCTTCCATAGGCTAACATTGACTGGTTTCACTTGGAACTTTAAAATATTCCTCTAAAATCAGCCGAAATACGAATTCCGATTTACTCACCTGTTATCAGGAGAGACCTCAGTGCTGCATCTTTCAGCCCAGTACTGATCCTGAAAAGTAATTTTAACCGTACTTACCAGTAACTTGAATTTCCTTCCATAGGATATCATTGCCTGCTTTTGCTGAAAAAGTTTCTAAGTGTTGATTTTTGAAACATACAAATATTCCTCTAAAATCAGCCGAAACTGTAACTTATATTTTCTTCCATAGGAATCCATTGTCTGGTTTTCAGCAGAAAAGTTTCAAAGTGTCAATTTTCACAAACTACAAATATTCCTTAAAAATCGCCTGTATGACTTAAACGCATTCTTTCAACTGTTTACAGGAGATGCACCAGTGCTGGATCCAGGATCCAACACTGAGTAAGAAAAAGTAACGATAACAGTTTTTACCTGCTAAGTGAATTTCCTTCCATAGGATAACATTGGTGATTCTATGAGAAAAAGTTTCAAAGTGTCAACTTTTAAAATACAATAATATTCCTTAAAAATCACTACTATAACCAAAACGCTTTTACTCAACTGTTTACAGGAGATATCCCAGGACTGAATCTAGGATCCAGTCCTGTGGTTAGAAAAGTAATCCATAAGTAACTAATTGCATTTAACTAGAAATTCACATTGAGCTGAATGTTGCATTGTGTTTGAAAATGTGTTGCCCATTGCAACAACTGTAACTACTGTACTTAAAAGTCTATTGCCTATGTGCAAAGTATTTAAACTAAAGTAATTCATTCTGAGAAAGTATTTTTTGTAATGTATAATGTAATTACAATGTAATTTAAAAAATAAAATATGTAAAAAAAAATGTTTCTAAAAATGTAGTAAATCAGTATGAAAAAATAAATATAACAATTAATACATTTAAAAATTGTCATTTACAAAACCTTTGAAATTCACTGAAAAAACCGTAGGTTTCAGACATGTTATAGTTAGGAATTAGCATTTAAAAAACCTTTGAAATTCACTGAAAAACCATAGGTTTCAGACACGTTATAGTTAGAAATTAGCATTTAAAAACCTTTGAAATTCACTGAAAAAACCATAGGTTTCAGGCACGTTATAGTTAGAAATTTGCATTTAAAAACCTTAGAAATTCACTGAAAAAACCATAAGGTTTTAGGGACAGTTATAGTTAGTTGGACATTGCACTCGTACAAAACCCGTGAAATTCCCCGTTATAGTTAGTTCACGTAACTATAACTCGCGCTCCGCAATGCACTGCTGATGACGCCACATATTACATCACTCATGACATGGTCAGTGACATCACTGATGACATCACTGATGACATCACTGATGACATCTCAAATGACATCACTGATGACATCACTGATGACATCATCCATGTGAGAATTTAATGCATCTTCTCACACCCTAATATAAGTTTTGAAACACCCACTCTAAATTACAGACTGCCATTCTCAAAACCATACACACTCCAATACCAATAAGTACATACCCACTCACTGATTCTTAGGTCTACACACACACATCTACTCACTCACCCGTACAGTCACTCATACTTACAGTCACTCAGTACAGGACTATCATATGCACTCATACACCTATATAAACACTCACACAACGCAACTCATCCATAGAGGTACTCACACACCTAGTCAGTCATGCAAATAATTAATCACACTCCAATTTACTCACCTATACAGTTATACACACCAGCTCACTTACTCATAAAAATACTAGCACATTCTTACGCTCCTATGCAATCACTGATGCAAGCACACACTCATCCATATAGCCACTCTCACAATCACACACTCTCACTTATAGCCATTTATATACTCCAACACACATATATACTGCCTTTCACATATGTAGTTACTCACACATGTACCACTGAGATATACATTCAATCACTAACACACCCATGCACACACTCACCCTCACCCACCCATACAGTCCATCACAGACGCACTCTTGAAACCATGCACCCAGTGAATCACCCACTCACACATCTATGCACAGAGTCACACTCACCCCACCCACACAAACACTGAGGCACCCATACAGATACTCAGAGAACCAATCCATAACCCATATAGACACTCATTTAGCTAGTCAGAAACCCATGCAGCTGCTTACACAACAACAGACAGACGGATACAGACATTCACACAGTTTAGTCACTCACCCATGCATCCAGTAAGATACGTTTAATCACTCACTTATAGACTCAGTCACGCACCTACTAAATCATCCATTCAGACACTTATACACCCACTCATTCTTCAATACGCCTTTCCCTATATAAATTAAACATATTTAAACTTTACACAAACACACAGTCACTGGATGATGTCATCAGTGATGTCATCAGTGATGTCATTTGAGATGTCATCAGTGATGTCATCAGTGATGTCACTGACCATGTCATGAGTGATGTAATATGTGACGTCATCAGCAGTGCATTGTGGGGCGCGAGTTATAGTTACCTGAACTAACTATAACGGGGAATGTCACGGGTTTTGTACGAGTGCAATGTCCAACTAACTATAACTGTCCCTAAAACCTTATGGTTTTTTCAGTGAATTTCTAAGGTTTTTTAAATGCAAATTTCTAACTATAACGTGCCTGAAACCTATGGTTTTTTCAGTGAATTTCAAAGGTTTTTAAATGCTAATTTCTAACTATAACGTGTCTGAAACCTATGGTTTTTTCAGTGAATTTCAAAGGTTTTTTAAATGCTAATTCCTAACTATAACATGTCTGAAACCTACGGTTTTTTCAGTGAATATATATATATATATATATATATATATATATATATATATATATCGCAAGAACAACAGAGGCCCATTGCTGGCAAGAAAACGGCATTTATTGAACGTCTTTGCCCCGCAGATTCCTCCCAATTGCCCAACGTTTCAGCCTCATCTGGCCTTGCTCACAGGCAGAAGGAAAACTTTCAAACTGCTTATTGCGCACCTGCATGCTTTTAAACTCTTATGCCTCACGTGACTAAATTCGGAATACAAGTCCCAGAGTGCACCGCCAGTGAAGTTGATGTGAAAACTGGAAGTCCTCATTTCTATTCACAGTGAATACAGTTAGTACCTGCATAGCGGTGCCACTCATGATGGATAATACACAGGAAGCCAGGTGAGTAGATATTCTTTTGCGCATTGCTATAAAATATTCAAATGACGTGGAATAAAACACAATCCAGCCAGCACGATCGTAGATGAAAAGTCCTTCATCCCGAATCCCTTCCAACACGCTTACCCTTTCGCCACATTGGCATCTCCTCAGTAGGTTGGGTGCGTGTGTGGGTCATGCCCCTCCAAAAGTTCCAAAACAAAGTCTCTCGTTACTGGAGCCCCCGACCCTTCAGGGCGACCTAAAAAAATACACAATGGGCACGGAGCAGCCCATCCATTTAACCGCAAGAACAACAGAGGCCCGTTGCTGTCAATAGTCCGAAAAAACAACATATATATATATATATATATATATATATATATATATCCACCACCACACTTACACTGTCAAGCAAGCAACGAGCCACGCCAATCCAAGGTTCTCAATTCAGATTTATTACGGGCACAAAGACGCGTTTAGAGCTCAACAGCTCTTGGTCACATCCTTCTCTTTTTTGCTTATTCCTTTTCAGTACTTCCATTTACTAGGTGGTTATCTAGGGGCAAAAGATTCTCTGGAAACCCTCGATTCAGATGAAGCAAATGTGCTTCTGGTTTACATGTCTATTATTTCTTTACAGGTAGTTATTATACCAACACCCATACCAGTTAGGGAATTAGATGAGATTGTTTTTTGTTTTCTTACTGTATTCTCTTTTTCTTTTAGGTCTCCTTCCCCGCTGTTCCCACCTTTTCCTTCCCTCGCTTGATCGCTTCAAGGCTCGGTGCTATCACAGCAATCAGACTTGATGCTATCAAGAGGTGGACCATTTTTGAGCATCATTCTGACCCCGAGGAGTTGGTGAATCTGACAGTCTGGTTAAGGAGGGATGGGAGTAGCCTCTCAAACCTCCTAAACAGGGCATTGTGGACTATGTCCTTGGCCTGCATTCACTTATGGCTGAGTATATGAAGAAGGCCAGCAAAACCCTTGAGGCTAGCCAGGAGCTTCAGAAAGCTTACCATGACCAAAAGGCTGTGCTAACTGTTTACCACTCTTTTTCACAATAGAGAGTGAGAGAAAAGCAGGTCAGTTGCAATCTCCCAAGTACAATCGTATCACATATAAGCAACTGCTGCCGCCTGAATTTCCAAAAGGATATCAAGCCTTTCCTAGTGGAGAGGAAGAAAGAGGTGAATCCGGTCCCAAGGGAGTAAGTTGGTCTCCCTCTGCTTAATCTTTGGGCGATGGGGTATCCAAAGATATTGGAGTAGACGCGTCACTCAGTTATTGTGACATGCTTCATCATAGGCGTCTATCCACACCCAGGTAAGATGGTACTACCTGGGCGGACTCAACCAAAGGTGTTATGGGAGTTCTTATATAAAGCAAGTACTGGTCATGCAGGGAACCAGATGAGTGATAGTAAAAATACCTTCAGGTATACCCAAACAATATGTTTATTAGGAGGGTACCTGGGGCATGAATAAAAACGTGAAACATTCAGGGTATTCTGAATGTAATTGTTCAGTATACCCCTTCTAAAGTGCCAACATGTTTCGGCCCGCACTATGAGCCCATGTGGGTCTGGGGCCTTCTTCAGGGCTGATTATCTACTGCTAAGTGTCCCTGCTTTTGAAAAATGCACGCATTCCATGCACTAAAATGAGGCCTAATGCGCTCACCTGTCTTAACTGTGTCCTCAGTAGATTTTCTAAAGAAAGGAGAGAGAAAAAACAAAACAAAAAGAGGGGGACATCAAACCTAGCTAGTATTAAGACAGGCTGCTTCCACCGTGATTCCTCCATTTCTATACACTGGACCATGTTATCATAATTTTAACAACTATCCTGTGTGGTGTGTTACAGTGGGCAAATTCCCTCACAACTCTACTTAAGTAATGGTGATCTCCGTGCAGCTTAAAAAGATTTATTTAATTAATAAACAATGTTGATTGTGTTGATCTTAATCCATACTTTCTACACTTATTTCTTGTTGTGCCGACTACACTAGGTCCAGCTGTCAAACCTAGGTGTAGATATATATATGAAACAGTATACACGCCAGTCTGGCCTGTATATCTGACATCTCATGCTTACCTACTGGGTTTTATTATTTGGCAACATGTGGATCAGGCGGGTGGTGCTGCCTTATAGTCACACACTGTGAGGAAAAAGAAGAGTATATAACATGCATTCTTAATGATTCAGTGTGGTATGAGCTTACTGGGTAGAGAAAGCTCCAATAGCCTTGCCCCACATCAATTCATATTGTATAATGCATGCACGGTTTTTAACATTTTCATTATCGTGGAATGTTTATTTTCCCAATTCCCCTGGTACTTTAAAGTGATCTTAATAAATGATAACTGTTTACCAGCCAGGACAGAAAGTGTGGGTTTTTGATCCTGTGACCCCAGCAGATCTCCAGGACAAATGGAGTGTCCCCCACACCATTCTTGAGAAAAAAGGTGAAGTCACATATTTGGTTGACCTAGGTACTCCTAGACGTCCCACATGGTACTTCATGTGACCGCCTAAAGCCTTTTGTTGACAGGGCTGACATGAGCTTTCTCATGGCCACTGATGAGGAACAGGAGGAAGAGAATGACCCTTTCCCTGATCTCCTCTCTCAGGACCCTGTTGAGGGGTCAGCTGATGGAGTTGTCGTTTAGTTCCTACAAATCTATATAGGATCTGCGCGTTTAGACAACATAAACTAAGGGATTGGTGTCCAGACTGATTCCTGACACCCCCAAAGGATATATTAGTCTGTAGACCAGCTAGCTCACTGTGCCACTATAGGCCTCACAACCTTACCAAGGAGCGGATAGTTTTTGGCAACTAGCAAACATGACAACCCTGACCCCTCAGGGATCGTGGAAACAGTGCAGTACGTTTTGCTCAGTCACTCGTGCTCACTTGGTCTCAGAGAGATATACAGAATAAAGGATGGGTTGCTCCTCTCCTGGGCAATTTTCTTTATTGTCAAGCTCCCCTGAACGTCTGCTGCATTGTTGAAACGGAGCTGACTGGAACTAAGCTGCCTTTGAATTTGGTGCACTATTGTTGCCTATTTGAAAAGCACCTGAAGCGATTTCACACTTTTGATTACTACCCTGCGTACTTGGTGAAGTAAATACGTATAACTTGTAGCAGCATTATTATTTTATAACGCTCCTTTTTCCTGTGCACTCTTCTTTTGTATTAAATGGCAGGAGTGTGCTGATTTAATAAATTGAAGTATGTCATCTGGAGCTTCACGAGCTTCAACTAATTATCACTGTCTGATATCGATTTGAGGCGAGTGGTGTATTCTGGTGTCAGGTGACTGGAACGCTTGAGACGGCCCCATTCTTTGCCAGGAGGTAGCGAACCAATATAACATTATCGAGGTGAATTTACCGGTCTGGGCTTTTACCACTCTTCTATCAGATTACAGGCCTGGTTTTTTCCTTATACCATACTGACCTGTGCTTCTAGAGCAGAGTTACCTGCACCTGCGCTCCTTTGATGCTGCTCTGAGGTGATTTATATGCGTCAATATAAAAATAACCGGTACGGTTGAGATGGCCTTATTCTAGGACAAAAGGCCTTACTTAAGAGATCTACCTATCTGCAAAACAACTAATTACCTGTTAAAGACCTTTATACAGCAACGGCATGGAATGCCTTCTGGAAAAGCGACTAGTAAATCTGCAAAACAACCCTCCTATTCTGAAATCCTAAGCCAGAGCCGCTCCGCCTCAGAAACTTGCAATACTACCTCCTCAGCTCAAAAGTTACCTAACCTTATGATAACATCTGCACCAGACTCAACTATGGAACGGATACTCCAAGAGATTACTGCTGTAGGACGACGCCTGGAGGGAATGGAGACGTCTATCTCTGCTCTTGCGACTGAGACTAAATCCATACGTGCTGATATTGCTGGATTGCAAAATCGGCTTGATGGTCTCACTGAACGTGTAGCCACAGTTGAGAATTATCTTAACAATATACCAGATCGAGACCAAGAACTTCTCTTCCTTAGAAGCAAAGTGATAGATTTGGAAGCTAGAAATCATCGAGACAATGTGCGCTTCTTTGGATTTCCAGAAGGAATAGAAGGATCAGACGCTAAATCCTTTCTTAAAGCAGCTCTCCCAAAGATTACAGGTCTCACTTTCAACCCTCCATTAGAAATGCAGAGAGCACACCGCATTGGTCCTCCTAAGGGAGGGAGGAATGTACAACCATGTACACTTATTGTTTGCATTCTGCGACGTGAACAAGCTCGACAGTTAATCACTGCGGCCCGTACACATGGTCCATATGTATTTGAGAGTCATGAGATTCGTGTATCTGCATACTTTTCAAGTGAAACAAATGATCTTCGTAAAGCTTTTCTCTCTTTTCAACCTCGCTTGCGTCAGCTAGACATCAAATATGGCCTTTTTGAACCAGCATGGCTACAAATTAATAAGGGTGGCATATCCAAAGACTTTTTCAATCAAGATGACCTTCGACACTTCCTAGACAGCATTACTCCTCAAAATATGGAATATATATCTCTATCTGAGTTCCAACCTTCATTTTCTTCACTAACCTCCAAGAAGATTCCTAATGACATCCAGTGTAACCCAGATCGTTCCCAAAGTAGGGGAAGAGATCCAGATAGACATATACGCTCTTTTGGTGACCAAGCTCAAGTCCTTCAAGCAGTAGCTGCTCTTACGCAGGAAAGATATAGAGACAAATCACGCTCTCCCCTTAAGTCTCCTCCATCACCTGAAGACGATGTTCCTTGAACTATGATTTACTATTTAACTGTCGAATCTTGAAGAACAGATGGAAGAGATTTATCCTATTGCCTGCTGAAGTCACGACCTGATGAGTATCTGCATATCTATTTAGTCAGTTGCACATTATTTGCTGTACTATATTCTATAATATTCTAATTTATCCTTGAATCCTCCCGCCCCTTTTCTCTTTTTCTCTTTTAATATTTATACATATTACAGTTTACTTATGCTCATTCTCACAGTGTTATGAATTCTTTTATCTGATTGTACTCTATGTATTGCTACAAAATTTAGAAATTATATAAATTGAGAATTGGACTATACATATGAATTACTGCCTTAAGGTTATGCATTATACTCTTTATACTATTTTCTCTTACTTTCCTCTTACATTTTCTCTCCTCCCCTTCTCTCTAATAAGTATTTCTAATAATATCTACTTATCATAATGTCTAATTATCACATTATTTAGATATGATACTATTCAAATAGATCAATATTTAATTGTTGTTAATGTTATATAAATACTGTTTAATTGTCCTTTATGCAGGCTATATTTCAAATTTCAAATACCTCAGACTTTCTTCTTTTCTCCATGAGATTCCTCCGGAGCATAATACTTGAAAGTTTATATATAATGTTCTTCTTTTCTTTCGCTCTTCCTTATATCCTTTCCCTCTTTTCTTTCTCTTTTTTCTATTTAAGTAAACTACTCAAAAATTGTTTGCCTAATAGATTAGTTTGATACACTAGTATTTAGATTAACTAATTACGATAATATTTAACTTTGTCAGTATTTAATTATTACACTATTTAATTGCCATTATGTTTCATAATGGTTGTATTTAATACTTATTTCTTCCATTATCCTTCTTTCCTCTTACATTTTATAGTATAATACCTGAACACTTACTAATTTCCATAATTCTCAAGCTCATTCATTACTGCTAATAATTTGTCATATCTAGGCCCTCTTTACACACTTCTTGCCGTGGGGGGCTCCCCCGGCGCGCATAGCCCGAAAGCTAAGACCCGCAGAGAACAGTTCTGTTCTCCTAATACTGCATTTTCCCCGTGCAGTATACCTGCCCTTATTTATCTTTTTCATTCTTTTCTTTCCTTCCAGTCCCTCTAGTGTCTTTTTTCTTCTACCTTTTGCTTGCTCTCCTGTACATTAACAAGCAACTCATACTCACTCTCCTCTCTTGCCCGGAACCTTTTCTTTATTTCTTTCACCCTTTTCATCCCCTATACTGACACTTCTCTTATTACTTATTCCTATACACTTAATTTAACATCCCATCTACTAACATACACATGGCTGCGAACATATCCTCTGCTTCTTATCCACTACGTATTATCTCGTGGAATGTTCACGGCCTTACGCACTTTATTAAGCGCAAGAAAGTATTCTCTTATCTACAAGCGAAAAAAATTGATATTGCTCTTCTGCAAGAAACTCATTTGAATGCTCTAGAATCTTCTAAGTTACGACGAGATTAGGTGGGAAAAGTCATTCACTGTGGACCGACGACACAACTTCCTCCTAACGAGAGTCACCCACGGAAGTGTGGTGTAGCTATTCTAATTCACATATCTTTACCTGTTACCATGATCAAAACCTGGATTGATCCAGATGGCAGATATATTTTTGTAAAGCTGAAAATAGGAGATAGGATACTCTGTGTGGGCTCAGTGTATGCTCCGACAGGGGCCAAACGCCCTTTCTTTCTCAGTCTGAATCATTTGCTGGTGGAAATTGGTGCATCCAGTTATGTTATTGGTGGTGATTGGAATCTTGCCTGTGATGCTATAATTGACAGAACAGGCCCCCTGGATAGGTGTAATGAGGGAGACAGAGCTTTACTGGGAGACATAACATCAGATCACGGACTAGTGGACCATTGGCGCCTTTGTCACCCTTCTGATCAGGATTACATCTTTCTCTCCTCTACCCACGGTACACAATCCAGGATAGACTATTTTCTTATTTCGCATTTAATAGTTGCAAACACCACTGAATCCCGTATTTTGGAAGCTGTAATATCAGATCATGCCCCTATCCTTATTACTCTAGAAATAGGTTAAACCTCCCCAGGCCGTAAACCATGGCGTATGAATATCCAAAGATACCGTCCACCCAAAGGTAAAACTCTACTTCGTTCACATATTTCTGATTATTTAGCTGTCAATAAATCATCTGTTACTTCTTGCAGAACCGTCTGGGCAGCCGCCAAAGCAACTATTCGTGGTCAATTAATGAGAGATGCTGCTGAGGCCAATAGGTCTGCGTCCTTACGTCGTACTGAATTGGAGACTCAAATTACTTCCCTCACACATCAATACTCATCTCATCCCACAATACCCAACCATCAAAAGCTTGAACTTGCTAAATTGGCGCTTAATAACTTATACACTTCCAAAGCTGAATACGCTCTTCAACGCCGGAAGGGTAGACATTATGAACAAGGAGAAAAAGCAGGCGATTGCTTGCAGCATAATTGAAACAACGTGAGGCAGCTATGGCCATTCCTGCATTACGTACAGAAAAGGGTGAGATTCTTACGAGACCACAAGAATTTGTAGACACTTTTGCATCCTTTTATAAAAAAACTTTATACCCCTGAAACTTCAGTAACTGAGGATCAATTAGTTTCATATCTTGCTGATATCAACCTTCCTTGCCTCACGGATGAAGGTCGAGCCCTCCTTGGTGGTGATATTAGCAAAGAAGAAATTGCTGCAGCCATCACCAAACTACCTTATCATAAATCTCCAGGCGGCTTCCCTGCGGAGTTTTACAAATGGACCGGGACAGAAATGGTTGATACTTTATTTTCTGCCTTCCATGAGGCGGTTCAAACACATTCACTTGGCCCTATTTTTAACAAAGCGTTGATTGCAGTTATTCCCAAACCCGGCAAAGATCCGCTTGCTTGTAGTAGTTATCGACCCATCTCATTAATAAATAGTGACGTCAACATTCTGGCAAGTATCTTAGCGGCACGCCTTCGTAAAGTTATTGCTTCCCTCATACATCGCTCTCTGGTTGGTTTTGTCCCAGGTCGCTCCTCTAGGAATCACCTCCGAACTCTAGCTCACACTTTATGGTCTGCAAATAAGTTGACGGAAGATGCTGTAGCCCTCTCACTGGATGCAGAAAAAGCATTCGACCGTATTGACTGGAAATATCTTTTTGCGGCTATGAAACGCTTTGGCGTAGGTGATAAGTTGATTTCTAAAGTTCGTCTCTTATATGATACTCTGACAGCTCAAGTCAATTGCGGTGGGTTTCTTTCTGATCCTTTTCCAATCCAAAGGGGCACCCGCCAAGGTTGCCCTCTTTCCATCCCTCTTATTTTTACTAGCGATAGAGCCTCTTGCCTCACTTATTCGGCATTCACCACACATTCAAGGTATACCCATGGAGGAGGTATCTCTAAACTATACTTATATGCCGATGACATTCTCCTCACGTTAAGAGATCTTCCTCACTCTTTACCAGCTTTACTTGAGATCATTGATGGCTCTGCAATCCACTCTGGCTACAAAGTAAATTGGGATAAAAGTGAGGCTCTTCCAATTTCTTCTGGTACCACAAAAGTGTCAATTGATGGATACCCCTTCTGCTGGAAATCATCCCAATTAAAATATTTGGGAGTTTTGGTCAATAGAGGTTTGACAAGTATGATCTCAGACAACCTCCCACCCCTTATAACACAAATGGAAACTGATTTTGCCAAGTGGTCTCTCTTGGGTTTTTCCATGTGGGGAAGGGTACAGGCCGTTAGGATGGTCCCCTTACCTCGCTTTAATTATATACTTGGAATGCTTCCGATTCTAGTTCCCTTATCTACACTCCGTAGGGTAGACGCCTGAATCCGATCTTTTGTCTGGGGATCCACACGCCCTCGTCTAGCTGCTACTAAATTATTGGCTCACCGCTCCTGGGATTACCATCTTTAGAACATTATTCTTTAGCCTTACACCTCTCACAATCAGTTTATTTACTTCCGGGTATGACTGATCCTCCACAATGGGTCACAATGGAACATTCCCTACTTAATCGAAGCTATGGCCTTGATTTTCTTTATGGAACTCGAAATCCACGTTCTTCCCCCCGCATCCAGTGATGCAAGCTACATATCAAACGTGGCAACGAGCACACCGCCTTCTACGAGTCGCCAACCGCTTATACTATAAAGCTCCACTTTGGGGCAATGAGAGTATCCGAATAAATGGTTAAGCGCTCCAATGGTCTAGTTGGAAATAAAGAGGCATCCAGACACTTGATCAGGTTATATCAAATGGAGAGCTAAAAGCCTTTAAATCACTTAGTGAAGAGTTTGGTCTCCCATTACATCAGACTGCATGTCACTCGCAGTTACAGCACTATCTTAGAAGATGTCTAGGTTCTCCTCCCTGGACTTTGAATTCCTCACCAATCTTAGATTATCTTCTTACTTGGGGTCGACATAAAGGAGTGTTGTCAGGTCTAAATGGTATTTTAATTCATCACCTGTATTCACAACCACTTCTTAAAGCTCTTCAAGAGAAATGGCAAGAGCGCCTACACATTACTATTGAAGAAGATGCCTGGTCAGATATGTTAGAAGCCCTTGACAAAGGTACCCAAGAAGCTAGTTTGAAATTCTGTCTTTTCAAAACTTTGCACGATTGGTACTGTACACCTCTGAAATTGCAAAGAGCAGGATCACTGCCACACTCTAAATGTTGGAGATGCCCTGGAGTCAATTGTGACCTTCCCCATATACTTTGTAAATGTCCCTCCATGCAGTGTTTTTGGACATATGTAGGGGACACCTATCATTTTATTACATGATTTTAGAAGTCTTCCTACCATTACACGTCCGCAATGTTGTCTTCTGCACACCACACTTTCTACGGCTAAAATCTGTATTCTAAGACATTGGCAATCGTCTAGTCCTCCCTCGCAGGAAGAATGGATGGTAGCAATGATTCAAACGGCATCCCATGAACGTATTATATATAGATTACAGGACCAAGAGGACATTTTCCAGCAAGTGTGGGCTCCTTTTCTCCGTGATCTCTGAATTCTTTCCTTTCTCCTCATATTTTTCTTAACCCTCTATCTTTGTTTTCTTCCTTCTCTCTTTCCTATGTTCCTCCTCTACCCGGGCAAGAAGTTTATACTTATTCCTCTCTTCACATTCTTTCATTTTTCTCTATATCTATCTATATATTTATATCTATTACTTTACTTGTTTATTTATCTATCTGTGAATTTTCTATAAAACTCCACATATCTTTTAATTTCCAAACCATGTCATTCATTTTCTATCCCATGAATTACTCCTATTCCCCTTTTACTTCTTCTTTATTTTCTTTTTCATTGTAATTCTCTTTATTATATCCATAACTATATTTATGTTCCCTTTCTATTTAAATTTTTCTTTATAATTCTTTATATAATGAGATTTATGAATTTCTAAATATATCATATATAGTATCCTTCTCTTTTATTACTCATCTTATATCTTCTATAACCTCCTCTTCGTAATTTTCTTACCCTTTAATAATTAATGATTACCCGGGAAAAGTAAAATCAGCACTCACACGGGTTAAGTCAGCTAATGCTACCGTTAAAGTGGGGTGGTTTGATATACCCTGTACAACAGCAAAAAAGCCCTTGTGAAAGCTCTAAATACGTATCCCAGAGATTGTTCTGAAGTGTGTGCGTTACGCAAAGATTATAAATTAGTGAGGAGGACAAGGGAGAAAGATCTCAGGGCACAGGCATGGGCAGATCTCGAGGAAGCAGCTATGTCAGGCAGTAGTAAAGACTTCTGGAAAATCGTGAATGCCCCACATTTTAAAGATATCGCTGATCCTACATTAGATGTGCATGTAGAGGAAGAGGCATGGGTGAGCCACTTCAAGGAATATTTGGCTTAGTAACCCCCCAACTCCACTACTATCCTCCCCAGAGATTTTACCACAGGGAGGGTTAACTTTCTCTGTATTAGAGATACGAAAGGCGTTGGAAGCCTGCACCTCTGGTAAGGCGCCTGGGCCAGATGGAGTTCCAATTGATCTCTTTCAGCAGGATTATAATATGTGGGTGCCTTTACTTACAAACATTTTTAATAGTATCCAGACAGTAGGCCCGCCTCTTTCCTGGAACCAGAGTTTAATTGTGCCCATTTTTAAAAAGGGGACAGGGGATCCCCAAAGAATTATCGCCCCACATCCCTCCTTGATACTACTGCCAAACTTATGGGACGGGTCCTCTTGGCCAGATTGGAGGACTGGGCCGAATCGCACAACATTTTTATGAAGGCACAATATGGGTTTCGTAGAGGAATGGGGACGGTCGATCAGTGCTTAAACCTCTCCCTAATTATAGGGAAATACACTAAGGCAAAGGCTGGTAAATTATATATGGCTTTCATGGACCCAACCTCGGCCTTTGACTGTGTGTCACACTCGAGGTTGTGGTCCATGATGGAGAGCATGGATATCGATCCACCAATAATTGGTTTCATACGTCAGTTGTACGCCAATGCCACTGCCTGTGTGAGGTATGGCAGGAAGGGGGAGTGCACTCGCCTTCTTAAAATCGAAAAGGGAGTAAGACAGGGTTGTGTTCTCGCCCCGTTTCTTTTTTCAATTTACACTAACGGGGTAGAGTCTTCCCTGTCTGCCCTACCGGTAGATGTGCCTAAATTTGATCGTATCCCCCTTCCGATTTTGGCGTACGCTGACGATGCGGTATTGATGGCCAGATCGGGTTTAGCCCTACAAACGCTAATAACAGCCTATTCCGCCTTTATGGCCTCCCTTGACCTAAAGGTCAATGAATCGAAATCGTTTATAATTGTATCTGGAGCCGCAAGAGGTGAGAGACACCCCCACTTCCAGTTGTCAGGCAAGAAAATTGAGTTAGTTGACTCCTTCTCATACCTTGGAGTGCTTTTTGATAAAGACCAATCATGGTCTAATTTAGTGACAGCAAGAGCTCAGGGTATGCAAAGGAGTGTTAACGCAGTAAAAAGATTTGCTAGGAAGTTGGGAGGTAGCCCTCTGGATGCAATTAAGAACATATACTCGGCAAAAACAAAGTCTGCTGCAATTTATGGTGCAGGAGTGTGGGGCATGGCTAATGTTGCACCACTCCAACAAATAGAAGATTCCTTTTTAAAAATCGTGTCTCCTTACACGCAATCAGTCCCAAATTATATTTTACATTGTGAATTGGGGCTTCCTTATTTGAGCGACAACATAAGACTGGCTCCAGTCTTGTTGTGGCTATCAGTATGGCGGAGGTCTACAGTGGACTTGACTCAAACTATTATTAAGGACTGTTGTAAATTAGATTATTATAAAAAAATAGGATGGTTAAATTATGTAGAGATCCATCTGAAAGCGTTAGGGATGGGAGAACTATTTCAGGACCCTGAGTCCTGTAAAAGGGTTTCAAAGGAAAGAATATCTGATCTATTTATTAACAGATCAAAGTATGTCCGAAGAGAAAAGAAACGCACTTATCATTCCTCCATTCTTTATGATTTGGTACCACCAAGTTTGGGGGAAGGTTTTCAGTATTTATCACGAATAAATAATGCGCAGCACAGATTTATTCTTTTGCGTTTCCGCATGAACATGATTCCGCTACTCCTGGGATACCCTCAAAATAAATATAAATTAGCAGATCTCTCACCCTGTCCATGTAACAATCAGGCAGTACAGTCAGATCTACACATTGTATTATTTTGTAAGACCTACATAGAGGAAAGGACAACATTTATACTCCCTATCCTGAGGTACCACAATTTTAGGCAGTGCCGGGTGGCTATGTACTTTTTAAAAACTCTACGGGACCCATTTGTATGCTGTTCTGTTGCTTCATTTTTGTGGGCTTGTTTTAGGAAGAGGAAAAAGGGACGAGATTTTAGTGTTAACAATTAATTGACTAGTTTTAAATTTAGAACTGCTTTTTTCCCTAAATCCTTTTATATGAATTTATATGGCTCATTGCAATTGTTTAATTCTTATTTTTAAATGTGTATATATGTGTATATATTGTGTTGGAATTTTAGCTAACTGTGCTTTTATGATCAGTTTTAAAAAGATCGAATAAAGCTGTGTGACTGATTACCCTTTTTATTAATAATCTATATGAGCCTCTAATGTTTTATGGTATTTTCTATGTATTCATGTGCATGTATCTTAAACTTTTCTCAATAAAAAATCATGAAACAAAAAAAAAATAAACGATGGGGACGTTTTCAATAAGCATTTATTGAACCAGCGTCTTTCTAGTATAAAATACGTGTGCTGCAACAACCATTAGACAGAAACGGTATATACGGTTATAAGCACCACTAGAGTAAATAAAAGGTAGAATTCTACCATAGTGCTAAAACAATGAATATATGCAGGCATATAAATACGTGGCAGTAATCATGAGTACTCCTACATATGCAAACCCTAACAAGATGTACCTAAATGTACCTAGCATGTATGTAGGTGTATAGCCAAGAATCCCCCTAGGAAAGAACCAACCCCATTACCTGATGTGAGAGAATGAAGGACCCCGTCTTGGTCTTGAGTTGTAAACTCCCGAGGGATGTCAGACCACTGTGTGCAGGTTCTTCAACGTCTTGTGTCAGCATGGAAGTTTTCTCCTCTGGGTTGCCCAGCAAAGATGTAGTACTTATATACCCGAAAAGTACCTTCAGGGGTTCTAACTAGATGTGTCATGGTACTGTGGGCATGTTGACCAAGGATGACGATAGTGATGACCCTTCTACAGAGTTATTATGCAGAAGATGGTAATCCTGCTGTGATACTAAGAATCCTCATGCATAATAAATGTGGCCAGTTTTCAGAGAAAACCACACAAAATTTATTCGGCACCTAACTAGGTAAAAGGTCTGCGCCAGAGCCGTTATGTAGAACAATGGAAGGACAAATGTAAGTAAAAGGTCGTGCAACTACCTAGGCCTATATTGGGGTACATTGGGGTTCATAACACCCACTCCTCATCCGACTGGACGATAAAACTAACAAATGCTAAAAAATGCCCCTGTAAAAAAGCATAAAAACATTGCTACAATATCAGTATAAAACATCTAAAAGCATGGTATGTGTAAAAAACTATGCAAAATGCTAAAAGCTGTATAAGACCTTTAAATAGAAAAACACTACACGTCCTCTAAATAGTCAATACACAGTTAGACCAACTGAGCACACTGAAAGCCTCAGTACTCAGAGAGAGCATGAATGTGAAATAAAACAAAAATGTTGTTGAATTCCAATTTGTGTTGTTTTGGAAAAGAGGCCAAATTGTTCCCATCACACGGAGAGTCAAATGTTTATGGGTCCTGTGTGGGAGACACAACATTACTGCTCCTTGCTTTCGCAGACAACGGTCCCTGTAACACCTCTTGGATCAGGTCAACAGAGCAAAGGTGATCTTCTCCCGTTCCCACAGCCGATGCTGAGGAAGCATTCTAAACATCCGAAGCCTGTGTGCTTGCAGTAGAGCTGGTGTCCATTCCAGCAGGAGCTAAAGCATCCCGTGGTGGCTCTAAGAATGCCGACATCAACATTGGAATACGCAGAGGACACTGCACTACGTGGGCCTTCAACAGGTCCAGCAGTATATCGACGTCCGGAGGCACAACGGATGGAAGCGTTAGACAGAGGTCCAACACGCATTCGTAACCGCAGAATAGGCAGCGGAGTACAGACAAGACGCAGTCAACCCAGAATGATCTGAACGATAGGAACCAATGCTCGCTTAGCTACCGAAGCAGAGGTGTGCCAAGATGAAGTACCATGCATTCACGGCAACATTGCTCCAAGAGAGCTTTTTCCATCTCTTTGGAATTCGGGACGTCCATTGCGTAGCAGGAAAATTAAAATCAGGATACCCATTACCAGTAGCAGGATCAGCGGAAGCCCTCCAAAAACACTCCCTTGTACGCAGTGTATGAAAGCTAGAATTACTCCAAAGACTGTCTGAAAGGTGCTTAACAGTCCAGAACCTATGCTCTTAAATAGGTGTACAATTCCCTTCGTATCAGACATGTTAAAGATATGATGTACCATTTCCCGAAAATGGAGCGGGAAGTTAGTTCGTATTAGTGCCTGTATCTCAGCTGAGGACCTTGCAACCTGAAGATCAAAAGTCTCTTGGGCTGAGGTTAAGGCCACATCCTTCTGTAAAAGCATAGCTTTCAGTCTGCTCAGAGAATCAAACCATATAAAGGAAACATTCAACGAAGGCCATAGCGGCGCCTCCCTGACTGTGTGGGTCGGTGGAAACAATACTTGCATTCAACAAGTAACCCTGGAACTCACTGTGACAAGATATCCGATGCCTGGCAGCATCCCACAACAACATTGATCATTCAGCATCAAATAACTCCAATTTGAGAGTAGTTTGAACACCAGATGAATCACGGCAGCTGGGGAACCCTTCAAGTGACATAACAGGTTTGCAACTGAAGCATTACAGGCTCCGTGAAGCATAATATCCTGGCAAATGAGAGACCCACTTAACGAATTCCCGCAGTCTGAACTGCTGAGAAAGACTTCAGTATCCCTATTCCTGCACCTAAATCTGTACGATAATTCCCAAGACACATGGATGTATTTCTTATCCAACGCTTCATACCTGCCTACCTGGTGGTACTGTAGACAATATTGAAATTGGAATGTTGTGACTGACAATGTAATATGCCCATGGATTAACCATTCTGTGGACGGTGACTCTGCCACTGTGAAAGGTAATTGGTCCAATATTTCAATGTGCAGCATTGTATACTTTGCATCTCTTCATGCCATTGTAGTCTGTCTTTCTGTTAGATTGTAAGTAGAAAACAGAGACGTGCTGTTGATATAATGCCAGGGCACGTGACCAGAGCTTAACAATTGTAGCGTCCAGCTCAGTAATAGAATGTATCGCAATTGCGATTGCCCATGCTGTAGACACAATGTTTCCCAGTGAATAAATCCTGGATGTTAATGTGGTCATGCCATTGTCGACCACTGCCAAAGCCTTTTCTAGGTTAACCTTGTCAATTTCACGCAATCTCTCAGCAGCCTCCCGTTGAGAGATTTTCCATACTTTGTTGTAAATAGCGTATTAGAAGCATTTCCGACATGGCTTACGGGAACCTAACAAAAAAAACCTTAGATCCATGTCGTCTGAGAGTAAGGACAAGTGTTGTTTCACCTGAGACAGTGTTGAGATTTTTAGCCACTCTAGGCATAACTTCCCAGCACTGTAGGATGTCCCCACCCCGAGATGTTCTCGTTGTACATAGCGTTGGTCAGGCCTATGGATACGAAACCCTTCAGTGGTACCCTTGAATCTTGATTGACACCTATTTGTGTCTATAGGCCAAACCAACCATCCCTTCCAATTGGGGTCTGATGAATTGTATGAACCGTCATGTAGAATGTCATCAAGTGTATCCTCACTACGTTGTGTGTAATTCTGCCGTCCCTCAAAGTGTGTAGGTGAGGGAATCCGAGGTGTGTTCAAATCCTTTATCTTGGCTAACCCAAGACAGGAAGTCTGTTGCACAGTGCTGTTCAGGAAGATGATTTGCTGTGGTATGAGGCACGCTCTAAATAATGCCTCAGTTCTCTGAACTTGCCATTCTTTAGTCCACCAGACTGATTTTTTGTCTATAGTATCTTTCTATAAGTCGAAAACCTGTTCAGACAGTTGGGAAATAAAGGATGCAGAGTATATCTGTTTCGCGTTAGTAAGCATATTTTTCTTTGCAGGTGTAGGTGCAAGCTTATAATAATACGAGTATGGGTCTGATGTGCTAAACCCAGAAAAATAAGCAAACATTTGTGCAAATGTTTGTGAACTGCCTTTTGGCGGTGTTGGGCAATGTTCCCATTGCTGATATGCGAAAACATTACGTGGGTTACTTGCTATGTGCAAAAAATGATGACCATAATGTTGGTAACAATACATGGTATCAACATCAGATGTATCATCATACATTCCATTTTAGAAAATGCAGCAGATTGTTCTAAATCAGACAGCATACTATTTACAGTTTTAAGGCCCAATCATCAGAGAAAGTACTGGAGGTGATGATATCATTCAAAGAAATTTTAAATAAATGTGAAATTTTTAAAAGTTCAGTGTGACCAAATACATCATATGAAACCCTATCTCAAACTATTCCTTCAGGAACTGGAACTGCTGTAATGTTGACAAAGGACAGTTCTCTTTGTTCACAATGAGATGATCTATTTGGTTTCAGGACCAAGTTCACATGTTGTACTGCGGAGCGTTCTGGGAGATAATGTCCATTCAGGGGCAGAAAAAAGACAGTCACTACACCTATCCAGAGGACTAGGAACAGTAGACCGATTGTAATCCAGAACTGTAGCCAGGGAAAAACAAAGTAAGTCTTTTTCTGGCAAAGATAGAAATCATGAAATTGGTTTTTGCAGGAAACTAGAGCTAGGGGTGACTCGGGTTCACTTGGATCCAGAGAAAAGGTGTTATAATCGATGAAGTAGCCAGATGCAGTTCGATCTATCTTTGGTAGCTTAGCAGGTTTTGTTGAACTGGCAGATGTCTCCTATAGAGGCATATTGATATAGATGTCGGTATTATCCGAATTGAGATCTGCGTTTCATTTGCATTTTGTTGTTGTTCAATTTCAACAGGTACGAGTTCCATTCCATTGTGGGCAACTCCGTTACTTCGTAGAGTAGAATCTTCAAACGTTATTAGTCTTTCTGTCTGAACTTCCTGGATGGTAGCGAGAGGAGATCGGCAGCTACCCAAGAGCCCACGCGGCCTGCTATTCAGTATCGGCCACATAGTATGGTTTGATCAGATCAATGTAGACTAATCTCTATTCTTTCTTTCTGGCAAGAGGCGGTGTAATGCTATTAAGAAAGATATATTGACCATTGACTCCATTTTGTATAACTGACTCCATCTTGTGTAGCTGACTCCATTTTCTGTGCTCACACGCACTTGCGGGATGGGTAAGGGATGTTTTCGTTCTTCACTGGGATTCGCTCCTCACCTAGCAGAGTAAACTGGTACGTGTTGTGTGGGATGGGTGCTTGGTACCTTTCAGGGCAGAGATTGTTGTTGCCAGAGAAATGTGTGGAATGTACAGCTCTGTCTCGGAGTCAAAATACAGGGGCCTGGCCAGCTTCTGTCTTGACCTTGACACAGACCAGTACGGTCAGCTCGGTTTTTCGTAACAGAAGAAAGGGGGCGAGGTTTCTAGAACCTTCTCCTCAGGTTGAGTAAAGGTATTAAAGGCAGGAAAACTTGGCACCCAGACAGGAGCTCACTTGCGGAGCAGACGGGTTGCCACAGGGAACTTGGGTCCCGATCAAGACTTCTACCTGGGCTGACAAGAGCTCCTCCAGTCGAGTTGGCAGAATGATGAACACTCGCTCGGGGATGTATTCTTCTTACTTACTTTATGTACATAGTCTCTAAGTTTCTTTGCTCCATGTTTCTTTGCCATATGTTATTTCGGTTTTGTGACTAAGTTACTTGATATTTGGGAGTCTGCATTTACCAATATATTTTGCCTTCCTTCTAAAAGTATTTGATTAATAAATATGTGTGAGTCACTTTAAATGCACCTGAATCTGTTTTATTGCCTCGTCTTTTGAGAGTGCTGATTTTACGTGTGTTGTTTAAAGGTGCAGCAGTACAACTGCCTCCTCTCGGGAGTGTTGGGTTTAGTTGTGTCCTATTGTTTCAAATCAGAAGCAATACAGGCGGTAGAAGTACTGTTCTTGTTCCTTCAATAGCCAGGACAGGTGCAGGTGCTCTGTAGGATGTCCCAAATTCTTTTTTGCCCACAATATTTTCTCCGACCAGGTCCCCGATCTTCGGGACCCAGGCAGGTCTTGCCGAAATAGCTTTCACTTCCCCTATGGCGGTGCGTTTTACTTGGACATTGTTTTGTAATGCCCGGAATTAATTGAGTTTCTATAAAACAGCCAAACGAGCATTGATGTCAAATGCTTTTTCATCTGCCACTGTGCTGCCACAATCAAGGTCAGGTACCCACATTCTCATCCCAAACAGGACCTCATATGGTGTACGGCCTGCTAGGGAACTTCTTGGCATGTTATTAAGTGCCCTCTGAACCCCGTATAGGTGATTGACCCAACTACAACCCAAGCCTAATACCCTTGCTGTTAACGATTGCTTTAAGTCCCAGATTTTCCTCTCCACAATCAAATTTTCCTCTGGATGATATGGAGAGGAGTACCGCAAAGCAACACCCTAACTTCCCATGTCTTCTTTGTAAGGCCGAGAGCTAAACACAGCGCCACGGTCAGAATGCAATGTGCCAATTGCGTATGTGCCTATGAAGACTCACAAATCTTATATAACAGTTCGAGCGTCAGCCGAGCGCTGGGCCAAACCCACAGGAATCTAGAGCATGAATCCACTGCCACCAAGATGTACTTGTAAGCCCCATCTGATTGCAAGGGGCCGCTGTGGTCCAAATAGACACATGCGAGAGGTCTGTCTGAAATCAGTAATGGTGTTTGTGGTGGACGTGCTACGGTGAAACCTTTCATCTGCTGACAGATGTCGCACTTAAGGACAAAGCCCTTGGTCTGCTTGGTAAGATCTGGCCACCAATAACGTTGTTTCAGCAATGAAACAGTTGAAGTGATACCTCTGTGTGCTGAGCCCAGACCCTCGTGTGCACCTAGTATTAAACCTAATCTGCTATTCATGTTTGGTATTTCTCTATCCCCCACTCCTGGAATTTGAGCATACAGAATATTTTGTGCATCTAACTTATAGGAGTACTTGAGTGGAGAACCTTTTGGCAAGGCTGGGCTGTTTTTACATGAAGCGATGACAGCTACCATTATCTATCCGTCTATCCTCGTACTAGAACGAGGGATTGCAGCAACGGCAGCAGTTCACATTGTCGCTTTAGCGGCTTCACCAGCCAATGAATTCCCTTCAACGTGCACGCCAACACGCCGATTACTCAGCGTATGAATCATGTGAGCCCTTGGCAAGCCCTTTTTCAGCTCTGCCACTTGTTCCCAAAATAATTTGTGCTTTTTGTGCAATGTTTTGAATATTTAAACCCATTCCAGCCCCTGTAATGAAGATATTCATTGTAAGACTGGACACAATAAAATGAATCGCACACAATTGGTGTGGGGAATTCTCGATCCGTATTTTTCAGTGCCAGTACAAGGGCTTTTAGTTCTGCCAGCTGTGCCGTGCAATCTCCTAGAGACTGCATCTGCGTATTGCTAGGTCGGAACTTGCCATCCCACATACGTCCTTTTACAATCGCACATGCCGTGCTACATTGCTGTTTACTTCCTACAGCAGGCTGAGCAGATCCGTCAGTCTAAATTATGTATTCATATTGATCTAGAGGCATTATATCATTCGGAAGAGGATATTCTTGTTCGTACTGCAGGAATGCTTGTGTTTTTAATGTAGAGTCAAATTTGTAGTCTACATCTGTTGTCGTGAGAGAATTAGCCCACTGTATCCATCTTGGATGCAGTGCTTTTACGTTTGGAACGCTTGCATTTGTAACATCCTCTAAGGTTGGTACTGGGGTCACGACAATTATTCGTTTCCCCTGAGCTAGAGCCCTTTCTCTCACTACAGCAGTCTGTACTGCTGTTAGTATTTTTTCAATTGATGCAAAGCGCATTTCAGCGTTTGTGTACAAATGAGATTTGTATGCAATTGGTACAGTTTCGCCTTCATTGAAGGTGAGGAAAGTGTACCCGGATTGACCCGCTATTACATGGATCACCAAATCCGTCAGATGTGAAGAATTATGATTTATAAGAGTGACCTTGTTTCTGGACATATGCAGTCATTATTCCAAAACTGCATCTGCACTGTTTTTAATTTGGATATCAAGAGATAATGAATAAAACTTTTTCGTCTCCTGGTAGCCAATTTTAACTATCACTTCACACTCTACACTTATGCACTGCGCCCATCACTCTTATAAATCATAATTCTTCACATCTGACGGATTTTAGGAAATCCTATTAACAAATCATTTCTCTGAAAACATCCCTGAGCTCCTCCCTCTCAGTGAGGGGGTCGTGGCCCTTGGTTGCACTAGGTTTTGCAACTAAGAGGAGATCCCAGATGATGAAGCATGTCACTTTGGTGAGTGATGGGATTCCGTCCTTTTTATAGGATTTCCTCAGAGTACAATTAAAGGTCTCTGCTTGTGCCGCATGTTCCCAGAGCTCCTTTAGGCTTGCTAGACCCCTGGATATTTTGTTGTCTTATAGTTATATTTGGGGAATATATCCGCGCTGGTCTCAAAAAACGTTCCCTTAGACCCCCCATCATCTTCTGTGTATATTTTTTTTTTAATCAGGATAGCGCCTGTGAAACAGACGCACTAGTCAAGGGGTGTGCACATGACTAGCTGGTTCCCAGGTGCGTTCTTCAATACCATAACCTTTCCAGTGTATCAAATACTGGAGTTTCTGTCTCACTCTTCTAGTATCAACAATAGCTTCAACTTCATATTCAGGTTCATTGCCTACCATTAATGTGGCCGGGAGGTCTAATTTCTTTACAACAGGATTTATAACTTTACATATCTTGTAGGGGCCAATAAACGAGGCTTAAACTTACAGAATCCTTTTAAGACAAAGTTATTTGTAGATAGCCACACTTCGTCCCCTTGAGTCTATTCAGGCTCCGAGCGTCTATGGAGATCTGCCCTTTCTTTGTAACTTGCTTTAGCCTTTTCTAAATTAACTTTAGCTGTCCTGTGTATATCTTGTAAGTTTCTGACAAAGTCAAGAGCTCCAGGAACAGGACAGGAAGAAGAAAGTGGAGATAGCATAGTTCGTGGATGAAAACCATAAGTGCAGTAGAAAGGAGAGTAAGCAGTAGAAGAGTGACAGCTATTGTTATAGGAGAATTCAGCAACCCATACAAACTTGTCCCAGTCTGAGGGGGAGTGTAAAAACTGACATTGTATATATTGTTCAAAACACTGGTTGACTCTCTCGGTTTGGCCGTCTGTCTGAGGGTGATGGCTGGATGACAAACGTACATCTATCTGCATTAAGGCACCCATCCCCTTCCAGAACCTGGAAATAAATTGGGCCCCTCTATCAGATACAAGAACAGAAGGAAGGCCATGTAATCGTACAATGTGCTGGACAAACAGAGATGCCAATACCTTAGAGGTGGGGAGTGCCTTCTGCGGGATAAAGTGAGCCATCTTGGTCAATAAATCCACCGCAACAAGGAGGGTAGTGTTTCCCTGAGCAGTTTTAGGTAAGTCCACTATAAAATCCATAGACACTGTATGCCAGGGGCTAGGTGGCATGGGCAACGGCATTAATAAACCTGCGGGGGCCTGATGAGAGGTTTTCCCTTGTGCACACACATGACATGTTTGAATGTATGTTCGGGCGTCCCTCCCGATACCGGGCCACCAAAAATTTATTTTCAAATTATCCATGGTATTCTGGTATCCCGGGTGTCCGGAAAGAAGATGGGTGTGGCTCCATTCTAGTGCTTTTTGCAGTAGGTCATGGGTAGGAAGCACTAACCCTCCTTGGACATAGGACAAATCCTGAATCTTAGTGATATCATTAGTTCTGACTATCTCTTCCATTTCTATGGATTCTTGTGCCTCTTTGTTTTCATGAACTCGTCTTCAGAACAAAGAACGCCTATTATGCGCTCACTAGCTATTATGGGAGGGGGGTCCTTCTGAGGTTCTTTCAGCTCATAACCTAATCGGGACAGAGCGTCTGCTTTCCCGTTTTTCTTTCCGGCCTGGAATTGTATGATGAAATCATAATCGCTAAAGAATTGTATCCAACGCAATTGCCTCATAGACAAGGCCCTTGCGGATTTGAGAAACTGTAAGTTATGGTTGTCCGTAAGGACTGTTATTCTATGGTTGGCTCCTAAAAGATACTGCCTCCACTCCTCAAAAACCATCTTTATGGCTAACAGTTCCTTGTCTCCTATAGCGTAATTCATCTCAGCCGCTGTTAATTTATGTGAGTAATAAGCTACGGGATTAAGGCATCCTGTGTTGGGGTCAGCATGAGAAAGAACCCCTCCTACTGCCATTTGTGAGGCATCTTCCTCCACTACAAAAGGCCGCGAAGGATCGGGATGTCTCAGTATGGGTGCTTGTGTGAAAGCTTCCTTCAATTCTCTAAAAGCCTCCTCAGCGGCAGTGGTCCACAAAAACTTAACTCCCTTCTTTAGAAGCTTGGTAATGGGGGAGATTAGGTCAGAAAAGTTGCTAATAAATCGTCTGTAAAAATTGGCAAAACGAAGAAAACTCTGCATTTCTTTGACGGTTTTTGGGGCTTGCCAGCGAGCAATGGCGTCTAACTTCTGTGGGTCCATACTGATTCCTTGGGGGGAAACAACGAACCCAAGGAAGCATACTTGGGAAGTATGGAACTGGCATTTCTCTAGTTTGCAGTATAAATGATTGTCTTGTAACCGTTCGAGGACCCTCCGAACATGGATTTCATGCTCTTGTACCGATGAGGAATAAATCAATATGTCATCGATGTAAGCAATAACAAAGTGGTCCAACATGTCTTTAAGTGCTTCGTTGATAAAAAACTGAAAGTCTGAGGGGGCATTACATAGACCGAATGGCATTACTAGATATTCATAGAGACCGAACTTAGTACAAAAAGCCGTCTTCCCCTCATCCCCCTCCTTGATCCGTACCAGATGGTAGGCTCCTCGCAAGTCCAGTTTAGTGAATATCGTAGCATTTTTTATTTGAGAGGATATCAGTGACAGAGGGTACCGATTTTATATTGTAACATCATTGAGTGCTCGGTAGTCTATACAACACCTAAGACCCCCTTCATGCTTAGGTATAAAAAAAAGAGACGGAGAGGGTGGTGATCTAGAAGGGCGAATGGAGTCTATTCTAAGCATTTCATCTAGGTATTCTCGCAGATATACGTTTTCTTTCTCAGTCAAAGCGTATATCCTACTGCAGGGTATGCGGGCACCAGGCAATACATCAATTCAGCAATAATAAGGTCTATGAGGTGGAAGGCAGGTAGCTTTTCTACATCGAAAACCTCTTTCAAGTCGTGATAAATACTGGGCAAATCAGATACGTCAAAAGTGGTGAGTATTGCAACCTTTTCTGAGCTGTTTATATAATGGATGACATGTTCTTCACAGATATTAGGAGTAAAAGTTACCGTCATCTCTTTCCAATCAATAGAGGTACTGTGTTGACACAACCAGGGCAGCCCGATATAGCCTGAAAGTGAGGAGACTGAATTAAATCCAATGCAATAGTCTCTTGATGTTTCTTCTCTATAACCAGTGTTAAGTCAATAGTAGCATGTGTAATTGGACCGGACTTTAGTTTACTGCCGTCTATGGTAGTGACTTCCTCCCATGAGGTCTTAGTCACCTGAGGAATACTCTTACTATGTGCCCAATGTAAGTCCATAAAGTTACCAGTGGCACCTGAATCCACCATTATTTGAATATCTATGGCTTGTTCTCCCCTTATCAGGCGAGAAGAGAGGAAGAAATGGCGTGGAGATGATAGAACACATCCTGTTTGTGAGACAGTTAACCCAGAACTACCCGAAGGCTTTGTCTCAGGAGACTCCGGGCTTCCTAGTTTTCCGACAGTTTTTTCTGCTTTGGTTTCACAGGGCATTCTCTAAGGAAAGGGCCCTATTTCCCGCTGTATACACACAATTTTTTGTCCCGCCTCCTCTGCTTTTCGTCTTTGCTAAGGGGCCCCTAATGCTCCCTATCTGTATAGGTTCTGGTTCTTCTATTGTCTTTTCAAGATCGGATTTTTTCTCTTTGTAAACAAAAACGCGACCTTCTGACCTCCCTCTTCTCTTTTCCACTCAATGATTCTATGATCTAACTTAACCACCAGGTCTATAAGGGCTGTGCAAGACTCTGGAGGATCCACTACTTGTGCTAAGAGGTCTTTTAATTCGTCTTTTAACCCTCTGTAGAACAGGGCACTACGTTTTTCTTCAGGCCACCCAGCTTCTGCTACCAACCTATTAAAGGTAGAGATGTAAGTCGTTTAGGGCCATATGTAGGTGGCCTAAATACCGGTCGGTAACCCTGAAATTCGGTAAATTTCAGGGTTACCGACCGGTATTTAGCCATTCCTAATGTAGGTGATGATTCGGTAAATACCGAATCAGTATTTACCGAATCAGTATCTACCGATTCGCTATTTACCGAATCGGTAAATGCAATGTGAGGAAGCACATAAAAGAGTGCTTATGTGGTTTAAGAATTAGTTAATTACCACCAACTTCAAGTTGGTGGTAATTAACGTATTCCTTTAAAAATTCAATTTTGAATAATGTTTAAGTGCCATGTGGCACACATCCATGCCCTTAGGGCATGTATGTGCGCCACATGTGCACATCATGCACGATTCAGGGTGCAACAGGGTGTCAATTTGACACCCTGCCACCCTTTGAATATGTCTCCCTATTACCGATTCGGTATTTACCGAATCGGTAATAGTGAATAGCTTCCCAATCATTCCTATGGGCCTCCAGGCCCATAGGAATGAATGGGAAGGTATTCCTTATTACCGATTCGGTAAATACCGAATCGGTAATACCGAATATTACCGAATCGGTAACATTTACCGAATTTTTACCTACATTCTATTTACCGATTCTTAAATACCGAATCGGTAAAATTCGGTATTTAAGAATCGGTAAATAAAAATTACCTACATATGGCCCTAAATCCTTTGTCCCCTGTTTCAGGTTTAAGAGCTCGGTATCCACCGACTGCATGAAAGAGTGCCTATCAAACAGCTTCTTAAGTTTTCCTCTAAAGGCGGTGTAATCTTGCAGCAATGGATCATTTCTCTCTGTGAGGGGTATGGACCAGTTGGCTGCTGACCCTCCCAAATATGATAGGACAAATGCTACCTTAGCCTGGTCTGACGGGAAGCATGCGGCTCTACACATAAAATGGAACTTGGCACTGGCTAATAATAGCTGCATACTTGGTGGGATCCCCCATAAAACGCTTGGGAGGGGCAAACAGGATAGACTGAGGTGTTGTCACTTGTATGACCGGAACATGAGTGCCAGGGGATTGAGAGGTAGGAGGGAAATGAGTTCCCATCATGTTACCTAAACTAGAGTCAGTTCTCATGCCCCGTTGTATGGAATCCACCCGTGCAGACAAGGCTTGTGTTTCTTTCTGAAGATTACCCAACATGTGGGCTAAATCTGTAAGGGTTACCTGACTCATTTCCATAACGTTCGGGCGGAAATCAAATTTTCAGTTTGGCTTCGCGTTCTGTCAGATTCTAGTCATGTTTTCCGCAGGAGCGCTATGCAAAGGAAGAAAGGTCCTCAACCTCTCCAGGTCACCTATCGCACCCGACTGAGTCAAAGTACCAACAGTAACCCAGGGAAGAAGGGAAAAAGACAAGAAAGAAAACACAAAGGTTCCGCGCCGTACCCCAGTCTGAGACAGAACCATTCAACTCAAAGAAATCTCTGTGGAAAGAAAGAACAGGAGAAGAGGTATGTATACTGAGCGTTTCTACCCTTACAATATATATTTTCTATTTGTGCTTGTGTCTACCTGGATAAGTCCCTTCTTCCAAGTGGTTCTGGTAGCGGGGTTGAATGAAGGATATAACTATCTAAAGAGGGTAAGAAGATGTAAATGATTAGGGCGTTCTCTTATGGAAGAGTTATTATAACAAGGCTGAGGAAATTCTGTGTCAAAACCCACCTATGACCATGTAGCAACGAACCAATATAAATCCAATTAACTGTGTAGTTCTCTATAGTGTAGAATAATCCACCTTAACATCAGGTTGAATTTACTATATTCCTTTTGTTTCAGGAGGTTAGCACTTTACATAAAAAACAAAGGCAGATCTCCAGCAACTCGGAGTCTAAATCAGATAAGTATACTTCTTTTAAAAACGTAATAGATTCAGCGCGCAAGCACTGTTACCATAGTGACATGAATGCAACCTTTTTCTTTTTATATGTCTTGTGTAGGGGAAGTCTCCCGGGAGAGTGGGGTCTGCAGCGGGAGTTGCAAGGAGCCCGAGAGGCAGGAAGAGTCCAGAAATCAGGAATCTCGATGAAGCGTCGCCTCCACGAAAGACACTGAGACAGAGAGCGTCGACATGAAGAGCAGGAACAGGAACGCCAGTGGGAAGACGTAGCCCCGACGACAATTGCAAAGAAGCAGGTAAGTGACCCGGAAACGCTAAACCTTCCCGAAGCAGGAACGCGAAGCGTCTCTGCTCGGGAACAACGAGATTTAGTACTTCCTGGCCAATTCCGGTGCATGCGCAGTCGTGGGAGTCGGCCATGTTTGTAGTTCGCCGGTCGCGTTTGTCCGGCGTGACCCCCAAATATGACAAGGACAATGCCTCCTCATCAATATTTTTAACTCTGATACTCTTGCTGAGAACAACCCAGGGCTATTCTTATACCCTTGGGGCAGTCTACAGAATTGGTGTTGAGAGCCTACGGCCGAAACTGCTGTCAAATATCTGCTTTCAGGTGCTATATTTTGGCTGAAGAATCCATTTCTGATATTTAGCGTTGTTTTGTATTTTTTCCGCACAATGTTATTCAGCAATGCGACACTGTGTGCATTTTGTACTGCAAATATTTTCGTGCATGTGTTCAAATGCCTGTAGTCTAAAACTAGATGGTATGAATTGTCAGGTTTCATTACGGGAAACAAAGGATTATTCATGGAAGAGGTGCAATTCTCAATAACACCTTGGTATTCAAGTTGATCTAAGATCTCCCTGACTTGTTTCTTCGCATCATGCTTTATTGGATACTGCCTTTGCGGGGTTGGAGTAGTTTTTACTGGGATTTCATGATGAGGGGACTCAGTATCCCACCCTACATGATTGAGGTATAATGCAGGAGCAAGTGCTCTGCCCACTCCTGCGCGTATGAATATTTTAGTGATTCTGGAACGAGGTCGGAGAAGGCTGGTAAAATTACTGTTTCTCCTTTTTGGCAGTCTATAACGAACTCAGGCGGCCAATCTTTTTCAGCCAAAAGGATATTGTATCCATATGTCATGTTCTCCCAAAAGAGACCCTTCACTTTCTTCCATTTGGAGTGTTATTTCATGTAACTGATGTGGGACGCTTATCCTTGCATCAGGTGTTTCCACCGTGATATGTTCATTCAACGCTGCTGTCATCAGAAATTCCATCAGGTTCTGCTGCGCTGTCTAGCATCGGCAGAGCCCATTCCCCGTTCAGACGTTGAGTCCTCAGTAGCCTGGGCATTTCTTATTTTAAGACCAGCTACTTTCTTCTTTTTAAATTGAGGTTTAGCTTTGGGTTTATCTTCATTTTTGATAATGTAGCCTGAAGTGCGATGTGTGTTTCTTGGCTTGACTCGCTCTTCTGATCTGTGTTCTGACCGTCCTTCCCTCACTGAGTTTTTTGATAAACCCTGAAAGGAACGAGAGGAAAGTGTATCAGTATCCTGATACCTGTCAGGTTTTTTAATATTGCCACGTTTCTAAGGTTATATTTCCTGTCAGAGGGCTCCTGTTGAGGAGACCCACCCTTTCATTGATTCTGCTTGTTTTTTGATTGTTTATTATCCCATTTCTTTTTAGAAGAATCGGGTACTTGCTTGGAGTTATCCTTTTCAGGATTACCCATCAATTGCGGCTTCACAGGTTTAGCAACCAAATTATCTCTACCCAGTGAAGCATAGGTCTCTTCGATAACTTTAGGTAATTCCTGCTCCTGTTGTGCAGGAGGGCATTCCCTCTGGCATTGGTGTATAGCCACCGCTGCTGCCTCCCCTTTTATGTTTGCTAACATAATTGTAGATACCTGGGAAAAATTGCCTATTAATTTCATCCCTAAGTCCAGGGCAGGTTCTGCCCCGTACTCATTCTGTATTTGTCTTAATACTTCTGGTATGACTGCTATTGATGGGGTACCATGAGTCCTGGTATAGATGGCAGCGAAGACTGTACCCCAACTGGTACAATCCTCTATCTGGGAACCTATCCCCATTGGCAAGCAGATCGTCAATATTCTGTATTTTTCTTGCGGGCCTGTGTGTGAAAATACGGCCTCAGGCTGTGCTATTTTTTGTGCTATCCAGAATGGCATTTGCTCACGCTTAGTGGGCATTCTTCCCATAATCGCGTTTAGCGTTTGTGGTGCTATTTTGGTTGCGGTCCCTTGTAGTTGACCTGCTGGAGTAACCCTTGCAGGTTGAAGTGTGAGTGTTCTCATAATAAACGGTGTAAGATTTCTGTAAAGTTTTATTATTTCTTTGTGAAGTGGACGTAAGACTGCTACTGGCATTGTGTCAATTTCTGGATGTGGTGTGTAAGCCACTAAAACCAGCCAGGTCGCTCCGTCTCTGCTGAGCGGACCAAGTCTAACTTTTTCTGTGGTGTGTGGGAGGGCGCCTTTAAACCAGTTTATATGTTCCTGGTACATTAACAGGACTTCTATGTCCTCGTATGGATTGTATTCATCTGGTATTTCATCCGCAATATAAGAATGAAATGTGTGTGTACGTGCATCTGCAGGTGGGAATTTGACCCAAGAATAGAACACCTCTGTCCTATATGCCTCATGTGCCTCAATCACAAAGGTGACTGTCCCACCAAATGCTGGGACTCCAGAATCTGCTAATCTGACATTTTCTGAAATGTTTATAGCACTTTCCTGTTCAGCTTCCCCTGCATTTGCATTTAATGCAGGTGCAGCCTCATCTTGGACAGACATTTTTCAAGGTACTATAATCCTTCAAGCTTGAACAAACCTACAGCCAATACATAGGATATACCTACTCAGCTGTGGCAGATTTTTCCCTCCCCACCCCAGATGTCTCTGGGTTAGTGTGAGTAGGGGTCTCTGAGAAAGCATGACTGAACTACTCAGATTTGACAGTTAAATAAGAACCAAACCAGCAGTGGCTGCGCCATGTCGTGTAGTTCCTACAAATCTATATAGGATCTGCGCAAGACAACCTTGACCCCTCAGGGATCGTGGAAACAGTGCAGTACTTTTCGCTCAGTTACTCGTGCTCACTCGGTCTCAGAGAGATATACAGAATAAACGATGGGGACGTTTTCAATAATCATTTATTGAACCAGCGTCATTCTAGTATAAAATATGTGTGCTGCAACAACCATTAGACAGAAACAGATATATACGGTTATAAGCACTCATAGAATAAATAAAAGGTAGAATTCTACCATAGTGCTAAAACAATAAATATATATGCTGGCATATAAATACATGGCAGTAATCATGAGTACTCCTACGAGGCAAAACTAGCATGTATGTAGGTGTATAGCCAAGAATCCCCCTAGGTAAGAACCAACCCCATTACCTGATGTGAGAGAATGAAGGACCCCATCTCGGTCTCGAGTTGGCACCCCGCGAGGGATGTCAGACCACTGCGTGCTGGAGTGTCTGCATGCAGGACCTTCAGCGTCTCATGTCAGCTTTGAACTATTCTCCTCTGGCTTGCCCAGCGAGGATGTGGTACTTATATACCCGAAAGGTACCCTCAGGGGTTCTACCTAGGTGTGTCATGGTACTGTGGGCATGTCGGACAAGGATGACGATAGTAATGACCCTTGTTCAGAGTTATTATGCAGAAGATGGTCATCCTGCTGTGATACAAAGAATTCTCATGCATAATAAATGAGGCTAGTTTTCGGAGAAAACCACACATTTATTCGGCACCTAACTAGGTAAAAGGTCAGCGCCAGAACTGCTATGTAGAACAATGGTAGGATAAATGTAGGTAAAAGGTCGTGCAACTACCTAGGCCTATGTTGGGGTACATTGGGGTTCATAACAGAGTAGCCTTGAAAGACAGCCTCACTGACCAGTAGCAAGCTGATTGCGGGAAAGTCCTCAATCAGTTTGCCCACTTGTTTTCTCTGACTCCCTGTCAGATCACCTGGTACCCATGAAGTGGACACAGGTGACAACCCGTCTGTGAAGAATACAATTTACAGACTGCCTGACCATGTCAGAGATTGCATCAGGACTGAGGTTCAAAAGATGCTATAATTGGGGGTAATTGAGCCTTCAGATAGCCCTTGGGCTAGCCATGTAGTCCTTGTGCCAAATCCTCACACCCAAGATGGTAAGAGACAGATGAGGTTTTGTGTGGACTACAGAGACCTCAATGCAGTCACTAGGACTGATGCCCATCCAATTCCCAGGGCAGATGACATAAGTGATACTCTGGCCTCAGTCAAGTATCCTAGTACATTTGACCTGACTTCTGACTACTGGCAAATCAGACCATCTGTGGATGCCAAGCCAAAAACTGCATTTTCAACCCTTAGTGGGCATTATCAATTTATTGTAATGCATTTTCGCTTTAAAAATGCACCTGCCACATTTTAGAGGTTGGTGAACAAAGTTCTCACAGGTCTGGAAGCCTAGGAATCTAGATAGATGACATTGCTGTCTTTAGCTACACCTGGGAGGATCACCTGGCCCCCCTCAGAAATGTTCTGGAGGCAGTGCAAAAGGCAGGCCTCACTATCAAGGCCACAAAGTGCCAGATAGGGCAGAGCAAGGTTGTGTACTTGGGTCGCCTGGTAGGTGGAGGCCAAGTTCAACCATTGGAGAGCAAAATCCAGACCATAATGGGACTGGGTTGCCCCACTACCCAGACTCAGGTCAGAGCTTTCTTGGGCCTGACTGGGTACTACAGTAGGTTTGTTAAGGGATATAGGTCCATTATGACTCCCCTTAATGATCTCACTCCCAAAAGGATGCCTAAGAAAGTTCAGTGGACAGTTAGCTGTCAAAAGGCATTTGATGACCTGAAGCAGGCCATGTGCTCTGCTCCCATTCTGCAAAGTCCTGATTACTCCAAAACCTTCATTGTCCTGACAGATGCTTCTGAGATAGGGGTAGGAGCTGTTTTATTACAACTTAATGCAGAAGACGAGGACCAACCAGTAGCTTTTATAAGAAGAAGGTTGACCCCCAGGGAGAAACATTGGTCAGCTATTGAGAGGCAGGCCTTTGTGTGGTCTGGGCTTTGAAGAAGTTGAGGCCATACCTGTTTGGTATTCACTTCATTGTTCAGACAGACCATAAGCCCATCTTATGGCTTAAACAGATGAAGGGTGAATATCCAAACTTTTGAGGTGGCCCATTTCCCTACACAGGATGGACTTTTCTGTGGAACAACCCTGGGAGTAACCATGCCAAAGCAGATGTACTCTCCAGATATTTCCACTTAGAAAATGAAGACTCAACTGGGCAAGGTTAGTCTCATCTCCTTTCGTTTGGGGGAGGGGTTGTGAAGGAAAATAGGATCTGCTTTCATGGTTACCCCCTGTGAGGGAGGGTCGAGCCCCGAACCCCGACATGTACCTTATGTTGCCCTCCCCGGCACACAAACGGAGCGATGGTACGAAGGGGAAGTGAAAGGGTTAAACCTTTCCCCCTGACCTCTTCTGTACAGGCCAATGGCGATCCCGCCCAACAAGAGAGCCAATCAGCTGCCCAGGACGGCCCAGAAAAGGAGGGCCCACAGGAAGAAAGCGGGCCGAACAAGGACGAGGGAGGAAGTTGTGAAGATCTGGAAGACGCCGTGAAGAGACGCCGAGAAGGAACCCAGACACTGAAAGCAGAAGAAGGAGGGAAGTTCACGATCAGCCCCCAGAGCGGAGATGGTGACACGGAGGGTGACTCACCAGAAGACTGGAGCGAAGAGTGGTGGACGCCCCAGGAGAATCTTGCGTACCGCCGCAACTCTGGAGAGTTGCTGCCTCAGTGGTGAGTGAGCGGGAGGGGGGCAAAGGAAGGAGGAAGTGGGACTCCATCTGACTGAGAGGAGGGGAGGTGCAGAAAGGGAACGTACGAAAGGCACCATTTCCTCTTCTCTGCGCAGCACCAGTAATGTTGTATTGTGTGGTGACACCATCCTCCTCATCTCCGCGGCACCCTTATTGTTTTGTTTTCTCTTTCCTCTCTTCCTCTGCATCTTGTTTGCTGCATCAGCACGACTTTTATCACCGGAACGGCAAATCGCATGGGTGTGAATTAAACACCAAGCAAGGGAGGGCAACCTATGCCAAACAAATAGGATTGACAGCCTGGCCCTTTAGTATATTGCATGTTCCACCTCTTTAGGCCTAACAAGAAGTTACTGACCTTTTTTTTCTTTATCCGTTTTCCTTTCTATGAGGGCTAGGTATTGTCACATAACAGGGTCTAAAGTAAGGAAAATCCTGGGAGAACACCCCTTTTTAGTCCTTCCATCTTCTTTTTTACCTCACTCACAACAAAGATCAGCCCCGTTTCACTTTCTTTTCCCGGGGTGTGGTGGAGGCTTTTAAAAAAATATAAAAAGGAAGTTCAAAATACTTACTGCCTTCTCTCTTTTCTTTGAGCCTCCTGGGGATCCGTCCTAAATCCGCGGTCCATCCTGTGAGAGAGAAGAAGAAACAGTTTCATCTCTACAACGAAGGAGAAAGAGAAACATTTCAAAGACAATTCAATCCTGTCCTACTATTATACTGTTCAATAAACAAGTCAAAATTGAGAACCTCATCAGGTCTCCTAGATTCTGTTTCCGCCCAACCCTCCCAAATACCCACTTTTTGCTGGTGTTATTCTGTTTTCTGACTAGTCTGCTCGGATGCTGCTAATCAGGACCCCAGTCACTGTGCTTCCTCCCTAAATTTGACTGTGGTAAGTACTTTAGTACCTTCCTAATTGGCTATTGGTGTACCCATGTAAGTCCCTTGTATATGGTACTAAGGTACCCAGGGCATAGGTACACCAGGGGTCTCCCATGGGCTGCAGCATGTATTATGCCACCTATGAGAGACCACTCAAACTGTGACTACAGGCCTGCCATTGCAGACTGTGTAAGGTGGTGCTAGCACTACTTACGAAAGATACAAGTTTTCTTATATCTGAGGTCAATGCACTTAAAACCTATAAGTCACCTCTAAGGTAGGCTGTTCAATACTGAAGGCAGAGTGCTAGGTTATAAGTGTGAGGGGGCCTGCACGAGCAGGACCCCCCCCAACAAACCCCGGAGTTGATTCTCAAGGCTTTGTAAGTGCGGTCAGCCATTTTGATACATATAGTGGCCATGCGTCATTACGCGATGGCTAACTATATATTGGCTGTACCGAAATGGGGCATGTTTGGCATCAAACATGTTGGAATCAAACTCCAACACCGTTACCGGTGTTGGAGGTATGATTCCATGCACCAGGGGGCTCCTCCGGGAAGCCCTCAGTGCTCCCGGTAACAGCCTTCCAGGGACTCCCAGCAAGCTAGTGCTGCTGCCGACCCCAGACAAGATTCTGCCCTCCTGCTGCTGAGCTGAGCTTGAGCAGGGGAAGGTAGAACAATAGGTTTCCTGTCACAGGGAGGTGTGACCACATCCCAGACAGGACTTAGGGGCCGATTCCGATCTCGGTCGGAGGCGCACCCAATACCATTCGGTCGGGAAAAAAGCCATGCGAAAGCCTGTTTCCCGACCGAACCGTACGCGGGTCCGGCCGAGCGAGTACGATGCGAATTCGCCGACCGACTCGTCCGGGCGTCCCGACAGCTCCGACCGACTCGCTCGGACTCGAACCGCTCCGACCGACTCGGTCGGACCCGATCCGCACCGCGCAATGGAGACGTTTTCCGGCCGGGTAAGCACGATGCGCGCCGCGAGCAGTCCGACCGAGCCGCGCACTCCGGCTCGTACGAGCTGTCGGAGCCGTACTTTGGGGGTCCGTGTCGGACCCCCTGTACGCGTACCCGTGCGAGGCGCACACAGGGGGACCCAAGGGTCCCCCCTACCTGTGCGTGTACGCCGCGAGCGCTCGCGGCGTACTCGCTGTAGGGCGCGCCTTGTCCGCCTCGCACCCATTGAGGCAATGGGAGCCCGCGTACGCGTTGTACGACCGGCTCCCATTGAGTACAGTGGGAGTCCGACCGACTCGTGTCCGGTGGCATACGAATGCATCGGACTCGTTCGGTCGGACTGCACGGGTCCGATTCGGTCGGAAATCTCTCCGGGTCCGGCTCGGTCGGTGAGATTTCCGGCCCGAATCGGAATCGGCCCCTTAGTGTATTGGGCTGGGGTGTGTCGAGGTTGTTCTGTGCCCGCTGCAAGCTGCAGCGGAGGCGGAGCAACACGGAAATAAAACGGCCCATGTGGAGGGAAGGAGCGCTTCGCGTTCTAGTCGGTGAGCATCTCCTTTCCCGTCCGGGTCATTCACGCTACGCTTCCGGTTCCCCGCGGCTTTCCTGAAGATGCGCGTCTCGGCGGGCGTCGGCTCCGGCGACCTTCGATCCTTCTGGAGACTTCATGGAGTAGGGGAAACCATTTCCCTGGAGATAGTTGGTGTTGCCTTGCTCCTGCCATTTCCTCAATTCCTCACGTCCTGCGCTGCAAGAGAGAAGAAAAATATAGACAGAGTTACAGTTGGAAAAAGGCGCTCCCAGTATGGTAACGCGCTTGCGCTGCTCTGTTTTGCTATATAAAAAAAAGACACTACTTATCTGACTTATGTTCCCCTTGGCTGTTCATAAGGATATCTGTATTCCTTTTATTGCTCCTTGAGAAGACTGCATTTTGGAAATAGCAGTTTGTGGTTAGCTTCCTGAAAAATAAGGAAGCCACATCTAGCCTACATATGCTTCGCATTTTTTGTTTTGTTCAAACGCACAATTTGGATATATACATGTATCGTTCTGGCTATTGGGCAAATGTATAGAGATTCAATTTTTGGCCTTTATTTTTTTCCTCCTTTTCTACATAATGGGTAAGGATGTCGCACAACACTTATAATTAAACAGAGGAAGGTATCTCCCTGCTTATCTTTACCTCGGTATTTCTTCTCTTGTTTATAGAACTATTCTGGCTACTGAGATATTGCTTTTAGGATATTAGTGGAAGAGGGGAGTAATCAGGTAGTGAATGTAGTTACTTACCTCAGTGACATACAACACTGTTATACACTATCGTCATTGCAGGGCCTCATTTTTGCTCTCTATTACAGGGATCCACACTGCTTTCACTGACGATTCCTTGCTGCCCTGGTCACCCCGAGGGATCCTCTTCAATTCTCTTTCCCTTGTTTCCCCTCTTCCCCCGTACACTGGTCTTGCTTTGACCACATTGGGCATTATCAGTGGTGAGGGGACGGGGGGACCTGTTCTTCAATTTCCTGCATCTCGCTCCCGCGGAAACATCAGGTGAGCCTTGATAGAACGTGAAGCCCACGTTACTTTTCTGCCTGATCGAGATGGATGAACATCAAATAACACTTGCCGACCTTACATGATAAGGAACCTACAGAAAGAAACACAAGCACTCTCACTAAGAGTAGATGTTGCACAGACAAAATATCGAATTTTAAATATCGACCTACATTAATATCGAGTTTTAAATATCGTAGGGACAGAATATCGACATCAAGAATATCGGTGACCAGAATATCGACCTGAAGGTAAGAAATATCGTTTTTGTTAATATCGAAGTTATTAATATCGATAGTAAAAATATCGATGTTAATAATATCGATGTTTATGTTAGGGTTATGTATTTTAGTATGTATTTTATATGTATGTGTTCCACATGTTTTGTTATGTTTTGTATTATTTTTTAAAATATATGTATTAATTGTTTAGAAGTTAGAAAAAAATGTAAAGTAAATTTTGCGTTTTAGTACCGTAGCAGGTTGTGGGTTTATAGGGGAATAGGGTGGGAAGTAATTTAATTATAGTAAATTAATTCCTAATTTTTAGAAATTATTAATTATTTTTAATTACATTTTGCATTTTAGTTCTGTAGCGGGTTGTGGGTTTATAGGGGAATAGGATGGGAAGTAATTTAATTGTAATTAAGTAATTATTAATTTTTATTTATTGTTATTGAGATTTAATTTATTGTTAATTAATTGTTAATTAATTATTATTAATTGATTAATTGATAATTATATTAATTGTATACATTTTTTATTGGAGTGGGTTGTGGGTTTATAGGGGAATAGGGTGGGAAGTAAATTAATTATAATAAAGTAATTAATAATTTTTATTTTTTGGTATTGATAATTAATTTATTGTTTATTAATTATTAATTGGTAATTAATTTTTATTAATTAATTAATTGATAAATATATTAATTGTGTTAATTTAGTTTAGGAGCGGGTTGTGTGTTTAAAGGGGAATAGGGTGGGAAGTAATTTATTATAATTAAGTAATTATTTTTAATATTTATTGGTATTGATAATTAATTTATTGCTGATTAATTATTAATTGGCAATTAATTTTTATTAATTATTATTTATTGGTATTGATAATTATTTTATTGTTAATTAGTTATTACTTGTTAATTACTTTTTATTAATTGATTAATTGATAATTATATTAATTGTGTTACATTTTATGTGGAGTGGGTTTTGTGTTTATTGGGGAATAGGGTGGGAAGTAATTTAATGTTATTAAAGTAATTATTAATTTTCATTTATTGGTATTTATAATTAATTTATTTTTAATTTATTAATAAAACATTATTAATTAAAACAATTATTTAACTGATAAGTATGTTATTTTTAACCCCTACGCTATCCAACACTTTCCCTACTGTTGCACTCTCTGGAGTTGGAATAGTAATTTTTACCCCTACGCTATCCAACACTTTCCCTACTGTTGCACTTACTGGAGTGGGAATAGTAATTTTAACCCTTTCGCTATCCAACACTTTCCCTACTGTTGCACTCTCTGGAGTGGGAATAGTAATTTTTACCGCTACGCTATCCAACACTTTCCCTACTGTTGCACTCTCTGGAGTGGGAATAGTAATTTTTACCCCTCCGCTATCCAACACTTTCCCTACAGTTGCACTCTCTGGAGTTTGAATAGTAATTTTTACCCCTACTCTATTCAACACTTTCTCTACTGTTGCACTTTCTGGAGTTAGAATAGCAATTATAACCCCTACGCTGTCCAACACTTTCCCTACTGTTGCACTCTCTGGAGTGGGAATAGTAATTTTTACCTCTACACTATCCAACACTTTCCCTACTGTTGCACTTACTGGAGTTGGAATAGTAATTTTAACCCTTTCGCTATCCAACACTTTCCCTACTGTTGCACTCTCTGGAGTGGGAATAGTAATTTTTACCCCTACGCTATCCAACACTTTCCCTACTGTTGCACTCACTGGAGTGGGAATAGTCATTTTTACTGTTACGCTATCCAACACTTTCCCTACTGTTGCACTCACTGGAGTGGGAATAGCAATTTTTACCCCTACGCTATCCAACACTTTCCCTACTGTTTCACTCTCTGGAGTTGGAATAGTAATTTTTACCCCTACGCTATCCAACACTTTCCCTACTGTTGCACTCTTTGGAGTGGGAATAGTAATTTTTTACCCTCCGCTATCCAATATTTTTCTGTATTGTTTTACTTAATGTTGTGTATAATTTATTTTACAAAAATTAAAAATATTGTAATATTTTTAATTTGTTAAATATATTTTTTACATTTTTAATAATATTATTTTTGTATGTGTATGTCTGTATTTATAATTTATAATTTTTTTAAATAATTTATAAGTTATTAAAATAATTATTTATGAATATTATTAAGTAAGTATATATATTATATTTTATATGTATATGTTGAATTTATTTTAACATTATATGTATCAGTTTTTATTTTTAAACATTTTTAAATAATTTTAACTATGTTTCTTTTAATTATATGTATTATTTACTTTATTTTAGATTATTTTTTTAACATTTAAAAAAACGATATTTTTTACAACGATATTTTTGACATCGATATTTTTTTTCAATATTTTTGTACTTACCATGATGTAGATAGGATGTCGATATTCTTGACTTCGATATTTTTGTCACGATATTTTTGTACCTCGATATTTTTGAGGTCGATATTTTGTCAGTGATTCAGAGTAGATACATTACAAAGGGATTCCAGAGCTGCTTCCGCTAGAGAGTCTGCCACAGGGGATGCGGGTGGTGTTTTTTCTCCCTATTCCTCTTCTCCTATCCCAAGAAGTCCGGTTATTCATGTTACGACACCACCTATTTATTATACCTCTAGCCCCTCCTTAAAGATTCATGGGCGACCCCAAACGGTTTGCCTCATTTATTAATCAATGTCAATTACACTTCATGTGTAAGGCAGCTTGTTTTCCCACAGAGCAAGCAAAGGTGGCATTCGTACTTTTGCATTTAGGGGGAACAGCTGCTACCTGGTCCATTCCCTTGGTTGATCGTAACGATCCTCTTCTTTATGATTATACTGCTTTCAAGGACGAACTAAAAAGATTATTTGACAGGCATTCTTTTATCCAATCTGTTGATTCAAAATTGGTCAATCTTAAACAAGGAACCAAAGATCTGATGACATATATTTCAGATGTCAACGGTTTGGTGGCTGAAGCAGGGTGGCCAGAAGACAAATGCAGTGCCTTGTTTTACAAAGGACTCAAAGATGAACCAAAAGACCTTTTGGCTCAAGTGGTAGACCCCGAGGCATGTAGTGCCCTTACAGATCTGGTGGTAAAACTAGATCTTCGAATGCAGAAAAGAAAGAGAGAAAGAGGTCGTTCTGACACAAGGGTATTACTTCAATTCAATATAAGCTTTATTTCGACAGAGATGTCATAAAAGCTGCGATTACAATAAAAACACATTGCTGTTCTTTGGAAGAGCAAAATACAGATTTACAGCGTCATTAGTTTTGGCATGGATGTTACTACAACAAAAATGATCAATTAAGCTCGTGAAGCAATGATGCGAATGTCATATTCAAAGAGTTAAGAGATTAAAACTTTAAAACAGAAAAACAATTAATATATACACGATTTAGTTCGAATTATTTAGTACATATCAACATTAAAACTAGGATAAAATCATGTAATATTTCATTGTTACAATGGAATATTAAGAAAGTTCAAAAAGACATTCAGTTTTCCTTGGCTAATAACAAAAACTTTAACGAATAAAGTGCTTGTGCAAAGTGGGTCCAGCAGCTTATATAATAGGGCTTTGAGGTCCCCGCTAATCTGCTTTCGATTGGGGCTATGTCTTTCTTGCAACCACCTTACACCTTATGAGCCATGCTTGTCCTAGAAACTTTGCTACACAGCATGCGTAAAACGGCCTAGGATCGGATCTAAGAATACGTATTGCTGTATAGTAGTCTTGTGTGCCCAGTTGTCGACAGAGCGGTTTCAGCCATTTTGCCCGCAATGATTTGTACGCCGGGCAAGCAAACATTATATGGGCAGTACTTTCAATCGGGGCCTTGCAACATGGGCAATTTTTCTCCTTGCTTGGGCTCCACTTTGCTGTCGCCTCACGGACAGGGAGAGTACCGAGCCTAAAGTGGATGTAGAGTGTTCTATCTCTTGGTACTTTAATTGTGTCGAGAAAGGGCTCAAAATATCTAGTCTGCTTGTGGGAATAGAATTCTAGTGTTAGTTTGCCCACGTTGGGATTACGGTTCTCTCGTAGGTCCACCCATTCCCAGTATAGGCGTTTGAGTTCCTCTCTCCTCTGGGGTACCTGGCCGGCCCAGCAGCCCTGGAGACCCATAGCTGACAGCGTTCTTTTAATATTAGTAATCCAGCCTATTTTCCCGCCAGTGTCTAGGCTAATAATCTTAGTCATGACTTCTGCATAGGAAGAGAGTTCAGGGGTCCGCCTAATGCGGGCCCAAAAAAGTAGGGGGCGCAACCTAGCTATGTCACCCAATGACCGCCTACCCATATCTAACAATAGGGGAGCAAGGGGGACGTATTTGGGTACCATGACCAGGTCTCTCAGAAATTTGTATTCTGACCTGCAGAGCTCATCAAGTTTGTCGAACCCCCAGACTTCTGCTCCGTAAAGGGCAGAGCTGACTGCTTTTAGGTCGTAGATTTGGAGTGCTGGGGCTACGGGCCTAGTATGCGAAAGGCGATGTTCTTTCCCAATTACTCCAGTTATTCTTTTATGTCCCAGCAACATCTTTGCTATGTGGGGTTTCCAGGACATCTTGTCAGAAAATCTTACGCCCAGATAATCAAAGGTGTCCACCTTTTCAAGGGGGACACCACCTAGCAAAGGGCCGCTTTTGTATGACCTATGGCAATTAAAAGCCATAAATTTGGTTTTGGAGCTGTTTATGACCAATCCCATGTTATCGCAGAAAAGTTGAAATCTATTAATAAGACGCTGTAGCCCTGCTGGTGTCTTAGATATCAGCAGGGTATTGTCTGCGAATAACAGGGTTGGTATCTTGTTACCTCCCAAATTGGGCGAGTCAGCAGGCTCCTCCAGGAGGAAGTCAACTACCCCGTTCACATATAGGGAGAACAGGGTTGGAGCCAAGACGCATCCCTGTCGAACCCCTCTATTAACAGGGATGCGCTCTGTTGTTTGACCCTGCTCTCCCCACCTGACCTGGGCGACATTCCCCTCGTGAAGTCGAATTAGTAGTTTAAGGATGAACGGGGGGATACCCATCCCACCAAGCGTTGCCCACAGTTTAGATCTAGGGACTAGGTCAAAGGCAGTCTTCAGATCGATAAATGCGAGGTAAAGACTGCCCTTGCCCAGCACAACTACCTTCCAATAAATAAGGAGAAGTCGAAATACTTGATCCATTGTCCCAGTCTTTGATCTGAATCCGGCCTGATACTGGGAAAGGATGTTCTCGTCCTCTATCCATGTCTGTATCCTGTGCAGAAGCATCCAGCCAAAGACCTTCTGCATGGCATCTATCAGACTAATTGGTCTGTAGTTGGCGGGGTTATCCCTTGCACCCTTTTTATATATGGGGACTACTTCGGCGCTCTTCCAAGACACTGGGACTGGCATACCATCAGCTATGGCATTTGCTAGTAGTAAGATGTATTGAGCCCAGTTGTGGGGATCGGCCAAGAACAAATCGCCTGGCAGACCATCAGGACCTGCAGCTTTTGAGGGGACAATTCTGCTTATTGCAGCTTCTGCCTCCAGAAGGGTAAAGCGTTCCTCTTCTGTCCTGCACCCATTTGCGTCGTCTGGTTCCCCTTCCATGTTTGCCTCCACAGCTGAATAAAGGCCTTTGAAATGCTCATACCAAACCTGGCTGGTAATATAGTTTGGGGGTGAGCGAGCACCTGTCTTGCTGTCCCAGGTTACTAGTTTCCAAAACAAATTGGTGTCTTTAGTTAAGCAGGCATCTTTCAGTTGTACCCAGCGTGATTCATCCCAACTTGCCTTAGCCTCACGCTGGGCTACTTTGTAGGATTTTCTGGCAGATTTTATGTGCAACTGGTTTTTCTCTTTAATGGCTTTGGCCAGAGTTGATCTTTTAGCCCTACAGTCTTTATTGTACCAGGAGTAGAGATCTTTGGTGGTGCTGCAAGGTTTTTTGCTCGTGTCTGGAACTTGGAAATATGAGCTTATTTGTGCAACAGTGTGCGCGTGGACCCTTGAAGTATCTGTTGATCTTGTTGCACTATTAGCTGCAGATTGGAGCTTAGCTATGCCTGAATTAAGCTCATGTTTGATACCAGCGGTCTTAGCATTACTTAAAATGACCTTCTTCCATTTCAAGAATTTTTTGCAGTTAGATGGAACTATGTCTCTGGTAGTTGTCAGAGGTGTATTATTCGGCTGTTGGTGGGTTACCTCCCACAGGGGCTTCAGAGTAAGGCACAGGGGGTTGTGGTCACTCTCTGTTGTCGAGCCCACTAGCATATCGACCAGATTCCCCCACAATTTGACATCTAGGAGGATATAGTTGATCCGAGATGGGCAGCTGGCTCTGTTATAGGTGTTAGCACCTTGCTTGTCAGATAGCGACCTTCCGTTTGTTGCCCTTAATCCATACTCCATGGCAATAGCATTAAGTTGGAGCACTTGTTGTGTCCATCTTTTTACTATGGGGAGGTCAAGTTGGGGTACTGCCCATTTCCTATCTTGATCTTCTGCTCCCGATAGGTCCTCTATAGCCAGTGGTTCGTAGGTGCAATTGAAATCTCCCGCAACTACTGCTCATGCTTGGGGAGGGCAGTTAGCTAGGCATTCATCTAGTGCTGAGATGGTAGCTGAGGGCCTGCCACCCTTTGTCCCTCTTGCGTAAACATTAAAAAGTTCTATTTGGAGTCCACCCCTAGGTCCCCTAATGCTTAGCCACAAAATGTCTGGACTTGCGCTGGTTTGTAGAGTGATTCGACAATCTAAAGCTATACTTATCCAAACAATCAAACCTCCAGATGGACGCCCTCTCCCGATGGAAATTGCAGGTATATGAAAGCAGGTGTATCCTGCCTTGTATAGTGGGACTAAACTCCACGTCTCCTGGAAGAGGCAGACGTCAAAGTCACCCACAAATTCGTTCCGATGGGGGAGCTGAATTTTGCTATTTAAGCCCGCCACGTTCCATGACACTATCTTCAGCTGGTGTTTGGCTGCAGGGTTGATAGCGACGTTTGGCGCAGAAGCTTGAGTGTCAAATTGGGTGTCGACTGATGCTTGCAAACCTAAGTGTGTAGGAGTGTTAGCGGCTAATTTTTTGTCAGAGCCATCCATGGTGAGGGTTTGAGGCTTAGGGAAGACCAAGGTAGCAAGGGGGCTAGCTGTATGACTGAAACTAGGCTCTACAGTCAGTAAGGGAGAACAGGAGTATACCCAGTCATTTAGTCAGTCGATAGCCTCAAGAGAAGAAGTGCCTACCGGGTGTGTCGATGACTGTGGGGTTAGTGACCCATCCTGCTTATATATAGGGAGTGCCTAAGTTGGATAGAGGACCCATCAGGGGGCAAGTGCAAACTCCAGAGCAAGGAGGTTTTCCGCCAGATCGGATCCCTTAAGGGTAATCTCGATATTATCCAGATGGTAGTTTGGGGAGGAACACCTCCGTGCTCGTAGAATGTCGTCTCTGATCACTGATCGACAACCCCTGACATGGCGGATCCAATGAGTCACCTTATTTATCAGGGATTCCTCACTCTCATAGGCATTCTTACGGTCAATTTTTGGGACGTTGGTCATGTAAATATTTTTGTTTTGCGGCCGATTAGTGTTAGCTGTGACTGCTAAGGAGGGGGGCTGGTCTCGGCTTCCATGTTTAGAAGGTTGGCCTTGCTGTGGCCATGCGACTCCATGTCTATTTGTAAGATTCTGTGGAGCTGCTAGCCTTTTGAGCTTCTCTTGAATATTAATGTTGGATCTATTAGGTTCCCAAGCCAATAAGGTATTTGTGATTTGCTTGTTATTAGAAGAAGAAAGGGGGATAGCTAGTTGGTGTGGATCGGAATTCTGGGGAATGTTAGCTTTGCTAGGAAATGCTAGTTCTTGTGGCGAATGTGTGTAGAAATGTCTTGCCGTTTGGGAGGCGAATCTGCCTTTACTAATGTTTTCACTATGGTGGTGAGACTTTCTATCATGTTTTTTAGTACGCCAATCTCAGCTCTAAGTGCGTTCACAGTAGAGTGGATGTCCGAGGGCTCTACCTTATCTTTTTCGAGGGCACCATGATGTCACGTGCTACTCTGGGAGGTGGTGATACGGGCGTGCTGTCACTATGTTCATCCCTATCGCCCCGGAGGGGTAAAAATCTATTTGAGCAGTGGATGGCAATTTCTTGTCCATGTTCTTGCTGAGAATCACTATTGCTAGTGCAAGGGGGGGTAGAGAAGACAAGGGGTTGGGATATATCCTGGGCTGTTAATGGAGACTTTTTTGAATTTGTAGATGTTTTTTTAGGGGGAAGTTTTTTAAACATTGTTGGAATGATTGGGGGGCAATTTGAACTCGGGCTTGAGGGAGATCTATTGGCTAGGGAGTCTGCCTGGCTGCCCTCTAGGATTTCCTCGCACTCGTTAATCAGGGTGTCTATCCTATCGAGGACACAATTGCTGCCAGGATGTTTTAAAGTCTTCCTAGCCCTTTTCCCTTTTGTCACCCGGCTTACCCCGACTCCCCCAGCACTTTCCATGCTTTTCCTTTTCCCCATATTAAGCCTCAACAAAACCACAAAACCACTAATGTCTGTAGGTGCCAGCAATAGGTAAACAAGAAATAGACCTATGCCCCCCGAAAAAGAGTGAAATCGCTATCAAGCAAAGCAGGTTGGAATCATGACCCCCAGCAGCTCAAAAAGACAAAATCACCACAGTCAACAAAGGTGGCACGCGTATTGGCCAAATGTTATCAGTGCGCGTGGAGCGGATAGGACACGAAGCACAGTACCTTTTCTGGGTGATAATGGCAGATGACCACAATTCCGAGCAAAAATGCAAGGGGGATAGCCCTGCCCTGTCTCATCCTGGTGATGACGGGCAAGCCCTTGGCCCGGGCTTAGCCCGGGCGCGACCTGCGTGCGTCCCGCGCTGCGGGAGTCACAGGCGCTTTTTAGCGCGGGCAACAGCGTGGCTCCTCCCTCCTGGGAGAGCTCTGGATTCTGGGGGATTGAGACCCCGGCGGCAACAGCAGTGGTGGCAAAGTCGCGTCCCGCGCTGCGGGAGTCACAGGGGCTTTTTAGCGCAGGGCAACAGCGTGGCTCCTCCCTCCTGGGAGAGCTCTGGATTCTGGGGGATTGAGTCCCCGGTGGCAACAGCAGTGGCGGCAAAGTCGAGTCCCGCGCTGCGGGAGTCAAAGGTGCTTTTTAGCGCGGGGCAACAGCGTGGCTCCTCCCTCCTGGGAGAGCTCTGGATTCTGGGGGATTGAGTCCCCGGCGGCAACAGCAGTGGCGGCAAAGGGTATTACTATATAAGGAGAAGAAAGCTGAACCAGAAAAACCAATGCCTGATGTAGAACCTATGCAGATAGGTAGTATCTGCAGTCCTCTTAGTGAGGAAGAGCGACAACGTCCCCGGTGAAATGAAGCTATGCCTGTATTGTGGGAAACAAGGCCATTTTCTGAGGGATTGTCCTGTCAAACCTAAAAGACGCAAGGAATCAGGAAACTAGTAAGCCCGAAGTCTTTGGAGACAAGAGCTTTGGGTAGACCTAAAATGATAGTCTCCCAAAACGCTATTCAGAACAATGCAGTACTGTCTTCGTGCCATATGTTTGTTTCCTCTTGTGAGAAATCAAAAACGGGAGGTACCCTTCAATTTAAATAAGGGACAGGGTAGATACAGTCAAGAAAAAAGAGTCCCTACACATTTGATAATAAACACTAAAAAATCACCACAATGCTGAAAATCAAAATAACAATTAAAATGTGTACATATAGCTATGCCAAAGGTATATAAAAAATTTTTACTAATATACTACAATACTAAAAGCAGTGGGTCAAGGGCAACAAATGACAAAAAGATTCAAAAATATTAATATTTATTTGCAAAAATATACACAGTCAATATTAAAACCATACATCATTAAAATTTACAAATTCATGTCGCTTATGATTACAATCACAGTTAGAAGAAAACAAAGTTGTCGACGCTGCGTTTCGGTGACTAGACAAATGTACACCTTCTTCAGGACAGTTTTCTTAAAACACTGTAGACCAATTCTAACGTTCAGTGCTACAGCACATTTCAATGAACCAGATTTGTAGGGGTGATGGGTTTAAAATATTCACCTCGTCAAAACACCTTATTGTTAATAAGACTTATAAGTAAAAGGTGTTCGTTGATGCCACCGTTCTAATCTGAAACACCAATTGTGCCAGAAACCAGTAAAACTGGAACATCAATAAGAAGGGATATGCCGTGATTGGAGGTATCAAATCACCAATAGGGTTCTTCACCAGTATTGTGCTCGATATCGTATCCAATTAGAACGGCCTCCTTGCGATCAACATAAACGGCTTCCGGGTCAGGATACACTGACCCGGAATCCTGACCCGGAAGCCGTTTATGGTGATCGCAAGGAGGCCGTTCTAATTGGATACGATATCGAGCACAATACTGGTGAAGAACCCTATTGGTGATTTGATACCTCAATCACGGCGTATCCTTCTTATTGATGTTCCAGTTTTACTGGTTTCTGGCACAATTGGTGTTTCAGATTAGAACGGTGGCATCAACGAACACCTTTACTTATAAGTCTTATTAACAATAAGGTGTTTTGACGAGGTGAATATTTTAAACCCATCACCCCTACAAATCTGGTTCATTGAAATGTGCTGTAGCACTGAACGTTAGAATTGGTCTACAGTGTTTTAAGAAAACTGTCCTGAAGAAGGTGTACATTTGTCTAGTCATCAAACGCAGCGTCGACAACTTTGTTTTCTTCTAACTGTGATTGTAATCATAAGCGACATGAATTTGTAAATTTTAATGATGTATGGTTTTAATATTGACTGTGTATATTTTTGCAAATAAATATTAATATTTTGAATCTTTTTGTCATTTGTTGCCCTTGACCCACTGCTTTTTAGTATTGTAGTATATTAGTAAAAAATTTATATACCTTTGGCATAGCTATATGTACAAATTTTAATTGTTATTTTGATTTTCAGCATTGTGGTGATTTTTAGTGTTTATTATCAAATGTGTAGGGACTCTTTTTTCTTGACTGTTTCCTCTTGTGTGCACTGGGTGTATCAGTCTATTAAGGTGCAGATTATGTTAGATTCTGGTGCCGCAGGAAACTTCATGGACCTGCACTGGGCCAAACAAATGAAGATACCTTTTGTCTTAAAGGCCACTAAGGAAGGAGTAAAAACCATTGATGGTAGTACCCTCAAATCTGGTCCCATTACTCATACCACAGGAGAATTGACTTTATTTATCGATGACTCTCACACTGAAACATTATCTTTTGACTTAATCCAGTCTCCCCAATTCCCAGCCATATTGTGTATTCCCTGGTTAATTCAGCATAATCCTGTCATAGATTGGAGACAACAGTCATTGATGTTCCGTTCTGATTATTGCATTGATCACTGCCTACATGAGGATGTAGAATAGACAGTCATCGCTGAGACTTGGATGCCTACAGGTCCAGAGTTTCCCCCTTGTTATCAGGATTTAGCGGAGGTATTTGACAAACAGCAAGACACAATTTTGTCTCCACATAGACCCTACGGTTGTAGGATTGATATAATCTCTGGAGCTCAAATACCATGTAGTCCGATCTATGCTCTCACGGAAAAAAAGAACATTTACCTAAGAGAATACCTAGACGAAATGCTGCACATTGGGTTCATCCGACTTTCCCGGTCCCCTGCCTCCTCTCCACTTTTTTTTATTCTGAAACGGGAAGGAGGTCTTCGATGCTGCATTGATTACAAAGCACTAAATGAAAACACTATAAAAAAAACTGTATCCTTTACCTCTGATACCATCCTTGCTAGATCAGGTGAAACAGGCCAAAATCTTTACTAAACTAGACCTGCGAGGAGCATATCATTTAGTAAGGGTACAGCAGGGGGATGAATGGAAGACAGCCTTCTGCACCAATTGCAGACTATATGAATACTTGGTAATGCCTTTTGGATTATGCAATGCCCCTGCGGCCTTTCAATTTTTTATAAATGAGGTTTTGAGGGAAATGTTGGGCATGTATGCGATAGCATACATTGATGATATATTAGTTTACTCTTCCACCATAGCTGAGCACGAAAAACATGTAAGGGCAGTACTCACAAAGCTTAAGGAGAACCTTTTGTTTGTAAAGCTGGAGAAATGTGAATTCCACACTGATCGAGTTGTCATGCTTGCCAGGCTCGCTCTGGCCCGGCGAGCTACAAAGATGGCCGGTCCCGCTACTACGCATGCCCGGGTACCAGCGGATGAGCCTAAAGCCTCACTACTCCCGAGTGGAGACGCTTCGCATTCTAGCTTCAGGTTACCGTTTTCACGTCTGGGGTCTTACCTGAACTTCCGGGTCATCGGTCCTGCGGATCCTGCGTCGGTCTTCCAGTGTCAGGCTCTCTCCGTCGTTGCTCCTTCGTCTCCTGGCTTCCTGTTCCCCTTCAGTGGTTCCCCCTCAGCTGTCCTGTATTGCTCTCTTACGCTCTGGTGGTAATCCTCGTCTCCTTGTGACGACATATTGCATTCCTGCAGAAAAGGAAAAAGAAATACAAAAAGCTGCATTTATTCCTTACGGTATCAGCGCTTTCTGCGCTGAACTTATTATGTTTATTTAATTGCTGTAATACTTATCTGATGCGGCTCCCAAGTCTTTGGAGATCTGTTTTTTTCTCAGCTTTTGTGTTATCCCAGAGTATTCCTGAAAGAATAGGAAGTCCAATTAGGTCCACCTGATGTCAAGGTGAACCTTATTTCCTATATTGTACTACATATATTTTATGATGGCTGTATGTTAGGAATTTACACATGTATCCAGTCATCGTACGTCTATAGGTGGGTTTTAGTGTGCTCTTCTTCATATGTTTCTTCCTATTTCTAAACCCTGAACCCCTTATTTGATACTCTTCCTTTTACCTTTGTAGACGTGCACACCCCTTCACTCACACCAGCTACCAGACTTAACAGAAGAAGGGAATTATCCAGGTAGTCTAGCATTACACATATAATTGTATAGACTTTAATGGTTAGCATTTCTCAGTATACTTACCTTTTCTATCCTTTGGTTAACAGAGATTGCTCCTGGCTGACTGGTCCTGTCCTAGAGTGGGGTGAGACGTGGGACATTTTCTCCTTCCTTGTTTTTTCCCTTCTTCCCTGAGTTACAGTTGGTACTTTGACTTTGTTGGGTACAATAGGTGACCAGGAGAGGTTGGGGACCTTTCATCTTTGCATGGCGTTCCTGCGGAAACGTGAGTAGGATGTGACAGAACGCGAAGCCCAAGTTCTAATTTCCACCCGAACATCATGGAAATGAGTCAGGTAACACTCACAGATTTAGCCCACATGTTGGGTAACCTTCAGAGAGAAACCCAAGCTTTAGCTGCACGGGTAGATTCCATCCAGCGGGGTATGAGGCCTGAGTCTAACCTGGGTACCCTGGCAGGAGGCACAGGGTTCAATTTCCATCGCCTTCCCAATCTCCCATCACCAGTGTCCTGGTCATTCAAGTGACTACCCCTCCTTCTATTCCTTTGGCCCCTCCGAAAAGGTTCATGGGGGACCCTACTAAGTTTGCTGCCTTTATTAGCCAGTGCCAGCTCCATTTTATGTGCAAGTCTTCTTGCTTTCCCAACGACCAAGCTAAGGTGCTATTTGTCATTTCCTATTTGGGAGAGTCCGCAGCAAATTGGTCTATACCCCTCATAGAAAGAAATGACCCGTTACTGCATAACTACATAGCCTTTAAGGGAGAGCTAAGAAAGCTGTTTGATAGGCATTCCTTCATGCAGTCAGTGGATACAGAATTATTAAACCTGAAACAGGGATCAAAGGATTTAACAACATATATTCCTACGTTCAACAGATTGGTAGCTGAGGCTGGATTGCCGTAAGAAGAAAGTAGTGCCTTGTTTTTTTAAATTTATTTTTATTGTTGTATTTTATTGCTTTTTTAAGACACAATTAAAAATTAGCATACATACACTAATCCAACAAAAGAGAGGGGAAATAACACAAGTGTGGATCACTTACATCGGAAACAAATGTAACCTTAACAATATCGATACAATGCATGGCAGCAATGAGAGGGAGGGCAGGTGAGGGACGAGTGACATGACAAATGCATAGGTAAAAGAACAAATAATTGGGTGGTCCGTCTGGGACAATTCTATCATACGGGTTGCCAATGGACATGAGAACATCATAGAATAAAATAATTTATCTGCAGAAAACATTCTAAAGCATTGATTAACATAGATTACCCACACTCATTTCCTAGTCATTAGGAGTATCTGCCGCGGCCTGTTGTGCGGCTTGATATTGAGCAAACATACCCCAAAAACTCTTCGGGCAGTTACAAGGAGGGAGCATTTCGTTATATACATCAGATTGAGTATTACAGTAGACCATATCGTGCTCCCACTCTGCCACAGTGGGGACAGGGCCTCTCATCCAACGCATCGCCAGCCGACGCTTGGCGAGGAGAAGACCAATTGCTACCAGCTTATGTACATTCTTCTTGAGGAGTTTAGTATAACCCAGTAGTGCCAGCAGGGGATCTGGAGCAAGGGATAGCACAAGTATGTCATTCAGCTTCTGGAAAATTGTTCCCCAATAATATTGTACCTGTGGGCACAGCCATGCCTGATGAAAAAAACCAGCATGCGGCATCTGACACCGCTCACAATTATCAGTGTCTCTCAATCCATACCCAAACAGACGTAAAGGGGAGTGATAAACTCTATTTAAAAATTTAAAATGGGCAAGTCGATGACGACCATTAATAGAGATCTTACGGGTAACCTCACAACAGTAGAACCATATGTCATCTGTAATGGGAACGCCAACATCCAGCTGCCAGGCTTGTCTAACCTTGCTAAGGGAGGGAGTCTTCGTTACCAGGGCCGAGGCATATAGCTTGGAAATAAGCTTACACGGGGACTGAGCACTCAAGAGACCATCAAAGGGGGAATGACCAGGGGCTCCTGTAAGTCTTCCCCTAGTGTCGTCCGCAAAGCTTGCCGGGTTCTGAAGAAGTGGAATCTGGTCAGTGCCGAGTGTGCGTTATCTGCGCCTGCAACCTCTTCCCACGTACCCACCCGCCCATGCTTGAAGAAGTCACCCATATTCTGTATGTGTAGTTTGTTGAGGGAGTCAAGGGTTCCTTTCTCCGAACTAAGTGCAAACCATTGGCACCATTCAACGTGCATTTGGGGTGAATATAATTGCGCCCCGTCATACAGTCCGAGCAGAGCATTCCACGCATGAACAACGGAGTTGATTGAGTCCAATATACCGCAGCGCCTCGTTGGGGCTTGCGTTAGGAAGCGAGGCAAGGAGTGCGGGGCAGCGGCAACCCTCTCGATATGAAGATGTGGTAAATCATGGGGGCCATGCACCCAGCTGTACGCATGAGAGGCTTGCGCAGCCCTGTAATACAGTTCGAAATTCGGGGCATTCAGTCCGCCGGCAGTGTACGGAAGCATGAGGGTGTCCAAAGCAACTCTAGGGGACTTACCAGCCCACGCCAATTTAACCATCAGGGAATGGAGTTCGCGAAACAGATGCTGAGGCACCACTATGGGTATATTAATAAAAAGAAAAAGCAGGCGAGGGAGCACAACCATTTTCATCAAAGAAACTCTACTGGCCAAAGACAATGGGAGTCGTATCCATCTTTCTATATCATCACCAAGCTTATCTATCACTTTACCATAACTAGCTTTAATCACCACATCCGCATCAGAGTGGACCTGAATGCCCAAATAAAGCACCGGTTCAACTGTCCATTGCAGTGGGAATTCAAGCGGAAACTGCGCTGTGGAAGGCGTCAACGGAAACAGTATGGATTTGTCCCAATTAATCCTTAGGCCAGAAAGACCACCAACGCGCAGTACCTCACGTATCACGGGTGAGAGATGGGTCTCGGGATCTCTAATATATAAAAGCGTATCATCCGCGTAGGCAGAGGTAATGAGATTGTAATGAGGAAACCGAAGTCCTCTGTGCCTGTGATATTCACGCAATGCCCGCAGCAAGGGCTCAGCAGCTACTGCATTCAGCAACGGGGACAAAGGGTACCCCTGCCTAGTACCCAAGCAAGATTGGAAACGGGACAGAGACCACATCTCCCGTGCGCACCCGAGCAACAGGAGAATTGTATAGCACCGAAATCAATTGCAAGTAAACCTCACTGACCTCCAGTCGGCGCAACACAGCATACATAAATTTCCATTCGATCGAATCAAAAGCCTTCTCGGCATCTAAAAAAAACGCGGCGGCCTTGACCTCCGGGCAAACATGCTGCAGAGCCCCAAATACCGTGCGGAGATTGTGTGAGAGCGTGCGACCCGGAATTAACCCAGCTTGTTCAGGACCTATAAGCTGAGGGAGAAGCGGCGACAGACGATTCGCCAAGATTTCGCGAACAGCTTAGTGTCCACGTTGAGTAACGAAAGCGGACGATAAGAGGGGCACCTACGGGGGTCTTTATTGGGCATCAACAAAGTAATGATCAACGCCTCACGCATGGATGGGGGCATGATACCGTCTGCGGCCATCTCATGAAACAGAGATATAAGATGTGGAATTAGAAGATCGCTGAAGCCCTTGTAGAATGTAACCGTAAGGCCGTCAAGCCCAGGGGCGTTGCCCTCACGCATCGATCCCAAAGCGAGGCGAACCTCCGCTGCCTCGACGCGGCGCATCAAAAACTCACGGTGCCAGTTCTGTAACCAGGGGAGCTGTATGTATTCTAAGTAGTTAGAGATATCTTCATCGCTGGGGGCGAGTTTAGAGCAATACAGCTCTTAATAATAAAATAATAATAAGTGAGCTTATAAAGCGCCTGGTTACACTCACTAGTGTGTCCCCGCGCTGCAGCAAAGCGCCCTGTCCGTGGCAAATAACTCTAAGCCAGCTAGGTGGTGAGCCTATCTCTGGAAGAGCCAGGTCTTCAGTTTTTTCAGGAAGAGGTTTCCTGAGGGTTCCATCCGGAGAGCAGGAGGTAGGGCGTTCCAGTGCTTAGCGGCTAAGTAGCGAAAGGATCGACCACCCATTCTCACTCTTTTAATTAGTGGGATATTAACCTGTCCCGTCCCCCGGGATCGTAGGGCCCGGGTAGGAGTGTAGGGAGACATTAGACTACGTAGGTAGCTAGGTCCCTTACCCTGCAAGATGCGTTGACTGATACACATGGCTTTAAAAAGGATTCTCTCCCTCACCGGGAGCCAGTGTAAGGCAGCGAGGGCATTTTTGGAGGAAGCTCTCCTGGGGAGCATCAGAACAAGGTGGGCCGCCGCGTTCTGGATGCATTGTAGTCTCTGGGCACTCTTACCACTGGCTCCTAGGTATAGAGCATTCCCATAGTCCAGGCGGGAAGTCACCAACGCATGGACTAGGGTTTTCCTGGCGGCTACGGGGAGCACATCTAAGATCTTCCGAAGGCCTTTCATTATTCGAAGCACTTCCCGGCCACCGTCCTGGTGTGGTGATCGAATGAAAGTTTAGAATCCAGCCACATCCCCAAGTTCTTGACCTGTTCACTGGGGATGGGGATGGGGCCCAAAATCCGCGGCCACCACGTCGATGACCATATCGAGGAGCCTTACCCACAATCAGGACCTCCGTCTTACTGCCGTTTAACTTTAGACAGTTATTTGCCATCCAGATTGCCAGTTCCTGTAAACAGGAGGAGAAATTGATGGCTGCCTCTTCATGGGATTGAGATAGGGACACCACTAGTTGCGTGTCATCCGCGTATGACACGACACTAATGCTGTATTTTGCAATGATGTCTGCCAAAGGGGTCATATAAAGGTTAAAAAGAGTAGGGCTAAGTATGGAGCCCTGGGGGACCCCTTGAGCCAGCCTAATGCTCTTAGAATAATACGGTCTTTGGGACACTTGGAAGCTTCTATCCTGTAAAAAGGATCTTAGCCATTTCAAGGCCAGATTATCCAGCCCTCCTTCCTTGAGGCGCTGTAAGAGTAATGGGTGGCGCTGTAATAAGAGCGAAACTGTTCATTAATATCAGAACGGTCCGTCAAGACCGTCCCGTCATCACTTTCCAATTCAACAATACCTCCAGAGTCAAGTTGGTGGCGGGCCATTGCCGCCAGCACTGAACCAGGCCGATCAGACTCACCATAAGCTCTAGCGGAAGCGTACTTGCCCATATGCTTGACTTCGCTGTCAGCTTCTTCATGGAATTCAGCCAGTGTGGCCTAAAGTTGTTCACGTACTTCAGGGTCATTAGTGAGTAATAGGCGTGTCTCAAGGTCCGCTAGACGGGACTCCAGCAAAGTGAGGCGACCACGAATAGCTCGGAGAACACCCGCGTGTTTGCTAATGGCTACGCCCCTGATAAAGACTTTAAACGCCTCCCATACTGTGGCGAAGGAGTCAACCGATCCCACATTGATATCGAAGTACTCTGCGATCGCGTCACTCAGCTCGGAGTGGAAGACAGAATCTAATAGCGAATAGGGTGGAAAACACCACAAAAAAGGAGGAGGGGAGCGGGGAGGCACTGCAACAGTGACCGTGACCGGGGAATGATCCGAGAAAGAGCGGGCCAGAACAGTACAATCCAACACCTTTGGCAGCAGGGTTTGTGAAATAAACCAATAATCAATGCGTGTGGGAATATCAAATTGCGCAGAGTAATGTGTATACCCCCCACGGGCACCTGAGCGAGACCGCCAGACATCCGCCAGCTGAAGTTGTAAAGCAGCGTCTGCCACCGCCTTCGCTGAGGCTGAAAGAGGACGAATTGGCCCCTTCGAGCGATCAAGAGTAGTGTCTAATATACAATTGAAATCTCCCCCCCAGAATATCGGAAGGGAACAGCGATCTTTGAGTAATTCAAACAGGGAGCGATAGAACCCTGGATCATCATAGTTCGGACCATAAGAGTTGACAACCAGGAACTCCCACTCCAGGCTATAGCATCGGGACACTACATATCTGCCTGTCGGGTCAGTCGTCAGTGGATCTAATTTAAAGCCAGCCTTAGGGTTGAGCCATGTCAGTACCCCCCTAGAATGGGAAGTGAAGCAAGCCGCATGAGAAATCCCTGCCAATCTACCACCAGTAAGGAGCGCAGAGCCCGGGGCAGATGCGTCTCCTGAAGCAATGCCACATCAATCTCTTTACGTTTCAGATAGGCAATAATTTTCCGCACCTTACGATGGTCATTTAAACCACGGACATTCCATGTCATGAAGGTCATACGTTTGGGCAAGCCTGCCCTAGCCTGAGATTCTGTCATGTTACCAACAATTGCGCAGTGTAGCCTCCACCCGTAGCCCCTCCACCCACCCCCTCCACCACGCATACAGAAAATGAACATGTGATCCCTAAAAGAAAAGAAGAAAGAAAAGGAAAAAAGAGGGAAGACAACCGAACTAAACATACCACCCCCCACCCACGCCTTGCATACCCCAACTTTGCAAAGGCGAGCATTCACCCACCCACATACCTCAGAAAATAGCAACCATGATGCAATCACATCCTGAATAACACAAACAAACCTAAAAATAAGAAGTGATACAGCGGTTAACGCAGTGGGGCAGATGTTACCCAGCAACACAAACTAAACCAATCCACCGCCACAACACCGCTTGCAAATTATAAAAACTCCGTAATTGCATGTCACACAGCAAGAAACCAATGGCGAATAACCAATAAGGATGTGCCAGGTTGGTAACAACAGTGCACTAAATGCACACCTCCTTGAGATATAACATACAGACAGGTTACCTCAATCCGGGGAACATCCTAGAGGCGAGAGATGATATTGTTAGGAAGAAACTGACCTATAACAACCTCGCAACATCCCAACCAATGAGTCATATTGTTATCCCGCCTGACGGGCCGGCGATGCATATATCACATTATGGTTATACAAAACTATTACACAAAAAATGCAAACAAAGCAGCATTGCGTTTACGGAATGTCAACATTATCTCAGTCGTTGTCGCCGAGGCTTCCAGGAGCTTCGTTCAGTACAGGGGCAACGCTCTGATCCTTCGCACGTTTGCCAGCTTTCTCCCAGTCCCGGAACGCTTTCTGTAGGGACTGCGTGTCCAAATATATCCTGGGCTTACCGTCGAACAAAACTTTGAGTCGTGCCGGATATAGCATAGCATACTCAATATGGTGGTCACGCAGTTTCTGTTTCAAGGGAATGAACTGTCGCCTGGCCTCCTGCACCTTAAGAAGTGAAATCCGGGAACAGAGAGATGGAAGAGCCTTCGTATTGCAGAGTTCCCAGTTCTCGTGCCTTGCGCAACGCAGCATCTCTGTCCCGGTAGTTGAGGAGTTTCGCTATTATAGGCCGAGGCGGGGCACCAGGCTGTGGGCGAGGGCCAAGTGATCGATGTGCCCTCTCCACGACGAAGAGGTGGGGAAAGGTATCTGCACCCAGCAGGGAGATCAAAAGTTTTTCCATGAATGTCTCCATATTGCCAGTAGCCGTGGACTCCGCCAGGCCCGTAATGCGGAGGTTACTGCGGCGCGACCTGGCCTCCAAATTCTCAGCTCGATCCTGTAGGGTAGACAATGTGCGCTCGACCCGCCTCTGCGTGCCACCCGCGTCGGCCTGGGACTCTTCTATTTCAGTTATGCGGCGCTCAGCCATATCTATGCGCTCTGAATGTTTATCGACCCTCTCGGACATCCTGTCCATTCTATAGGCCAACGTGTCTATCTTGGAGTCGATGGCAGTGAGCCCCTTTTGCATTGACGCAATGATCTGCTTAATGTCGCCTACTGGGTCGTCAGCAGGGGCCTCCGACTCGGAAAGCGCACTGTCTGCCGCCTCCTCGTGGCGCCGAGACTTGAGCTGCTCAAAATTGAGCTTGGGTTGGGACTTGTCAGGCTTCCCCATCGCCAGTTTTCCACACAATGGGCGACCCAGGAGAACTCACACCAGAGTCAGCTGCTAGGTGGAGACCAGGAGCGGACGGGGGCCGAGCCCACAGAGTCAGGCCCGTAGAGACGACGCAGACACAGCAACCAGGAGGAGATGGCCAGCGACCAACTATCCCACAGTCAAGCCAGGATGGAAGGGAAGTGCAGAGCATGCGCCCGCGCAAGGGCGAAAGTAAGTTCTAATATGTCGCCAGCAGCACCACAGAGCAGCAATCTCCCATACAGAATCAGCAGGGCCCACTGCTAGTCCAAGGGGCAAACATGGAGAGCCCAATGAGGTATAATGGAGTATCCCACAGGAGCCAGAGAACTTCAGGCGCAAAGCTGGTCACAATCATAGGAGACAGAATCTTTGCCTCAGAGAGCCCCTCGCTTCAGGCTCAGATAGGACAGAAGGCCAGGCTGCAGGAGAGGATACACAGCACCCAAGGGAACAGACACCCATCCAGCTCCCCGCAGCCTGGATCAAAGCCACCTCACCTCCGCGGATGTCGCCGCCAGCAATGATTCCCAGGTGCTGCAGACTCAGAGGAGCGCGGTCGAGGCAAATTTCGCAGGGCCTCCCCCAGGCCGGACACGCAGATCGCAGCTGTGCCGTCCCTCAGGCGCCGATCAGGCCGACCCCCAGGCCGCTCCGGGCCGCCCCCGGATCTCAGGAGCGTCGCGGCCCCCGCAACGCCTGTGGATCCAGCGCAGCACAACAGCGGGCCTGGAAAGGATCACCAGCAGCAGTGGGCCAAACCAGAGCGGCCGCCGGCCTTAGCGTCGCAGTCTCGGGCCAGGCAGTAGGGAACCTGGGCGGCTCCTCCCACAAGCGCGCGGGCAGTAGGCCACACCGCGCCGCGATCGTCTGTCAGCAATTCAGCATCTCCCAGCGGCGATTCACGGCAGACAAGCACAGCCCTGGACGGGTCGAGGGCTCAGGAGGGCATAGCCGTTGTCGCCGCAACGGATTGAGGTGAGGAGTACGCAGATTCCTGTCGGATTGTTGCGGTGTGTGGCGGAGCTTTAGATCTAAGCGGCCATTTTCCAGCCAGGCAAGCTCCGCCCCCAAGAAAGTAGTGCCTTGTTCTACAGAGGGTTGAGAGAAGAACTAAAAGATCTTCTAGCACAAGTGGTTGATCCTCCCGAGTCATGTAACGCCCTTATAGATTTACTGGTGAAGTTAGATCATAGAAACAATGAAAGGAAAAGAGAGAAAGGACGTTCAGAAGCCTGTGTCATAAACTATAAGGAGAAAAAAACAGACGTAGAAAGGCCGGTAGAAGAACAAGAACCAATGCAGATAGGGAGCATAAGGAGTCCCCTTAGTGAAGAGGAAAGGCAGAGAAGACGTGACAAAAAACTATGTTTATACTGCGGAAAACAGGGTCATTTTCTTAGAGACTGCCCTGTGAAACCAAAGCAAAGAAACAAGCCAGAACACTAGCAAGCCCGAAGTCTGGTGAGACAAAGGCTTCGGGTAGTTTAGGGTTAACTGTCTCGCAACATTTTGTGCAGACAGACGCTGTCTTGTCCTCTCCTCACCATTTTTTCTTGTCTTCTCGACTGGAATGGGGGCAACAGGTTATGGATGTTCAAATAATGGTGGATTCTAGTGCCACTGGTAATTTTATGGATTTATGTTGGGCTCACAGTAAGAACATTCCCCTGGTTACCAAGGCCTCTTGGGAGGAATTTAAGACCATAGATGGCAGTATACTTACGTCTGGTCCTAATACACATGCTACCATTGAATTAACGCTTGTAATCAAAGAAGAACATCAGGAGATTATTGTGTTCTATCTCATTCAGTCTCCCCGGTTTCCATCCATACTAGGTCTTCCATGGCTATGCCAACACAACTCCCTCATCAATTGGAAAGAAATGTCATTAACCTTTAATTCTGATTCTTGCAAAGATCACACTACCCATAAAGGAGATAACCAAGGGGAGGTAGCAGTGATTACCAACCCCGAAGTCCCTGATTTACCCACCTCCTATCACGACTTGAAGGAGGTTTTTGATAAAGAAAAGGCCACCAGTCTTCCGCCTCACAGATCCTATGATTGCAGGATTGATTTAGTACCTGGAGCTCGCATACCCTGCAGCAGGATTTACGCATTGACAGAAAAAGAGAATTTATACCTACGTGACTACTTGGATGAGATGCTTAGGATCGGTTTTATTCGACCTTCCCAATCACCTGCTTCCTCTTCTCTCTTCTTTATACCTCAATAAGAAGGGGGTCTTAGGTGCTGTATCACTTATCAAGCTCTCAATGATGTTACAATCAAGAACCGGTACCCTTTGCCACTGTTATCCTCCCTCCTTGATCAAATTAAGAACGCCAGAATTTTCACCAAGTTAGAATTGCGTAGATATTACCATCTTGTAAGGATCAAGGAGGGGGATGAGTGGAAAACAGCCATTTGTACCAAATTTGGCCTTTACGAATATTTAGTAATGCCATTTGGGTTGTGCAATGCCATCTCTGCCTTTCAATTCTTTATTAACGAATTACTTAAAGACATGTTGGACCTCTTTGTTATTGCGTATATTGATGATATTTTGATTTATTCCCCTTCAGTACATGAGCATGAGGTCCATGTTAGGAGGGTCCTTGAGCCATTGCCACACAACCATCTATACTGCAAGCTAGATAAATGCCAGTTCCATACCTCTCATGTATGTTTCCTTGGGTTCATCGTATCCCCCCAAGGAATCAGTATGGATCCCCAGAAAGTGGAGGCCATCACACGTTGGCAATCTCCAAAGACCATAAGAGAGATACAGAGTTTTCTTGGCTTTGCCAACTTTTATAGGCGCTTTATTGATGGTTTTTCTAACCTAGCTTCACCCATTACTAGGTTATTGAAAAAGGGAGTTAAGTTTCTAGGGACCCCTGCAGCCGAAGAGGCCTTTTTTAAACTGAAGGAAGCATTTACTCAAGCACCGATATTGAGCCATCCAGATCCTTCCCATCCCTTTGTGGTTGAAATTGATGCCTCACGAATGGCAGTAGGGGTGTTCTTTCTGAAGTAGACCCAAGTACGGGATGTCTTCATCCAGTGGCATACTATTCGCATAAATTAACACCTGCTGAGTTGAATTATGCAATAGGAGACAAGGAACTGTTAGCCAGCCATTGAAAAGGTTTTTGAGGCGTGGCGACAATATCTATTAAGCACAATCACAGAATAACAGTCCTTACTTACCACCGAAATCTACAGTTTCTTTAATCAGCTAGAGCCTTGTCCATGAGACAACTGCATTGGATGCAGTTCTTCAGTGACTACGATTCCATAATTCAATTTCAGGCAGGGAAGAAAAATGGGAAAGGAGACGCACTGTCCCATCAGGGTTATGAACTAGAAGAACCTCAGGGTGAGCTCCCCCCTATAATAGCCAGGGAATGCATAATAGGTGCTATTTGCGCTGAAGATGAGTTCCTAAAGGCAGTTGAGGAGGCACAAGGGTCTGCAGAAATGGAGAAGGTAGTCCAGGCTCATGATACCACCAAAATTCAAGCTCTGTTTTACATTCAAGGGGGATTAGTGCTTCCTACCTGTAGCCTCCAGCAACAAGCGTTAGAGTGGTGTCACACCCATCCTCTCTCTGGTCATCCTGGGTATAAAAAGACTATGGAACTTCTGAAACGTCACTTCTGGTGGCCCCATATGGGGAGTGACGTCAAAAGATACATTCAAACATGCCATGTGTGTGCACAAGGGAAAGCCTCTCATCAAGCACCTGTGGGATTATTGAATCCGTTACCCACTCCACCTGGCCCATGGCATACAGTGTCTATGGACTTTATTGTGGACCTGCCAAAGACCGCTCAAGGAAACACTACTCTTCTTGTCGTGGTCGATTTACTAACTAAGATGGCCCACTTTATCCCGTTAGAGGCACTCCCTATGTCCAAGGCATTGGTGTTTCTGTTTGTTCAACATATTGTGCGTATGCATGGTCTTCCCTCTGTTCTGGTGTCCGATCGGGATGCTCAATTCATTTCTAACTTCTGGAAAGGGATGGGTGCCTTATTACAGATAGATGTAAGGTTTTCCTCTAGCCATCACCCTCAGACGGATGGCCAGACCGAGAGAGTAAATCTATGTTTTGAACAGTACATAAGATGTCAGCTTCTACACTCCACAGCAGACTGGGACCCGTTCATATGGGTGGCTGAATTTTCATACAATAACAGTTGCCACTCTTCTACCACCTACTCTCCTTTCTATTGTAATTATGGTTTTCACCCTCGAACCATGCTAGCTTCCTCTTTTTTACCCTATCCCTGCTGCTCTTGATTTTGTGAAGAAACTGCATGAAATACAAAAGGCAGCAACAGATAACCTAGAAAAGGCCAAGGCAGTCTATGGGGGAAAAGGCAGATCTCCATTGACGTGCGGAAACCTGCATATGCCATAGGGGATGAAGTGTGGTTATCTACTAGGAACCTTGCTTTGAGAGGGTTCTGCAAGTTCAAACCCTGGTGTATTGGTCCCTACAAGATATGTAAGATCATAAACCCTGTTGCCATGAAACTAGATCTCCTTGCTACACTGAGAATACACCCAATTTTCCATGTCTCGTTACTGAAGCCTGTAGAACCCTGTACGCGCATTCCTTTGCGTCCAGCTCCTGTGATCCCTGACAATGACCCTGAATATGAAGTCGAGGCTATTATTGACTCGAGACAGGTGAGACGCAGGTTACAATACCTCATACACTGGAAAGGCTATGGTGTTGAGGATTGCACTAGGGAACCAGCAAGTCGTGTACACGCCCCTCGCCTACTACGTCTGTTTCACAGACGTTATCCTGAGAAGCCTAAGCCGGTGGGGGGGCTATAGGGGGGTGTACTGTCATACTCGCCAGGCTCGCTCCGGCCCGACGAACAACAAAGATAGCCGGTCCCACTACCACGCATACGTGGGTACCGGCGGACGAGCCTAAAGCCTCGGTAATCCCGAGTTGAGACGCTCCGCGTTCCAGCTTCAGGTTAGTGTTTTCACGTCCAGGGTCTTACCTGAACTTCTGGGTCGTCGGTCCTGCGGATCCTGCGTCGGTCTTCCAGCATCCGGCTCTCTCCGTCATTGCTCCTTCGTCTCCTGGCTTCCTGTTCACCTTCAGTGGTTCCCCCTCAGCTGTCCTCTATTGCTCTCTTACGCTCTGGTGGTAATCCCCGTCTCCTTGTGACGACATATTGCATTCCTGCAGAAAAGGAAAAAGAAATACAAAAAGCTGCATTTATTCCTTACGGTAACAGTGCTTTCTGCGCTGAACTTATTATGCTTATTTAATTGCTGTAATACTTATCTGATGCGGAGACCGAGTCTTTGGAGATCTGTTTGTCTCTCAGGTTTTGTGTTATCCCAGAGTATTCCTGAAAGAATAGGAAGTCCAATTAGGTCCACCTGATGCCAAGGTGAACCTTATTTCCCATATTGTACTACATATATTTTACGATGGCTGTATGTTAGGGATTTACACATGTATCCAGTCTTCGTACGTCCATAGGTGGGTTTCAGTGTGCTCTTCTTTATATGTTTCTTCCTATTTCAAAACCCTGAAACCCTTATATGATACTCTTCCTTTTACCTTTGTAGACGTGCACACCCCTTCGCTCACACAAGTTACCAGACTTAACGGAAGAAGGGAATTATCCAGGTAGTTTAGCATTACACATATAATTGTATAGACTTTAATGGTTAGCATTTCTTAGTATACTTACCTTTTCTATCCTTTGGTTAACAGAGATTGCTCCTGGCTGACTGGTCCTGTCCTAGAGTGGGGTGCTTCGTGGGACATTTTCTCCTTCCTTGTTTTTTCCCTTCTTCCCTGAGTTACTGTTGGTACTTTGACTTTGTTGGGTACAATAGGTGACCAGGCGAGGTTGGGGACCTTTCATCTTTGCATGGCATTCCTGCGGAAACGTGAGTGGGATGTGACAGAGTTGCCTTTTTGGGGTTTATCCTATCTCCGGACGGGGTGGGTAATGAATCCCCAAAAGGTCTCAGCAATTGCAAGGTGGCAGTCTCCTAGATCAGTGAAAGAGGTACAGAGTTTCCAGGGCTTTGCTAATTTTTACAGACTATTCATTGAGAACTTTCAGCTCTGGCCTCCCCGATAACCAAACTTCTTAAGAAAGGAGTGTCCTTTATATGGTCCTCTAATGCCGAGGCCACATTTATCAAACTAAAAGAGGTTTTCACTCAAGTCCCAGTACTAAGACACCCAGACCCCTCTCAACCCTTCACTGGCGAGGCCGATGCATCACAGATGGCCATAGGAGGGATAGTCTCCCAAAGAGACGCAACTACAGGGTGTTTACATCCTGTGGCTTTCTACTCACACAAATTGAGTACAACTGAGGAGAATTATTCTGTGGGCGATAAAGAATTGTTAGCCATAAAAAGAGCTTTTGAGGAGTGGTGCCAATATTTGATGGGAGCCCTACATAAGATTACCATTCTCACCAACCATCACAACCTCCTGTTTTTGAAATCAGCAAGAGCTTTATCTATGAGACAATTACGTTGGGCTCTGTTCTTCAGTGAATTTGTCTTTGTTATACAGTTTCATGCTGGGAGGAAGCAAGGCATATGCCTTGTCCAGCTTAGGATATGAGGTTGAGGAACAAAACAGTGACCCCCCTCCTATTATTGTCAATGATCGTATACTTGGAGCTATGTGTTCCGAAGATGCTTTCTTGCAGGAGGTGTTACAAGCACACGCATCAGATGAAGTTCAGGTCTGGGAAGACAAATACCAAGGGATTAGGGTCAACAACCTACTATACATTCAAGGTGGTTTAGTTGTTCCCATGGTGGGGTTACAAAGACAGGCTTTGGAGTGGAGTCATGCTCACTTACTCTCAGGTCATCCAGGCTACAAAAAGACAGTAGAATTGTTGAGAAGACAGTTCTGGTGGCCTAATCTCGCAACTGACACTAAAGCATACATACAAAAATGTCACATCTGTGCACAAAGCAAGAGTTCCCATCAGGTTCCTGCTGGGCTTCTGGTTCCAATGCCCACTCCTCCAGGTCCCTGGCATTCCATATCTATGGATTTCATAGTGGAATTACCAAAAACCACACAAGATAACACTGTCGTTCTAGTGGTGGTGGACATGTTAACGAAGTATTCCCACTTTATTCCTTTAAAAGCACTACGCCCATTGTGAGACTACATGGGCTTCCTTCTGTAATGATATCAGACCGTGGCCCACAATTTATTTCCAGATTTTGAAAAGGGTTAGGTGGCCTTTTACAAATAGATGTGAGTTTCTCATCAGGGCATCACCCACAAACGGATGGACAGACAGAAAGGGAAAATCAGTGCCTAGAACAGTACATTAGATGTGAGTTACTACAATCCACTCTAGATTGGGACACATTTCTATGGGCAGATGAATTTTCCATCAATAATAGCATACACTCTTCTATAGACACTTCCCCTTTCTACTGTTCTTATGGGTTTCACCCGCGATTTCTGTTGTCCCTTCCCACAGCCTCTACACCCATTCCTGTGGCGCTGGAGTTTGTCAAGCAAATAAAGACATACAAAAGGCTCCAGATATGGAGTTTAATCCAGGTCCAGATAATACGAGACAATCGTCAGATAACAAGGAAAACGAATTATGTACAACTGTAGATCAAGTATGTAAGCTTATCCATAAACAGAGACTCGATGGAGCCCCTGGTCCCAACGGGATCCCAGCTGCACCCTACAAAGAGAATGCTCCAATCTGGGCAGGTTACCTAACAAGAGTTTTTAATCAAGCATTGCAAACGTCGATTATACCGGAGTCTTGGAAAGGCTCGATAGTATCACCTATCTATAAAAGCGGAGAGTGGGAACAACCAATAAACTATCGACTAATTACGTTGCAAGATACGGAAGTCAAACCCTTTGCAGGAATTCTCCTGTCAGAACTATCAGAATGGGCAACAAAAATGCAGATAATTTCGCCAAATCAATCAGGATTTATGCAAGGACAAGGTACGGCAACCAATATTTTAATACTTGCAATCTTAATTGAAAAATATAAACTGAGGAAACAACCGCTATACTTATGTTTCGTGGATTTTAAATCAGCTTTTGACTGTGTAAATCAGCAAATTCTCTGGGGAAAATTAGAGAAACAAGGTATCGCCCCTGGCCTCTTAAAGCAATTCAACTAGTATATACCGAGACCTGGACTAGGGTTCGACTAGGTAAAGGCACGCAACTATCAAGAAAAATTGAAACATCGCAGGGTTTAAAACAAGGGTGCGTTCTTGCTCCCTACCTATTTAATTTATTTTTATCTGATTTGACAGACGTTTTAGATAAAGAGATCGCTCATCCTCCTAAATTGGTCAGATAGACATATTTCAAATCTATTATATGTCGATGACGTTATTTTATTAAGTCAAACAAAAATAGGCTTACAACGTCCTATAAATAAAATACTCAATGGAGAACAGGATGGTAACAAATGAAGCTAAAACGAAAGTAATGGAAGTTAATAACAAGGCATTGAAATGCAGTAAATATAAATAGTATTTGCAAAATCGACAATTAGAACAAGTGAAAACCTATAAATAGGGTGTTTTGTTTGATGATAAGGGCTCATTTTGTCAACATAATGCAGAGCTGATAAAGAGAAGTAACTCCCTACTTATGGCATTTCATACATTGCAGAGTTCCTTGGGGGGGGGCTAGTTATCTCCCACTGTTAAAGGTAATAAATGTAAATTTGCTGCCCAGCCTCACCTATGGTAGCGAAGCACTTAGCGGCAAGGACTCTGTACTTTTAAATAATGCTATCACCAAAGGTTTTAAATTTTTGTTTTGGCTTCCCACTAATGCATCACCTGCACAAATTAAGATTGGAATTTGGTATATCCAACCAGCAAATTGCAAGGATGGGTCAATATATAAAAGTATGGAAACGAATAAGAACTAATACCTTTAATCCAATGTGTTGCTTACTCTGGCAGGAAATACAGCTGAATCAAAATTCACAATTTTGGAAATATTTACAAATTGCACTGAAGGAGTTATTGGCACATGAGGTTTGGGAAATGGCTATAACACCAGCATCCAATATTTTAATACTTGCAATCTTAATTGAAAAATATAAACTGAGGAAGCAACCGCTATACTTATGTTTCGTGGATTTTAAATCAGCTTTTGACTGTGTAAATCAGCAAATTATCTGGGGAAAATTAGAGAAACATGGTATCGCCCCTGGCCTCTTAAAAGCAATTCAACTAGTATATACCGAGACCTGGACTAGGGTTCGACTAGGTAAAGGTACACAACTATCAAGAAAAATTGAAATATCGCAGGGTTTAAAACAAGGGTGCATTCTTGCTCTCTACCTATTTAATTTATTTTTATCTGATTTGACAAACGTTTTAGATAAAGAGATCGCTCATCCTCCTAAATTGGCAGATAGACATATTTCAAATCTATTATATGCCGATGACGTTATTTTATTAAGTCAAACAAAAATAGGCTTACAACGTCTTATAAATAAAGTATCAAAATACTCAATGGAGAACAGGATGGTAATAAATGAAGCTAAAACGAAAGTAATGGAAGTTAATAACAAGGCATTGAAATGCAGTAAATATAAATGGTATTTGCAAAATCGACAATTAGAACAAGTGAAAACCTATAAATACCTGGGTGTTTTGTTTGATGATAAGGGCTCATTTTGTCAACATAAAGCAGAGCTGATAAAGAGAAGTAACTCCCTACTTATGGCATTTCATACATTGCAGACTTCCTTGGGGGGGCCTAGTTACCTCCTACTGTTAAAGGTAATAAATGCAAAATTGCTGCCCAGCCTCACCTATGGTAGCGAAGCACTTAGCGGCAAGGACTCTGTACTTTTAAATAATGCTATCAGCGAAGTTTTTTAATTTTTGTTTCGGCTTCCCACAAATGCATCACCTGCACAAATTAGATTGGAATTTGGTATATCCAACCAGCAAATTGCAAGGATGGGTCAATATATAAAAGTATGGAAACGAATAAGAACTAATACCTTTAATCCAATGTGTTGCTTACTCTGGCAGAAAATACAGCTGAATCAAAATTCACAAATTTGGAAATATTTACAACTTGCAATGAAGGAGTTATTGGCACATGAGGTTTGGGAAATGGCTATAACACCAGCATCCAATACTTTAATACTTGCAATCTTAATTGAAAAATATAAACTGAGGAAGCAACCGCTATACTTATGTTTCGTGGATTTTAAATCAGCTTTTGACTGTGTAAATCAGCAAATTCTCTGGGGAAAATTAGAGAAACATGGTATCGCCCTGGCCTCTTAAAAGCAATTCAACTAGTATATACCGAGACCTGGACTAGGGTTCGACTAGGTAAAGGTACACAACTATCAAGAAAAATTGAAATATCGCAGGGTTTAAAACAAGGGTGCATTCTTGCTCTCTACCTATTTAATTTATTTTTATCTGATTTGACAAACGTTTTAGATAAAGAGATCGCTCATCCTCCTAAATTGGCAGATAGACATATTTCAAATCTATTATATGCCGATGACGTTATTTTATTAAGTCAAACAAAAATAGGCTTACAACGTCTTATAAATAAAGTATCAAAATACTCAATGGAGAACAGGATGGTAATAAATGAAGCTAAAACGAAAGTAATGGAAGTTAATAACAAGGCATTGAAATGCAGTAAATATAAATGGTATTTGCAAAATCGACAATTAGAACAAGTGAAAACCTATAAATACCTGGGTGTTTTGTTTGATGATAAGGGCTCATTTTGTCAACATAAAGCAGAGCTGATAAAGAGAAGTAACTCCCTACTTATGGCATTTCATACATTGCAGACTTCCTTGGGGGGGCCTAGTTACCTCATACTGTTAAAGGTAATAAATGCAAAATTGCTGCCCAGCCTCACCTATGGTAGCGAAGCACTTAGCGGCAAGGACTCTGTACTTTTAAATAATGCTATCAGCGAAGTTTTTTAATTTTTGTTTCGGCTTCCCACAAATGCATCACCTGCACAAATTAGATTGAATTTGGTATATCCAACCAGCAAATTGCAAGGATGGGTCAATATATAAAAGTATGGAAACGAATAAGAACTAATACCTTTAATCCAATGTGTTGCTTACTCTGGCAGAAAATACAGCTGAATCAAAATTCACAAATTTGGAAATATTTACAAATTGCAATGAAGGAGTTATTGGCACATGAGGTTTGGGAAATGGCTATAACACCAGCATCCAATACTTTAATACTTGCAATCTTAATTGAAAAATATAAACTGAGGAAGCAACCGCTATACTTATGTTTCGTGGATTTTAAATCAGCTTTTGACTGTGTAAATCAGCAAATTCTCTGGGGAAAATTAGAGAAACATGGTATCGCCCCTGGCCTCTTAAAAGCAATTCAACTAGTATATACCGAGACCTGGACTAGGGTTCGACTAGGTAAAGGCACGCAACTATCAAGAAAAATTGAAACATCGCAGGGTTTTAAACAAGGGTGCGTTCTTGCTCCCTACCTATTTAATTTATTATTATTTGATTTGACAAAAGTTTTAGATAAAGAGATCGCTCATCCTCCTAAATTGGCAGATAGACATATTTCAAATCTATTATATGCCGATGACGTTATTTTATTTAGTCAAACAAAAATAGGCTTACAACGTCTTATAAATAAAATATCAAAATACTCAATTGAGAACAGGATGGTAATAAATGAAGCTAAAACGAAAGTAATGGAAGTTAATAACAAGGCATTGAAATGCAGTAAATATAAATGGTATTTGCAAAATCGACAATTAGAACAAGTGAAAACCTATAAATACCTGGGTGTTTTGTTTGATGATAAGGGCTCATTTTGTCAACATAAAGCAGAGCTGATAAAGAGAAGTAACTCCCTAATTTTGGCATTTCATACATTGCAGAGTTCCTAGGGGGGGACCTAGTTATCTCATACTCTTAAAGGTAATAAATGCAAAATTGCTGCCCAGCCTCACCTATGGTAGCGAAGCACTTAGCGGCAAGGACTCTGTACTTTTAAATAATGCTATCACCAAAAAATTTAATTTTTGTTTCGGCTTCCCGCTAATGCATCACCTGCACAAATTAAGATTGGAATTTGGTATATCCAACCAGCAAATTGCAAGGATGGGTCAATATATAAAAGTATGGAAACGAATAAGAACTAATACCTTTAATCCAATATGTTGCTTACTCTGGCAGGAAATACAGCTGAATCAAAATTCACAAATTTGGAAATGTTTACAAATTGCACTGAAGGAGGTATCGGCACATGAGGTTTGGGAAATGGCTATAACACCAGCATCCTTCAAAAAGACAATTAAAGGAATAACAAAACGATTGTCACTGCTGAAAGATAAAGAACTGTTTACTAAAAGAACACATGCATGGATGGTTCAAATGAGTACAAGATGCTCAAATCGCAGCCTTATTTAGAAATACCTTGGTCTGCAAAAATAAAAAATATATTTATTAAAGCGAGATTTGGCTATCTTCCAGGATCAACGCATGCAATGCCATGGTTGCGAACATCTAAGTCGACTCCTTGCAGACTGTGCAATCAATGGGAAGAAAATATGATCCATTTAGTTTGTATATGCCCAGAAATGAATGAAGAAAGGAGATATTTAAAAAACTATTTAAATACTCGAGGAGTACGATCTTGTAGACAAGCTCTGGTAATCTGTTTTAAGCCAACTGATGTAATCATGAATGCAAATTTTACCAAATTTTTTATTTTAACAAAAAGGAAACTAGAAGCTTGTGATTTGAGTATAGTAAATCTGGTAGTTTAAACCGGCTAATATGGAAATCTAATTTGCACAGGATAATTTGTACATAATTTATGATCTTATTGGGTGTAACTTGTTCTTTTATATAAAGAGGTGAATTGTAGATTTGTAATATAGAGGAATTAAATGCCCACATTAATTATTCTCTTGGTCCTCGGAACTGAAAAATAGTTTTTACTATGGCTGTGTAATTGATGAATTTATATTGTATGATTTTAATTAATCAAGCAATAAAGATTTTGAATACAAAAGACTGCGGTAACGAATCTTGAAAAAGCAAAAGCGGAGTATAAAAAGAATGCAGATCTCCATCGTCAACCTGGTCCTGAATACACCGTTGGGGACATGGTCTGGTTGTCTACGCACCATATCTTGGTTAAAGGAACAAGAAAGTTCAAACTGCGTTTTATAGGCCCCTACAAGATTGTAAAAGTAATCAATCCAGTGGCCATGAAAGTTGAACTCCCTTCTACCATGAAAATACACCCTGTTTTCATGTGTCCCTGCTGAAACCACTGGTACCAGGTGTGAGAAGTTGGCCTGGCATATGCTGTCCACTAGTTATAGTGGGCACCTTGCACCAGTCCAAACGACCTTTATTGATGATAGGTTTAAAGACAACCTTTATTGAAAGCTATCCTAGTGGTAGCTATGGAGAGCAGCCTTCAGGCTAAGTCTTGAAGGAGTGTAAAGCAACTTGGTTTACCAGATTATAACCTCTTGAATAACTAAATGAAAGGAGAACCACAAAAGATATATATAAAATATATGTATTTATTTCTAAACACTAACTACTAATCCCTTTATGAGATTAGAGTTCAAGATACACAGTATCACAGTATTAAAACGACAGTAAATAGCACAATACACAGTGGGCTCCAGGGGGAGACCAAACCATATACTAAGAAAGTGGTATAAGAACCACGACTTGACTAGACACAGTGCCTAGAGCACGTAGAATCGCTGGGACCCCAAGGAACCACCCAAGGTAGTGACACAGGAGACCCACGGGGGACATGTGGAGTGTGAGAACACAGCCGCGAGCGCCGTAGGATTCAATGCGGAAAGTCGCGGTTGGAATTTTAAAGTTAAAGGACACTTAGGAGAGGACTTTGAGCAAACCCCTTTAGACTTAAGGGTTTCTAGGGCCAACACCCACGGGAGCACCGGAGTACTCGAGTTACCTCACCCAAGGAAGCCGGGAATCGTCGTCATTTTCAATGGCGATCTGCTGCAAAGTGCTGCTGCCGTGAAGGAGAAAAGTGTCCAGTGTGATCCAAACCTGGATCGAAGATGTGAAGAACCTGAAAGCAGAGGGGACAGAGTCTGGGTCACTAGCCAGTGACCAGGTGGTGGAGCAATCGAATGCCCACCGATGTCGGGTGCTGCAGGTGCAAAGAGGTGAAGCTTGACTCTGCAGCCACGGGGTCCCGGAGATGTCAATTATGACCAGGAGCCGGATTCGAGCTGTCCCATAAAGGATGTCGAGTGCTGGGGTGTCGGTGATCGGATTGACCACAACAAGCCTTGGCAACAGCAACCCACGCAGGAAGAGAAAAGATGCTTCTGTGCGGACCAGCAAGGTCCTGAGGACTCCCCAAGAGATGGAGAGTCAGGGCACGTCTGGAGCAACCAGGGAAGCCCAATAAAAGTTAGAGTTGCCTTCTTGGGGACCCACAGGTCAACGGACCAGGGATCGCGAAGGGACCTCAAGAGGAATCACAAAATGGCGGTACACGGAACACTCGTTGAGTGTAGGCCTGCAATCTTCAGTGCAATTACTGCTCGGGGTCAGGGCTACAAGTAACCCAAAGCTCAGCCTTAGGGGTTGCCGGAAAGCTGATGCTTCTGCAAATGGTCGCGGTGTCCAGGGGTTCAGGTTGCACGGTCTCCACGAGGGATACGGGCCTCAGACTTGCTGTGGGCACAGATCGACCTCAGAGACCTAGTAAAACCCACCTCCTCTGTGGCAATCTTCTTCGGAGTCCGTCGGAGCTCGGAGATGCCAACCAGTCAGTTGCGTTAAAGGTGCCTGCCTTGCAGGGGAGTAACTCCTTTACTCCAAGGGAGATTCTTCAGTCGTCCAGCGTTGTGCAGATCATCGAAGTACTTGGTTTCTGGTATCAGAGTTTAGTCCAGGTGTAATCTAAAGTCCTGTAGTCAGGGTTTCCTACTTTATACCCAAGGAAGGGGTTGGACAAACTCTGGGGACCCACCTATGGGAGGGTCAGGAAAGAGGGGTGGCTACACCCATTTCCTTTGTCCAGTTTCGCGCCAGAGCAGGGGCTGTGTGCCCCTGCAACCGGTTTGAGCTGGACTATGCACAGGGACACCAAATGTGCCCCCAGTGCAGACTTCAAAGCACTCTGAGAGTGCACCCACCCAGCCCCAATACACTAAAGCCTGTCTGGGAGGTGGTCACACCTCCCTGTGACAGGAAACCTATTGTCCAGGCCTCCCCTGCCGGAGTTTCGTCCAGCAGCAGGAGGGCAGACTCGTGTCTGTGGCTGCAGCATCCATTTTGTGATGCCAGGGCTCTGTTAGTTGGTACCGGGTATACCGGTGCTGGCATGTTTCTCCCTCTAGAAGGGTGGGATCATACTCCCACACCAGTTACTGGTGTGGGGGTATGATTCCAAGGTGTTTGACACCAAACACGACAGTTTTCCATGCAGCCACTCCAAAGTTAGCATTTACCGTTTGGTTATAATGCACTTAAGAGTATATGGTCTGGCTGCATCACAAACAACCACGGAATGAAGATTCCGAAAGCTGCAGAGGGGCTCTGCTAATGCATGGGCACCCTCTCACATGAAACCCAGCACCCTGCCTTCAGGAATGTTAATGCCTGCCATAGGGGTGACTGATAGGTTTACATGTGCAGTGATATGGAGAGATTTAGGGAACCTATATCTCAGTAAGGGGTGGATACACCACCTTACACAGGCTGCTGTAGCAGACCTGTTGTGTCATTTTAAAAGGCTTCCCAGGAATGGCATAATACATGCTGCAGCCCCTGGTAGGCCTCTGGGGTACCTATGCCCTGGGTATATAGTATACCATATACTAGGGACTCACAAGGGTACCCCAGAATCCAATCTGGAGTGTACCTAAAGTACATACAGTCAATTTAGAGTAGAAAGCAGATAGACTGGGGTCCTGATTAGCAGGGCCACAGTCTGGCTAAGTCAAAAAACAGTGAAACATCAGCAAAAAGTGGGGGTGACTATAAGAAGCAGATCCTACTCTCCTACACAACCCCCCAAACGTCAGGACATTAAACTAACCTTGACCAGTTGAGTCTTCATGTTCTAAGTGGAAATATCTGGAGAGTCCATCTGCATTGGCATGGTTACTCCCAGGTCTATGTTCCACTGTATAGTCCATCCCCTGTAGGGAAATGGACCACCTCAAAAGTTTGGGGTTTTCACCCTTCATCTGTTTTAGCCATAAGAGGGGCTTGTGGTCTGTCTGAACAATGAAGTGAGTGCCAAACAAGTATGGCCTCAGCTTCTTCAAGGCCCAAACCACAGCAAAGGCCTCCCTCTCAATGGCTGACCAACGTTTCTCTCTGGGGGTCAACCTTCTGCTAATAAAAGCTACTGGCTGATCCTGACCATCATTCAATTGTGATAACACAGCCCCTACCCCCAACTCAGATGCATCTGTTTGGACAATGAATTGCTTGGAGTAATCAGGACTTTGCAGAATGGGAGCAGTGCACATGGCCTGCTTCAGGTCATCAAATGCCTTTTGACAGCTAACTGTCCACTGAACTTTCTTTGGCATTCTTTTAGAAGTTAAGTCATTCAAAGGGGTCACTATGGATCTATACCCTTTGACAAATCTTCTATAGTACCCAGTCAGGCCCAAGAAAGCTCTGACCTGAGTCTGGGTAGTTGGAGCAACCCAGTCCATGATGGTCTGGATTTTGTTCTGCAATGGTTGAACCTGGCCTTCACCCACAAGGTGGCCCAGGTACACAACCTGACTCTGCCCTATCTTGCACTTGGTGGCCTTGATAGTTAGGCCTGCTTTCTGCAGGGCCTCCAAAACATTTCTCAGGTGGACCAGGTGATCCTCCCAGGTGGAGCTAAAGACAGCAATATCATCTAGATATGCTGCACTATAGGCTTCCAGGCCTGTAAGGACTTTGTTCACCAACCTTTGAAAAGTGGCAGGTGCATTTTTCAAACCAAAGGGCATCACCACAAATTGGTAGTGCCCACTAGGGGTAGAAAATGCTGTTTTGGCTTTTGCATCCTCAGCTAATCTGATTTGCCAGTAGCCAGCTGTCAGGTCAAATGTGCTGAGAAACTTGGCTGAGGCCAAAGTGTCTATGAGTTCATCTGCCCTTGGTATGGGATGGGCATCAGTCCTAGTGACTGCATTGAGACCTCTGTAGTCTACACAAACCTCATCTCTCTCTTAACACCCTGGGTGTGAGGTTTAGGCACTAAGACTACTGGACTAGCCCAAGGCTATCTGAGGGTTCAATCACACCCAAATCCAACATCTTCTGGACTTCAGTCCTGATGCAGTCCCTGACATGGTCAGGTTGCCTGTAGATCTTATTTTTAACAGGCAGACTGTCCCCAGTGTCCACTTCATGAGTGCACCAGGTAGTCTGACTTGGAGTCAGAGAGAACATATGTCTGAACTGATTGAGAACCTTTCTGCAATCAGTTTGCTGCTGGTAAGTGAGGCTGCCTGCCAAGGCTACACCATCTACTGATCCATCATCAGGGTTCTGAGAGAGCAGGTCAGGGAGTGGATCACTCTCTTCCTCCTGTCCCTCATCAGTAGCCATGAGCAAGCCCATGTCTGCCCTGTCAACATATGGTTTCAGTCTGTTGACATGGAGCACCCTGTGGGGGCTCCTGGGAGTTCCAAGGTCTACCAGATAGGTAACCTCTCCCTTCTGTTCAACAATGGTATGGGGGCCACTCCACTTATCTTGGAGGGCTGCTGGGGCCACAGGCTCCAACACCCATACTTTCTGTCCTGGCTGATAAACAGTCAACACAGCCTTTTGGCCATGCCAGGCCTTTTGTAATTCCTGGCTAGCCTCAAGGTTTTTAGTTGCCTTCTTCATGTACTCAGCCATCCGGGAGCGGAGACCAAGTACATAGTCCACTATATCCTGTTTAGGGGGTTTGAGAGGTAACTCCCATCCCTCCTTCACTAGACACAATGGACCCCTAACTGGATGTCCAAACAGAAGCTCAAATGGGCTGTAACCAACCCCCTTCTGGGGAACCTCTCTGTAGGCAAAGAGAAGGCAGGGCAAAAGTATGTCCCATCTGCGCCTAAGCTTTTCTGGGAGACCTTTAATCATGCCCTTCAAGGTTTTGTTGAACCTTTCAACTAAACCATTGCATTGTGGGTGATAATGGGTGGTAAATTTATAATTTACTCCACACTCCTTCCACGTAGCAGTCAAGTAACTAGACATGAAGTTTGTACCTCTGTCTGATACTACCTCCTTAGGAAAACCCACCCTGGAAAAGATTCCCAGGAGGGCCCTTGCCACCACAGGGGCTGTGGTGGTCCTGAGGGGAATTGCTTCTGGGTACCTAGTGGCATGGTCCACCACCACTAGGATAAACCTGTGCCCAGATGCTGTTTGGTGGTCTAGGGGACCAACAATGTCAATCCCTACCCTCCCAAAGGGACGCCCCACCACTGGTAGTGGTATCAGGGGGGCCTTTGTGGTGCTACCTGCCTTACCACTGGCTTGACAGGTAACACAGGAGTGACAAAACTCCTTGGTGTCTTCAGACATATGAGGCCAATGAAAGTGAGGGACAATTCTGTCCCAAGTCTTGTTTTGGCCTAGGTGACCTGCCAATGGGATATCATGTGCTAGGGTCAATAGGAAGCTCCTAAACTTCAGAGGTATAACCAACCTCCTGGTGACTCCAGGCTTGGGGTCTCTACACTCTGAGTAAAGGAGTCCATCATCCCAATAGATCCTATGGGTACCACTAGCACTCCCAGCAACCTCAGCAGCCGCTTGCGGTCTGAGGGGGTTCAAGAAAGGGGCAGCTCAGTTGCTCCTGGCTCAGATCTGCCCTGGAAGGGCCCCCTGTCCCCAAGAACTCAACCTGATCAGGCTCAAGCTCCTCTGGGATAGTTCCTTCTTCAGGACTGAGATCATCTCCCTCAAGAGACTGATCTTCCTTCTGATGCAGGGGGGGAAGACACTGCCTTAACCCTACTGCTCCTCCTCTTGGGAGGCACCTGGTCCATTATTCCAGAATCCAGGGCCTGTTCAGTTTTAGACATTTTTGCCTGTGACCTGGTCATAGCAAACACATCTGCAGGGATGCCCAACATTTCTGCATGGGTCCTGAGTTCAACTTCAGCCCAAGCTGAACTTTCCAAATCATTTCCAAGCAAGCATTCAACAGGGAGGTCTGCACTTACCACAACCTTCTTAGGGCCAGTTACCCCTCCCCAGGAGAAATTAACAACTGCCAGGGAATGGTCTGTCCTGACATTGCTAGCATTGGTCACTTGGTACATTTCACCAAGTATGATCTGTTCAGGGGCTACAAGATCTTTTGTCACCATTGTGACACTTGCTCCTGTGTCCCTGTATGCCAAAGCCTCTCTTCCATTAATTAAGGGCTGCTGTCTGTATTTGCCCAGATTACTGGGACTCACATAGGAGGACATATCTATGTCTCCATCACAGATCAGTACAGCCTGAGTTGGAACTCTGACTAGACCAGAGTCCATCTCAGATCCCAGGGTTAACCCTACTACACCCTTATTTGGAACACCACCACTTGGAGCTGAACTAGGGGGAACAGTTGCCTTAGGGGAAATGGTGGCTGGAGTTGAGTCTTTGGTCTTTGTACAATCACTAGTCCAATGGGTTTTCTGCTTACAGATTTTACACCATGGTTTCTTTTGGCCTTTTCCTTTGTTAGATTGGGACTCCCCACCAGATGCAGATTTTTGGGGCCCTTGAGAAGACTTCTGGTCTTTACCCTTGGCCCCACCCTTATCAGAGTTCTTAGAATCTTGCTTCTTAGAGTCACCACCTTGGTTCTGAACCTTCTGCCTCACCCTGGTTCTGACCCACTTGTCTGCCTTCTGACCCAATTCTTGGGGAGAGGTCAGATCAGAGTCCACCAGGTACTGATGCAACAGTTGATTTTGACAGTTGTTAAGGATCTGCTCTCTCATGATCAAATTATACAATCCTTTGAAATCACACACCTTACTGCCAAGTAACCAGCCTTCCAGAGCCTTAGTAGCACAATCAACAAAGTCAACTCAGTCCTGAGTCAGTGCCTTTTGGGTATCTCTGAACTTTAACCTGTATTGTTCAGTGGTTAGGCCAAACCCTTCAATCAGAGCACTCTTCAGGACTTTGTAATTGTCAGCATCCTCTTCTCTTACAGTGAGGAGCTTGTCTCTACCTTTGTCTGCAAAGGAGAGCCACAAGATTGCTGCCCACTGCTCCTGAGGGACCCTCTGTACCTTACAGGCCCTTTCCAGTGCAGTTATCCATTTGTGGATGTCATCCCCACTCTGGTAGGGAGGGACAATCTTGTTCAGGTTCCTATGGTCATGAGTATGATCTCTACCTCTAGGGACACTGTTGTTGCCACCATGGGGCTCTAGCCCCAACTTTTGTGAAGCTTTCTGAAGCTCCAGGGATGCCCTGTCTAAGGCCAATTGCTCTCCTTGATTCTGAACTTAGCTCTCTCAAACTCAAGCAGTTGAGCACTTCTTCTCATAAGAGGATGCCCTTTTATGAGAAGCAGAGGACCCTATAGAAGTACCAGAATGATTAGACTCCTGAGAAGGAGATCTTGATCTTCTTGGTAGACTATTAACCCTTCCTGGGGGAGTGAAGAGGGGGCCACTGAGGCCTTCCTCTCCTTCAGGAAGAATTAGATTTTCCAGGGGGGAATCATGTTGATCCCCCTGGCCAGCATCAGAGTCTGGGTCATAGTAGTTTTCACTACCTGGCCTTTCCTCTTCTACTGCCCCACCCAACTTGCCTGCCTCACCAGACCCTGGTGTCTTTCTGAGGTCATCTAACAGCAAAGCCTCTATGAGGCGTTGAGTGCTTGCATGTCTCCCTGTTTTCAGTCTCCTAGAGGTACACATGTTTCTCAATTGCTGGAATGAGAAATTGTCATACCTAGTGGGCAAGGAGTCACTTACTTCAGGCCTTGCAGACATTCTAGTGTGGTGTGGTGTATGCACCTACCTACTCTAGTGGGTACTGAAACTCTCTTGAGTTGTAGAAAGGGTGTGCTAAACCCTTGACACACAACTCTAAGTTCAGTAGAACTTACTGTATTCTAAACTTGATTTATATGTACCTATGTACCTATAGTGGTTTTCAGTTAGTCACTTCAAAGAGATTATCTGGTAAAGCAATAGCAAGCTTGAATCCCACCGCTGCCACCAATGTGAGAAGTTGGCCTGGCATATGCTGTCCACTAGTTATAGTGGGCACCTTGCACCAGTCCAAAAGACCTTTATTGATGATAGGTTTAAAGACAACCTTTATTGAAAGCTATCCTAGTGGTAGCTATGGAGAGCAGCCTTCAGGCTAAGTCTTGAAGGAGTGTAAAGCAGCTTGGTTTACCAGATTAATAACCTCTTGAATAACTAAATGAAAGGAGAACCACACAAGATAAATATAAAATATATGTATTTATTTCTAAACACTAACTACTAATCCCTTTATGAGATTAGAGTTCAAGATACACAGTATCACAGTATTAAAATGACAGTAAACAGCACAATACACAGTGGACTCCAGGGGGAGACCAAACCATATACTAAGAAAGTGGTATAAGAACCACGACTTGACTAGACACAGTGCCTAGAGCACGTAGAATCGCTGGGACCCCAAGGAACCACCCAAGGTAGTGACACAGGAGACCCACGGGGGACGTGTGCAGTGTGAGAACACAGCCGCTAGCGCCGTAGGATTCAATGCGGAAAGTCGTGGTTGGAATTTTAAAGTTAAAGGACACTTAGGAGAGGACTTTGAGCAAACCCCTTTAGACTTAAGGGTTTCAAGGGCCAACACCCACGGGAGCACCGGAGTACTCGAGTTACCTCACCCAGGGAAGCCGGGTGAATAGGTGTCAAAAGGTGTCGGGAATCGTCGTCGTTTTCAATGGCGATCTGCTGCAAAGTGCTGCTGCCGTGAAGGAGAAAAGTGTCCGGTGTGATCCAAGCCTGGATCGAAGATTTGAAGAACCTGAAAGCAGAGGGGACAGAGTCTGAGTCACTAGCCAGTGACCAGGAGCGGAGCAATCGAATGCCCACCGATGTCGGGTGCTTCAGGTGCAAAGAGGTGAAGCTTGACTCTGCAGCCACGGGGTCCAGGAGACGTCGATGACAACCAGGAGCCGGATTCGAGCTGTCCCACAAAGGATGTCGAGTGCTGGGGTGTCAGTGATCGGATTGACCACAACAAGCCTTGGCAACAGCAACCCACGCAGGAAGAGAAAAGATGCTTCTGTGCGGACCAGCAAGGTCCTGGGGACTCCCCAAGCAATGGAGAGTCAGGGCACGTCTGGAGCAACCAGGGAAGCCCAATAAGAGTTAGAGTTGCCTTCTTGGGGACCCACAGGTCAACGGACCAGGGATTGCAAAGGGACCTCAAGAGGAATCACAAAATGGCAGCCCAAGGAACACTCGTTGAGTGTAGGCCTGCAATCTTTGGTGCAATTACTGCTTGGGGTCAGGGCTACAAGTAACCCAAAGCTCAGCCTTAGGGGTTGCCGGAAAGCTGATGCTTCTGCAAATGGTCGCGGTGTCCAGGGGTTCGGGTTGCACGGTCTCCACGAGGGATACGGGCCTCAGACTTGCTGTGGGCACAGATCGACCTCAGAGACCTAGGAAAACCCACCTCCTGTGTGGCAATCTTCTTTGGAGTCTGTCGGAGCTCGGAGATGCCAACTGGTCAGTTGCGTTAAAGGTGCCTGCCTTGCAGGGGAGTAACTCCTTTACTCCAAGGGAGATTCTTCAGTCGTCCAGCGTTGTGCAGATCGTCGAAGTACTTGGTTTCTGGTATCAGAGTTTAGTCCAGGTGTAATCTAAATTCCTGTAGTCAGGGTTTCCTACTTTATACCCAAGGAAGGGGTTGGACAAACTCTAGGGACCCACCTATGGGAGGGTCAGGAAAGAGGGGTGGCTACACCCATTTCCTTTGTCCAGTTTCGTGCCAGAGCAGGGGCTGTGTGCCCCTGCAACCGGTTTGAGCTGGACTATGCACAGGGACACCAAATGTGCCCCCAGTGCAGACTTCAAAGCACTCTGAGAGAGCACCCACCCAGCCCCAATACACTAAAGCCTGTCTGGGAGGTGGTCACACCTCCCTGTGACAGGAAACCTATGTCCAGGCCTCCCCTGCCGGTGTTTCGTCCAGCAGCAGGAGGGCAGACTCGAGTCTGTGGCTGCAGCATCCATTTTGTGATGCCAGGGCTCTGTTAGTTGGTACCGGGTATACCGGTGCTGGCATGTTTCTCCCTCTAGAAGGGTGGGATCATAATCCCACACCAGTTACTGGTGTGGGGGTATGATTCCAAGGTGTTTGACACCAAACACGACAGTTTTCCATGCAGCCACTCCAAAGCTAGCATTTACCGTTTGGTTATAATGCACTTAAGAGTATATGGTCTGGCTGCATCACAAACAACCCCGGAATGAAGATTCCGAAAGCTGCAGAGGGGCTCTGCTCATGCATGGGCACCCTCTCACATGAAACCCAGCACCCTGCCTTCAGGATTGTTAATGCCTGCCATAGGGGTGACTGATAGGTTTACATGTGCAGTGATATGGAGAGATATAGGGAACCTATATCTCAGTAAGGGGTGGATACACCACCTTACACAGGCTGCTGTAGCAGACCTGTTGTGTCATTTTAAAAGGCTTCCCAGGGGTGGCATAATACATGCTGCAGCACCCTGGTAGGCCTCTGAGGTACCTATGCCCTGGGTATATAGTATACCATATACTAGGGACTCACAAGGGTACCCCAGAATCCAATCTGGAGTGTACCTAAAGTACATACAGTCAATTTAGAGTAGAACGCAGATAGACTGGGGTCCTGATTAGCAGGGCCACAGTCTGGCTAAGTCGAAAAACAGTGAAACATCAGCAAAAAGTGTGGGTAACTATAAGAAGCAGATCCTACTCTCCTACACCAGGTATAGAATTGCCAGTACATCCGGCTCCCTTAACATTGGAAGATGAACCTGAGTATGAGGTGGGAGCCATTGTCGATTCCCGAAGTGTACGGGGTAAACTGCAGTATCTAGTGCACTGGAAAGGCTATGGTCCTGAGGATCGCACCTGGGAACCTGTGGGAAATGTCCATGCTCCTCGTTTAGTGCGCCTTTTTCATAGACGTTACCCCTGGAAACCCAAACCGGTTGGAGGCGCTATTGGGGGGTGAACTGTCGAGGTTGTTCCGTGCCCGCAGCAAGCTGCAGCGGAGGCGGAGCAACACGGAAATAAAACGGCACGTGTGGAGGGAAGGAACACTTCGCGTTCTAGTCTGCGAGCGTCTCCTTTCCCGTCCGGGTCATTCACTCTCCGCTTCTGGTTCCCCGCAACTTTCCTGAAGACGCGCATCTCGGCGGGCGCCAGTTCCGGCGTCCTTTGGTTCTTCTGGAGACTTCATGGAGTAGGGGAAACCATTTCCCTGGAGGTAGTTGGTGTTGCCTCGCTCCCGGCATTTCCTCGATTCCTCTCGTCCTGTGCTGCAAGAGAGAAGAAAAATATAGACAGAGTTACGGTTGCAAAAGGCTCTCCCAGTATGGTAACGCGCTTGTGCTGCTCTGTGTCGCTATATTAAAAGAAATACACTACTTATCTGACTTATGTTCCCCTTGGCTGTTCATAAGGACATCTGTATTCCTTTTTATTGCTCCTTGAGAGGACTGCATTTTGGAAATAGCAGTTTGTGGTTAGCTTCTTGAAAAATAAGGAAGCCACATGTAGCCTGCATATGTTTTGCATTTTTTGTTTTGTTCAAACGCACAATTTGGATATATACATGTATTGTTCTGGCTATTGGGCAAATGTATAGAGATTCAATTTTTGGCCAATATTTTTTTCCTCCTTTTCTACATAATGGGTAAGGATGTTGCACAACACTCATAATTAAACAGAGGAAGGTATCTTCTTGCTTATCTTTAATTGTGTATTTCTTCTCTTGTTTATAGAACTATTCTGGCTCCTGAGATATTGCTTTTCGGATATTAGTGGAAGAGGGGAGTAATCAGGTAGTGAATGTAGTTACTTACCTCAGTGACATACAACACCGTTATACACTATTGCCATTGCAGGGCCTCATTCTTGTTCTCTATTACAGGGATCCACACTGCTTCCATTGAAAATTCCTTGCTGCCCTGGTCACCCCGAGGGATCCTCTTAAATTCTCTTTCCCTTGTTTCCCCTCTTCCCCCCGTACACTGGTCTTGCTTTGACCACGTTGGTCATTATCAGTGGTGAGGGGACGGGGGGACCTGTTCTTCAATTTCCTGCATCTTGCTATCGTGGAAACATCACGTGAGCCTTGATAGGGTGGGGGCGCTTGCCATCGCCACCAGACTGCTTTGAAGGGCACATTTGGTGCCCTCCTTGCATACTCCAGTTTGAGCCAGTTCAGGGAGCCTTTGGCTCTTGCTCTGACGTGAAACTGGACATAGAACATGGGAGTATCCTCCCCTGTGTCCAGCCCCTCCTCTGGGAGGGACCCTTGAATTGTCCCAACCCTTTCCCTAGGGTACTTAAGGGCTTACCTGTGGGTGGCTCTTCAGATTGGTAGTGGGACAAGATTCAAACTCGAAATCACTTCAACTTCAACCGTCTCGGCACCTTGGACTTCGCCTGGATCCGAGACTGGACCAAGGAAGAATCCTGCTGCTCCTGGTCTCGCTGTTCTGCAAGTCTTCTTCGTCGTCTGTGCCTGTGCTTCATCCAGGTTCCTCTCCAGGCCTGTGGGCATCAAAGACACCCGATGTAATCTCCCATGGAGTGAAGGAGTCACTCCCCTGCATCTGCAGGCACCGCAACAAAGCTGACTGGTCTGCTGCTCCCGAAGTCCCATGGACTCCAAAAGGCTCAGCAACACTGGTGGTGGTTTTGCAACTTCCTCGAGGCCTGACCTGTCCTCTCAGCAAGTTTGAGGCCAATATCCCTCATCGGAACCGCTAGAACAGTATCCCTATGCAATGCGTCAATTTGCTGTTGCCAAGGCTTGTGTGCTCTGTACTCTAGAGATCTTAGGGCTCCAAGATGCTCCAGCCTCTCATCTCTTCCTGTCAATATTTTCATCCTCACCGCATCCTTTGCACCGTGGCCCTACATCTTTGGTGAGCTGCTCGAGGCCCTCTTACGACTCCTGTGTCTTCTTCCTGTTGGTCCTCTTGAGGGTCTTCTTTGGCTTCAGTGGGCTCCCCTGCTTGCTTGGGGACTGCTCTGACTCTCCTGCAGTGGATGAGCCCCTTGGACCTTGCTGGTCCCAATGCTGCACCTTTTTCGTTTACCACGTCTGTTGCAGCTGCCAAGGCTTGTTGGTGCTCCCGCCGGACACCGACCCCCTGGTGCTTGACTTCAGACGTGAGACGCTTGTGAACAGCTGCTGGTCTTCCACAGTGTCGCCTGGTCCCACAGCTGCAGTGACAAGGTCACCGTCATCACTCCTACATCTTCTGTCATCGATGGTCATTGGTCTTCCATGCCTCCTGGTCCCCTCCGAGTGACATAGACTCTGTCACCTCCTCTTGCAGGTTCTTGTCTTCAGGAATCCACCCTTGGATTCCACAGGACTCTTTCACCTTCTTCGCCAGCGCACTTTTTCCTGAAGTCCTCCATTGTGGTCTACGGCTGTTTCCGACATCAATTCACACCTCTGCACCCGGCTTCCCTGGTGTAGGTATCCTGGTTCCTGGGGTATCCATGGGTGGGGTGACTCTCCAACCTTCTGTCTTCCACTGGGTTTTTTCAGGGTCCACTGGGAAGGGCCCTTCTTCTTAAATTCTGCAACCTCGACTTTCCCATTGACTTGCATTGAGTACGCAGCTGTGTTTTCACTCTACACACGACCTCCGTGGGATTCCTGGGTACTTATCTTGGTGGTTCCTCTGGTCCCCAGCTCTTCTGAGTCTTCTGGTCCAAGTCCCGACTCCGGTAGCAGTGCGCAATACACTTCTTTAGTATTTGGCTTGGTCTCTCCCTGGAGATCACTGTGTATTTGTGCTTACTCACCTGTTTACATTTGAAATATTGTGTGTATAAACAATTTGCTAGCATTCGCACCAAGAATTTTCAATTCTATTAAGGAAACAGAGGCGAGGTTTATTGCTTCTCTTTCTTTACTGTTAAATTCACAGCAGACAATGAAAACGTTTCAACATGTAAATAAACTACATTTCCCATGATGCTTAACAACCAATCATGTCCCATCAGACCCTGTAAGAGCCACCATATCCTTCCCAAGAGCCTCTTTCTTTGCTCGATAGTCTTTTAGTCCAATTGCGTAAATCGTCATCAACCAAAACCAATGTCCTCTATCATCCCACATGAAAAGAACTTCTTAACCAAGAACTGGGACAGAGTCCAATATTTCGACCAGAGGAAAATATCACTCTCCTTTCTTTTCTGAACCTGGAATAGAACAAAAAGAAGAAACCCATAAAATCTGTGAACAAATACATACTACATACGGGTGGGTCATTTTGTATTACAAGTACAATTACAAATTGAAATACAACCGGGTGGGATAATCCCCGCCTGCGTGTCCTTATTAGAATTGAAAATTCTTGGCGCGAATGCTAGCAATTTTTTTATTCTATTACAGGACCGGGGGCACCGATTATTGCTTGTTTAACGCTTATCAAATACCACAGTAGTTATATCACCCACCGGTTTATAATAAAATTGCTTAAATGTAGATTACGATGACCAATCATCAGATTTCATAAGGTCCTGAATGGTTGAACCTAGCATAAAAGTTTTGGATGCAATGGCTCCACGTACAGAATGAGCACCAAAAACCTGGGTATCAATACCTGCTTCCTTCATGACTGATTTTAACCATCTGGCTATTGTAGCCGCCGATAGCGGTTTAAATGGTTTTTGCAATGCAATTAACAATTGTGTTGAACCCTCTGGTTGCAAGCACCGTGTGCACTCTTCGTAGGCTTTTAGGCATTGAACTACACACAACTTAACATTGTTGGGAAAAGCATTATACTCTATGCTACGAGAAAAAGGTTTTGTTCTGCCAGTAATGGTAAAAGAGACACCTTCTGGAGTGAACACTCTACCTGTAAGATACAGAACTCTCACATCCGAAGAACGTCTGCAGGTAGATAAACACAAAAGCATGGCCAGCTTAAAAGACAATTGTTTCCTGGATAATTGTGCATTATTCGGCCATCTGTTAAAGAGGGATAGGACCAAAGAGACGTCCCATAAATATGAATACTTTGGTTTAGGAGGGTTAGGCACTCTGATTCCTTTAAGCAACTTGCACACCACTGGGTGCATACCTATCCGTTTTCCATCCACCTGGCTATGGCCTGCTGATATTGCTGATCTGAAATTATTTACTGATCGGTAAGACAAACCCTCAGAAGCTTTGTCTGATAGAAAATTCACAACATGGGATAGCTCCGCCCCCACGGGATCCACATGCCGTTTCAGGCACCAACGTACCCAGCCTTTCCAAGCTGATGAATATCTCTTTCTCGTGGAAGGGGCCCAGGCTTGCTGAATGAATTTGCAAGCTTTGTACGAAATGCCTGGCATTTCCCATTGTTGCCGGAAAGCCTCCATGCCATCAGGGATAACTGCTCTGATATTATCATTGGATGCAGTTCTCCGTGAGGACCCTGGAGCATCGTCCGAGACCAAGGGAGCATCCTGGGACAGTCGCAGCTCATTTCCAACAGTATTGGGAACCAGGGTTGTGCCTTCCACAGAGGTGTCACCAAAATCACCTCCGCCTGTTGTCGGGCTATCTGGGTTGTCACTCTGGGAATCAGAATGAATGGAGGGAATGCATAGTTCAGATTTACTGACTAGTCTTGGGAGAAAGCATCTGTCGCTCTCGCAAACGGGTCCGGCCTCCAACTGAAGAAAGTTTGCATTTGTCGATTCAATCTGGAGGCAAAGAGGTCTATTTTGCAAGGGCCCCACACTGCCTGTAACCATTGGAACAGGCAAGGTTGGAGTTGCCAGTCGCTGTAATCCTTCAGATATCTGGAATTCCAATCCGCGACTGTATTGGATTGGCCCGGTATGTACTCCGCTACAACCGATATCTGATGATTCAGGTAATAGTGCCAAAAATCCTTGGCTATCTCCACCAGAAGGGATGACCTCGTACCTCCCAACTTGTTGATATATCTCACTGCCTAGATATTGTCCATCTGAGAAGGATGCAACAAGAGACTTGTTTGGGGGAGAGTGTCCGTATTGCAAACTAACCTGCCAACAACTCCAGACAATTGATGTGTAGAGATAGTTCTTGGAGTGACCACCTTCCGCCGGTGGAGATATCTCCACAACGTGCTCACCAGCCCCATCGGCTGGCATCTGACTCTATTACAACTTCTGGTTGGGAGCTGAAGATAGCTCTGCCATTCCACGCTTCTATGTGGCCCAACCATCATTGAATTTCCCCCCTCACTTCCTGCATCAGTGGGACCAGATCTGTGTATGGGAAACCTTTCTGAAGGTGTTGGATCTTTAATCTCTGAAGAGCCCGATAGTGATGTGGGCCCGGAAAGATAGCTTGTATTGAAGACGCCAGTAACCCCACTATTCTGGCAATTGTCCAGATAGAGACCCTCTGTTTGGCTAACACCGATGTCAGTTCTTTCTTGAGATCTCGTAATTTTGATCTGGGAAGACTTAGTTGAGCTGTCTGAGAGTCTATGATGAAACCTAGGAAGTCTATTGTCTGAGATGGGCAGAGGACTGACTTGGATTCGTTGATGACAAATTCCAGATTCTGCAAGAGTGCCACTGTCATTTGTAAGTGCAGGTTGGCTAAGGCTTGTGTCTGGGCCATGATAAGTATATCGTCTAGGTACACTATCATGCGAATGCCCTGTTCCCGCAGATGGGCTATCACCGGCTTCATCACTTTGGTGAAACACCATGGAGTCGAGGAAAGCACGATAGGAAGGGCCAAATATTCCAACCACCGGTTCCTCCATCGGAACTGTAGGAAACGACGGTGGGGAGGAAAGATAGGGATTGTCAGATATGCATCTTTGAGGTCCAAACGGACCATCCAATCTCCCTTCTTGAGTAGATCTGCTAAAAGATGGATAACCTCCATCTTGAAATGCTTGTACACCATGAAGTGATTGAAGTCTCTTAGATTTAACACCAATGTGTGTCCACCACCCTTCTTCTGAACCAGGAAGACATTGTTGCAAAATCCGCGAGGTCCGTTGAAGCAAAAAGCAACTGTGCGTTTTTGCAGCAATTCTTCTATTTCTGAATCTATAAAAACACATTCTTGTTGGGAAGTTGCCTTGGATAAGAATCCCGCTGAAGAGTCTGGTAAAACTCCAGATGAAAACCTTGTATCGTCTGCAATACCCATGCATCCTGTGACAGGGACCCCTAATTTTGCAGGAAGAACTGGGTACGACCCCCCAAGGGTAACTCTGACATATCGATAGGTCCTACCTGTGGAATTCTGGGATTAGAATCCCGCTCTATTTCCACCTTTATTGAAGTGACGTTTGTTGAATCTTTGTCGTGTGGGATAGAAGGTGCCGCCTCTGGTAGAGTCCCAATCACCTCTACCTCGTCCGTAGTCTCCTCCGGGGGGGGAGACCTTGATAATAGGGGCGGCCTGGCAAGCGTCCCCTGCCTCGCCCAGCCTTGTTAAAAAGGCCTGCGTGAAAGACCCTTTTTATGCTAGATTGAGCTTTGTCTAAAAACGTAAAAGTGCATACATACTTCGCGATGTCTTTGACGAACATAACACCGAAAAGATTACCCTCAGCTAAGGGACCTGGTTTAGCCGAAGCCAGTTCTGTTAAATTGGAGTCCATTCTCATGAGTAGAGATTTGCGTCGTTCCGTGGAAATGGCACAATTTGCATTCCCCAGAAGACATATTGCTCGTTGCGTCCAGCCAGCTAGGATATCTGGGTCCACTGGTGTAGTCGACTCTTTGGCCGCTAGGGCCATTTCCAGGATCTTGGTAGTGGTCCTGCTACATCTAACAACTTATCCTGGCAGCCCGCCAGGTACGATCAATACCTTTTTTGGGGTCTTTAGCAAACTTTTTGAGGAAGGTTAACATGCTGGCATCAATGTCTGGTGTTTCCGCCACTTTATCTGGAATGTCTGGTCTAGGGCACTCCAACCTCAGCCGGTTATGGATCTCTTTATCGAATCCTTTCCTGAGATTCTCATGCAGGTAGTCTGCTACTTCTGGCGCCGGAGCCCATTCTGAGGAGCGTGGGTGTATAATGTCTGCAGGGTTAAAGGTAAAGGGGGTGGATGGATTGTGAGGCGCTGTATCAGGCACTAGAATGACCATTTTCTTCGCCTTCCTCTTTTTAGGTGGTTCACCATCATCTGACTTGGTAGAGTCAGTGTCAGTGGTGTCAGTATCGATGTAGACTTTCTGTTTACGCTTCGCCTTTCCCCCACCGGTGGAAGCTGGAGTAGAATACCCATGCTCGTCCGAGGGGCCTTGGAGTAAACTAACTAGGGCACCTGCATGAGGCCACGCTACTGGTTTAGCCTTGTCTTTATTGTAGCGTGAGGCCTCGGTTTGGGGTTCAAGGGCAGGAGGGTTCTGAAACCTGTGATGTTTTGCGAAGCTCTCTAATTGTTTAGTGATAGGTTTTAGTGCTGCTGCTAATGCTTGTTGTACAGTATTAGGTACAGTATTCTCAGTGGCCCTGTTGGCGGAGTGCTGGACCAAGGCATCCAGAGCGTCAACAATGTTATCCTCCAATTCAGAGTCCTGCAGTTCCTCATAGTAGGGTTCATCTACTTCATCCTCAAATCTGACCCAATCATCCATTTTATATTTAAAGGTTTAATTAGGGACGAAAAATGTATATTTATAAAGTCTATTTGTTGGAGGAGTCAAGGGGGAGCCAACTCACGTGCACTCAAAAATATTAGGAATGAACTTAGCTCCTCAGCAGTGCTGTAGTCTCTAATTATTGCAGCCCCAGCCCAGGACGTCAAGAGCCATGTAATTAGTTCTCTGGAGCGTGCACTCACTCCCAGGGGCCGAATATTATTACATCTGGTCAGGCGTTCATGAGCAAACACTATCCAATCAAAAACTCTGGGCTTTCTGAGCTCCGGCGGCAATTGGGGGAAGCTCGAGACGTGCGTATCCCAAATCCGCCCAAATATAGCCTAATTGGGCTACACACGTCCGGCCACACAAAGGCTTGTTTCCCTGGTATCGGGCTTTATGAGGGGAGGCTCTGATAACGTTACGCAGGAGACGTGCTAATTCTACTGCATTGACACCGCTTACCTCGGTGTGTATCAACGCTCTCTTCACTCGGGAGGCTCGCGCGTCACGCGCTGCTACAGCGCTGTTCCCACAAGGTCGATCCACCCTGTAGGTGGGTTTGCCTCCATCCATAAATACCCAGTCATTGACTGTAATCAACTGGGCTGCCTAATAGTATTTCTGTATGTCTGAGTCTGCCAGGCCCCCTTCAAATACCCCCCTCTGGAGCTTACGTAGTAAACTACTCCTATCCCACAGGAGTTTGCGTAGGTCACTGTCAACCTTCTGGAAGAAGTCTATTGGTATTTTGTAGGGTGTGTTCTGCATGATTTAGAGCAAACGCGGTAGGGCCATCATCTTAAAGAGGACAGCTCCACCCATCAGGGACACTGAGAGCCTCCTTCAGTGGCCCACATCATTCCACAATTTTTCAAGCTGCGGAAGTAAATTCTAAGCCAGGAATTCATCAGCATTCCTTGTGGTATGGACGCCTAAATATTTGAACCCATCTTTCACCATCAGGGCTGTACACCTGGAAGACAGAGGTGGAATGGCCCCAGTAAGGGTAAAGATTAGGGTCTTGCCCCAATTAATTTGATATCCAGAGTAGCTGCCAAACTGCTGGAAGATGTGAGGCAGCCTATCAACCATCAGGTGGGGCTACCCAGCATATAGCAGTATGTCATCAGCGTATAGGGAGATTTGTTCTTCCCAGTCTCCCTCTCCCTTAATGCCCTGTATGAGCGGGTCCTGATGGACCCAAGCTGCCAGAGGCTCAAATGGTAGCGCAAATATCATTTGGGACAGTGGGCATCCCTGCCTCGTGCCCTTGCGCAAGGCAAACGAATGGGACTGTGTACTGTTAACCTGCACTTTCGCTATTGGGTCAAGATAGAGGAGTCTGGTCCACTCACAAAATCGTGGACCAAATCCCAATTTAGTCAAGGCAGTGAACAGATAGGGTCACTCAATGCTGTCAAATGCCATTTGAGCGTCCAGCGAGAGCAATACGGTCTTCTCCATTCATTGGGCTGTGGTCATGTGGAGTACTCTGTATAGGCACTGGAGATTCAATTGGGTGCTTCTGTGAGGCATGAATCCTGATTGGTCCTTAGCCTGTTTGCCAAGGCCTTCGCCAGTACCTTGGCCTCTAGATGCAGAAGCGATATGGGCCTGTATGAACTACATTCCTCAGGAGGTTTGCCCGTTTTCGGGATAACCGGAATAGTTGCCTGCCTCTGGTCGCCCGGCAGGAAACCCTCCTTCCTTGCCGCTTGAAACATTTTTAGCATAGGCTTCACTGCATTGTCTGCTATACCCTTATATAGTTCTACAGGCAAGCCGGGTTTCCAGATTGCAAGTCTCGGATGGCCCCCTCTATTCCTTTTGACCGTCAAGTCCTGTTCTAATGCACACCTATCATCAGCAGATAGATTAGGGAGGTAGGGAGAGATCCATGAAAAGGTCAGCGCAGTCTTCTCCAGACCTATCAGAAGTAGGCTGTCTCACTCGACGCCCGTACAGACTTGACCACACCTGGAGTACCAGAGTTCTGTGTGAATTCACCAGAGTCTCTCACCAACTGATCATTCTGCTCAATCATCATGGCAACTCGGCAGCATATTATGATTATTCTGAGGGGTTCATCAATTGGGTTTCTTGTGGGGCACTCCACCCAAGTGGTCATCACTGTGCGTTCGATGGTCATCCTCTTGTCGTTTGCTTGGATGCACCTTCTTCCCATCATTGTGCTTGCTGTCTGGGCATGCGCCAGCCCTCAAGTTAATTCCAGGCCTCTTTTGGCTCAGTGAAATACCTTGGCTTTCCTTCTGCCACCACTTGAAGTCTCGCAGGATATAACATCATATATTTAAGGTCTTTTGCCCGGAGTGCTTTTTTAACTTTGTCAAAGCTGCGCCGCTGGTGTTGTACCTGCAGTGTAAAATCTGGGAAGAAGCCAATCATCGCATTTTCATAGGCTAGGTCCCCATGGGAGCGAGCGGCATGTAGGATGGCATTGCGGTCGCGATGGTTGAAGATCCGGACTATGATCGTCTACGGTGGAGCACCAGGTTTAGGCGGTGGTATCAGTCCCCTATGTGCTCGGTCGACAGAAAACAAATTTAAGAGGTGCTTGGGTCACAGGGTTTTGACAATGAGGTCCCCCAGAAAAAGCTCTACACTGGGTTCTTCCACCCCCTTGGGGACCCCAACCACCCTGATATTATTTCTGCAAGCTCTACCATATTGGTCCTCATGTTTTGCCGCCATAAATACTGGACTTGCTCTTTCAGCTTTTTGGATGAAGATTGTAGCTGGTTGATGTGAGTTTCTGCAGTTGTGACCTTTTCTGTTATCTTTTTAAAGTGTTCTCTAAGAAGAATTACATCTGTTGTCACCGCGCATATTTTGGGTTCCAGGGTGTTCTTTAGGTCACAGATGGCCTCCATTATGGCCCCCAGCGAGGGCTCTGCCTCCTCCGATTGTTTGGTGTCCTGCACAGACACGCCCAAAGACTGTCTGGGCATCACGTATTTGTCCATCTTGTTAGACTGAGTGAGGGGCGTTTCTTTGGGCCTCACCATAGCCCCGAAGGAGAGGCAGCCTCTCTGTATGGTCTACTGTTCCTTCATGAGAGCGTTGCACTGCCTCAAGTTGCCCCCGCGAGCGAGCGGTGTCCTGCTGGTATGTATCCCCGCATTTGGAGGTCTCCCCAGGATTCAAGTCTGTAGGCCCAAGGCCGCCCGGTTCAAGACCGCCACCCTTCCTTGTGCAGGCATTCACGTGGCACTCCCTGTGGCCCTGTGGCCCTCTGGCCCCAGCACAGTATGGGTGTAGACTTAGGGATTTTGTTGTGGGCCAAGGCCGCCGGCTCGATTTAATTGGATGTATAGTGCTCTGCGCTTTAATGCTTCGTGAAGCCGCCTTTCCCACAGCGTGGTCTGCCCCCACGCTGCTGCGCTCTTTTGCAATGTCTCTAGGCCCTCTGCTCCTTTACTCCCAGTCTTAGGTCACTGGATGTGCCCATTCAGGTTGCTTTATGGAGAGAGGTTGGTGGGGGTTTCCACTGGGGGACTGCTGCTGGCCCCAAAGATTTCAGATCTCATGTCCCATCTCCCGCTGCATCAGGAAGGCCGTTGGCAGGCGCCTTCCCCCCCTCGAGGCAACAGCCTAGATGGCTGTGTGTGACAAGTCCTGGATAGTGTTGTGTCCACAAAGGGAAGGACCCCCACGATACTGGGCCCTCGATCTCAGCAGCATGGCACCCTGGCTCTAGCTGCCTGCAGCAGCCGAACTCACCACTATAGATAGTCCCCGCCTGCCTGCCCCTCAGAGCGGTGTGCTCTTCCCACGTCCATCGGAGCAGGCCACTGATGTAAACGTGAGGCCTAATTCTCGTCTACAGGCCCCTCACATACCTCTGTATCCAGGTCATCAGGGTGGGGGGCAGATGCGTTCTGATTGGCCTCTGTCGTTTCAAATACCCGGTAAGGGAGGCCGCCTTGTCTCCGCACGCCGCTAGGCCTCTGGCTCGGCACCTAACACCCAGGTCGCTCACACCACTTCAGTTGCAGCCCAGGACAGAAGCAATCGCTCTTCCCCAACTGCCAGATGCTCTCAAACAAACAACAGACAAAATTAACAGATAGTAATAAATGTTAATCTACACACGGTCAATGAGAAAACCCACACGTCAAGGCATCAACAGGAGTACACAGAGCTAGGCTCCCACACCTTACTCCCCACAAAGACCCAAGAGCGGAATAATAAATCCAATAATCAGATAATACTAACACCCCAGTACGTATTGCAGGGTCACCAAGACTGCCTCAACAAAAGGAGGAAACATCTTGAGAGTGATGACAGAAATACCAACGCTAAAACACCTCTCCTCGACCGACCTGATATCGATCAAGTTCATCGCTCGGGAGAGAAGAAGCAGATGGAACAAACCCTGTCTACATGGAAGACTGAGGAGATAGTATCATTAATTTTAAATGCAGGTCAAGAGTTTGAAGCCTGGGGCATAACACTTTCAAAGCCCACAAGGCAAGGCTGCTATCAAGTTCATCGCTCGGGTGAGAAGAAGCAGATGGAACAAACCCTGTCTACTTGGAACACTGAGGAGATAGTATCATTAATTTTAAATGCAGCTCAAGAGTTTGAAGCCTGGGGCATAACACTTTCAAAGCCCGCAAGGCTATCCATTACCCTTGCTACTTTCACACAAAAAGTATACCTCCAATCCGGGTACAATTCCTGTATACTCAGTACTACAAAGCGCTAGAGGAAAAAGGGAGACACTGAGCAAGAATTAATGAAGCAGTGGGAGAATCAGAATGAGCATAAATGGCACTGGATTGCAACAACCCTAAATGACACTGTAAGGGAATGGCCCGTTAAAAATAGAGCTAAAAAAGGTAACCAATTGTCATTAAATCTTCTATCCTGGAACATCGCTGGGGCAAAACAGGAACGGCAGGACAACTCTCCACCAGACAACTGGAAAAAATATGAGATCATTGCCCTCCAAGAGACTTGGTTGATTACCCCAGTTCAAGTGGCAGGTTATACTCTCCACCTTGTCAAAGCAATAAGACAAAAGCGATATGGAAGGCCAAAGTGTGGCCTCGCAGTTTACGTCCCCGCTCCATTGAATATTACATCTAACCAGTTGCCTAACTCTACAACAGATATGCAAATAATTAAAATTGATTCATGGCACAGTCATGCAACAAGCTCAATAATTTTGATAAATGTTTACTCACATCCAAGCAAAGGGAAAAAAATTGCGCCATTTGATAAACTAACTTCAATGATAATGGAAATAAGGTTCGAGAAACCAATATGGGAAATAGTTGTAACAGGCGACTTCAATTCCAATTTAATTCCCACATCAGATGAAGACGAACATCTAGCAGCTGAAAATGAGATATGGTCAGTTCCCTCCCAAGCAGACAGAATTCTTTATTCACTAATATTTCACATTATTTTATGTATTTCTTTACTGGAATATTGTTATGGTTTTAACTAACTTAAACAAAAAAAAAATGATTTGAATTGCAATAATTGCTCCCAGTCACTCCATATGGTATTTCAGTGCAGTTCTGAGCAGAGATTAGGATGGATATTGAGAGTTAATTCTGCAGCAGCCGTGTGTAGGAAGCTGGCTCTGTATATACTATACCAAAGTAAGGTATAGTGTGCACAGAGTCCAGTGGAACCCCAAAGGTAGGCAGAGGTAAAAGTAGATAATACCTTACTCTCTATTTGTGGTAGTGTGGGCGAGCAGTAAGGCTTTATCAAAGGGTAGTGTTAAGCATTTATTGTACACACTCAAAGACTGAACTCAGACCAATTTGTTTGTATAAAAATGTTGTTTCGTTGTATTTCATTTTCTAGAACCAAGCCAGGCCTGGTACAGGTAAGTATAATAATACTTTGCACGTATTATGCAGTGAAATACAATTTGAATGCAGTTGAATGCAATTGAATTGGTTACAGATAAGTCATTTGTTTATAAAACAGTTTGAATTACTTTTCAGTTACTTTTCAGATTACTTTTCAAGTTACTTTTCAGATTACTTTTTAAGTTAATTTTTCTACTCAGTGTGATATGCCTAGATATCACACTGGGACATTTCCTAGACGAAAGGTAAGTACATCAGTTTTTGCACATATGCAGTTTGTTAAGGTTTCATACAAACCAACTCCAAACTTAGAACAATTTTCACAAGAAAGCAGTCAATGCAGTCCTATGGGAGAAAATCTTCTGGAGGTGCCCATCGGTTGGAGAGGTATTTTGGGATGTTTTGGAAAGCCGGGACACCGTCGGTTGGGCCACTCAAGGCCGTGGGACGTCGGGTGCAGGGGTGTCTTTTGGTGTTGGGTTTCTCTTACCGGCTCCGGTCGCTCTCCGGGGGATCCTCCAGAAAGGGGCTACAGGCGTTGGGTGGAGACTTGAGGTAGGTCAGGGATCACCAGATCCCGGGACAGGATCACCGGGGAGACCTCCTCGTGGTGTTGGACCACTCGAACTCGGGCCGTGGGCGTCAGGTGCAGAGTGGGGCAGACTCGCTGATTTGGCCGGAGCCAGAGTCTGTTGGAGAGAAACTCCTGTGCTCACGGGAGAGAAAGTCTTGGTTGGGAAGGCAGGGCAGGTCATCCGGGTTCTGGGGGCCTGCTGGCTGCAGGACACACCAGAATTTCGCTGGAGCAGGTCGAGGTCGGGACAGGCTGGTAGGGCTGGGGCCAAGTGAGTTGGTGTCCTCCTCTTCTTCTTTCAGCAAGGCTTATTCAGTCCTTCTTCTTCTCTCTTCTTGTCTGAGGAGGCAAGGTTCAGGGTTGCCCCTAAATACTACATTTAGGGGTGTTACAGGTAGGTACAGGTCGGGACCAATGGGTCCCTTCCATCGGGTGGGTTCACCCCCTATTATTCCACCCTCCAGTGGGAGGGGGGCATAAACCTCACTCTGGTTGGCTGGGTGCCCCCATCTGCAAGCTGGCAGGGACTGAGAGTTGTGCTTCACCTCACCTCCCCCACCTGAGGGGTGGGGTTGGCCAAGGTGGGCACACCTCTCCTCCTAACCTGGTTTTCCTGCCGATTCTCCAGCCCAAAGTGGGGGTCAGAACTGGTGGGGGCCAGTTGCTGGGAGCAGCAAATGGCTGGGGTAGCTCACAAACGCGGCATGCCTTTGAAGCTTCACCTTCGTGGACCCTGCCCACCCTGGGGGAGGAGGCTTGGCACCTCGTCCCAGGATGTGCTTTGTTTCAGGACCCAGAGAGCGGCAGGCTCTCAACCCAGGGGTCCAGAAACATGTCTGGTGGGGGCAGCTGGCGGGCAGCCACTCAGCCAGGACACTAGAGTTAGGTCGTTTTCCAGGAGGTATCTCTAAGATGCCCTCTGAGTGCATTTTTCATTAAATCCCACACTGGCATCAGTGTGGGTTTAATGTGCTGAGAAGTTTGATATCAAACTTCTCAATTTTCAGTAACGCCATCATGGTTCTGTGGGGTTCGTAATGATAAACTCCCATACCATATACTCTTTATGGCATTTACTGCACTTACAATGTCTAAGAATTGACTTAGATGCTGTAGGGGTACAGGGATCATGCACCTGTACCCTCGCCACTGGTATAGTGCACCCAGTTAGAGGGGTGGCTTACCTATGCCTGGGCAGTGGATTGTAGACATGGCACGCAGGGATGTGTGCCATGTCGACTCTTCACTTTGTTCTGCACCAAAACACGCAGCCTGCAATGGCAGTGTATGTGTGTAAAGGTACAGGGCCTCTAAGGGTAGTACAATAAGTGCTGTAGCCCTTAGAGGCCTTGTGCCACCCTTAGAGGCCTTCCCTGGTCACAGTGTCCTTGGTACCTATGGTATCTTTTACAAGGCACTTACATGTGGCCAGAGAGTTGCCAATTGGGTTTTGCAACAGTACAGTTTAGAGAAAGAACATAGGCCCTGGGTACGTGGTTGGCAGGAGCCCAGGGCACACCTAGTCAAAGTACATCAACATTAGGCAAAAAGTGGGGGGCAACTATGCAAAAAGGGGCAGTTTCCTACACTGTGGAACTCCTTCAAAGTGCGGCCATCTTGGCTGGTACCTGTAATAAGACGATAAATCCACAGAGACTCTTTTGAAGTTGACGAGTAGTTTATTGGAGCATCCACCTCCTGAAGAGCAGCAGTGTAACTGAGTTAGAACTGCTCTTCAGAACGTGGAACAATAACAACATATTCAAAAGATACAGACATAGCATTGTAAGAACAACCATGGTAATGGAATACAGAAAAGAGACCATTCTACTATCACATACCTTCCTTCCTTACAAAAGAAAGGAAAGACAAAAATAAACAGGAAGAAGAGAAATCATTAATAAAGTACAAAATCTTGAAATTTTTTAGGTAACAATTTCTGTCTCTTGGAACCAGTCGACATGGAAGAAGATGAACTGGAAGGAACAAGATTATCAACATTTACAAAAGACTGAGAACAAGTTGACTCTATTCCTTTTTTAACAATAACAGGATCACTAGAGAAATCCGGATTGGAAGAACACAAAGATGATTTGGCATTGTTTACATTAACTTTGGCAATTTTAGAAATGCTCCACCAATAACCATTGTTTAAAAGAACAGATGTCTTACCAACCTTTTGAATAATAAAAACATCAGAAAATTTTTGACTGGCCTTTTTTACAAGTATAGGTAATTTGATTTTAACTTTGTCACCTACTTGCAATACAGATTGTTTAGGATGAACAGAGTTTTTGGAATTGTTTCAATTCTGTTTTGGCTAGTTTATGTATTTTATTCATATCCAAGTTAGATTCAAAAGATTTGGCCCATGAAAGAGATAGTTCTTGTCTGGGTTTCCTACCTTTTAATAGAACAAGAGGTGAAAACTTAGTGGTACAGTGTGGGGTGCACGGATAAGACGAAACCAATTCTGCTACATGAGCTTTAACATCAACACGAGCTTTAATGGCCAATTTATACTTTATTATAAATGGGAGTACAAACACCACATTTGCCGGTTCAGTTTACTCACCATTCCTCTTAACGCTGTTAAATTATTGAGAGACCGTTAATGGTTCAAAAATATTTAGCAGCTGCCAGAATGATCGCAGTGCTAGAAGATGCATCAAGAGGTGGGTTTTCTTAATAAGCGAGGTGCACGTGAATATGCGCGTGTACGTGCACGTGTATACCACTACAATGCGCTCTCCGTGTCTGCCGCAAGTCCCGGGTGAGAATCCGGCCTTCGATATATTTATAATCTGCTGAAATGGAAGATAAACATCCCTGTAGTACCTCAACGGTCAGGTTTTGCAATGGAAGATAAACATCCCTAAGTAACCTCACTAGTCAGGCTTTGGAAAGGAAGGTAATCATCCCTATAGTACCTCACTGGTCAGGCTTTACAATGGGAGGGAAAATCCTTATGTTATCTCACGGGTCAGGCTTTGCAACGGAAGGTGAATATCCCTATGTAACCTCACCGGTCAGGCTTTGCAAAGGGAGGTAAACATCCCTATAGTACCTCACTGGTCAGGCTTTGCAATGCAAGGTGAATATCCCTCTGTAACTCCACCAGTCAGGCTTTGCAATGGAACATGAAAATCCCTATGTTTACTTTATTGCATGATTTGTTAAAACCCTTGCAATGGTCTGCAATAGCAGAAATTCACTACAATATATAAAACAAATGATTAATAAAAGAGACCTTGCAATTCTATTAAAAAAACATGAGTCAATATGACATGTAAAACATTATTGCGATGCATGAACAGTGACTTGCAGTAATTTGTGTCAATTAAAAAAGAAAACAGCAATCACAAAAAGGCAGTGTGGTTCAAGTCCTAAACCGACTAGCCTATCGGCATCTCACATCCTCTAACATTTTTCAGGAAGTGATCCATAAACCTGACCAAGGCACAATTGAGTGCAGTGTTTGAAGGGTCGAAGCAGGCCAGCACTGCTCCTCTGCAGGATCTAACGTCCTTTTCAATCCAACCCCTTCGCAATAAAGTTCTTCTATCTTCTAAAAGATTTGGGCACAAGCATAGGACATGAACTATGTCTTCCCTATGATGGCCTCAGAGCCAACAGGTTTCCTCAACCCCCTCTCTTTTCCATTTTGGGAGATGGCAGGTCATAGAAAACACCCCCATTCTCAGCCTCAGGAACTGGAGCTTAATACGTGAATTGAAAGTGGTCGTTAAATAGCTTTGAGGATTCAGCTGTGAATAGGTTCGCAGGGTCATCCATCCGTGGCTCCGTGCCGAGAGGCTGGCCCTGTCTTCTGCTGAAGAGAGTCGTTTCGCGCTGAGTTTTGCTAGCCTCTTGAATTCATTTAGGCTTACATTTAGGACCCAGAGGTTGCTCAGACCTAGAGAGCTAAGGCCGCAGGACAGGTAGTGGTGCCCCGCCGGCCATTGACTTGTATTCAGCTGGGTCCATAGATAGTGGGCCAGACTGCCTTCCTTAGCTGCCCTGAGCTTATGGCAGCTTATTAAGAAAGTCGCCATACGGCCCAATGACTGCCTGCTAATGCCAAATTCCAACCTGATTTGTGCCGGTGACGTGTAGGAGGGTAGCTGGAAGATTGTTCTATAGATTTTTGCGACTGATTTATCCAGTTGCCCGCTATCACGCCCTTTCAGAACCTCACACCCATAAGTGAGGGTAGGGATGACCTTTGCCTGGGCCGCCTGGAGGGTTGGGGCGAATGTAGGCCCATTTAATTTTTTGTGGATATAGCTAAGTGCGAAAGACAACGCAATTCCTTTCTTTTTTAGCTCTCCCAGCTGGTTTGCGTATCTGCCGTTGTTATTAAAGAAGACACCCAGATACTTGTGGCATCTGGTTGCTTCAATTCTTTCCTGATTTAAGAACCATGCCGGATTTTTGGGTCCAAATGAACGGACCGCAAGGATTTTGGTTTTCTTGTTGTTTATCTGTAGCCCATTCCTGTTAGAATATATGGCAGTTGCATCCAGAAGGCGTTGTAAGCCTATCTTAGTATGACTAAGAAGGACCAAGTGATCGGCATACAGTAGATTGGATAGGCGGAGGCTGCCCAGTTTGGGTGGATGCGAATTGACTAGATCGAGGGCTGCTGAAAGATCAGACAGGAATACATTGAAAAGCATAGGAGCAAGAACACACCCCTGCTTAAGGCCATGCGTTGTTGGAATTGGTCGTGATAGTCGTGAGCCGTCACCGATTTTGATCCTGACCCATGTATCGTAGTGCAGGAGCTGCAGAGCCCTAAGTAGACTATTTGGAATGTTCAATAGGGACAGTTTCTGCCACAGCTTCTTCCTGTTGACCTCATCAAAGGCCGATTTATAGTCGATGAACCCCATATATATGGGGCTATGACTGGATTCCGCCTGATCAATCAAGAAAGAGAGTGTGATAACATTGACCGTTTTCCCGGTATTACTTATGAATCCAGTTTGATTTGGTGGAATAATTGAACTTGCATCAGTCCATGATCGTAGGGAGTTCAGCAATATACCAGCGAAATACTTCGCTTCATTAAGTTAATGGCCAATTGAATACCCTCCACCAAAGTTTTGTTAAACCTTTCTACAAGACCATTCATATTAGGAGAATAAAGAGCAGTCTTAACATGGAAAATATTGGCATTTTTGAGAAAAGCAGTAAACATATGCGAGGTGAATTGGGGTCCATTATCAGAAACAACTGTTGATGGCAAGCCTTCTTTTTTAAATATTTCTTGAAGAAATTTAATTATAGACAAGGAATCAGCTTGATTGACCCATTTGATTTCGACCCATTTAGAGAAATAATCAATGGCAACTAGAATATACAGTTTCTCGGTTGAAATTCCTTCGTAAGGACCTAGGACATCAATTGCAATTTTCTCCCATGGATTGTCTGGAACTTGAACTTGTTGTAACTTTAAAACTTTATCAGAATCAGCACACAGTGGACAATTTTTAACAAAGTCAATCACGCAACTATCCAAAGAAGGCCACCAAAATAAGTCCCTAACTTTTTAATAGTACTAGATTGACCTAAATGACCTAGATGAGCAATAGACATAAGTTTCTTTCTTATGGCTATATGGGGTACAAAAGAGTCACCTTTTAAAATAAGACCTTCATTGATGGACAACTCTTCTCTAACTTTCCAAAATACTGCAAGTTCTTTGGGTAAATTCCTTTCTAGTGGCCAACCCTCAACAATATATTTTTGTAAAAGGATTAATTCTTCATCCTCAGCCATGGCTTTTGACCATTCCTCCCTTGAGATAACTTGAGACATTGAAAGGACCATATCATCAACAGATGCTACAACACATTCTTCAAAACATTCTACTTGATTTGGAGTTTGAGATTCTGATAACAACCTGGACAAACAATCAGCTCTCATATTTTGAGAACCAGGAATGTAAATGATTTAAAAATTGTACTCATACAATTTAGCCAGAATATGAACTAATCGGGAAGATGCTTTCCCAACACCATTGTTAGATAGAAGAGAGATTAAAGGTTTGTGATCAGTTTTAAGTTTAAAGGACTTACCCCACAAATAAGTTTTAAAATGTTCAACGGCCCAAGAGCAACCCAAGGCTTCTGTTTAAAGGACTTACCCCACAAATAAGTTTTAAAATGTTCAACGGCCCAAGAGCAACCCAAGGCTTCTCTTTCAATAGTAGAGTACTTTGATTCAGCAATAGATAATGGTCTTGAAGCAAAAGCAATGGTGACTTCATTGCCTGCTTTAACTTGACTGAGTATAGCACCAAGACCGATGGCACTCGCATCAACCGTAACAATATTGGAAGCAGATGATGAAAAGGGAGACAAAGGGTTACATCCAATAATAGCAGATTTAATCTCATTAACAGCTTGTGAATGATCAGGGGGCCAAATAAATTTACTACCCTTTTTAAGCAACAATCTTAGTGGTATAACTATGTCAGAGAATTTTGGAACAAATCTTGAATAATACTCGCATAATCCTAAGAAGGATTTAAGTTGTTCCTTATCTTGAGGATCATTCATATTCTTAATAGAAATAAGGAGATCCTTCTTAGGAAAAATGCCATTGCCATTGATTTGATGACCCAAATATTCAACATTGGACGAGAAAAATTTACATTTATCTAGACGAATGGTCATACCTTTATCTTCTAAAACAGACAATACGGGGGCGTGGCCAAGATGGCGGTGAGGTAGGACATGTCGGCTCTGAGCTCCTGCCCGTCGCCTGCCCTAACAGTGTTTTTGCAAAGTGTTTGCCAAGCACCAGACCAGCAGACCACCGCATCGCCACCCGGAGACCGGGTGGCACCAGGCGACGCGCGGTGGAGTCGGAGACCCGTGGCGCCCTTCTACGTCACGGCTGCTCCCCTGCCGGGGCCTGCAAGCCTCTCCTCGCTTGGACGGTGGGCCGCGCGGAGCGGGACCCACCGAACGGCTTTCTCGAGGCTCGCACCCAGAGATCTCGGCCCCCGTCACTCATCGTTTGGAGGGCCCCGACACTTCTTGCCGTGGCGGAGCGTTCAACTCACCTCCACGGGGCCTGCCTGCTCCCCGGCCTCCCGTTCCTGTTGCGCCCGGCGGCCGTGTGAGGCCTTGGGCTGTGGTTGCGGCCTGCCTCGCGCTCCCGCTCTTCCAGCCGCAGCACCAGTGACTCGGCGCAGCGGCGAATCCTCGGATGCATCCGGGACCCCCGCACTCCCCAGCACAAGCTGGCCTGTGACAAAGTGGCCCTTGGACCCTTAGGACCTGGAACACTCGGCGGACTGGAGGGGGTCTGCCTCTTGATCTAGGGCCTTCACGTGCCTGTGGACCGCGCAATACACTGCGCAACGTGGTGAGATCGGGGCTCCCTGGTTGGTTGAGGGGCCATTACCCACCACATTGCCTGGACTTCTGGACCCCCTCGGGGCCCGGGACGCCTCCGCTGTTGGTTCCTCTCCCTGACCTACAAATCCCACTGTGCACCTGGACGATACCCCCCGCGGGCAACACCGCCGGGTGAGGGCGAGCGTGGCCGCCATTAGAGGCGGACACCGAGAGAGGGTTGCGGTGGCTCACAGAAGCGGCCCAGCTAGGACTGGGTGCGGTTTGTGGGCCCGCCGCTGCCCCAGCTTGCCCTCCCCTGCTCGGAGCAGCACCTGGACCCAGCACACAGGCAGGCGACATCCCGACAGGCCCGGATCGACGAGTGGCAGCCCTCTGTGAGAGCTACGGGACGACCCCGACGTTGGCAGGTACGGGGGCCCGACATAGGGATGCGCCCGCCAACACCATACGAGCGTGCCTCCACTGGACTATAACACCAACCCCGACGTGGCTCTCCGCCCGCCTGAGCACCCCCACCCAGTGACGGGTGGCTACCTCGACTGCGGCCTACTCTGGGCCACGGGTTGGTCACTCTACACTGTCGTAGCTCGCGAGCCTGCCCCACACTTCGACACCCTGAGGTACCCTGCTCCACGTCTTCATACACAGAGAGCCCGCACACGCTTCCCTGCGCCGCAGCACCGCAGCAGTGGGGGCGGCTGTTCAGCAGCGGGCCGGGCCCGGTTAAGACACCTTGACGTGCTTCTCGGCTGAGGCCATCCATATAGCGCTCAGAGCTCCTGAGCCGAATCAGCGTCGTTAGCCTGGTGTTCATACGTTCCGTTTGCTGCTTACCGGACCAGGTATACCCAGACCACCCCCCCACCTCGCCTCACAAACCTTGGGGACAGCCAGGGTCTGGAATATGTCCATAACGAGGGCGAAGAAAGAAAAGTCGCTCAAGGACATTTTCGCGCACCAACAGAATACTCCCACAATGGCGCACTCCGCCAGGGGGGGCTCGGCACCTGTGACACCCGGAGGCTCGGGTGAGGAACCTATAACCTGGGCATTTCTGGAATCTCTCTTTTTCACCTTACGGGAGGATCTCCAGACGGTGAAGAAAGATCTCACCTCCGAAATCAAGGATATTCGCAGAGACGTGGATGGCATTGAGAGAGGGTTGCTGCCCTGGAGGATAGCAGAGACACCAGAGACACGGAGCTGTCCACGCTCCAGCAGGAGGTGATAAGACTCCAAGATCAACACCTTGATTTGCAGACCCATCTGGAAGACTTGGAGAATCGCTCCCGGAGACACAACATCCGCATCCGGGGAGTGAAAGCCACAGCAGATACCGATGATCTCTTCACTTTCTCCAGGGAGTTATTCAATCACATCCTCGGCGCCTCACCTGACGCTGCCATCAAATTAGACCGCGCCCACAGAGTTGGTCCCCCACGAGCGAGCAATGCTCCGCCTGCAGACATCCTTGTCTGCGTACATGACTTCAAGACTAAGGAGGAGATCATTAACAAGGCCGGAGCTATGCACCCAATCTCGTTCAAAGGTCAGTCTCCGGTGCTCTTTCAGGACCTGGCTCTCCTTACCCTTCATCGGTGATGACAATTTCGACCTGTCACGGATCATCTCCGTCAGCCAGGTGTCTCCTACTCTTGGGGCCACCCATTCCGGCTCATCTTCAGACATAACGGCAAACTGACACAGATGCGCTCCCTCACTGAAGCATGTCAGTTGCTGGGAATCTCGCTACCCCCAGATGATGATGAGCGCCACGGTACAACCTCCGATCCTGAGGTCTCCCCATCGGGCTGGCAGCGGCAGAAGCGCAGGCGACGAATCCAGCGGCCCGACCAGTCCGAGATTGCCAAAGGCCAGCGGGCGGTCCTTGATTCCACGTCTGAGGCTTTCGCACAAAACACTCCAGAGAACACTTGAGTTGGTCGGATGACCTTGCTCTTCATCATTGCTTCTGAGGGGGGCGGCGGGCGGGGTGGGAGCTCTGACACTTGGCCACAACATGGACCCCACACTGACTTTTACCCGGTCATCCTGGGATGACGGACTTTCTCTCTTGACTCTGTTTTGCTTCTGTAGTTTTGCATTTGATTCTTTGTTTGGGGTGATTTCTTTTTGGTTTTGGGGTCCCTCGTCCACCTTTTCTTCCCATCGCTTAGACGCCTGCCGGGGTCTTTCCTTTGGTATATGCGCTCATACACTACAACCTCAGAGGCGATCTCCGAGCCTGGCTATCGCTGTTTTTAGACCTACACACACGTAGATGCCATCCACCACTCTTAAAATTCTCACTTTGAATGTGCGAGGACTTAACAACCCTGTCAAACGCAGAGCGGTCCTTTCATATCTTGACAATGCCAAAGCTGATATCTGCCTCCTACAGGAGACGCATTTTCTATCGAAAGACTGCCACCGCTTAAAATCCCGCATGTTTCCAACCCAAATGTTCTCATCCGACCCCACTAAATCTGCTGGCGTAGCCATCCTAGTCTCCCGCACGTTCCCGGGTAAAGTCCTTCAGAAAGAGGCCGAAATCAAAGGGAGGCCTCACCTATCAATTCATTTTGGGAGGCCTGACCTTCACTCTCGGGTCGGTGTATGCCCCCAACAAGGGGCAACAGAAGTTCCTACACGCTGCGCTCACTGAGGCCACAGCGACAGCTGAACGCCGAATATTGTTGGGGGGGGACTTGAACCTAGTCTTTGACAACATTAAGGACAGATCATGCCAGCATACGGGCCAGACGGGCGAGCTCTCTGTGGCAGGACTAGCTCGACTGCAGGAATTAGGCCTAAGTGATCTCTGGCGATGCTCCCACCCCCAAAGCCGTGAGTATTCCTTCTATTCCAATGCGCACAAAACGTACGCTAGGCTAGATTACCTCTTGGGCTCATCGCCTCTGCACGCACTCATGACTGACGTTGAGATAGGGGTTGCCTCCCTGTCGGACCATGCTCCAGTAATGGCTACCTTCACACTCCCTCCTTTGCAGCGCCCCACGCGCCTGTGGCGCCTCCGCAATGCTCTCCTACACCGCGCAGATGTCGTAGAGCAGATACAGTGCGCCATTACGGACTACCTCTCACATAATGCCAATCACGACACTTCCCTCTCGACGCAGTGGGCGGCACTTAAAGCGGTCATCTGTGGGGAATTTGTGGCCATCTCCACGGCAGACAACGTGGAGCGTAGGCGCAAGAGGGACGATCTCACCCAAAAAACGAAGGAGCTAGAGCAAATGCACCAATGGACGGGGGCACCCAGGGTATGGCATCAACTATGGGCTATGCGACAACAACTCGCTGCGCTAGATCAGGACAAGGCGGAGTTTGCGGCCCTTCGATTGCGCCACTCGTACTACACCGGGGGGGATAGGTGTGGCCGCCTCCTTGCCCACAAACTTCGGGGAGCCAGGCAGAGACAAGGGGTTCAAGAAATTTGCCGGGGGGATGGTAGGCGGGTATCGGATGATTCCGAGATTGCTGAGGCCTTTCGCGATTTCTACGCTCAACTCTATACAAGCCTGCCGCTGGACAACGCCTCTGGCGCTGCTTACCTCGCGGAGGCTGATTTGCCCACCTTAACCCAAGCACAGGCAGACCACTTAGAGAGGGAAATCAGACTAGAAGAGGTTATAGCAGCCATCTCGCGCCTTAAACCAGCTAAATCCCCTGGGCCCGACGGCTACTCCGCTGCCTTTTATAAAACTTTTTGCGCACTGGTGGCCCCACTCTTGACTAGTCTTTTTAATTCCTTTGCCCAACCAGGGGCGATCCCTGAAGACATGCTCGAAGCATCCATTGTAGTTATTCCAAAACCAGGGCGAGACAGGACTGTCTGTGGAGCGTATGGACCCATATCCCTCCTTAATATTGACATTAAACTGTACACCGGAATTTTAGCGGCCCGCCTAGTGCCATACATGCCGGGGCTGACAGACCCGGATCAGGCAGGCTTTATCGCCCACCTCCAAACGAGTGACAACACCAAACGGGCCTTTCATCTCATCGAGAAGGCCTCCAGGACGTCGGGGGAGTACATGCTGCTCACTATTGACGCCGAGAAGGCCTTCGATAGGGTCCATTGGCCCTACTTGGAACAAGTGCTCACGCGTGTGGGACTGGGTGACAAACTTAGAACACACATCTTAAATTGCTACCGATTCCCCACAGCCACTCTCCGTGTGAACGGCCATACATCGTCCCGCTTTCCGATAGGCAGGGGCACTCGGCAGGGGTGTCCCATTTCACCCCTCCTTTTTGCGCTCTATATGAAGCCTCTGGCTCCGCGAGTCAGACATAACCCGCTAATAACAGGGATCAAATTTGGGAGTGATGTCCACACTATTAGTTTATACGCGGACGACGTATTGATCTCACTATCAAACCCGGTCCCGGCATTCAGAGCCTGCTTCCTGGAACTGGAAAGCTTTGCGCAAGCCTCAGGGTTTAAAGTTAATATGGAAAAGTCCGTGGCGCTTGACCTCTCGCTGTCATCTTCTACTCGGGCGTGTCTCCAGGAGCAGCACCCTGTTCAGCGGTCAGACGGCTTGGTCCCCTACCTAGGGATCCAGTTGCCCCCTCCATTCCGGCTACAGCTGATATCAACTATGCTCAATTGCGATCACGAATTCGCAAAGAACTGCACCAATGGAAACACTACCCGCTCTCCTGGCTTGGCAGGGTGGCGGCCACCAAAATGACTATATTACCCCAGATTTTATATGTATTCCAAACCCTGCCCATCCGCCCTCCCGCTGGATGGATCCGGCAGACCCAATCTGAGCTTGCGCAATTCATATGGCAAGGCCGCAAACCCCGGTTGAAGCATGCTATAGCAGTCCTCCCGCCCGAGGAAGGCGGCCTCGGGGTTCCCGACCTTCAGCTTTATTTCCAGGCGACACAGATGCATAATCTGGTTGAATGGAATCAGCTGGAATCGGAGAAACATTGGCTATTTCAAGATCGCGCTGTGGCCGCCACGCCCCTTCAGAGGGTTTCCTTCCTTCGAAGGGCACATAGGCTGCCCAATCTCTATGCGTCCTATAATACTCGGGTGTCCTTGGAGGCGTAGGATCGTACTAACATTAAACATAAACTGACTACCTTCCCCTCTCCGCTTACTCCACTATTTGATAACCCCGACTTCCAGCCGGGTATGGGAGAGGCAGCGTGTGTACGCTGGCGCTCTACCGAATGTCGGTCTCTGGGTCACCTCTTCGATGTCGACGGGATCATATCGTTTCAGCAGGTCAAATCTGAATATGGGATCCCTGAATCCGAGCGACTACGGTACCTCCAGATTCGACATTGGGCACTACACCAACAAATAAAGCCACATGCCCATCGACACCTCTCCACATACGAAAAATAGCTTCTCACATGCACATCGGATAGAAAACTCATCTCCGACTTGTATAAAATGCTATTGGCCAGGAACACGCATATGTACAGTGCTAGTCGGGCTCGCTGGAAGCGCGACTTAGGTAGGTCACTCAGTCATAAAGAATGGAAGGGTGTGTACTATAGGGCCCGCCACTCAGCCTACCATAAAGGTCTGGTCTGACCGAGACAATGACGAAACTAGCCACTTATTGGTATTACACCCCTGCGCGCATTCACTCAGTGGACCCACGACAGAGCGCTGACTGCTGGCGGGGATGTGGGAAACTTGGCACCTTGGTGCACCTTCTCTGGGACTGTGAACACTTACAAACGTACTGGACTCAGGTCCTCGATGAGGTAGACAAACATCTGGACACACAAATACCGAGGTTTCCCGCCTACGTCTTACTAGGTCTCCCGAACCCCCTGACATACCCACTTAAATCCCGCAGCGGCCGCTTAATCGCAATCGCTCTAGGCTCAGCGGCTCAGAATATCCTAATCCATTGGCGCACCTCCCAGATACCCACATTCACGGGTTGGCTGCAGCGACTATGGCATGTCCTGGGAATGGAGAAGATGTCTCTTACACTGGCCGGGAAGGGCTCCGCCTTCAGAGAGCTCTGGCAACCATTCTTGTCCCTTCTCGCTTCAGAATTTCGAGAACTCACCTGCCCTAGGTATTTATGACTCTTGTGTCTCTCCGATCAGCAACCGTCAGCGCCATAATTCCATACCCACTTACTGAATCTCCGCCAGCTCCCACAACTTTCATTACCCCGGTGGACGAGGGAAGGGGAGGGGGTGGGGGGGATAGAGTAAGTTTCATTTCTATGTCTTTGTATTTTGTTGGTTTGTTCCGATTCCTCTGCTTCAGTATACTAGCCACTCAGGGCTCCCACCGCCCTTGCTATTTTATATGCCTTGGTATATCGGACAAGTTGTTTGTTGATAAAATCTCAATAAAAGATTTAAACCATAAAACAGACAATACTTTATTTACTGTTTTGTGATGTTTTTCGATGGTGTCAGAATATATTAATAAATCATCCTGAAAAGCTACCACTCCATCAGTGTCTCCAAACAAACAATTAATTAATCTCTGAAACACTGATGTAGCCGATGAAAGGCCAAAGGGCATTCTACTATACCTGAAAGTTTCCTCAGGTGTAATGAAAGTAGTGATGTCTCTTGAATCCTCAGTTAACTCTATTTGATGGTACGCTGATTTGAGATCTATGGTGGTAAAAAATTTTGCACTATCCAATTCAGCTAATAAGTCTTGTACCTTAGGTAAAGGGTGACATTCCATAACGATTTGTTTGTTTACCGATCTCAAATCAATGCACATTCTACGTTCTCCATTCCGTTTCTTAACTAAAACAATTGGAGAAATCCATTCAGAAGCATTGACCGGTTCTATTACTCCATCAGTGCACAATTTTTTAATCATGTCAGCCAATTCATTCCTCACAGACAAAGGAACATTTCTCAATTTGTGTTTAGACGGAACAGCATTTTTTTAACACTATTTTGTGAGGAAATCCTTTAACTTTTCCTAAATCTTTTTTAAAAACATCTTTATGTTTGTTAAAAATAGCTTGAACTGCTTTCTCATTGTCTTGAAGATCACTCTGTACTACTTGTAGATCTTCCACCATGCATACTTGTATCTTGGCATTAGGACACAAAGTGATATTAAATTTACCTTGGTGTTTCCATCCTAGCACCTGCAATCCATCGACAGCAACATAAACTTTTCCAGTTATAGTTTTTTGTTTAAAGGAAATATCACAAACAAAATACCCCAACATTTCAATTTCTTTACCCCCAAAACCATAAACATGAATGTCATTAGGTTCAAGTGTTTTATCTTTCCAAGACTTGTTGAAAAATGAATCAGAAATAATTGTATAAGGGGAGCCAGAGTCTGCCATAACTTCCACCTTTTTGCCATCAACAGTAATGGTGCATGTGAGAAGTTGGCCTGGTATATGCTGTCCACTAATTAAAGTGGGCACCTTGCACCAGTCCAAACAACCCTTATGGTGATTAGGTCAAAGATAACCTTTTGAAAGCTATCCTAGTGGTAGCTATGGAGAGCAGCCTTCAGGCTAAGTCTTGAAGGAATGTTAAGCACCTTGTTTTACCAGAATGCAACCTTATAGTATTGGTTAAATGAAAGGGAAACCACACAGTAGTTATAAAAATATGTATTTATTATATATAACACTCTCTAGTATCCTCTACCCGAGGATAGAACACAAATCAAATAATACAGTTGCAAAGAATCAAACGTAAGTAGCACAATACACAGTGGGCTCCCGGGGAGACCAAACCATATACTAAATAAGTGGTATAAGAACCACGACTCGGACTAGACCTAGTCTAGAAGGTGTAGAATCGCTGGGACCCCAAGGAACCACCCAAGGTGAGTGAATAGGGACCCCACGGAGGACGGGTGCAGTGTGGGAACACGACTGCATGCTCCGTACAATTCAATGGGAAAGTCGCGGTTGGAAATTCAAAGATTAAGGACCCTTCCCAGCAGATTACGAAGACAGCCCTTGGAACTTAAGGGTTTGGAGAGCCACCCCCGTGGATACCTTTGTACCAGAGTTACCTATCCCAGAGGAGCCAGGTGCATAGGTGCGAAGTGGCGTCAGAAAACCTTGTCGTTTTCTATGGATGTCGAAAAAGAAATGCTGCTGCGGGAAGAACGAAAAGTGTCCGGTGGAATCCAAACGTGGATTCTATATGAGAAGAACCTGAAATCAGAGGGGACAGAGTCTGGGTCACTTTGGAGTGACCAGGGGCTCGGTAGACGAATGCCCACCGATGTCAGGTGCTTCAGGTGTGTTGACGGTGAGCTTGACTCTTCAGCTGCGAGGACCCGGAGATGTCTAGGATGACCAGGAGCCGGAGGCGAGCTGTCCCACGAAGGATGTCGAGTGCTGAGGGGTCGGTGTCCGGCTGGAGCACCAATCAAGCCTTGGCAACGGCAACAACATAGGTGGTCAAGGGGGTGTGGCTAACGAGCCGATGGCGACGGACGCGTGAGCTTGGAGCTCCGCGCCGGCCTGAATAGTTATCCTGTTCAATTGCTGTTGCCCCGATTCCGGGGGCATACACCTGGCCCCACCGAGACTGGGTAGTGCCTGGGCCTGACTTTCGGGGGTCCCGAGTGCCCGTGGAGCCGCGACAGCCGCGAAGAGCGAGCGGAGAGGCTCCGACTCCGAGTCCCCAAGAAGGCGGCGCCCGCTGTTTCGGAGCGATCGGACCGGCGGATGCGGAGGGGGCCCGCCTGATCTCTGTGGTTACCTGCCTTGCATCGGAGACTGTACAGGGGCTCTGCTGATCTGGCGCTGACTGGAGGGGGCCGCTGAGGTGAGCGCTGCCCGACGCGGTGTTCTTCCGGCGTGGAGACTCGTGCGCTGCGACGGAGCCCTCGCGCGCCTGCCTGTGATCCCGGCGACTGCTCTGGGGCCGTGCTGAGCCATATTATTGCTGCGGCCTTTCAATTATATGGGCTGCCAGAGGGGGCCCTCCTTTGGATGACCGGCTCGGAAGTCACTCGCTGCTGGCGGGGATAGTGCATTTGGAGGCCGGCGCCATTTTGCTGCTGGTGCGGTGGGCGGGGATCCACTGCTGCGACGCCGTTGAAGCACATTGCACCCTCCTTGATAAGCTGGACCGGGGGTTCCCTGTGGCAGGCGGTGAATGGCAGCTGGGCATCGCACTATGGACCTGCAGGTGTGAGTGCCGCTGCTCCTATCGGGGGCCAGGAGATTGAGACTGGGATTGCCCACCTGTGTGTGGTGCGCCCTTTCCTGTTGCTTGGGGCTGCTTGCTGCGGACCTCGGGCATATACCCTCGGGGGGCTCTGTCTCTGTGACTCCACGGACTGACGAAGAGGGCGGCCGGGGTCCGGCTGACGCCGCGAGATCCCTGGTCCTCTTGGGGGGTTTTGATCCTGCCGAGGAAGAGGCCGAGCTCCATCTCTGCCAGTGCTGCCGCGTGCTGAGCTTCTTGCCCGGAAGGAAGCGGGGCACGTGTCGTCGAAGTGCTCCGTATCTCTGGCCTTGGACCTGCTCGTGGTGACCGGACACCGGTGCCTGGACATTCGTGCTCCACATAAACAACAAGTAGGGGCAATACCTGGACGACATTATCACCCTGATACGTGGGGCTGCCGCTCGCACCTGTCCCGGTGACTGCGCTGGTGGGCACCACTGTTCATATATACCTGGCTGGTGGCGTTGTACTCCTGGGGGCATGGGGAAACCCAGGGGCAAGCAGACGGGGGTTCCCCAGGACCAGGATGAGTCGGCTTCGGAACGCAGATGGCAGGATTCACCCGAACCGCCAGTCGACAATTTAGTCCAGCAGCAATTGGCCCAGATCTTGCAGGCTATAGCGGATACCAAAGACACTCTGCATCAGGACATTGCCAATATGGCGGTGGGGCTGGGGCTCCTGCAAGCAGAACACACTAAGCTGGCTGACCGGGTGAAGTAAACAGAGGCCTCCCTGGCGGACATGGCACCGGTGCAGCAATCCTCTCTGCCCAGATGGGGGATATCTCCCACAGAGTTCAATCGCTGGAGAAAAGAGCTGAGGATGCTGAAGGGCGTAACCGCAGAAACAATATAAGGGTGCTGGGTCTTCCGGAGGGAGTGGAAGGTTCTAATATGATTGACTACCTGGAGGGCTGGCTTCGGGATGTGGTGGCACCTGCTGGATTGACCCAGTTCTATACCCTAGAGAGGGCCCACCGGGTCCCTGCCCGACCCCCGGCGCCGGGGAGGCCCCCTCGACCGGTGGTCGCTCGACTCCTTCATTACAAAGACAGGGATTTCTTGCTGCAGAAAGCGCGCTCATCAGGGCCCTACACAGTGGATAATAGCAGAGTGTCGATCTTCCCTGACTATACGTTGGAGGTCCTGCGCCGCCGCACGTCCTTTTTAGCGGTCAAGAGGACCTTGCGCGATGAAGGGCTTCAGTACTCCTTGATGTTCCCGGCTCGACTGCGGATAGTATTAGATGGCAAGACTCACTTTTGTGATGATCCCAAGGAGGCTTGGGACTGGATTGAATCTTACAAAACTGGCCGCAGACCGACGGAGCGAAGACGCAGGCCTCCCCCTGGGGAGCAACGCCCGCAAACTCAACGGACAAGGCATCGTCGCAACCCCATGCGAACACCTAGTGCCTCCCAGACAGAGAGAGAGAGGTCTGATGCACTGCGGGCGGTATCGGAATTATTGCAGGACCATAAAATGCCGTCTGGAGCAGAAACTGGGTCGGAGAAGGCATCCGATGGTTCGGCGTCGGATGAGTCCCAAGCTGACAGTGTTAAGTTACCGCATGTTACTCCAGGAACAGCTGATGATATTATTTGACTGCTCTGCTGCCTTTTACTAACTTTGCCTTGCTCTTTCTCTTCCCTCTTGTCTGTCGCTTATTCTTTTCCCGGGCCTCCCGGCGCTGCATTGTCTTTTCTTACACTATTGGGATGATAGGGTGGTGAGGGGGATCTCCAGGTTCATTGTTATGTGCCCCCGGATACGGGGCAATGGGTGCTGTTAGAGGCATAGGCGCTGATTTGGTTGTTGTTTACGTTGCACGGCAATGCCGGCTCGCAGCCGCTTTCCCCCTTGATCCTCTGTAGTTACTAGAGGATACCGAGCGCATAGTTAGTTTGGATGGGGACTAGCGTTTTAGTGCCTGTTCTGGGGAGGGGGAGTTGTTTTTTTTTCTGTTTTGTAATGGGGTGTTTTTGGGACCTCGGCGTGTCATCTTAAGAAGGTTACTAGGGCCCTGTGCACAGCTCTATCATGGGTTCGTTACTTGAATTAAAATGCATATCATGGAATGTCAGGGGCATGCATACAATGGTGCGCCGTCACAAGATACATGCGTACTTAGTGCGTAGAGGGGTTCAAACCACCTTCCTTCAGGAAACGCACATCACACGTCAAGAGGGTCTCGCCCTGCAGCGTAGATGGCGGGGTCAGATTTTCTATACAACCTATTCTGCCTTTGCGCGGGGAGTATTAATATGGATCAGGGCGGGGGTTCCATTCCAGCCTACGCAGCAACTAGCAGACCCAGAGGGGAGATATGTGATGGTTGCGGGTCGACTTAATGGCAGGGATGTAGTGCTGTGCAACATATATGCGCCCAACATGGAGCAGCCGGCCTTCTTCACCCAGTTATCCGGGAAACTGGCGTCACATCTGACTGGGTCAGTGATTGTGGGTGGGGACTTTAACTCTATTCCTGATATTTCCCTGGATAGGTCTCATCCACCTCTCCCCGACGCACCTATTCATAAGATTTCTAAGGCTAGAAGGGATTGGCAGCATAGATGGGGGCTAGTTGATACATGGAGGGCACATCACCCGGGAGTTCGCGATTATTCCTTCTTCTCAGCACTGCATGAGCTCCATGTTCGTTTAGATACGATACTGTGTTCCCCAGATATTCACGTGACAGTCAGACATAGTGAGTACCTCACCAGAACACTCTCAGATCATAACCCGTTATTCCTACGGAAACATTGGGCCCAGGCGCGTCCTACAATCCCGGCATGGCGCTTAACTCCAGAACTGTTAGAAGATCAGGCCTTCCGCGAGGTGGTGGGGGCTGGCGTTACCCAATATTTTCTCGAGAATACTGGCACGGCATCCTCGTCTGCTGTGGAATGGGATGCCTTTAAGGCTGTGCTACGGGGTCACTGCATTAGCAACATGATAGGGGTGCGTAGGACGCTATTACAAGAAATAGAGACCGCGGACCAGCGCCTGCGTGAAGCGGAACAAGAGCAACCTGGGCACCCTGATAGACAGCAGGGCTTGCTGGAGGCGAGGGAGGCGGTCGCCACGCGAGTTGAGAGGCTGCGCTGTTTTGATTATAAAAAATACTTAACGCGCGCTCATGCAGAGCGTGACAAATCCGGAGCGTTGTTGGCTTGGTTAGCCAACCCCGCTAGACGGGGGACGGTCATATTAGAATTGTGTAGCCCAACGGGGGTAATTTGCTATACCCAGCAGGGGATTAATGATCAGTTCCTTGCTTATTACACAGAACTCTATCAGAGCAAGGTGACGCTGAATGATGATGTCCTTGGGGAGTTTCTAACTGCAGCTGATCTTCCAAAACTCGACAGGGCACAGGCAGAGCTGCTAGGCCAAGATATAACAATTGGAGAAGTTCGGGGAGCGATCAAACATATGGCGCGGAAAAAGACTTCTGGGGCAGATGGCCTGCCGATTGAGTTTTATCTGACCTACATTGATCTTCTGGCTCCTAAGTTAGTGATACTTTATAACGAGGCGAAGCACGCGGGACAACTGCCTGCCACCACTCGAGAAGCCATTATTATTCCACTGCTGAAGCCAGGGAAACGGCCTTCTGATAGGACCGCTTATCGCCCACTGTCCATGCTTACTACTGATTATAAGATTCTAAGTCGGATTTTAGCAACCCGGCTGCTCCCATACATGGTCCACTTAGTACATAGGGATCAGGCGGGATTTATCCCGACAAGGAACACAGCCATAAATGTGAGACGTCTGATTTGTATATTAGAAGCTGACACTTACCCGAAAGCATCCGCTGCCATTTTCTCGGTCGATATAGAGAAAGCATTTGACAGTCTAGAATGCCCATATTTATTTCAAGTCATGCGCAGTTTTGGCTTGGGGGATACTTTTGTAGCTTGGACGGCATTATTATACAGGCATTCCACTGCTCGGGTTAAAACGGGTGGACTGATCTCGGATGCCTGCGCTGTGAGCCGTGGGACGAGGCAGGGCTGCCTGCTCTCCCCTCCGTTATTTGCCCTGGCCAATGAGCCCCTAGCGGCCCAGGCCAGGACGGGGCTGCGGTATCCGTGGCTTTGTGTACATGGTCAAACCCATTACATCACGCTTTACGCCGATGATCTACTCATGTTTTTAGCAAATACGGCTGACGCCCTCGTCGGAGCAAAGCGTTTACTTCATGACCTTGACACTGTTGCTGGACTCAAGGTGAATTGGGCGAAGTTTTGCTTGTTCCCTGCTGCCCCGTTGGCTGGTGGCCCTCTAATTACAGGTGGGGTGCGGTGGGAATATCGTTGTCTGACGTATCTGGGGACCCGAATTTATCATACGCAGACTGACTTACTGGAGGGTAATGTGGGTAGAGCCATCCGGGGCCTTAAGAGCAACCTTGAATTTTGGGGGACCCTGCCTCTCTCAGTGGCTGGCCGAGCAGCCCTCCTTAAGATGGTGACCCTCCCCAGGCTGCTGTAGTATTTTAGAACCCTGCCAGTCTGGATACCTGCGTCGGTTTTTAAACAGCTTCAATCAATGATTACGGGGTTTCTCGGGCTGCTGGCAGACGGAGGGTGGCGCTGATAACGCTAATGAGACCGAAGCCCGAAGGTGGACTGGCGGTTCCAGACTTTGAGACATACTACTTGGCGGCCCAACTACAGTGGCTTACCCAAGCAGTAGTGTTGGAATTTCGAGGGCCGGGCGAACGGGATGGAGGGCAGACCCCTGGGCAGGTACTCTCCCGAATTATTTTACAACTGCTGCTGCGGCTCAAGGCACTCACTAACGAGTTACGGATGTTTCGGCTTTGCTGGAACAGGAGTCAGAAGAGAGCGCAGATCGCGCGTCCTTATGCCCCTGAGATTCCTTTGGCCATGTGCACTGCTCTACCGCATGGGGGCAACTGGACTGCGCTGACCGACTGGAAGGAGAAGGGTCTGCACACACTAGGGGACCTATATGAGGATAACACCTTGCTTCCCTTCGGTACATTGCAGGACAGGTACGACCTGCCTCGCGGGGACTTTCTGTTCCACTCGGCCCTCGTTGCGGCCATCCAAAAGCATTGGAGAGAAGGGTTGTCTGAACCGCAAACCTCAATGGCCTGCCAGTACGTAGTATTAGCGGCGGGAACCTTTAAGGCAGTTACCTGCCTATATAGGCGTATGACGCATGAGGCACTGACTCCGTTGCTGGCGCTGCGACAGAAGTGGGAGGAGGACTTAGGTGAAGAGATTCCCGAGAAAGTGTGGGCTGAGCTAGTTGAACGGGCGTGGAAAAGCTCTAGAAATGCCCGTTTCCAACTCGTGCACTTTTTTATACTACACAGGGCGTACCTCACCTTGGCAAAAATTAATAAATTCTTCGGCACGATACAGCAATGTGCCCACAATGCAACACGGAGGGTGCGGATTTCCGTCACATGATGTGGGACTGCCCCCAGCTTGGGACGTATTGGGAAGAGGTGGTTACGCTATTGTGCGACATTACTGAGAGAGAAGTAGAGCCCACTATCAGCCTTTGTCTGCTGCACTGGTTCCCCCATACATCTAAGAACAAGATCACTAGTAAGTTTTTGGACTTGGGTCTTCTCTTGGCTAAAAGAGACATTACAGCACATTGGAAATTCAAGAGGGGCCCAAGTGTTCAGAGATGGAAGGCTGACCTCCTTAAATGGGCGGAATGTGAAGGCACCGTTAGATTACAGCTGGCTAACCGAGCAAATAGCGAGAAAGCTTTGGAGGCCGCAAGGGCTTGGGAAGCATTAGTAGTCTTGCTGAAAGTCCCAGACGCTGATCTGGATGCAGACCCCACGGTTGGAGACCCGGCTGTTTTGCCCTGACCAATGTATATTCAATAACTGGCTGTCTGTACCTATTGTATCCCTGACTACGTCTGCCTCTGACGCTGCAGAACTCCCTGATACTTGCTGCAGTATACCTGTATTGTGTTCCTTTGTGCTACACCTTGTCGTTGCCATAAATTTTGTTATGTGTGATACGCGGGGGAGGGGTAAGAGGGAGGGGGGAAAGGTCCGTTTCGTATTCTTAAATGTGCAGCACAGGTGTCTCTCCCATGTTTTTCATTGATAACTGGCCGTTACTAATCTGTTTGCTTATCAACTATCTTGTTGACAGTTGGTATCCTTATATTGAAGAACAGTACACAATATCTGTTCACTATGGCTATGTCACCTCTACCTGGGTGTGACCAGGGTGTGTTGTCGTTAAATGAGTACCTGTTTGCCTTCGTATTCTGATCATGATTGAATACTTCTGTTTTGGAAATAATAAAAACATATTTAAAAAAAAAAAAAACGTAGGTGGTCAAATTCAGTGTCGATCTGGCCCAGCAAGGACCAGGAGACTCACCACAGCAAGGGGGAGTCAGGGCAGGCCTGGAGCAATCAGGGGAGCCCAAATAAAGCAAAGTTGACCCTCAAGTGGACCCACAGGCCGAAGGCACAGGAGTCGCGAGGGGACCTCAGGCGGTTTCACAGGATACCAACTAGCAGGGCACAGAGTGCGAGGAAGCCGGAGTCCTTCTCAGGAAAGATGCGCTGGGGTCAGGGCTACAAATGGCCCAATGCACGGAATTGTTGCACGACAACATGCATGTGCAGCTGCAAATAAACACGGTGCACAGGGGTACGGGTATATGGTCCCCAAGAGGGATATCCGCCTCAAACTCAGTGAGAGGGCAGCTCAACCTTGGAGACCTTCAGAAACCCACCTCCTGTGTTGCTGGAGCCTTTGGAGTCCGCAGGAGCTCAGGGTCAGCAAACCGGGCAGATGCGTTACGGTGCCTGCGTTTGCAGGGGAGTGACTCCTTCACGCCAAGGGAGATTCTTCTGTTGTCTTGGAGGTCCACAGGGTCCTGCACGGAGCCTGTATGGATCACGGACAGTGGCAAGACTGGGGACGGCAAGGGAAGACGAAGTCGAGCCCAAGGGAGGCCCAACGAAGTCCAGACGGTCGAAGTGTAGTGGTATCTTCTTGCAGATTCTTGTCCACGTAAATCTAATGTCCTGTAGACAGGTAACCCATTTTATACCCACGGGAAAGGGTTGGACAGATTCTAGGGATCCTCCTAGGGGAGGGACAGGACAGGGGGGTGGCTACACCCATGTCCTTTGTCCAGTTTCGCGCCAGAGCAGGAGCAGATGGCTCCCAGAACTGGTCTGAACGGGACTATGCACAGGGTCACCAAGTGTGCCCCTCGTGCAGACTTTCTGGCACTGAGACAGTGCACCCACCCAGCCCCAATCCACTAAATCCTGTCTGGGAGGTGGTAACACCTCCCTGTGACAGGATGCCTACTGTGCTGCCTTCCCCTGCTCGAGCTTGGATCAGCAGCAGGAGGGCAGACTCGTGTCTGTGGCTGGCAGCATCCATTTTGTGCTGTTAGGCTCGAGAAAGTTGGTACCGGTAGACTTAGGTACCCCCAGAACCTCGGTTCTGAGGGGAGGAATCATACCTCCCACACCAGTTACTGGTGTGGGAGGTATGATTCCAAGGTGTTTGACACCAAACACGACATACTTCGTTGCAGTCGTTTTTGAGATAGCATTTACCGCGAGGTTATAATGCACCTCTACCTATATGTCTGGTAGTATCACGTACAGCCCGGGAGAATAGTCTCCGAACACTGCAGAGGGGCCCTGCTCATGCAGGAGCACCCTCTCACGCAAAACCCAGCACCCTGCCTTCAGGATTGTTAAGGCCTGCTATAGGGGTAACTTAAAAGTTTTACGTGTAGTGATATATATAGATATAGTGAACCTATATCTTAAGTAAGTGGTGCAATCACCAACTTACACAGGCTGCAGTAGCAGACCTGAGGTTCCATTTTGCATGGCCTCTCGGGTGGCATAATACATGCTTCAGTCCATGGGAGGCCTCTGGGGTACCTATGCCCTGGGTACATGGGTACCATATACTAGGGACTTATAAGGGTACCCCAGTATCCAATCTGGAGTGTACCAAAGTACATATGTTGCAATTTAAGGGAGAAAGCAGATAGGCTGGGGTCCTGAATAGCAGGATCCCAGCCAGACTAGTCAAAACAGTGGGTGCAAAAAGCAAAAAGTGGGGGTAACCATAAGAAGCAGATCCTACTTTCCTACAGTACACATGGGAGGAACATAAGGTTCCGAATCAATATCTTTATTAGTATTGTAAGTGACTTGACCTAACTTGTGACACTGAGAATTATCTTCAGTAATACAGACAATAGTGTTTTGAAATGTTGGTTCATTAATCACTTCATCTTCAATTTCTACATCAGCAATACTAGCAACTCTCCTGTTGGTTTGACATAGCGCTCCAAAATGACCTACTTTTTTACATTTGTAGCATTCTTTACCTCTTGCTGGGCAATGTTTAAACTGGAATGAATGTGATTTAGAACCACAACGAGTGCAAAATAATTTCCCTGAATTTGGAAATTGTTTATTAAAAGTAACGTATGATGTAGTGGGCTTACCAGGTTTAGTTCTAAAATTACCAGGTTTAACATTGGAATCTTTCAAACTAACAGCTGCTACACCTGAAGATAGATTGTCTACATTAATAGTATTGAATGAAGAAATAGACCGTTCAACACTTTTGGCAATTTCAATAGCCTCTTGTAATGAAGGATTGCGTTGTCTTAGAAGTTGCTCTTGAATTTTTTTATTAGAGCAACGAATGATTAGTTGGTCTCGAATATATTTATCTACCTGAGCCCCAAAGTCACACTCTGCCGCTAGCACTCTTAAACATTCAACATAAGCATCAACCGATTAATTAATTAATTGGTGTCTGGTATAGAAATTATATCTCTCCATGACAATATGCGGTTGTTCAGTGAATCTTTTCTTAAGTCTATCTATTTCTTCTGTGAAGCTGTCATAATCACCACTCTCCATTCCTACTGGTGTTGGTGAAGGAGGTAAATGTTCAAAAACATCTTCAGCATGACCTCCCAACATATTTAAAAGCAACGCTTTTTTTCTCTTCGCATTAAAACTATCACCATTAATGGCTAATAAGTAATTATTAAATTGTCTATACCACTTCTCCCATTTCATGCTAGGTTGATTGGGACCAGAATAAAAGGGGGGAGGAGGAGGGTTACCACAAACAGTGCTCATTGTAAGGTAAGTATGAATAAAAGAGACAACAATTTACTGTGAAGTGAAAGAGACTAATAAAGTATACAAAGGAAAGAAGAAAACAGTAAAAATGAGCAATAAATAAAGAGTAGGGTGTTCGTGTCACCGAAGCACGCAGAGAAGAAATGGTTAAAAAGATGTGCGTGTCACCGAGACACGCAGCCTAGGATACGAACCAACATCCAATTGAAGATTGCATAGAAGTGATGATGCAGCACGTATGCGTGAGACGTAGTGAAGACAAAGTCAGGAAGACGTGCACGGAATCGAGCAGGCAGAAGGAAATCAGCGTGACGTGCGTCTGGCAGGAACGTTGAGAGAATCGTTGAAAGTAAGCAGCGCGGACTCTTCCCGAGCAAAACTTGCGCACGTGCAGGTTGACGGCTTGATACAGTCCAAATCTTCAGAATTGAAGAAAAACAGCCTTGCGTTTCAGGAACAGAGGCAGCGGTGCGCAATCAAAGCTACACAAGGGCATGTGCGCAACAATCATAAGAGCAGAAAACCACTCGGCAAGATGGGTTACGTCAACGCACACTCTCTCCCAGGATAGACGAGCAAAGTAATCTCGAAGAAATTCCTCCAACGACGACCTTTGAATATTGTCAGGAAAGGCCAGCAAAATCAACGGCAAGGAAGAAAATCCCAAGAAAGGTGCGCATGTGGATGCTCCAGCAGATATAGCAACGTCTTGAAGCAGGTAGGAAAATCCTAATCGTCGCCAATATGTAATAAGACGATAAATCCACAGAGACTCTTTTGAAGTTGACGAGTAGTTTATTGGAGCATCCACCTCCTGAAGAGCAGCAGTGTAACTGAGTTAGAACTGCTCTTCAGAACGTGGAACAATAACAACATATTCAAATGATACAGACATAGCATTGTAAGAACAACCATGGTAATGGAATACAGAAAAGAAAACATTCTACTATCACAGTGCCAAGCCATGCCCCCACTCAAAGACATTATTAAAATTCATGACAGTACACGGGCTGTGGAGGGCGTTAGAAACTGTAACCAAGACCTTGCTGCCATAGTAAATATCGGCTGGACTCGTTGAAGAAATTCACATGCAGGGACTCGTTGAAGAAATTCACATGCAGGCGCATTCGATGAAAACAAAATGTTTTTTTATATGAATTGCACGTTTGTGTATTTTTATATATAGTTATTGTATTTTATGTATTGTATTCTGTCCTTCTATGGTTGGAAAAATCGAATAAAGCTGATGATGAAAACAGAAGGCGCCACGACTTGAGCACGGGAGGTTCCAAGATGTATGTTTTAAAAAAAGTAAAGCACGCGGTTTGGTATTTGCGGCCACGCTCGGTATAAAACGCCCCACTTTAGTACCTCACAGGTGATATTTCTAACTAAATATACGTTGAAGTGCAGTGCGATTAAGAAGGAGTGCGTTTTAGGCGAAGCCACTAGATGACATGCGCAAAGTGCTTGTTTAGGTAAGGCGCACGCGCAAGACAATTTGACCTGCAGACGAGGTGACAGAGAAATTCAGCGCGCTTAATACGATGGCTTGATGTCGGCGCAGTGACGTCAGAGTTGGTGGACGCTGTTTGTTGTGCTTCGGGCCTAAAGATGGCAGCCCGCGGTGGACCCGCAGCTTCATCCGCGCTGGGTGCTGCACCTTCCCACTTTTCAGCTCTCTTGCTTCAGTTTACGGCAATTACAGGTGAGCCAATGATTGCGGGGGAACCTACACGTGAAACTGGGAGCGGGACGCAGGTGAACAATAGTCTTTTAGAGGAAAAGTATTAATTGAACCCCTAAATAATGAGGGAAACGCGAGCCACGCGGAGAAGCGATGGAGGTGGAGTCCTATTCCTGCCAGGAAGGAACGGAGAAACATCTGGAGTGTCAACAAAGTGGAGGGAGTTTGGGAGAAACTGTTTGTGTTTAGGGGCTAATTGGAAGGTTGTTCTTTGGGGAGAAGAGCAACATTTGGTAGGGAGAGGACAGCAGTGAATTTACCCCTGAGGAACTTAATATTTATCTACGGCTAAGTTGGCTTTCTTGCCAATGTCTCGGTTCGAGTGCTACAACCCCTGAAATTCCAATGTCTTACAAAACCTAACATTTGCTTTCCAAAATGTGTAGACATTACAAATAGTATTCTTATTACGTATACGTGTCTATATTTCTTTGTAGTGCTCGCATTGTAACATTCTAGCTCCTCATTTTGTCACACCACTATGCAGTGGCTTGGAACAATTTTCAGAGTTCGGGGACTATGTGGTAGGGTTTCTGCCATTCACAGTGGGCACACTTTCCCTTGAAATTGTCTCCTGGGGTGTCCACTAAATTTGCATCAGACTTGTAGTTTCAGTGCAAAGCTTACCCGGCACAGAATCAGTAATGTGTGGAAATCAGGATTCACTGCATATTGTTTGCGCATCACCAAAGTAAAGTGTCCTGCTCTGTTCGTATTAAAATCGTTGTTTTCCCCCAAACTTCTAAATAACAAAAACATGCCTAATTTTTACTTTCCTTGCTACTGATATTTTGAAATATGTGTTTAGTTAATTTACAGGCATTTACATTTGTTGTTACAAAACGTTTGACATCTTACAGCCTTTCCCTTCATGCCCCCTGGACCACAGCAAGATTGCCAGTTGGTTCACGTTTTAAATTTCCCTCACCATGCAGTTGGAGAAAGGAAAAAAAAGTAAACCGCAAATTATATGTTAAAAGAATAAGTAGCTGCTTGTCAGAAGACTATGCCTGACATTTGACCTCCTTGTTTCTAAACACAGCATATGCATTAAGATAAAAAGTATTTGTAAAGGCCTCTTTATTGCTCATTCTCCTCCCGACCTTCTGCAATTTACTTGGGGGGGGGGGTGCTGCAGTACCTGCTGCACACCTTCTTCCAGTGCCCATTAAACTGATCCAGCGCGATATTAGCAAACAGCATTCATACACCAGATACTCACTTGGGCCCATACATTCATACTACGCTATTACTTACGCTGGGGTTTTAACAGTTGTTACTCTTATCAAAAAATCCCTGCTACCAATTACCTTCTGATTGAAGAGTAATGACTTACCAATGAATCCTTTGCTAATTGGGAAGTTTAAAATGAGTGACATTCATTACAATACATAATCCTGAAATAACCACTGAGTCAGGAAGTTTTAAAATATTTATCTAAAATTTTTAGCAGAGTAAATTACAGAAAACACATGGTACTTAATCAAATACCCAAGATGAAGCATAGAATAATTATTGCTAATAAATGACGGTGTTTAAGGAAAAGGAGAGAATAGCGACAGCAGCGCAACTAAAGGTTGCATTATATTTACCTAAGCACGAGAACCAAACCCCTTAGCCAAGGAGTTGGAAAGAATGGGACCCAGGAAGGATGAAGAGCAAAGAATTCCTCCAGGATCAGGACAGGACCGGTGACCTCTCTACAACGACGCCTGCGTCGTTCCCCTCTCTGATACTCTGCTTCTCCTCGATTCTCCCGTGCCTTCCTTCTAATGGACTCCACCGCCCCCTCCTCAGGACCTCTTCAGGACAGGGATTCAGTCAGCAACCGATCAGCTTGGCAGTCTGGAGCTAAGAGCGCTCTGACAGCATGGACACCTGTTCTCTGCAGCATTCCCTTCCCTTCTCTAACTAATTAACTAATGCTATATTCTATTATACCCTTCTACACCCATGTACCTCCCCTTAATGTTGCTAAAATATGGGGCCACTACTTCTGATTGGACAGGGGGTGGATTCTCGTACCATATTGATTTGGCTTAAATTGTAAAGCCTATTGTTTCTACAATCCCACCCATTCAATTTAATACATTTGCTTTATTTCCCACCCGTCTCCCGACAAAATTGACAATTTATTCATATAAAATGTTGCATTTGACAAGAACATCTTGGTATGTAGTGGTGCAGCCAACAGGTTATGGCCTTGGGTGATGTCCAAGTTGACTTCATCTTTTTCTATCTGGTCTGCCACTCCAGGGCGCATGTGCGGAATCTTTGTCACACGAGCTTTCAGTGCATCAAACCCAGGCCCAAGTTTACGAACTAATAAAAGTCAAAGAAGCAAATATTAAAATCACAAAATAAAATGTTTCACTGTATTGCCCACCTTTTTCTACTCTATTCCCATTTAATGATAATACTGTCCCGCGTTAGTAGCGTTAAGAAAACGACAAATTAATAATGACATGAGAGCAAGCTGAAGCATGTGAAAACATCAAGCAGCCATTTTAATACACGCGCAGAAGCAGAAATTTCCCACCAAGCAAAGAGACGTCACACCATGTGATATGGTTGTGACATGCGCAGTGATATTCCCGCGCTTTAGCGGCCATTTTAGATTACAGACCAGCGTTATTCATTAGTACAACACATAGGCAAGCATCCTTTCTATTCATGTCGTGTATGCAAAGGTTAGTATAAACAATACAAGTTTAATAAATTAATACTATGAGGAGGATTGTATTCAAGCAAGTTTCGTTTATGAAACCTTGCTCCATCAATCCCCTCTCTGATGGCGTATCTGAGCCATCAAAATACTACCGACAATCAGATGCCAACTTCTAGCAAATTACTTCGTTCTCATTCTTACACTTTCCATTTTTGCCATCCCCTTTCAATTTCTTGTATAATTCACTTCTCCAATCTTCAAGTTCTATTTCTTCAAATTTTCGCTTCTTTCCTCTACCTGTTACTTTATATGTTCCACTCTTTCTACAACATTTGCACCATATTGTTATTGCCAAGATTATTATTGCTATCCCTACTAAGGGTACTAATATTTGACCTATAAGTCCTTTTCCTACATTAGCAAACCAGGTGCCAATTGACGCAATACTATTTGTCAATCTTTCCCATACACTATCAACTTCCAGTGGTTTAAGTTCCTTCTCAAGTTTAGTTATATTCTGTATATACGTTCCAATTTCTGCACTCTTATCAGGAATATAAGTGCAACAATGTTTCGTCTTCAATAATTTACAGACTCCGCCCTCTTTTGCTAATATAATATCAAGAGCAAGTCGATTTTGCATAACCATAGATCTAATCGCAACCATTTCCGCATTAATCATTAGAAAACCTCCAGCAGTATCCGTTGATAAACGATCAACCACTGTAGACAATTTGCATATTTTCCTTGAGTTCAGAATAATTCCCACTGAAGGTATCAATGCACCAAATATATCACCTATAATTTCAGAAAAACTAGCTCTTTTACTACGTATTAATTCACTATTGTTTTCGTTGCTCCCAGTGTTTCTTTTTACGTGGTATATCTTTGGAAATACTATTCCAAAATAACAACTACCATACCACCGTGCAGGAAGCCTAAAGTAAGCCTTATTCCCACACACATAATAGATTCCAGGAAAAACTGAATCTGTTCCTCCTTTGAGTCCCCAACCTCCAAGAATTAAGAAATTGTGTTCACATTCACTGGTACCGATGAAAACATTGTTATAATCAGTTTTTACTCTATGAAGACAAATTTTCCCTGTCTTTACAAAATCCAGAGCCATAGCAGCTTGAGCCTTGCCAGGTGTGTAACTCCCTTCTTTCTCTGCCCAAGGTGGTAAATGAGCCTTATGCTCAGAAGCTTTCTTTTGAAAATCTTGTCTTCTATCTTCTACTAAATTCAAAAATATCTTTTCTTCTTCAAGTAAAGAACATGTTAGATTGTGTCTATGTGTTATGTCTATTGATTTCATTGTTAAGAAAAATTCTCCCATAAACTGTGCGTCTTGACTACTAAGCACTGGGTTCATACTCTTGCGAATCGGAACCTCAGAAAATATCACATCTAGGTTTGAATAATAATACTGAAGTCTCCCTGTTCTATAAAATAAACTAGACAAAACACTACATGATATGCCATATGTCAATGGTAAGTGATGGTATGTTAATCCTTCTGCTACTGATTCAGGTAACTTCATACAGACATAACAGTTACTAACTTCCATTGTGTCTACATATTGAAACAATAACTTTGTGAAAACGTTTAAACTAGTATCGTTATCAGTTATTTCATGATGAATTTCTGGTTCATTCTCTGCCATTAGTTCTACTCTATTGCCCTTCATGTTTGCTGTCCTCTCCTTAGTTTCATTATTAATCTTCTTATCTATTATCATAGGGTAAGGAACTGCTACAATCAGGACTAACCATACTATAAGCACCATTACTAGACTACATATGCATATTGCACAGCATCTTCTACAACATCTCTGTTTTGGTCTCCCAGCAACTCTATCTTCAGGCATTTTCGACAAGGAAGAGCGCTCTTCTTATCTATTTCCTCTTCTTCTTTATATGATTCAATTGCTTAGTCAAGGTGGTCTTGTTTCTTTTCGTACGTTAGTTCTGCACTTGTTCCTTCGTCACCACTGTCACTTAACTCTGAGCTTTCGAAATCTTCAAGAATGATGTAAGTCCAGTCAGGACCCTTGAATTTGTTATTCACAAGTTTCAGTCTTTTACTTCTTCTTTTCTCAGTTTTATGTTCTTGTTCAGTTTGACTTGTCACTTCATTCACTTGATCTGGATTTTCACTTCTGGTTGTTATGTGGTACTTTACTCTTTTAATGACACTCGGCCAATGATCTCCTTTTCTTGTTTTCTTTGTTTGCACTGTTTATCTTCGTTTTCAGAAATCTTTTTAATTTCACTGCTTAGCACTGTTTCGTGTTCTGCAATTACTGTGTTTCTTGTTTGTTCCTTTTCAGGTCTGATTGGTTTCTCTGTAACCGCTCCGCTGTGAGTTTCCAATAACTGACCTTATTCTTTATTTATTTCTTCAAGTTCATGTTTTTCAAGGTTTTCTTCTTCTGTGCACTCTTCTTGATCTAACTTGTTCTGATCAGGGCTTATTGCACTGTGAACTTCTGCAGCCTGACCGGATTCTTCTAAACCTGTCTGTCCCTGCTCAAAATCTATCAGATCTTCATTGCTTTGAGCCCAGTTTTCTTTCCCTATCTGATCTTGTTCAGGTTCTCTTATTGTCTCTTGTTCTTGTCCCTGAACTGGTTCTTCTTCACCTATCTGATCTTCTTCAATTTCTTCCAAATTTGTTTGACTTCTTGTTCTGTGGTAAACTTCGGAAACTCCTACCACCGGTATCCAGTCCTGACTTGTGCTCGGTTGTTCTTCTTCAGCTTCTCTTGAATCTCGAGCCTGAGATTCCTCAGCTGGGCAACCTTCAGCTTCCTCAGTGATTGATGCTGTCTGAGGATTTTCTTCTTCAGGATCTGGTACTCTTTTGGTGTGGCTTACGTGAATCCAATTAGGAAATCTTGCACACTTCACTGCTGTGTTGGTTGTTAGTATGACTTGACAAGGACTGCTCCATCTGGGTGATAGACACGTTTCTCTGGTGTGATTCTTCACTACCACCCAGTCACCAGGATTCAGATCATGTTCCTGTTCAGGCTGCCTGGAAACTGCGTCTTCTCCAACCTGGTGAGAGACAGAACGCACTAGGTCAGCCAGTCATTTACAATAGTCCAGAACCATATCATCAGATATATTCACCAGTTTGTTTGTGGGAACATGTGTTTGTCTCATTGCTCTTCCCATCATTTTTTCATGGGGGCTCAATCCTGTGTTTCTGTCAGGTATGCTTCTGAGTCCCATTAGAACAAGTGGCAATGCGTCTGGCCATTCTAATGATGTTGATGCACACATTTTTCCCAATCTTGACTTTATAGTGCCATTCAATTGTTCAACCACTCCAGAAGCCTCTGGACGATATGCACAGTGCAGTTTCTGTTTGATTTGGAATGCTTCACAGATTATTTGGATCACTTCACTGTTAAAATGTTTTCCTCTATCCGATTCCAAAGTTACTGGGAAACCAAACCTAGGAATGAGTTCTCGTAGCAACAGTTTTGCGACTGTAATGCTATCATTTCTCCTGGTAGGGTAAGCCTCCACCCACTTTGAAAACAGACATACTATGACCAGTACATATTTCAGCCCTCTGCATGGTGGTAACTGTATAAAGTCGAACTGGAGTCTTCTAAAAGGACCCTCTGCCTTTCCAATTTTTCCAAACCCAATTATTGTCTTCCTCCCGGGATTGTGCATCTGGCAAGTTAAACACCTTTGGCAAAGACTCTCTGCAACAGCCCTGAATTTAGGATTATACCAGTTTTGTCTGAAGAGCCTAATAATTGCATCTCTCCCTATGTGTGTGTCTCCATGATACATTCTGGCCATTTGTGAGAGTAGACAATCTGGCATGACTGTTCTGCCATCAGCACTGATCCACACTTCATCATCTCTGTCTCTGGGAACAACCTACTTTGATCCACAAATTCTTTTCACTTTCATCCACTTTATCTTGCAGTCTTTTAACATCATTCCATGTTTCAGGCGGCATGTACAGCATAAGTTGGCAGCTGATTCCCATTCTTTCCACCCTCTTATTGACTGACAATCTATTTTTGGCACAATGTTGAGCCACCAGATCTGCGTATCTGTTGCCGACTACCACCCAGTCATCTCCTGACTGATGTGCGGCACATTTCACCAAAGCCAATTCTTTTGGTGATTGTATTGCTTCCAGCAATTCCTTTACAAACTGTCCATTTTTAATGGGGGATCCTGAAGAAGTCAGGAAATCCTCTGCATCCATAGTTGGCCAAAATCATGCACAACCCCGTAACCATATTGGCTATCTGTAAATATAGTTACTTTTTGATTCCTCCCAATTTTGCAGGCTTTTATCAATGCAATCAATTCAGCTACTTGTGCAGATTTGACTCCTGGTAAATAAGATGCTTCAACTATTCCAGTTAATTCACATACCGCATAGGCAGCAGTTAGTTTACCGTCTTCATGTCTTTGACATGAACCATCCACAAATAGCTCCCTGTCTGGCTTTTTAAGAGGCTGTTCCTCAATATCTGGGCATGGTTTTGTGCATAATTCTGTAATCTGTAAACAATCATGTTCATCTTCTTCGTCATCTTTAATTCTCTCATGATATGGGTCTGGCAGTAAGGTTGCTGGATTTATTATAGTACACCTTACCATGGTCACATTTTCAGCACCCATTATTATTTTTTCATATTTAGTCAGCTGACTGGGAGTAAGATGCTGAGTTCGTGTTCTTGTCAACAGAATCACAACCGCATGTGAAACATACACCTTTACAGGATGTCCCATCACAATTGACTCACTTTGTTCAATTCTCAAACAAGTAGCTGCCACTGCTTTTAAGCATCCTGGCAACGCGGCTGCTACTGGGTCCAATGTAGCAGAAAAATATGCTATAGGACGTCTGTCTAATCCGTGCCTTTGAGTTAGGACAGAAAGTGCACAATTTTCTCTTTCATGACAGAATAATGCGAATTCTCTTTTATAATCTGGCATGCCTAGGGCTGGTGCTGAGCACAAAGCATTTCTCAATTTTACAAAAGCTCTTACACTCTCATCATCCCATTCAACAGGATCCTTTGCTTTCTTTTTCGTCATGTTAATTAAAGATTTAGCTAGTAGGGAAAATCCTGGTATCCATTGCCTACCGTAACCTACTATTCCTAGGAACATTCTTACTTGTCTTTGGGTTACAGGCATTTGCATTTTCTTTATTAATTTTACTCTTTCAGAGGTTACTCTTCTTTTTCCCCTCTCAATTTGGTGTCCCAGATACTTAACATCTGTTGTACAAAACTGCAACTTTTCAGGTGAGACTTTATGCCCTTCTTCTGCCAAAAGATTTAATAATGCTATGGAATCAACAACACAGTCCTCTCTGGTGTTCGATGCCACCAATAAGTCGTCGATATACTGCACTAGGACTGAGCTTCCTGGCATCACTAATTTTTCAAGGCACTTTTTCAATATCTGATTGAAAATGGAAGGACTTTCTGTGTACCCCTGAGGAACACGATTCCATACATAGACTTTGTTTTCAAATTTAAATGAGAAAAGATACTGGCTATCTGGATGCAATGGTATTGAAAAGAACGCTTGACAGAGATCGATTACTGTGAACCATCCTGCACTCCACGGAATCTGGTATAGGATTACTGCAGGATTTGGTACTATGGGACAACATGGTTCTACAATCTTATTTATTTTCCTCAGGTCCTGAACAATCCTATATTTTCCACTAGGTTTCTTTAATCCCATTATTGGTGAATTACATGGGCTACTCATTACTTCTTTTAGTATGTTTTGTTCAACCATTCGATCGATTTCTTCAATGACTCCTGCTTTTACTTCTGCACTCATTCTGTACTGTCTGGTATTTGGGAAAATTGCGCCTTCCTTTACAGTAATTTTAACTGGGTCTATTTTAGCCATAAATCCTACTTCTTTCCCTGTAAAATCCCAAACTATGGGGTTTACTGTGCCTTTTAATTCTTCTGGCAACTCGTCTTTTGTTATTAATGAAAACATCTCATCTACTTCTGTACCCTGTTTTGCAATCATAATTTTATATACATGGTCTTCATCTGGTGTCTGAACTGCCACACCGTCCGGTGTGCAGAAAATTGTACAATTCATCTTGCACAACAAATCCCTACCTAATAAGTTTACTGGACTAGAATCACACACTACAAATTGATGCATTTCTCTGAAATTTCCGATTTTAACTTCCATGGGTTCAGTAAGAGGTGTTCTAATCCGCTGATTAGCTATCCCCACTACTTGGATATTTTCACCAGAGAGAGGAAGGTCGGGAATGTCTGCTGTTCTTACAGTAGACCGGGTAGCACCAGTGTCCAAAAGAAAAGTAATATCATTACCTTTCACATTTCCTTCAACATATGGACCTGACTGGTCTACCGGTAGGGATGCGCCAAGTACGCACTCCTTCTCCCCCTCTCCTAGGCACCGTCATGAACTGTTTTGACAGAAATCGTCCTGAAAAAGAAACTGTGATGTTATATAATCATTCTTACCACTTCCTCCTTGATATCCGATGTCTGTACCATGCTTTGCTCTGCTTACATTACCCTGAATAGGTACAGGTGGCAACTGACTCTGAGGGTTTACACCCTGCTGTGAGCCATTCTGCGTCTGTGGATTTAAATTTTGATTTGGGCCATTATTATTCCGGATCTTTTTACATTCATCCTTCCAATGCCCCAATTATCCGCATCCATGACAAGGACATTTCTTTTTAGCTTCTTCTCTACTCATTCGTCCTCTAAATTTTCCACCATTCCCAGTATCCCCATTCGTTCCAGAATCTTTTCCTGGATTTTCACTTGGATTTTCCAAATTTATTCCCTGTTTCTCAGCCATTTTCACCTGAGCCCACATCACTTTTTCCTGCAATTTCTTGTGTCTATCCTCAATATCGTCTCCACAATATTTTGCATATTTCAAAATCTCATCAATGGGCTTTCCCTGCCAATACAGCATGTGTTGTTTAATCATCTGACAAATCTCTGGCTTCAAACCGTAAACAAATCGATACACAAACTGACTCATGTTTTTGCCTCCAATGTCCTCAAATCCACTATACTGTTTAAATACCTGCAATAAACGCTCATAGTAGGAATGCACCGATTCATTAGCTTCTTGGGTAGTTCGATCTATTTTTACCCAATCTTTCTTTCGGGGGTATTTTCCCTTTCAGGTAAGTTATCACCTGCTGATACTTTTTCATCACATCATTTGACGGGGCACCTGTTTTCGGATCTCTAGGATATTCATCACTTGGCCAATCCACTGTGATTTTGCAATCTGTCCATAAATCGGCAGGTACCACTATATCAAACAACCCATCCAAATCCTTCAACAGTACCTTCGACACCTTCACAAACCTGTCAACCTGCTTGTACCATTCAATTGGTTTTTCTCTCAACTTTGGAAAATCATTCGTAAATGACAAAATATCCTGTCTGCTCCATGGGACATGTACATATCCTCCTCCTGAAACATCTCCCATGGGATACATTTGATCTGCTTTCCCTGTTTCCTTCATCACATATTCAGATGCTGTTCTACTTGTTCGTGCTTCTTCCTTTTTCTTGGCCCAACTAGTTCTCCATTTATCTAGGTCTCCCCATTTTTGCAAAACTAACATTAATTCTCTTATTTGCAATCTTCTTCCAGAGGCATTCATATTTTCTAAATCTTTGTCTGAAAATTCTGCTCTATAAGGTTTCTGTAGTACTTTTGATCTCCCTATTTCTATTCCCATCTGTAGTGCTAAATTGGATAATTTTTCATGGAATAACCTTACATTTCTGGTAATACTCCTGCATAGGAACAATAATTCTTCATCATCATAGGTATTTAAGCGTTCTAGTCCTACATTTCCTGCTATTATTTCTTCTAATTCGACTTTCAATTTATGAATGTCCATTATTTTCGGAGGTGTGCACTGTTTAACTGACCCTTGTACCCATTTTTCTAAATCTTCAGGTGTTACTATGGTGGCACTTTTTGCTCCCGATGAAGTTATTAAACTTGCATCTTTTGAACCTCCAGGTACATCTTTTCTGGGAGTGCTATTTACAGTACCTCGAATAGGCAAGTCCATGAGTGATATTGTGGATTCACAGTCACTAAATTGATCCTCAATTATAACTGGAGCTTCAGGTTTGGGATTATTCACAGGAGTAGGTGCAAGTATCGGTGGAGGACAGTTTCCCTGAGTACCATATAATGGAACTACTGGTCCAATTGTTACAGGTATGGTCAATGAATCAGGATGTACTTTTATCTGAGTTATTTTCTGTATTAATTCTGTTCTGGTCTTTTCTAGGGCTTCTTTTTCTTTGTCATTAAGTATTCTACTCGGGGTGAATTCATGCATTACCTGTGGTACTAATGGAGTTTTTATCGGTGGTGCACTTGTGGTGCATCCACTTGTTCCTTCCTGATATGGTGGAGGATTTCTTAACATTTCCTCAAATTCATCTTCAGTCATTTCTCATTAAATGTTTTGTCTTTTATGTGCATTTACTTCCTAATTTCTCCTCTGCTGTGAACAATGGATATAATCCTTCTGTAATCATTGCCCTTCTCCATTGTTTCATCTGACCGTTCCTAGACTCATGTAGGTATCTGGGAAAAAATCCTGGATAACCCCTATTACTCCTAGATCGGTCCCGCTCAAATGCCTCGGTTTCCCATTCTTCTAGAGCTTCGTACTGAGTTAATCTAGGTCTGGGTTCTAAGTCATTCATCCTCAATCTCAAGTTTTGCAGAATTCGCCCATTGAACGTGCCATTCTCGGGAAATGCTAGTATTCCATCATTTTTGGTATATTCTATCCAATTCTCCATCCATACACAAGTATGATAACCTCTCTCCATCATCATGAATGAAGCGGGCGTTTTAGCTGGTGGAATAATAATTCCTTCTCTAGTTTTGATTGGTTTGTCCTTTTTAAAATAATTCTTAATCTTTTGTAAAAATGACATTTTTCTCCTTTCTCCGTACATCTTGGGTAAGTACTGATGTATAAAATTATATTCTGAAAAACCTAAATATCTCCTATCCTTACGAATTCCTGTTAAAGTCGGATCGCGTTTTAACATGCAATCCTTATCCACTAAGAATTTCGCTTCTATAATTTTGACCAATCAAATGTCTGCTATCTTTTATTTCCGAGCCAATCCTTGCGCGGCCTTTTGGTGACGTTTCTCTGTCAACCCCTCCTTTACAATCTACTCTTTTCTGTCCTTGCTGGTTTAACCAATCCAAGCGCGGCACCTGTGACGTCAGTACTGCTTCTAACTACTGACCCCACCTCTACAAGAGTCTCTCCACACCCGCTGATTCAACCAATCCCAGCGCGGCGTTTTGTGACGTCAGCTCCCTCTCCGGCAACTGACCCTCCCTTTACAAAAGTTTACGCAAACGTATTTTCTCTACAATTTTTAATTTCAGTAACAACATAAAACATTCGCTATCGTGCCAGTTTCTTCTAAATTCGAAAAAGATAGTTTCTTCCCACACTTAGTAAAACCTTTCCGTTTACTAACATACACTACGAGTAAAGCCCTTCCGTTTACTCTTCATACAAGCTCCAGAAATACCTGTTACTTCTTCAATGTTACCCTTTCTAGGTGATATAACATCAAATTTTCACCAGCGTACCCTTTTGCTATTACTCACACGCATAGAGTCCCTTACGAGTACTGAAAGTCCTGCTTAACTTTTCAGTACTATTTCTACCTGGCAGATAACCTCACTGCAGTATGGCTTCCACTTACCATCCGCTATTCTTTTTACCCTGGGGTATTCTGGACAACACAAAACAAAACTCTAAAATAAGCGGATGTTAGTTCATAAAAATACAAATAAAAATTCTCATTACCCAATTAACAAAGAGTAACCACCCTCTGCTTACCAGAAAACTGATCCAGCGCGATATTAGCAAACAGCATTCATACACCAGATACTCACTTGGGCCCATACATTCATACTACGCTATTACTTACGCTGGGGTTTTAACAGTTGTTACTCTTATCAAAAATCCCTGCTACCAATTACCTTCTGATTGAAGAGTAATGACTTACCAATGAATCCTTTGCTAATTGGGAAGTTTAAAATGAGTGACATTCATTACAATACATAATCCTGAAATAACCACTGAGTCAGGAAGTTTTAAAATATTTATCTAACATTTTTAGCAGAGTAAATACAGAAAAAACATGGTACTTAATCAAATACCCAAGATGAAGCATAGAATAATTATTGCTAATAAATGACGGTGTTTAAGGAAAAGGAGAGAATAGAGACCGCAGCGCAACTAAAGGTTGCATTATATTTACCTAAGCACGAGAACCAAACCCCTTAGCCAAGGAGTTGGAAAGAATGGGACCCAGGAAGGATGAAGAGCAAAGAATTCCTCCAGGATCAGGACAGGACCGGTGACCTCTCTACAACGACGCCTGCGTCGTTCCCCTCTCTGATACTCTGCTTCTCCTCGATTCTCCCGTGCCTTCCTTCTAATGGACTCCACCGCCCCCTCCTCAGGACCTCTTCAGGACAGGGATTCAGTCAGCAACCGATCAGCTTGGCAGTCTGGAGCTAAGAGTGCTCTGACAGCATGGACGCCTGTTCTCTGCAGCATTCCCTTCTCTAACTAATTAACTAATGCTATATTCTATTATACCCTTCTACACCCATGTACCTCCCCTTAATGTTGCTAAAATATGGGGCCACTACTTCTGATTGGACAGGGGTGGATTCTCGTACCATATTGATTTGGCTTAAATTGTAAAGCCTATTGTTTCTACAATCCCACCCATTCAATTTAATACATTTGCTTTATTTCCCACCCGTCTCACGACAAAATTGACAATTTATTCGTATAAAATGTTGCGTTTGACAAGAACATCTTGGTATGTAGTGGTGTCAGCCAACAGGTTATGGCCTTGGGTGATGTCCAAGTTGACTTCATCTTTTTCTATCTGGTCTGCCACTGCAGGGCGCATGTGCGGAATCTTTGTCACACAAGCTTTCAGTGCATCAAACCCAGGCCCAAGTTTACGAACTAATAAAAGTCAAAGAAGCAAATATTAAAATCACAAAATAAAATGTTTCACTGTATTGCCCACCTTTTTCTACTCTATTCCCATTTAATGATAATACTGTCCCACGTTAGTAGCGTTAAGAAAACGACAAATTAATAATGACATGAGAGCAAGCTGAAGCATGTGAAAACATCAAGCAGCCATTTTAATACACACTGCGCAGAAGCAGAAATTTCCCACCAAGCAAAGAGAGACGTCACAACACGTGATATGGTTGAGATATGCGCAGTGATATTCCCGCGCTTTAGCGGCCATTTTAGATTACAGACAAGCGTTATTCATTAGTACAACACATAGGCAAGCATCCTTTCTATTCATGTCGTGTATGCAAAGGTTAGTATAAACAATACAAGTTTAATAAATTAATACTATGAGGAGGATTGTATTCAAGCAAGTTTCGTTTATGAAACCTTGCTCCATCACTGTTTCTTATTTGATCACATTACTCCTAAAGAATATATAGCATACTGCCACTGTACACTTGGATCATAGTGTTATGTCATGAGCTGGTCACTGGCTCAAAGGCAGTGCTGAAAAGGGAGAATAGGATCACTCTGGGATTCCATACAGTGGTGTACAATTCTGATATCCCGGCTTAATAGACCTATATTGTTTTATTTATTTTTATTTTGTCCAGAGGGCAAGGAGGCCTGCCTCAACCCCTGCAGCATAAACCCTTTTACTTCCAGTTTTCAGTACCACAATATGGTTGTGAAAAGAGTATTGCCTGCCGCTTAGGCAGTATTTATATCCATATGTAGAAGATGCTTACATTTGTATATACAAGTCATTAATGGCAAAAGCATTATAGGTCTGTTCATGCGTGCAGATGCACTGGTGGCCGTCTTAGAATAATTTTTCTTAAAGTTTAGGCAAAAGCATGCAGTGATAGTGGCCCATGCTCTGGGATGTTGACATATGGGGGGCCGTCTTGAAATCTTTTGTCATAAAGTACAAGAAAAGCCATTACAAAATGGCCGCACGTGCGTCCGCTGTAATGTGATCAGTGGTATTCCTGCTTTTTTTGCCTAAAGCAGCATCCTCGGGACAGCAGTTTGTAGATGTAAAATTGTTACTTTTGAACCATGTCGTAAATAGTGAGTTATTAACTTTCTCTAAAGTATTTCAGGACTAGAGTTAGAATAGTAAATAAGCTTCCTGGACGGTTTTCCAGAAAATGGTAGTTTTCTCATATTTTAGGACTAGAGTTTGAGTAGTAAATTTAACCTCCCAGTGTCTGCCGCACCCTCTGCTGTCATGAGGGTGTAATTAAATTGCCGGCTTTGTGTTAAGCCATACTGGAATAGATTTTGAAGGCCATTTCAAGATGGACCCTTAGCAGTGCCATTGTGGGATCTGGGGCACTGCAATCAGCTGGTGCGGCTGAGCTGCCGGTTCCTTGCAGAAGTAAATAAAAAGAAATGTTTACGCAAGAAAAGAAGCGAGTTAAGAGACCTTGGCCCAACAGTCATGCAGACAGTCAAAAATAGTGTTTATTTAGCCCATGGTCTTTAAACAACAGAAAAATCAATTTATACAATATTAAATAATACACTGATTCGTTTTACATTAAAATATATTGCCACCTGCACCATAAATACCTAATATCGCAATCCGGAAGAGTGCTCTATAAAATACTTTAAAAGTTACTTCATATGTTAAAGAATAAAAATGTGCCTCAAATACTATGTATACCTAAGAGTGCTACCCCTGGATACCTTAATGTTCATCTTAAAATTGGGATAATTCCCTCACAGTATCCATACATTTCCCCAAGGCACAAATCTCATCCAGTAATCTCATATCAGTTAGAAGAGCAGCTGCTTGCATCCGATCAAGAATACCATACTTTAAAAAGAGTGGCTTTGAAACATTTTTTGTATCGTCCGCACCTTCAGACAGCCCAAAACGATATGCAGACAATCGCATTTGGCTGATAACCGACAAGTGCAGCCCTGTGCATCTATCATTACCATTTCATAACCTTAGTATCTCGTATCTAAGCTTGGGTTTGGGTAATGCCTCTATGTACGGGAACATTTCTTAATTTTGCCATGAGTCGTATAAGAATTGGGTGTATGACTTTCCCCTTAAATACCTCATGTTTTGATCTCTGGTTACCTTTAATGTTCAAGTTTAAAGTTCCCTCTTTGTAGTCTTGATTGCCAGGTCTTGTCTATCTATATGCAGCCCTAGTCTCCTGGATTTTCTCTAACTCTCAATGCAGTTCACTATATGTGATCTAAATTTTAGGTCAAGCCTAGCAGCGCACATGCGCTGCTCTGCCAGGCATGCTGTATCTTTTCTATGCAAAAGACACACAGGAGGACCTTGCTTGGCAGTTAGGGCTGGATCTACTGTGTGTCTTTTGCTTTCTCGCCCCAAGTTCTCCGGGTATGCCCAGACGTGGGTCCCGGGCTCACTGTGCCACTGGATTCAAGCTATCCTGGCTGATGAGGGGGTGAAACCCCGAAACCGGTCCTAGGACGCTTGTTTCCGGTCCAGGGAGGACCTGGCTTGGCAGTTCGGGCTGGACTGTTCCCATGAGGCACAGGGTCAAGACTGATTTGCATATGGCCAGGTCTAAACTGGGGTTGCATGGTGAGCAAAAGAATGATAGATTTAACCCAGATCTCTTGACTGGGGGAGAATGTTTTGATTTGATCTGCATTCCGTCCATCTACTGTGTGTCTTTTATATCTTTTCTATGGGCATTGATCATGCCCCTCACTCCCCATTGGTTCCTTTATGTGCTTGTCTAAATTCCCTTCCTTTGTGTGGCTAATTTTCACATTTGACCCTCCTTTCAGTGGGTGGTTCCTGTCCCTGGCGACTGGCCCTGTTACTTGGATTACTTGCCTTCTGACCATTTAAGTAGGTTTGATGCGCTTCTTTTTGTTTTCCCTCGTCTTGCGGTGCCGTGGGCCCCCACCCACCCACCTCCCGCCCGTCAACACACATATTGAATTCATTAATGATATGTGGTACATGTCCCACGCACTGCGGCTTAGAAAGAATCTCTGTTTAATAACACAAAGTGCTCCTCCCTTTCCCAGTGGGTCAGTTGCGGGGCAGGGCTAGTGGCGGGGGCTCTCAGCCATATCTTGGTCGTATATTTCTGAAATCACCCACCAGATATTGCAACGTAACGCGGGGCAGTATACACTTATAATGTCCCTTCTCCGCATTGCTTTCTTGCTCCGATCATTTGGCTCCAACACTGATCCTACAAATGCTATTGTCCTGCCGATATGTTATGCTTGTTGATTTTATGTTATTGGTTTTGCAATTGTTATTTCACTTCAATACATCACGCCCGATATATATTTGGTATTCGTTGCTGGCACATAACTATGTAACATGCTAGGCTCTGCCCATACTCTTCGTGTTTACTTCCCGCCAACACTTGCAGATTATATGTACAGCGTCATTTCAAATAGACTCTCCTTCCCTCACTTTACCACAGTGTAACATTTTTATCGTTGTATTGTATTCATGTCCCTGTATCTATTTTTATTTTATATGAAACACATGTAACTGCTTTGATTTAATTTCTGTGCACAGCCGTTATGTATGTGTGCTTACCCATGTAAGGGTATTTACCCCATGTGTAATTCCTGTAATCTCTACTTCTAACTATGTGAAGCACTCGGATGCCCTCAGGTCAAGTTTGCGCTATATAAAACTCTATAAAATAAAATATATATTTGTGGTATGTTAATTTATGGTGTCGTTTTTGGGCAACTAATGCCAAAGCGCCCGTTAATGTAGCCTTTCTCAATGCAACCATATGATTGGGTAGGGCACAGCATTATTTTGAAGTTACATGCTTCATTCGTGGTCCCTTTTGATGCATTGTTTGATTTGCAGCGTTCTTCAGGTTTCACAGTTTAATACGTATAAACGTCTCTGTTCAAGTGCCTTGTGCACATTACGTTTCTATTCATCCTTCATCACTTAAAGGAAATATGTGCTGTAATAGTGACGTAGTGACAATTGTACTGCCAAATGAATATTTTGGTGATGATCTAGTGCGGTGTGTATATATATATACACACACACACGCCTCCCACACCCCGCGCGTAGGGCTATGAAACGGTGTTGTTCACAGTAGGGTGAAGCTTCTGTCTCTTATTTATCAAGTTACGTTTTATGATCAAGTGTTAACTTTCCTCACAAGAAGTTTCTAGCAGTGTAGGGGGGGAGGAGCAGATGAGGGCTGTGTCCTGTCGCAATACTAACACGCTGCGATGGGCAGGGTACACACTTATATGGTCCCAAAGGCTAGACCAATTGCATTGAAAATGCTTTTTACAGTGTGTCGCTACCTTTTGTCTATTGCTCGTTAGTCGAAACGGGAATCTCACCACCTCTGCATCTGCTAAGTGGCTCCATAAGGGTACGCTCGTTTCCATGCTTATCGCCTGTATCATTGTTGACTTGAGTAATTACAACAGGCTTTTTAGACATTTAACCTCTTCGTACTCCTAATCCCACTTCCATTTAACAGTTCAACACCGTGGTGGAATTACGGGCGAACCATATCCGCATATGCATTTAGCACAGGCCTTAAAGCCATACCACCATAATCTTCATTGAATTAATTTTTTTAGACAACTGAACACGGCCAATGCTCTTGTTAGGTCGAGCCTAGCGGCAGCGTGCATGCGCTGCTCACTCTGCGAGGCATGCTGTAGTAGAGTATGCACTGGAAGCCCACCCACTCTCCGCCCATATTTGTCATTGGCTTGTGTCATTGTCTTTCGTAAATGCTGGCTTCTGATTCGTAAATAGGCTTGTTAGTCCCTCCTTGGTATCGCCTTGTCTGCATTTGTTACCTCCCATAATGACTGGACCTTTTACTTGGCTGCTTTATTTAGTGGGTGAGCACAATTTTGTTTATTGACATTTATGGGGATAATGGCGGCTGCTTTATTGTATTTGCAGCGCAACCACATAGGACAATGGCGACCGCTTTACTTATAAAGCGCTACGCCGCTCTAAATTGCATGCTGAGCGTGGCACCCACTATAGGTACACCGCGCTCAGTTTCAAATTTTATTTTTAAACTTTCATGTTGAGCGTGGCGTCCTCTTCAGGGACACCGCGCTCTGTTTATTTACTTACTTTTGACTGCCCTTGGAATGTGGCGACCCCTCGAAATCCAATTGAGACTCCCTGAAATCATACAGTATCTGTTGCGCAGGTGTAAACACCGCGTGCAGGTGAATGGCAAGTTAACATTGCGGTGAAATGCAGCCTGTGGGACACAAGCGGAATCACCCGAAATAGGCGCTCCTTGTAGTTAATTAACCGATGTTGTAACTTGAATTGTACTGAAACTTTCAGGACTACCCTTGGCAGAGGCCGCTGATCTCTTGTGTGCAGTGACGCCGGTTCGTATCAAACCAGCAGGTTTTAAAACACTGTCAGTGACTGAAAAGCTGGGCTCCCGAGTGTGAAAGCGAAAGTAGGAAATCGAGCACTCGGGAGTAGGTTATGTGGCTAGATACGTTTTTCAACAGTAAGTGACTGTGCGTGCACCTGCGTTTTACTTTCCTTTGTTCTGAGTGTCCAGGCTGTACAGCTAGCGACCACCTCTGTGTGTGCTCAGACGCTGCTGTGACTTGGGTTTGCGGAGAGCGGCCTTGGCAGCGGCTTTCCCCTGAATGTCCAATACATTTCGCTGTCATTTCGAGGGTTTCAGTCAGACGGAGGCGCTGCATACCACTGCTTTCACAGACTTCATTTTAAGGATAGTTCGCTCCTGTATGGCTTCTGTTCCCCTGCAACGCACGCACGTCAGAGTGAAATGACCGGAGCTCTGTGTGTGACTCGCGCCCCATGAGTTGTTTCTGTTGTTTGCCTCTTTAGCTCGCACTTTGAGCTAAGGGCGTCGGTACATTGTACCCCACATTTGATGTTTAGTGTTCACTGGAGACTGGACCACCAGCCGAGGTGGGGATGTGCCGGCTATCCCCGGCACATGCCCTGTCCGCAGGCAGACTGGGGTGACCTGGAAGTGGCAGAAAACACAACCATGACTTCAGCCACAGTTCAGGGCATTTGCTGCACAGCCAGCCTCTCCCTTAGCGTGCCCCTGGCGCCCTTTGTGATGCGAGTAGAGCTCCCCACTAAGGGCCTCGACAGAAATACAAATATTCCTCGATTACTCAAAGTGGCTCAACTATTTCGTGCCACTAAATACACGGAACCATTCCCGAATCAAAGTATGCAAAAATAACCGAGTTGTGTGATTTTCCCCCTGCTGAAGTGTTTTTCAAACTAGTTTTTACTTTACTAATGCGGAGTGATTTTGCTCCGTGAAGCACGTACCATGTGTTCGTGCTTTTCATTAGGGCTGCCGTTACATCATACCTTTTGATTTTACTAAAATTATATGTATAAAACACCTACGTAGGCTATTAGTCAGCATTTTCATCCTTTACTCTGGTGATGTCATTCACATTTTTCTTCCGCCCACTACACCATACAGTATCTGCCACTGAGTCTGCCCCCCGTAATGCTCTTTCACCAGGGGCACGTCTGCACAACAATTATTCTTTCAGTGGTTGGGGACGACTAAGGCATTGTATGCTTTTTGAGACACAAAAATGTTTGCTTGCAGCCATTAATTATACTGATGATGGCGCAACAGCTTGCCTAACCAAGTTTTTTTAAAAACCATGATAAAACAAGCTTTGATAAAACGAAAAATGTGTTTAGCAATGCTGCCAATACTAGTTTCACAGCCGGCCTTTGCTAGGATAGCGCCCTGGGCATGGGAGGAGAGAAATTTGGAGCACTTGTGTGGTGAATTAAATGAGGTAGCATGGGGTCCCTTTTGTATTCACAGGTCATTACCTGGAGGAGAAGGGACTGATCCCTGAACACAAACATACCTGGACCTCCCCCAGCTCACTTAAATCACCTGAAAGCTTAGCTGTCTCACGCAGATGATGGTTTTGTTGATGTGTCAACAGGGGTCAGAGGGTGAAGGGAGGGCAGGAAGGGAGCTAAAGGGCTGTTAAAAACATCCCGCTGTATGATAATGAAGGATGAAACCACTTTAAACTGACAAACTAACAGGCAATGGACAAGGGTGAAACAAGATGAGAAGGGCGCTGTTGGCATCACCTTAATGCACACAGCTCATGTGCCCCTCAGAAGATTGGCACCCTCGGCTTAGGCCCAGCTCGCCCATGCTTAAGGCCGATCTGGTCCCAATTCTTCTGTGTGGTGGTGAATAGCACTCTTTCTGCCAGTCGGCATGCCATTCTCAGTCCTTCCACTGTTTAGGGCTTTCCCCTTGTTGCTGTCTAACCGCCGGTTCTTGGGAGCTTGGCTCTGCCCGCCCCTCCTTTTCTTTCGTCCTGTGAGCTCTGCGGCTGTGCCCGAAGCCACGCCTTCCACCCGGCGTCTGAGCGCACCTAGGAAGTCATCTTAGGCGGCGTTCACCATGGAGCTGCTGCTAGCCTCCAAGCCGACAGGCACGTGGCAGCAGCAGCAACTGCCCTGTGACCAGGTGGTGTATCCTTTGAACTTGGGTATTGTGCTTATTTATATCTTTCACTGGTATGTGTTTTATTAGCTCGTGCTGTGCCCGCACTCTACATTGTTGGCTGATGGTGACTCCTGTGCTGTGCCTCTAGAGCTGCTGCTGTTGTGTTAGTTGAAGGCTGGTATCATGTCCACGTGACGCCGGCAGGTGGGCTCGATGACTTCAAGTTTAAGCATCTTTATTTGAACTTGGCTTCCTCCTGATTTTTTTTTTTTACTTTTTTTTTTTTTTTTTTGTATTCTGGTACGAACAGTACACCAGGTTTCTTCCAGCAATTCACAGCAAAGGAATTACTAGCTACCGATAACACTCTTCATCTATGGAATGCTGATGTTTTATTTATTATGCTGTTGTATAATTCTCTCTTCCTCTATTTGGTGCGTGTTTTTATTGTTTTCATTGTGCTTTTAAAAACGTACAACAGGCGACATCCAGATTGATGCATTAATTTTACCTTTTCCATTTTCCATCCCGTCCATTAGTACAGACCTTTTATTATTAGCACATGTTTTCAATAACCTACTCAATCATCTCAGCCTCCCCTCTTTCCCCTGTGTACTATGCTAAGTCTGCCCTGGGTGGACTTGTTAATGTGTGGGGTCCTACTATTACGGGTAGCGGAGCGGGACTAAGCTTCAGGCTATATGTCCAGACCCTTGCCTTCCAGAACATATTACTTAGTCCACCTGTCCCAAATCCTATGAAACTTCCTTGGGCAACGTCTGCCAGTAAATACCCCTCTCTGCCTCTATAAACCGGTCCATCCCTGTGATCCATTGCTATTTAGTTAGTTGGTACTTGTTGCCCTTGATATGGGGTGTGGTGGTTGGTGGAGGTGGCATTTAAGTGCCTTCAACTGCCGATCATGAGTGGGCCCCTTAGGGTCTCCATGCAAATGAGGATTACTGGAAAAAAGCAGTAATTCCTCATTTTGACCTGTTTTTTTTTAAAAATCTTCTGCCAGAGACTCAACCTGCATTTGGGTAAGTTAAGTCTCCTTGTCAACTGCCACAGATCCGCTGGGTTACTGTGGATCTCATAGTAGGAGTTTGTGGCCGCATGATAGTTACACAACTACCTGTAACAAGGGCCATAGTATAGGCAGAACTTTGTATTTTTCTATGGGTAAGCATGGAATGCCTTGGTGTATTTAGCAAAGCTGTTTATTGTCGCCTTATTTTTAGTAACTTCTACAGTGCCACAAAGTTGCTTTAGAGTGCTGCCACACAGCACAGTCATCCATCGACGTAGGCATAAGCCTTGCAGTAAGTAAAGAGTAGGTTTAAAGAGAGATTTTGGAGAAACTGCTAAAAGGGCATCTTTTTAAAGTGAACATTTGGGATGCCCTTGATATGAGAGCTGTAAGATTGGGCCATCACTGAAGGTCATGTATCTATAGTTTTTAATGCCATCACCTTTTGTGTTTCATATACCGCCCTTAGTGGTATTAGTATGCCCAGACGTGAGTCCCATCCCTGTCACTGGAACCAAGCTGCACCTGGCTTACAAGTCCATAACTAGGGTGAAACTGGTCCTGGGTTGCTTCTGTTCTGGTTCAGGGAGGACCTGGGTTGGCAGTTTGGCCAGGACTGTTCTTATTGGAGCAGGGTCAAGACTGATTTGCATATGGGTCCAAACTGAGGTGGCATGTTGAGCAAAAGAACGGTGGGTTGGAGTGCTACCCCGAGCGATTGCCAGTGGTTACACTTATTGCAAGCAGCTTCCCATCACCTTTTGCATGTTTCATAGTTTTTAATACCTACAAAGCAACATGTATTAAGCTTTTCTGGAAGTGTATTGGTGGGAAAGCCGGTTGAATCGGAGTTGGAATCTAGATTATTTAATAGGAGAAGGCCTGATGGCTCATCCTCTCTGTCTTGCACTTTCTTGTCTCCAGCCATGTGATGCTACTCCAGGTGTTGCATGACCTTTGAGCTTACTAGCTGGATATTGCAAGGTTATGGAGTTTACTGTTTTGTGGATGGTACAGCAGGTTTTGTAGTTCTTACTGCAGATACAGAGATCCAGTTGAATTCCTGGACTGTGAGTGATTCTGTCCTATTTTCTGGACGTTTTAATTATGGGAGACGTGATATTGTGTGTGCCTTTTCGTTGGGGTTTTGATGGGGTGTTCTAACAGGAAGACGTTTTGCTTTCATAAAGGTGCGACTGGATTAGAGGTTGGACAGTGGGTCTGAAGTCTAATTCCAGAAGATCTGCCTGGTCATTTTGGAGCAAAGATTTGGTGGCAGGCAGTTGTTTTGTTTGTGTAGTAGGTTGTGAAGATGAGATTGGGATCTACAAAGAATCTCAGGGATTTGGGGTGATTGACAATATTTGTAGTGAAGCGCCCGAGATTCATAGCTGTGATCCAAATTTGCACTCAGAGTTGGCGGTTAACACTAATTTTCTCTTCAAAGGTTTGAGCTCATTCATACTTGCAGGGAGGTAGTCCTTTACACATGCAGGTTAATTCAAGTATTGTCTATCTAGGTATAACCACCTCAGCTGCACACAGCATCATCTGTGCGGCAATAGTATTTGCCGAAAATTGAAATTTTGTTTATATGTGACCAACTCGGACAATAAAACAGGAACTCCTCTGGACAATAAGGCGATTCAGATGGGAATGAGTATGCAAGTAAAAAAAATAAAGGGGCATACAAGTGAAAGATGAGGAAAAGGAGGGCAAATGCAAAAAGGAGGGATGCGGGAGGTACAGGGATAAGAGTTATGTAGGGGTGGTACAATAAACCTTATCCATGATAAACACCCCCACCCCCCATCTGCCAGTGACAAATAAGGTCTCGAGCAGTGTCCATAGCCATGGTCTCTTTTTGATTCCACCACAAGAGAGCTGTGCTTGAGAACCATTAAATCGTGTCAGGTCACCATTGATGGGCTTTGCTACTTGTTGCATCCTTTTTAGGTCGAGCCTAGCGGCAGCACGCATGCGCTGCTCGCTCTTCGAGGCATGCTGTATTGCAGTATGCTCTAGAAGCCCCGCCCACTCTCCTCCCATATGTCATTGGCTTGTGTCATTGTCCTTCGTAAATGCTGGCTTCTGATTCATAAATAGGCTTGTTAGTCCCTCCTTGGTACCGCCTTGTCTGCATTTGTTACTTCCCATAACGACTAGAACTTTTACTTGGCTCATTACACGGTCTGCTTTATCTAATGGGTGAGCACTATTTTGTTTATTCACGCTGATGGGGACAATGGCGGCTGCTTTTTGTATTTGCAGCGCTCCCACACAGGACAGGCCGCTTTTTTTTTTTTTTTTTTATAGAGGGCTATGCCGTTCTAACTTGCATAGTGAGCACGGCGCCCACTTCAGGGACACCGCGCTCCGTTACACCCAGGCCAACAAGAGCAGCTCTGCAGGCCGCCAGCCGTGACTAGATATCCCCCCCCCCTGGTTTATGGGCGCCTTTCATAAGTAGCATGTGCTGCAGAAGGGCTGTCTCACTGAAGCCGCCTCCGCCCTCCCCTCGCCAGGGACCTGACTTTCATCCGGATTCGGGGCTTGCTAATGTGTTCATTTCTAAGACAAGGAGAGTTTTTGCATGTGAAGTATTCCATTTGCTTATCAGTTTGCGCATAAATACATTAATATATCGTTATGCGCAAAAAAAGAGCCAAGTGTCCCATTTGGTTTGATTGTCTATGCAGTAAATGGATGCTTAGAAAGGGAAAGTATACTTGTTTTCTTCACTGTTAATCCTAATGGGGAAGCTACAACTAAGATAGTCAAAAGCCAAACTCGATCCTAGAGACTCTTGTGTGAGCCTTGCCACGATGTGTGACAGAAATGGGGAAGAGGAGGCAGCTCATGGAATAAGAATGAATATTTTGCTCCATTCCAGTAACGCAGTGTTAAGATAAAGTCCCGGCTACTGTGCGTGGACAATATCTCCTGTGACCACATGCGCGTGGCATGCTGGTCCTGCAGCCTGGATACGGGAATTTCACCTCAGAACTGGGACACGAGTCTTCTTACTCGTGGCGAGAGTTACGCATTTACAAATTACATAACTATTACAGATTACATCCTTTATCAGATATGGCTCCAAACGTTAACATACCCGATCTGAGCACTGTCATTACAAAAATCAAAAGCACGCGTCATGAACTGCCACAAACTCTACTTCTGTCCATTTTAAAGAAACTATGTAAAGAAAGAAGCTACATGAAGACCACATTGACACTAAGTGACTATCACAAGTCTGTTTCAGTTTTTCAGTTTCAAGTTCCTTTATTTGATCTTACATAGAGATCATAAAAGTGCACAGTGCAGACAACAGAGCAGGTTCATAATAAAATAAAAATATTAAAAATTAGCACCAATAGAGTAAAAACAGATACAATTATTATACAGAGAGGCATCTTTATCCTAATACAAGAGCAAGAACCCAAGCTAGCACCTCTGTCGATACATTCCATCATGAGTCCAGCTCAGTAGATAACAAGGTGTCAAAATACAAGTAATCACTTATGCACAGAACACATCATAATCACAAGTCATTTTTAGCCTGATGCTGTTCGGCGAGGCCCACCAATAAATACAACCGGATGCAGTTTTTCTTGGGAAGTGTGAGAGTGCTAGATGTAATGGCTTTTGTTGTTCCTATAAATTCTGGAACCTTTAGTCACAGAAATGTGAGGGAGTCCACTCTAGTCTAACCACCATGGGCTTACTGGGTGTCTAGCTTTTAGAAATGCCTCGAGTTGGTAGGTTTTCCTGAGGGACGACAAAACGCAGGTTCAAATATGGCAGCTCCCACATCCCAAAAAAGTTTACTTAGAAAGGAACTTTGAAGACCTTTCTGTGGTTTAGATCTTTTCCTCTGCCTGTAGATAAGCACTACCTCACAGGGACTGCCCCCCCCCTTTTTTTTTTTTTTTTAACCAGACGTGTGGGAATACTGGATGATAAGATATTTTATTTATTGATTTTTCTCTGTGGCTTGCTACTATGTCACTTTCCACAAGGCATTATCCTTTGAAAAAACTCGCTGCCCATCAAGCAGCAGATTCACTGTAAAGTTTAGATTTATTTTGGAAAGCCATAAATGGTATTGTCCTAGCAATTTAAAAGCGGGTATTAGATTTAAACATGGCTCACGAGAGTTGTGTTCTTCCAGTGACCTAAAACTGATTAGTCTAATTTGCAAATTTGCCAGATTGCTCAGTGTGGCAGTTACTAAGCTCTGGAACACACTGCCTACAAAATTACAACACACTACTTCACATTTTTCTTTAAAATTATACCAACAGAACATATATGGCATTTGGCAAATACATTTTGACAAAAACTCATATCTTTTTTTTTTTTTTATAGAACTCTACAATGTTCATTTATTGTAGCATTTGTACATTCCTAATTTTTCAAGTGAGCATTGAAGCTCTAATAGATGGGCATTTTGAATAAACAATAATCCAAAATTCGGAGTGGTATATGTGTTCCATCCATATCCCCAAACTCATATTTTAGGTGCATGGTATAAAAATGGAATGCTTTTGTTAGTATTTAAATGATATTCATTAGAATTTTTCAATATGAAGCGTTATTTGGTTGGTACACAATGGAAAAGCATTGTGAGCCATGGCTTAGTTGTTGGCTCTCAGTATTGTATTTTTTTGGGGGCAAACTACAAACTATTTGTTTGCGACCAAAAGAGTCGAGCAGACATAACTGCATATTTTGTTTGTTGTCTGGCCTTGGTACAGAATGTTACAGATGAATATCTTGTCACCTATTACTTTTATTCCACTTAACTTCAGTGATCTACACACATGACCCTGGCTAAATTCAGAATTGTATCATGTATTCAGGAATGTATAGCTCACTAGGTTCATCTGTAGGTAATACACCTGTTTTCCCCACAAATTGCATGTAGTTTTAGGATATGAAAAATAGAAAAGAGATTTTCGAACAGCAAACCCTTTGTTGCCATTTTAAGAAGAAAGCAAACATTTTATTGCACAGCATTTCCACCCCCATTCTTACATTTTTCCTGCATATTTCGGCTATTTTCTCAAGCTCTTCCCCAGTAAATCAAACAGAGGGTACCTTTACAGCCCCTAACACAAGTAGGGGGGGGGGGGGGGGGAACACATTTGGCCTGATACCTTTTGCAGAAAAAAGTATTATGCCTCGAGCACAAACTTCCCTAAAGGTAAACAAAGGGCATTGTGGGTCAGAGAAGAATCCTCGGAACTTAAGGGGTTAAATTTAACCAAGACAACTGGAAACTAAACCAGAAGTTCATAAAAGAGTACCAATCCATTCAAGTGTATTGTAGAGATTTATTCCTCGCCCCTTCCTTGGTATGCATCTACATGAGGATTTTGAAGCCAATTTGAACATTGTATGATTCTTCAAGATGTTTTCATCAGTCCCTCGCGTTTCTTGTATAAGAATATTGTCATACCGGCAGAGAAATGTGTTACATTATCGAGAAGAGTTATAAATGCAATTGAACAACCTCCTTCTCTGTATTACTTGGGTTGTCATTTGTTGATGACCTAGTGCTTCCTACTTTTGATTGCTCCTCATAAGGAGCCCTGGTACCTTTGGAGATTTCATTTGATTGTTATTCCAGCCTCTGCGAATTGTTGTCTTCTAATATGGAGTCCCTTAAGCATTATTCTTATGAAGTCAACAATCATAGCTTGGGCTGCTGAATGATGCTTCTCTTTGTTCTCATCTTTATCTATGCTGCAGGTGCCCCTGAAAGCATCGGAAAACATATGCTGGAAGCATGCAGTCACAACCTTGAGATGGCTGTCACCATGTTCTTAGATGGCGGTGGAATAGCCGAGGAACCCAGCACAAGCTCTGCTGGCACCTCCACTGTTCGGCCTGTTGCAGAGTAGGTGTCCATTCTAATACTCTTCACGTTGACCTATTCTCTACTAGACAGTCAAACACTTAGTGAGATGCATTCCCAAACCCGGAAGGATGCTTCCGTGATGCTGGTTTTATCTTGTTTTTTACTGTATGATTAGGAATTTCTGTGCAGATAGTTATTGATAATGTCCGAGTTTAGTGCAACTTTAAAATAACATATTCGTCTGAGTGATTAAGTGTGTAATATCCACTAAGATTTTGGGGATTGCACTTTTCATAAGTCAAACAAGGAATGTTCCTCCCAATGCCTTTACATTTCTTTGTTGATCGATCTGCAGCAGTAGGTGGGTGCAAAATAAAGCAGGATGTTTCAGTCTCCCTCACCAAGCTTATTTACCCTATGGTGTCAGCAGTTAGCAGCATTTGGTTGCAGCTCTGTTCCTTCCTTTATTTGGAACTTCAGTTTTTGTGTCTCATACTTCTGCCATTTTGTGAAAGCGGCAGTTTGCTTGACCTCCTTTCTGATGGTTCATTTCTCTGTATTTTTGGAAGAAAGGAAGGCTTAATTACAGCTCCAAGTGATGAATGGCTAAGATCTGTCTCATTAAAGTGATCTTGTCGACACCAGGATCTTGGAAGCAGATGTCTTTTTAAAGTAGTTTTATTGCTGTCCTCTTTTACTGTAGAAATTGAGTGCATGTAAACAAAGTTATAAATAGTAACTCTTTCCCCTAAAATGGTGCATATGATTTTGTTTGGACGTTGAACTTTCACTAACCTCAGATTGTTGTTTTTCACTTTAATCTCCTCTGACTGTCAGAGCTGATGGTTCCTCTAGAGCAGTACCGTCAATAAGCCCACCTTCTGGCAGCACCGATTCTGTGATGGAGGCAACAACAGAAGATCGGAGTGGTCATAAGAGGGGAAGGGTTTTTGGGAGGGTACTGCGGGCAGGGAGACCTGTGAAATGATGATCACAAACGTACAATGGCAGTTATGCAAAGCTGTCAATTAAGGTTTCTCTGGTTAAAGCAGTTATAACTTATAAAATCCAAGGATGCTACGATCAGTACTTGCATTTCCTTCAGTGCGTGATTGATAAAGAGCTACGTGCTAGACTCTTGAATGCAGAGTCATAGTACAGTAACATTTGGATCCAAGGGACTGCAGCGTTATGACTAACACAATATACCCTCTCTGGTATTTAGGCTGAACTTGGCAATAGTCTGAATACTTGTTTACTTTGAAATCACATTAGCACAGTATAACACTCTCTCATGCAGTTAGTGAGCAGTCTCTTAGTCTTTCACCAGCTCAATCGCATATAAGCGTCTTTAAATGGGAAATGCTTTTGAACTTGCAGTGCGATCTCAGGACTCCAATGCGCACTCGAGCGCTGTTAGCGTTTAGTATGTGCAACGTTCCTCAGTTCAACACGACTGCGCTGACATAAACATGCACACTCTCTCTTATCGGGATCCTGAAGACTGACTGATTCAGTGCTCTTTTTACTAACGAGTGCTTGAGAAGCTCTCTGGAGCACTCCGACTCCACCGGCGATCTGCTATCACGAGCGGTTGGCGTCTGGTGCAATTGATATTTATGGGAGCGCCACACCCAAGGTGGCGCCAGAGAGTTGGAAACTCTCACGGGATCTCGCTGCTTCGGAAGCGAATAGCAGGGAACCTGAAACAACAACCTGACACGAGTCTGAGAAATAAGAAGCATGCTCAAGATGGCCTTTATACATAACAGTGTGGCAATAAACAGTCATGCCTCGCAAAATCATAAACATTTTACTAGACCTGCAGGTCTAGTGACTTAAATAATCTACTCAACCTATTTGTAATTCTCTTGACCCATAAACTGGTTTCAAATGATGTGAACTTGGGCAACTATTTTAATTAATTGAGCCACCATTTTCTTCATTATCACATATGAGAGCACCTTCAAATGTGTGAGTTCAGCATTTCTGCTGTACAAAAAACTATTTTGTTTGATTTAATAGACTAAACCTTTTCCATATATAGTGCAAATCTAGCCACCGGATACACAACCCCTGATTTGCCTCTTAGTTCGTTAACAGCATTGTCATCAGGGTGGGGGCAGGAATGTTTCTCAAATCATGTTTAAAAACGATCACTTTTAATAAATACATAATTAAAGCATGAAGTGGTAGCACACTGTCATTTGTAATCAGCAGACTTTACATTGAAATGGCCACAAACTTTCCCACTGACTTTCCCACTGACTTGCGGTTTTACTGGTAAAACTATATAGTGTATAAACAATAATGTTTGGAAATAGAGTTTGTGCAAATATGTGTCATTTGCATATCACCAAGTAAAGTTTTCTTTTTTTGATGAACAAATTTTATTGAGTTTTATTGGTTTGAAAAACAGAGTAGTAAGACACATACCATACAGTGATATAGGCAACAAGGAGTCCATTTGAGGCAACTCATCGGAAACATAGTAAACATTACATAAGTAATGTAAAGGGCACTAGTGAGGCGGCACATCTGGTTAGTCAATCTGCCCAAGCCATTTCCCCCATACCTTGGCGTGTCTCCAGAGTCATCTGCTGGCTTCGTTTACCATCCGCTGCTGCTGTGCGCTCCAATCCACCCCCTCCTCCATTTCGCCAGGGTGGGCGGCCTATTAGCCAACCGTTGTGAGGCAATATCACCAATAGGGCTGTCCCCAGGAAGGATCTCTCCGCCCTTGCTCCCCCAGTCCTCTCAAATACCCCAAGCAGAATCAGTGTGGGTGACATGGGAATCTACCAGCCCAGAACCCCGGACAGCTCCTGGAGCACCTCCGTCCAGTAGGTAAGTATGACATCGCAGGCTCAAATCATGTGGTAAAAATCTGCAGGTTCGGTGTCTCATTGTGGGCAAGTGGGGTTGGGTCGTAGGCCAGCCCTATATAGGCGGTGTGGGGAAAGATAGACCACATGGAGATAGTTGAGGCGCGACCTGGCTTAGGTTGATAGTTCCCATGGAGCCATCCGTGCGTCCCTCCAGTCCTCATCCTCCATAGGTCCCACCCAGCCCTCCCATCGATTCCTGAGGTGGTCTAGGGTCCCGGGGAGTTAATAATGAGTGTACGATAGATCTGTGAAATCCCTTCATTGCCCATGTGACCCATCAACAGTTTAGTTCCCAGCGGGCTGAATTCCAGCAGGGAGTCTGACGGAAGGGCTTGGGCGGCGAGGGCGTGTCTGAGTTAGAGGTATTTGTAAAACTGGGAGTGTGCGAGGTTATAGGTCTGTTGTAGCTCATGGAAGGACAGCATGTGATTCCCTGACCTGACATCCCCCAACCTTGTAATGCCAATACAGTCCCAGGGGCGAAAGTCACTAAGGGACGCTGTTTCCTTTAACCAAGTGCCATGCCAAAGTGGAGTTTGTTGCGTAAACCTGGTCTCCCAGCGCACGTGTCACATGGCTGCTCTCCATGCAAGAAATGCCGCCCGGGTCACCAAAGGCAGTGAAAGGGGGATTGGAGCTCCATAAAGCATGTTCTGAATCTGGGAGAAGTCCAGCAGTGTGAGTTCCACTTTGTAAGCGGGGTCCGACCACCCCCTTTTAACCAGTGATGGTTGACGAGCAGCTGGGCAGAGTATTAGTAAAGGTTGGACATACCCATGCCCCCATCGTAAGGTCCTCGTTGGCAGTGTACGAGGGCGATATGTGGCCGGGAGTCTTTCCACAGGAATGATGTCGTGTTCCTTTCTAGAGCTGAGAACCAGGTCCTGGGCAGGTTTTGAAAGACTTATAGGAATCGTGGAAGAATCATCATTTTATTTAGGGTGAAACGGCCTAAATTGTTGAGGGGAAGGGAACTCCACTTGGTAAGATCAGATTTGGCTTTCTGAACCAGAGGCAGGAGGTTAAGGGTCCACGAGAGTTCGGGGAGTAGAGTGACCCATATACCCAGTTACTTGAAGCTAAGGCTGCACGGGGAGATCCTTTCCAGCGAATCACAGCAGTCCCTGGACGGTGCTAAGGGACCGAAGGCGGACTTAGCGGGGTCAGTCGCAGACTGGACGCCGCCTCGAACCGCCTGAGTAATCGGAGGCATCGGGGTCCACTCACTGCCGATTGGGCCAAGTACAGCAGGACGTCGTCTGCGTACAGCACAATGCGGTCCTCGTGTCCTATGCCCCACCTCCACCTGGAGAAAAGAGGGACCGTGTGGATAAGTGCGGCCAGTGGCTCTATCGCCAGGGTGAAGAGAAGGGGGGACAGGGGGCAGCCCTGTTTGGTCCCCCTTTCAATAGGAAAAATTGCAGAGAGGATTCCATTTACCCGAACCCGTGCTGTGGGGTTGGCGTAAAGGGCCTTCACCATGCCCTGGAATTTGGGTCAAATACCGGCTCGAAACAGCACCAGTTGCAGGAAGTCCCAATCCACCAAATCAAAAGCCTTTTCAAAGTCGAGAAGAAGTAAGTTAATGTCGGGGTCAGACGGTGTTGGTGTGCCAGGGCCACGGGCAGTCATCTGATAGTGTCTCGTGCTCCGGAGCGTCATAAAGCTGCACTAGTCCGAATGCACCAGAGTCATAATAACACGCCGGATTCGATTAGTCAGAATTGCGGCAAAGATTTTAACTTCCTCGTTGAGGAGCGAGATTGGGCGGTAGTCCGCACTCAAAGTGAATAGGGGTTGCGGCTTGTGTATCACCACTATGGTTGCAGAGTCCACCTCAGCCGGGAAGGCCCCCACCTGCACGGTCTCTTGAAAGAACTGCAAGAGATACGTGGTGAGAGTCTCTCGGTATGTGCTATAATATTCCATCGGAAAGCCATTGAGACCCGGTGTTTTGCCTGTCGCCATTCCGGTCAGTGCCTCTCTGATCTCTTCCACTGTAAGGGGTTCGTCTAGAGCACGGGTGTCAAGGGGGGAGACAGGCTAGGAAGCGGGAGTGAGTCAAGGAAGGCCCAGGCGACCGCCACGTCCTTGGTAGCGGCTCTGGCATATAGGGTTTGGTCGTAGGATGCAAAAGCCTGAGCTATCTCCGGTAGGGAGCACTGAGATTGGCCGTGGACGTCCAGTACCTCCGGGACGATCCTGTTGGCCTGCGGGTGGGAGGCCAACCAGTAAAGTAGCTTCCCATTTTTGTCCCCCCCCCAGCCATAGATTCTGACCTTTGTTGCCCTCCATAAGTGTTTGGCTGCCTCAAGAGAGTGTAGCCGGATATCTTCCCTGATAAGGCCAAAGCGGCGAGCGACATCCCCCTGCGGGCCTGCCCCCAATTGTTGTTCCAGCCGGAGAGCCTGGGCCTCCAGCTGGGTGATCAGAGCCGACCGGTCGTGTTCTTTGCCTCTGATGTATCGTTTAGCGAAGCAGCGTAGCGTCGATTTACTGGCGGACCATAACGTGCCTATCTTCGCCGCGGAACCATCATTGATCGTGAAGAACGATTGGAGTTTGGACCAAAAGCTGCGTCTAAACTTTGTCCTGAAGGTACCAGACATTCATGCGCCATACAGGTCGCTGGTCCTCCATGGGGTGTCCCAAGGGCAGCAATAGAGGAAAGTGATCCGAGATGCCTCGGGTCAGAATCTGGATCTGAGCCAGCTTCAGGCAATCTGGGGCAGATAAAAAGAACAGGTCTATCTGGGAGGGAATGAATGAATAAATGAATGATTTTTATTGTTCAGTTAATAAAAACTTACAGTAAAAAACATCTTAATACAGTTTTCTTACATTTCATACAATAAAACATCTTTATGCAATTTCCTTACCTTTCATACATAACAAATCCTGGGCCCTTATTTAAAAACCACATCAATTAAAAGTACTATTCCTCAATTCATAAGTACTAAAAAATCTCTTCATTGATCACTATTAGTCAGTTTCCTCTCTGCTATTTCTATAAACTTCAAAAGTCTGCCAGTGAATTGTAAACCTTCTCCCTGCAGGCTGGCTATGACTGCTTGTCGACATGTTCGTATCAATTGTCTATTAAAATTATGCCTCAGCAGCCTCCTACGTTCAACTAATAACGCTGGGCAACTACAAATGATATGACAAATATCTTCTCTATTATAGTTACAGAGACGACGCGTCCTTTCACCACTCAGCTTTTTCCAAGTTGGGGTGTCTCCACGGAATAGGCTGTTGCCTAACCGGAGACTCATAAACTTCAGCTTGGCCCTTTGGCTATTTAAATCCCCTAGATAGCTGAGATTTGAGCATACCGTAGGAAGCAATCACTGTCCATGCATGGGATCTTTTTGCCAATACTGCTTTATCCAGTAGCAAGGACATTTTTTTACTGCACCCATTTATCACTTTGTTAAATGCCACCTGTGAAAGGGGTAAAGCCCATAATTGTTCAGCCTTAAACGTATCTATAGCCAATTTGAAGTATTCATGGGCCTGCTTATGTTTGTTGTCACTTATCGCCTCCCAGACCACTGTCATAAGCATTGTTATTATCCCGTCTCAGTTTGTGGCAAAATTTCAAGTATGCCCCTAAACTGTTTAGGTTCCGTCGTCTAAGGCCGAACTCAAGTCGAATTTGCGCTGGTGATGTCTGCTGAGGGAGATGAAACAAGCGACGATGGGTACCTGTCACCAGCTTGTCTATGATATTATCAGTGCGTCCTCTAAAGGTCTCTACTCCATATGTCGGAGATGGAACCTGTTTAACCGACATTACTTGTAGTAACGGTTTAAGGGAAAGGCCTTTTAAGTTATTCTGGAGGGTAGCGAATGCTGCAGTTAGTGAGTTATTTCTTCTCTGTAGTGCTGCCCACTGATTCTTACCCGAACCCCTAGCATCTAGTATGACACCCAGATATCTATACTCTGACACGGATTCTAACACAGACCCTTCTATACTCCATATAGGCCGCGCTGCTAACCCCCTTGATACCAGCATTGTTTTTGACTTCTTTAAGTTGACCTTTAACCCGTGAGATGAAGCGTATAGAGCAGTTTTGTTTATTAGTCTCTGCAACCCCACCTTTGTATAACTTATTAATACAATGTCGTCTGCATACAATAGGTAGGAAACCTTAAAACCGGCCACCGACGGGGAATGAGAATTAACATCGTTCAACCTATGTGAGATGTCAGCTAAATAAAGGTTGAACAAGGTAGGAGCCAATACAGATCCTTGCTTCAGTCCATTCCTTGTTGTATTTTTTTTTGACACTAGTGTACCCTGGCCGAACCCTTATTCTCGTCCAGGTATTGGTGTACAGCAGTTGGATCGCTCTCAACAAACCAGGTGCAATTCCACTTTTCGATAACTTGTTCCAAAGAATATTCCTTTGCACCGTGTCAAAGGCCGAACTAAAATCGATAAAACATAGATGCAGGTTCAATGCTCGGCACTTAGCCATTTCAATTATAAGAGCTAACATTTGAATGTTAATAGTCCCCATACCTTTTATAAACCCTGTTTGATTCATTGGCAGCTGTTTACTGGCTCCCACCCAAGCCATTAGCTCTGCCAGCAGACATTTAGCAAAAAACTTAGCTTCACAATCCATTAAGGCTATTAGCCTATAATTAGCAGGGTCCGAGGCCTGACCAGCTTTAAAAATCGGGGCCAAGATTGAGCCCCTCCATTTATCAGGGATTTCTTCATTCTGCAAGGCATGATTAAATAATATTGTCAGATTCTTTGCCCAATATTGCGGGTTTTCTTTAAATCGGGCTTGAGGGATGCCATTTGGTCCTGGAGCACCACTCCGACGACTAGAACTTATAATTTTCTCCACTGTTGTGTACTGGATCTTTAACTGCGTAATGTCCCTTGTGTTATCCCCTGATCCATCTTCCACTAGATTTGTTATGCTGTTTATGCCACCTGACGTAGATCCAAAATGCTTTTCCCAAACTTCTTCCGATATATTTGAAGTCATTAGTTGTTGTTTCCTGCCATTGGCTTGATTTACCAATCTCCAAAACTCACGTGCATCTTTACGTTTAGCTGCATAATTAATTTTACAGCAATACAAATCTAGCTCCGCTTTTGTTTGTAACCATACCTCTTTTTTATAAAGTGACCTTAATTTTGGTAAGGCGTCATTCCTGATTCTGGAGGATGCATCATTTCTTAAAACCCTTAAGGCCTGATTCAATTTTCTCTTTGCTGTTTTAAGTTGCGCAGACATCTTATTTGGGAAAGACGTAACTGTTGCTACCCTGACTTTTGACTGAACAGCATTTTTCTCTACTAGACAGATTGAAAGCTCCTCCCAATGAGTCAAAGGGTTTTGATCTATATTTTATTTAAGGCTTCCCACTGGTCTCTTGCTTGCTGTTCGATATTTTTTATGCTATTTACTGACCAGTGTAGTCTCTTGTAGTTAAGGCCAATGGACTGACCTAACTCTGGGGCAGTTTGGTCATATAGAGAAATATTTAAGTTAAGTCTAATCATTTGTGGCTGGTGATCACTTTCCAGCCTATTGCCCAACTTATAACTTATTACCATCTGATATAGTGGGAGTGATACTAAAGAGTAATCTATAACGGCTTTCGATTTTACCATGTAATGAGTCGCTTGAGCTGGAATATCCGGATACATCCGGCCATTCAATATTCGGAGTCCGTGGTGCTCCAAATTTCTCACCACTTCTTTGCCCATTCTATCTGATCGTTGTTTGAATACTTCCGTCGCCGGGATGTGCCAGATTTGATCCATTACGTCCAGTATTTGATCCCTAGGCGTCACCTGGAAAAGATTCATATTAAAATCTCCCGTCAAGAGGATCCACGGAACTGGATTCATTATACTTTGCGATGTCAATAAACTCAGAATCTTATCAATTGTTTCTTTTTTTTCTGCTACCAAGGGGATGTGTGTACACATTTATTATCATCAAGGGGATCCTATTAGCTGGACTAAGAGGCCAAACCATAATAGCTTGTATGTTCGAATGATCAATTTCAACTTCTTCGATTTTTATTCTTGGATCCACTGTTACATATACGTCCAGACCTCCTGCTGCTCGCCCCTTCAATTTTATTTTGATTGCTGGCTTACTGTAACCTAGATATCCCGGAATCTTAATTTCCTCTTGAGCCCATGTTTCTTGAAAGAGGACTATCTGGAACCTTCTAATAAAAGTAAAAAATTCCTGATCATCTACCTTTGCTGCCAGGCCCTCTATATTCCATGAGCAGATGTCAACTTTGTTCGTAATACGGCCATCGGTGCTGGCTTTGTTCTGTCAGGGTCTTAGATCCTTGTCTGAACTGGCACTCAGCACACTCGGGAGCCAAGACCAATCAGATTTTGGATGAGGGGCTTCGCTCATCATGACGTCTATGTAGTTATCTGCCTGAGTGGCTGTGTTGTCCCTTAAAGGTGTAATCGAACTACTACTTGCTCCCTTTAAAATCGTTGTTAGTCCAGATTGCCGCTTTTTCTTACCCTTTAATGGACTTTTCATTTGGCTTTGACGTCCCCTACCACACTCCTCTCCTACCATTTTTCGACGAGTGCCACAACCATCCGGTTCTAAAAACTGTGGATAGGGTTCCTCCCTTTCCCTAGTCATCTCAATGCCCCATTTTTCAAATTTCTCCTTTTCAGCCCAGACTTGGTCCGCTACCTCTGGAGTGGCCCATGTAATTATAGTCAGTTCCTCACCTCCCCAAGTTGGAATATTTACGAATATGACTGAATGTATGTCCGTAGAGACTATATGACGTAACTCCGGTATTTCTTTTGTCATTCGTATCATGGACCCTCTATTTATTATATCAAAATGCCCCCTGGATTTATATTTTGGAAAAAATTTCAATTTACAGTGAAGACTAGGCGGGCTGGGGCGAATCGACCACTCTCTTTGACCCTGCTGTATTGTACAGACTATATCCTGCTGTATGTTCTTGGCCTGCACTGCTTCTACTGGGACCTTATATCCGAGTTTAGTGGCACCTGACGGACATTGCATCCGTTCCCCTTGTCGGTCCTTTTCATTCCTTAATAATTCTTCCCTTATTCGCATTCTAATCTCCTTTTCGTCTTGGTCTTCCATGCCTTTCTCTGCTTCAAGAGCTTTTTGAGTTCTTTCCCGGCCCCCCCACTGACTTTACTATTTTACTTTGGCTTGTTAATTCATATTTTCCTGGACTGACCCCCGCTGAGTCTCGTCAGTTTGTCGATCCAATTCCTTCGTCATCGTTTTTACTTCCACTCGAGCAGATATCCTCTCGATATCCTTTTCCACTTTGTTATCCCCTACCAAGTCTTCATTCTTTTTTTCTTGACACGCCACTCGATTACCTATTTTTGAAGAAAAAATTGGATACACCTTCCCTTGATGTACTGAAGAGCTCTCCACCTCTATTTTGTTATGGCTTTTCCTAAGTCTTTTGCGCTGTCTCTTAGAAAGCTTAATTATCTTGTCCGCTTTCCCTTGTAAAGCTGGTTCTGATACTCCATGCTCCTCTGCCCCCTTCCTATCTGGTGTACTGGATGACTGGACATTTGAGAGCCTTTTCCTATGGGCTATGTTTTTTCCCCGGTTGCTTTGCCGTGTGAAATTAACTTCGTTCCTCTGCTGTAACTTCTCCGCACTGGAATTTTCCCCCTGGAGGCACCTCTCCTCCTGTTCGCTTATTTGGGCCAATTTTTTTTTTTTTTTCTTCGTCTGTCTCCCATCTGTTGGTGTTTATATGACCTACCGGGCTCGTCGCTGCTTTGGCAGATTGTAATTGCCCCTTTATCTCTACAAGGACCTGATCCAGCATCCCAGGGAGAGTGGACAATTTCTCCAGAACTGGGCTACAGGCACAAGTGCTAGTGGGAACTATCTCCACCTGCGCCTCCTCCTGCACCCTTTGTACCATCTGGTTCAATACTCCTATTTTTGTATTAATAGCCGTGATTATAATGCCATTGTGATCCACCTGGATGTCCAACTTGCTTGATTGATATGTGTTAGAAATGGGGGTCTCTAGTTGGCAATGGCTGGCCACTGTCCAAGTAGGGACCCTTCTTCCTAAGTCAGAGTGAGAGGGCTACCCTCTTTAATACCCCTGCTCAACCCTGTGGTAACGTAGCACGAGCAGGTAGGCTTATCTCAGAGGCAGGGTGTGAAGCATTTATGACCATACACAGTAACACAGTGAGGAACACTACAAAGGGACACCACACAAGTAGTTATAAAAAATAAGTATCTTTATATAAAGGCAGATTTATCACAAGACCAATAACTGTAAAAGCCACAATACTGTCAAAAATAGGATAGCCGTTGAGGGACTGTTAAAGATAGTTCAAAGGTTGCAAGAGTAAGGTTCAAATTCAAAGCAGGGGTCTCTGCGCCCCTTTCTCGTTCAGAGGTTGCAACAATAAGGTTCAAATCCAAAGCAGTGGTCTCTGCGACCCTTTCTCTCACAAAGTACCTGTATTCCGTAGCAAAACCAACAACATGTCGCAAAGAAGTGTTAGCGATGAATTTCCTCACGCGAGGCCGGCGATGCGTTAAAATCCTTGCCGCAAGGGAGGATGATGCGCCGATCTGCTGATGCGTGCGGAGACGATGCGACAAACTTCTTCACGCTAGGCCGCCGATGCGCTGAGGCCTTGCCGCGTGGGCGAAGACGATGCGACGATCCTGTTGCGTGTGCGATTGTGATGCGAAGAAATGGCGCTCCGCGAGGGAGCGACGAAATCCGGTGCGATGCGATCAAAATGGCGGACGCACGGCGTCCGCAAAGCGATGTCTTGAAGCGATGATTTCTTTGGGGGTTGCGAGCGCTCGGTGACAGCAGCGCGATGATTCTTCCAGCGCGTCTCAGCTGCAGCGGCTCGCAAAAGGGCGTTAGCGATGGTTTCGTGTTGCGAGCACCCAGCGGCAGCAGCGCGATGATTTTTCCAGCGCTCTCGGCTGCAGCGGCTCGCAAACGTGCGTTAGCGATTATTTCCAGCACTCTTTTCTCTGAAGCAAACTAGAGGCCCTGGAACTCACAGGAGCCTCATCAGCAGATAGCAATCCTCGCAGGGAGGAAGCAGGAGGTTGGTGGTGGAGTCTGATGTGCCTGAGACTCCAGCAGGAGGCTAGCTCTTTTCCTAGCCCTTGGGTAATTGCTGTAACAAAAATAAAAGTTCTCTCAAAAGTTCCTTTTCCTCTTCTTCAAGGGCCAGTGGTCACTGCTGCAGGCCAGTGCAAGAAACAACACACAAGCACAGGGACAGTCACTTCCTGCAGATTCCTCCAGTGGCACGGACAGAGTTTCCTCTCCAGATCCAAAAGCAATACAAAAGTAGGGGGTTTGAGCACAGATATTTATACCCCAAAAGCCTTTGATCCTTGAAGCTACCAGTCCCTGAACCTAGCCAGAACCAGTTCTGCTCAGGCCTGGAGCACTTTGTTTACCAGGCTGCATCCTTCCTTTCAGAAAGAGGGGTCTGCTAGCAGACACACAGTGGGAGGTGGAGCCAGCATTCACCTTGCCAGGCACAGCCCTATTCAGATCAAAGAGCCACCCCTCCCCACACTCTAAATGCAGATCTCTCTATTCAACCCAGGTCTGACTCAGCCTGCCCTGCCCCTCTAAAACCAGACACCCAATACACATACAAGCAGAGCACACTGGAAGGCTTAGGCAAGAAAATACCTACTTTCTAAAAGTGGTATTTTCAAACACAGAATATAAAAATAAACTTCACTAAAAGATGTATTTTAATATTCTGAGCTCAGGCATACTAAATTCGTTTTTCTACCATGTTCCTGGGGCCAGTTAGGACTATAGAATGTAATAGTCAAACTGCCCATTCTAGCCTATGAGGAACAGGTAGCCTTACAGTAGTGAAAACGAAATGGGGTGTAATTCACTACCAGGACATGCTACACACACCAAGGCATGTCCTACCTTACACATACAATGCACCCTACCATAGGGGTGACTTACAGGATGCCAAGGGAAGGTTCAGGGGCTGGGAAGTGGGTGCACTTCACAGCCAAGATGGCAGTTCTGGACTGCACACAGACACTGCAGTGGCAGGTTTGAGACACACTTTACAAGCTGCTTCTGTGAGTGGCGCAAACCAGCGCTGCATGCCCACCAGCAGCATTTGGTTTACCAGCCCTGGGCACACACATGCCACACTACTAGGGACTAACAGGTAAACCAAATAAGCCAATCAGGGATATACCAATTCACATAGACATATTTACAAAGGGAGAGCATATGCACTTTAGCACTGAACAGCAGTGGTAAAGTGCCCAGAGTCATAAAACCAACAGAAACAGGTCAGCAAAAATACAGGAGGCAGGCAAAAAGTTTAGGGGTGACCCTGCAAAAAGGGCCATTTCCAACACAACCCCCTTCCAGCCAAAACGCAGGGTAGACCAATCACTATTTTGATGGGCTTCCCTGCTTCGGGCGATAGAACACGGAACTGGCCCGCAACTGCAGGGGCATATGCCAGCTCTACTCCAATCTGAACCCTGGTGGATCCCTCTGTCCACACTCCCAGGGCCCACTAAGATAACCAATGGGGAACTCTGCCCCTCACCTGTGGACACCACCTGTGCAGCACCTAACCTTAACTGGCCCCCAGGTGTGTCCCCACAGATAAACGATAAGCCACAGTAGCCACTGACAGTAGTCAGGGATGAGACCCAGGCCTTATACCTCTCAGGGCTCACTAAGACAACCAATGGGGAACTCTTCCCCTTACCTGTGGACACCACCTGTGCAGCATCTAACCTTAGCTGGCCCCCAGGTGTGTCCCAACAGATAAACAACAAGCCCCAGTAATCACTGACAGTAGTCAGTGATGAAATCCAAGCCCTATACCTCTCAGGGCTCTCAAACTTTTGTGGCATCAGAGAGTGAGGGGCAGTAACCCCAGGTGCCTGGCACCTTTTGTACACTCTCCCTCCTGTCAGGTCAGGCAAAGCACCCGGACACTGACCCACCAGCCCTGGGCCTGTACCCAGCGGCTGGGCCAGAGACTGGGGTGGGCTCTCCCACACCCGGTCCTCCTCTTTGGGGTTCGGTACCCTCCCACCTGGAGTGATACCCCCTTTCAGAATTGTCAGGGCACCTGAGGCAGGTGTCCTGCATACTCGCCCACCAGTTCAGGGGTTCTATCCTGCAACTGGTATCCCAGCATAGGGTCTGTACCCTTAGACTGGGCGGAGGTCAGGGGTGAGGCTGCCCTCTCCCCGCCCCCTTTACTGGGGCCCGGCACCCTCCCACCTGGAGAGGTGCCTCCATAACACAAACCGGGAGGGGCACTGTTAGCAGTTGCCCCTTTCTCCAGATCGGGGGGGACACCCTGAACCTGGCCCCCCAACCTAGGGTCTGTACCCTTAGGCTGGGCCTGTGCCTGGCAACCCAGGACTTCTGGGGAGTACACCAATTCCCCCAAGGAAAATACACTCTTCCACTAGTTCAGGGTCTTGTCCCTGCAACTGATCCATCAACCTGGAAAAACCCTCAGGTGGTACCGGGGTCAGAGGCGAGGACTCCCTCCCTCTGCACCCCCTTCCAGTATACTGCACCCTCCCACCTGGAGTGGTGCTTTTAGGGAAAAAAATGTTCGGGACACTGCTTACAGTTGTCCCTCCCTCCAGGTCAGACAACACCTGGACCTGACTTACCATCCCAGGGACCAACCCCTGTGGTTGAACAACTGCCTGGCCACCCAGGACTTCCTGGGGAGCACACAGGCTCCCCTCAAGGGAAACACACCCCTTCACCAGTTCAGGGCCTGGACCCTGCAACTGACCTACCAACCTGAAAAAACCCTCAGGTTGCACCGGGGTCAGAGGCGAGGACTCCCTCCCTCTGCACCCCCTTCCAGCATACTGCACCCTCCCACCTGGAGTGGTGCTCTTGGAAAAAATGGTCGGGACACTGCTTACAGTTGTCCCTCCCTCCAGATCAGACAACTCCTGGCTCTGACTTATCAACCCAGGGACCAACCCCTGTGGCTGAACAACTGCCTGGCCAACCAGGACTGAAGTGGTGTCACCATGGTCACTCCTAGGGGGCTCAGCCCTTCTGACTGGCCCCTGACCCACTGGCTCTCCCACTGGGGACTCCTTCCCCCTTTCATCCCTCAGACTGGACTTCCGTACCCTCCCCTAGGAGTGGCACTGCCAGGCACAAGAACTGATGGAGGCCTGACTACAGGCACTCCCAGCTCACCTAACACTGGGGTACCCCCACAATGGACGGTCCATCCAGACAGACTAGGCTCCCCACCTGGTGTTCCCTCATGGAACCATCCAGTCCTGGGGACTGAGGCTGGGGCACTTCGGGACCTATCCCAGTCTCACTCCTGCTCCCACGAGACAGGATGTGAGGCCCTACAACCTCCTCACAACAAGGGGACCCAGCTGTAACACTCCTAACCTTTCCCAGCACTCTGGGTTGGAAAACTTCTGAACCACTTCTCTTAGGGTCATTCCCTAATGCCTCTACAGAGCCTCTGGTACTCACCCAGAGGTCTGCCTCCTGCGCAAGTTCCCTAGGATCAGAGAACTCGCACTCTAACACATGTTGGTTTAGCTCTGGAAAATAGGAACTCACAATATGCTCTCCCACAATTGGATTACACAGTTCCACGCAGGTGCTAACCTTTACCTCACAATCCAGTGTCTCACACACGTACCCCACACCACTCTCTTGAAGTGGGCGAGACATTAACTGACTGTCTCTATCACTCAACCCACACTCTTCTGGGCGGTCCTCACACTCATACACCAGGACTTCAACCACGGGGGAACCCCTCTCCCTGCACCTCTCATCCAGAGTCGGTAGAGTATCCCTCCTTTCACTAGGACTATGGGCCCCTGCGCTAGTTCCCCAATCCACCTCAGGGCCACTGCATATTAATGGGGCTACCTCATATCCTTGAATCCCCTGGTGTAGATCAACCCCCTCCTTCAAGTCAGGTGCTACATCTCTGGGTGGGGGTACTACACTGTCATCACTATATACTTCAATTTTGCTGCCACCACTGGACCCCACCCTCTCTGGGGAATCCAGACAATTAAAACTGCGCTCCAGGGGTAACCTACCCTCTTGAGCTAACTTCTCCTTTTCTGCTAGGTGCGCCTCCAGCTGGGCAATCTCTATTTGGAGCCTCTCCAATTCCAGCTGGTACTCCCTCTCCCTCTGTCTGCCCAACTCCTCTGGGGACCATGAAGGGGATTGGGTGCTACCCTGTGCACTAGATCCAGCAAGGGACTCCCTACCTATGGGACCTTCCCGCCTGTCCACCAACTCCTCTGGGGACCCTGAGGGGAATCTGGCACTACCATAGGCACTAGACTCATCAAGGAACTCCCCACCTATGAGATATTCCATAACACTTTCTTCCTCCTCTTCAGACTCTCCAGAGCCACCCTCAGACCAACTACCCTCTTGGTAGGTGTACTGGGACTCCAAGAATCTCCATCTGTCTTGTTGCCAAAGTCTCAGGGATGTCTGCAGGGATAGCTGAGTCTCCGTCCTAGTCACTGCTAAGCCCCTCTCCTCACAGAACCCCTTAGCTCCTCTAGACTGTAGGTCAACAGATCATCTATATAAAAGGTAGGTCTCATTTCAGCAAGACCCATTGTAGCAATATCTGGCAATATCAATAATAAAAAAATAGGCTTGCCCGTTGTAACAATCACGGGCAATATCAATAAAAGATAGAAGAAAACTTCTCAAGAAAATGTATGCGGGTAAAAAATCACCGGCAATATCAATCACAATATAGGATCCAACAATTCTCAAAAATGTATGCGGGTACTATCACCGGCAATATCAATAAAACATAGGCTTGCCCATTGTAACAATCACGGGCAATATCAATAAAAGATAGAAGAAAACTTCTCAAGAAAATGTATGCGGGTAAAAAATCACCGGCAATATCAATCACAATATAGGATCCAACAATTCTCAAAAATTTATGCGGGTACTATCACCGGCAATATCAATAAAACATAGGCTTGCCCATTGTAACAATCACGGGCAATATCAATAAAAGATAGAAGAAAACTTCTCAAAAATGTAAGCGGGTGAAAAATCACCGGCAATATCAATCACAATATAGGATCCTAAAAACTCTCAGAAATGTGCGTGGGTGAAAAATCACCAGCAATATCAATCACAATAGGGGATCAAAAACTTTCAATAAATGGGCGCGGGTGAAGAATCACCGGCAATATCAATCACAATATAGGATCCCAAAAACTCTCAGAAAATGTGCGCGGGTGAAAAATCACCGGCAATATCAATCACAATATAGGAGCAAAAAAATTCTCAAAAAATGTATGCAGTACGTTATGGTCTGCACTCCCTAGTAGTGTACACTATAATTACTGTATGCGATCATAAATGCAAGTCCAGATCCTCACCGCTGACCACCAATGTTAGAAATGGGGGTCTCTAGTTGGCAATGGCTGGCCACTGTCCAAGTAGGGACCCTTCTTCCTAAGTCAGAGTGAGAGGGCTACCCTCTTTAATACCCCTGCTCAACCCTGTGGTAACGTAGCACGAGCAGGTAGGCTTATCTCAGAGGCAGGGTGTGAAGCATTTATGACCATACACAGTAACACAGTGAGGAACACTACAAAGGGACACCACACAAGTAGTTATAAAAAATAAGTATCTTTATATAAAGGCAGATTTATCACAAGACCAATAACTGTAAAAGCCACAATACTGTCAAAAATAGGATAGCCGTTGAGGGACTGTTAAAGATAGTTCAAAGGTTGCAAGAGTAAGGTTCAAATTCAAAGCAGGGGTCTCTGCGCCCCTTTCTCGTTCAGAGGTTGCAACAATAAGGTTCAAATCCAAAGCAGTGGTCTCTGCGACCCTTTCTCTCACAAAGTACCTGTATTCCGTAGCAAAACCAACAACATGTCGCAAAGAAGTGTTAGCGATGAATTTCCTCACGCGAGGCCGGCGATGCGTTAAAATCCTTGCCGCAAGGGAGGATGATGCGCCGATCTGCTGATGCGTGCGGAGACGATGCGACAAACTTCTTCACGCTAGGCCGCCGATGCGCTGAGGCCTTGCCGCGTGGGCGAAGACGATGCGACGATCCTGTTGCGTGTGCGATTGTGTTGTGATGCGAAGAAATGGCGCTCCGCGAGGGAGCGACGAAATCCGGTGCGATGCGATCAAAATGGCGGACGCACGGCGTCCGCAAAGCGATGTCTTGAAGCGATGATTTCTTTGGGGGTTGCGAGCGCTCGGCGACAGCAGCGCGATGATTCTTCCAGCGCGTCTCAGCTGCAGCGGCTCGCAAAAGGGCGTTAGCGATGGTTTCGTGTTGCGAGCACCCAGCGGCAGCAGCGCGATGATTTTTCCAGCGCTCTCGGCTGCAGCGGCTCGCAAACGTGCGTTAGCGATGATTTCCAGCACTCTTTTCTCTGAAGCAAACTAGAGGCCCTGGAACTCACAGGAGCCTCATCAGCAGATAGCAATCCTCGCAGGGAGGAAGCAGGAGGTTGGTGGTGGAGTCTGATGTGCCTGAGACTCCAGCAGGAGGCTAGCTCTTTTCCTAGCCCTTGGGTAATTGCTGTAACAAAAATAAAAGTTCTCTCAAAAGTTCCTTTTCCTCTTCTTCAAGGGCCAGTGGTCACTGCTGCAGGCCAGTGCAAGAAACAACACACAAGCACAGGGACAGTCACTTCCTGCAGATTCCTCCAGTGGCACGGACAGAGTTTCCTCTCCAGATCCAAAAGCAATACAAAAGTAGGGGGTTTGAGCACAGATATTTATACCCCAAAAGCCTTTGATCCTTGAAGCTACCAGTCCCTGAACCTAGCCAGAACCAGTTCTGCTCAGGCCTGGAGCACTTTGTTTACCAGGCTGCATCCTTCCTTTCAGAAAGAGGGGGTCTGCTAGCAGACACAGTGGGAGGTGGAGCCAGCATTCACCTTGCCAGGCACAGCCCTATTCAGATCAAAGAGCCACCCCTCCCCACACTCTAAATGCAGATCTCTCTATTCAACCCAGGTCTGACTCAGCCTGCCCTGCCCCTCTAAAACCAGACACCCAATACACATAACAGCAGAGCACACTGGAAGGCTTAGGCAAGAAAATACCTACTTTCTAAAAGTGGTATTTTCAAACACAGAATATAAAAATAAACTTCACTAAAAGATGTATTTTAATATTCTGAGCTCAGGCATACTGAAATTCGTTTTTCTACCATGTTCCTGGGGCCAGTTAGGACTATAGAATGTAATAGTCAAACTGCCCATTCTAGCCTATGAGGAACAGGTAGCCTTACAGTAGTGAAAACGAAATGGGGTGTAATTCACTACCAGGACATGCTACACACACCAAGGCATGTCCTACCTTACACATACAATGCACCCTACCATAGGGGTGACTTACAGGATGCCAAGGGAAGGTTCAGGGGCTGGGAAGTGGGTGCACTTCACAGCCAAGATGGCAGTTCTGGACTGCACACAGACACTGCAGTGGCAGGTTTGAGACACACTTTACAAGCTGCTTCTGTGGGTGGCGCAAACCAGCGCTGCATGCCCACCAGCAGCATTTGGTTTACCAGCCCTGGGCACACACATGCCACACTACTAGGGACTAACAGGTAAACCAAATAAGCCAATCAGGGATATACCAATTCACATAGACATATTTACAAAGGGAGAGCATATGCACTTTAGCACTGAACAGCAGTGGTAAAGTGCCCAGAGTCATAAAACCAACAGAAACAGGTCAGCAAAAATACAGGAGGCAGGCAAAAAGTTTAGGGGTGACCCTGCAAAAAGGGCCATTTCCAACAATATGTCATAGCATTGACAACCGATTTAAATGAATTAAGTAAGATCTCCCAAGTATTACTATTCCAACCTTGTTCCCGGCCTTGTTCTCCCATTGGTTGACTACTTGGGGAGCCGACTTCAATGCAAATACCCGGGAGGTCCTCTATAGGGGAACCAGTTGGTTGTGCCCCCCACAGATTTACTCCCTCAACCTTGTCCTCTCTCTGAGATAGTTCATGAGATTGATCATATGCATTTTCTGCTTGAGCTTCTATCTCTACAGGGGTAATTTTACCCCCAAAGGCGCCCGATAAGACCGTTTCCTGATTTAGATTTAGTTTCCATTTAGGGTCTGTTCCTTCTAGGTCATCTAAATCATCCATCTTGACCGGATTTACCATGTTGTTATCTATTTGTTGATGCACCTGCGCTATAGTCTGGATTTCTTTCCCCAAGCTAGTTGGCTTCATTGGCGTCGATGGATCCGTTGGCCCCGTTAGCACCCTAACCCTAGTTGGAGATTCTGATTTCCATTGTGGTGAACTGTTAACGCCGGCTTCCTGTGTGACTGGCGCCTCCTTTTGCAAGGCCACTGACACACTACTTTCCTTCCCTCTTAACCGGGCACTACTAAAGGCCCAGGTTTCCCAATTAAACGGGATTTTCTTTGTATTTTGACACCCCGAGGGGGAAAAACATTCCGACTTCTCCTTATTACTCCTAGCCGCACTGGAGGTCAATTTGGAATACTCAGACGGCTTTGGTTGTAGTTGCGGTTGTATCGGGCTTTGTAGATCCCTAATGTGCATATCCTTACGATATGTAAGCAGTACATCCACTGGGTTCTTCAAAAAGTCCGTTTTCCTCGCCCTTTTATTTTGATTGCAATTTGGGGATCTAACTGGGCGGGTTGCTGACCCCTCCCCTTGTACCACTATGCCTGGCTCCTCCATACAGACCCCATTTGCTACATTGACTATCTTATCTTCATTGTCCCCTATGATAGAAGCTGCCCCGGCTTGCTGTTTCTGTCCCCGCCGAACTACCTCCTGCGCTCTTCTTGTTCTCCCCGAGCGCATCTCTTTATGCTTTTAGGCACTTTTTTGAGCTTTAAAATCGTATGACCTGAGTTCGATGTTTTTTGATCTGTGCTTGGCGTTAGGTTGGGTCACTCCGACCAGCCGCCCGGCTGCTCCTCGGCGTTCCACTCCTCCGACGTTAAACAGCTCCACAAGAATCCACAAAGCTCCTCCTTGCTACTACTGCTCGGCTTAGCTTGTGGATGTGTCACAAGCCCCGACTGAAATAGCAATGGGATGGCGGTGGTAAATGAGGCCAGAAGCTCGGGCAGCGATGGCGGGTAGCAGGAGGCAGAGAGCGTGAGAGCAGGGTGCACTTGGGTGTCGCAAGCCGCACCCAACCTAGTTGGGTTGCTTCCGCGAACACACCTGGGCTCTTCACTCTGCAACCCCCGCTACGGAGGTTGCGCTCTCTTGCTCAAGTGCTCTTTCCTGCCCTCGCCTACACCTACCCTCTGGCTCAGCTTGCTTGCCTCTCCAGAGCTTGCGAAGACCTCCGAAGTCCTCCGCAGGGGGCACGGGGACTTGGCCAATTTCCCGAGTCCTAATCTGTGCAGTGCACAGCACAACACGGCAGATTTCAGGCTCCAACTTACACTTCCAACATGCACTTCCAACATTCACCAGCACCGGTGACCTAGCAGCTCCCAGCTACCTTGCAGCTCCTCCCGCTGCTCCTCAAGAGTAAAAAGAACAGAACCAGTAAAGAAAGTGGTTGGATGGCTGACAACTAGGCAAGCTGCTCAGGAAGCCGCTAGCTGACCCGGGCAAGCACTCCAGTGCATTCCCAGCACTCTATGGACGCTCTTACCCTCTGGACGATGTGCGTCCTCCTGACTCCTCCTGCTGCTGTCCTCAAAGTCCCGGGGTCCCAGAATCCCTGAATCCGTCCTGTAATTGGCTCCCGCTCTCACAATTTACTGCGGGCTGTGGACGGGAGACGGGAGACCTCTCACAGCTACTTGCTTGCCGCTTGCTGCCCTGCTCAGCGTGTCGGCGTGTCACGAGCGTGTCGGCGTGTCACCACTCGGCTCGACTCGGCTCAACCCCAGCTCTCTAGTCACCGGCTCCGCTCGCTCGAAGTAGTGAGAGAAAGTGAGAACTGGGGAGCGGGAGAGTGAGCCGCCACACCAGCTCGCTCGACACGGCTCAACCCCAGCTCGGACTCTGATCACCGGCTCCGGTCACAGCTTCACTCCGGCTCTGACTTCCCTCCGCTCCGCTCGCTCCGACTGCAGACCGCGGGCAAACTCCTCCTCCTCACAGGTGTGTCTACGGCTGTACCAATCATTTGTCTGTCGAATGAGACGCGTGGGTGTGGTGGGCGGCGGAAGTGTTTGTGAATTGCTGGCGTTGAGGGTGCCAGGACCTCCAGGCATCGCAGAGCCCCCAGCCTGCGGCCCAGTCGACGAGACGGCTAGCACCGATCCTACGAGAAGTCGTGGGGGGTCTGGAGCAATCTATTTCGGGATTAGGAATGGCATTAAAGTCGCCTCCTATCACCGTGAGCCCCTGCGGGAGACGGGTAAGGAGCTGAGGGAGATCTTGAAGCCCCGATGCCAGGGACGCGGTTGGTATAATGACGCAGATCAGTAGCACCGCTTGGCCTTCTAGTTGACCTTCCAGCCCGATGTATCGACTCTGCTGGTCTCGCATGACATGCGTGTCTACCAGTGGGAAGGTGAAGTGCAGCAGGATGGCAACCCCCCTGGCCCCACGAGAGAACCCAGCGTGATAAACCCTGTCATAGCCGCTCCGTGCCAAGAAGGGACATAGATCCCCCAAGAGGTGGGTCTCCTACAGCAGGAGAGCTTCCGGGTGATGTCAGTGTGCAAAGGCGAGAACGGCTGAGCGTTTCACTCGATCCAACAGCCCGTTAACATTCCATGACCTAACCTGAAAGGTCATATATGTGGGATGGAAAGGTTTGTGTGTTGGGCGCATGGTAATGTGCCCTTTCCTGGGGGACCCAGGAGGCCCTACCAAGTGTGCTGGCAGCAAACTGGAAATGAGTTGCCCAGGACTGCGCACTAGAATACGGTATGTATGTATGTATGTGTGTGTGTGTCTTAACCTGAGAGGGAACAAAACCAGGTTAAACAGAAGAGCAACAAAAAATTCATAAGCGAAACCCTGCCCCCAACGTCCACCCCTCCCCATGCTTCTACCCCAGAAGCATCTGTCGCCCTACAAAAAATGAACACATAAGTAACCAGTGTATTCAGCAACATTTTACGTGTCGTAGTGACTGTGAACACCCCCGGTTTTCATGTGAAAATCCACATGATTAGACCATGGTGAGTCGGGGTCCGGTAAGTGGAGGCTGTCCGGGCCCCTGGGAGCAATGCGGCCGTGGCGTCAACGTGTTCTCATGACAGGTGGCGTCCTTGGCCAGGTCTAGGTGCCTCTCAGTCCGGGGCCCCAACCCCGGGCCGAACACTGCCTTCCAAACTTTGTGTTGCCCCGGGGTAGGGGGCGGAAACTGATTCTCAAGTCAGGATGAGGGAAGGATCGGCCGGCAGTCATTCGAGATTGGGGCTGCAAGACACGTCTGAGTCTGAGCAAGGAGCAGCCAAGCCCGATTGTTGTGAATTCCGTTCCTCCACCGTAGGGCTCCCTCCTTCTCCTCCGGTGGCGGTGCCGGGCGATTGCCCGGGTGGCGGCAAAGGGATCTCCGGGGGGGGGGGGGGTGGGTGGAAAGGGATCTCTTCGGGGCGAGGGAGATAGTGAGCACCCCCTCCTCCGCCCCCCTCCTCGATATGTTGCACAGTCTGTGATTTGGGTAGAGTCCGTGACTCCAGGGCCCCAGGCGCGTTCCGCCCCCGGGTGGTTAGGAAGAGGCCGTCCCACGCAGTGGATGTTCCTCTGTGAGCCATTGCCAGGCAGCTTCAGGTGTATCAAAGAAAAGGGATTTGCCCATGTAGAGGTCTTGGAGGAGCGCTGGGAAAAGCAGGCGATATTGAATTTCCATCGCCCTCCGTTTCTGTTCCATGTATGAATGGCGCAGCTGCAGGACCTCACGGGTGTAATCCGGAAAGAGGAGAACTTTGGTGCCATCGAATTGGAGCTCTGCCTGCCTTCTGGCTTCCTGCATGACCATGTCCCTGTCTCGGAAATTCTGGATGCAGGCGATGATGGGGCGAGGCGGGGCCCCGGGCGGCAGCCTAGGGATGAGGGCCCGGTGCACCCTTTCGATGGCGAACTACGAGGATAGGCGATTGGCGGGTATACATGATTTCACCCAACTCTCTACTCGGTCCACCACCTGTCTGGGGTTGTCGCCTTCCGCCTGTTCAGGGACACCTATGGGGTGGATGTTGTTGCGCCGGGAGTGGTTTTCAGTGTCCTCCGCCGTTCTTCTGAGTAGTGTAGAGACTTGTCTTTAGAGGGTGGAAATGTCGTCCTCTGCCGATGAGATCTGGGTTTCCACTTTGGTTAGCCTAGCTGTAGCGTTACGGAGATCCTGACACAGCAGAGACCCGTCCATCCACACCTCCCCTATCTTGTTCTCCACTGCTGATTGCGAAGTCTGGATGGCCTGCAGTATCGTGGGAAGGTCTGGGTGAAAGGGGCCAGGTCCGCCCCCCCCTGCCCAGGAGGGTCCAAGGAGTTCGTTGGGGGCCCGGCGGTGTATTGGTCTATCTTTGTCTGCGTCTGTGTGGTGCCTGAGCGGGGCCGGCCTGTCCTTGCCCATCAGGCGCAGCGGAGATGGCGTGGGCCGGGGAGTTCGTGTCGACCCAGGTGGCACCAAGTTCTCAGGCAGCTGTGTTCCTGGAGGGGCAGGACCCAATTATTCACCCCGTCAGCTCAAGCATCCGGGGCGCAGTTGTGGCCGGCGGGGCCCGCAGTCATCCAGTCCAGAGATCAGTTCTCGGGGCCCACCCAGCCACCCCGGCCTCTCGGTGTGGGAGTAGAGATGATGCAGCAGTGGCCCCAGCAGTCAGCGGAGGGCGTGATGTTGGGTCCGGTTCCCAGCCGGTCGCCAAGCGGGTGACCGAGGGTTGGGCCTGGCCCCCAGGAGCCAACAGGGGGCCCCTGCGGCCTCTGGGCACCCCTGGTGCCAGCGGCCACAGCGCAGGGGGTCCAAGGCAATGTTCAAGAGGCTCCTGCAGGGAGGGACAGTCATGAGGCTCCAGAGCAAAACCACTGATGGATGGCGAGAGGGGGAGCAAGAGGAGGGGGGGGGGTGGGTGGAGGCTACCCCCCCCTCCCTCCCCAAGTCTCGGTTTCCCCCAACCGGAGCAAAGTCACACGGCCTCAGACTCCCCCCGCTGGGTCCCCGGTCCAGGCCCGAAAGAGTCAGTGGCCGCCCCCCCCCCGGGCCCCATGTCGGAGCTCAGGCAGGCCAGTCAGTAGTTCAGTCGCCTGTGCCGCCCATCAGCGTTAAGCAGGGGCAAGTCCAGGTGCCCCTCGCACCCTCAGGCGGCAGGTCAGGCAGGTGGGTCCTCGTGCGGCTCCAGCACTGGACAACACTCTCAGTTGGCAGCCAGAAGATAGGGTAGCCTCCGGTTCGAGGCAGAGACAGGCCCGGGTCTCGGGGGGCCTCCAGACAGTTCCCGGTCGGAGAGCAGAGCGGGTGGGTCGTGGCCCGCCCCTCTCGATCAGGGCCAAGGCTGGACCCCTCCCGCCAGGCCCTGCGGCCCCACAGTACCTTGTTTCCGGGATCGACCGGCCCATGTGTGTCTCTTCCCCTTGTGGGTCTCCGATCCGGGTCCGCTGTTTAGGCCGTGGCTGCCAGAGGGAGGGGAGTGCACCTCCCTCGCTGGCTGGCGCCGGTCCACTGCAAGACCCTCCCAACATCAGTTCGGCCCTCACTTGGCCGCCCAATGCTCCGGAGAGGGAGCCCCAAGCGGGGGTGCCAGGCCCACGAGAAGAAGGCCCCGATTCGCCTCATGGCCACCTCAGGTGCTCCGCTCTGGCGGCCCGACAGCCGAGGGGTGAGGCCCCGGGGTAATGAGGCAGGCCCCCACGGCAAAGTCCTCCGCACTGCCGCCACAGGACCAGTCGCCGCACAGTCCCTGTTGAGTGGATGCCAGGTGTCCCTCCGTAGGCACCCCCCGGACAGAGGGTGGGCTCGCAGCAGCTCACTCCCTCTCCATCACGCGGCCGGGAGACTCCCGGCAGAGCGTCTCCGTCACCAGCCCCACCGCTCCTGGGCACCGGTCCAAAGGGCTTAGGGTGCGGCACCGAACCTCTGGGGTTCACGATCTGACATAAGGGCTGCTGGTGTGCCTCTCTTGTTCCGGATTGTGTGCGGATCGTAAGGGTTGGGCTCGGCGCAATGTTAAGGTACGCCGCCATGTTGGCCTCCTTGGCCACGCCCCACCAAGTAAAGTTTTCTGGTTAATTTTGCTCCTATTTTACTCTGTTTGCATCACACTTTTTAATTACAAAAAAAATTGCTTTCATAATCCCTGATATATTTTGAAATATTAATTAGCAGGCTATTTATTTAAAAGTTGTGTGTTAAAGAAAAATAACTGACATCTTCAGACAGCTCACTAGACAAAAACCTCTAACTCTAGTAAGAGAGAAAAATAAACTCCATTGTCCAAGCAGCAGTTAGTAAAAAGACAAACTGACATTTGACCTCTTTCCTTGAACAGACAGCAAATGTGTCAAGATAAAAACAAGATTTAATGGCATCTTTACTGCTCATTCACTTTATGAATGAACAGAACACCTGCTCCTTTCCAGCCTAAATTCACTCACCAGATGGGACTAGTAGGCTCTAAAAATATTCGACCTGATAGAATTTTACTCGCAATTGCGAGTGGGCGAGTAGATTTTTCGAGGCCTGATAGTATATACAATAAAGTCCCAACTTCTCTTTATCCTTCCTTACAGTGTTTTACTTATGTTTACACAGCAGTGTACGATGTAGAACCAAGGTCTCTAGCAAAATCAGTAGCACACAGTACAGCTACAGGGTGGCACAACTGTAAGTGGGTGCCATCTGACAGTATACAGTAGCAGACAGTACACAGTACAATCTGTGGTATGTCCATGGACTATGACACTGACAGAGAATGACTTTTGAACACCAGCTTGTGTTTCCCTTGACATTTTCTTTTCTTATCTGAATGCACTGTCACTATGGGCTTTTCCTAAGGGTGTAAAGGGGTTTACTATACTTTTTGAAACTTGGGTATTTTCTTTCTTGCCCCTACGAACCTCGACGTGTGATGGTAGTTCCCATTTGCACAAAGGCACTGTTTTCCCAAATAGTAGAGAGCTTAATAGAAAGTTGTTCCTGTAAATCTATATTGTACTGTCTGGACGGGGAAGTAGCCAGGGATTTTGGCTCGCAGACATTTATAAGCGGGCTCCTGTATGTACTCTTCCACACACTTAAATGCTGCCACAAATGCCCACACTCACTCGATCAGTGACACTCACCTTTGTACGTGTAGGAAAGTGCCCCTTTTTGCATGGTTACCCCCTAACGTTTTGCCGGATACCTGATTCTAAGTTGACTGAGTGTGTGCTGGGACCCTGCTAACAAGGCCCCAGCACCTGTGTTCTTTCCCAAAACTGTACCATTGCTCCCACAGTTGGCACACCTCTGGCCCACTTAGAAGTCCCTTGTAATAGGTACCAGTGATACCAAGGGTATTGTGACCAGAGAGGGCCTCTTAGGGCTGAATGATGTATTGTGCCAACCTAAAGGACCTAACACATACACACTGCCATTGCAGGCTACGTGTTGTGGCTAAACTAAAGGAGTCAACATGGCACCCCTTCCTGGGTGCCATGCCTACACCTACTGCCTGTGGCATAAGTAAGTCACCTACTCTTAAAAAATGAAATAGTAACGTTTCATTTTTCTTTTTTAAATGCATCCCGTTTTCCTTTTACGGAAAACGGACTGCATTAAAAATAATACATAGAAAAACGACTTTATTTAAAAACCAGTCACAGGCATGGTGGTCTGCCGACCCCAGCAGTCCACCATCCCTGGGAGTGCTAGCCATTCCCAATGGGGTTGCAAATTGCACCTGCCTCATGAACATTAATGAGGCAGGCAGTTTGCGACCCCATTAGGAATCGCAAACAGTGTCTGAGACACTGTTTGCGACCCCATTAGGAATCGCAAACAGTGTCTGAGACACTGTTGTAAATTCCAATTTGCAACTCGCAAATTCGATGGATCGTACATCTGGCCCCAAGTACCCAAAAGAAGTAACTTATTCAGTTAGTCCATTAACCTTGTGGCCCCTTGGACACCAGTTCTAAATGACCGTAACCACACAGGATAATGTTCAGTAACCACTGACTGCCACAAAAAGGCCCAACAGTAACTACTTTCTCCAGTACGTTGCTGTATGCTGCAAGAGCTCCCATTGGTACACAATAGAAGTTTGTTCCAGAATGGCCATTATCGGAGAGGGGAAAGAGACACTTTTTAAAGTGAGGTGGACCACTCTTTGTATAAGGACTGATGTAATATACATTGTAAAATTTTGCATATAATGTGCTAATAGATTTCCTACTGTTTTAAGAGGTTGTTATCCCGACTCAGTATTCTCATGATGAGGTAACAGAGGGCATATTTACAATCAAATGTGAATCCAGTGAATTTCAGGCACCAGAACTGGATATTTTGTTTTAAATTACTTCCGTAATCTGCGTATAACACTTATGTGAGGTTTATAGTTTAGAAGCAGACAAGATGCTGTCACAATTGGAACATATTTTCAGCTGAGAAATGGTCCTCCTGAGCTGCCAGACCGTTTTGGTGTGCCGGAAGGGGAAGAATTCAAGACCACGCTCAGAAGTAAACAAGCATTTGCAATGTAATAGGTCTCGCACTTACGAGATTTTGAGCTATTGGCATTGTAAATGACAATGCCTTTTAATTATGTGATTAAAAAACTTGCAATAATAAAAGGCATTGTCCTTTATAATACCAATAGGTCAAAGTTTCTAAGATGCGAGACCTATTGCATTGCAAATGCTTGATGTTTACAAGCGCCCCATGCTGCGCTTTCACGTTAATAGAGGCCATGCCCCTTTCTTTAGACGAGCTGTGTCTAAAGAAAGGTCTGCGGCCGCTATTAAAGTGAAAGCGCGGTATGGGGTGATTTTACCAAAAAAAGCATTTGTTTGTCAAGTTGACAAACACATTTTTTTTGTAAAAGCGCCCCGTGAAAGCACGCATGGTGCGCTGAATGTTGCAGGAAAGCATGTCGTGCCTGCAGTAGGAGAAACTCAATAAAGACAAGGCGGTACTAAGGAGGGACTAACAAGCCTATTAACAAATAAGCCAGCATTTACGAAGGACAATGACACAAGCCAATGACAAATGTGGGCGGAGTGTGGGCGATGCTTCAAGTCCGTACTCCAATACAGCATGCCTCGCAGAGCAGCGCATGCGCTGCCCAGGCTCGACCTAAAAAATAAAGAGGGACAAGTGCCTCACACGTCTTAGGGCAATGTGGGGGTCAGACAACCATTCCAGCTGATTCTGAAGGCTGTAGAGGTGAAAGGAGAGTAAGAAAAGGGCCATTTGTAAGGGCAAGATACATCAGCCAATCCAAATGCTCGTCTAAAACCGAAAGCTCCAATGAGAACTCTTGTTTCTCATTCTGAAATGTTAACACTCATATACAGAAGTGATTCTTATTCAATGACCAGCTTGTTTTTCGTTTGTCTCCAAACCGACTGAAAAACGTCAACTAAACCAAAAAGCACCAAATATAGGAAAGCACTATAAAATGGCCAAATTGTGTATACCTTGATTCACAATTTTTGTTTTTATGGCTAAATTTGCATATGCAATTTACACGTTCGATCACAATTTCACATGCTTTGGGAACCCTCATATTACTACGAATCCCATTTGCCCTAGTAATCTGTTGCAAAGGTGGCAGGACAACATATGGATTATGATTTGTAAAGTTGACTGTAGAGCTTGGCAAAGTTATTCACAAAAAGCTAAATTGATCTTTGCTACGAGTGTTGTGCCAACCTTAAAACTAGAGGTGTGAATGGCACACCTGTGTTCTATATCCGTGTATTTAGATGTATTTATGAAGGAATTGTAAAAAGCACTGAATGTTGCCTTATGTGTGCAGGCAAAAAATGTACTCAAAAATCTTTAAGCACAAATGTCTTCCAGTTGTGTGCATTCAGTGGAACATTGCTTCTATAGCTTTTTTTTGTCTCCAACGGCATTATATGCATTGTAAGAGTTAGGAATTGCAATTCTTAACCTACATTATTAGTTTATCGTCCTATAAACATAACTCATTTGCAGACCTGTACATTTAGTGAGTTCGTGTTTCAATAGTCTTTAGCTCTTTTTATTTCCACTTGCATTGTTTTGATTGCAGGCATTACAATTTTGCATTATTGTACCTTAACATTAGTTTACATTCTTATAAATGCATGTGCTTGCTATATGGAAACATATTCGTGCCACATATGCATAACACATAGACCTGTGCATAAGTATATATACATACATATACAAAGTACACACGTGACTAAAGAAGATCGGATGGGTGGGTTGATGATTGGCTAGATGGATGCAGGTGTGAATTGGGTAGATGGGCGGATGGATCGATGGATGAACAGAAGGACGAACGATGGATGCATGGATGGCTGAATGGATAGATAAATGGATCGATGGACTGGTGGGATGGTGGATATGTGAATTAAGTAGATGTGCAGATGGATTGATCGATGGATGAACAAAAAGACGGACGATGGATGAAGGATGGACTGGTGGGATGGTGGATGTGTGAATCGGGTACATGGGCGGGTGGATCGATGGATGAAGAGAAGGACGGACGATAGTTGGATGAATGGATGGATTGATGGACTGGTATACTGAACAGGTTTCAGTTTATACGTACACGCATGAAAATTATTTGATTAACACATCATGATCAACTTATAGCAAATTATACGGCTCTACTGTCTTGGTTGTTTCATTGAATTTACAGCACGAGAGAAAACCAAACTCTATTATTTTAGTAAATGCTGTGTTAAACAGTATGTTAGTAATCCAATTCAAGTTGAGAAGTTAGTTGGTTTGTGTATTTATTTCCGGAGAGTGCTATGTGACTTCTTATCCCTGCCTTTTGAATGTCACATTTTTTGTCATGTGTAGGCAGCCGACAGGTACCCCTTTATATGGCATGACAGCCAAGTGTTTTGTACATCTATCGGTAACGCACAGAAAGAATTAGTTTAAAAAAAAAAAAAAGCCTTTAGTTTGAATGAATGAAAATCAAATGGCATTTCTCCTAAATTCCTCCTTGTGGCTGAATGGGTTTAAAATAGTTCAGCCGCCCACATAGCCTCTCCCAGGATGTCCTTAGAAAGCTTTCTTTCCGACTCACACGTCTCGGAGCTCGTTTAATTGCACCTGTTAAACGCTGACTCGTGAAAAGTGATTCTTGCACGGGGCTCGTCGGATGGCTCACTGGCGCGCACTGTCTTTGCAGCATGAATTCACACTTCTTTCGAGGGATGTGGGTGGGAGTGATGTGCCAGATGACAGCTCCAAGGGGGGCAGCTCCGAGAACTAGCTTTCGGTGACCCTTTCGATGGAAGCTAAACAGAGCGCAAGAACAGTTTAGAGGAGCCGAGAACCAGCAATATGTTGTATTTTAATGCCGCTTGCACTGTGCTTACAGTATAGTCACATTATGGGCGCTCGGTGTCGCGGCTCCGTTGGGGGTCATATGAAGAGCCAGGTCTTGAGGTCCTTCCTGAACTGGAGCAGTGTAGGGCTTTGCCAGAGGTGGAGGGGGAGGTTGTTCCTGGTCTTGGCTGCGAGGTAGGAGAAGGACTTTCCACCCGGTCTGGTCCTGTAGAAGAATGGGACGGTGGCCAGGGAGAGGTCGGCTGATCGGAGGTTTATCTTGGGGGCGTGGAAGGAGAGACAGTTGTTGAGGTATTCTGGTCCGATGTTGTGGAGGACCTTGTATGCATGCGTGAGCAGCTTGAATGTTATTCTTCTTTGGACGGGGAGCCAGTGGAGATCGCAGAGGTGTAGGGTGATGAGGTTGTGCTGGGGGATGTCGAGGATTAGTCTGGCTGCGGCGATCTGGAGCTTTAGAGAAGTTTTTTGTTGATTCCGGCTGGTGATGAGGGCGCGCGTGAACGTTTTCATGGATTTCGAGGGGGATCCATTTGAACGTTTTTTGGAGTATGCAGAGGGTGTTGAAGCAGGCCGAGGAAACGGCGTTGATCTCGATGAGTCCAGTATGATGCTGAGGTTACGTGCATGGTCCTTCTGGGTGGGTGTGTTTTTGAATGCGGGGGGCCACCAGGTGTCGTCCCAAGCTGAGGGGGTGGAGCCGGGAATGAGGACTTCTGTTTTCTCTGAGATGAGTTTCAGGCAGCTGTTCTTCATCCAGGTTGCGACTGCTTTCACCCCTTCTTGGAAGTTGTACCTGGTGACGTTGTGTTCCTTGGTGAGGGAGAGGATGAGCTGGGTGTCATCGGCATAGGAGACTGTGTAGCCCGTGGTTTCCGACGATGGTTGTGAGGGGGGCCATGTAGATGTTGAAGAGGGTGGGGCTGAGGGAGCATCCCTGGGGTACTCCGCATCTGGTCTCTGTCGGTTCCGAGAGTAGTCTTACTCTGTGTTCTGCCTGTGAGGAATGAGTGTATCGGGTCTAGGGCCTTTCCTCGAATGCCGGCGTCGTGGAGTCTGGTGGCTAGTATGTGGTGGCAGACTGTGTGGAAGGCTGCTGATAGGTCCAGGAGGATGAGGGCTGCGGTTTGGCCCTGGTCGAGGAGGGCGCGGATGTCATCAGTGGCGGCGAGAAGAGCGGTCTCGGTGCTGTGGTTGCTACGGAATCCGGATTTGGAGAAGTCTAGGACGTTGTTGGCTTTGATGAAGTTTGCTAGCTGGGTGATGACGGCAGAGAGATGGGCCTGAAGGTCTTGAGGTCCGTTGGGTCAGCGGAGGGTTTCTTCAGGAGGGCGTTGACTTTGGCGTGCTTTTAGTCGTCTGGGAATGTGGCGGTCTTGAGGGAGCAGTTGATCGTTGGACGTAGCTTGAGTGTGCTGGCTATGGCGGCCCTGTGGAAGATGTGGGGCGGACCGGGTCTGAGGGTTCTCCGGAGTGAATGCTCTTCATGGTCTTTAAGGTGTCTTCTGTCATGAGCGGTGTTCAAATGAGTAGGGTCTGTTTGGTGGCGTGGGTGGGGGTTGAGGCTGTGCAGAGGTCTTGGTTGTCAAAGTTGTCGTAGAGTGTCTTAATCTTGAGGTGAAAAGAGCTGAGTCTGTTGCAGTGGTCTTGGGAGGGTGCGACGTCTGTTGTTTTGCTGCAGGGTTTGGCAAATTCCTGTATGATGGAGAAGAGTTCCTTGGAGTTGTGGGCGTTGGAGAAGATTCTGTCTTGGAGGAAGTTCTTCTTTGTGGATTTGATGAGGTGGTGGTGTGCTGTGGTGGCTGTTCTGTAGGCGGTGCGTGTTTCAAGGGTTTTGCTGTTTCTCCATGTCTTTTCAAGTCGTCGTCAGAAGTGCTTGGATTCTTGGAGTGCTGTGGTGAACCAGCTTTCTTTCTTGTTGTGTCGTCCTGTAGCTTCCTGAAGGGGGGGAGAGTGTATAGGCGCCGTTGGTAAATGAAAATGTAGTGAGAGGGTGTCCACTCCAGTCCCCCCACACACCACATAACTATTGTCACAGATGACTTCTTCAAAGTTTAGTTTGCTCACAATACCGGACTGCACAATCTCTTCTCGCCACTGAAGTTGCTTCTACACTAATTAGTGTCCTGGAAGTGAAAGTGTACTTTCTTGTGATCAGTGCTTCCTTCCAGTACAAAGCAGCAGAAAGTTTGATGTACTACACATGGAAAATAAACAGCTGAAAAATAAAACCAGAATGTGCTGTGTATCCTTGCTAAGGGGGGAGGGAGTTCTCCTTGGTGCGATTAAGACAGTCTCAGTAGTTTTAATAGTGTATGCTTCGACGCATCAACTTGTCCAATCATCATCTACTAGGTATTTTCAAAAGACTTGAAGACGCCATAAAAATTCAGCTTTCAGAACTTCATACACTCACTTTCCAAAATCTATTTATCAAATAAGGCTGGCCACACACAGTTTCTTATGACTAAAGCAAGCAAGAAAAAAATGTGAACAGTGCACATGATGGTGGACATATCTAGGGTCCCCTGGAGTGTGTTTTTGATTAATTAGTTGGGAAATCATGCTTTATACTTTCTTGCTCGTGCCTCTCATACCTATAATCATCCTGAAGTGCACGATTGAACTCCAGTCATGTTGATTGCGCTTCCAGTTGAATAAGTTATGTCTTGTGCTTGTTAAAGAGTTTTTAAGATGAGCAAGGAATATTACTATGGGGACTCGGGACTCTCCACTTCTGGCGGAAAAGCCTTCATTCAGACCAGATCTTCTTCTTGAGACGGTAATAAAAATAAATACTGGCCATTTGTCAGAAGTATATATTAATCAATGTTTTGCTGTGTATTCCATTTAGTTTTACAGTTTACTGTACAAACCTCCTCTTTTGACTCTTTTTCATAATGCTCTTCTTGTACATCTTAATTCTGCTAATACACTCTTTTCAGGAAATGAGCCCTACTCCCATCTTACTGTACTTGTAGCCCAGGATGTTTCTTTACTGTGAGATTTTGTATCAGTGGGGGAAGAACAGTTGCCCACTTAAAAAAGTAAAAGCCATTTAAAAAAACCTCTCTCCAGTAGTCTAGCTTGAGTAGATTCATTTGCTGTGAATCATTCTCAGTTTGAGGTTGGGATTCTTGTGTGATTTTGTGTGCATATTTTAACTGTTGCGTTACCGTGCACTAGTTTAGTACACTTCATCTTTGTCAGTTCGGATAAAAACCATCCATTGACAATTACATACATTAAATCACAAAATTTGCAAACCATTAGGATTATAGTAATTAAAAAACCTCATTAAAAGTCCTTAAAAATATCATTAAAATACATAAAAATACATTCAGAAAACTTTGACATAGCAGCGGCTTTTCCTAGCCCAATAAATATGATGTCTATTAAAAATACACAATTTCAATTAAGTTGAGAAAAAAAAAGATTAACCTGTGCATAAGGATTTTAGGTCCTTTGCTCTTGCGTAACACATCGTTTGAAGGTACTTAGAAATCGCAAACACCTGCATAATAGTGTCTAGTTTGCACATTCTGAGAGCAAAGTGGGATGTCCTGACCCCCATTTGCAAACAGTTCCTTAACCTATTTCTGCCTAGGTTTCTTATAGGTGCTACAAAAAAGAGGACTTGTTCCTCAGTGTCATCGGCCGAGTTACATTACGGACCGGTCTTACTATCAGCCTCGGAGTTTGATAACAAGCTTTCTTTTTAGAATTAGTTTTTATTTCGGGATACACATGGCAACACCATACAACATAAGTTTACATCTCATAGATACAATATCCAACTGAGCATCTCTATTGTCAGCTGTACACGTGGCAGCATTATGCCATACACATGCAAAACGGACATAACAGAAAAGCTGCACATCCCCATTTTTCTTCCCTCTTTTACTTTTCCTTTTATTTTTTTGTCCCCCCCCTCGCTAAACAACAGTATACCAACAATAACACAGTACTGTTGCAAAACAAGAAAAAAATCAAGAAAAAGAGAACTGGGCAGCATGTAGCTAAGCAGCATTCATGTGTATCCTCTGGCATTAGGGACAGATGCAGTGTATGCAGTTCGTTTAGAGTCTCATCTTCCGAACACTGAACATGTGATGTACTAGGTGACAAATATGTTATGCTGGGCCCTCATCCCCTATACATTCCACACTAGAAAGCTTGATGTGTTAATGTCTCTGGCTGTAGGGGGGGATGACCCGCTCCCTCCCAAAACCAGTCTGGGATTCTATCGACGGTGGGCGGCCAGTCTCCCTCCCCGCCCACAGGGTCCAGATACTCCTGCGCTAAATGGTGTTGCCTGGGCTGATAGGGGTGCCTTCGCCGCTGCTCATCTGCGCGACTGGAGTTCCAGTCTGTGAATGGGAATCTGGTCCCGTCGCCACCTGTCCCGGTGGCTGTAAGTTACTCAGCAATAATCCCCACGTCTCCAGGTCCTGTTATGCATTTTCATCTGTTCGTACTGTACGCGGACGTCTCTCCTCTGCCACCCCCCATTCACTCATATCTGCTATCCATCTGGGCAATTTGGGGTGTTTAGGGTGCATCCAGTGTATCAATATGCGGCGTCTCGCAAGTACCAGCAGTAAGTTCGCAAACTTATGTTGCATCCTATTGCTCGTCTTTGGGGGCATCAAGACTCCTAAAAGACCATGTTTGACGCTTCCCTCAATTCGAAGGGCAGTTGCCTCTCGCAGTGTCTCCAATACCCCTGACCAATACTGTTGTAGCCGAGGGCAATCCCACGTCATGTGTGCGAATGTGGCTGGTCCGATGCCACAGCAGGGGCACTCTGCGGAACGAGTTGCATTAATGCGCGCTAATCTGAAAGGGGTCATGTAGGTGCAATGCAGATAATGAAATTATGTACGTTTGAAGCGGGCGTTACTGGCCACCTCCCGTACCTGCACAAACGCTCTCTTCCATTCGCTATCTGTGAGGGGGGTCGGTAGATCTGCCGACCATCTGTCTCGAATGCGTGAAACATCAAAGCTACAGTCGCCTTTAGTGCTCGGTATAGGAGAGAGATCAGTCCCCTGTGGGTACCTGGGTCTAGAATCGCTCTCAATGTGTGGGACTCTGTTGGTTCCTCAGGGAATGAGATCCAGTTCTCGCGTGTAGTGCAGGAGAGTTTTGCATAATGCAAAAAATGCCCTCCTGGGATCCCGAAGCACTCCTGCGCTTCAGCAAATGTGAGGAAAGACCCATTACAATATAGGTCGCCTGCAGTGAGGCATCCCATCTCGTCAAATCCAGGACGGTTTGTATATGGCAAAAATTGTGCAGCCATTGCAGCAGTAGCGCTCGTGCATAGGGTGCCCTATGCAGCACTAATGAGACTGCCCTTTCCCATGCTCCCGCGACATATCGTACCAGAAATGGGTATTCCGGGGGCGTTTGAGATCCCATCATGAGGCATCTCTGGTAGGCTATTTTCCCGTACCCAATCTGCCATAAGATCTTTCTCTACGTTTGGGCCCTCCGCGCACCAGAGTGCTGCATATTGGAGGAAGGCGGCGATGTAGTAAAGCCGAAGATCTGGTAGGCCCAGTCCCCCCTGTTCAGTGTCCAATTTTAGAATCTCCAATTGAACCCTACTGCGTTTTCCAGCCCAAACCAGTGAAATCAGGAGGCTCAAGGGTCTCAAAGGCAGATCTAGGGATGATGCAAAAAGAATTCTGCAAGGTGCACAAGCAGCGTGGTAAGAGCACTATACTGGCCAAATCTGCTTGTCCCAAGATGGAAAGAGGGATGCGATTCCAGAAGTCGATAGAGGACCAAAAACCCGTGAGCACTGCCTCCATGTTCAGAGCATATTGCTCCTCCGCCATATGTGCTACCTGGATCTCCAGATAGCGAAAGTGGGTACATTTCCACTGGAACTCCGTTGAGGGGAGGTCGGCTGCGTCTGTGTTTGTGAGCGTTGCAAGTGGAAACTGGGTTGATTTTAGTTTATTGACTCTCAGTCCAGACACTTCGCCAAAACTCGAGAGGATGTCCAGGAGAGCGGGCATTGCCTCCTCTGGATGATTTAAATATGGCAAGGCGTCATCTGCATATAGGGGTACAACATGGGGTAAAAGACCTTCTCTCTAGGCCTCTAGTAGGGTTTCTAGGAGTCGAGGCAATAATATGTCTGTATATGTTTGAAAATATTCTACGGGGAGACCATCCGGGCCCAGAGATTTGGCACGGGCCATAGCAGCCAATGCTTCCTGCAGGTCTTCCAATGTGACCTCCACGCTGAGTCCCTTACTTTCGTCATCAGTGAGGCTGGGGAGTATGAGATCATTCAAAAAGTGGTCTCTGGTGTCCGGGGTCACCCCTGTCTCCTCTATACACACAACGAATAAATGGGCATGTAAGAGGGCATTAATACCGTTTTGTGTAGAGGTATAGCTGCCATCTGGTTTTCAGAGTGTAAGTATAATCGGCTGGGGGGGACGCTAGCGTTTAAGTAACCATGCTAGTAACCGACTTGACTTGTCCTCCTCTCTATGGAGCAATTAACGGTATTCGTGGCGGACCATACAATCTAATCTGTCCCAGATGTCGCCTACCCTGCGCTGGGCTTGTAGTAGCGAATCTGATGACAAGCTTTCTAATGTTAAGTACCCCATACTAAACTTTTTATATATGCTTTGCTCAGCTGGAGACCATATAAAATCCATATAGGGACTGAAGCTTCTCTTTTTGGAGCTGGAGGTAGAGTATGGGTTTGCCTTTAAAGTATAATATTTTTATAAATATCTTCAACTGTGTAGCTTTGTAATAGTTTGACAGGGGAATTGACTCACTGATATATTATCTGGCATTTCGTCAGAGTGCCAGTAGTTGGCATGTTGCTCGGATCTATAACAGATTGAGTTCTCCTATTGCCCCCAAGCATTGAAAATGTGCCATATAGGCAATACGATATCTGCTGAGACACCAAAATTAGAATGGAACGAAATAAATATTGTGAAGTACAAACTTCATTCTAGGTTTATTTTGAGCATGTTGCTCGACGAAAGAAAAAGACGACATGGCTTCTGTTGGCAATATAGTAGCAATATAGTACAAAGTTTATATGAAGTGCGCAGAAGGTCAGTCAGCCCGTGAAACTGGAATCTGAGCTTCAACTTGCAATGTGGCGGACAGTTTATTTTTTACATGTGCAATCGTAAATATGTCATACATTTTCATATTTAATCGGCATTTGCTTAAACACAACATTATATCAAAAGGTAATACTTTCTGCAAAACTAGCTAATCAAACCTTTATGGAATGCGACTTGTGCACGTGTTTGTAACATCTCTGCATCACCGCTGTACTTCCGGTGTCTTTGGCTCGTCTCTTTGAGGCTTAGCATTGCTCTAATCGCTACATGCTCCTGCTCTACAAGGCCTAATCTCCCACCTATCCTTTGCCTCTGCGCTACTTTATCTGCATATTTTCTCAGAGATGTGTTCTTGCAATGCAGGCCTGTAACTTTCCATTTCTACTTTGTCTAATTATAGTCCTCTATTCTACCAAAGCTTGTGTCTGTTTCCATTCCTTCAGGTCCTGTCTGAATTCATACTTTCTATTCTACTAGCTTAGGCCTGTATTTCTCCTTTAACACGTACATCTGTACACGTCTTCCTGCTGACGCTTGCTTTGGCATGAGTCTGCCCTCTTAATTTTTTACATTTTTTGTAACATTCCCCCCTGTATTTGATTTTTAAACTATTTCCTCACCTTCCCTTTTGCTTGGAGTTATCAATGTGTATACATTCACCTCAACATCCTGCATTTTATTGCTCAACCTATTAGTGAACATCCCTCCCAACTTAGGACTAACTCTTTTACAACCTCCTATCACTTTCTGGGGGACACAGAACACTAAGAGCAATATCCGCAAAGCAGGCAACACGGACTTAAATAGTCCTGAGATCCAGGACGGTACCCAAGTGAACCTCCCTGATAACCATTCATCGGGGGCACCTCTCTCGTCCATCTTCTTTTGCAAGGTACGCAGTGTTTGTATGGTCTCTGTTAGTGTTCCGTTTTCTGCATCATTGGCTGGAATAAACGTGCAACAGGCAGTTTGAATCTTGGCACCTAACTCCTCCTCCCATATCTATACTGCATGACCATTACTCTCATGGCTCGAAGCTCTTCTTTGATCACGTTGAAGCCATCCTCAGTGGCGTTGATAGCTTTTATCAACTCCCAGCGGGTAATCTGGAGCCAACATGCAGTTGCTTTTGCTTGGACAAACGGAAGGAACAGGTGAAGGAGATTTGGACATGGTTGAACAGCCTGTGCTCTTGCGGGACGTCTTCCCAAGCTGTAGTACTGTGATACTCTGCAGCTCTCTTCCTTAGATGATAGTGCAGCAAGGTCGTTGGCCGGCTCATGGGATGGTCATGCAGTTCGGAGATGTCACCTCCTGGAATCGCCAGGGAGGGAGTGTGCACATTCACCAAAGAGCAGAGCCTTGCCATCTGAAGGAAATCGCGTATACAGCCACTCGCCACAGTTCCAGTAAAAATCCATTTGGCTGGAGGTGCCTCATTGCATGTCAGCACTATATTTTGTGTCATTGCAATTGATGATCTTTCCCACTGGGACCATTCCATTTCCCCTGAAGCACAAAGAGAAAATAATGGGGTTTCTACCTGCTCGAAGAGTTGTAGGCGTATCTACACAAGTTAGTCTAGAGAGGTTCTTATCCCGCACTGCCTGACACTTCTGTTGTATACTATTGTCTGCCTGGTTCCCCTTCCATAAAGGTAGGGCCCTGCACCCAAATGTAGCACCATGGTGCCAAAGACTAATGTATACTGATCCATTCATTCAATAAACTTTATTCAGTTGTCAGACCATAAAAGTACAAAGTGCATATATACAGCCCAATAAAAAATTAAATATATTAAAAAAAACCTTCATAAGACATGAATACACAACAAATTGTCTTTAAAAACAAAATCCTTCACTTAAGTCTAAAACTGTACAATGATTGCTTCTAAAAAAAACTACTAGCTCATCAATTTGGGATGCCCAATACATAAGTGCACTTAATTATTTAAACTGTATTGCTAGGAATGATATACATAGACTGTTTCAGTAGTACTTCCGCTAACACAAGGCACATAAAAATCAAGACTTGAATAATTGCTCAGTGGCTGAACTCCATCATAGTTGGGCACGAGTTCAGCCACCGACAAGCCTGCGGAGTTATATCATGTTATAGGCCTGTTAAGGTGTTGACATGATTAAACTCTGGGTCTTCCTTCTAATTCGCCACATGTGGCCCAGAAACTTCGCAATTGCGCACACAAATAATGGTCTAGTATCTGATTTTAGTATCATCAAAGCTGCCCCGAGTCACAGATTCCAAGCGGTTTACAGACTGGGACTAGCCAGTTCGCCCTGGGTCTAAAGTATGCAGGGCAGGTCAAAAAGACATGGCAAGCGGATTCAGTCAAGGCAGAGCAACAAGGGCAGCCTTTGTTCTGGGCAACGTTGCATGACCAGGAATTTACTAATTAATTTATAGGCAGCCGTGCCTGAATTGTACATATATTGTTTCCTGTTGGCTGGCACCAGGATAAGGTAGAGTTATCCTTCCAGGGTACAGGTTAGTTTAAAATCTGTAAATTCCTCGGTTAGTCTACCCCACCTGCTATCCCTGATTTCGTTCTGCGATACCCAGTCCCAATACATTACTTTAATTTGTTTCTTGGTTAGTGGTTCTGGGCAGTTAATACTGCTCCCCTTGACCCCAATGCTAGTAATAAGGTTTCTAATATTTCTAATCCAGCCTATTTTTTTCAATGAACAAACTTCTTCAAAGGCAAGTGCATATGGGGAGAATTCTGGAGTGGATACTAGCCTTCGCCAAAATAGAAGCGGGCGGAGCTTTGCTAGGTCCTTGACCGATTTAATGCCCATGTCCAATTTAAGGGGACCGAGTGGTGTACTTGGTGGAAGGGACACTAAGTTCCTAAGGAACTTGTTCTCAATCACTGTTGGGTCATTCGCTTTAAAGCCCCACAGCTCTGCCCCATAAAGGGCACTGCTTACAGCCTTACTTTTATAAAGCTCTAGGGCTCATGCGACCGGTTTTGTATAAGAACAACGGTGTTCCTTTTTTAGAGCCCCGGTTACCTGTGTAAACTTAAGGTAGGCCTTGTTTAGGTGTTGTTTCCAGGTTATACCTTCAGTTTAATGCCCAAATATTTGAAGCAGCTCACTCTCTCTAGGGGGATGTTGTTTAAAAATAAGCACCCTTTGAAAGATTTGTGGGGATTCAACATCGTTTTTGATGTATTTATTTCGAGACCCCTCTCGTCACAAAAAATCTTAAATTGATTTAATAAGATTTGGAGCCCCATGGGTGTTTTAGAGACGAGAAGAGTATTGTCTCCAAAGAGAAGATTTGCAATTTTCTCATTCCCCAGGGAGGGCACATCTGCTGGAATTGCTACTAGGAAATCAACCACTTGATTGATGTACAGCGAAAACAATGTTGGGGCCAAAATGCAACCCCAGTGACCCTCTTCTCCCCCCCCCCCCCCCCTCCACACCGGGCAAATCTTCACAGGATCTGTGACTTGGCCCTTGCCGCCCCATCTCACCCTGGCGTAATTATCTTCATGGAGGTTTGAGAGTAGTAAGAGAATTTCTATGGGCATCCCCATCTCCTTAAGCACCAACCAGAGCTTGTTCCTGAGCACAAGGTCAAACGCTGACTTCAGGTCTATAAACGCTACGTATAGACTCCCCTTGGCCAGTACCACCACCTTCCAGTAAAGGAGGAGAAAACTGAAGATCTGATCAATTGTTCCCATTTTTTGGCGAAACCCTGCTTGTAATGGGGACAAGATGTGGTTATTGGTCATCCAATCTTGTATCCTTGCTAAGAGGGAATGGCAAAATACTTTTTGGATGCAATCGATCAAACTAATGGGCCAATAGTTGGCCGGATTGCTTCTATCCCCCTTTTTGAAAATGAGGATCACTTCTGCTCCCTTCCAAGATTCAGGAATTGGGGGCCCCCCCAGCGATGTCATTGGAGAGTGCCATTGTGTGTTGCCCAATTATCCTTATCGAAGCGGAAGAGGTCTCCTGGAATCCCATCCAATCCAGGGGCTTTGGCAGGTACAATCTCCTCTATAGGGGCCAGGATTTCCTCCTTGGAGAAGGAAATTCTTGGCGTGGGATGGGATAAGTCAGGAGGGAGATCGACCTATGGCGAGGTTGAAGGTGTTAGTATATAGAGCACCAAAGTGCTCTTACCATGTATTGGCCGAGATGTTATTGGCTAAGGGAGTTTGGTTGTCAAAATTTCCCTTCCCCACAAGAGCCCAGAATTTCTTGGTATCTGGTTGGGTACAAGCCTCCCCGAGTTCTCTCCCCTTCTTCTTGTCCCAATCTTGCTTGGCCCTTGTTTGAGCTAGTTTGTAAAGCCTCCATACGTCACGTACCAAGGGCATATTCCTAAGTCTAATGGCTATGACCAATCGTCTCCTTAGTGACCTACATTCCTGTGTAAACCAGGGGTTCGCCTTATTGATTTCCCTCTGATTTAAGCTAGGATGGTGTGGGTAGGCAGCAAAGTTTCGAGCTAGCTGGTCTAAGAACTTTGCAAGCACAGTGCTAAAATTCACCAGTGCAGAAAGAACAATTGATGGACAGAATGCAGAACAATGTCATACATTCACCCCAGTACAGAGATCTGGGCCTAAATCAATTGTTTTTTTGCTCGCCATTCCAGTTTGGACCCAGCCATATGCAAATCAGTCTTGACCCTGCGCCCAATGGGAACAGTCCAGCCCGAACTGCCAGGCCAGGTCCTACCTGGACTGGAAACAAGCATCCTAGGACCGGTTTCGGGGTTTCAGCCCTCATCAACCAGGATAGCTTGACTCCAGTGGCATGGAGAGCAAGGGACCCACGTCTGGGCATACCCGTCCCACTGGATTCAAGCTAGCCTGGCTGATGAAGGGTGATGCCCTGAAACCGGTCCCAGGATGCTTGTTTCCGGTCCAGGGAGGACCTGGCTTGGCAGTTCGGGCTGGACTGTTCCCACAAGGAACAGGGTCAAGACTGATTTGCATATGGCTGGGTCTAAACTGGGGTCGTGTGGTGAGCAAAAGAATGATGGATTTACCAAGATCCTTGTGACTGGCGGTGAATGTTTGCATTGTCTAGCATTCCGTCCATCAACTGTTTCTTTTGCAAATATTCACCAATGGGCTCAGGTCGTCTGGTGGAGAGGGAATCTGTCAGGTGTGCCTCAAGCTCCCGCTTTATGATGCTGAGTTTGGACTCATCCCTCATAAGCATTGGCCATTTAAGGCGACATTTGTCATTCGTGGGTACTAGCTCATTTGTAATCCATTTTATTTTTAACTACGCTCCCATTTTCGCCCCAGGGGTATCCTAGCATCAGGCTTAGCGGGTTGTGGTCGCTTTCACAATTTTTGATTACGATCATATCAATTACAGTTGGCCATAGCTTAAGGTCCACAAGAATGTAATCTATACGACTAGCGCCAGTGGGGCCAATGAAGGTCAGTCCCCCTCCTCTATCTGAGCATGTTCTTCCGTTTGTGGCCCGCAACCTGTATTCTAAGGCAAGTGCATTCAATTGTAGAGCTGAATAGGACCACTTCTTTATTGGTGGGAGATCCTAGAAGCAGTTTTAGCGCGGTGAGCAGCTGTTAATCCTGCGCTCTTTTATATTTTCTACTTTTGCATCCGATTTTAAAGATTTTAGAGATTATCAGTGTCGGCTTACCTGTGTATTTTGTGTTGTTGCACTCTGCACTTTTCCCCCGCTACGCCCTCGGTCCGCCACGGCAATTCGTGCCGATTGAGCGGAGGGACGTAGCTCCTCCCACCCCCTTCTGGGACGGTCTACTCTTCCGGTGGGGTGACGGGCTAGTCTGTGGGCTCCTGCCACTATAAGTGGAGCATGCTGGGCCGGACGCGCAGCGGGCGCGCCGAAGGCAAGCCCATCTGCACCCGGACGGGGCCGGGGGCCACCCACTATGCCCGTTTGAAGCCCGACCAGCCCCTGCAGTATTCAGGGAATGCCTTAAAGGAGCTGGCGAGGCCTCTACCTGGTCTGTGCATTTAACTGAAGTGAGTGATAGTAGAGACTCTACGCTGTACCAGATGCCCCTTTTCATCTGACCCAGATAAGTCAATACTCCGGCTAGATAACATGAAGCTTGCTCTTGTAAATTGTAGGTCTCTTGCTAAACATAAAATTGAAATCTGTGATTTCATTACAGACAACCAGCCTGACACCATGTTTCTTACCGAAACCTGGTTGAGTGCGGACTCTGCCCCCGACATATTAGAAGCACTTCCAGAGGGCTATGGCATACTTAGACAAGACCGCCCTATCAAGCGCGGAGGTGGAATAGCCGTCATTTTCCACCTGTCAATAAATTGTACCTTGAATAAAGTCCAAGTAGAAAACGCCGAAGCAGCACATTTCACTCTTAGGAGGGCTAGTGACTTCATTTTGAGCGGTCTTTTAATTTACCGTCCACCAGGGCTGCCTACTGACTTCACGCCTAATCTTGCTGAAATAGTCACGCGACTAGCTCTTCAGTATAATAACTTAATGGTTCTGGGTGATTTAAATTTACATATGGAGGATCACCTGAAGATTGAGGCTCAAGCCTTACGCAAAGAACTGGCTACCTTACAGTTAGAACTCAAGTCCATGGCACCGACACATCGAGCGGGCCATCTGCTTGATCCCATCTTCTCGAATCACCCTGGGCTGGTGGTTGAGCCCCCGACCCCCCCATCCCATGGTCGAGACCACCATCTCATAATCTTCCATATTCCTCTAATTAAACCCCGTCCCACGCTAAAATCAAGCTCTGCTTTTCCATGTAGGAAATGGGCCAGGTTTAATCGTGAGCGTTTTTCCTGTGCACTACAGAAAAATCCACCTCTACTGAGTAACAAGATTAACATGGCTAATTCATCAGTGGAGAAGTGGATCCGGAACCACTTGATGAGGTGGCACCATGGACCACAAAGATTCCGAAGAGATGGTCTAAATCAGGTCCTTGGTATAATGAAGAGCTGAGAATCGCTAAACAAGGCTGTAAGCGCCTTGAGCGTAAATGGAGGACAGTCTTCTCTAAAGAAACCAAGGAGGCTTATAAGACAGCACAAACAAAGTACCACCCCCTGCTGAAAAAGAGGCGCACTGTGTACTATAAGGAGCAAATAGAAACGGCAGAAAACTCCTCTAAGGAACTGTATGCTACTCTTAAAGAGATTTCCTCCCTAGAGAGGACTCTGACCACAGCTATTGGCTCTGTGGAGCGCTGCAATCAGATTGCCGATTTCTTTCTACTGAAAATATCAAATATATGGGGAGAGAAGTTGGCCTAACGGCTAGGGCGGTTGACCTCGAATCTGGGGAACCGGGTTCGAGTCTCGGCAATGACGCTAAACATCCTGTGATTCTGGGCAAATCACTTAATCTCCCCGTGCCTAACAAAAATGAATGTGTCCTCATGTAACGCAACTGGTGCTATGTAAAGCGCTCTGATGCCCGATACCTTCGGGTCAAGTTCGCGCTATATTAAACTCCGTAAAATAAAAAAAAATATATACAATACCTTCCCTGAGGAAGCCTGCAATGGCCCTGCCTCACAGCCTGAGAGATCTTTGAGCTGGGGTTCAATCCTCTTCGGGAATTCCTATCCCCCCCAGTGATAGAGCTCAAGGGGGTGGCCCTAAGTATTAAATCTGGCTCCCCTACTGATCCAGCTGCACCGAGCAGAATAAGGGAGGGCATAGATCTGATACTACCCTTCGTGCAGCAACTAATGGACTTATCTTTTAAATGTGGGGAGGTCCCTAGGACGTGGAAGCACGCGACTGTTCTACCTTTAAAGAAAAAGCCCTCGGCTGACCCCGAGTTGTTAGAAAATCTTCGTCCCATCTCTCTGCTTCCCTACACCTCTAAAATTACAGAGTAGGTGGTGAACAAACAATTAGTGGCTCACATCAATCAACACAATCTTCTCCACCCTACACAATCAGGTTTTGGAGCCTCATATTCAACTCAGTCAGCACTTCTTTTTGCTACAGAGTCTCTACGGAGACGGGTGGCCGACGGTCAGACGGCTGCATTGGACCTAAGTGCAGCCTTCGACACGGTATCCCACAAACTTCTCCTACAACGTCTCCGGGTGTGCGGATTGGATGGAGAAGCACTAAAGTGGATGCGGTCCTTCTTACAGGACCGTAGCTTCCAGGTTGCACAGCATCCACATCGATCAAAAACTTTGCCACTCCTACAAGGGGTTCCACAGGGCTCTATTCTGAGCCCCACTCTTTTTAATCTTTATATCGGCCCTTTGGCAGATATAATGGATAAATACAAGATCGCCATGGTGTCCTATGCGGATGACACCCAACTTGTAGTGACCCTAGCACAGGACTCTAATGAGTCAGCTATGCAGTTCTCCTCCTGTCTCAATGATCTAGCCTCATGGATGTCGAATAACTGCCTAAAGCTGAATGGTAGTAAGACGGAGGTTATGGTCATTGGGAAATCCCCCTCCATTTGATGCTCAGCCTGGTGGCCCCAGAGGTTGGGGCCCGTCCCCACGCCTAAAACAGAAGTTAAAAATCTTGGAGTGTGGCTCGATCCGAAACTATCCTTCGAGTCCCACACTAGGAAGGTTGCAGGGAGATGCTTTGGCACCCTCAAAATACTAAGGAATACCTTGGACATTCTTCCCGTATCGGCAAGAAAAACTCTAGTCCACACTCTGGTGACCTCGCAGCTGGACTATGGGAATGTCCTATATTTGGGAGCTTCAAAAGGAAGCCTGCAACGTCTACAACGCATTCAGAATGCGGCGGTATGCCTAGTTCTCAATCTACCTAGGCGGGCCTCAGCGACGAAAGCCCTTGACTCCCTTCACTGGCTGCCAGTTAGTAAAAGAATTCTCTTTAAAGCCTTATGTTTTTGTCACCGGAGTCTACAGGGGAAAGGTCCCAGCTACCTGTTTGATCTCCTGACCCCCTATAACCCCACTCGGCAGTTGAGATCGACAGGAGCTCATCTGCTCAAAGTACCGAAAATCAAAAGGGCGAGGATGGGTGCACGCTCATTTGGCTATCTGGCAGCCAAAAATTGGAACACTTTGCCACCTCTGCTGCGCGCAGAAAAATCTGAACGCCTTTCGTAGAGGCCTGACAACCTGGCTTTACCAGCTATAGCCTTGTCTCCCTGTCTGACTCTCGCTGTAACTGCTTCTATAGCGCGGGGACACACCAGTAGGTGTAGCCAGGTGCTTTATAAATGACTTTATTATTATTAGATCAAGGGGTGGAACTGACCACAATTTATCCTCCTCGCTGACATCTTGAATATCCTCCCTATCCATGGGCTCAAAAGTTACATTAAAATCACCACCTATAATTAGTGGATAGGCAAGCCGTCTGGCGTCCGGCAGCTCGTCTAGGATTTGTAGAGTGGGGGATTTGCCTCCTCTAGTGCCTCTTGCATAGACATTATAAATGTCTATAGTCTTGCCTGATCTACCCTTTAACCTAATCGTCCGACTATCTGGGATATCAGTAGGAAGCTCTTTGATGTCACAATTTAATGCAATGCTGATCAAAATCAGCATGCCTCCTGATGGTTGGCCCTGTTTTGATGCTATAGCTGGTTTATGGAGAGTCACAAAACCTGGCACAAATGTGAGTGTTAAACTCCAGGTTTCCTGCAGTGTACAGATGTCGTGTGAGTTAATGAGCTCGATCCACTTAGGCAGGCATAGCTTGCTCCTTACTCCAGCCACATTCCATGAGGCCACTTTGAGCTGATGGGGATCTACGGGCTGTGGTGGATCCAGATTGGCAAACACGCCATGAGTCTCGACTTCCTGGACCGATATGTGATTGCAAGTGGCTATGTCTGCAGTATGATTAACAACTCCCTCACCTGATAGCCTCTGTAGAGTGTGGTTGGTAAGTTCTGACCAAGTCATTAGCCTTACTTCTGGTGGTATCACCGCCAGTGATGGAAGGCCTATATTTGTGGGAGGGTTAGGGGTGCTGTGTGTGACATGTGTAAATGTAGAGTAGACCCTGATTGTAGTCAATCATTTTGTGCCAAGGGCGATAATGGGATGGCCTTATCAGTATCAGGTTGGAGGTAAGCTGGGCAATGTTGTTGACTATCTGCCGCTTGAGCTGGATTTTCGATGTAGGTGGAGGGCATGTCCTAGCTTCTAGGGCAATTAGATTGTGCACTAAGCCTTCATCGGCTAGTGTGTGTTCTATTGCATCTACTGAGCTATTATTCAGAACGCATCTTCGCGCTCAGGATATCGTCCCTTATCACAGACCTACACCCCCTTACATGCCTGAACCAGTGTATAGATTTGTTCTTAATGGACTCTTCATTCTCGTATTTTGCGGATTTACCCCCTTTAGGTACATTTGTCATATAAATTACATGGTGGCGGGTACTGGGCAATTTTTGGAGAGGTCTTGGATGATTAAATATCGCACCCCTGCTCTCTTCTCTAGGGGGAAATGTTCGCTGTACAAGTGCCCCGTGTGTGATATATATCCTTCCTTGGATCCCAAATCCCCCTCACGACGTTTCGCCCAAGATGGTAATGTGCTATGGTAGCCTGTACTGCAATGACCTGAGTTACTTGTAGGGAGTGTGGGGGTAGCAAGAGGAGCTGTAAATGAGCGTTTTAAATGTTGTTTCAGGTTAGCATCTACCCTCGGGGATTCTACGGCTGGCAGACTAACTGGGCCACTCGATCGTTCTATTCTATCAAGCAGCGTATAGATGAGCCCAGTCAAAGTCCCTATTGTTTTTTTCAAGATGTCACTATAAAGGTCTATTTTGGATGTCGATGTTTCTTGGTCCTCTCCCTCCACCCCCAGCCCGAGGAGTGTTATCTGTCCTGTCGGTCTCAGTATCCTCACTGGCCACCTGTTCCCCTAGGGCAGAGGTCTTCAAACTTTTTTACTCTGAGCCCCCCCCCCCCAGCAAAATGTTTTGAGGTCGGGCCCCCCTCCAAAATTTTATGGCAAGTATTGGGGGAGAGGGAGGGACATACCTGCGTGCAGGGAGCGGGGCTTATGAGATGATTTCAGGAATACTTTGGGGAGGGGGAAGAGGAGAGGGGAGTCGACAAAATTCCAACAATTCCGTCAGCAGAACAGAATATTTCACCCACCCCTACTACTGATTGTGTTGTTAATAGGAATAGCGGCTATGCTATCAGTTTTAATGTTTCTAGCCATTGTACAAACATTTACTGCTGTCTCTGCATCATAGAATGTGGTGAAGGTGAAGCTATGGAGGGTGATCGAGGATTTGAATCAGGACCTTCATTTTCATCTAGGGTGAAGTGGTGTTCACATTTATGGTTGTCGTAAACTGGGATAGTGATTTTCTTTTGTGTTCTTTGAATCTAGGAAGGAAAAAACGTGTCTGTCCAGGAGCATATGTCCTCAATAAAAATGTAAAACATATATGGAGCCCAGTTTGAGATTTTGGTATTTGTCACTGACTGAGGTTTCTAGGTTACCAGCAGGGCTTTGCGTTTTAACATGCATACAGGATTCGGAGGCTGATCTTGCGCGAAGCTCTTTTCGTTTTAAACCAGTTGTCAAAAATAATATCATATAAAAAAAATGTGATTACTGTTGGTCTTAAGAGCAGATTCTTTAGGGTACAGCCACAATATGCAGTCATGGAGTATCACTCAGGACAGAGAGTATTGAGTTATTGTTCATTACGTATAAAAGGTTGCATCAGTAAGACCCCCCCCATCCTCCGCCCCCATTTGATTGGAAGCATATCAACGTGCAAAAATCACTGACTGTTGACAATTTTTAAGAGCCCACATCATGTATACATGCAAACATTCATTAATCGAAAGTAAGCAGTGTTGTGGTATCAAATGTGGGAGCAGCAGCACTTTTGAATAAATCACATTTATGTACAAAATAACCCTTGGTCCAAAGTCAGCTGGAGTTTGGCACCACATGCAGATGCAAAATGACTAGAGAGATGAAAAAGCATAGTAAGATTGCATGTTTGGTTTAAATTATGTGCAATGACATCTCATTTGGTTGACAGCAAATGTATGTCAAAATTTATCCTTGTTGCAACATCATCAATAGTGGGGAAATCCTTTAGGAGAAGGAATTATATTTATGTGCAAATTCAACAAGGGTGTGGAAACAATTTAAGGAGCACAGATCATATTCAGGAGAAAAATTCCTTTGGATGTAAAAACACTCTTGGAAAAATGGAGTGCAGATAAAGAAAAATGAGTTAGTAAGAGTAATGTGACATTAGTTGTAAGTGGTGTGCATCAATATGACATCACATCTGGTTGACCGCACATGTAGGAGCTAAAACACCCATGGTGCAACATAAGCATTAGTGTGGAAAACATTTAGCAGCACAAATCAAATTTAGGTGCAAAAATCACATTTGGTGCAAAGTAAACATCATAATATTACATTTGGAAGCAAAATCCCATTTATGTGTAAAATCAACGTTGGTGCAACAGCAACTGGGGTGTGGAATACTTCTATGTGCACAAAGACCTTTATTGTAGGACATGGATGCTTTGCTTCTTTCACATGCACTGACCATTGAAAGCTCTCGAGCCAGGCGGACTGCTACCTATTAGCCAACTGCAAAGCGTAAGACTGAAATATTCCTCTACCATTATTTAAAACGTGAATGGCACTTTCTTCAAGCAATTAATGATGGCAGCTGCCCGAAATCAACTATTGGCTGAAGGGGGGTTGACTCAAAGCCCTCTAGGGTGATTACCTAGCTCTTGGTCATTACATACACTGTTTCCAGATCCTGACTTTATCATAATCTAAAGCCTTCTGGGTATTGTAGTTTTGCTTCAATTGAACTAATTGGATTAACACCTGAAAGGATTGGTTTTATGGGGAACAATTCAGGACTGGAGACAGACTCCGTATTGACCCGGAGTGAGGTTGTGCCACAAGTCTGTTTTTGGCGTCGGTGAGGAATGCAAGTAGCCAGACCTAAACATGGTGTTGGGCAGAGATGCAGCTTCCCATTGCCTAGAATAAAATGCTTTACTCCTTTCCCACATTTGCTCTTTAAGTCACACCGGGATGTTTCAGGAGTCCCCTTCATTTTGGTCAGGTGAAGCAACTGACCAGCACACCCAAAAAATTGTTTCAACACCACAACGCCCACGACTGGCTTAGGCTCAAATCACAAACCTTTTCGGGGCGTACACCTACCTAGGTGTAATTTGTTAATGAGATTAAAAGAGTGAGAGGAATGTTGGTGGGTGGGGTTTGTGAATCCGACTCTAGACTCCAGGTGCGGAATTCAGAGACACCTGACAGACTGCTGTTCGAGCACATACAGTATGACGCAATTCATTTTAAATATTGTCTATATTGAAAGATGGCATCTCCTGGTCTACATGTTTTATTATAAATACCAAGGAGAGGACCATTAAAAACCTGCAGGCAGCAGCGTCTGCCATTGAAGAGATAAGCGCTGCAGGTGAGCGACCTGCCGTACAAAGAACCATAATGAACGACACCCTTGAACACTTTGGGGCTCGGTAGTGAGGGGTAAGCAGCTAGGAACCACACTAGACTGAGAAAGAAGGCGCTACGCGTTGGGCACCGATTGCACGCCAGGTGAAGGAGGTGCGTTGAAATACAACATGGATTCAGGCGGAAAAGAGACCTCTGAACCTAGGACATTTCATCGAGAAACAAAAAAACGCCAAAAAGAGAGAACTGTCAACTGGCCCTTGCCATCATAGTAGCTTTTTACCAGCTCTGGTTTCAGTCCCATACTTTTAATGTGAAAAACGAAACGTGAAACTACGAGTATCTGCGTGCTTTGGTGTTTTATGAAGAAACATCCCAACACGGGCTGACTGGCACCCTCATGATATGGGGCTGAGCCCCCGCTACAAAACAGTCCGGAAATAAGTAAGCGATGGCATTAGCCTATAGAAAACTGAGATCCTTAAACACTTCCATAAAGTCGTCTGGCGTGAACTCGGTTTAAGAAAGCACACTGCCCACAAAAAAGCGTCCTCTCCGACAGTTCGGTGTTGCTACGATAACGTCTACACAAGTAAACACATTGCGAGAGCAGTTGAATGTAGAGGAAGAAAAGAAAATCGAATTCGCCAAGTTTTCCGCCTCATATTGATTTGCTCCCAAATACATACCTGACTAAAGGCCCGCTCCGCTACAGACCCCCGCAGCAGAGCTCCCATGAGTGCTTCTCACCGCGCGCCCTCCCTGCACGCGCACTGATCGGGAACTGCTAATGCCGAGCACCTGCTTCCTCCCTTCTACCTGGTCACCGGCCAGCGAACCCTGGGGAAAACAAAGGCCACATACCAAGTGTATTTGCGTTAAAGGACAACCATCAACTAGGGCAGGGCGTGTAGTGGAGAAAGCACACAGATGTCTGTGTGCCTAGACGCAGAGCGGGCAGGTAAAAACAAACTCGTTGTTCTGAATCACTACAGCTGATTAAAGATTTCCAGGCTCCTGACTTACATTGTGTTTAAATTGAGCAACGATAGTGGTTGTTCTAAATCTAAATCTCTACTTCTTTTAACTAGCGCCTACACGGAGTCCAGCACAAACCACCAGGAAGTAAAAAGTGGTAAAAATGGGTAATAGCACTTGAAAAACAAGCACGCGAGTGGTGCGCGCCGCGCTAATTAAAAACAGATGGTGCCATGACCCCGAACAGATGGCGCCCCTGCTCGTAACCGCAAGCCGTAGGCCGTGGGCGGATACATTCCCTGGGAAAGGTGGGACATGCACCCGCCTTTGTCCAATTGCGTGCTGTCTTTCTATAAAGACGCACGCAAAGCCCAATCGAAAAAATAAAAAACCACACGCACGAGCGTGTGAAAAGTCCAGAGTGATTCCAAGAGGTTGTTTTCCTAGAGCAGGCTCGACCTAAAAATGAGTTCCCATACAGTGTTCCCTATTCTGGGCCTTCTCTTTGACAATATCTATGAATCTCGCTCCTTTCCTCTATCTCCTGGACCATTATTGTGAGGCCCCAGGGGTCGAGCGGATTAGGGCTCTGCATCTGAATACAACCCTGCTGGCCTTCTACCTGCCACCCCATGGACTCTGCTTTCACAAAAAACTGCCCCTGAATGGTTAATACTGATTTTGAGGTGCCTCTGCCTGAAAGCGGAGGGTGTGGTGGTAGTGCAGAAAGTTAAAAAAGAAACCAGCCTTCTTACCAGCTATTAATTGATTGAGTCACTTAAAGCTAGGGCCACTGGAATTATGAGTGTCTGCAGCAGCAGCGTTTTCCACATAATTATCAGTTTTCTGCATTTGCTACAAAATCTGCAGATTTCAACAAAAAAACTTGATTCTAGCTCAAACGGAACAAAAGTTACTTAAAACGTGACAAAGTGTTCCGGAGCAGTGGAAGGCCCTTTGCAAAGATTGACTGGTAATCTTGTAGTTGCTTACTGCTGTATTTGGGTGTTAAACTGGTACTAATGAGGTGAAATATTTCCCCTGACAGCGTTACCTTGAGTTAAAATGACAAAATAATGAAGTAATGCTAACCACAAAATGTGGCGCATTGTGCCGCATAATTTACTTTTTCTTGCTGCATAATTTAGTCAAACCTGCCACATAATGTGGTCCCCTTCTGCTGAATAATTCCAGTGGCTCTGCTTAAAGCTTCATGGTGGCAAATATTTATTCTTTTTGAGATGTAATGTAAGGGTATTATCAGCTGAGATCTGGAATAGTGGAGACACTAGCAAAAATGTCTGCATTAGATACAGTTTGATTACTTATTACTAAAGTATATTTTGTAAGAACTTGTTTTATCTCAATCACTGCATCATTTTGCAGCAGCCTAGTTTAGAGTATGTAAATACTGTTTTAAAATAATGAATTACATATTCACAGTACTTTCTGCCACAGGCTGGGACCTCATAGCACTATAAACCGGGCCACTGGAACTATGCGGCAGGAGAAGGCCAAATCATGCAGCAGGGTTGACTAAATTCTGCAGCAAGCAAAGGCGAATTATGCTGCATAATGCTGCATATTTTGTGATGGCATTACTGCATTATTTTGCAATTTTTACACTTGTTAACACTGTCCTGGCTTTTATTGCCCCTCATAAGTACCACATTAACACCCACATATTGCAATAAGCAACAGAAAGGTGACCAGTCAACCCTTAGAAAGGGCCTTCCACTGCGAGGTAACGTGTTGCTGCATTTTTAGTAACTTTTGAACTGTTTGAGCAAGAAACAAGTTTTTTTTTTAAAATCTGCAAATTATGCAGCAGATGATGGATTATGTGGCAAATGCGGGAAATCCATAACTATGCGCACAATGCCAAAACCGCACAATTACAGTGGCCCTGACTATAAATACAAAGGTCATACTCCTCTGCACCAACTAGGGTTCAATTATGTGTTAGTCCGCTTTAACACACATAGACATCTGCAGTGATAGTAGTCGCTAACTGAGGTTTCATAACCTAAAAGAGTGCATTTATCACCAGTTAGTTTAACTTGCATTTATTATCCAATTAAGCTGTTATTGCATTATTTTATACACACTTGCATGACTGTAAAAACACAAAACACTTAGGCTTTATATATTTTTTTTTTTAGCAATCTCTGTGACAGTGTGAGAGTAGGGTAAGAGGAGTGACTGCAGTGTGAGTGAGGTGACCATATGATTTTGGGTGCGGATGTAAGTGCAGAGTGAGATGAATGAATGCATGGTTAGTGTTGGGCTTGTTTGAGTGAGATTGCAGATTTAGCAGTGAGGGGGACAGGTGAGTGAAGTGTCACATGAGTGCAGGGTGAGTAGTGTGCTCGTGTGACCTCAGGGTGAGGTACAGGATGAACAGCACAAGCGCATTGTGAGTGCAGAGTGATCGCTGTGAGTGCAGGGTGAGCGTGAAGCATGAGAATGAGGAGTGAGTTGTCTGAATGCAGGGTGCATTCCCAGGCCCTGGAAGTAAATCAGCATGTTATTGACGGCGGCGTAGGGTTTCAGATATAAGTTAAACTATTGCTATCGTGGCATTAATCAGGGATCGAGGGTGGAGGAAATAAATAATGTGCTGATCCTGCAACAAACCTCCAGTCTTATGATTAGGGTTGCCAGCTCATTATTTTGATGTCGCAGGCGGTACAAAAATAAACGGTCACCTAAAGCCGTATTTTCAGCACTTATATGTGCGTACTTCGAACAGCAAATATAAAGAGAGAACACTTTTAATTGTGTGATAATTAAAGGGAACAAAGACCGAAAAGTCACATTACAAATGAATACATGCTTTTTATTTATAACCCTATTTGGTGTCAAGACAAGGTCTTTCCAGGCTCTTTAAACAACACATGGCTGGCGTTTTTCTTTTGGCAACCCTACTTTATATTCCTTTTCATGAAATGCAATCTCACACTAGTAAATGTAAAATACAAATGTAAGGAATAGGCAGAGGGGTACTGGAACCAAAAAAAAAAACTAACCCGGTAACCAGTTTACAAAGGCATGTAACTATTCAAATGGTCTTTAAAGACCTGTGAAAAACCCGGGGCTGCCGGAGATAAGACTCCAGACACAGCCTAGCCCACAGCAGCACACTCCCTGACCTTCGGCCCCAGGGCACTCTGATCTCACTTCAAGGGCTTCGGAGTAAATGAAGACAGCCTGGAAATGCAGTTAATAAACATCGCCACACTTCCAGGCCATCATCATTTACATGTACTTGCAGAGGCATTTGCGCCCCCCTGGGGACCCATCCACGCCCCCACCCCCAGTGGCTCGCGCCCCACAGTTTGAATACCTCTGCCCTAGGGTAATAGTGGTGTCCAATGGCTCTGGTGGGTCTAAAAGGGGTTAGAATCTATTGCTGCATGGGAAATCAGCTGTGATTGCAAGTGGGGCACTGTCCGTGCAAGACAGATTCTTAGGTGACGCAACGGTAACTTCAGGTAGTCGTTTCCTGCTGGCTGCCTTTTTGAACATGCTCTGGATACGCCCGGTTTTTGTGGGGCTAGCAGGTGTGTGACCCATTCGACTGCACTATCAATAGCAATCGGGTCAAGGAGCTCCTCACTCAGTCAACAAATTATCAATGCGATCCAGCACGCCAGCCCCCGCCGTAGGGCTCAAACTCTGGGCTTTCTTTTGTCATTTCTTCTTGTGGGCTCCTCCAATCCCTCCCTCGGTCACTTTCATCTTCCCCCATTCCACCCCAGTAGCAGTTATCGCCCCAAAATTTCTCTAGATTGTCACACAGTACCTTTTTGAAATGAAATGACAATTCTCTGGGGCACGATTTCAGGGGGCTGGCTCAGCCTCTTCCGGGCGCAGACGGGCTCGCCCTTGACCCGGATGAGGCTGGGCGTGCCGGTGCGTGTCCCGTGCTGCGGGAGAGTTCCGGCACCTTTGTGACTGGAGCTTGGCCCGCCCCTCACAGCAAGTGCGTTGCGCTGGGGGACACGTCCCACCCCAGCGAGAAAGAACAGTACCGTGGAGCAGGCAAGTTGGGGCCTCACCGGCCCAGGCAAATGGATCCATTTACTCGGAAATATGGCCTTTCTTGACAATTGTGTGGCCGGGGTGTGGCGGAGTAATTCTTGAAGAAAAGTGTAGGTCGGGATACCCCTAAAAATCCCTGCTGTAATATCTTCGCACTCCCAAGTTTTATCCTTGTACCTCATAATCCCTGTCTTGGCCATTGCATCTCACTTCACTGCTAACTTTTTGCGGTCTGTTAGGACGTTCATTACATCTGCTAACTCCTTCTCATATTGCATAGTGTTCACTAGAAATGTTCCCTGTTTGACCTGCAGTAGTTGCATCTGCGCTCGTATTCTACAAAGGAAAAGGTGTAACAAGCACATGGTAATATTTGGAGGTACCTCCTTAGACAAGTGTAACCCATCTGAGTCAGTGGCGTGTGGAATCTAAGAGCAAACAAAGCAAGAGGTATTAGAAGTGTGTATACCTAGTTCCGTCATATGCCAATACCATATATTATCTAATAAGCAAGCATGAATAGTATGGGATATATTTTTCTTTTCAGGTACTGCTCTCTGCAAGCGCATAATTCTATTACATAATCCCATACATGAGGTAAAATACCATTTCAATGTAGCCGCCAGCATAAGACGACATAAAAAGAAAATCAAAACAGCAATACATAGCTGTCTGCTAGTAGTCAACGAAATGCTCCACTTGCACTTTAAAGGGAGACATTGTTACTCCTGTGTCTCGCGTTCCCCCCTCTTGTTCCCCTTCTATCTGTGGAAGTGTCTGAGGCAAGGCGGGGTCCATTCGTATGTCAGTCATATGGATCCATGGTTTCCTGCCATCCACTTTCACTGCATTAAAAGTACCTTGGATCCTCCCATCTTCGGATGAAATTCTGCACATAAACCTGTTGGCTAACAGGCGTCTGACTGGTCTGCTGGGCTGAGGCGATCTTCTCCTTTCGCAATACCTGTTTAGAGAAGAACTTGACATACTTCATTAACTCAAACAAATAACTCCTTTCATCTCCTAAAACCTCAGCTGTCTCATGGGCATCTGTCTTTTGCCTTGCTATTGTTAAATGGGTGGGCATGGGACGTGCTGTCACTATTTGCTGTGGTGTTAAATGGTGATCGCTTCCTGGCTGATTTCTGAGGGCGTACAAAGCCAGTGCAGAATAGCACATAGTTTGCTTATTTTATTCTTGAGGAGGCCGTTCACATGCTCCACTATTCCATTACATTGGGGGTGATAAACAGATGACAGTTTGTTTTATTCCTAGAGCGGTGCAACTGTATTGCCATATTGCATTGACAAAATGGGGCCCGTTATCAGAGCGATTGCTTCCGTCCGGCCCCACGTCGGTATCACCTCTTATCAGAAAATTGGCTGCTCCAGCGCCATTATGTACACAGGGTAGGGTCCTGCCTTAATGCATCGTGAGAATGGACAACCAACTACTATAAAATACCTGTATTTGTTACATCTTTCTATCATATTGACAAAATCTAAGTGTATATTTTTAAATGGACCTGTTGGGCGTGGTGGTGTTGAGGTGATCACCTTTAAGGTTGGCTTGGTACTATACTGTTGACATATTGCACATTCTGCAATGTACATAGTGATCATTTCAGATAGTTGTGGAATGAACCAATCTGTATGTAACTTAGCTAGAAGGTACTCTTTTCCTGTGTGTGCTGGAAGATGTAGATGCTCCAGAGCTTTGTGCATTAGGGCTTGTGGCATTACTGGCTTGCCTGTACTCTCTTGCTTATCAATGAAACCTGTTGGTGACTGAATGCAACCTCGCTGTTCCCACAGCTCCCTTTTGTGAGGTAATGCTAGTTCTTGCGATTCACGCAAATGTAATTTTGCTGTCTTGGTATATGGGGGAGTTAATTTCGTAGCATCCTGTTGCCTACTTCTTATCATACCTAATCTGTGTTCATCACATTGACTATAATTTGGGGATGCTTTAGCTCCTTCTTTTGCTTCCTAATCTGCCAGCTCAATAAACAATGGGGTGACCCTGTGTCCCTCAGAACCTGGGTAAAGGATTATAAAAGTACAATGGTTCTGTCGGGTATAACCACAATATTTCTTATAAGTACAATGTTTCTTATAATTACAATTCAGTTACATGGACAAATTATTTCCTACACAGATTGAATGTGAATACATTAGGCAAGGAACACACAATAAAGGCGAAGTAATCGGGTTTTATGGGTAATACAATATTTAATATAAATTACATCATTTATATTAACCCACATTTAAAGAATTTATGTTGCATTCACAGCTGCCAAAATTGTGAAGATTAACGTGAGTGGTGATCAAGTGACATAGTGTGATGGGTGACACAATAAGTGCGTAATATGTACAAAGTGGTTAAAATATATACAAAATGGAAAAGGCCAGAATGAATACAATGGCCCTGCTACTCTGTACAATTTCAGTGTTTTACGAGCAGGGACTCGAACTGGACCAGAAGGTAGCGTCGACGTTTCAACCCTATATGTGCGATTTTAAATCATCACAGCGGGTCTTCATCAGGACTGAAGTGGGGAAAGGACGCTACCTTCTGGTCCAGTTCGAGTCCCTGCTCGTAAAACACTGAAATTGTACAGAGTAGCAGGGCCATTGTATTCATTCTGGCCTTTTCCATTTTGTATATATTTTAACCACTTTGTACATATTACGCACTTATTGTGTCACCCATCACACTGTCACTTGATCACCACTCACGTTAATCTTCACAATTTTGGCAGCTGTGAATGCAACATAAATTCTTTAAATGTGGGTTAATATAAATGATGTAATTTATATTAAATATTGTATTACCCATAAAACCCGATTACTTGCCTTTATTGTGTGTCCTTGCCTAATGTATTCACATTCAATCTGTGTAGGAAATAATTTGTCCATGTAACTGAATTGTAATTATAAGAAACATTGTACTTATAAGAAATATTGTGGTTATACCCGACAGAACCATTGTCCTAATCTGCTAGAAATAAGGTCTTGCTAATTGGTGTGCGCCGCACACTTTATCACTGCTACTTTAGATGCAAGTGTTAAAGCTTTTATTAATTGGGCTAATCAATCTTTATGCATCACAGGGGACCCTTCAGATTTAAGAAATACCCTCCTTTCCCATCTGTGAATGCTAGAATGTACAGTGGTGGTGACTTGTGCTGAATCTGAAAAAATGGTGACCTTTAGTCCCTCAGCTCGCTTCAGTGCGTCAATGATGGCCACTAATGCAGCCATCTGTGCTGAAAAATAAGAAGGCAGTGACATCTGGCTAATGGTTTGTAACGTATCAGATGATCCCTTCTGTTCCGCTCTTACAAGTGCTGCTCCTGCCTGTCTAATTCCAGTTTCCTGAACTATGTAAGAGGATCCATCAATAAAGAGCAAGATGCTCCCTGGGATGGTGTCTTCTCCTACCTTACTTTCTTCATCTGGTAAATAGTTAGGACAGTCATGTACTTGTTCATCGTCAGTAGCTGGGTGTGCAAAGAATGTTGCTGGATTAACTGTTTGACAGCGAACCACTTGTAAAGATGGTACTGAAAGTATTGCTTCGTACTCAGATGTTCTCTGTTTAGTGAAGGTGCTCCTCTTTGTAAAATAGAAAATACTGCATGCTCTACGTACAGTGTTAAAGGTGATCCCCCTCACTTTTGCTGTGCTTTTCTGGACTGCACACCCTGATTTAACCCGTGCTTGCTCGCATGGGTAGTGACCTTTCAAGACGGTCCCCAGCAGCCTACTGTAGTTGGCAATTGGTTTGTGTCCCATGGATGTCTTTGAGTCAGTATGGCTGTCGTTGTCATTTCATCACAATGACAGAAGAGATGGAATGGTTTGCTTAGTCAGGTGTACCCAACACTGGAGCATTTGTGTTTGCATTTTTCAGCTTCCAAAATGCTGTCTCTCTTTGATTAGTCCAGTTTATTTTATTCTCATTACTATGGGACAGTCAAAAGTGGTGCAGTCGGGGTGGCATAATCAAATACATACTGCCTTACATAATTTCAGAGTCCTTGGAACTGCTGCATTTGTTTTGTAGTGGTGGGCTTGAACATGTTTCTGATGCTCTCTGCTCTGTCAAGTGTCGGTCTCCTCCCATCTTTGGATATTATCTGTCCCAAATAATGACATTCTGTCTGCACATATCGTAATCTGTGTCCACTTTTTGTATCCTTTTTCTGAAAGCATGCAAAGGAGACCAATATTATCCTTCCTGCATATGTTTTCAGTAGGGCCACACACCAAAATGTCGTCCACTTACTGTAAAAGGGTACTTTTACATTTTACGTTTGCTAAATCCTTTTTCACTGTCGTGCTAAAGATACTCTGGGGCTCACAATAGCCTTGAGGGAGCCTTCTATAGCAATACTGAGTTTGTATGTACATAAACCCTGTTAGATACCGACTATCTGGGTGCAGTGTAATGCTAAAAAAATTCATTTTTCAAATCAATTACTGAAACGTAGGTGGCATCCGTAGTAATGTTTATTAGTATGACTAAAGGGTCTGGTACCACTGGAAATTCTGGGATTACTATATCGTTCAGGGAGCGGAAATCCTCCAAGTTACCCCCTTAGCCGTTTTTAATAGGATAAATTTGTGTATCTGAAAGAAACAGTTAGTTATAGATTCCTTACCTTAGAATTACCCCCAGGCGTCAGCCTGGATCCGGAAAGTTTTTCGTCAGCGGTATCCCTGCGCGTCGGTAGGTGGCGTCGGTCGACTCCGCGTCCGTCGTCGGCGTCGTGGTTGCTGTGATGACATCGCGGAAGTTACTTAGACGCCGCCCTCGCACACTGACGTCAGTTCTTTCTTTTTCCGCGCCAGCAAGCGCAGATCCGGGAAGAGCAGTACCCCCAGTCACTTTTTGACTGAGTTTTTTGCGACTTTTGTAGACTTAGTTTTCGAGTCTTACGACTCCTGGTGCACGAGGGATGCCCGGTTTCAAGGCCTGCGGCTCCTGTTCCCGAATGAGGTCGGTGACGGATCCGCACCGCGTGTGCCTCTTCTGCCTGGAGCGTGACCATGACCCCAAGTCGTGGTCCGACAGTCGAACCATGACCCGAAGTCTTTGCGGGAGCGGTCCCGAAAGCTCCTCGAGGCCCGGCAGTCGGCGCTGCGTCGCGCAAGGTCCCGGTCGCGTGGGAGGTCGAGGGACCGATCGCCGAGTCATCATCACTCCTCTTCTAAGTCTTCGCACTCTGGGTCAGGTAAGTCGAAGCATAAGAAGAAGTCGAAGAAGTGTCGTCGCTCTTTGACTTCCCCTCGGCCGACGTGACGCAGGGTGCGGGTGGTGCCACTCCCGCGGCTCCGCGTGCGGAGCCTTCAGGGTCGACTCCGGCCTTCCCTTCCCTCCCTTCCCAAGAGCGACCCCTGCCGAGCTTCGTCAATTTTACGAAGCGATGCACGCCATCTTTGGGCAGTCCGACTCCGCCGGCGCGCCTTCGGGCCCCGCGGACTCAGCTGGGGGCCCTAGGCCTTCGCCGGCGGCTTCGGCACCGCAGGGCCCCCTTGGATCCAGGCCTGGATCCGGTTCGGCACCGGTCGACCTCGTTACACCTCCACTAGCGCCGACTCCACCGGCACCGCGTCCGCAGACGACACCGGCTGGACCCCCAGCTGGCATCCACCCCGGCTCCCACCTCAACGTGGATACGGAGTCGGACCGGCGTCAGCCGACGCCGGACCTGACGCCGATGGGTACTTTTGTGCCTGCATTCCACCCTGGCCATTTTCAGCCAGTTTGGCAGCCAGAGGAAGGTGAGGAAGACTGGGAGGGGTCTGAAGACCCTCTCACTGCTCAGTTGGAGTACGACCAGGACTGGAGAGAGGACCTGAGGGATGCCAGTGGTCTGGACACCTCACCGGACCTTGGCATGTTGTCTCCTCCTACCGTGGCTACGGAGGAGGGAGCGTCTTAAGCAGTGGTGTTGCGTAGGGTGACCGAGGCCCTAAACCTCGAGCTACCTACTGTGGCAGTCAGGACTACCTCCTGACAGAGGTGCTTCAACCGGCAGCAAGCTCTACGGAGCCCCTGCTGCCGTTTAATGAAGCCCTCACGGACATCCTTTTGGGCACCTGGTCCAGGCCCAACACAGGGGCTCCTGTGGATAGGATGGTTGCCTGACACCACCGCCCGGCTCCGGGCGACCCCACTTTCCTCTCCCAACACCCCTCCCCCGAGAGCTTGGTGGGCCAAGGCTCAGCGTCCCAAAGCGCATTCCCTACCACTCCACCGGACAGGGAATCCAAGAAGCTGGATCAGCTTGGGAAGAAGTTGTTTTCTTCCTCCATCTTAGGGCTGCGGTCGGTGAACACCGCATGCCTCTTGGGCCGTTATTCCCACTCCGTGTGGGATACGGTGGCGCAAGTGCTGCCTCAGTGTCCGGAGGAGGCCCGGGCCGTGCTCTCCCGTGCTGTTGCCGAGGGGAGAGACGCAGCAAAGTTCGCCATCCGCTGTGGACTGGACACTGCCGACTCACTGGGTAGGACCATTTCAGCGTCGGTGGCGCTTCGCCGTCACGCCTGGTTGAGGACGACTGGCTTTTCTGGGGATGTCCAGAACACCTTGATGGACATGCCTTTTGATGGCTGTCGCCTGTTCGGCGTCAAGGCAGACAGTGCGCTAGAGCGCTTCAAGGGGACTCGTGCTACAGCCAAGTCCTTGGGCCTCTCCACCATGCACCCGGCACGGTCTGCCTTTCGCCCCTTTCGTGGCCACGGAAGGGGTGCCCCAACACGTTCCTTTCAGAGCCACAGGCCAGCGCAAGCTGTTCAACCACAGCGCTGCCGGGGACGTGGGAACCACCGACGTGGTTCTGGGGGCCAGATGGCGGGCCAGTCCACCACAGCCCCCTCTGCAGCAACCTCCAAACCCTACTAGTTCGACCTTTCAGGCCCATCAAACGCCAGTGGGCGTCAGGATTCGCCATCACCTCCCCCACTGGCGCACCATCACGTCGGACAGGTGGGTTTTGCAAATAGTCCGAAGGGGCTACTCCCTCCCCTTCTAGACTATCCCTCCAGCCATGCCACCACAGAACCATTGCATGTTGGGGGATCATCTGGCCCTTCTCCAACAGGAAGTTACGGCTCTCTTGGCCAAGGGAGCCATCGAGCGCGTTCCTGCCCCAGAAGTGGGTCTTGGTTGCTATTAACAAATTAAGAAGTGTTCTCCGTGCACTCTATAATAAACACATTTCAAAATCAAAATTTCAACCGTTTTACTTGTGTGCTACTCCATCCGTTACACTGTGTCTTGCAGTGCCTCATGTAAACTAATTGTCAGGTCAGGCGAACCAGTCCCTGGTGGATGTGTGCACTTTCACTCGGAAACTTCAAAAGTTTCTCATCCCAGTTCAAACGACTATGATGCTTTTTTCAATAAAACATTCTACTTCTTTCTTCATTGATTGAATCATCAATTTATTCAGTAAATAAAATCAACTTCACCAGCAATACCAATCGTAATTTTTCCAAAAAGGAATGGAGTGTTTTAAAAAGTCTGGCTGAAGATCAACGTATAACGCTTAAAAAGCGGATAAGGGAGGTGCGTTAGTAGTGATGAATTCCGAGTTCGATGAAACCAATGTGGAAGGACATGTACAAGATAAAAACATGTATTTACAACTAGACAAAGATCCAACTAATTAATTTCAAAAAATTCTCAAACAAATTCTTGATAATGCTCTGAAAATGAAATGGATCTCTGAGAAGACTTACAAATTTTTAGACCGTGAATATCCTCGTGGTCCACAGATTTACATGCTTCCCAAGGTGCATATAAATCTCAAGCAGCCGCCCTTCAGACCAATTGTATCAGCGTGCGGATCAATTTCTGAACCGATAGGTCAATACTTGGATCATTTCTTTCAACCGATGGTACAAGAATGGAATACTTATATCAAGGACACAACAGCATTTTTGAACATTTTGAGGTCTATACCACAACAAGATACGGCAACATGGTGGCTGTGTACGGTGGATGTTACCGCCCTATACACCTCCATTCCACACAATGAAGGATTAGAAGCGATTGAATGGTTTCTCCTTAAGAATGATTGTGAAGGAGCCAATAAATTTTTTTTATTGTAATTAATGCATTTTGCATTATATCATAGTTACTTTCAATGGCATGGAATTTTCTACTCCCAATGTAACGGAACATCAATGGGCTTTGCTGGGGCCCCTTCATATGCAAATATTTTCATGTCAAAATTTGAGTATGATCATATTTTGCAAGATTCTACATGGTGCGAAAATTTGGTTATTTTTAAAAGATACATCGATTACATTTTCATCATTTGGAAAGGAGATGTGAACCTCCTTCAAGAGAACATTGAAAGATTGAATAGATGCCATGAACATATTAAATTCACGCACCTAATTCAAAAAGAGAAAATTGCATTCTTAGACGTCCTGGTACAGATTGATGAGAACGTGATCAAGACAAATGTATTCACGAAAGCAACTGACTGAAATAATTGCGTACATTATAAAAGTTTTCATCAAGAATCACTAAAAAGACACCTCCCGTTCTCACAATTCATCAGATTAAAGAGAATCACAAGTAATCCCCAAAAAGCCGTAGACACCATCAAAAGCTTTGCCACTAAATACTTAAAAAGAGGATATCCTAAACCTTTAATTGAGCAATCTACGATCCAAGTGAATACCATGGACAGACAAATGTTGTTGACACCAAAAGAATCTAAAAGAGAGACTCCGAATGTATTCGTCCTAAAGTATTCTACGCAAGCGAACAGAATAAAAAAATATCATTAAAAAACATTGGATGATGATTCAAACAGAACCGGATCTAAGATGTGTATCAGAGAAGAAAGTAGCTTTTGCTTTTCAACTTTCCCGTAATTTAAAAGAACTATTATCCAATAAAAATACAGTGGCAAAAAAATCTTCAAAGGTATGCAAAAGTGTGAAAATTGCACACATTGCAATAATGTCATTGTAGGAAATCAGTTTACACACCCATTACAAGGCACTAAGATTGCACTACAACATTCAAGTACATGTGACACCATGAACGTAATGTACGCACTAAAATGTCCTTGCGGAAAAACATATGTGGGTATTACAGAGCGAAAAATAAAAGTAAGGATTACCGAACATAAGAGTAACATTAGACAGAAAAATGCTAAATGTACCGTAGCCATGCATTGGCTAGAAGCGGGACATAATATTTCACAATTAAGATTCACGATCCTGGAAGTCATGAAGACTCGACTAGACATGGGCCCACATAAACAACTGCTTAGATCTGAGTTTTATTGGATAAAAAAATTGAACTCCATGCATCCTAATGGGTTGAACGACCGCATTGAACTTTCATGTTTCCTTTGATAATCACATGTTGAACATTGGTTTTTTGTATTCATTGTTTAATGCAAATATGATGTGACAGTAATGAGTTAATGGGTAAGGCAGTTGACGTGAATTCTAACGGCACTTTATATATGGTTTCTGTAATTCCATGCTTCCTTGATATGTCATCATTTTTAAGTATAATAGTACTTTCATACATCAGAAACAACTCGTGTTGGTTTGTTCCATGTGAACTAACCTCATAAGTTAGTCTTTGAGATTTACGTTATACATGAGATCGTTCGTACCACATATGTTTCTTGAATTGTTAGACACTTATCGTATACCTGTATTAATCCCCCCATTGGAGTTTTAAACTCGAATAGCTCCGTAGTCCAGTGTTCACCACCATGTAACTTTATTGAGAGATAACACTCCGTTATTTCATTCAGATACGTTATTGCGCTTTTTAGATATCCCGACGCAGTAGTTTCCTTAAGGGTCGTGTTCTTTTAAACGAGAACTCTCCTGGGAGTATTTAGTTTGATGTCAGCACGTTATACTGACACCAGGAAGTGCGCACGCAGCGCCGGAGAACCACGGATGCAGGTCTGCTCTAGATCTCCTGTTTATCGAGTAAGTTTAGCGCGGTTACACCAGCGATCACAGTGGTTGGTTTAACATTTAGATCTACTTTAGATCCCCTGTTTATTGAGCAAGTTTGCGCGGTTACACCTGCAATTATAGTGTTGGGTTTAACGCCACACCACACTGCAAGGTTAGCGTTTCGCATCCATTTTCATGGTAGTTAAGAAAACAGGAAGGTGGATATACATGTATTAGCTGTTGACTACGTGGGACTTTTTATGATGAGTGCCGATATACGATTGATAATGTCATGCCAGTTACATTATGTAAGAGTCATCTGTTTTTAGAGCATCCATCACAACAGATTTTGTAAGAATTGTGCATGATTACGTAGAATTGCATGTTAGTTGATTTTACCACACCTCATGAATTCTCATGTATTTTTGTTTAAAGGATGATGGACTGATTTGGTTCTTGTTTTTTATCATTTTTTAGACCCCTGATGAAGGGTCAACATAGACCCGAAATGCATTGGGTTCTGTAAAGAATTGGCAACTATTGATTTATGATACATCATTAAATATGTTGAATATATAAAGAAGATTACTGAATACATTGATGATTCAATCAATGAAGAAAGAAGTAGAATGTTTTATTGAAAAAAGCATCATAGTTGTTTGAACTGGGATGAGAAACTTTTGAAGTTTCTGAGTGAAAGTGCCCACATCCACCAGGGACTGGTTCGCCTGACCTGACAATTAGTCGTGGTTGCTATTCCCACTACTTTTTGGTGCCCAAGAAGGACAAGGGCCTGCGTCCTATCTTGGATCTCAGGGACGTCAGGGACTTGCAGGACGCTTATTTCCACATCCACGTCCTGCCGCCCCACCGGCGTTACCTGCGGTTCACGGTAGGCCACGAGCACTTTCAGTTTACCGTGCTCCCCTTTGGCCTTACAAGCGCCCCTCGGGTGTTCACGAAAGTGATGGCGGTGGTCGCAGCTCATCTGCGCAGATCAGGGGTTCCAGTCTTCCCATATCTCGACGGCTGGTTGTTGAAGGCGGGCTCGCCCCAGGCAGTCGTCTCCCACCTCCAGACTACGGCCGACCTCCTGCATTCGCTGGGGTTCTCCATCAATGTGCCGAAGTCACACCTGACCCCCTCTCAGAAGCTCCTCTTCATCGGAGCGGTTCTGGACACGATGCAGTTTCGGGTTTATCCTCCCGAACAGAGTCCGGGATATGCAAGCTATGATTCCGATCTTTCAGCCTCTATCCCGGGTTTCGGTCAGGATGACCCTGAGGCTGCGGGCCTCATGGCCTCCTGCATCCTGCTGGTCGATCATGCCAAGTGGCATATGCGGGCTCTGCAGTGGGACCTGAAGTTCCAGTGGGCGCAGCATCAGGGGAATCTGTCCGATTGCGTCCAGATCTCGGCGGGCACTGCAAGACAATTGCAGTGGTGGCTCACGAACCAGGATTGGGTCAACAGCAGATCCCTCTCCCTTCCCCAACCAGAACACACAGTGGTGACGGACGCATCCCTTCTGGGATGGGGCGGCCACATGGGAGAGGCGGAGATCAGAGGCCTCTGGTCTCCGGCGGAGTCCGAGCTCCACATCAACCTTCTGAAGCTTCAGGCGATCCGTCTCTCACTAAAAGCATTCCTTCCCTCAGTCCGGGAAAGAGCAGTGCAGGTGTTCACGGACAACACCACCGCCATGTGGTACTGCAACAAACAAGGCGGGGTGGGGTCGTGGACCCTATGGCAGAGACTCTCCGTCTCTGGACATGGCTGGAACATCAGGGCATATCCCTGGTGGTTCAACACCTGGCAGGTTCACTGAACGCCAGGGCGGACGAACTCAGCCGCAGGTGCATGATGGATCACGAATGGCGTCTTCACTCTGAGGTGGTGCAAGGTCTCTTTCAACAGTAGGGAGAGCCTTGGTAGATCTATTCGCCCCCAACGAGATTGCGCAATGCCAGCAATTCTGCATGTTGAAATTTCCAAGGTGGCACTTGCTAGGCGACGCTTTTCGTCGCAAGTGGAGTTGCGGTCTGCTATACTCCTTTCCGCCTATACCACTTCTGCCCAGAGTGCTGAAGATCAAGCGCGACCGGGCTCAAGTCCTTCTTGTGGCTCCGGATTGGGCACGAAGAGTCTGGTATCCCGAGCTGCTCAACATGGCCATCGATCCTCTGATCCGACTGCCTCTTCGGGAGGATCTTCTGTCGCAGCAGCAGGGGACGGTCATCCACCCGAACCTGTCCAGCCTCCACCTCCTTGTGTGGAGATTGAGCGGCGGCAGTTGACGTCGTTTGACCTGCCTCCCGAAGTCTGTGATGTTATCTTGGCAGCCAGGCGTCCCTCCACTAAGACGGTATACGCCTGCCGATGGAGCAAAGGCTGTGGATCCCCTTTCCGCCCCTCTTTCTGTGGTTCTCTTGTTCCTCCTTTCTTTGGCCCAGCAGGGCTCTGCTCTGGGCACTATCAAGGGCTACCTCTCGGCCATTTCAGCCTTTCTTAGGCTTCCTGATCAGCCTTCTCTTTTCAAGTCCCCTGTTGTAAATAGATTCCTTAAGGGCATTACTCCTCTGTTTCCTCCTGTTCCCTTCGTAATGCCCCAGTGGGACTTGAACTTGGTTCTTACCTACCTTATGTGCGCTTCCTTTGAGGCACTACATAACTGTCCTCTCAGGCTTCTCACTTTGAAAACTGCCTTCCTGGTGGCCATCACCTCTGCTCACAGGGTGAGTGAGCTCCAAGCACTTTCTTCCAAGCATCCCTTTCTGGCTGTTTATCCGGACATGGTCGTCCTCAGAACTCGACCTTCCTTTCTTCCAAAGGTGGTCACTTCTTTTCATATTGGCCAAACCATCACTTTGCCCACCTTCTTTCCGCATCCTTCAAAAGAGGAAGAGGCTCCACCGTCTGGACCCAAAACGTGCGCTTTCATTTTATTTGGATCGCACAAAGCAATTCTGGGTGGATGACCAGCTCTTTGTTGGCTACGTTGGCGCCAATAAAGGTCGGGCCGTGCACAAACGAACCATCTCCAGATGTGTGGTTCTATGCATTAAGGCTTGCTATTCTTTAGCAAAGAAGGAGCCTCCAGTGGGGCTGCGCGCCCATTCCACCAGGGCGACGGCAGCTACTACTGCTTTGGGACGAGGAGACCCCCTAAATGACATCTGTCAGGCAGCTACGTGGGCATCACTGCACACGTTCACCAAGCACTACTGCCTGGACAGCCAAGTTCGGAGAGACGGCTTCTTTGGCCGTTCTGTTCTCCAGGACTTTCTGGTGTGAACTTGGTTGGCAGACCCACCTCCGGGGTTGGTATTGCTGGGGTATCTATTCTAAGGTAAGGAATCTATAACTACTGTTTCTTTCAGATGAACAAGTTACTGACCTTCGGTAACGATATATTTGTAAGAAACATAGGTTAGTTATAGATTCCTTACCGCCCCACCCGTCCTCCCCGTTCTGTGAACTGACTTCTAGGGTTATGGACATCCTTTCAGGGCCCTAGTTTTGTGCACCAGTGGTCAGTGTCTTGCATGGCTCTGCGTTCCTGGCGTGGAAAGTCGTGTACAGAACTGACGTCCGTGCGCGAGGGTGGCGTCTAAGTAACTTCCGCTATGTCATCACGGCGACCACGACGCCGACGACGGACGCGGAGTCGACTGAAGCGGAGTCGACCGACGCCACCTACCGACGCGCAGGGGTACTGCTGCCGAAAAACTTTCCGGATCCAGTCTGACGCCTGGGGGTAATTCTAAGGTAAGGAATCTATAACTAACCTATGTTTCTTACAGATATATCGTTACCGAAGGTAAGTAACTTGTTCATTACAGGGTGATGCTCTCTCATATATCACTCCCTGCTCAGGTAACAACTTAATTGTGGGAAAGATGCATTCTTCTGCTTCTTTGTATAAGGGATACTGACATACCTCGGGCAGTATTGCCCCGGGTTTTAATGTTTCTTTCACATGCTCAGCTCCTTTAATCAGTCCCACATCGTGTGGTCCCTTAGGCCACAGACTCTCTGGTATCTTTGCCAAATCCTTATCTCTTATTGTACTGTCTCGTGCGTGTTTTGGCACTGTCCTATATTGCAACTGTACTCTAATGGGAATATCCTTTTGAAATACCACTGACTCAATTGATGGGCTATCATTAAACATTTCCTCATCTGATGTGTCTCTCAGTTTGATCTCTGGATCCGTAAATATTACTTATGCCCACGTTGCTTGTCTCATGTCAAATGCTATCAATAATGCTTAACGTGGCTCTAATTCAAGGGCCATTATCTCTAACACCATGCCAGGTTCTTCTATGGGAGCCACAGGTCTCTCGGGTCTGAACAATAGTTAATTCGGTATCTGCACTATCTTCCCCAGTAGTGCTGGTGTATGCTCAATATCAAAACATATATGTCACGCAAAAAGGCCTCTTTATCCACAGGAATTGCTCTGACCTGTTGTCCCAAGTCTTCATGAGCTAGGAGTCACAACATCCTACCTGGTGTAATACCAGGTGTGTAACATACCATCGACCCATCTTCCAAAAAAGAGATGGTCATATTCAGCTTATTCATCAGGTCTCTTCTGAGAAGATTGACCGGTGCCTCTGGGGAAATATAACAATGCTCCTTCAATCTGCGTGTCTCCTATTATCATGCTTACTGATTCAGTGGAGGGAGCCCTCCTGACCACCCCAGAAAATGCTTGTGTCCATTGACATGTGAAAAAGTGGTAGTGCTCCTTCCTTTATACAAGATTTAGTGGCGTCGGTATTGATGTAAAATTAAACCACAAAAAAAAACTACATGGGCGACTTTCTGTGGCTACCGTCAGTGGGTTTCGCATTTGATCTGTGGGTTAATGATAGTATTGGACACAATATGGTTGTCTGTGGACTCTCTCATTGCGTATAGCTGCTGGTTGATGTCCCTCCAGATATTTGGGGTTGTGCAGAAAAGGGATTGTGTGTGTTCTCCTTTAGTATTGCCGACAACCTGGGGCGTATTCTGTGGCATTTGCCCCTGTTGTGCGGTCCTCTGAACCTGAACACATTGCATCTGTTGTGGCCCCATCTGCCTCTGCGGAGCAAACCATCACTGCGCTTGATCATCGTTCTTTTTCACTCTATATTCCCTTGCAAAATTACCCCTATTTCCACAATAATAACACTGTTGTCCTGCCCTATATCCTCTTTGTTTCCTTCCCTGCACTGGCCCCTGAAAAGTTGTCCTGCCCTATATCCTCTTTGTTTCCTTCCCTGCACTGGCCCCTGAAAAATCTCCTAGTCTGTTTCCCATATTACTTACTGGCTCAGAGGTGTGGAATTTTTGAAAAACTGTACTTGTCCAAGGGACAAAGGGGTACAATAATCTTTTAGCCCTGTAAAGAAATCCACTTGCCCCACGTACTCTATAAAACTAAAAGCTATAAGGACTAGCAAGGACTGATTACTAGTCAACTATAAAAGCCTAAGTAAACATGACCACCTCTGCCTCTTTGCCCTTGCAAACTCTTATTATAAAGTATTACCTTCCACACTGTTTTCTTGCTATCAGCAGTAAAACATTTGCCTTTCCACTAACTTGCCATAGGGCCCATACCAATTCCACATCTTCATCATAGGTTTCATCACCCGTCTGTTCTGTTTGCTCAACAAGGGCTTCACGCACTTACTGTTAAAGTACACCACTCCCTTACTACACATATACCTTCACACTAAATACATTGGAATTAATATTCCTCACTACCCTTCCTATGACCTTCTCTCCACTCCCTCATCACAGGCTCTGTACCCCTTGCACATTTTACTGCAGGTTCTCCTCCCTTCTCAGAAGAGGTTTTATTCCCCCTCCAGTTTCACCATAGGCTTCATACCTTCCAAACCCCTCTCTTGACTACTGCTGCTACCTTGCCTCTGCTCATCACAGGCTGCTCGGCCTTCTTTATCCCCCTCTGTACTCATCTAAGGGCTCTGAGCAACCCCTTCACCTTAACCAGCCCACTTTGCCACCTGCCTTCCAGCAGCCCTGCCAACTGCCCCTTAGTAACCCTAGTAGTAAAGACATGTATAGAGCAGCACAGGTCGAGGCATTTACATGTAGACACTTTTTGTGACCAGTGTATGATGGCAATGCAATGATGGCAAAGCAAATGCATCTGTTTCAGAAATGTGTAGTAAGGCCAATAGGAGAGAGTGGCGAGCAGCACAATGACTGGCCATGGAGGAAGGAGTCAAAATTGAGAAGCCTGCACAGTACAGTTCTGAGAGTGGACATTTCAATGGCATAATAATCGAATTAATGAAGGGAATGTCATGAGACTCACAGATGGCACTGAGGCAGACCTCAAGGGACCCCGCTGGATTGAGGTGGAGAGAACAGGCACCGAGCTGTGAATTATTGAAAGAATCACCAGGCAATATTCAAGCGAGGGGAGCTGGCCAGGTATTAGGATAGGGACACCTGGAGAGGCCTGCAACAAGATCCATGGACTAAATTGAGGAAGAATTGAGACAGAGGGGATCTAGTACTAGGAAAAGGCACACAGGTTCTGGAGAAAACCTTAGTGAATTCAAGGGCAGAAACACCAGAGGATGTTGTAGGGAAACGAGGCTGGCAAGAGAAATATAAAGGCAGTCAATCAATCAAAACAAGCTTTATTCTAATTCGCAAATAATTCATAAAAGCTACAGAGCAACATTTGTATCAAAAACAATTAAAAATCAATATAAAAATAGAATAGATTAAAAAGATAAAAGCAGCGATACATAGCTACAGTCGAATACACAGTCTATCAGTTTTAGTTTAAGTTGCAGACTACAAATGCTTCCTGCAATTAATAACTGCCAGCAAAAATCGAGACATTACAGCACAAGTATAAATGTTCGGTAGCATTTGCAGGTACAAAAAAGCTGGGCGACATTGAACAAAGCCAAGCTGCGATAACAGAGGGACAATGTTTCTTCCTCGTCCCGGAAAAATGTTTACAGAACAAAACACTGTGCATTGTGGACTGCAAAGAGATATCGCCACAAGTGTATTTCCCCATGTCAGATGACCATTTGTTAATAGTGGGGAAGCTGATTGAATGATGAAAGATGTTCAGACGAAACCGAGTCAGCACAAACCTGTGGTGAGCATTAAACACATTAGCTAAATAAAATTGCATGTTAAAGCTAGTCAATATCGTCTGATTCCTCATTCCTTAAGGTTTTAAAATTTCAGATGCTAGTCTCGTTTCCTCTAAAAGAGATGCATTTCATTTTGAGTACTTTTCTTTGGACAGAAACCAAGCTATCAGGATGTTCAAAGTACTCAGAGTGACCGATATCAGACAAAGTTATGCACGTATTTAAGCCAGGCAATTTTAAGGGCCGACATCTATCTGAGGCAGTCTGTTATAATGGCTCGGTTAAGTGTAGTATGTGCCGATGACCAAATTTTATGCCATAGTTGTACTGGCTGTATCTTAATCAGGTCTGCAATATACGGGACTCCCAGTTCTGTATGGCAGACGTAAGTTGCACTTCTTTTCGGAACGGCAAGAAGGTTACTTAAGAATGCATTTTCTTCCAGTTGGAGGCTGTCTATCTGCCCATGGCCCCATAATTCAGACCCATACATGGCAGTGGGTCTGCATTTTGCCTTGTATATAGTCAACAATTCCCTCGGGTGTTTAATTCCATGAGATCTAGCAAACTGCAGCAGGGCCCTTTTAGTTTTAACAAATTGAAGTTGCCTTGATTTTATAGCCTGTTGCTACTTCCCAGAGTGGCTAAATACAATCGCCAAATAGGAAAAAGTAGTGGTATACTGAATTTTAGTGCCCTCAATAAAAATGTCACGAGGTCGTGAGGTCGAATGCCCAATTTTCATAGCAAACGTTTTGTCAATATTGATTTTTAGGCCGTGGTCCTGCATAAAATTGGCAAACTCGTTGACTAGATGCTGTAAACCAAGAGAAGTACGAGCCATTAGCACAGCGTCGTTGGCGTAACAAAGTGCCGGAATTGGACGATGGCCTACTTGTGGTAAGTCGGCACACTTACTTGCCAGGATGTAGCCTATGCTGTTAAGATGGAGATTGATCAAGAAGGGGGCGAGCACACAGCCTTGTTGTACCCCTCTTTTTAGATTAAATGGCTGGGTGCAATCACCATTAACGCCATAGCGGACTCTACCGAGACCTAGAGCGTACAAATCTCTAAGAAAATTAATAATGGTGCAGTCAACTCCAAGGCTAGTCATGATGGACCATAGTTTCTCATGTACCACAAAAGCAGAAGATAAATCAACTAAGGCCAAAAACAGATTACCTTTCTTAATGTACGTGTATTTGTTAATGAGGAAGTCCAGATTACACGCCTGTTCTATGGTCCCCAAACCAGACCTAAAACCATACTGCAGGTCCGAGAGAATGTTGTTGGACTCTGCCCAGTCCTGCAGTCGGTCGAGGAGAATGCGCCTAGCCTCCTTCGCTAGAGAATCTAGTAGAGAGATTGGCCTGTATTGTGCTGGGCTATTACGATCACCCTTCTTGTATATGGGTACGATGAGGGACTCAGGCCAGGTTTGCAGAAAACCTTTGTCCCGACAGGCTCTAAAGAGAAGGGTAATAATGGGGCCCCAAAGGTCAATGTTGGACTTAAACAGGTCAATCGGGATCCCGTCCGGACCCGGGGCTTTGCCACCCTTACTTGTCTTCAGTGCCACAACTACCTCATCCAGGGTGAATACTGGATAATTCCTATTGCTTGATGGTTGGATAGTGGCAGGCTCACTGATAGGGGGGGGCAGTGAACAAGGGAATCGGATTGTCATTCGTGGAAGAATAGAGATCTGTAAAGTGGGACAGCCAACCAGCCTCAGTAATGGCTATCTCAGCTTGGGGGCAGTCCCCAGGATCATATAAAGGAGAATTAATGATGCACCAGAACATAATATTGTCGTTAGACAAACTGGCTTCGAGTAAACGGTTCCAAGTATCCTCCTTTAAACTTTTTTTTCGTTGGTTAATAGCCAATTTATATGTGGATCTGCATTCCCGAACCTTCAACACCTGTCTCGGTTTTTTAGCTAGGGCTAGTTTTAAATTTCTGAGGGATTTAGTACATGATGCGTCAAACCAACGAGGATGACGTGCCCTGGCTTTGCTCTGGAAATATAAAGGCACCCAAACCATGGAGTCCAGTAAATAGAAAGTCAGATAATCTTAGGACAGAGGGAGAGCAGGTGACGGGACGAAAGCAAGAAAGAAACCAAAGTTGTTTAGGCAGAATCAGCAAATTGGCTAGATGGCTCTTTGGGTTAAGATTTACTCCAGACAATTACTGTGGTCTGCACACTACGAGTTAAGATTCTGGCAATGAATTTTTGCTTTCCCTCCATTTAAGGATATCAAATTTAGTACTATTACGTAAACAATAATAAGCTCTAACATTTATAGTGTTAAAACAGAAGAAGATTACTAAGCACTATAAATAAAACCAAATTATAGGGAGGGATGGACTGCAGAAGCAGAGGAATAGGTATAGGAAAAGTCAACAGTGGTACAAAATAAAGTGGAAACTTTGTTGAAAGAGGAAGAGCTGTGTCAAGATCAGAGGGAGAAGTACCAGAAGACATAGTTCAGATAAACACTCAGAAATCACCTCTGGTGATTAGCAGTGCTGTACAAACAAACACTAAATAAAATAATCTTAGCCAGAATAAGAGCAGACAAGTAGCCCGTAGGACAAAGGGAGCGATGAGAGCTTTTGTTAGTGATCCAGTGAGGAAAGGTAGTCTATAGAAGAGGCAAAGTCAGAAAAGCAAGATCTCTTTGTGAGCCAAAACTCCTGGCTCTTAACTTGTAAGGTCATGAGCAGTTCTGGAATTGGAAAAACTTTACTTTGGGAACCCTTAAATTGGGGGATCAAAGTGGGCAACAAAAAGAGGATGAAGTCACATGGGGCTGAGTCCTGAAAAGCAGTCACGCTCAAGGGGCAGGTGAAGTAATGAGGGGCCTCTTGTGCCCCTTATTACATTCTCCTGTTTTATTGGCCTAGACTGCATGCTCCTGGAGTTCTCCTAGAGTTCTCCAACTATTCCATGCAAATAAGTGTCAGTCTTACCTGCAGGGCCATGACCTGACTGGTGCCCATCTCTCTTATCTCTGCCATATATTTCCAACAGGCCTGTTATTTTCGGTCCTCTGAGCCTACTACACTAATAAACAGATCTATTCCCCTGGAAAGAAAGGGCTTTCCTGTGGAAAATGGCATCACAAATGCCTTCAAATGGCAGCATGTCATCTTTCTGCACAATGGAGAACTGCCCCAGCGGTTCCTTGAATCAGGGACTGTACAAGTGCATCAAATACATCCAGCGAATACTGGTTTTCAGTGTCTCTAGTGCTATTTCACGTGGAGCTGACTTCAGGGGCTGTTAAGCAGTGAAATATCTGTGTGGGTTTTATCAAACAAGTACATCTTATATCCGTAACCTTTTACATAATTGAGGGCGTCCAGGATCACCACATCCACCTTGTTTAGCTTCCCTTCAACTTGAGCTCGAGGGCTCTTCTGACTTCTTACTCTTTCCGAGAATTTGCATACATTGCATTCCTGTCCACTCCTAAGGACTCGTAACCCACAACCTGCACCTTCCCTGACCCCGCACATGCAGCCCTTTACCACTGCAGGGGAATCCGCACAGCACCACTAGTGGCATATCTTGCTCACAGCTGCAGCCAAGCTTAGCTTGGTTACTGTAATTACTTATAAAAAGGCGCATTTACTAAGATTTCAGATTACAATCTGAAATAACTGGTTTGTGATTATATTAGATGCCCAAGGGTTAAAGAGAAGGTCTACTTTTCCAGCAGACTAAGTAGACACTAAAACTTCTTGTCCACAACAAGAATCTTCCTGTCCAGGGCGGCGGGCGATACAAATTCCCCACCCCTGCTGGCTTCCTTCCTGGTCCCTGCACTGGTGTTGTGACAGCCATTTGTGGTGCTGCTAGAAGTGACCCTTCTGTACTTGATTTTTTAAGTTTCTTTTGCATCAACCTAGCTGTAGCCCTCTCTGCCTGCTCTGTCCTTTCCTTGGCCTTTTCTTTTTTTCTGCTTGAAATAATGTATGACATGAGCTTGTATTTTTGGCCACGGTTTAGCACTATTCCTACTAGCCCATCTAGGCTAGCTCGTATATCCGTGGTTAGGCCTCGTTTCAGTACATTATAAAATAACTTTAAATTTCCTCCCAGTTACACCCTACTTCTTGTACCCATCGTTCTTTCATTCTGGTAATGAATTCTGCAATGTCTTCAGTCGGTTTTGTACTCTCTGCCATAAAAGCTCCAGTGTCTGGTCTGTCTGGGTATTTTCTGCCGAAGAGCATCCCTGACATGTTGACGGATATTGTTGAAGGATGACCCGTCAAACTGTGTATTTATTAATGTTATTTGAAGGAATCCTACTCTGGTAAAAATGGTATTTACCTCGTATCCCACCAGAGAACTTAACAAACATTTAACATTACCCAAGGCAAGAATCACCCCAGCAGTGTGTTTCTCAAAGCATCCTATCCTTTTCCCGCTCCCTCAGACAGCGAGGCTAGAGCCCTCTTTAAATTCTCTTTATCCAGTTGTGGCCATGGAACATATGTGGGCAGTAGTCTACCCTTAAAAGTGAGGGCTAAATGAGTTATTAGACGAGGATTTACTAACCTTGGGTCTGGTCTATTGCTTCGAATCTCTTCAGTTGGTTTGTCTGTAGCATACTTCTCCCAAACCGCGAGGTCCTCTTGCATATAGGGATCATTTCATTCTGGGTTGCCCTGTTCCGGCTGTATATCATCTTCGGCAGTTGCTAAGTCGATGGGTTGAAAAGATCCTTCTCAAGGCCATTGCTTCGCTCCCCTCCTTTTCAGTCCATTTTGCTAATTCATCCAAAAAGGGTTGAAAATAGAATATAAGGAGGGTAGTCACTATTACCTCTATGGGTGTCAGATCTGACCTACTCTTTTTTAGGATTGACTTCTTCCACGTTTGTGAGGTGTCTCTTACTGCCGTTAATGACCCCCTCAGAGGACGGAGGCAGAAATTATATTGTCTCCGGGTTAATGTTCTGTTCATTTGCACCCCTGTTAGGCCTGTCTTCCCACTCCTCATCTTCCTCTAACCCCTCTCCACGTCTTGTAACTCATTTGGGGGATCATATTATTGTCTCTATATCCCTTTCCCATCCTTCTTCTCTTATCCATTCATCAGTTGCCTCTCTCAAAGTCTCCGCAGAAGTGTCTCCCAGCCTATGAACTACATGTTCCTTAGTCCATTGTCCTCAAAGGGGAGCAGGGCTTTTAGAGCATTCTGCCTGTCTAACAGTGTGCTGCAATTCATTTAGGAGTCTGTCTCTTTGGTCCTGTTCTGGACCGGCCCGAGGAGTTGTAGGTGTGGGGTACGAAGGTGCCTTGTCTCCCCTGATTTGTCTCTCCTCTTTAGGTGGAACTCTAAAGGGATCTTGGTACTCTGCAGCTGGCAGAATGGGGTAAAGACCATAGGGCGGGAATTTCTCTGGGGACTGTGCCTCTTCAGATGCTGTTGGTTTCACGTTGGTTTTTGTATCGCAGAATACCCGCCATAATGATAGGATGGCTTCCCTTTTCTGTCTTTTCTTTCTATTATACTTAGATCAAATGTAAGTCAATGTGTGTTCAGTTATGTCTTCGTCAAACGTCCCTTCCTTTGGCCATGGCTGGGCGTGGCCTTTGGTACACTTGTACCATTGTTTACAATACTTTTGTATCTTCTTCTTGTCTGCAGGGAATGTTTTTATCATGTGTTCCAGAGGGGTCTCCATGGTCCCCTAAGGATGTGTGCGTTTCCTATGTTTATGTAATAGGTGTCTCTTTTAATCCCTTGTTCATTTGCTCTCTGTCTTATGCCCCTTTTGGACCTGTTTCATTCACTAAGATATTTGTTTTTAATGAAGATCGCTAACCTATAGTAGTGGCAAGCACGTATTGCTCTTATGTAGTGGCACCTGACTTCACATACACTACCGTGAGGGCAAAGTGGTGAACCTCAAGCACACTTATTGCTAGTCTGTGTAACACTTCTTCAATGGTTATATCTGGAGCTGGTGCATTTGTAGGGGGGGTCTAAGAGGATTTGTGCCTGACGCAGTACATGTTACAATATTATCGTGAATGTAAACGACTATTTGTGGTGCACGAGGATGTGGGCTCCCTTTCATATTTCAAACTCCTTACTCGTAAATATCTGTGAGGAATGCATCAAGACACGGGCCTCTAATATGATGGGTGACTATTATATGAATTCGAGAGGTATTACATGGACACGGGGTTCTCCATGGGCCCATATAAATGTAAATTCTAATTCAATCTCATCCGTTACCTGCCACGGTGAATTATCAGTCTCACTCATAGGCAATTTCTTTAAATCTTTAGGCTTGTCTTGGGGTGTTTTATTTTGATTGCCAGTGTCTTTTTCTGAAATAATGTTTCCCCACTTACAGGACACCTTAGGTGCTTGTATTGAAATACCAATGTCTCTTGGGTAATGCACTACTGCCTGCTAGATTACTCCCCGAAGGAGTGTCTCTTCCCTTCTATTTCAAATGGGAATTCCCACTTGGTAGTCTTCCGGTGTGTACCGGGAATCGCCACACTTAATTTCTCATGTCATTGCATCCTGTCAAAAGGGAAAGCCCATGCATGCATTTCCATACTATAATTGCCAAAGAATCATGCCATTTACAATTTTAAGGTACAAAGTTTGATCTCTCCCCCCCTTTTTAAAAAAAAAAAAATTCTTTTTTATTAAATGCAAGGTGTCATACGGAAAACAATGTACAAGCATAGCGTTCATCATGTATCATTCGACAGCGGTTCCCCAGCATAATCCTTACACCGACAAGGGTAAAATATTATACAATTTTCAGCATTGGAATCTAGTACACAGTGTCTTGCCGTCGTCTGTCCGTCGGTGGCTCGCAGATTTCTCCCCTATATTAGTTTCTATTTCTGCCATACTTGTGTCCACTTGTTGGGGCAGCCTCTTGATATATATACTGTTTTTTCTGTAAACATACAATGGTCCATATCTTTCCCCCAAAGCGTCAGGGATGGCTTCTCCCTTACCCCCCACAATCTTGCAACATTCCGCTTGTCAATCATCATCCCCAGTGTCACCCATAGTTTCTCCTTGGTATTTAAGTCAGTGGGGCCCCAAATATTTAAAAGGCACAGCTTTATGTTGCAATCAGTCGCAATTCCCATTGCTTCTGTCATGCGCCTTGTCACCCTCGCCCAGTAAGTCTTAATTATAGGACATTCCCAGAGTGAGTGTATGAACGTACCTTCCTGTCCGCATCCCTTAGTCCAGTCAGCATCAGTCCTGAAGCCCATCTTCACCAGTGTAGGCCCTGAAAGATATATTCTGTGTAAGATCTTCAACTGGACAAGCCTAAGCATGGAAGAGATAGCTGTTTCTCTGGGAGAGGCGAGCGCCTCCAACCACCACTCCTCGTCGTCCAGTCCAGCGACATCATGGTCCCAGTGGGTTCTAAGACGGAGGAGGGGGTCAGGTGTATTGTTAATAAGCTTTTTATAGATTAAAGAGATCGCCTTTTCAGGAAGGTGGCTGTCTGATACCCTGTCCTCTAACGGTGAGGATTCTGGCGGAGTCTCACCCCTAGGTATTACCGACTGCAGCGCGTGCCGAATTTGAAGATATCTAAATTGTTCCGAGTCAGCAAGCTCGTATTCGTCCTGCAGCTGAGCAAAGGGGATTACCCCTCCCTCCACAGATCCCCGACCGTGGAGATGCTGATTAAGTCCCACCTATCAAACCCCTTGGTAGATCTTAGAGTACCCATTCGGGCAGTGTCCCAAAGTGGGGTGGCCAGTGTAATCTTGTCTTTCCATCCCAAACTTAGCGTGGCCGCCTGCCACACCTGGGCCGCGTGGCCAGTGGGCCCCGTTAGCTTCAGTCTGGAGGGATTCGCATATAGTGCACCCCTAAAACTTCTGCCAGGGAGTAGCCACCTGTCTATTAAACCCTGGGTCACCCTGTGGTCCATAGGTGCATTGGTTAACGGCGGTGAGTTGTGCCGCCCAATAATATCTTTTTATATCTGGGAGCGCAATATCCCCGTCGTACCACCCTCTTGTAAGCTTGTGGATAGATATCCGAGGCGGTTTCCCCTCCCACAGGAGTTCCCTCAGGGCGGTGTCAATAGATTTAAAATAGTCTGGTTTCACAGAGAGTGGCGTGTTCTGCAGGGCATATAGGAAGCGGGGGAGGGACATCATTTTGAATAGGGCCGCCCGCCCCAGTAGGGACAGAGGGAGCGTCTTCCAATGTATGACGTCGTTTCTGAGTCTTTGCAACGGAGGGAGAAGATTTTGATCATGGAAAAGCGTTGAGTCCTTGGACACATGTATCCCCAAGTATTTAAAACTCGTAGTGGCTATAGTGATATTGAAACCTTTGGGTAGGGTCGGTGGCTTACCACTAAGAACATAGAGAACCGACTTGGACCAATTAATGGTGTATCCGGAAAATTCCCCAAAAATAATAAATATGTGGAGTGCTCGATTCAGGGAGGCCGCAGGCGACGCCAGGTACAATAAGATGTCATCAGTGTATAACGATATTCGGTCCTCCCAATCTGTTGCCCATCTCAGCCCTCTAATTATCGGGTATCTTCTAATCCACATCGCCAGAGTTTTCAACATGAGGGCGAAAAGCAACGGAGAGAGGGGGCATCCTTGCCGAGTGCCCCTTCCGAGCACTAATTTTGAGGATACACGATTGTTCACCACTATCTGAGCCAACGGAGTCGCATATAGGAGGCGTATCCAGCGCAGAAAGTCAGGGCCGGACCCTATTTTCCGCAAGACTGCAAACATGTATGGCCATTCGATTGTGTCAAATGCCATGGCCGCATCGAGTGACACTACCACTGCATCTTCCTGTGTCGGAACGGGCAAGCACCCCATGCAGTCCCCTCAAGTTGAGAGAGGTGTTTCTGGTTGGCATAAAGCCAGACTGATCGGGGTGTACTAACTTGGTGATCACTGTTAATAAACGGGTGGCGAGTAGTTTAGCAAGTATCTTGGCTTCTGCATTCAGCAGTGAGATCGGCCTATAGGAGGAGCAGAGGTGCTTGGGTTTTCCTTCCTTGTGGATAACCACGATAGTAGCCAATCTTTGGTCTACTGGGAGCGACCCCATCTTGCGGCTTTCATGGAACATGTTTGCAAGATACAGTGCAATTTTGCTGGGGGCGAGCTTGTATAGTTCGACCGGCAGGCCATTTGGGCCAGAGGCCTTTCCCCCACGCAGGTCTTTCCCCCACGCAGGTCTTGGATAGCTTTCTCTACCTCCAAAGCGTCGAAGTCTTTTTCCAGCTAGATTCATTCGTCGTCGGAGAGCCGTGGCAAAGGGATATCTTGCAGCATCGACAGTGCGTCCGATTCAGTGTATGTCGTGCGTGAAGTATATATCTCTCGTTAGTGGTCAGCGAATGCATTTGCTATTTCTTGCGGGTCTGAGGTCTTGTGGCCGGATTCTGTAGTAAGTTCCACCACTAACCGGTTTGCCTGCTATCTACGGTCTAGCCACGCAAGCAGCTTACCCGCCTTGTCGCCCACTTCGTAGACTTTACAGAGTGTGGCTCTGTTGAGCTCTGACAGCATCAACTGCCACCGATAGATAGGCCTTTTTTTTAAGTTGCAATTCATGTCTAGTCTCGTCGGAGTCAGTCTCCAGTAGCCTCCCTTCCAGCTCTAATATTTCGGTTTCCAGGCGAACCAGTTCTCCCTGTCTCTCCCTCTTGGAATTGGCAATTTGGGATACAGCCGTCCCCCTTATGACTACCTTATATGCCTCCCATAGTACTCGTGCCGAGTTCTCGTTCTCGCGAAAGTAATGTTCCGTGTCACTCACGATCTGTTTGCATATTTTAGGGATCTTGAAAAACCAGGGATTTATCAGGGCCGTCCTCCCGCTCCGTGGCTCTCCCACCTCCACCCGGGCCCAGAGGGGCGAATGGTCCGATATGCCCCGCGCGAGATGGTTGACCTCCCTGACCTGCCCCATTTGATCCGCCGACGTTATTATTAAGTCTATTCTGGACATACTGCGGTGGGCACCCGAGTAAAACGTGTATTGTCGTTCCGTGGGATGAAGCGTCCGCCAGGTGTCAATGAGGCCCAACGCTGACAGGAAGTTATGGATCTGTGTGCGTGCAAACGGCAGGTCCTTAGGGGGCCAGCGGTCCAGACTATCGGAAACAATGGAGTTGAAGTCCCCTCCTATCATGAGCCTCCCTTCAGGCAGGGAGAGTAAGAGGTCTCCCAAGTCTTTCAAGGCCGGAGCTTGGAGACCAGGCGGGATGTATACCGAAACTAGATTAAGCGTTCGTCCTTCCCAGCACCCAGAGACAGCCACAAACCTTCCCAATATGTCCTTTTTTGTATGATCAATTGTCATCGGGAAGTTCTTCCGGAGGAGTATCCCCACCCCTCAGGAGCCGAAGGCAGAGTGTGCCACCATTGTAAACCGCCAACGAGTGAGAGCCTGGCATGCATTACCCAAAAGGTGTGTCTCCTGGAGCAGAACCACGTCAGGTGAGTGTCTCTTGATATATTGTAGAACAATACCCCGCTTCAGTTTGTCACCCAAGCCATTGACGTTCCAGGATATCGATTTAAATCCAACTGGCAGCGGTGACTCCATAATCAAGCGGTACGTTAAAAGGAAAAGCCAGGAGAGACATTACGGATACATCACATTTCATACAACATATTCCGACTTCCGCCGGTGTGAACAGTGCAAGCATGATACTTTTAGGTACTAGCTGTGCGACATCATTAGTGGATCCAGTGTGGACTACCTTGCGTGAACCATGAAATAAAACAACTTGCCCCCCCATAATACCTATAGATGGGACAGTTTGTGCCCCTGTGCAATCATAGTTAAGTAGAACATTAATTATCAATAACAAACGACCCTCCCACCCATAACACCCAAACTGTTCCCCCCTCCCTGCATGGCGGTGTCAAAACCTCCCGCCACCCCAACATTGCAGAGTGCCTATCGCCCACCCCAAACATTCGTGGGCCGTGTGCCAGCCCGCACCCATTCCGTGTCAAGTGATGTGAGTAATTGTAACATGAGTTCTAGCGTCCAGGAGCCCAGTTCAAAAAGTCATGCCACAATGGCAGTGTTCGGTGAAAGGGGAGGCCTCAGCCATCCCTACCGGAGAGCCACGTCCCTCCGAAATATTATTACCCCGACCCCCCCCCAGAGAAGATAATTGGCGGGGGGTATAGCCTGTAAGCTAATGAATAAAACAATAAAGGATACAGACCAGTCATTTTCGTTCTTCGTCGGTTGATTGGTTGTCTCCCAATGGGGATCCTGCTCCTCGTTCCATGCGATTCTGTGCCTGTCTGTCTTGAGAGTTCTGTTGGTTCTTCTTGCCAGCCACTCGCCAGCCGTTAAGCCAGTCCCACACCTCGTCCGGAGCAGTGAAGAACCATGCCTTGCCCTCCGCCTCCACTCGGAGTTTGGCGGGGAAGAGCATTGAGTATTTGATATTCTTGTCTCGTAGGGCTCTTTTGATGTCCAGGAAGCTGCGCCGTTGCCGTTGGACCTTGATCGTAAAGTCTGGGAAGAAGGTCACATTGCTGTTTTCAAGCTCTATGGGAGGTGATGTGCGGGCCGCCTGCAATATAATATCTCTATCGCGGTTGTTGAAGACCCTTGCCACAATAGGTCTTGGGGGAGCTCCGGGTCTGGGCCTTCCACCGGGCACCCTGTGAGCCCGTTCAATAGTGAAGAAGGTAGACAATCTAGCTTGTTTCAGGTGGTTCAAGACTAGATCTTCCACAAAGAGGTCTGGTGCTTGCCCCTCGGTGCTTTCCGGAACTCCAAGAAGTCTTAAGTTATTGCGCCGGGAGCAGGTCCTCCATTTTGTCACTCCGGGTTTGCAGCTCCGCCACTTTCTTCTGCAGAGTGATGTTTTCCTCTGTCAGCGAGCTGGTAGTGGCTTCCACCTCCTTTATTCTGGAGTTCATATTGCGCATATCGGCGCGTATCAAGGAGACTTCTGCGGAGACCGAGTCAATCCTGGTCTCAAGCGACGTTCTAACCGTCGTGATGGCAGACAATATATCCTGTAAAGTGGGTTCCGGGGAGCCTGTCCTCTCCTGGTGTTGACCAGCGAAGTCTTCCGCCTCTTTGTCTCCAGGGCCCGCACCTTTATTCCAGGCAAACTTTTCCAGTTTGGCCTGCGTTGTAGCCTTCGCATTCCGACCACTGGCCATTGTTTCTCCTCAGTCCAAGGAAGCCTCCCGCTTCGACTATCGGTGTGTGCTGGAAGGTAGATGGGTCACGACTGTAAGGCTAGCCCACAAGAGCAATACGCGATAACTGTTCACTCTTTGGTCGCTACGTGGGCCCCGACGGGCAGCAATGGATCCACAGACTGGACGTCTCCCCATTCGTCGCAGGGTCCCCGGAGTTGTCAGGCCACACACTATGCTGTGAGTTCTATTGGCTATGTTGAGATATACCGGTTAATTGTGGCCCAGTTGCACCCTGTGCTTGTGGAACACCGGGAGGGATATGAGCCTCTGTAGACTTGTGATGCCGCGATCCCCACAGCCAGTGGTGACCGCACTCCCAGAAGTTCGTGTTTTTACGTTGCTGGGCTCGCCGCTGCGGATTTTCCGTGCTGCGAGGGAATTTAATTGGTGTTCCCGCCCAGGGACCCGCTCACCTGGCTCTCAGGTTACTGGGGCCTCCAACCGACACAGCCATTTGCAGGAGAACCGATGGAGGTGCCAGCTGAGACAGCCGTGGGGTTCCGACGCTTGTGACGATGCTGTTAGGGCCACATTCAAGGGATCTCCTCCCAGGGAGATAGGGAAGTCGGGCGGTTGCAATCCAGTTGGGCCGTTTCACCCCTGCCCGGGGAACAGTATATTTAAACAATCACCGCTGCGGCCGGTCCTGCTATTTCTCCCTGGCTGACGTCACAGCGTTCATAGGCGAATGTAAGAGTCTCCCTCGGCTCAATTCACCCTCCGGCCCCGGTGCGATCACTCACCAGCGCGGGTGCCTCAGGAGGGCCCGTCCTGCCCCGCGGTCCTTCACTGCTGCTGAGTTACGGCCGCCCCTCCTCCACCGCCAGGATCAACGCACGGAGGGAGCCGCGAGGCCGACGTCTCGATCTCCGCTTCTCCGTGATCTAAATTGTTCATTTCTTCGGCAGAGACGCACTGGGTGGGCTCCGGTGTCCAAATATGTAACCTGGTGTCTCTCACGTACGGATCAGTGGCGGATAAATTAGTGGAATGTGCGCGCTCCGACGGAGCCGCTCTAGGCTGCTGCCATTTTTCACGGCGGTTGGCCACGCCCCCCTCTCCTCCCCCTTTTAACAGCCGCCTAGGAACTTACTCGCCCATCTTTGAATAGGCGGACTTTAGTATAACACTGTCTGCTCACCTTATGTTTGCACAGTATCTATTCAATCGAGGGCAGACAGCATCTCCCTTGGGTGCAGTCTGGGACAGTCGAGATGAACTCTTGGCTGGCTCTGCCAAATGTTGCCGGATGAAAGAAAAAGATGGCAGGACTTCTGTTGGCAATATAATGCATAGTTTATATAAAGCGCACAGAAGGTCAGTCAGCTCTGTGGAACTGTAATCTGAGCTTTAACCTACAATGTGGCGGACAGTTTCTTTTTGACATGTGCAATCGTAAATACGTCATGCATTTGCATATTAAATCAGCATTTGCTTAAGCACGTTATATCAAAAGGTAATACTTTCTGCAAAAACAGCTAATCGCACGTTTATGGAATGCGACTCGTAAATGTGCTTATGCTATTTAAATGCTGACCTATGTCTGTGTCCAGAAATTGAGAATTAATGGTAATCCATCTTCTCTAAGCTGAATCAAGTTTGTGAGATGGAAATCTGTTTTTATCCATGGATATTAGGGAATTTTCCAGAACAGTCTAAATGCAGTAGGACGGGCAAATGTTTTTTGTTTCTTTGATTGCCATATTGTTTATTGGTGGCCTCCTCATCTGCTTTGTAGGAGAGATTGAAATCTGTATGAATTGTATTCTACAGGTAGGGAATAAATGGCTGAATTTAACAACATTTGATGTACAGGATAGTCAATTGTGATGTTTGAATTGTGAAGCCCAGGAAAAACAAGACATGAGGATATATCAATGAATATGTCTCTCCTGCTAATTAATAATGTATGATTTTAAACGTCTGTTTTTGTGGATTGTATCTATAGTAGTGAGATTCTTGTTCTTTCTTTTTCAGTGGTGATGATGTAAGAGCACCGATTCCACAGAAGCAGGAAGTTCTTGTGGAGCCGGAACCTCTATTTGGTGGTGAGTTGACTTAAAGCATACTGAAATTTAAGTTTTTGATTAGATCAGATAGGAGGTAACATAACTATGTGTCAACAAATGGCAGTGAACCAGATGTGGTACAAAGTCATTTTTTCGAACTTTTATTCACTTTTCAGTCTGATTTGACAGTGCATGCATCTGTGAGGGCTTTTATCAGTAATATATGTCACATTGTTTGCATCTTGTCTCAAATACATACATACTGCACACCAAATAGTACATATGGTTTTGTCGAAGTTTCCATAAAAGAAAGGTTTTTTGATTCTTAGTAACTTTCCGCAAACAAAATACCCATTTGGGTTGTGCTTAGCAGGTTTTGTGCAGACCAAGCAGGGAGAGGACAAAGGAGTCAAAAAAGTGACTTTTTCCTTTTGAACTGCAATAGGAATCGTGGTTCTCTACTACAGAAAAGGAAGGCTGATTAGAATTACACCAAACTTTGCATTAAATTAGAACTTTGGACAAAAGTGCATTCATTTGGTTTCTTGTAAATCTGTTTAGTACTTTTTTTTTTAGAAAATAGTGTTTCAACAATGTTTTGTGATGGTCTTGAAAGGGTTGAAAAATGGGATATATTTTTACCTTTAGACCCTGAAGCTCTGGGAAAACGAAAAAAAGGCATTTTCCACCATTGTCTAGTGTCCATTACATCAAGTGTGTCTTGGTCCTTGCATCCTGAAAAATAATAAAGTAGCCATAATGAGGCAGAGGGTGCATTCCCTGGCTATGGTGGTGAAAAGGTTGGTGTGGTCACTTTAATCCTCCCATGTTCAAAATCATTAAAAAAAAATTGATTTCGACACAAGGTTTGCCGGCAGGCCTGGTACATGAACGCACACAGATTCATGAGCCCTTGGTCATCCTGCATGGTCTGTTGCAAACCCAGTACTGGGTCTCCTCTTTGTCGCTAGAAGGTCCTGGGTTGGGCACCCTGCAGTTGGCCATATGGTCTGCTCCTGCTGTGTGCTTTGTATTTATCTTGTGAGTTATGAATTGCAGCATTTCCTGCGAATTTGTCTATTTTAATTGTTAATTCGTAGCCATAACTGTACTTTCAGTGAATGAGTGTTTGTGTATGTGTATGTGTTTGTGTATGTGTTTGTGTATGTGTTTGTGTATGTGTTTGTGTATGTGTTTGTGTATGTGTTTGTGTATGTGTTTGTGTATGTATGTGTGTGTGTATGTGTAATATATATGTATGTGTGTGTGTGTGTGTGTGTGTGTGTGTGTGTGTGTGTGTGTGTGTGTGTGTATATATTATCTACTGGCGGTCGCCAGTAGATAGTTAGTTAGGACCTATTATCCATAGGAAATCCGCGACATTCTATTTGAAATAACGTTGGCGCCGGTTGACGAATCTTCGCGAAAGTTTCCAACTTGTTGGGGCGCTCCGCTCCTACCCTGAAAGTCTCGGGTTGATTCGTCAAGCGGGGGCCGAGAAAAAAGGGGGGTCCCAAAACGCGTTTTCCCCATTCATTTTTCCATAGGAACCTTTAGTCGCAGCTACAGCCCGAACTGCTGAACGGAATTACACCAAATTTGGCAAAGAGGTAGCCCTTGGTTCATACTGGTGCCTTTTGCTTAAATGGTGTAAATCCGTTCAGTAGTTCCTGAGAAAATCAAAAGTAAAGTCACATATATATCTATGGGCGAGTAGGGTCCGCGTACCCTCAGCGCACCCTGCGCGCACCGTCCCGATCACGAGCTGCATGCTAATTGGCTGTCAGCTGGCTGTCAACACTCCAAACCAGGAAGTGTTGGCAGCCATTTTGTCCCTCGGTAGAACCGAGGCACAAAAACAAGTGCGCAAAACGCACAAAGGGGGCAGGGTAGAAACACCCTGACCCCCTAGGCCTGCTCAGGGGGTCCCACAAGGACCCCCTGGGCAGAAAAAAGCATTTTTTTAAAAAAAAAAATCGTCGGGGTGCGCGGATCCCGCCGAGGAAAAAAAAAAAAGAAACAAGTGCGCAAAACGCACAAAGGGGGCAGGGTAGAAACACCCTGACCCCCTAGGTCTGCTCAGGAGGTCTCACAAGGACCCCCTGGGCAGAAAAAAGCATTTTTTTTTTTAAATCGGCGGGATGCGATTAGGGTGCGCGAATCCCGCCGAAAAATAAAAAAATCGAAGCGCGGTCTCCCGTGCTTCGATGTTAATTTGCCCCCGGGTGGGCCAAGTCCCGGGGGCATGGTTGGGGGGTTTAAATTTAATGTGGGGGGCCTCTAAGGCCCCCCAAGCCCCGGGGACCGCCACCCCCCGGGGCTTTGAAAAAATAATGGTGCGGGAGGGCTCTTGGCCCTCCCGCAGCCCCGGGGACCGCCACCTACCCGGGCCACTAAAGATTTGAATATGGGGGTCCGTTACGGACCCCCAAAGCCCCGAGGACCACCACCTCCCCGGGGCTGTGCACTGGATGGGAGGGGGGCCGCGCGGCCCCCCTCCTGGAGCCCTTGATGGCCCTGGGGACCGCCACCCCCAGGGCCGGCTCCTGCAGTGTCCCGGGTGCCTACCCCGGGACACTGTAGTTTGCTATGACAGGACGGGAGCCTCGCGGCTCCCGTCCTGTCATAGCAAACTTGGTTTGCATTTTGAAAGAGAGAGCAGGAAACCTGCTTTCTCTTTCAAAATGCAAACCAATTAGCTTTCCACATGGGGAGCAGCATGTTAGCTGCTCCCCATGTGGAAAAGCAATGCCGGCTCCGTAGGACACGGGGATCCGGCTGGGACTTTGGGGGGATTGGGGACCCCCCCACAGTCCCCAACCAGAGGCCAGGCCCCGGGGGATGGGGTCCCCGGGGCCATAAGTGACCAGGGAGGGGGGCCACGCAGCCCCCCTCCCCAAATTTAAAAAAATTAAAATAAAAAAAAAGGGCAAGGCCGGCCCCGGGAGATGGGGTCCCCGGGGCCTTAAATGGCCTGAGGGGGCCACGCAGCCCCCTCCAAATTAAAAAATAAACATTGAGGGCATGTCCCGGGGGATGGGGTCCCCGGGGCCAATACAGGCCCAGGGAAGGGGGGCCACGCGGCCCCTTTCCCGTTTTTTTTTTAAATTTAAAAATAAAATAAAATGCTCAGGCTCCGGGGGATGGGGTCCCCGGGGCCAAAAGTGGACGAGGGAAGGGGGGCCACGCAGCACCCCTCCCAATCAAAAAAAAAAAAAAAAAAAAACGGCATCGTGCCGGAGGCCTTGCCCCCCTCCCTGCAGCAGTCTGCAAACGCGCCCCCTGGCGCGTTTTGAGAAGGGGAAGTAATTCCGCTTGAATACTGGGGGTCCCTGGGGGCAAACTAGCCCACCGGGAATCTCCAGTATGCGCCAGGGGCTGCGTTGCAGAGAGGTGTACAGAGTCCACGCCCCTTTTACACCTCTCTGCAACGCAGCTCTGTGGCGCTTTTGGAAGTACATGGTGGGCTAGTTGGACTCCAGGGACCCTCAGGATTCAAGGGGACTTAATCCCCCAACTTAAAACGCGCCACGGGGCGCGTTTGCACAGTGGTGAAGGGAGGGGCGGGGCTTCAGGTGACATGTGTGCAAACAGGCCCTGTGGCGTGTTTTAAGATGGGGAATTAAATCCCTTCAATCCTGAGGGTCCCTGGGGGCCAACTAGCCCAACAGGTACGTCCAGAAAGCGCCACAGAGCTGCGTTGCAGAGAGGTGTAAAAGGGGTGTGGCCTCTGTACACGTCTCTGCAACGCAGCCCCTGGCGCATACTGGAGGTTCCTGGTGGGCTAGTTGGCCCCCAGGGACCCTCATGATTCAAGGGGACTTAATCCCCCAACTTAAAACGCGCCACGGGGCGCGTTTGCACAGATGTCACCTCAGGCCCCGCCCCTCCCTTCACCATTGTGCAAATATTCCTCTAAAATCAGCCGAACTACGAATTCCGATTTACTCACCTGTTATCAGGAGAGACCTCAGTGCTGCATCTTTCAGCCCAGTACTGATCCTGAAAAGTAATTTTAACCGTACTTACCAGTAACTTGAATTTCCTTCCATAGGCTAACATTGACTGGTTTCACTTGGAAATTCTTGTAAGTGTGGAGTTTTGGAACTTTATAATATTCCTCTAAAATCAACCGAACTACGAATTCCGATTTACTCACCTGTTATCAGGAGAGAACCCAGTGTTGCATCTTTTAGCCCAGCACTGACCCTGAAAAGTAATTCTAACCGTACTTACCAGTAACTTATATTTCCTTCCATAGGAATCCATTGTCTGGTTTTCAGCAGAAAAGTTTCAAAGTGTCGATTTTCACAAATTACAAATATTCCTTAAAAATCGCCTGTATGACTTAAACGCATTCTTTCAACTGTTTACAGGAGATGCACCAGTGCTGGATCCAGGATCCAACACTGAGTAAGAAAAAGTAACGATAACACTACTTACCTGCTAAGTGAATTTCCTCCCATAGGATAACATTGGTGATTCTATGTGAAAAAGTTTCTGTCAACTTTTAAAATACAATAATATTCCTTAAAAATCACTACTGTAACCAAAACGCTTTTACTCAACTGTTTACAGGAGAGGTCCCAGGACTGAATCTAGGATCCAGTCCTGTGGTTAGAAAAGTAATCCATAAAGTAACTAATTGCATTTAACTAGAAATTCACATTCAGCTCAATGTTGCATTGTGTTTGAAATTGTGTTGCCCATTGCAACAACTGTAACTACTGTACTTAAGTCTATTGCCTATTTGCAAACTATTTAAACTAAAGTAATTCATTCAGAGAAAGTATATTTTGTAATGTAATGTATAATGTAATTACAATGTAATTTAATAAATAAAATATCTAAAAATAGTTTTAAAAAATGTAGTAAATCAGTATCAAAAAAATAAATATAACAAATAATACATTTAAAAATTGTCATTTACAAAACCTTTGAAATTCACTGAAAAAACCATAGGTTTTAGGGACAGTTATAGTTAGTTGGACATTTCACTCGTACAAAACCCGTGAAATTCCCCCGTTATAGTTAGTTCAGCTAACTATAACTCGCGCCCCCGCAATGCACTGCTGATGACGTCACATATTACATCACTCATGACATGGTCAGTGACATCACTGATGACATCACTGATGACATCACTGATGACATCACTGATGACATCACTGATGACATCTCAAATGACATCACTGATGACATCACTGATGACATCACTGATGACATCACTCATGACATCACTCATGACATCATCCACGTGATAATCTGATGCACCTCCTCACACCCTAATATAACCTTTGATACACCCACTCTAAATTACAGACTGCCATTCGCAAAACCATAGACACCAACACCAATAACTACATACCCACTCACTGATTCTTAGGTCTACACACACATCCACTCACCCGTACAGTCACTCATACTTATGGTCACTCAGTACAGGACTATCATATGCACTCTTACTCCTATATAGACACTCAAACACCGCCACTCATCCATAGAGGTACTCACACACCTAGTCAGTCATGCAAATAATTAAACACACTGCATTTACTCACCTATACAATTATACACACACCAGCTCACTTAATCATACAAATACTAGCACATTGTTACGCTCTTATACAATCACTGATACAAGCACACACTCATCCATACAGCCACTATCACAATCACTCACTCTCGCTAATAGCTATTTATATACTCCAACACACATATATACTGCCTTTCACATATGTAGTTACTCACACATGTACCACTGGGACATACATTCACTCACTAACACACTCTTACACACACTTACCCACCCATACAGTCTATCACAGATGCACTCTTGAAACCATCCACCCAGTGAATCACCCACTCACACATCTATGCACAGTCGCACACACCCCTCCCACACAAACACTCAGGCACCCATACAGATACTCAGACAACCATTCAATAACTCATATACACACTCGTAGCTATTCACAAACACATGCAGCCACTTACACAGCAACAGACAGACGGATACAGACATTCACCCAGTTTAGTCACTAACCCATGCATTCAGTAAGATACGTTTAATCACTCACTTATAGAGTTAGTCACGCACCTACTAAATCATCCATACAGACACTTATACACCCACTCATTCTTCAATACGTCTTTTCCTATATATATAAAAAATATTTCAACTTTACAGAAACAGTCACTGGATGATGTCAACAGTGATGTCATTTGAGATGTCATCAGTGATGTCATCAGTGATGTCACTGACCATGTCATGAGTGATGTAATATGTGACGTCATCAGCAGTGCATTGCGGGGGCGCGAGTTATAGTTAGCTGAACTAACTATAACGGGGGAATTTCACGGGTTTTGTACGAGTGCAATGTCCAACTAACTATAACTGTCCCTAAAACCTATGGTTTTTTCAGTGAATATATATATATATATATATATATATATAGTCAAAGTAGTTTATTTCAGTTAATTAAAACCATAATATTTTACACAGCTAGACCAATAAAGATAACAAAATTCATTAAATATGAACATCTTCTTTCTAGCGTTAAAATATAATTTTGAACAGTTTCAGTTTAAAATACAAAGACAAATGATTTTTTAAAAAGCTGATGCTTGCATATTGGGATATTCATTACAATCAACTCCAATATAATAGCTTTATCGGTTTGTTAAAGTCCATTCCTTTTCCTGCCTTTATCCATGTTAAAGTGTGAACGTGTTCGTGCAAAACCACCTTGAGCCCGAAATTAATTAATAAAAATGACTCCACACCCCTCCTATTCGCCCTTTTCCAAATTTTTATACTGATATGGTCGTGTAAGGACTTTTAAAGTGCATTATTGTGATAGCATTAAACCAGGGTACTTCTGAAGGTGCAGACGTCGTGTTAAATAGTTGCCGAAAATCATGACCTGTGTTTTGTAAAGTTAATAGTCATTTTGTTTTCGGTGCAGTTAAGGTGTAGATGGTTAAGTAACCCTTAGAGTCCAATCCCAGTTAGGTTCAACAGGACAAAATCATTGGTGTATTGTAATGAGGTCACTTTTATCTCCGCCAGACTTGGAGGGTGAGAATTGGCTGTCTAAATAAGTGCTAAGATCTGCCAGAAAAAGATTGAAAATAATTGGCGCCAAGACGCAGCCTTGCTTCAGGCCTCTTTTTATTCAGATTTTATCTGTCAAGCCGTTGTTTTGTCCAAGTTTGACCTGGGCCCAGTTGTTAGTATATAAAAGCTGAATTGAATGTAATAAATTTGTGGGAATATCCCAGATAATCAGCTTTTTCCATAATAGATTTCGGTTGACATAATTGAAAGCTTTGGAGAAATCCACGAAGCATGTGTATAAAAGTTGTTTTATATTTATTTTTGTGTGTGTGTGTATATGTGTGTATATGTATATGTATGTGTATATGTATGTGTATATGTATATATTATCTACTGGCGGTCGCCAGTAGATAGTTATAGTTAGGACCTATTTTCCATAGGAAATCCGCAATATTCTATTTGAAATAACTCTTGCGTGGGTTGACGAATCTTCGCGAAATTTTCCAACTTTATGGCCCGCTCCGGTCCGCTCCTACCCTGAAAGTTTCGGGGTGATTCGTCAAGCGGGGGCCGAGAAAAAAGGGGGGGGGTCCCAAAACGTGTTTTCCCCATTCATTTTCCCATAGGAAACTTTACCCACGGCTACAGCCCGAACTGCTGAACGGAATTACACCAAATTTGGCAAAGAGGTAGTTCTTGGTTCAGAAAGAACCCTTTTTGTTAAATGGTGTAAATCCGTTCAGTAGTTCCTGTGAAAATCAAAAGAAAAATCACATGTATATCTATGGCCGCGTCGGATTCGCGCACCCTCCCGATCACGAGCTGCATGCTAATTGGCTGTCAACACTCCCAATCAGGAAGTGTTGGCAGCTATTTTGTCCCTCGGTAGAACCGAAAGACAGAAACAAGTGCGCAAAACGCACAAAGGGGGCAGGGTAGAAACACCCTGACCCCCTAGGTCTGCTCAGGGGGTCCCTCAAGGACCCCCTGGGCAGAAAAAAGCATTTAAAAAAAAAAAAAAAAAAATCGGCGGGATGCGTTTAGCGTGCGCGGATCCCGCCGTAAAAAAAAAAAATCGAAGCGCGGTCTCCCGCGCTTCGATGCTATTTTGCCCCTGGGTGGGCCAAGTCCCGGGGGCATGCGGGGGGTTGGTTTATAGTTATTGGGGGGCCTCTAAGGCCCCCAAGCCCGGGGACCGCCACCTCCCGGGGCTTCTTTTAAAATTTGAAATACCTGTGTGGGGGGCTCCAGCCTCCCCACACGCCCGGGACCGCCACCTCCCCGGGGCACTAAAATTTTAAAATGGGGGTCCGTTTCGGACCCCGAAGCCCCGAGGACCACCACCTCCCCGGGGCTTTGCAGAAGTGGGGAGTGGGGAGGGGGCCGCGCGGCCCCCTCCTGGAGCCTGTGGTGGCCCTGGGGACCGCCACCCCCAGGGCCGGCTCCTGCAGTGTCCCGGGTGCCTACCCCCGGGACACTGCTGTTTGCAATGGCAGGGCGGGAGCCTCGCGGCTCCCGTCCTGTCATTGCAAACTTGCTTTGCTTCATTGAAGCGAGAGCAGGGAAACCTGCTCTCGCTTCAATGAAGCAAAGCACATTGCTGACATGCAGCTCCCCTTATGGAAAAGCAATGCCGGCTCCCGCAGGACGCGGGGAGCCGGCGGGACCGTGCGGGGATTGGGGACCCCCACGGTCCCCAACGTGTGGCCAGGCCCCGGGGATGGGGTCCCCGGGGCCACTAGTGGCTCGGGAGGGGGCCTCGCAGCCCCCTCCCAAAAAAGGAAATTAAAAAAAAAAAAAAAGGACGCAAAGGCCGGCCCCGTGGGATGGGGTCCCCGGGGGCTTTAATGGCCTGAGGAGGGGGCCACGCAGCCCCCCTCCAAATATTTATTTTGTATAAAAAAGAGGGCATGCCCCGGGGGATGGGGTCCCCGGGGCAAATACAGGCCCAGGGAAGGGGGGCCTCGCGGCCCCCTTCCCGTTTAAAAAAATAAAATAATAATAAAAAAAAAGAACAGCCCCGGGGGATGGGGTCCCCGGGGACAAAAGTGGACGAGGGAAGGGGGGCCACGCAGCCCCCCTCCCTTAAATAAAAAACAAAGAAAAAAAAACAAAAAACGGCATCGTGCCGGAGGCCCCGCCCCCTCCTTGCAGCACTACGCAAACGCGCCCCCTGGCGCGTTGTAAGAAGGGGAAGTAATTCCCCTTGAATAATGGGGGTCCCTGGGGGCCAACTAGCCCACCGGGAATCTCCAGTATGCGCCAGGGGGCTGCGTTGCAGAGAGGTGTACAGAGGCCACGCCCCTTTTTACACCTCTGTGCAACGCAGCTCTGTGGCGCTTTTTGGAGCTACATGGTGCGCTAGTTGGACTCCAGGGACCCTCAGGATTCAAGGGGACTTAATCCCCCAACTTAAAACGCGCCACATCTACTCACTCACCCGTACAATCACTCATACTTATAGTCACTCAGTACAGGACTATTATATGCACTCCTACACCTATATAAAGACTCACACACCGCCACTCATCCATAGAGGTACTCGCACACCTAGTCTGTCATGCAAAAAATTAAGCACACACCCATTTACTCACCTATACAGTTATACACACACCAGCTCACTTACTCCTACAAATACTAGCACATTCTTACGCTCTTATACAATCTCTGATACAAGCACACACTCAGCCATACAGTCACTCTCACAATCACACACTCTCGCTTATAGCTATTTATATACACCAACACACATATATACTGCCTTTCACATATGTAGTTACTCACACATGTACCACTGGGACATACATTCACTCACTAACGCACTCTTACACACACTTACCCACCCATACAGTCTATCAGAGATGCACTTTTGAAACCATCCACCCAGTGAATCACCCACTCACACATCTATGCACAGTCGCACACACCCCACCCACACAAACACTCAGGCACACATACAGATACTCAGACAACCAATCAATAACTCATATAGACACTCATGTAGCTATTCACAAACCCATGCAGCCACTTACACAGCAACAGTCAGACGGATACAGACATTCACCCAGTTTAGTCACTAACCCATGCATTCAGTAAGATACGTTTAATCACTCACTTATAGAGTTAGTCACGCACCTACTAAATCATCCATTCAGACACTTATACACCCACTCATTCTTCAATACGCCTTTCCCTATATATATTAAACATATTTAAACTTTACAGAAACACAGTCACTGGATGATGTCATCTGTGATGTCATTTGAGATGTCATCAGTGATGTCATCAGTGATGTCACTGACCATGTCATGAGTGATGTAATATGTGACGTCATCAGCAGTGCATTGCGGGGGCGCGAGTTAGTTACCTGAACTAACTATAACGGGGGAATTTCACGGCTTTTGTACGAGTGCAATGTCCAACTAACTATAACTGTCCCTAAAACCTATGGTTTTTTCAGCGAATTTCTAAGGTTTTTTAAATGCTAATTTCTAACTATAATGTGCCTGAAACCTATGGTTTTTTCAGTGAAAATAAATATATATATATATATATATATATATATATATATCGCCACACTCCGCCTCAATGTTCCTCACAACGGAAACAAAACGGAAGACGAACCCAAACTGGTGTAAATTTCTCCTTTATTTTTCAGTGAGCCACCATGCTGCCATGACGCGTTTCGGCCAAACTCGGCCTTGATCACATGCATATATATATATTTTTTTTTTTCCACTGGGAAAAAAAAACCAAAGGTTAAAGTGACGTTACAGTTTGGTTAAAACATACCGTTTTAAACGGACAAAAACACTGACATTCACCAGTTATAGTTATCTCAAGTTACTATAACTCGTGCACCAAGGTAACTATAACTCGCGCCGCCATCATGCACAGTTTCTCATCAATAATTTAATTGCAAATGTTGCAGTGATATTATCAAAGATTTCATACAAGATGTCACAAGTGATGTAATATGTGGAGTAATGAGCATTTAAAACTACATGTTTTAACTTACATTTTCACTTAACTATAAAATCACTTTAATCTTTGTTTTTACCAGTGAATTTCTAGGGTATTTTTAACGTAAAATAATATTTTATTACCATAAGTAAAGTCAATCTCCTGCACGGTCTGTGGCTGTGCATGGCGGGGAGCTTGATACAGGCCCTGCGTCCAACACCACCACAAGCATCCAATGCCACGGTGTGGATTTGATCGCAGGGCCCTGCGTCCATCCACGTGCAAGCAGACAACCCCAGGCACAGCCTTTTGGCATGTGCAGGTAGGTCCTGGCTGCACTCAGGTCGACTTTGACAAAACCGAAATATAAAAAGTGACCCTATTATCATAAAAAATCACCAGTAATTCTTTATTTAGTGTACAATTCAGTAACTCACACAATGTTTAATAATAACGATTATTATTAAATGTGTAATAAAGTTCTATTAAAAAAATGTCTGAGTTTTTATTTTAACTTACTTATTATTGTAATTTGTGGGCTGAAGTCTTTCTTGAAACATTTTTCAGCCTACATAATTCATTCATAAAAACAACCACAAGACATTTTCTGTGCCAGTGCCAGCGTTTTGCTCTTGGATGTCCCATAGGCCAAGAATTACCTCTAGTATGCCATTGCCAGTATAATGTGGTTGCGTTATGATGAGAATTTCCTCCGATGTGCAAGCGCTTTGCCAGGATTACCGCTGTGTGCCATGTTCAATGGCGAACTCTCAAGCATAACATTACATTTTTACTCATACTCCCATTTACTCACACTCATTCCCTCTCAATCATTCATACTCTTCTCTCACACATTGTCATTCATTTTCACTTGCTGTCACTCACACTCAGTTGCACTCACTTATTCTAACTATTTTTTCCACATTCTCGCTCACTTGCACTCACGCAACCTCATTTTCACTCTCGCTTGTTCTCACTGACTCCTTCTCATTCACTCACTCTCACTCTATCACTCCTCTTACTGCCTCTCTCTTCATCTCACTTGTTCATTTTCACTGTCACTCATTTGTTCTTAATCATTCGGACTCAGTCACTCTCTTTAATTCACACATACACAGATACACTCTTGCACACATACTCTAATGTGCACAAAATTTGAAAGCATTTTTTTCTTACCTCACTTCCTAGGCAGGCCTTGCTTCAGCTCCTAATGCTCCATTGACTCTCCGGGCAGGCATGCACCTCCTTTCTGCCTCAAGCAGTACCGAAGTGTGAAACTGCAACCTGGAGCTTGTGCAGTATCAAATTCCAACTTTAATCTTTTTGCTTTTTCACTGCACCCTTTCCTAATCCTGTGACAACTTGGTAAAGGGTGGGTTTACAGTCTGAATGACGTCCAACCCCAGGTACTGCAAATCTTATGGCTCAAGTGCCTGGTGCTGCCTTAAGCTGAAATGCTGCATTCCATTACAAATGGGAAGGTATTAAGTTAGCTTGGCAGACAGTTGAGACCAACACGGGGACTTCGCAGTTCTGACAATCTGTGTGATGGGTGCTGAAGATGCCTTCATGCTTTCCCGTCTGCTGGCCTGTTCCCTTTCTGTGGTCTGTACTACTGTATTAGATGTCTGTTTTTTTAATTGATTGATGTATCTGATAGAGACATCTAGCCACAGATTCTTTAACTTTTGAATTCTCCCCTGGCGTCAGACTAGATCTGGAATTTTTTCAGCAGTACCTCTGCACGCCCGGGGATGGTGCCGTATGACTCCGTGATGATGTCGACTCAATTTGTGACGTCAATGGAGTAATGCAAGTCCCCTCCGGCACGTAGATGTCAGTTTATTCTTTACTGTGCTGTAACGTGGATCTGGAGAAGCGGTTCCTCAGGCTGTTTTTTGGCCTATCTCTACAAGTTTTTGTCGGTTGGACCAGTGTGCCCTTTCTACATGTCTTCAGGCTTTAAGCCTTGTGGGTCTTGTACTCGACAAATGTCGGTTACAGACCCGCATTCAGTTTGTATGTGGTGTTTGGGAGAACACCACGACTCCGAAGAATGCGGCTCTTGCCAGAAGCTGAAGCCCAAGACACTGAAAAAACACCGTATGAAGCTCTTGACGGCACGACTGAGAAGGTCTTCGGACACTTCATGTCTGTCTCGGTCTTCAGCTTCTCATTCGGAGGTCCGTTCTCTGGGCTGTTCCAGGAGCCGGAGCCGTTCACTGGGACGTTGCTCTCCATCAACGTCCCAATGTAAGCGGAGGCGGTTGAAGTTGCGGCACCACCCCTCCCCCTCTCTCTGCTCCTCCCGCTTGCCCGTTGTGTCCGGACACCACTCTGCCCGGCGCCTTCCCGTGTTTCCGGGAGCTGGGGCTTTGATGGCCCAAATGAAGAAATATTATAATTCACTTCATCTTATATTTGGACCCCCATCTTCCCCTGGAGCACCGGCGGGCTCCATGGAGGTGAGAAGAGTCATACCGCCGGGCTCTCCCTCAGTTGTGCCTTCTGAGTCATTGGGTCGGCGCCGGTCGACATTGGCCGACTCCGGTATGGCGCAGATGCAGAGCCCTTCTGGGTTTCCACCTTCGGCGTCCATTCTTGATCGGCTGACTCCGGCACCGATGTCTGTGGTGCCCATGGAAGTAGTTTCTCCTCTTCCCCTCGACGTCGCAGCGTTGCCTTCTCAGTGTCGATCGGCAACTTGTGCGGAGTTGATAGAGCCACCTGAGGAAAATGTTGTATTTCCACTTCCCTTTCATGGTGGGACATCTGGAAGTCCTCTTGTGGTAGGTGATACAGAGGACTCTGGGCTGTACAGCCTACTTCTGAGGTTATTCCACCTCTTCTGGAGGAGAATTGGCTATCTGCACTTGGTGAGGCTAGTGGACTGGAGTTTTCGCCTGCCTCAGGAGTACTTTCCCCTCCTAATCTTGCTACTGAGGTGAGTTCCTCCTTTACAGAGATGTTGAGGAGGGTGGCTGCGGTTTTAGAATTCTCTGCTTACAGTGGAGAAGTCCACTGACCCCCTGATTTATGTCCTTTATCAAGGTCAGACAGGGGTGGAGCCTGTTCTTCCATACAGTGAGGCCATGTACGACATATTGTTTGGTACTTGGGCTAAGCCTGATACAGGGGTCACGGTGTACCGGGCTATAGCTCCAGGCACCTGCCTACCCTGGAGACACAGCTTGTCTCCTTAGGCATCCTACCTCTCATAGTCTGGTAGTTGAGGCTGCAACAGCCTCACAGAATGTGGACTCTCTACCTAAGGTTCCATCGAATAGAGATTCTAGGAATCAAGATTCATGTGGCAAACACATTCTTTCTTCAGCTAGTTCTGCTTTAAGGTCCACTAACACGTCTTATGTTTTTGGGTGTTTTTCTCACGCTTTGTGGGATTCTTTGCAGACTGTTGCCATCACTTCCCGATGACCTCCTTTCTAATCTTGAACTGTTTATTAGAGATGGCCAACAGGCAGCTAAGCTGATAATTAGATGTGGCTTGATTCAGTAGGTCGGCATCCTCTGTGGCACTACGGCGTCGTGCATAGTTAAGAACCGCTTTTTCAGAGGCTGTCCAAGCTGCTTTGGTCGATATGCCCTTTGATGGCACCCATATTTTGATGCCCAGGCGGACTCGGCATTGTAGTGTTTCCGTGATAGACGAAGTGAAACAGAGATTTAATTACTCTTTGTCTGATTATATTCCCTTTAATTTTGTCTCTATACTAGGGTTGTATGGGAGATATCAATTTTTTTTTATTTCTTATATGACTAGCCTTGTTAGGGCAATGCCATGTCCATCTGTTGGTGACACCTAATGTGGTGTTCCTGCGATTAGCAGATGTTCTTGTTTTGAATACTGTCTTTAACAATTTATATGGTACGAGGATACCTACTGTATAGGTTTTTTCCTTTTTCTTTTTTTCCTCCGATTATGGGCTTCATGCTCAAGAGGTCATTTGCAGGTGATGTGTCTTCCGGTTCGGAAGTTTACCTTTGCCACATGCTTCTTTGGAAGCAGTTCAGTATGCTGGTATGGATTAATTTTGAATGTCACTATTTCTTATAGGGACATACTGCTTATGTCAATTGTGAGACCTTTTATACAGAGAGTATGCTTATTCTTTACAAATACTCTTAATTTCCAATTCAGGGTAATTTTGGTCTCTGGTTTGACCAATGCAGTCCTTTTCGCCACTTTAGGGGGGTACACTTTTCATTGAATTCAGGTGGTGCACGGATGGCTTTTGCGTTAGATGATTTTTGTAAAGATTATGCTTCCCTATGAGGGTATAATGCCAGTTTTAACATGTTGTGCGTTCCTTACCTGCACAGGGGATTTTGTTCTATGGATGTTTATTCCTCTTTTTTGGAGGTGTTACATATGCCAAGTTCAAGGTTTCTTCTTTGTATTCTTCCGAAAACTTATGGTGTTTGGTTCCCTCCATTTCTAGAGGTTATATTAATTCCTCTGTTTATTCTTGGAACATGGTTGTTCCGTGAACACTGCTTATAAGGTTATCTGAGATGCAGTGTCAGAATATCTTAGCCCTTAGGGGTTACTATTTACGGCCATGTCTTTCATGGTTTGGAAAGAATTCTGCTTTATCTAAAAAGGTTTGCTTCTTGTTCCGTCTCTTTAAGAACATCCTGGATTTTTCCTTAATCTTATGTATTGATATTCTTGGTGTAGTCACACTTTTCTTGTCTGGAGAGATATATATATTCTCAACCGGGCTCGGCAAAAAAAAAAATAAGTGTATGTGCATATGTGTGTATATATGTATGTGTATGTATGTATATGTGTGTGTGTGTGTATATATATCCAGCCATTTAATGCATTTTACTGCAGCTCCAAACCTTGCGCGTTTCGGCTTTAAGCCTTGTTCACAGGTAGGCAAGAATTACAAAATGATATATATATATATATATATATATATATATATATATTTATATATATCCAACAAGCCTCCAATTCAAAGAAAAGGAACACGCCGGACCAGATTTCGAGGGAAACACTTGTACTTTATTCCACCAAGAATATATATATATCCTACTGACTGTAGATAGTTAGGACCTAGTTTCCTTAGGAAAAGTGTTTTTTGATTTGCCAATAACTTTGGTGCTGTTTGACGAATCTAAGCGAAATTTTCAAAACTAATGGGGCGGTCACGTAAGCTTCTGTCCTAAAAATTTCAGAGTGATCCGTCAAGCGGGGGCCGAGAGAAAGAGGGACCCAAAACGCTTTTTCTCCATGTTAATTTCCATAGGAAACTGATGGAGCTACAGCCCGAACTGCTGAATGGAATGACACCAAATTTGGCAGAAAGGTAGCTCTTGGTCCAGAGTGCACTCTTTTTTATTAAATGGTGTAAATCCGTTCAGTAGTTCCTGAGAAATGTAAAGATTTCTCAGATATACAACTGTGGCCGCGGTGGATCTGCGAACCCTCCCGATCTTGTGCCTGAGATCTGATTGGCTGCCAACACTTCAAACCAGAAAGTGTTGGCAGCCATCATGTGACTTGGTTGAACCGAGTCACAGGAAAAAACGTGAAAAAACAAGAAAAGGGGGCAGGGTAGAAACACCCATACCCCCTAGGCCTGCTTAGGTGGTTCCCACAGGGACCCCCAGGGCCAAAATAAAAGCATTTTATTTTGTAATTTTCGGTGGGAGTTGCGGTGCATCCGCGAATCTGGCTGAAAATAAACCGAAGCGCGGGCTCCTGCACTTCGTTTAATTAGGCCCCCGGGTGGGCCAGGTCCCGGAAGCAATCTGAAGTAATAAAGCGGGGGCCGCCACATCCCCGGGGACCGCCACCTCCCCGGGCCTAATTGTATAATAAAAAGCGTGGGGGGGCTCCTGCCCACCCCACGCAGCCCCAGGGATCGACATCTCCCCGGGGTCAGTGTATTGTAATGCGGGGGGGACCCCCCCGCTGCCCCGGGGACCACCACCTCCCAGGGATACATTAGAACGTGTGGGGGGCTCCTGCCCCCAACGTAGGCCCGGGGACCGCCACCTCCCCGGGGCTAATGTATTGAACTGCGGGGGGGGGGGCCACATGGCCTCCCCGCAGCCCTGGGGACCGCCACCTCCCCGGGGCAGAAATTAAGTAAAGACAGGGGTCCTTTGGGGACCAACACCTCCCCGGGGCAACAAAGTGGATGGGAGGGGGGCCACACGGCCCCCCTCAAGGAGCCCTCCATGGCCCTGGGGACTGCCACCCCCCCAGGGCCAGCTCTAGCAATGTCCCGGGGAGCTCACCCCTGAGACAATGCAGTTGGCCCCCAGGGAGGTCCTTGGGGGGCCACTTACCCCTCCTGTTACCTCCAGTAAGTTCCACACAGCAGGATTGCTGAGTTGTCAGAGGCCACGCCCCCTTTCTCCACCACTCTGCAAATGTGCCTTTGGGCACACTGCTAGTTGGGGGTTAAAGTCCCCTTGGCTCCAGAGGGACCTTGGGGGGCCAAGAAGCCCTCCTGGTACCACCTGTAAGTCCTACGCAGTCGAATTCCTGAGAGCTGGTTGGAGGACCAGCCCCCTTTCTCCACCGCTCTGCAAACGTGACTGCTAGTTAAAAAACCTTAGAAATTCACTAAAAAGACCAAAGGTTACAGGGACGTTGTAGTTAGCAAATAGAATTTAAACAACCGTAGAAATTCACACAAAGACCAAAGGTTACAGGGACGTTATAGTTAGGGTGACATTTCACTCGTACAAAACCAGAGAAATTCAGCCGTTATAGTTACCCGAGTTAACTATAACTTGCGCCCCTGCAGTGCACTGCTGATGACCTCACATCATATATCACTCATAACATCGCCAGTGACATCACTGATGACATCACCCACATCATCTCTGACGCACCCACTCACCCCCCCATAGAATTTTTTATACACCTACTACCACTTCCACACAACCATTCACAAACCCATTGACAGTGCCATACCAGTACTTGCACAACCACTCACTAATTAATAGATCTACACACACATCCACTTGCTCACCCATACTGCCACTCTTACACCCGCTCAGTCACCAATACAGACATTAACATATCCACTCATACCCATACATGCTCTCACACACTGAGTGAATCGCCCATAGAACTACTCACACACCTACACACTCACTCATACAGTCAAGCATACAGGTACATACTAACCCAAACAGTTACATACACATACTTGCTCATACAAATAGTACCACATAGTCATTCACCTATACAGTCACTGACCAGTATCTGCTCATCCATATAGCCACTCTCATATTCCCTCACTCATGCATCGTCACTCATATACCCAGTCACTCACCTATACTGCCTTCCACATAACTAGTTACTCACCCATACTGACACGAGCACTCAATCACCGACACAGCCATACAGACATTCACTCTCCCTTACTGCTGCTCACACACGCACTCACTACCCCATACAGGCACTGACTCACCCACTCAGTCATCCATGCAGGCAGTCACACACCTCCTCGCCCACACACACACACCCAGACAACCATAGAGAGAGTCAACCAATCAATCACCCATATAGTCATTCACGTACCCACTAACACACTCATACACCCACTTAGACATCAAGTGACAGACCGATACATATGTACAACCACTCATCCATACATTCACTGAGACACCTAATCACTCACTTATACAGTCAGTCACGCACCCACTCAGTCATCCAAGCAGTCACTCATATACCCACTGATTCACCAATACACCTAGGTATATATATTTAACACTCATAAACTTTTTTAAAATACTGTCACTGGATGATGTCATTAGAGATGTCATGAGTGATGCCATCAGTGATGTCACTGACCATGTCATGAGTGATGTAATATGTGAGGTCATAGGGAGTGCATTGCAGGGGCCCAAGTTATAGTTAACTAGGGTAACTATAACAGCTGTATTTCTCTGGTTTTGTACGAGTGAAATGCCAGCCTAAATATATCGTCCCTGTAACCTTTGTTTTTCTTGTCTGATTTACGATCAGATTTAGGTTATGGCTCGTATGCCTTGCAAATAAATATTCCGACTGGATATCCCTTTTTGAGCATTTCCAGGGTTTTTATTTTTTTATTTTAACCTACTTGGCCAAGTGTAGTAGTAAGTGCTGGCTGCTGACAAGGATTAATTTTCCTGTTGTTTTCTTTTAGGTAGTATCAGCCCATTAGGATTATTTTGGCAGCCAGCATTATCTTAATGCTAAATCACCCAGGGTGTTTTATTGAGGGTGCAATATCTCTCTCGATGTTATGTTGTATGGTATATTGGTCTGGTTTTTCAATTTCCATTTATCTATGTGTGTATACAGTGTATATGTACGTTTCTGATGGATACATCTGCCTATTGATTCCTCACCTTTTGAATTACTCCAATATGCAGCATTCCACGGAAACATTTCCTCCATAGCTCTCCCACGTTGACGTCCCAATGCATCGACTCCCCACGTGACTTCGCGTGACTTCATAGGAGCCTTAAGAGGACCTCGTCGGTGTGCTGACGTAAGTTCCCTTTATTCCACGCTGTCGATGCAGAACTGTTTTTTCCAGGCTCTCTGTTTCTGAGAGATTTCTACAGAATATCTTGCTGCAACTTTGTAGCTGTTGAAGATGTCTCTGCTGAGGAAGTCTGGTTTTAAGCTGTGTAGGGAATGCGGTGGTCAAATGTCCATTACTAACCTTCATGAGGACTGCCTATGGTGTTTATCATCAGACAGTGACATCACGGCTTGTTCGTTGTGTAAGCAAATGAACCCCAAGGCCTTGAAGGAAAAGGAGGCTACATGGCCCGTGTCAAAAAGCAGAAGAGGGGTCGTTGGAGATCTCAACCTCGTTTGAAGTCTCCGTCTCCCATACTTCAAGATCTTCTAAGAGGAAGCCTAAGAAGATGCGGCGCCGTGGGTCTCGGCGTCTATCTTCTAAGGACTAGTCTCCGAAGTCAGCATCCTGGGGTCTAAGACTTCGGCTTAGAGATGAAATATCTCCAACTCTGTCCCCGAGAATGTCTCTTACTTCGTCTCTGGTTTTGAGATCTACCATTCCGCAGCTGGCTCTGAAGCCTGTGACTCCACCTCCAGTGGGGCCGAGGACTCCGGCTACTCAGCTGGAGCCAGATTTGGTGCTTCCTCGTACGGTGCCAGAGCCCTCGAACCAGGATCCGGTGTATCCGTAGTCCCCGACTCCGGGCTTGGATCCATCCAACTTTCTCAATGCTATGTTTAGCATTTTGGCGAGGGCTGCAACCCCCTCTGGTGCGCCTGCGGGCCCCATGGATCCTCTTGCTTATTTTCTGGGAGGTTTCCCACCTTCTAGCAGGATCCTTTCTTGACATTCATGCCCATGTCGTCTCTGAACTGGCCTGCGCTGGCGCAGAGAATGCTGATGCTGTTGCCTTTGCAGGAAGGGCGTGAACCTTTATTGAATGAGCCATCTCCGGCGCCGTCTGGATCCGAACCTGCGCCGGTTCATCCACAACCGGCTTCACCGACTGACGTTGGAGGGTCCCTCAACACCGATACCGAAGTCACCGGCACTGCCGATGTCGAAAATCCGATCCCTTAGGGAGGCTCAGAGGCTGTTGGAGGAGAAAACGTATCATGAGGAGCATGAGGGTACTGAAGAAGGTGAAATTGTGAATTTGGATCCTGATTTCGAAGGTCTGCAGGAGGCGAGTGAATTGGATACCTCCCCTGAGTGGGAGTTAATGTCGCCTAAGGGTTTGCCACCTCCAGAAGTGACGTCTTATCATGCGGTGATATCGAAAGGCTTCAGAATGACTGGATTTGCCTCTTCCATCTTCCGAGTTAGTTAGTCCAATATCCTTACTGAAGTGCTCCATTCGTCGTCCTCTTCATCAGAACCATTATTGCCATCCACTGAGGCTTTACCAGAGCCTATCTTGGAAATCTGGCAAAAACCTATGACCATGCTACAGTTTCTAGGTCAGTGGCCAGAAGATATAAAGTGGCTCCTGGAGACCTGGAGCTTTTGTCATCTCATCCCTTTGCCTGAGAGTCTGGTAGTTCAGGCTTCTTGCTCCTCCAAGTTGTCTGCAGGTTCTTTCCCTACCATGCCTGCTGATAGGGAGTCCAAAAGGATGGAGCAGTCAGCCAAAAAGATCTTTTCGTCAGGAAGTATGGCCCTCCAATCCACTAATGTGACTTGTCTTTTGGAGCGTTATGTTCATGCCTTAGTGGACTCTGCAAAGGAGGTCGTCCCTAATTTACCGGTGGATCTTCAGGGTCATTTTTAGGACGAGCCTAGCGGCAGCACGCATGCACTGCTCGCTCTGCGAGACTGCTGTAGTAAAGTATGAGAGAGAAGCCGCGCCCACTCTCCGCCCCTTTTTTTCATTGGCTAGTGTCATTGTCTTTCGGAAATGCTGCCTTCGGATTCGTTAATAGGCTTGTTAGTCCCTCATTAGTACGGCCTTGTCTTCATTTGTAACCTCCCATGGCGACTGGCCCTTTTACTTCGGTTGTTACACGGGATCTGTTATTTAGTCTGTAAGCACCATTTACATTATTGAGTTTCTCTTACTGCAGGCCGGACATGCGCTGCTTCATCTGAAACCGATAGTGTTTTTTTAAGCAGCACGGCCGCCCCCGTAACACGGGCGCCTGCTTTCAGTCACTTTAACCCGGCATTATCTTGTCTGTTTCAACCCCCCAAGTAAAATAGATTTAGAAATGATTAGCAAATTAAGTCATGTGAATTCCAGGTAGCAAATAATCGTGTTCTAATGGGCTGAAGATGACAACGGCACATCTGTGTTACATGTCATCTGTACTAAAGCAACCTGGCGGGTTGTTTTCAAAAGCCTGTTTTATCACCACCACCACCACCAATACCACCACCACCAATACCACCACCACCAATACCACCACCACCACCAATACCACCACCACCAATACCACCACCAATACCACCACCACCACCACCACCAATACCACGAATACCACCACCACGAATACCACCACCACCACCAATACCACCACCAATACCACCACCACCACCAATACCACCACCACCACCAAAACCACCACCACCACCAATACCATCACCACCACCAATACCACTACCACCAATACCATTACCACCACCAATACCACTACCACCAATACCATTACCAATACCACCACCACCAATACCACCACCACCAATACCACCACCACCAATACCACCGCCAATACCAATACCACCGCCAATACCAATACCACCGCCAATACCAATACCAATACCACCGCCAATACCACCGCCAATACCACCGCCAATACCACCGCCAATACCACCACCACCAATACCACCACCACCAATACCTCCACCACCAATACCTCCACCACCAATACCTCCACCACCAATACCTCCACCACCAATACCTCCACCACCAATACCTCCACCACCAATACCTCCACCACCAATACCTCCACCACCAATACCTCCACCACCAATACCTCCACCACCAATACCTCCACCACCAATACCTCCACCACCAATACCTCCACCACCAATACCTCCACCACCAATACCTCTACCACCACCAATACTACCACCACCGATACCACCACCATCACCAATACCACCACCATCACCACAAATACCACCAATACGGCCACTACCAATACCACCAATACCAATACCACCACCAATACCACCACCACCTCTGCGCCTCTCGCTCACTAGTAATAGCAGGGGCACTGTACGAGGCCGGAGCTGCAGCAGAGACCATCCCTCCCTCTCTCCATGCCTGCCATAAAGCACAGCCCGCCCTGCACCAGGAGGTGAAGCCAGGGCCCTACTACAGCTGGAGTGTTTTTTATTAGGCCAAAGATAGCAATGACATTACGCAATGCCACACTGCACACTCAAATCACGGAGAGGGCAGGAAATAGCCGCCCCCCCGCTCTTCCTCCTGAGCCGCGACCGTGTAATCACAGAGCGAAAGGTGTTGGCGCGCTTTGTTAGTGTTTATAGCTCGGATCATATGTAACTCTCACTTCACACTTTGTGTCTGTGTAATTTACAACACTTACACATCTAATTCACTGCACTATTTATCACTACTTTGAAGACGTTGCAGGCCGGTCTCTTCCTCTGATATTTACAATCTAGCAAGCGGTCGGGAAGGCCCTTTATTGCAATGCAATAGGTCTCGCATCTGCGAGAGTTTAAGCTATTAGTATTGTAAATGACCATGCCTTTTATTTGTTTTAAAACCCAAAACATAAATAAAAGGCATTGTCCATTACAATGCCAATAGCTCAAACTTGCGTGAATGCGAGACCTATTGCATTGCAAATGCTTGTTCTGAGCTGTTGTCAGATGCTCAAGCGGCTACCCGCCAAGTTATACAATGAGGGCTGGACACTGCTGATTCAGTGGCAATGGCCATGGGTACTTCTGTGGCTACTAGACGTCATGCCTGGTTGAGGGAATAGGGCTTTTTACCGAATGTCCAGGCTACTCTTTTGAACTTGCTGTTTGATGGGTCTCGCTTGTTTGTGGCCAAGACTGACTGCGCTTCAACGATTTAAGAACAGCAGGGCAAATGCAAGATCCTTGGGACGTCAAACCCAGCCTAGGGATTATAGGCAATTTTGTAAGTTTCGAGGATTCTCTAGGAACCTGTCTCTTCGTGGAAGAAGTTGGCAGCAGCAGGGTGCAAATCCCCTTTAGAAAACCTACAGGGGAAGGGGCAGAGGTCGTCTGCGGGGTTCGGCTCATCAGCAAGTCACCTGCTCTCCAGCTGTTGTTGCAGGAAAGCAGGTCCAGGTCTGCCATTTTAGAGCATGCCTGCCCTGTGCTAGGACTGGTGACCTATTTTCTGTCTCAATGGAGGTCTGTCGCTACAGACCTGTGGGTTTTGGACGTCGTGGATAATGAGTATGCCCAACCCTTACATGAGTTTCCCCCTCCTTTTCCTCCTCTAAAAGGCCTTTGTTCAAAGGAGCATATTTTGCTTCTCCAGAAGGAGGTGCAATCACTGCTTCTAAAGGGTGCACCAGAGTTGGTTCTAGAGCAGGAAAGGGGTAAGGTATGTTCCTCCCGGTATTTCCTGATTCCCAAGAAGTATTGTCGTTTACGGCCGATTCTCGACCTCAGGATTTTTGAATTCCTACCTCCCACAGGAGAAGTTTAAAATGTTGACCCTGGCACAGGTCCTCCTTGTGCTGGAGAAGGAAGGCTGAATTGTGTTCGATTTACATGATGCGTATTTTCACATTCCCGTTTTGAAGTCTCATCGAAAGTATCTCTGCTTTACGGTGGGGTCTCAGCATTACCAGTTTGCGCTCCTTCCATTCGGTCTTACTTCTGTACTTCGGGTCTTCACAAAGGTGATGACAGCACATCTCAGAAGGTCGGGATTCCAGTGTTCCTTTATCTAGACGACTGGCTGCTCAAAACAAAGTCGCCAGAGATGGTGTTACACCATTTGCAGTTGACGACGCAACTGTTGTTCAACTTGGGGTTTTCAATAAATTTACCCAAAACTCGCCTAGAGCCTTTTCAGCTCAGCCTGTTTATAGGGGCAGTACTGGAAACTACAGTGAGTCGTGCCTTTCCGCCTCCACAGAGGATTCAGGCTATGATACCACTGTTTCAGAAAGGAGCGTTTGTTCCAGTCCCGAAGGTCTTGTGCCTGCTCAGTCTGTTTGCTTCCTGCATTCTGCTGGTCAACCATGCACACTGGCATATGAGTTAGTGGTGCCTCCGCAGGCAGTGGTTTCAACACAACGGAGATCTCGAGGATGTTAGTCAAAATCTCCAGAGACACTGCTGTGGATCTGCAATGGTGGAGTGTTTCAGGCAACCTGTCTCAAGGGAAGCCATTTTGACCTCCTCCAGTGGCCACAGTGATAACAGATGCCTCCACTCTAGGGTGGGGAGCTCATCTGGGGGATCTGGAAGTCAAAGGTCTTTGGTCTCCAGAGGAAAGGTTGTTGTACGTCAATCTTATGGAATTGCGGGCGATACATCTGGCTCCCAAGGCCTTCCTCCCTAGGCGGTCAGTCAGTTCAGGTCTTAACAGACAACACTACCTCAATGTGGTATATCAACAAACCGGGAGGAGTAAGGTCGAATCTTCTCTGCAGGGGAGCTCTGCGACTTTGGTCCTTGGCTCAGGACCATCAGATTTGCATCACTGCAAATCATTTGGCCGGAGTCCTGAATGTATGTGTGGACAGTCTCAGTCGGCAGTATTCAGCCGACCATGAGTGGCGTCTCCATCTGGATGTGGTACTTCGCGTTTTCGAGATGTGGGAGTTCCCTCAGTTGGACCTGTTTGCCACTCATGAGAATGTGCACTGCTCATCGTTCTGTAGTCTCCAGTATCCGTTGCACGGAGCTCTGGGGGATGCGTTTCAGTTAGATTGGGGCTCCCAGCTTGCCCCCATACCCTTGATTCCTCGAGTTCTGAGGAAGATTCTCCAAGACTGGGCCCTATTCATATTAATAGCCCTGGATTGGCCAAGAAGGGTATGGTACACGGATCTTCTTTACCTCTTTGTGCCCTCCGCTCGCCTCTCAAGGCAGACCTCCTCTTGCAATCACAGGGTTAGGTTCTCCAGAGCCTGCACCTTCATGCCTGGAGATTGAATGGGGCAACCAGAGTTCTTTTTCCCTCCCATCATATGTGGTGAACGCTATTTTATCTGCCAGAAGACACTCCACCAAGATGGTTTATGCTGGCAGGTGGCTGAGATTTGATAAATGGTGTGGAGAGAAGTTGATCCTTTAAAAGCCCATTTGTCAGAGGTTTAAAGTTTTGTGTTATCCCGGGTGCAACACAGTTGTGCTGTGGCAACTGTTAAAAAGGGTACCTATCTGCCTTTTCGACATTTCTTTGTTTGCCGGATCAGCCTTCACTTTTTAAATCCCCCATAGTTATGAGATTTATTAAGGGCCTCACTAATAGGTTTCCTCCCACTCAGTTTATTATGCCTCAGTGGGATCTTAATATTGTTCTTACTTTTATAATGGGTTTACCTTTTTAACCCCTTACATTGTTGCCCATTAAGGCTTCTTGCTTTCAAGACTATATTTTTAGTTGCAATTACATCTGCTAGAAGGGTGAGTGAATTGCAGGCTCTTAGTTCCTAGCCTCCTTTTACATCATTCCATGCGGATAAGATGGTTCTTAGGACCAGAGCTGCTTTCCTGCCTAAGGTTGTAACTCCATTCCACTTGGGGCAGTCAATTACCTTGCCTACTTTCTACTCTCCCCCACATCTGTCTTAGGAGGAGGAGAGACTTCATTGTTTGGACTCCAAGAGAGCAGTGAGCTTCTACTTGGACAGAACCAGAGAATTCAGACTGGACGACCAGTTATTCATCGGATACGTGGGCATGATGAAGGGCAATGCTGTCCACAAAAGAGCTTTATCCAGGTGGCTAATCCTGTGCATCAAGATTTGCTATGCCATGGCTAAGAAGGAGCCACCTGAAGGTATTCATGCTCATTCAGAGGTGTCCCTGTGGTTGATATCTGCTAAGCCTCAACTTGGGCATCCCTCCCCACTTTGCAAAGCATTATTGCTTGGATTCGGAGGTGGGGAGGGTCAGCCATTTTGCTCGTTCTGTGTTACAGGATTTTGTGGTATTGGCAGACGGGCACCCTCCTCCGAGTGCAGGACTACTTGGTGATTCTGTTCAAAAGGTGAGAAATCCGCAGGCAGATGTATCAATCAGAAGAACAAGTTACTTACCTTTGGTAATGCTTTTTCTGATTGATACAGTATCTGCCTGTGGATTCCTCACTGACCCATCCGCCTCCCCGTTTCCTGTCTGCTTAAACTGAAAATACATTTGTGTACATCTTTCATATTAATGTTTCCTATGAGGTTGCTGTTTAAATAATGAGGATGCTTTGATTTGGAAATCCTATTGTGGGTTTTTATTGCCTTAATATTTTATATAATGTTACTGGTTGGAAATGTTGTTAGTTCATGCGTTTGCCTCGAAGGCATGGAAAAAATGGGTGGAACGGATGTCAGCACTCCGAGGTCCTCTTATGGCTCCGATGACGTCACGTGGAGTCTCGTGCGGAGCCGATACATTGTGACGTCCTCGTCGACATGGGAGAGCTATGGAGAAAAGATTCTGTGGAATGCTGCACATTGGGGAATTCAAAAGGTGAGGGATCCACAGGCAGATAATTTATCTCCCAGAAAGAAAAAGCCAAAGGCAAGTAACTTGTTTGTGCTGCCTATGTGTATACACATGCTTGGATATAGCGCTGCTATATATAATAAGACCGGATGGTCATTCTATTTTACAAATATTTACTGTGAGATGCGGTTTGCTTCTCTCTTCATTAAGTTTTGGGTATGTGCTACCTGGTGGGGGGTGTGTGTGTATGTGTGTATATATGTGTGTGTATGTATATATATATATATATATATATATATATACACATACAAACATTTGTGTATATATAGTTGGGTATTATGGATTCGGGTCTATATATGCGTAGAGCGCAGTTATATAGATCTGGGCATATTTGATCAATATTTATAGCAGATTCATATCTGTATAATTGCCATTTTTCTGTCTCTATGGGTTCTATGCGTTGTGTGAACCTTCTGGTGGTCATTTTGCCTAAAAATTTTCTTTGTTCCGAGGATAGACTATGATGCTCATCAGTCTTTGTACTTGGATTGAGCTTCCTGAACTTGCAATGAATTGGTTTATTCATCTTGGTTTTAATGGGAATGGGTTCTGGAAGCCCTTTTTTCTATATTTCTCAGGACAGGATTCCTTTCAATATTTCTGTGGTTTACATGGCATTCACTTCTGCCTTTAGTCCTTCTAGTCCAAGAGCTCACTTTACCCTTTGGGGGTTATATAGTAATGTCTGACTGTTGTCAGTTGTCTTCTGGCACCGTATTATCCTGCTTCCCTTGGGGCTTTGGTTTTTCCGTGCCTCCAGTGTTGTTTCTTACTTGCATTGCCTGTGGTCCTTGCCACTGTTTTATAAGGAGCCTGTGATCACTCGGTCGCGTATGACACTCGGGCGGAGAGTGGTGTTACTATAGGTTTAATGGTTAAAAAAAACAATCTGATGGGGCAAAGTCCGGGGAGGGGTGTCTCTACACCTCACATGGAGAGGAAACAGTCTTAGTGGTGTCAGTTCCTCCACTGTACACCTGTGTGGCTCCTTTTCTCCAGGGTTCCTGGTTCTGGACAATTGTTTCCTGCTTCTTCTTGTCCCGTCAGAAGAGGGGGGTGGGGGTTGGCATACGTCCCTCAAAATAAAATAATTTTAAAAAAAAGTCAGTCGTCTGTGTATTTTTCCTGTACACACATTAGCCCTTCACCGTCACCCAGAGGTGTCGTCGTGCTTTTCCATGCTGCATGCTCTTCATACCAGTGTGTCAAAATCTACTTGTGCCCCAACCTCCACCTACCAAGTGCAAGGAAATTCAGGAAGGGTACTTGCCTTGAGCCACGGCCCTCCAGGGTTGTGGCAGAGGGAGTCGCGCCGCCCTTCTCTCCTCCGGGACGGCTTGACTGGGTGGCAGTGCCTTTCGGCATCACTTCTCTTGGTGCTCTGGCTCTCTGGTCCTCGGCGTCTCCTGCCAGCTCCCAGAGGCCGCTTTCTTCTCATTGTAGCGTCGGCGCGTCTCCTCTTGACTCCGGGGCTTGTCCGGGATCCCCGTGGTTCGTCTCTCCTTCTTGCCGTCTTCCTTCGTTGCTCCTCTTCGCGTCTGGCATTCTCTCTTCCCCGTTGCTGCTTCTGCCTTCTTGATGCGTCTGCGTTACGTCTCGTGCGGCTGCTAGAGCGCTGCTCTCACTTTCCTGATGCCCTAGCTCCGGCACCGTGTTAGAAATCCCGCCCGGGGGCGGCGCTGGATTACAGACCCCATACTCTTCTTCTTTTTTTTTTTTCTCTTAAGTATGTCTGGTCTATTGTTACTTTCGACCGACTGGTTGTCTCTGAGAACTTTTGTAGAATTAGTTCGCAGACCCTCCTCTGGGTGGGTATAGCTATTGTATTTAATTCAATAGTTAAGGAATTTGCGGCTAGATGTCTCTATCAGATGGACAAGTTACTTCCCTTCGGTAACCCATTATTTGATAGACATAGTCTAGCCGCAGATTCCTTAACGCCCTACCCGTCCTCTCCACTCTGCGAACGACCTATAATGTAAGGGTTATACTCCTTTTCAGCACTGGTTTTATGCACCAGTGGTCAGTGTTTCAGGTAGTTGTGTGAATCAACAAATCAATTGGTCTTACCTCATAGATCTTGACTTGGTATTACCATACCATTCATTTCCATTTTCTAGTTATTGTTTTGAAGGTACATTGTTTTTTTTTCTTGGCACACTGTTTCCTCAACCAATTTCTATAGTGGCTCTGTGTTTTGGCACGAAAAGTTTCACAGAAGAAACTGATGTCCATGCGTCAGAGGGGACTTATATGTGAGAAGCTGGGTTTCTGTTGCAGTAACCCCCCCCACTTTTTGCCAGACTACTGATAAACTTTGACTTGATGTGCCCTGGGTCCCTGCCAATCAGGTTCCCAGGGCCTGTGTTCTTTCCCCAAAACTAACCGAAACCCAATTAGCATCTCTGGCCACAGGTCAGCCCCTGGTAAATGGTACCACAGGTACCCAGGGCACTGTGACCAGGGAAGACCTCTAAGGGCTGCAGCACTTATTGTGCCACCCTTAGAGGCCCTTTACCTTTAAACGCACACACACACTGCCTTTGCAGGCTGCGTGTCTTGGTGCAGAACAAAGTGAAGAGTCGACATGGCACACATCCCTGTGTGCCATGCCTACAACCCACTGCCCTGGCATAGATCAGTCACCCCTTTAGCTGGGTGCACTATACTAGTGGTAAGGGTACAGGTGCATGAGCCCTGTACCCCTACAGTGTCTAAGGCCATTCTTAGACATTGTAAGTGCAGAGCTGCCATTAAGAGTATATGGTGCTGGAAGTTTGTCATTACGAACTCCACAGCACCATAATGGCTACACTGAAAACAGAGAAGTTTGTTAAACTTCTCAGCACATTAAACCCACACTGATGCCAGTGCGGGATTTAATGAAAAATGCACTCAGAGGTCATCTTAGAGATGCCCCCTGAAAAACGACCATCCTCTGGTGGGTTCCCTGACTGGTAAACACCAGCCTGCCACCACGAGACATGTTTCTGGACCCCTGACGGTGGGAGCCTTTGCTCCCTGAGCCCAGAAACAAAGCCTTTCCTGGGCGGAGGTGTTCACACCTACCCCAGGCCAGGAGGAGCCATCTGTGGCAGGGGAGCTTCAAAGGCCTGGCAGCCTTTGTAATGCGACCCCCAGCCTCCTGCTATCAGGAGCAGGCCCCCTTCCTGTCTCCCCTCCTTTTCGGCGGGAAGGCAGGTGGGAAAAATTAGCCAGCCCAGAAGGCGTGCCCACCTCTGCCAACCCCACCCCTCAGGTGGAGGAGGCGGGGTGAAGCCCACTCTTCAGTGCCCCACCATCTTGCAGATGGCAGGCACTCCCCAATCAGGATTAGGGATTGTGCTCACGCCCCCACGTGGGGTGAGCACACTAAGGGTGTAGTCACCCTAAGGTCAGCAGCCCAGTGGCTACTGACCTCGAGACCCCTAAAACGCACCCTAAATACAGTATTTAGGGGCAGCCCTGAACCAAGAAGTCAGACTAGAAACTACAAGAAGAAAAGAAGGACCGAACAGCTGTGCCGAAGCTAACAAGAGGAGGACGCCCACCGACTTGACCCCAGCCCTACCGGCCTGTCCCCACCTCGAACCTGCTCCAGCGAAATCCCGGTGTGTCCTGCAGCCAGCAACCTCAAGAAACCCGGAGGACCTGCCTGCCTTCATTCCCAAAGACTGTCTCCCGTGAACACCGGATTTGTTCAAACAACAGACTCCCGCTCCGCAAAGATCCGCGGGTCTGCACCACTCTGCACCCGACGCCCACGGCCCGCGTTCGAGTTGCCAAACACCAAGAGGAGGTCTCCTCGGCGATCCTTACCTGAGATCCGGTGATCCCTGACCTTCCGCAAGCCTCCAGCTGACGCCTGCAGCCTCAAACCGGAAGGTCCCCCCAACCGTGACCAGGAGCTGGTAAGAAGATCCGACCCTAAAAGGCACCCCTTCACCCGACCTCCCCCCCCCCCCCCACGGCCTTGGGTGGCCCAACCGACGGTGCCTAACCAACCCCCAAGATTCCAACTTACCTCTCCAAGTGGTGGTCTCACCCAGAAGACCTTCGTTCCCGAGCCTGCAGTGCTTTTGCAAACCGGAGACTCCCCATTGAAAGCTGCAGGGCTTCCGACGCCAAAACAGCACTCTGCACCCAGCCGCCCCGGTGCTGCTGAGGGTGCATCTTTTGTGCCTACCTAAACCCCCATTTGCCCTGAGTTTAAGTCCAGGAGCTTTGCTCCCACAACCCAGTGACCTGCTAGTCAGCAGCCACCAACCGGAGGCTCCCTATCCCCCATTGGATAACATTGGGCCTCAGCACTCTGCACCTGGCCGCCCTAGGGCCGCTGAGGTTGTAACCAGAGCGCATCCTTGACCCTGGGGGACCCCTGTGTCTAACTCCAGAATACCACCTCCCACAACAAAGTACTTACCTTTGAACCGATAACACTATTTTCCTCCATAGGATAACATTGACTGTTTTTCTATGAAAAGTTTCTAAGTGTGGAGTTGGAAAACCTAAATAAATTCTTTAAAATTGTACTAACTAACAAAAACGCTTTTACTTGCCTGTTTTCAGGAAATGTCCCAGTGCAGTATCCAGGCATACTGCACTGTGTAAGAAAAGTAATCTCAAAGTAACTTACCTGTAATTTTACTAAAAATCCTATACAAAGTATATGTACTGTATTCTGAAAAGCATTGCTTTATCAGTAACACTACTGTAATCAAATCAAAGTACATTTACAATTGCAATTCAAACTATTTACAAACTGCATTACTACTGTAAAGTATTTATTGCTTACCTGTGCCAAGCCTGCTTGGTTCAATAAAATAACTAAAATAATTTTTTTATTCAAAAACAGTTGGTCTGAAGTTTAGTCTTTGAGTGTGTGAATTCATTTGCTGACTGAGTGTGTACAACAAATGCTTAACACTGTCCTCTGATAAAGCCTTACTGCTCGACCACACTACCACAAATAGAGTGAGGTGCTATCTACTTTACCTCTGCCTACCTTTTGGGATCCACTGGACTCTCTGCACACTATACCTCACTTTGGTATAGTATATACAGAGCCAGCTTCCTAACCGGAGTCTGTTATCACGGAGTCCTACGGTGCCATCTGCCGGCCTGCAGAGGTACTGCTGAAAAATGTAAGGATCCAGTCTGCTGCCTGGGGAGAATTCAAAAGTTAAGGAATCCGCGGCTAGACCGTGTCTGTACCAGATAATGCATTACCGATGGTAAGAAACTTGTTCATCCAGGTGGGTCTACTTGCTTTTCTCTGACCTGAACTGATGGACAAGTTTTCATATGGTGCTTTTGCAGTGTGAAAGTTCCTGACAAAAAGGAGGCAGTCAAAAGAAAAGTGTACTCTGCTAATTTTGGGCTTTCACTCCTATCCTGTTAATCTGCAAGCCTTAAACCCTGGTCATTCGATTGGTACATTATGAAATCATGAAACTCCCTGGTGACATAACAGTGAAGGGGGGTGGGTGGTATAAATTAACTAATTTCTTTGCAATTGTAATGTGAATGTTAACTGGATGTTAACGTAAACTCTTAGACTTAAGAAAATAACACGCTTATTGGCGTAAGCAGTAATGGACTTTTGTTTTACATCTGACCCCACATTGCTTCTCTCTTCTCTACCAATCAAAAGTGGTTGTAAAATTATTGATTCATACATACATTGTTAAATGTACATAAGGTGATCATTTTCATTTTTCAAATATTTTGTTCTAGCTCCTAAAAGACGTCGCCCAGCTCGTTCAATTTTTGATGGCTTCAGGGACTTTCAGACAGAAACCAGTAAGTATGCAATCCTAAAGATTCTACGAGTCAACCCTTTTCCACTCCCTTCCTCATTTTCAGTGTTTTTGCATGCAGTTGTTCACTTTAGGGGGTAGACGGGCCATAAGTGAGGAGATATTTTGAATATGAATGAAATGAATAACTGCATCTGACGTCTTGCAAAGCATGGACAAAAAAGACAAATTGACTGCTGATTCGGTGCTGACCTCAGGTTAAATGTAGACCTCTGAGAAGGAGGAAGCTCTTATGGTATGCATCTATCATCTCTACACTGCTAAGATTCACTCTCCGCTATTCATGTGGAGTCTGTGCTGTGCATTCAGACATAATTAGAGCATGTCACTCATTGTGACTGTTTTTCATTTTGGTTTTGGAAATGCTCCGTTTTCCTTGCCGTATTTACAAAAAGCAATTGGAGCTCTTCTTTCTACTGACCTAGTTTGTTTTAATGTGGGAGTTGAATTTCCTCAGCTGAAGTAGCAGGCTCATTTCACATTTCAGTGCGTCTTGTTAAGAAGTAGGAGTCTGCTTTTTTTGCTTGGATTCTATATAGTCTGTAGCATGTGTATTCTAATCTATGGAATAGCGGACAACAATCTGTAAACCCTATACTCCAGATGGTCTGACAAGAATTTTGGTGCAAAATGAACTAACAAATGTGGACAAGCACCAGTTTCAACAGTAGAGTTGTGTTAGAAATGAGCATTGGCAAATCCAACTGTTAATCTGTGTATAAATGTATCCATATGTGTATTCCATATGGCTTTATGGAGCCATTCTGCCTTTGATACGTTTTCTTGATTTCTCTAGAAACAGAGGTTTTCTAGACCCTCTGGCACCAAGGACTTGGTCAATATGCTAACCTGAATCAGATGTACTGCAACCATTCCACAAACCACTGAGCAATATTTGAGCGAGATGTGTTTCAGGTAATGATAAATTCCATGAGACGTTGTAAGGATAGGTGGTGGAATCCCACACCTTCTTTCATTAAAAATTACATACTCAACACTAGAACATGAGAGGTAGACTTCAGAAATTTATTTAAAATTGGAATCCTAATCTAGTACACACATATGAATTGTAACCATAATGTAGACCAATATAATGGCAGCAGCATTGTTTACTAAAAGTGTGAATAAAAGGAACCACTCCAATATGATTGCTTTTATTAATTTTTAGCAATCCTACGCTCATTTCACTATTTTTTTAGCGCTAATCTAATTCTAGCACAGCAGAAAATATCATCCATGCCCTCATCACTTGTAGACTAGACTATGGAAACACCCTGTACGCAGGGATTACCATATCTTAGACAACAAATGGGAGCTAGAAGATTTTAATTGGTCTGTCACATATTCTCCTTCTCAGTACATAAAGAAATCAAACTATGTGACGTTCCAAAGTATTACCTCGGTCTGAAAGTCAGGTGAGGTTCAAATCAGAGGTGCCCCATACGCAGTGTCCTAATGTATACCAATCATATTTATTAAGGGCATCCCAAAATTAGGATTTTGTCCCCTCACTCACCTGGGTGGCAGGCTTTATAATTTGGTTCAGCTCCACGCTAGGTGGACCCAGCAGGCCCTTCACTCCGAGAGAGAGGTGGCGCTTTTACTTCAGTCTCTATGTGGCACCCTTGGCCAAGGTGATCAGATCCTATGGGTTTGATGCATCATACGCTGACGATACCCAGCTACTGATCACCCTTGGTCCAAATCCAACCGACACTAGACTCAGATTTAAAAACTGCATGACCCAAATTAACAACTGGATACAAACCAACCATCTCCAAGTTAATGCCAGTAAGACTGAGGTCATCCTCTTCGGGAAGGCACATGAATTCTGGTCAAACGACTGGTGGCCTCAGAGCCTTGGCTCCTGTCCATCTTCTAAACCCATGGTGCGGAATCTTGGAGTAAAGATCGACAATCAGCTGTGTATGAAAGATCATGTAAACCATTTGAGTACCTGCTACATACTAATGGGTAGCTTACGTAAGATCTTTCAATGAATCCCAATAGAATCAAGGAAACTGCTTGTCCAGGGTCTAATCATAAGTAGGCTTGACTACGGAAATGCCCTGTTGGCTTCCATTAATGAAGAGCTCTATTCCAGACTCCAAGTCTTGCAGAACACTGCCGCCAGGCCAGGCTGGTACTAAATCTTCCATCACGGTCCCCGTCTGCACCGAGTCGGAGAGCTCTTCACTGGCTACCCATCAGGAAGCTAATCCATTTCAAGGTCATCAGTCTGGTACATAAGACCATGTATGGAAATGGGCCAAGTTACCTTGCCAAAAAAACTCAACTGGTACTTACCTAACAGGACGCTCAGGTCAGGAACCAAACTTCTTCTAACTCCCCTAAGGATTCGTACCGCTAGGAATGGCGGTAGATCCTTTTCTCATCTGGCTCCTGCCTTTTGGAATGAACTCCCATTACAGCTCTGCATGATCACGGACCATAACCAGTTCCGTAGGAGGCTAAAAACATGGCTTTTCTGAAATCCAACATGCACTTGCTTTGTTCTGTTAGGATTGATTCCAAGATTAAAAACAAACAAGAAGACCAATAGAACTTTAGTTGCTCAGTGGTTCCTATAATCTTGTCTACATGTTTCGCGCCTCAGGGTTCCCAGACAGACCGTGTGGTTTCTTCAAGGCTGTATCTATGTTCACCCTACCTTAAAGAGCTAAACTATGTTAAGGTGCTCCTACTCTGTATGTGATCACCACTAGTGAATTGTTAATTTCAGACTAGGGTCTCCCAATGTGTGTATTCCGCCATCCGATTGTGAGTAGCTACTGCCTCCTCAACCCAGACTCTGTTGTGACTGAGGTTTGTGACAGCAAGTGTATGCAGACAAATCCATTTCAGCGGGCTAGTACCACCTCAGAGGACCTTGGGGTGAAGAGGAATTGGGAAGTTTCTGTAAAGGACCCCCAACCAGGTGAGACTTGACCAGGGTACTAGAGCAGTCAATGCCTTAACCTTTTTCAACCTGTTGCATCCAGTTATCCAACAAAATATTCCATATCTTGTCTTAAATTGTTTCTGAAGCCATTTGAACCAGAATGCAATTTTAACCAGAATCGCCCTGAAGAACTTGTTACCTCACAATTACTCCAGTTACCCTGCTCTGCCGGCCATGACGCACCAGTATCACCCTTGGCTGGTAGCCCACTTAGCCAATCACTTCATTAACCATCATCAACAAGTCACTTTAATTTACCACTCAAGAAGTCACTTAATTTACTACTCAAGAAGTCACTCCATTTAGTCTCCTAAGCCAACTAGTCTGGTTAACTTCTTCAGCCACACACCTGGCTTCTAGTTATTCCAGATCGTCATTTGTCATCCCAATAGCCGTGCAACCCTGTTTCACTCCATACTCTCAACCAGTCACTTGTTACTCCCACAAACATTTAAATATCCCCCACCACGCAGTCATATGATTAACCAGTCATTTCAGTTACCTCTAAACTCCTATTTCTGCCAGTTTCGCCACTCATTACTGTACCTCCTTTCCCATCACCTCGCCTCCACTGTCATAGCTATTGCTTTGTGCAGCTGATAACCAACTGGATCTAGGGAAAGAGCCTGGTTCCTTCCTTCCAGTGAGTGTTGAACACAAGTCAGCACTTATCATCATTGCTACCTACAATGTAACCAAAGAACTGCTCCTTTCCATAGCTGCACTGAAACACACACAACGGTTAGTGCATTTACCTTCCATGTGCAACAGTTATTTCTGTTATCCTAGCATGTATCTAAATCTAGTCACCTTTATTTTAAACTCTTCCGAGATCCAGTCCGGAAGGCCACAGTAGTGTTCACAAAATTGATGAAAGAAATAACCCTAGAAGTATGTCCAAACCCTCGTAATTTAATCCCTCTTTTTACACTGTCAAGATCTGAGACCTATTTGCTCAGCTAACTGACTGTACGTCCCATAGACTCTTTGTGTCTAGGAGGCCTCTGAAAGAGGGATGCTTGCAAACCAGTGGTTGTTACCTCAAGCAGGATGTTTACTTCTACGTACACATATTTCCAGAGAACCAGAGTTGGGGTATAAAGTTAGTACATTCACGACCCCTCCTTGGGTAGGCTTGCATAGCCCGTACAAAATAAATGCCATAAGGTGCCGTTCCTACAGTGTAGGGACTATTGTAATTGTAATTGCATTTATATAGCGCTTACTACCCCTGATGAGGCGTCAAAGCGCTTTTTCGGCGAGTAGCACGCTACTCCGGAACCCTTAAAGGATTAGTGTTGAATTAGTATAGTGAAATATGAAAGTCATTTAAGTGGTGGATAGGTTAGTCAATTATTTGGATTCAGAAGGGTAGCGGAAGGATAGAAGAGGGAAAAAGGTCTGTATTTATATAGCGCTTGTTACCCCTAATGGGGTGTTGAAGCGCTTTTTTTTTTTTTTTTTTTTTTTGCGAGTAGCACGCTACACCGGAAACCCATAAAGCATTAGTGGTGAATTAGTATAGTGAAATATGAAAGTAATTTGAGTGGTGGATATGTTAGTCAGTTATTTGGACTGAGAAGGGTTGGGGAGGGATAGAAAAAGGTTTGCATTTATATAGCGCTTGTTACCCCTGATGGGGTGTTGAAGCGCTTTATTGGCGAGTAGCACGCTACTCCGGAACCCATAAAGGATTAGTGGTGAATTAGTATAATGAAATATGAAATTTGAAAAGTGAACATGTTAGTCTGTTATTTTGATTGAAAAGGATAGTGGAGGGATAGAAGAGTGAAGGATTTAGACTTTTTTTTGGGGGGGGGGAGGTCATGGCAGTAGGAAGAGGCTTTGGGATGAGTAAAAAGGGATGTGGAGGGGAAGAGTCAGGGAAGAGTTTAGACAGGCTTGTTTTGGAGGATCGGTATAGTAAAAGAGGTGTCGGATGATGCAAGGAGGGGTAGAGTATGGGAGAGTCTAGAAAGGGTTATTTTGGGGATTATAGTAGTGGTATGGGGTTTGGGATAAATGAGAGAGTGGATGTAGAGGATATATTGATAGAGGTATAGGCTGAGAAATAGGGTAGTGCATTGGAAAGAGTAGTAGAAAGAAGTTTGAGATGAGTCAGAAAGTTGGGGTAGAAGATATATTGAGAGAGGTATAGGGTGAGAAATAGGGTAGTGCATTGGTGTAGGAAGGTGGAATCTGACTATATGGTTGCCCCCACTTTTTTTATGGTGTTTTGCTGGTTTATGACTTAGTTGGACTGGGACCCTGCTATTCAGGGCCCCAGTCTATCTGCTCTCTCTAACGACATGGAGTGCACTCTAGGTGCACTAGTGATTGGATACTGTGGTGCCTTATGAGTCCCTAGTATATGGTACCTTAGGTGCCAAGGGCATAGGTACTTCACAGGCCTACCAGGGGCTGCAGCATATATTATGCCACCCCTGGGAAGCAGTCTAAATCTGACACCACAGGCCTGCTACTGCAGCCTGGGTGAGGTGGTGCTAGCACTCCTCACTGAGATATAGGTTTCCTATATCTCTCCTGCACACACATATAAACCTATCAGTCACCCCTAAGGCAGGCCCTATCAATCCTGAGGGCAGGGTGCTTGGCTTATGTGAGGGGGTGCCTCTGCCTGAGCAGGGCCCCTCTGCAGCTCTCAGAGTCTATTCTCTGGTGCTGTTTGTGGATGCGGTTAAACCATATACTATTTAAGTGCATTATATCCTCGCGGTAAATGCTAACTTTGGAATGGCTGCATCAAAACATGTCGTGTTTGGTGTCAAACATCTTGGAATACTACCCCCCGCCAATCTTGGCGGCGGGGGTAGCATTCCACCCTTCTAGAGGGATAAGACATGTACCTGCTGTGGAAACGCGGTAGAATCCTAAAGAGCCCTGGCATCACAAAATGGATGCCACCAGTCACAGACACTGGGCTGCCCTCCTGCTGATGACCGAAACTCACAGTGGAGGAAGCCCAACAATAGGCATCCTGTCACAGGGAGGTGTAACCACCTTCCAGACAGGGTTTAGTGTATTGGGGCTGGGTGGGTGCACTCTTAGAGTGCTTTGAATTCCTGCACTGGGGGAGCAGAAGGCTCCTCTGTGCATATGCCAGTTCAAACCAGCTCAGGGGCTACCTGCCCCTGCTCTGGCGCGAAACTGGACAAAGGGAAGTGGGTGTAGCCACCCCTCCCTTGACCCTCCCATAGGTGGGGTCATAGAGCTAGTCCATCCCCTCTTTTAGTATAAGAGGGGGAACCTTGCCATTGCAAAGCAGATAACCCCTGGACGACGCTCTACAGAAGAATCCTGGCCCTTCGACGTTCCACTACCTTTGGAAGACAGAAGAATCTCCCTTGGAGTCAAGGAGTGACTCCCTGCTTGGCAGGCACCAAAACGACAACGACGGTCGCAAACTACGCCGCTCCCGCCGGAGTCCGAAGTCCCTGCAGCCCAAGAAGTGGATTTCCTGACCTCTCCCAGGCCATCGTGAGTCCCCAGCGAAGCTGAGGCAAGTGGACCCCCGAGTAACGAGGAACCGCGACCCCTGGGTACCGTGCACTATTGTCGAGTGCAACCCCTTCACAACGTTCTACGAACTTGTGCTTTGGACCACGTGTGGTCCCGACCTCCAGCAGGAATCCTCCGAAGATCAGAGGCCTACACCGTCCCGAGTGACCGTGGGCCCCTGTTGAGTGATTCCGCCCGAGGTGTCTTCGCGATCCCTTGCCCGCTGGCTTGTGGGTCCCCAGAAGACTTCCTAAAGAAACCAAAGGGCTCCCCTGGTTGCTCCAGGCCTGCCCTGACTTACCCTCGCTGGGTGAGTCCCTCAGACCTTGCTGGTCTGCGCCATCGACTTTTCTTCATCTCCCCGAGACTTGCGGCTGCCAAGGCTTGTTGGCTCCGATCGAGTTGCCGACACCGCAGTCAGCTGCAGACGTCGAGGGACACACCGAATCCAGCTCCTGGCCGTCGTCGACGCCTCCTGGACCACGTGGCTGAAGAGTCAAGGCACCCGCAACTGACCTGAAGCGACCGACGACGGTGGGCATCCATCTTCCTTGCCCCGGGTCACTGCCAAGTGACTTTGAACACTGTCCCCTCTGCTTTCAGGTCATCCTTCTTCAGAATCCAGGCTTGGATTCCACCGGACACTTCTTCAGCTCCCGCAAGCAGCAAGTCTTCTTTGTTCGCCATTGAAAACGACGCCGCGACCCGACACCAAAGGACACCTGTGCACCCGGCTTCCCTGGGTGAGGTAACTCCAGCACTACGGTGCTCCTGTGGGTGTGGGCCCTAGAACTACTTACCCTGTAAGTGACTTGCTTGTAGGTTCTCCCGAAGTATCCTAAAACTCTTTATTTCCAACCGCGACTTGCCCCATTGAAGTTAACGGCGATTCGCGCCTGTGTATCCACACTGCACGCGTCCCCCGTGGGTCCTTTACTTACCTGCCTTGGGTGGTTTCGTGAGGCCCCAGCACTTCTGAAGGCCCTAGGCCTTGTCTCCTTGCAAGTCGTTGTTTCTAAGTCTCTTACTTAGTATATGGTCTGGTACGCCCCTAGGGCCCCAGCCATATTTTGTGCTTAACTTATTGTGAAACGTTGATTTGTGCATATGTTTGTCTTCTAATCTCATAAAGAGATTAGTAGAGAGTTATTTAGAAATAAATACATATATATTTGATATATATACCTGTGTGGTGTCTTTTCATTTGGTGATTCAAGAGATTATATGGTAAAACAAGCTGCTTTACATTCCTCCGAGACTTAGCCTGAAGGCTGCTCTCCACAGCTACCACTAGGATAGCTTTCTTTAAAAGGTTGTCTTAAACCTATCTACCATAAGAGTCGATTTGCCCTGGTGCAAGGTGTCCACTTTAATTAGTGAACAGCATATACCAGGCCAACTTCTCACAATTGGATATGCTGAATTAGAAGAAAGTGATAAATATATAGATCCATAAGTACATGGAAAGTATATAGATGTATAAAGGAGGTAGGTATATGTAGATTAAAGATATTGATAGAGGTATAGGATGAGAAATAGGGTAGTGCATTGGATATGCTTTTTTAGGAGAAAAAGTAATAAATATATAGATCCAAGTACATGGAAGGTATATAGATGCATAAAAGAAGTAAAAAGATGCATTAGATAAACTCTGGTTTTCAAGTGTTATTGTACTTTAAAAATGTATTTGCATTTATTTTTTAACAACATAATTATTCTACATGTTTATACAGAGCAATACACAAAGATGGGTACATATCTATAGTAAAATAAATGCTTATATACAGAGGGATATGCTGTAAATTTCTGTTTGCGTATGGTGCTTATGTGGGGACGAGCCAATTCTTGAGTAGTTTTCTGAAGATAAGGTGGTTGTCCATGGATCTTATGTTGGGGGGTAAAGAGTTCCATAGTTTGGCTGCTTGAACAGAGAAGGATGTGCCACCCATGTTTTTTTTTCTTGTACCTTGGGATTTTGAGGCGAGGTGCCACTTTAGAGCGGAGGTTCCTTTGTTGAATGTGTTTGGTGATTTTATTTCTGATGAAGAGGGGTCCCATTCTATGTATTGCTTTGTGGATGATACAAAGCAGCTTGAACGTGGATCTTCTGGCAACCGGTAACCAATGCAAAGCTTTCAAGGCAGGTGAGATGTGGTCTCGCGGTTAGATATGCAAGAGTAGTCTGGCAGCCGAGTTCTGAATCCGTTGTAGTCTTTTTATGGTTATTAAAGGTGATCCGTGGTAGAGGCTATTGGCGTAATAGAGTTTGGACAGAACAAGGGAGATGGTAGCTTGAACCTTGTGTGGAAATCACAAATGGGGGAAAATTCGTAGCAGATTTTTTATAGTGACAAAGCTTGATCTTGCTAGTTTGTCCACTTAGCATTCATCGATAGCTTGGAGTCCATGGTCATTCCGAGGTTTCTTACTTCCTTCGATACTTTAGGCGGTGATCCCAGTTCATCAGTGAAGTAACTTCTTGGACACGGTTTAAACCATAGGAATAGGTTTATTAGGAGAACACAGCTTGAACAACCACAGCTGACAGAAACCCTTTCATAACTCCCAACCTCCCGTGTGGAACCTCCCTGGCATAGAATGCAAATAACATTCCAATATAGGAACACCACACACCTTCCCCCTTAAAAAAAAACAAACAAAAAAAAAAACAATAATGCAGAAAACGAAGCATGTGTGAAACAATTAAAATTGAACGAAATCTTTCATTTTGACAGGAGCATACTTAATACGAGAACTTTTCCTTAATTCAATCACATGACCCTCAGATTCAGGAATACTACCACATGGTTCAGTTGTATTATCATGGGTGATAATTGGAACTGCTCTCTGACCAACATCAGTACTACTGGAACACAAATCAGAAACATTCGAGCTAGAACTAAAATTACCATGTGTGTCTAAAAAACTTGGAAAACTATCATCGTCTTCATTGGATTTAGAGACAATGGGTTGAGAAACTGTTTGTGAACTCAAAAATCTACACAAGGATATGCGTCTGAAATTCCAAATTTTACCCCCATCTACTCTCACTGCCTTGCTGAAAACTTCCACCACTCTAACAGGATCTGACCACTTGAGATAGATCCATGGTAGAATCATAAGAATTTTTCACTTTCAACCACCAAGGCATGAGCTTGGAACCAGGTTTTCTACCCCGTAACATCTCGAACGGAGACAAACCAGTAACAGAATTAGGAGATGTGCGATATGACAACAAAGTAGCCCGTAACGCCTTTTTCCACTCAAAACCACTTTTAATTGCAAGCTGAATAGATTCTTTAACAACCCTATTAAAGCGTTCTACCTGGCCATTGGCTTGGGGATTATAATTGGACACTCTTTTGTGCAAAACACCACATCTTTCAAGAAATAAATCAAACTCCTTGCTAATAAATTGCGGACCATTGTCAGAAATAAGTTCCGCAGGCAAACCTTCACGACAGAAAATTTCATCCAATTCAATTACCTGGGTTGAGGTAACCTTATCCACGATCTTCAACTCAGGCCATTTTGAAAAATAATCTATTAAAACTAAGGCATAAACATCTTTGTTAGAAGAAAAACTTAGTGGACCAATAATATCAATTCCAAGTTTTCTCCAAGGTCCTTGAGCATACTCAATAGGAGTTACCTCCGCAGACAGTGCTTTAACCGACTTATCACTTTTGGAACAAGGAAGTCGCTGTCTGACCCATTTGTCAACCATACTATCAACACCAGGCCACCAGTAAAATTCTCTTATCCGTATTTTAGTGCTAGACATACCCATGTGGCCCTCATGAGCCATAGTCAAAATTCTCTCTCTAAGTTTACATGGAGGAACAATTTTATCCCCCTTGTAATGATACCTTGAGAAAACAGAAGTTCATCCTTAATTTAAAAAATGAACTCAATTCACCACTTAATTTCCTTTCCTCTGGCCAACCTTTCTGCAAAAACTTCACCACATTAGTCAAAATGCTATCCTCACACATGGCATCCTTCCAAACTTTTTCAGAAATAGTTTCCAATGAACATACATCCTTACACCCGCAATTAACATAGTCAATAGTGTAAGCCACATCACAGTCTACACTATTGTTGTTAGATTCAGGTACATCTGACAAAGGTAACCGTGACATGCAATCAGCATGAACATTTAAACGCCCTGGAACAAACTCAACAATACATTGATACTCTTGTAGTTTAGCAGCCAACCTTGCTAGACGAGCTGTTAATGTTCTGCCACCACCAGCTGCTAGCATATTAATCAAAGGCTTATGATCTGTTCTTAAGCGAAATTTAGTACCCCACAGAAATTGACGAAAATGTTGCACTGCCCAGGTACATGCTAATAGTTCTTTTTCAATAGTAGAATAATTACATTCAGCCCCACGTAACATTCTCGAGGCATAAGACACAACATATTCATCACCATTGTTCCTTTGCATTAACACAGCACCCAAACCTACATTACTAGCGTCTACAGCTACAATACATTCTTTGCCAATTTTGAAAGATCTCAAAAATGGTGCACCAACAATTTCTTTTTTTAAAGTATCAAAAGCCAATTGTTGATCCTTATCCCAATTAAACTTCACATTCTTTTTCAATAATATTCTTAAAGAATGTACCTTTGAGGAATAATCTTGTACAAATTTGCTATAAAATTCTGTCAAACCTAAAAAAGAAGACAATTGTTCTTTGGTTGTAGGTGCAGGAGCATTAGAAATACTTTGAACATGATTGAATTTAGGTTTTATACCTTCACTGGAGATCTCGTGTCCCAAATATTCCACTTTACTTTGCCTAAACTTGCATTTTGAAAATTTCAAAGTTAGACCTTTGTTTTGTACACTTTTTAGCACATTTTCCAAATTCTTATCATGTTCCTCACAGTCTTTACCAAAAATTAAAATGTCATCTTGGAAGGCAATCGCTCCCGAACATCCTTCCAAGACCTCCTTCATAAGTCTTTGAAAAACAGAAGCAGTGCTGGCTAAACCAAACGGCATACGTAAAAATTGAAACATACCCTCAGGCGTTACAAATGCTGTCAAACATTTGGATTCCTCATGTAGAACCACCTGATGATAGGCACTAGCTAAATCTACAGTAGAGAAAACACAAGCACCTGAAAGTGTGGAAATCAATTCATGTATATTAGGTAAAGGATGTCTGTCAATCCAAATTTCCTTATTCAGGCTACGAAGATCAACACACAAACGAAGATCCCCATTGCTCTTAAGAGATAAAACAACCGGAGAAACCCACGGAGAAGATTCTATGGGTTCGATGATATTCTTAGCAACCAAATCTGTTAACATCTCCTTAAGTTTATCACGATATGCCAAAGGTACATTTCTTACTCTGTGTCTAACTGGAACCAGCTTGTCGTTTGTTGACTTTTTCGCGCCCCGTAGATGCATTACGTGTTTTCAGATCAGACTCGACAAGTTGGCTTGTTTTTACATTATCAAGATATTTACTTCATGCATGGTGGCAAAGGACTAAATCTGAAAGAAGACCATGAAAAAAGAGTCATGTTAGAAAAGGGGCTGAAAGGTTTTCAATGTGATGTTTGTTAATTAACATGACATTCGATGTTAATATTTTAAATTATTTGAATGCTTTTAGAATTCTTAAAAAGTATTTTTTAGTAAATCAAAATCTTTTTTATTCATAATAATGTAAGGTTTTATGAAATGATGGTTTTAAGATGTAATCATGTTTTTGATCGAATAAACTTACTACTAATGTGTATATCATTGATATATGATAGCACCTCTGGGTCTTCCTGTATCTCCATAATTGTTGCCGGAAAAAGCCCTGAGCATTTTTATACCCCATGGGCAATCGTGTATAGTAAAAAGTCCTTCGATACTAATATTCAGGTGCTATATTCTGGCTAAAGACACCATTGGATATATCCATTGTTGTTCTATATTCCTTCCTTACTAAATTCATCATTAGTCCAGTACAATGTGTGTTTCTTACAGCTTGTGCGCATGTTAGCATGTTTAAAGTTTTATAGTCTAAAACTATTCTATATGAGTGATCAGGCTTCAATACCAAAAAAGATAGAGGAGTATTCATTGTGGAAGTACAAGGCACTATTATACCTTGATATTTTAGCTGGTCTAAAATCGCTTTTATATCACTCTTCGCTTCTAGCTTCAAAGGACATTGAGGATAGTTGGGGCTCACCCAAGGGAATTACTTGTTGAACAGACCCTGTATCTTACCCTGCCTGGTTTCTATACAGGGCAGGAGCATGTTTTATTACATACTCATGTATGTTTTTCCCTGAATTCTTCTAGTGCTAGGGAGAAAAATGCTTGCATTATTAACTCCTCACCTCGAGGTGAATGCCAAATTAAAGTCTGAGGCCAGTCATTCTCTGCAAGAATTAGGTTATGAGCATCCACCAAATTAGACCAGAATATAGCTTTTATGGTGTGTGGTTTGTCCCCTCAATTAGTATTTCTACATTATAAACCAGAAGTGTCCTTAGTTTGCAGGGCTTGTTTTTTGCTATATCTGCTACCTTATTTTTCTTAAAGGGAGTCTTTTGAGTTCAAACCTTCCTCTTTCTTTGCACTAACCTCAGCATCTCGTGCTGATTTGCTTTTCTGCTTCATGTACTAATCCTTTCTTCAATATTCAGTCCACATAGTCCTGAAACATACAGCTGTCAGATTACTTATACCGATCTGGCTTTTTACTTTTATCACAGTCACTCAAATAATACCCACTCCTTCGGGACTCCTTTGAGTGAGATCCAGTCCTTCTTTATTTTAATTTATTTTTCTTGCTTTTTAGTTTCCAGCACGACTTTCTCCTTGTAGGAACCATCAGCCTTATTTTTAGCTTTGAGATATGGTTTAAGGTTAAGGGCATGTGATGCTAAGGTATCATGGTCCACAGAGGTGTAAACGTTTGAAATTATTTTTCACTGTTTTAAAGGGGAACCACTGACATACTTCCAGAACTATGGCTTCTCTGTGAATGTTACTTAGGACTATCAAGGATACTTGTAGGAAGCTGGCTCTGTATAGGAGATTGCTACTAGGTGGTAATACCTTGGACAGAGTCCAGGGGTTCCCCAAAGTGCTCTATTAGTGGTAGTGTGGGTGAGCAGCCTTGGGCCTAACACAGAGGAGTGTAAGACATTTATTGCGCAACCTTGATCAATAATGGACACACGATTCAAGAAGGAGATCCAGGCCAATTTTAGAAAAATTTACTTTGTATTAGATTTTAAGACCATAATCATCTCAATATGGAAAGTAGGTTTTAAAATAAAAATGCTTTTCACTTTGAAAAATCGACACAAAAACTGTTCAGCACAGTTCAATGTTATCCTACGGAGAAAGCAATATCACGGTTAAACAGGTAAGTAATGCGCTTACAATTTCAGTCTTGGGGACCCAAAGTCATCAAGGGTCAGTGAAGTATAAAAACTGCACCACCACCAGCGGCACAAGGATGGCCGAGTGCAGAGGTCAAAATCGGAGTTCGGCCCAATCCTTTTCAATTGAGACTGGGGTGCCTCGAGCCACACTGCTTGCAGGTAGGTAAATCGGTTGCAGGGGCCAAGCTTGGGGCGTTGAGTTGAGCACGGCGGGGCCACAAAGCAGCACCATACATACACCACCAGCGGCACAGGGGCGGCTGAGTGCAGGGTGCGATTTCAACGTCTGGCGCCCAATGCTTTTCAAAGGGGATTCTTCTTTTGGCAAACCGGCTGCAGTTGTTGCACCAGAAGTTGCAGGATGGAGACCAAGGACAGTAGAGGCAAGTAGAGATGTAGAGGGTCGTAGGGTCACAGTCTGTTCAGCTCATCAAGGCCCAGGGGCTTTAAGTGCAGGGGTGCTATTCAATGTCTGAGTCTTCCCGGAGCCGGTCGGGGTGGGGGGGGGTGGCACCTCTGTATTCACACTGCTGCGCCGCCATGGAGATCAGGAGAGGTCAGCCAACGCTGGACATGAGGTCAGGATCGCTGGGGACACTTCACTGCACAGGTGAGCCACTCGGACTCGGGCCATGGGCGTCTGGTGCAGAGTGGGTAGGGGTCATGTTCTGACGGCAGATAAAGATGTCGAGCAGGCCATAAGTAACTCCATGATTTCCAGAAGTAGAGGAAACATTTTTTTACGGCTGCTTGCCTAGTGAAGTAGTGGGCCATGGGCAGTAAGTATCCATGCACAGCCATTGAAAGGTTTATCTTATGACCGCTCCGCCTCAGTCAGTTTCCCAGTACTTCACTTTTTGTATGGTACGACATAAAGCAAATATGAAAACCCAGGGCTGGCTGAGATGGATACTGGGGACAATGCCCATGACTCTTCTGCCTCTTTCCTTGCTTGAAACAGACTACAACGATGACATGGTCGAGCCTTTTTAGCTGTTTCAGGTATGCAGTCGGCAAAGTGTCAATCCTGCACCCTTGCCACGTCCTTCGGAGCACATGAAGTGGAAGCTGCTGCTTCTATAGCAGTTAGACTTTCAATAACAGTCAGCTTAAAGTCAAGGAAAAACATGAGTCTTCCTGTGGTGATCTGACTATAAAAACATACGCATTGTATGTTGCCATCTGGAGGGTAAACAGCTTCTTATACCAAGTGTGAGTTTTGCGCCTCCCTTTGTATGGTTGAAGAACCTGTCAAGAAAAGGGCCCCATGCAAATTAATAAGAGTTCCTCTAGGCAGGTAAATGAAATCGGCGTGCATAAGCCTAAGGCAACCCTTGTTTATTTATATGGACCAAGTTCCAAAGATACATACAGAACACAACTGAATAAAAAGGGCACACAGAAGATAATAGAGAATGTATGTCACATCAACATATCTGTTTACTCACAATTAGATTAAGATCTTGTGATAAGTTCCACAAGACATAAAAAGGGAAAACTGATTATTGTTCCATACTTTAACACCCACACTTCATTCATATCTGCAATCACATTAAGTGCATCCAACCAAACAAAGAAAGGTACAAAACTATGTTGTGGCTTAATAATGATAATCTTCGATCATCGCAGATTATCATTATTAAGCCACAACATGATTTAATATATAGAAATTCCTATGTATACAGTGTCTAGAAGCATCAGATTTTGACCGAACAATTGTGTAGTATATTTAAAAAAATTTTTTTACCTTGCTTTGTAAGTGGGTGGGTGTGTGTGTGTGTGTAGATGTATGAATCAATGAGTGGGTGAATGCGTGTGTGAATGGGTTTGAAAATGGTAGTATGGTATTTAGAGTGGGTGTATGAAAGGTTATATGGGGGAGTGAGTGCGTGTGTCAGAGTATCTGTGGATGATGACATCAGTGATGTAATTTGAGGTCAGGTTGGAAAGGAGAGACTCTTCTCCTTTCCAAGAATGGCTCGCTAACACCTGGACAGGCATCGCGGGGCTGGGGAGACCTCGCCGGACGGCGGAGGAAGAACTGACCTGTTGTCCTTGCCGCCTACCAGTGGAAATCTGTTATGTCAGCATATCACAGATGGACAGGAGAGGGGGCGGTGGCTGATGCTGAAGTGATTCCGTGTCGCCCCTGCCCTTCAGTGTTAATAAAAATAAAGGAATCCTCTTGTGTGAGCACCGGAGGATCTTTTGGAACCCTTCCCTGTTTCACCCAATGGCCTACAGATACCCTGGGCAGGGGATGCTGGTGTCGGCTGTTGGCAGACACCTGCACTAAAGGGGTTAAATCTAATAAGGTAACTCCAATATTATCCTATGGGGGAGGTAGGCCTTGCAATAGTAAAAAAGCGAATTTAAGAGTTTTTCACTACCAGGACATGGAAAACTTTAAGTACATGTCCAACTTTTTTAAATACACTGCTTCTGCCTTCTGGACTCCAGGGCCTACACTAGGGGTGACTTCTATGTATTGAAAAGGAAGGTTTGGGCTTGGCAAAGGGTCTATTATGCCAGGTCGAAATGGCAATTTAAAACTGCACACACAGGATACACTATCAGGCCTAAGGCATGTTTCAAGGACTACCTAAATGGGTGGCACTATATGTGCTGCAAGCCCAATAGTAGCATTTAATTTACAGGGCCTGGGTACCTATCGTATCACTTTACTAGGGGTGTATAAGTAAATTTGATATGCCAATTGGGGATAAGCCAATGTTACCATATTTTAAGGAGTGAGTACATGCACTTTAGGACTGGTTATTAGTGGTAAAGGGCACAGAGTCCCAAAGCCAGCAAAAAAGCAAAAATGAAGGAGGAAGACAAAAGGTTTGGCGAAGACCACCCTACAGCTGACAGATCTAACTCGCATAATTTTATAGAGTGGTAAGATATTACTTGCTACAAGTGGGTACTAAAAATTGTTTCGAGTTGTTACGCTTTTCAGTTCAAGTCCCCCAGCCTCCATTCCTTTGAAGCATACTCCAAATCTGAGGAGAAATCTCTTGCTGCCAGTGTGATCCCACTCCCGTCTGAGTGTGTATTCCAGTCGTTCGGGAGTGTTTCGAGTTTACCCGCCTGTGTGTGAGCGGTTTTGCTCACTTTCGTTTCCTTGTAACACCTCTTAGGTGTGGGAGGTGCCTGGCTCCCGTGTTTATAACTGTTGCCCCTTTTCTTTTCCTTGTAGCACTTACAGTGCTGGGAAGTGCCTGGCTCCACTCCTTTTAACCTCTATGTTTTTGTGACTCCGTTTTCGGTGAGCTCCTATCTCTGGGTGACGTGCAGGGGACTGGCTCTCCTGACGTGAGGGACTGGGATGCGTTCACCCTTTGAGGTCCTGCCCCGCCCCTCTCCTCCCGATATGCTGTGACTCTAACGGCTCTTCTGCCAAGGCCTACTTTAACATGGGCGACGCGTGAATGCGCAGCGGGCGTGCTGCTGGCGTGCCAAACGCAAGCCCGTCTGCGGCTGGCCAGGGCTAGGGGCCAGACCCCCTGCTTGTTTCAATTGCCAGTGCAGACAATTTTCTTCCAGCATTCTTAAGACCCTCGGCCCCCGATGCAGAGGAAATGCATCAGCGCCTTACAGGTAGGGGAGAAGAAGGTACAGTGTAATCACTGCAATTTTTCTATTACACCGAGTATGACTAATGAAATGAAGCAGCATGTGAGCATTAATAATAAAAGTATGCTTTTTAAAGGTACAATGATGAATTGCCGTTCCTTACCTAAACACAAAACAAGAGATCTTTGACATGTTAAGTGACCGGGCACCAGATGCACTTTTTCTCACTGAAACGTGGCTTAGTGAAAATTCTGTGCTGGATATTCTTGATGCCTTGCCTCCCGGTTATGGGATTGCGAGATCCACCCATCCGTGTCAGAGGGGTGGAGGTATCGCAATTATGTTTAAACTCTCATGGAAATGTACTCTAAATGGGAATGATCTCCCAGATTGAGAAGCTGCACAATTCTCCATAAATCTATCTAACAACTCATCTTTAGTTGGTCTCCTGATTTACCGCCCCCCAGGACTGACAACTAATTTCATATCTAATTTAATGGAATTCACTTCCCATCTAGCCCTGCGGCACAACAAACTGATCATACTTGGAGACCTAAATCTGCATTTGGAAGCAGATGACTGTCAGATAGCTTCATCTCTAATCAGAGATTTTGAAACCCTTCAGCTATCCCAATTAGTAGTCTGCCCCACCCATGAAAAAGGTCACACCCTAGACCCCATTTTTTCAAATGACCCTTCCATTCATGTTAAGGATTCTATCAGATTACTTTGGACTGACCACTTTTTGGTCCCTTTCTCCTTCCCTCTCAGTCTTTCTCCCATGACTCCGGCAGCCCCCCTATTCCCTGATAATCTTATTTCCGCTCTGTTGGCTAGAAATCCAGAAATTGATTTGGAGGATGACGTGAATCCTGAGACCTTTAACTTTGATTCATGGCTAACCAGGGCAATTGATAATATTGCGCCTCTATCTCCTAGACGCAATCTCAGATCATCTTCCTCTGCACCATGGTATAACGAACATCTTGCAACTTTTAAAAAACTTTGTAAACGTCTTGAACGTGAATGGAGGAAAGAATATAATACAACTAGCCGTGCACGTCTTAAGGAAGCCCTGAAACAATATCATAAGCTCATTAGAGCAGCACGTAAAGAATATTATGCCCAGAAAATAGACTCAGCTAGCAACTCAACCAAAGAATTATTCTCTTTACTAAAAACGCTTACATCCCCAGAACACGTATTGGCCTTTTCTGAATTCTGTAACAGCATAGCTACTTTCTTCTCCGACAAAATCACTAAAATCTATTAAGCCTTTTCTGCGACAGCACAAAAAGCAAATATTCTATGGACTAGAGAACATCCTGGTGATTTGGTTGAACTCGACATCCCTTCTATGAAAGAATTGAACCTCTTTCTGTCAATCAAATCGGGCTCTTCCCCTCCCCCCCCCCCCCCGGACCCGCCCCACCTAAAATCTTACATCTAGGGATGCCCGCTATTATTCCCCATTTAAACTAACTCATTACGATATCGATCAATTCATGCTCAGTGCCCAGGTCATGGCAGCATGCTATGGTAATTCCTGTTAGGAAAAATATTTCTTTGGATTCTTCTATTTTATAAAATCTTAAACCCATCTCTCTGCTCCCATTTTAGACACAAATACTCAAACACGTTAACACCTGCTTAACCAATTTTCTAGAATCTAAGGAGATATTGCATCCCACTCAATCTGGCTTCAGGGCGCATTACTTCATGGAGTCAGCCCTCCCCCTCATATCGGAGGAAGCCCTCAGACAGAATGCTGACAAAGGCCAGACCTCTGCCCTCATACTACTTGACCTAAGCGCTGCCTTTGATACGGTATCCCACTATATCCTTATTCAAAGGCTCCAGGAATGTGGGATAAGTGTAAGGCGCTCAAATGGCTCGTATCCTTTCTCCAGAACCGCTCCTTTCAAGTCACCTTAAAATCATGTGTCTCGGACAATTTTTGCTCAACTAAAGGAAATCCCCAGGGCTCAATCTTGAGCCCTACACTGTTCATTGTTTACATGAGACCACTTGCTGATATTATCAAAAAATACAATGTCCAAGTAGTGTTGTATGCCGAAGACACCCAACTTATAGCAAATCTATCTGAACCGAACTCTATCCCGGCAGAACTTTTAAAATCTTGCCTATCGGATGTCGCCTCATGGATGACAAACAGTTGTTTAAAAATGAATGCTAACAAAACCGAACTTTTGTTAGTAGGTAAAATTCCCTTGATGTGGACATCTGCCTGCTGGCCGGCTGCCTTGGGCGAACCACCTGTACCGAAACAAAATGCGAAGAACTTAGGAGTATTATTCGGCCCGAAACTTTCCTTCGGAAATCAAATCAGAAAAACGTCTGGCACCCTTAGGAAAATTCTAGATATAATTACTGCTACATCTCGAAAAACGATTGTATATGCTCTCGTCACTTCCCAGCTGGATTATGGAAATATACTATATCTTGGAGCCACTAAAGGAAGTCTCAAGTCACTGCAGCGAGTTCAAAATGCTGCAGCGAGGCTTGCATTGAATCTCCCCAAAAGATCTTTAGCTTACGGTGCTCTCAAACAACTACATTGGCTCCCGGCGTCCAAAATAATTATTTTTAAAGCCCTGTGCTTCTGCCGTTGAATACTTAATAAACAAGGCCCCAACTATTTACATCCTCTGATTCAAGGATATATACCGGGTCCGAATCTCAGATCCTCTGAAGCAAATCTTGCTCTAGAGTCCTCAAAATCAGGAAAGCCAGGATAGGAGGTAGGGCCTTCTCCTATCTGGCTGCCAAAATGTGGAACTCGCTCCTGTATGATCTGAGAGCCTCTCCCTCAGAAACTGAGTTCAGAAGCAAACTTAAAACATAACTGTTTCGTAACCCGATCTAACCTCTGTTCTTTCAATTCTCTTTTCTTGGCTCTGTTTTATTATTGTCTTTCCTCTGGTATGCGTCTGGTCCAGCGCCGGGGACACCGTTGTGGCGTAACCAAGTGCTTTACAAATCACATTATTACTATTATTTTATTATTTTTAAATCATTAGCTGCACTTAACTCTGGAAAGAAGCTGCTCTTACAGAATTGTACAACAGAGCCTGTTCTTTTTTCTCAAAAAGGGAAAGGCATCTATTCAGAATATTTTTTTGTTTGCAAAAAAGGTCTCAAACAGGAAATGACTATTTTTAGATCTCAAGTTTGCCAACAAATTGATCAAAAAGCTAACATTTTAAAGGTTGGCTCTCCAGTTCATCAACTCAAGAAAGCGGACTTGGTGTGCACAGTCTACTGCAAGATGCATATTTCCACATTCCAGTGGCAATGAGACACAGGACGCTCTTGAAGTTTGTTGTGGGCAGCTCTCACTATCCGTACAAAGTACTATCTTTCGGTCTGAGTTGAGCATCTCAGACTTCTTCAGAGTGAACAGCAGTGGTGACGGCTTTTCTACACAAGCTGGAATGTTTGTCTACCATTATGATTAACGAAAGCTCAAAAGGCAGAGAAAGTTCTCCAGGGCTTTAACTCAATCATAGCCCTATTTCAGCGGTTATTCCTTTATGTCAACTTCCAAAAATCACCCACAACTTAATTTCATATCCTGATTTATCAAGGTGTCACTTTGGATACCAAAAATTGAAGTGTAACCTTCAGCGAAAGTCGGTTTACAGTTTTTCACAAATGTTTGCAAATTAAAAGACTTCTCCAACTTCTTGTCCAATAGCTTTCCTGCTGAGGACAATGTCTGCACTTTTATTGCCTCTAATGTAAGGCTCCATAAGTGATCTGTAGCAATGCCTGGAAGATCAGTGGTCTCAATTGTAATACGATTGAGAAGGCAGATGTTAGACCCCATTCATGGGGGATCAAGTGGCAGTCCCCACTGCTACTGGACTATAGCAGCAGGGGCTGGGGTTGTTTGCCTCTTATTTCCTGGGGTCCATTCTATTCTGGCCCTGCAAACTGGGCTAAGTACAACCTTAAGCAGTTGACTCTCAGTGGTAGTGATGGTGAGCAGTCAGAATCTTCTCAGGAGGTTTGTGTACGCGTGCCTCAAATACAGCTCTCAGCAGACACCCGACAGCGTAATAAATAGATTGACCTGCTCAGTACTTTTCATAAGAGTACATTAATACACGATAAAATGTAATACCACACACTACGAACGTTCAAGTACTCGGAGACTCTGGTGCAGGGCCACTGCCCTTTGGTGAAGGTGCTCCCCCTCTGCTCCCACCTCCCATAGAGTTTAGCTATCCTATTGTGGATCCTAGGCACATTTGTAGCATTCATCTCTGTTTATGCAGTGCAGTGCTCAGTCTATATAGCTCACCAAATATGAGTCTGCAGTAGGCCTCGATCATGCATACTGTACTTTAGTCCTCTTGGCAGGAAAACTTGCTGGCCCCAAGTACATCAGCCTGCCGGTATTTGATGCAGGCTGGGCCCTTCAAGTCTTGACAGGGTCTCATTGGAGATGACTCGGTGAGTCTGCACTTCAGCCCGTTTGGCCTCCCAGGCCGAGGTGGCGATGCAGTCCACTTTCGGTTTCAGGTCCAGATGGCAACTGTTGTGCTGCTTCAAGTCACTTCAAAGTTCAGGTACAGCGGAGTCCACTCGGGCACACACAAGTGCCAAGGACTGTAATGGCAGGTTTGGCAAAGCAATGCACTCGGGCACTCTTCAGCAGTGGAATGGGTCCTCCGCTTCCATGATGGTGACCGACTTAGAAGCACATCAGTCACTTTCATACTGGCCTCTTATTAGAAAAACTGACAGCAACTGAGTCAAATGCTTCTACCCACACTGGTAATCAACTCCTCCTGCAGGGTTGGCTCATTTCTTCCTTCCGTCCAGGCATAGTTGTCCAGGCATTCTAGTGCATGGAGTCAACTCTTCGTCCAGATCAGACACCAAGTGATCTTCCCTCACCTCTGGGAAGCTGGCTTTCAGACAGATACCTACTCTGGTTGCGCAGTGGTCCTCTAAATTCTCTGTGGAGCACCCCATCCTTGGTCCGAGAGGAACTGGAACAGTCTAATAGAGAAACAGCGGAAGTGATGGATATTCTGGCTGCACTTTTAGGACCAGTTTGGGTCCGCTTTCTTTTCATGTGTTGTTGGGCTATCTTTCAAACTCCGCCTTTGTCCTAAGTGCTGCTTCTCACAGCAGTCGTCGTCTTCAGCTTGGAACGCCCACAACAGAGGCACAAAGTGTTGGATCATTTTGCTCCTGACCAACAACCCGGTCAATAGTGATCAGTAAGACAGACAGTAGGCTGACCTCTTCTAAAGAACCCTTCACACTGGCCAATAGGGGCTGCAGTCTTACCCTTAGCACCCAAAATCTGCCAAATGGCAATGCTTAGGCAGACCCATCAGAAGCTTCTGCAACAAAAAAGACCTAATCAAATTTCTAAGGGGATGGCTGTCTCTTCTGTCCCCACTTAATGGTCTTGCTCCTCTCCTAGTCTCAGGAATGTCAGCAGTACACTTCCACTGACTTGGAAAGCACATTCACCTCCATATATGTGCACATGGACTGGCTATGAGCTTTCAAAATTCAATTTGCAGGCCTTCTGAACTATGGTTCACTCAGACATATTTGGTGTGTAACACTCAAACCACGCACATTTACATAAATACACACATTCACACAGGATGTAAACGTAAGGATCTGAGTTTCTGTAGCAGCAGAACATTCCACGAGTGGACCAATAGTCCACTATTCCTGGGACACAGATAAAAGGACACTTCATTCAAAAACAAGATCCCTTTGGGCTCCTTTTAAGCATACAAGTACACAATACTGTCATGCATACACATTACTGTCATACATACACTATTCAGATCACCAACACCAAATAGAAACCAAAAGAATAATATAAAGAAATGTAATATATTTTATTATTTAGGATCCTTATAAAATTCACAATATAAAAAGATTTTTAAAAAGCGTAGTTTAAAATACATATGCATCATCAATATACTCAAAATAGTCACATTGATTCAGAACATATCTTAAAAACAACCTTGGAGAGTATGGCAAACATTAGAGACATCAAAAACTTGATAAATCAAGTAAGCACACCAAGTACATATACACTAAAGTTGATAACCCTGGTTCATCACTTTATCGCGTTTTTTTCTTAATCGAACCTGGTAGTATTTGGGAGCTCAATCAACACAAAGCGACGCGTTTCAGTGGTATAATGTGATCCACCACCTTCTTCAGGCTTATATATACAATTCAGTGTCTCCCAACACAATCCGAAAGATAGTTTGTCAATAAGAATGGGGATCTATCTCTCCGCTGATGTGGCCACTTTCTTCATGGGCCACACAGTATAAGGAAAATAGGGCGTATACATCCTCCTTATGGATTCTTCTTTAGTTGATATAGATAAATGTAGAAATAGCGTGAGTCAGAATGGACCAAACTTCACTGGTGCCCTTCGTTAAGATTCAACAATGAATGGCCACTGGAGCTATGGCACACACAGAGCGATAAATTGCTTGTTTTGTATATGCTCCTCAAGAACTTTAACACCGCTCATCCAAGCGTGTGGAATTCCTGATCAAAGATCGGGACTAAAAGTCTCTGAGCAGTCTCCAACTTCCTCCGATTAGTTATTGAGCAAATCGGAGGAAGTTGGAGCACGCCAGGAGACTTTTTTAGTCCCGGGATTTTGATCAGGAATTCCACACGCTTGGATGAGCGGTGTTAAAGTTCTTGAGGAGCATATACAAAACAAGCAATTTATTGCTTTGTGTGCCATAGCTCCAGTGGCCATTCATTGTTGAATCTTAACGAAGGGCACCAGTGAAGTTTGGTCCGTTCTGACTCACGCTATTTCTTCATTTATCTATATCAACTAAAGAAGAATCCATAAAGGAGGATGTATACGCCCCTATTTTTCCTTATACTGTGTGGCCCATGAGAGAAAAGTGGCCACATCAGCGGAGGAGATAGATTCCCCCCCCCCCATTCTTATTGACAAACTATCTTTCGGATTGTGTTAGGAGACACTGAATTGTATATATAAGCCTGAAGAAGGTGGTGGATCACATTATACCACCGAAACACGTCGCTTTGTGTTGATTGAGCATCCAATCTGAAAGAGACACGTTAGTGACAGATTTCTTACCTTAGAATATCCCCAGGCGTCAGGCTGGATCCGGAAAGTTTTTGCGTAGCAGTACCTCTTGCGCGTCGGTAGGCGGCGTCGTGCGGCTCGCGTCCGTCGTCGGGCGTCGTGATCGTCAGGATGACGTCGCGGGCAGTACTTAGGCGCCGCCCCTGCGCGCTGACGTCAGTTCTTCTTTTCCGCGCCAGCAAGCGCAGATCCGGGAAGAGCAGTGCCCTGGTCGTTTTTTGACCATACTTTTTGGTGAATTTTTTCACTGTTTTTCTATCAAGGTGTCGTAGGGATGCCCGGTTTCAAACGTTGCGGCGCCTGTGCTCGGATGATGTTCGTCACCGACCCGCATTGGGAGTGTCTCTTCTGCCTCGGCCGAGGCCACGACACGGAGTCTTGTGCCGACTGCCATGCCCTCCACCCGAAAGCTTTGCGAGAGCGGTCTCGAAAGCTCCTCGAGGCCCGGCATTCGGCTCCGCAAAAGCCCCGGTCGCGTGAGAGGTCCAGGGGTCGATCGCGGAGTCCACACCGGTCGCCGGCATCGAAGTCTTCTTTGTCCGGTAAGTCGAAACACAAAAAGTCCAAAAGCATCATCGCTCTAGGACTTCGCCCGCCGGTCTCGCGACTCGGCTGAGGCCCCTCCCGGCACCGTCCCGCCCCGCGGCCCCGGACATGCCTGTGGAGTCGCCCCGCCATACCCGCCCTTCCCGGGTTCGGGGCGGATCCGGCCAAAGTGCAGGAATTCCTGTCGGCCATGGCCCGCCTCTTCGGGCCTCAAGGTCCCTCCGGTGCGCCTTCGGGCCCCGCGGGCCCTGATGGGGTTGCTCCGGCGCCGCCGACGGCTCCGGCCCCGGCGCCGCCCGTGCCTCCAGCCTCGATCCCGGCTCCGGCTTCGGCCCCGGTCTCGATCCCGGCTCCACAACCCCCATCGACGCCGGTCGACCTAACGACACCTCCGCCGGCGCCGATGTCTCCGGTGCCGTTCTCGACGCCGCCTGGGGCTCCGAGCGGCGTCGTTCCTCAGTTCCTTCCGGCTCCGGACATGGACCCGGACCGACGCCGCTCGACGCCGGTTCCGGCGCCAATGGGACCTTGGGTCCCAAATGTCCCTCCTCCCCTTATTTTGAACCTGAGGAGGACCAGGAGGACTGGGAGGGGTCTGATGACCCTCTGACACGACAGTGTCAGTACGATGAGGACTGGACAGAGGGTCTAGGGATGCTAGTGGTCTAGATACTTCCCCTGACACTGGCATGCTGTCTCCCTCCCGTGGCTACGGAGGAGGGAGCCAATTTTGCAACGGTGTTGCGTAGGGCGGCTGGGGCCTTACGTCTCCAACTCCCTACTGTGGCGGTCAAGACTAATATCTTGACAGAGGTGCTTCAGCCGGCAGCCTCCTCTTCGGAGACTGTGCTGCCGTTTAACGACGCCTCACTGACGTTCTTTGGGCGCCTGGTCCAAGCCCAACACAGGGGCTCCTGTGGATAGGAACGTGTCCCGACGCCATCGCCCAGCTCCGGGCGACCCCCTGTTTCTCTCTGTCCACCCCACCCCTGAGAGCTTGGTTGTCCAAGCCTCCGCTTCCCAAACCGCCTTCCCTACCGCCCTCCGGATAGGGAATCCAAACGCCTGGATCAATTTGGGAAGAAGGGTTTTTCTTCCTCCAGTGCTGGCTTGCGGTCCGTCAACACCGCTTGCCTTTTGGGCCGATATACCCACTCCTTGTGGGATTCGGTGGCGGATGTTTTGCCCCAGTGTTCTGAGGAGGTCCAGACACTGCTTTCCCGCGCCATTGCGGAAGGAAGGGATGCGGCCAAATATACAATTCGATGTGACCTTGATACCGCCGACTCGCTGGGCAGGTCTATTGCAACGACGGTGGCGCCACGACGCCACGCCTGGCTGAGAACCACTGGTTTTTCAGGGATGTCCAGAATACTCTCATGGACATGCCCTTTGATGGAGTCGGTCTTTTTGGGTCCAAAGCAGACCATGCGTTGGAGCGCTTTAAGGACTCACGGGCTACTGCAAAGTCCCTGGGCCTTTCTGCTACACGCCCTCCGCTGACTTCTGCTTTTCGCCCCTATCGTGGCCACGGTAGGGGCACCCCTTCACGTCAGCAGCCCAGCCACCGGCCCTCGCAGCAGGCGTCTTCACGTGGCCGAGGACGTGGATTCCGCCGTGGCGGATCGGGCAACCAGCGTGCGGGTCAGGCCACCACCTCCAACCCGTCCGCGGCCTCCAAACCCTCCTAGTCCCTCCTTTCAGGTGCACAGCACGCCAGTAGGGGGCAGGGTCCGCCATCACCTTCCCCACTGGCGTACCATCACCTCGGACAGGTGGGTCTTGGACATTGTCCGAAGGGGCTACTCCCTCCCCTTCGAGTCCACCCCCAGCCATGCCACCTCAATTCCACCGCATGTCAGGGGATCACTTGGTGCTTCTGCAGAAGGAAGTCACGGCCCTCTTGGCCAAGAGGGCCATCGAGCATGTTCCGACCCCAGAAGTAGGGCGTGGTTGCTACTCCCACTACTTCCTGGTGCCCAAAAGGGACAAGGAGGACATGCGTCCTATCTTGGACCTCCGGAACGCCAATCGCTTCCTCCGGAAGGAGAAGTTCAAGATGCTCACCCTAGCTCAGGTCTTGACTGCCCTCGACCCTGGAGACTGGTTGGTAGCGTTGGACTTGCAGGACGCATATTTCCACATCCCCGTCCTGCCGGCCCACCGGCGTTACCTTCGGTTCACAGTAGGCCCCGAGCATTTTCAGTTCACCGTGCTCCCCTTTGGCCTTACGAGTGCCCCTCGGGTGTTCACGAAAGTGTTGGCGGTGGTCGCAGCTCATCTGCGCCGGGCAGGGGTTTCAGTCTTCCCCTACCTCGACGACTGGCTGCTGAAGGCGGGCTCGTCCCAGGCAGTCGTCTCCCACCTCCAGACTACGGCCGAACTCCTGCACTCGCTGGGGTTCTCCATCAATGTGCCGAAGTCGCATCTGATTCCTTCTCCACAGCTCCTTTTCATCGGAGCAGTTCTGGACACGACGCAGTTTCGGGCCTATCCTCCCGAACGGCGAGTCCGGGATATTCAGGCTATGATTCCGATCGTTCAGCCTTTATCCTGGGTTTCGGCACGGATGACCCTGAGGCTGCTGGGCCTCATGGCCTCCTGCATCCTGCTGGTCACTCATGCCAGATGGCATATGCGGGCTCTGCAGTGGGACCTGAAGTTCCAGTGGGCGCAGCACCAGGGCAACCTGTCCGATCACGTCCAGATCTCGGAGGGGACTGCAAAACAGTTGCAGTGGTGGCTCTCGAACCGGCAATGGGTCATGGGCAGATCCCTCTCCCTTCCCCAGCCAGAGCACACAGTTGTGACGGACGCGTCCCTTCTGGGATGGGGCGGTCACATGGGAGAGGCGGAGATCAGAGGCCTCTGGTCTCCGGCGGAGTCCCGGCTCCATATCAACATTCTGGAGCTCCGGGCGATCCGACTTGCACTCAAGGCATTCCTTCCCTCTGTCAAAGGGAAGGTAGTGCAGGTGTTCACAGACAACACCACCGCCATGTGGTACTGCAACAAACAAGGCAGGGTGGGGTTGTGGACCCTTTGTCAGGAGGCTCTGCGCCTCTGGACATGGCTGGAACATCAGGGCATGTTCCTGATGGTTCAACACCTGGCAGGTTCGCTGAACGCCAGGGCGGACGAACTCAGCCGCAGGTGCATGATGGATCACGAATGGCGTCTTCACTCAGAAGTGGCGCAAGGACTCTTTCTACAGTGGGGAGAGCCTTGGTTAGATCTATTCGCCACCGAAGAGAACGCGCAATGTCATCAGTTCTGCGCATTGGAATTTCCAAGGCGGCACTCGCTCGGCGACGCTTTTCGTCACGAGTGGAGTTGCGGTCTGTTGTACGCCTTTCCGCCTATACCACTTCTACCCAGAGTGTTGAAGAAGATTCGGCACGACCGGGCCCAAGTCATTCTTGTGGCTCCGGACTGGGCTCGAAGAGTTTGGTATCCCGAGCTACTCAATATGAGCGTAGATCCCCCGATCCGTCTGCCTCTTCGGGAGGATCTTCTGTCGCAGCAGCAGGGGACGGTCCTCCACCCGAACCTGTCCAGTCTACACCTGCTTGCGTGGAGATTGAGCGGCGGCAGTTGATTCCTTTCGACTTGCCTCCCGAAGTTTGTGATGTGATTCTGGCGGCCAGGCGTCCCTCCACTAAGGTGGTATACGCCTGCAGGTGGAACAAATTTGTGGCATGGTGCACAGCAAAGGCTGTGAATCCCCTTTCTGCCCCTCTTTCTGAGGTCCTTCTGTTCCTTCTCTCTCTGGCCCAACAGGGTTCTGCCCTGGGTACCATCAAGGGTTATCTTTGTGCTATCTCGGCCTTCCTCAGGCTCCCTGATCAGCCCTCCCTTTTCAAGTCCCCTGTTGTTAACAGGTTCTTAAAAGGCATTACACACCTCTTCCCTCCTGTTCCGTTTGTGATGCCTCAGTGGGACTTGAACTTGGTTCTTACCTTTTTAATGTGCGCTCCCTTTGAGCCTCTACATAACTGTCCTCTTCGTCTTCTGACTCTAAAGACAGCCTTTCTGGTGGCCATCACCTCCGCTCGGCGGGTGAGTGAGCTCCAGGCTCTATCTTGCAAACCTCCCTTTCTGTCTGTTCATCCAGACAAGGTTGTTCTTCGGACGCGTCCGTCCTTCTTGCCAAAGGTGGTTACTGCTTTCCACATTGGGCAGACCATCACTTTGCCCACCTTCTTTCCGCCTCCGCATCCTTCCAGAGAGGAAGAGAGGCTCCACCGTCTGGACCCAAAACGTGCGCTCTCCTTCTATATTGACCGCACAAAACACTTCCGGGTGGATGACCAGCTCTTTGTTGGCTACGTGGGCGCCAAAAAGGTCGGGCGGTGCACAAGAGGACCATCTCCCGCTGGGTTACCTTGTGCATCAAGACCTGCTATTCTTTGGCTAAGAAGGAGCCTCCTGTTGGGCTGCGTGCCCATTCCACCAGGGGCAACGGCTGCTACCACGGCCTTAGGCCGCGGTGTTCCGCTGCCGGTTATCTGTCAGGCAGCTACGTGGGCCTCGCTGCACACGTTTACAAAGCATTACTGCCTTGACAGTCCGGTCCGGAGGGACGGCTTCTTTGGCCGTTCTGTCCTCTCAGGACTTCCTTGTCTGATCTTTGTTCGCAGACCCACCACCGGGGTTGGTATTGCTGGGGTATCTATTCTAAGGTAAGGAATCTGTCACTAACGTGTCTCTTTCAGATGCACAAGTTACTAACTTGTGTAACGATATATCTGTAAGAGACAGTAGTTAGTGACAGATTCCTTACCGCCCCACCCATCCTCCCCGTTCTGCGAACTGATTTCTAGGGTTAAGGACATCCCTTTCAGGGCCCTAGTATTTTTCAGACACCTGTGTCAGCTTCTTGCATGGCTCTGCGTTCCTGGCGCGGAAAGTCGTGTACAGAACTGACGTCCGCGCGCAGGGGCGGCGCCTAAGTACTGCCCGCGACGTCATCCCTGCGATCACAACGCCGACGACGGACGCGGAGCCGCACGACGCCGCCTACCGACGCGCAAGGGTACTGCTACGCAAAAAACTTTCCGGATCCAGCCTGACGCCTGGGGATATTCTAAGGTAAGGAATCTGTCACTAACTACTGTCTCTTACAGATATATCGTTACACAAGTTAGTAACTTGTGCAATACTACCGGGTTTGATTAAGAAAAAAACGCGATAAAGTGATGAACCAGGGTTATCAACTTTAGTGTATATGTACTTGGTGTGCTTACTTGATTTATCAAGTTTTTGATGTCTCTAATGTTTGCCATACTCTCCCAGGTTGTTTTTAAGATATGTTCTGAATCAATGTGACTATTTTGAGTATATCGATGATGCATATGTATTTTAAACTCTCTTTTTAAAAATCTTTTTATATTGTGAATTTTATAAGGATCCTAAATAATAAAATATATTACATTTCTTTATTATTCTTTTGGTTTCTATTTGGTGTTGCTGATCTGAATAGTGTATGTATGACAGTAATGTGTATGCATGACAGTATTGTGTACTTGTATGCTTAAAAGGAGCCCAAAGGGATCTTGTTTTTGGCAGAAGTGTCTCTTTTTGGTGTCCTGTCCCTTTGGTGAGTAGTACCCCTCTCTCTAATTTTGGAATTTGGACACAGATAAAAGGTACAGTGACGCTAGAATTACATAAACTTGGTATGCTGCCACCACCATGCCACGTGCTAGAACCCAAGACTGGTGTGGTGTCATGAGACTTTGTGTGCTTGGATCCTTGCAGTTCTGGACAGACTCAATAGAGGAAGTACCTAACTTGTTGGGAGGTGTTAAGGTGTGGTTATTAGCGGTTATGACCTAATCGGAGAACAGAGTGAGATTGTATGTGGAGGAATAAAGGCGTACAATACAGAACTCCATTTGTGGTGTATTTATTTGCATGCTTCCGGGCTGGGGAGGAAGCTACAAGTGGCAAGGAGTGCAGGCAGGATCTGTGACCTGAAGAAACAAGACTACTCTCCATGGAAGTTTGCAATGCTACAGAAAACTCCTTGTGTGTGCGTCTATTTCGTTGAGAAGCATTTCGAAGTTGGCGTGTGTGGAATCGAAGCTCTGCTCTAGCCCGCGGATGGCTCTCGAAGAAGTTGAAAGGCCTGCAGAGGAACACATTCGAAAAGCCCGCCAGAAACTCTCTGGTAAGGCCAAGACGAAAGCTACTGCACCACAGCCTAACACAGTGCCATCATCGATGCGAAAATTTAGAGGCGGCGACAACCAAGTACAATGCTGAAAGCAGTGATGAAGAAATAAGAGATGAAACTGTCACTTACCGTCTAAAAAGAAGATGCCACCTTTCGACCTCCAATCGGGTGTGACAGCCCAATTACAAGCACACGGCCAGTGCTTGCAGGAGGTACCGGCCCAGAAGAACAGCTGCAGTCACTTGACCTGCATCTACTCTCAGTGACAGTAGGGAAGAACCCAAAGTAAGATGCCGCTGTGTTTCTGAAACCACCACTACAATTCGACACGACGAAGACGCAGAATATTGGCACCAGATGGACTGCATGGATCAAGGCATTCGATGGTTTCATAGATGCTCTAGAAAAGGTAGATGTCAAGGAAATAATTAAGAACCTAAAGAACCTTGTCGGTGATGTAGTAAAAGAAGAGGTGAAGAAAATATCACAAGCTGACCGAGTATAATACCGTCAAATCAAGGAAGCATTGGAAGCCTAATTCCATCCGATGTCTACTATGAAAGGTACATTTTCAATCAAGCATGACAGCAAGCTGGTGAAACAATGGATGAGTTTGTTTAAAGACTTGAAATGCTCATCAAACACTAAGTTTGGTGAATTTAATGAGGAAGAAGCCTTACTTCTCCATCGATGGCTGTCTTTCAGACCCCTTCAGAAGACGCATGTTGAGAGATACATTCAGGTTGGAGAAAGTACTAATGGCCGCCAGGGCCAAAGAAAGGGTGGACCAACAATCCGCTGACATGAAAGCTGGAATGGCGAAAAGTGAATCTGCATTAGCCATGAAGAGTAAGACCAAAAACAGAGGCAAGACCATCTATGTCCCTTTCATTGACTTGAGAGTGGCATTTGACCTGGTACCAAGGGAAACCCTATGGGAAGTTCTGGATGGGTATGGAATTCCTACAGATCTAATAAGAATACTGAAGGCTCTCCATGCAAATACCTATGCAAAGGTGAGATGGAATACTACAGGAGACTTTACGGATAGGATCGATATTAATCAAGGGGCGAGATAAGGGTGTGTTCTTGCCCCCACACTCTAGCTTGTATATCAATGGAGCTGTGAGAAAGTTGGCTGAATGCAGACATGATGCCCCTAAATTAGGAGTGTTTATGTTCGCGGATGACACCCTACTAATCTCAAACACCAATGGGGCTCCAATCCGAATTGAATGCCTTTGTCACTTTCTGTAAGGAAAGGGGCTTAGAATTGAACCCAACCAAATCCAAATTTATGTGCAGAAATCCCCATAGATCGTATACAGGGAATGTGACACAGGGGGAGCCCCTTGAGAAGGTCTCATATTTTGATTATCTGGGTGTTAGACTATCAGATAACCAAACATGGGGAGCCCAGTTAGAAAAAAGCAAAGCCACCCTACATCTTCAAGCCTCTACATTAGGGAGGAATTAGAAGGCCGCCTCAGGGGGTGCCGTGTCCCATGTTATCACAATATATAGAGCCTCCGTGTTAACAGCGGCAGTCTATGGAGCTGAGATATGGGGCTATGTTAAATCAGAAAGTTTGACCAAAATTGAGAACCGGTTTATCTGGGCTGTTTGTAAACTCACCCCAAAGTCACCTATCACACCACTGAGATTAGATCTAGCTTTAAACTCTATACACTTAATTGTTTTGATTAAATCATTGTTGTACTGGATCAGATTTTGGTCTACCCAAGAACTAGCAATATACAGGGACTCTGTAAAGGCTCTGCTAGCTCTTGACAAGGACGTGAGTGCACTCCTTGGTTGAAGGTAGTAATAAAAGAAATATCAAATAGAATAGGAATGGGAGAACTGTGGACATCACCAGAGCTGATTGCCAAAGGAGACGCACAGAAAGCAAAGCATTTATACTGGGAGGAAGTCTTGAAGCATACATGGAGAGTGCATCAGGACAGTATAATATCTGGCCATTTTTTTAAGCATAAATGTAAGGCTGGAGCCTTATATGGATAGAATTCATCCCTTCCAGTCTAAATGTTTACATGTACAATATAGATGTGGCCTTCTCCCGCTGAGAGCTCATACCTCAAAATGGTCTAATATACCTCTCCATTCTAAATTTTGTCCAAGTTGTCCACAGACAGTTGAATCGGAAGAGCATTTCTTGCTTTTCTGCCCCCTATATAAAATAGCACGTAAGAAATGGTTGATTGCCATATGTAAACTCATTGGAGTGAGGCATTATTGGGAAGCTGCAAGGCTATTGAAAAGTGATCCAAGAGTACAAATAGTTTTTGCAGTATCTCATTATCTTTACTATGCTTGGAATCAAAAGAAAGAAGGCCTTGGGTAATTACCAATTTTGAACATCGAATTTTTAGAAAAGCCTTATCAAGATTACCCGGTTGTTCTTTCACTGTTATAGGGTTTCTGTTGCTAAAATCATTGGATTATTAATTATTTTTAAATGTATAAATGTTTTTATTGACTGCCATTTGCACTTGAGGCTCAAATTAGTTTAACATAACAAAGCTGTATATAGTACCGAAATGTACTTTCATCGTAAAAATTATCCTCCAATTTTATGTATAGTTTTAATTTGTGTAAGTAGGATGATTGTTTAAAATATTGATTATATCTGTTTTTATGTGTTTGCCATTTTTTATTGCTTGGTAGCCGGAATAAAAGTTATATATTTATATATAACAAACACAGAGTAGACACATGTAAAAAATCGCCATCTACCAAGACGGAAAGGTTATTGTAGGAAGCTGGCTCTTTATGTGATATATCAATAAGTTGAATATACCCTGTAAAGAGACCAGGGATTCCCTTCTGAGTGGACAGGGTTTGCTATGCAATCCCAAAGTGCTCTGTTAGGGGGTAGTGTGGTCAAGCAGTCTTAGGCTTAACACAGAGGAGTGCAAGATATTTGCAAATACAGACAATGATTAATACATGACAACTCAAGAAGGAGATTCACACCAATTTATCAAAATAGCAAGTATCTATATTTGTTTAGGCATCAGATAAAAATCATTCCGGTAAGTACATTTTCAAATACAAATTCTTTTCAGTTCAAAAAGTGGACACAGTGCAATTTTTTAGTTCTGCAATGTTATCCTATGGAAGGAAGAACAAGTTCTGCAAACAAGTACAGTACATTGGCTTACAGGACCAATCTCTAGGACATAAGGTGAGTTGTGGGCAAGGTCCAAGGCACCACCAACAGTACACCACCAGCGGCATGGAGGTGGCCCGGTGCAAGGGTGCTAATCAGTGTCTGGAGCCCAATAGGTTTCAACAGGGTTCGGTCGCTGTAAAAAGAGGCTGCAGGCTCTGGCTAGGAAGCCAGCCGGGGTGAACCAACAGAGGGATTCCAGGCTTGCGGTGCTCGGGGACGTAGGGCCACCTGGGGTCCTCTTGTCCATGCCCTGGGGCGACAGATGCTGAGGTGTCTTTAGGCATTGGGTTTCTCTTACCGGCAGCAGTCTCGGTCGAGGGGGCCTGCATGCAGTGGCTGTAGGTGACTTCTGGGTGTCTACGAGGGGTGAGACCACGAAGGACTCGAGCTCTGGATGGCTGGGGAACCTTGTTGCCACCGGTGGCCCACTTTACCTCAGTTCGGAGGCGACGTGTACAGTGGTGGCTTCGGGTGTTGGGTTTTGGCAGATCCAGTGGTCTCGGAGTTCTGTGGGATGCAGGGAACAGTTCTGCTGTTCTTCGGGAGGTCTTGGTCTTTATTGAGGGCAGACAGTCCACCCAGGTTTTGGAGGCACAGAGCTGCAGGACAAGCAGTCTTTGGCGCAGGTTCAACAGAGAACAGCAGACAGGACACAGGTCTGAAGCCAATTCAGGTACTCTCTTCAGTCTTCTGCTTTTACAGCTCTTCATGCCCTTTGTCTTTGTAGGTCATCAGGATCTACTTCGCTGGTGCCAGGTACTCCCCTAAATGCTGCATTTAGGGGTGTTAGGGGAGTGTAAGGTAGTAGCCAATGGTCTACTGCCCCTTGGGGTCACTACACCACCTATATGACCACTTCCTGTGGGAAGTGGGCGTAACCCTGTCCCAGTATGCCATCACAAAGAAGGCTACTTCTGAAGAATCATGTCCACCTCACAGTAGCTCAGCTTAGGGCTGGTACTAGCCTGGAGGCAGCACACCTACCTGACTAGCTTATTTCCCCACCTGTCCAGGTACCAAGGGGGCTCTGGACAGGGGGGGTGGCTTCCTCTCTTGGGAGGGGAGCCAGATTTGCAATCCAAAGGCAGCAGCTTCTTTGAAGCTTGCTGGCCCAAGGAGGCTAATCAGCAGGTCATCCTGTGGGAGGGGGTGTTACTCCTTTTTCCTTGACATGCTTTTGTTCTGGGTCTCCTGAGAGTAAAGGCTCTAGCCCTAGGAGGTCAGAATGGCTTTTCAGGTGGCAGGCTGACCGAAACCAGTCAGCAAGGACACCAGAGGCTGGTAGGTTTTCAGGGGGCATCTCTAAGGTGCCCCCTGGATGTATGTATTGGTAAATCTGACACTGGCACCAGTGTGGGTTTACGAATACAAGATGTTTGATACCAAACATCCCTATTTTCAGTGAAGCCATCTTGTAGCTGGGGGAACTCGTTTTCACCAGTGTCCAGTGCATGTTTTAAAATGGCTTCCCTGGTCAGATGTACTGGCAGTAATAGGACAGACCAGCACTGGGGCATATCTGCTCAGGCAGGTATGCCCTCACGTGATATTCAGTACCCTGCCTTAGGGCTGTTAGGCCTGCTGTAAGGGTGACTTACAAATATGACATGCAGTGGTAGGGGACATGGCACACAGGATTGTGTCATGTTGTGTTTTCACTTTTGTCTGCACCAAGACACACAGCCTGCAATGGCAGTCTTTGATGTGCTTGGTGAGGGGTCCCTTAGTGTGGCCCATTTCATGCTGCTGGCCTTAGGGACCCTCTTTAACACCTCATGCCCTAGGTACCAGGGGTACCATTTAATAGGGACTTACAGAGGGTGCTAAAGGTTTTGCCAATTGAGTAAACAATTGTACATTTTTAGGGAAAGAACACTGGTACTGGGGACCCGGTTAGCAGGAACAGAGTACACTTCAGTCAAAGATGCATCAAATACCAGGCAAAAAGTGGGAGGGGGTACTGCAACAAGTACCCAGCTTCCTACAGTTGTGTTTCCAATCTGGATTCTCATATTCACACAAAGACAGATGTCCAGCCATGGGACAAATGTGCGATGGCTGCTGTAAGGAGAACCACTTCATAACGTTTTGCAAAGCGAAACTAACTACGACACAGCAAAAAGAGAAAATGAACACCAGAAAGTTCCAGAATCCTTCTCACCACGTCCACAAAACAAAAATGAGGCATCAGTTTTGACGAGTACAAACCAGACAAAGTCGATCGTTTCAAGTTCATCCTACAGAGGCTCGTCATCATTGAGCGCCAGTAAGGAAGATGGATGTGCGCTAATGGCATCGAATGACTGGCACATTTAGGTCTGGCTGCTTGCAAGGAAAAAACAGTGAAAAAAGCAAACCACCAAACAAAGTAACAAAACTCATTTGGACATTGCCCCAAGATAACAATAAAGGTCAACTGTTGCCCCATAACCTTCATTATAGACAGTGATATGTCGATTAACAACATGCCAGTTGAAAAGTTCAGCAGCCTCTCTCTTGTGCCACATCTCAACCCATCAAACACGAAAGTGTATACGTCTGTCGCTTCTAAACCGCTGCAGAGTCCAGGGTCAATCACAGCGACTTTGAGACATAAAGCAGTATCAGTGCAAGCACCAATTTACCTTCTTCAAGGAACTTCCTACAGTTCTTGCGTACCCAGCTTTGCTACCGCTGCTGATATGTGACTGATATCTATCAATTACAACCTCCACACTCAGTCTGAAGTTGTGAGTCCAATCCCATCGTTATTGCACGGCCTGAGCAGGCTCAAGACAATGAAAGTACAACTTCACATCAATGAGGACATTTACCCTGTTGCCCAGTGGCACCACAAAGTTGCTTTTCACTTGCAAGAAGCTGTTGAAAAAGAACTAGAAACGCTGTGGAAGCATGATCTTATTGAGGGCTCCACTGGTCATATGCCATTGTTGTCGCCCATAGTGTTGGTGCCACAAAAGGGCAGTGAGGTTGCAGTGCGCATCTGTTTTGATATACGGCCAAAAAAGCAACCGATGGAGAAAGACATCATGGTCCACACAAAGTGGACATGATCATGCAGCTGAACAGTGCCAAGGTTTTCTCCTGTCTCGATGTGAACAAAGGATATCATCAACTAACGTTGGAAGAGAATTGCAGGTACATCGCTACTTTTTTGACTCATGTTGGTTTGTTCTGATGCAAAAGGTTAAGCTTTGGCGTGTCAGCTGCAGAAATATTTCAGGAAGTTATACGTCGAATAATTCAACCTGTCACAAAGGCTTTTAATTGCAGTGATGACATACTGGCATTTGGGGGAAAATTATGTCTAAAAGGATGCCTAAAAGCATGTCTACCTGCTTCACCATCACTAAAAATACAAAAAATCAATTATGCAAGCTAAATCAGCTCTTTTCTCAGCTAAAATCATAAACTCAGCAAACTAATCTAAGGAAATCTTAGGAATAGTTGCCGAATTATCCAATCCCGACAGTAACCGCAACAATCCCAGACCCTATGCGACACTTTCAACTCTTTCTTTATTGACAAGATCAAAGTAATCAAAGAGAGTATCCCACCCAGCCCTCCTGCAACAGCCACAGTTAAGGACAGGAACCCCACCATAAAGTCCGAGCTGCCTGCTATTAGGAAGATGTGTCTCATGGACCTGCTAACTTAAGTAAAGTTGGGCTCCCTTAATGACACCTTTCCATCGAATGTCCTAAAAAGTTTTCTTCCTCTTTCCGGACCCAGCCCTATCCCTCCTTAACTAGTCTCTGAGCCAAGGGGTGGTTCCCAATTCCTTCAAGGAAACAGTAGTGGTCCTGTTACTCAAGAAAGCTGATGACCACCAACACATCTTAAACTGTCACCCCATTTCCTTGCTACTCTATCTAGCAAAAGTTTTAGAGGCACACATGGCTAGTTGCCTATTCTCCCTCTTAGAGGACACTCACTTCCTAAATCTACATAAAGCAGGCTTTCGATCTGCTCACTGCTGAAGCTGTTATCCTATCAGTCGTGGATGGCATGCGGGAAGAAGCTGACATTGGTAACACCCAGGGGTTGGTACTGCTTGACCTTTTGGCATCTTTCGACATGGTCAACCATGAACTTCTGGTCGACCGTGTCGGAGCTGCAGGCCTACTCGTCCAGCACTCGATTAGGATCGTCTCCTTCCAGAAGGACTGCCATCAGTAGATCCGTGTGTGCCCCTTCAGCTCCCCCACATGGTCCAACTTTCCTGTGGAGTGCCCCAGAGTTCCTCTTTGTCCAATTGCTCTTCGCTATCAAGAACTCACTTAAATCTAAAGCTGCCTTTCAAAATACATTACTATTCATCCAGTCCTGGATGAATACCAATCAGCTTGAACTAAACTGATAAGATGGAAGTATTCATTACCAGTCCCAAGTTTGACTTGTGGAATCCAGTCTTCTGGCCAGCAGCAATGGGAATCCCTCCCCAGCCCAGGAGTTCAGTGAAGAGACTCAGGGTTCTCATTGACAATAATTTGTCCATGAAACCCCAAGTAGGGGCCGTAATATCATCTTGCTTTCTGCAGCTGTGCAAAATAAGAAAAATAGGTACATTTCTTACCTTCGAAGCCCTCATCCAGGTTATCATTGCTTTAGTGATATCAAGGAGTGATTACGCATACTTCCTTTTTCCTGGGCCTCCCTGAGGGCCTCAAGTGCAGGCTACAGTTTGCACTAAACCAGGCAGGCAGGCTGATCTACCAAAAACCTAGAAAATGCCACATCACCAACTTGATGAGGAAATTGCACTGGCTATCGATAAAACCGCGCACGGTGTTCAAGACCGGCTGCATAATTTTTAAATCCCTGTATGGCAACAGCCCAGTGTTCATTTCCCCCTGCCTCCAAAAATATATACCTACCCGCAGTCCGAGGTCCTCGCACCTGAACGTTCTTGCCATTCTGTCCTTTAAAAAGAAGAGATTTGGTGGCTCCAGTTTTTCCGTACTCCCCTCCTGCACCCCCCACCCCGCCACCTCCCCCTGATTCTGGAACTCCCTGCCATTAGAAATTAAGATGACCCCTTGCTACAGCAGATTTAGACAGCTTTTAAAAACCTGGCTTTTCATACAAGCTTAGGACTGAAACTGTGTGCAGCATGCTATGTTTCTGGTATTCTAGTAGCAAGAAACCGCTTGGTGTACATCTCCTCTATAAATGCTTACAACATTACATAGCAAAGGGAGACTACATGGCTACCGTAGACCTCAAATAGGTCTTCCTGCACCTGCTAATGAACAGCCATCTCATGAAGTTTCTGAGTGTCATTGTGGACATACAGTTTATAGCTGCAGTGACACAGGATATGTTCATATCTCTGGACAATTGCTTGGCATAGGCAAGCTTGCGAATGCAATGCCAGGGGAGCATACCCAGGGTGATGTTTTTGCGTAACAAGCTGGGTTACACACTGAAACTGCAAAAGTCATCCTCAAACCCAGAGAGGGAAAAGGTGTTTCTGGGAGCAACACTGAATTAGAGGAAGGCCAAAACACTCCCTATCCCCAAGAGAATCCTAGCACTGACGGAGCAAGCTAGCCTTTACCTGGCAGTATGATCTCTGAAAGTGTGGACAATGTTGAAGTTAATTGGCATAAAGGCATCCTGCATACCACTTATTCACCATGCCAGGTTACACAAGCAGCCGATCCAGAACCAATGGTCACAAGTAACTTGGACATGGAAGGATCTAGTGGTTGTCACGGAGAAGGTGCAGAAAGAGATTCAGTGGTAGAACATGTAGAAGACTACAGTAGGCGGGCATTTCAAACAACCATCTCCCTTGGTGACCATCACCACAGACCCCTCCCACAGGGGGTGGGGAACACACATGTGAAAACTTAACATTAGAGGTAGGTTGAGTTCGGAGGAAGTGGTACAGCATGTAAATATGTTGGAACTGAAGACTGTTTCCTTACCCTTCAGAGCTTTTTATGCACAAGTAAATAAGGAATCGGTACTAATACAGACAGGCAACACAGCTACAATGTTATATTTAAAAAAAACTGGGAGAAACAAAGTCACGCTATCCAATCTAGCCTGAGATCTATTGAGATGCGCATTCAGACGACATAACCCTAATAGCCATACATCTGTCAGAAGTTAAATACTTAGAAGCTAGTAAGACTAAGCAATTAAGCAGGCACTTCACGAGTGAGAACTAATGGAAGACTTGGTGGAAAAAGGTCTTCAGAGAGTTGTGCACACCACTAATGTACTTTTGCCACGCAGGAAAATACAAACATATAAAAAATGTCAACATATCTACTCTTTGTAAATAATTTGCAAGCAAAGTTAAACAGCGTTTCAATAAATGCATGGTCCAATGAATCAAAACGGTGTGGCGTCTCCTGCATTTTTAAAAATGAAACGCTTCATCGACTTTGCTTGGAAATTATTTACAAAGAGTAGATGTGTTCACATTTCATATATTGGCTGACCTTAAAATGTTTGTCTTTAATAAATTCTTGCCAGGCCCTCGTTGCAAATTCCTTTAAATTGATTGCCTGGAGGATGGTCTCGTGAACTTTGTACATTGAGATCGAAACGTCGACGACAAGTCCCACTCTATCCAATGGCATCTTCTGGATCTCTATCATCACATTGATTTATCATGTATGAAGGATTGAGAGTAATCTGAGTGGGCTTTGTAGACCTTAATCTTTATCTATTATCGCTAATTTTGTGTTTTGTAAGATTAATATTGATATGGAATTTTGAGATCTGTACCCTTGAGAAATTTCATTCTTTGAATACAATTATATTTTTCTAAAAACTTGTCCTTGTATGCCCTTTTTATTTTCTTTAGTTGTGTTTTTTGTCTTGTGATATTTAATCAGTTTATGCCTGATTCTTTACTGGGACCTGTTAGGACAGATAATTGATTAGTATATCATACAGAATATTTTCATAATTGAATCCCTTGCCTTGTCCTCACATGTAATATGATGCACTCTGCCTTAGGGCTGTAAGGCCTGCTGTAGCGGTGACTTACATATATTTCACACAGTGTCTAGGGACATGGCACACAGTGTGTGACAAGTTGTCTTTTCACTTTTGTCCACACCATTTCATAAAGCCTGTATTGGCAGTCTGTATGAGTTGGGAGCTGGGTCCCTTAGGGTGGGACAATACATGCTGCAGTCCTTAGGGACTTTCTTTATAACCCATACCCTAGGTACCAGGAATACCATTTACTAGGTTTTTTAATGGGGTGCCAAAGGCCGTGCCAATTGTGGGGACAGTTGCACAGTTACCTTGTTTTTTGGAAAGAACAATGGCACTGGGGACGTGGTTAGCAGGAACCCAGTGCTCTTCAGTTAAAGTAGCATCAAATACCAGGTAAAACGTGGGGGTGACCATGTCAAAAATGGGCACTTTCCTACACAACCCTCCCCACCCCCCAAATGAAAGAGAATGAGACTAACATTTTCCAAGAGCGTCTTCATCGTCTAAGTAGATATACCTGGAAAGACCAGCTGCATTGGCATGGTCAGTCCCAGGTCGGTGCTCCACTGTAAAGTACATTCCCTATAGGGAGATGGACCACCTCAACAGTTTGGGCTTTTTCATCTTTTATTTGCATCAGCCATATGAGAGGCCTGTGGTCTCCGCTTCTTCAGGGACCAAACTACAGCAAAGTCTTCCCTCTCAATGGCACCCCAATGCTGCTCTCTGGGATGTAACTCCTGCTAATGAAAGCAACAGGCTGGTCATGGCGATCATTGTTGGTCTGGGATTGGACCGCTCCTATCCTAAGTTCAGTGGCATCAGTCTGCACTATGAACTGCTTTGAATAATCTGGAGCTTTACGAATGGGTGCTGAGCACATTGCTTCTTTCAGGGTGTCAAAAGCCTTTTGACAGCTCACTGTCCAGTTTATTTTCTTTAGCATCTGCTTGGAGGTAAGTCTTTGAGGGGTGCCACAATGGTGCCATGTCCCTTCACAAACCTCCTGTAGTACCGAATCAAGCCAAGGAATACCCTGACTTGAGTGAGTTGTTGAGCTTCCCAGTCTAGAATTGTTTGGATCTTGGACTGTAATGGTTGAACCTGGCTTCCACCTACAAGGTGGCCCAAGTATACAACTGTGCCCTGCCCTGTCTGGCACTTGCTTGCCTTGATAGTGATGCTTGCAGAGCCTCCAGGACCTATCCAAGGTAGACCAGGTGATCTTCCAATTGGAACTGTAGACAGCAATTTCGTCCAGATATGCTGCAATAAAAGTATCCTACCCAACAAGGACTTTATTCACCAACCTTTAGAAGGTGGCAGGGACATTCTTTAATCCACAGGGCATAACAGTGAACTGATAATGCCCATCTGGGGTAGAGAATGCTGTTTTTTCTTTTGCTCGTGGGGTCGGACCAATCTGCCAGTACCCTAATGTCAAATCAAAAGTACTGAGCAATTTGGCTGACCCTAACCTGTCAATTAATTCATTGGCTCTAGGAATTGGGTGTGCATCCATCTTGGTTACTGCATTGAGGCCCCTATAATCCACACAAAACCTCAGCTCTGGATTTCCTGCCTTGGAATGAGGTTTTAGGACTAACGCAACTGAGCTGGCACTGGGGCTCTCAGAGGGTTCAATGACTCCCAATTCCAGCATCTTGCTGACTTCACCTCTGATGCTTCCTTAACATGGTCAGACTGTCTGTATATTTTGTTTTTGACTGCTGGTGTGTTGTCCCCAGTGTCCTCTTCATGGGTACACCAGGATATCTGACCAGGGGTTGGGGACTAGAGTTCAGTATACTGCTCCAGGACTTGCCTGCAGTCAGCTTGCTGTTGGACAGAGTGTGTCTGAGAAGACGACTCCATCCACTGACCCATTGTTTGGGCTGTAGGAGAGGAGGTTAGGGAGAGGTTCACTCTCTGCTTCCTGATCCTCATCAGTGACCATCAGCATGGCCACAGCAGCCCTGTCATAGAAAGGTTTCAGGCGGTTGACATGGATGAGCCTGTGAGGGCTCCTGCGAGTACGTAGGTTAACCAGATAGGTGACCTCACCTTTCCTCTCAAAGATAGGGTAGGGGCCACTCCACTTGTCCTGGAGGGCCCTAGGTGCCACAGTCTTTAAAACCCATACCCTCTCCACCAGTGCAGCCTTATGTTCATACCAGTGCTTCTGGAGCTCTTGGCTGGCCTCAGGTTTTTTGGATGCAGCCATCCTTGAATGCAGGCGTAGTACATAGTCCACAATATCTTGTTTAGGCTCTTTGAGAGGTCTCTCCTAGCCTTCCGTAAGTAGACACAGTGGTCCCCTTTCAGGAAGACCAAACAGAAGTTCAAAGAGGCTAAACCTTACTCCCTTCTGTGGCACTTCACTGTAAGCGAAAAGTAGGCATGGCAAAAGGACATCCCGTCTCCTTCTCTTTCATTGGTTTGTTGAATCTCTCAACTAAACCATTTGCTTTTGGTTGATATGGGGTGGTAAACGTGTATGCCACCCCACACTCAGCCCATGTGACTTTTAGGTAGCCAGACATGAAGTTTGTACCTCTGTCCGACACCACCTTCTAAAGAAAAGCCCACTCTAGTAAGGATAGTGATGAGGGCCCTGGCAACTGCAGGATCAGTAACAGTCCTAAGTGGTCTAGCTTCAGGGTACCTAGTGGCATGAACCACTAGTATACATCTGTTCTCTGATGCTGTTGGAGGGTCAAACGGACTGTCAATCCCTACCCTTTCCAAGGGAATCCTAACCCCTGCATGGGAATTGAGGGGGCCTTCGGGTGGTTACCTGTCTTGCCATGGGTTTGACAAGTAACACAGGAGTTACAATACTCCTTCACCTTCTGGGACATGTGTGGCCAGCAGAATGGAGACTAGCCTATTCCAAGTCTTGCTCTGGCCAAGATGCCCAGCTAGGGGGATGTCATGGGCCAATGTGAGGAGAAACTCTCTAAACTGGTGAGACACTACCACTCTCCTAGTAGCACCAGGTTTGGAATCTCTGGCCTCAGTGTACAGGAGTCCCTCCTCCCAATAGGTCCTGTGGTAGCCACTGACATCTCCCTGTGCTTGTGCAGCAGCTTGCTGTCTCAGGCTTTCAAGAGTAGGACAGGTCCTTTGTCCTTGGGACAGCTCTTCCCTTGAGGGCCCCACTGGGCCTAGGAGCTCTGTCGTCTAAGGCCTAAGTTCCTGGGGCTCAGGGCCCTCTGGCCTCTTGCAAATGGCAGGCACTCTCCAATCAGGATTAGGGATTGTGCCCACTCCCCTACGTGGGGTGAGCACGCCAAGGGTGTAGTCACCCTAGGGTCAGTAGCCCATTGGCTCTGTTCAAAAGCATCGCCAAAGAAAGACTGAGCTTTCCGAAGACAAAGAAACCTGAAGCCTGGAACCACCACTGTGCCCGTCGCCTACGGCCCGAGTCCAAGTGGCCCACCGGTCCCAGCGAGGTCCCCCAGCGCTCCAGAGTTCGAGTCCACTGTAGGTTGACCCCTTAAGGACTCCGCGACCCCGCCTGCAGCCTCTGCACGGATACCCCCCAACCGCGAGTGGTCCGGTAAGGTGAAATCCGACCTCAAAAGGCACCCCTGCATCCAGCCACCCTTCGCCCTGGAGAAGAGGACCTGAGGTGCACCTACGTCCCAGAGCCCTCCAACTTACCTGTCCAGCTGTTGGTTCCTCCCGGAAGACTTCCTGGACCGAGCCTGCAGCTAAAAGCCAAAGCCTGCAATCTCGGTAGAATTGCATTGTTAACCCGACCCCTCCTAAGCACGCTGCACCCAACCACCCCTGCGCCTCTGGTAGTGTGGACTTGGTGATGACCTGGGAACCCATTTGCCCTGACCTTAACCCTAGGAGCTTGGCTCCCAAGACCGAGTGGCCTGCCCGTGAGCAGCCACCAACTAACGGCCTCCTAGCCCCATAGGCTAACATTGGGCCTCTGCACCCGGCTGCCCTAGTGCCACTTAGGGTGCTTTTTGAGTGCATCCTTGACCCTGGGGGAACCTTTTTTCTAACCCCAGAAACTCAACCCCAAGACCGATTGCTTACCTGCAAACCGATAACCTCATTTTTCTCCATAGGGTTGCATTGACTGTTTTCCTCTGAAAAAGTTCTAAGTGTGGAGTTGTGTTTTGTCTGGAAACCTAAGCAACTGTGTTTTAATGAAAAACTGTTTTACTTACCTTTGTCTAGGAAATGTCCCAGTGTGATATCTAGGCATATCACACAGAGTAGAAAAAGTAATCCAAAAAGTACTCTAAAAAGTAACCTGAAAAGTACTCCCAAAGAAATTACAAATACTTATTGTTTTGAAATATTTTACAAACCTGTTACAAAGTCATTTTCATCCAGCTTGCTTGTTGATCAATCTGTCTTGAAAAGTACAATTCTACTTACCTGTACCAAGTCCTGCTTGGTTCTAAAAATAAAATACAACTAAAGAAATATTTTTAGTACAAACAATTGGTCTGAGTTAAGTCTTTGAGTGTGTGACATCGTTTCTTGCCTGAGTGTGTACAATAAATGCTTAACACTACCCTCAGATAAAACCTTACTGCTCGCCCACACTACCACAAATAAAGAGTACAGTATTATCTACTTTTACCTCTGTAAGCCTTTGGGGATCCACTGGACTCAGTGCTCACTATACCTTACTTTGGTATGGTATATACAGAGCCAGCTTCCTACAGTTGGCCGTTATTCCAGGCTCCAACTCCTCTTTTTCACCCTGGACTTTGCTCTGTGCTCGGGGTTTTACGCACACCCATTCAGGGATTCCCATCATGGCTGCATGGGACCTTAGCTTTACCTCAGCTTAAGCCGAGGTCAGATCATTCCCTAGTAGATATTCAACAGCAATTGCAGAGGACACGGCCACCTTCTTTTGGCCAGTAACCCCTCCCCACTCCAAAGATTCCATAGCCATAGAATGAACCTTGGTCACATTTTCAGCATTGGTGACTGGAGATGCCAGTTTTTCAGACACTGTGATGACACTTGCACCTGTATCTCTGTGCTTCTACTCTGATCCCATTAATCATAGGCTGCTGTCTGTATTTTTCCATGTTAGTGGGCCAGACAGCCAGGGCAGCTACATCCACCCCACCCTCAGATTAGGGTAGCTTCTGTGTGCTCTATGACCTTGTCAGGGCACACTAAGGATCCCATCTGGAGACTCACCACTCTAGCAGTAGCCAGAGGTGCACTAGTGAAATTCTTTTTGGGATAGGCAGAGTCCCCAGTTTGTTGTCCATTGGCTTTACAATTGAAACATCAAGCCTTTTTGGGTTCCCAGTTCTTACCCTGGTACCCACCTTTGGTTTGGGAAGTGTCTCGGAGCCCACTCTCCTGAACAGGTTTTTGGGGGCCTTTAGAAGGCTTTGTTTTTATCGTTAGAATGTTCACCATCTTTCCATTGGGGACGTTCGGGGGAGGGAGGGGGGGTTAGCAACCACTTTCTTTTGGTCACCCCCTCCGAGACTTTTTCAATGCCCTAGTCTTGACCCAGTGGTCCACCTTCTTCCCCCAACTCATGGGGAGTAATCAAACCTAGGTCCACCACGTTTTGATGCAACTTTTCAGAAATACAGTTACTCCTATAGTAAAATACAGCACTTTCATTAAATTATAAAGCCCATCATAATCTTGCTTCTGACTTCCTTTCAACCAACCAGCTGGTGTTTTGACTGAAAAATCTAAAAAATCAACCCAGGACTGACTCGAGGTTTTTGGAGTCTCTGAAGTTAATTCTTTACTTCTCAGTGGTGAGTCCAAAGCCCTCAATCAGCGTTCCCTTCATGAGGTCATAGGACTCAGAATCTGCCTTAAGTGTCAGTCTATCCCTGCACTTTCCTGATAACAGCTCCCCGAGTGGGGAGCCCCAATACTTTCGGCTGAGTTTCCTCATCTTACAAGCCCTCCCAAAGGCTGTAAACCATTTGGTGATATCACTTTCTACATATTTTGAGACAATCCCTTTGGGGATTTTAGGGTCAGAAGATCAATCCTTCTCCCTATTAAAGATGTTGCTGCCACCAAAGATGGGTCCTAGGCCCATCTCAGCCCTATCTTTTTCTATGGCCAAGATTGTGACCTCAAGGGCTATTCTTTTAGCTAGTGTTTGAATAATCATGGTCTTCCTCTTCTATTTCTTCTGGGGTACTATCAGTAGGACTCCCAGTAGGGTTACTGTCAGTAGGTGAATCTGTGGAGTTACCATCTTCATCCTCACTGACTTGATCATCGCCTGCACTATTAGAGGTTTTTTCACTTGCCAGGGCTCTATCGTGTTCGGGAAGCAACTCTTGAAGATGTGCCTTAGTGGGTTTAGGCTCCATGGCAAGGTTCCAAGCTTTACAGAGGGCCTTAAGTTGGGTCAACTTAAGTTTCTTGTAGGGACCCAGGTTGAGTTCCTGATTGGTGCCCTCTGCCACAGACATGATATTAAATCAGTAGGGACCTTTATAGAAATGTTTTTAAAAAAATGCTACCAGACTTTTTAAAGACCTAACTGCCTAGGATACTATGTAAATTCTAATGCAATTGGACTGGGGTACTTAACTAAGGTGCTGATAGTTCGAATTAGCAATTTAGAGAAAATCGAAAAAATTTAAAAAACAATAATTTTTAACTAATGACAATTGTAAATTGACCAAGTGGTATCAACAAATGCAAAGTCGTCTATCCCACCGCTGACCCACCAATGTAGGAGCTGGCTCTCTATATAGTGAACCAAAACGAGATATATTGTGCAGTTGCAGTGTCCAGGCTGCCCCTATTGGTTTAGTTTACAGAGGCAAAAATTATAATACTAAATGCTCTCTTTTGTGGTAGTGTGTGCAAGCAGTTAGACTTATCAGAGGGTAGTGCTAAGCATTTGTTGTACTCGCAAATGCAATAAATGAGGCACACACTCCAGAATACATCCAATACCAATTTAGAAAAATAACCCTTTTTTTTAATATAAAGTTTGATGCCAAGAACTTCGTAAACAAGTAAGTACTTTTTAGAATATCAAATTTCGAATTTTAGAATATACAAATATCGAATTTCACTGGTAAGTAAAATGTTCACATGCCTTTACGTGCAATGTTTTCCTATGGGAGAAAAAGACATACGGCATACAGGTACTTGCAGTAGGTTCCCAGGGGGTCCCCTTCAGGTCTTAAGTGGTAGGGGTCCAAGGTCCAAAGAACTACCATCAGTTAGTCTTTACCTGCCCTGGAGCGTCCGGGTGCAGAGGTGCTTGTCAGGTTGGTAGCTTTGCATGCTACCCCTAAGGAGGGGGGGGCGCACATAAAAGCAGGCTGCAGAGGGGGGACTTGGGGACAAGTCTGAGAGCTTCCAACAGGGGGCTAGGTTCACAAGGGGCCTGGGAGCAAGAAAGCACAGTTGGCTCTTGGGAACCTGGGTTGGAGTGCAGAATGGTTAGGTTGGCTGAGCTGATGCGTTGCAGGTCCTTGTGGTTTTTGGTGTCGCCAGTTGAGGGTGCAAAATTCAGGACAGCTGGGCCACTCGGGAAGTGTGTCTTTGTGGTGCTGACGTTCCTCGGGTAGTGCTCGGTGTCGTTGGTGTCCGGATTTGACTCAAACAGACTTTGATTGCTGCAACGGGTCCTGTACCCCGGGTATTGGTGCTGTGCGGCTCCGGTTGGCCCTGGCATCTCCTCACTTGGTGGGGAGACTGATCTGACCTTCAGGAGCACAGTGACCTCATCCTGGGTGGCTGCTGCATTGATGTGACAGGAGAGTGGTAGCACGGTAAACCAGACTCTGCTGTTTTGGTGTCTGCGAACTGCAAAGCACTAGCTCCTCTACTCCAAGAGAGATTGCTGGCAATTTGCGAAGGGCTTGAAGTCTACCGGGGTTCCTGGCAGAGGCTCAGCTGCAAGACGAGTCGGTTTCTCACGATTGTTGAGACTGGTGCAGGCAGGCAGGGTTTGGTTCTAAAAAGTCCACTGCAAGTCTTCAGTTCTCATGTTCGCGGCTCTTCTTTGTCCTCTTCTTCTGGATCCGTCGAATCTGAGTTCCTGGCATCAGGGATGCCATCTAAATACTCAATTTAGAGGCATTAAGGGGAGAGACGGGTAGTAGGCAATGGGCTACTTACCGTTAGAGTGACTACACCCCCTATATGACCACTTCCTGTGGGAAGTGGGCCTAACCCTGACCCAGTGAACCCAATTCCTCCAAAATCCAAGATGGTGAAATTCTAGTTTTCATGTTCACATCCGGTAGCCCACCTTGGGTGTGGAACTGGCCTGATAGTGAACGCTCCTCCTGACTAGCTAATTTTCCAGACTGTCCTGGTGCCAAATGGACCTAGGGACAGGGGGTAGCATCTCCTAGGTCTGGGGTTGCATATCAAAGGCGGCAGAGGCCTTTGAAGTCTCCTGCCTTGATAGGCTGATTACTAGTCATTGTGTTTGTAGGAGGTGACAACACCTCTGTCCTTAGCAGGCATTGTTTCTGCCCTCAGAGAGCATGGGCTCTCACCTGCAGGGGGGTTCAGAAGCCTCTCTGTGGTGGCAGGCTGGTCTACATCAGTCAGCCAGCACCCTAGAGGTTGGTAGATTTTCAGTGGGCACCCCCAAGGTATCCTCTCGGTGCATGTTTTAGTGAATCCGTTACTGGAATCAGTAAGGATTTATTAAGACAAGGTGTTTGGTACAAAACACCATAGGTTTCAGTGAAGCCATCATGTAGCTGGGGAACTTGTTTTGACCAGTGCCCAGTACATGTACTTAAGATAGCTTCCCTGTTCACTTGTACTTTCTAGCAATTGAACTAGACAGCACAGGGGCATATCTTCTCATGCAGATATGTCCTCACATGTAATATAATGCACCCTGTCTTAAGACTGTAAGCCCTACTGTAGGGGTGACTTACAGATATTTCATGCAGTGTCTGGGGACAAGGCACAGACATGAGGTTTACACTCAGTAAAACATTAGCAGGCTAAGTGAATGTGTAAAAAGAAGAATGTGACAAGGACATGCAGTCAAACTTTAACCAAGGACACAGGGAGAAGGCTACGTGATGAATGGTCTTTAGAATATAAAAGGCATTTGCTGGAGGAGATGGGGGAGTTTGTGACTAGATCAAAGGAATTGCCGTGGGTGAAATTGTGCAGATGAAGAACAATCCTGTTAAATATAGGATGATTATTTTTGTGCTGTTATTATTGGTGTGTGTTTGCATCTTGTAAATCGAAGATAAGTAAAGCTTCTTTGTTAAACATTCATGGTTTTATGCATATATTTTCTTAATCAAGGGACGAATCAAAATGTAATTTAATTAACAACATACCAGTCACAAAAGGGACCATTGCTAGAACGATTATCGAGACCATTCCTAACGTGTGATATGGTGGTGCCCTCTACGCATACTTAAAATATTCATGGCTCCCATCCTAGTAAACAAAAACATGAGAGAGAGAAAGGGATTTCCACAAATGTGGAGGGGAATACTCCTGATCCCCTTTAAATTAAATAAACAAACAATAGGAGGAGTACAACCAGGAGACACAGCAAGGTCTCCAAAGTATTGGGATAAAGGGCACAAGAGAGGAAATGTCCTTTCTTAAGAAGACCCCTCACTCACCAACCTGGTTGGTGACATGCTTCATCATCGGGGTCCCACCCAAATGGCCGAATGCCAACCGGGTGTGCTTCGACACCTGATTACAGTGGAGCAGGTTTGTTTTCTGTGTGGGTGAGTGAAATGGTGATTTAAAAATTGGCCAAATATAACTCAAAATTAGTATTTTAATAATAGAGCACGGACAATATTAAAAATGAATCATAAGACACCCTTTTGGTTAAATTGACCAACTGGTATCTTTAAGTAAAACAATGTGCAGAAAAGTGCGAAAAAAAGGGTCTACATGTTTCAACCTATTGTCGGTAATACTAGGTTTTCGTCAGGACCAAGAGTACGTGACCCGGGCGGTCTACACACGCTAAGGTGTACCCTGCCCTTGATCACTGTTACCTAACTCTGTACTCACAGTTAGGAGACCTTTCATCCGAATAGTTGAAAGGAAAAAACCTGAAAAAACAAAGATGTACAATCACAGACAAACAAAACATAAAACTATAACGAAGTTTCTCAAAGGTTAAGTGCTCAAAAGTATCCCAATTGCATGTTATGAAAAGCGTAAAAAATACACATTTAATAAACAACAGTCTCCTAAGTTAAGAGGCAGTATATGGTAATGTGCACATACAATTGAGTGAAAAATTAGAAAAACAAAGTACCGCCCACTCATGGCATTCAGTCCAGTGGTTATTTATACACTCTGGCTGGCAGTACTTGTCATGAAATGCAAATGCATTTCCAACCGAAATAAAACAAACGCGGATATCAATAGAAACCGTGGGAATATGGTATAACGCTAGTTTCGATCTTACTTAAGAAGTGAGTGTCTACGCTCACATAACATAGGTGAGGGCGTACTAAGTGGAGCATTAATGTTAGTAGGATCGAGGGTTTCATGATAACTACAATAATGTCGGGAGCTTACTATGTAACGCATGTTTGCGTGCTTCATGGGAGTAGGGGTCGTGGTGCTGGCTCAGTTGCGTAATCTGAAAAAATGAGCATTACGAGAGGAGAAGGGAAAAATTCATGAGGTGAATAGCCAGCAAAGAGGTGTAAGCGGAGCCCACCCGCATTGAATCAAGGTACTTACAGCGAGTCACCAGTCACCGGCTGCTGCACCTAGAATACAGACCTGCCACAGCTCCCCGAGGGTTCCCGTATCAAAGCGTCCTCGCTAGTTAAATGCTGGGCGCTTCCGGGTCCGGGCGTGGTGGCGTGGTCACATGACCAACGTCAGAACGTCGAGGGGGCGTTGTGCTGAAATTCCCTCGATGATAGATAGGAGTAGCTTAAACGCATTGAAAAGTACAAATATGCCAAGCATGCGTGAGCCCATAATCGGTATAGGATTATATAAAGAAAAAGCGCATAGAGTGACTGTTGGTGTCTTATAGGGAACGATATTAAAAGGCATAACTCAATGAATGGGATCCCCTCAGCGATGGGCAAGAATTACTGCATTGAGGAGATACAGATATTATGTCTAGCTACAGTGAGCCGACAAAATATACAAATAAAAATAATAAATATAAAAGGCGCATAAACCAACTCTAGGCGTCTTTTGGGGAAGGAATTCTCTCTATGTGTAGAACAAATAAACAGTGACTACGTCAAAAAACACGCAAACATTAGTTATTTAACGGGCAACAGGTGAACTATCAATGACATACTATGCGTGCATACTGTAAAATACCTAAAAATGCTGTTCAATATCTTCAAAATTGTCACAAATACAGGCATACATGCATATAGGCAGCCGTAATCAAATAAGTACTGGGCATAGAGACCTACATAGTTGTTAGCGGTGGTCACTATCTTTCAAAAGTGCCTGTATGTATGACATAACACATGGACTTATTTCACAAGGACCGAATTCCAAGGAATATTATCGTTCCCTCACCACATTATCATTTGCAAACAGAACAAATACCTATTCCAGTGTGGTTGGAAGACTTTTCTGCTACTTAACATATTCTTTCCCATTCTTGAGAACAAAGGTCTATTTGTGATTGCCATTAATGTGACAAGTACATCTTAACATATAAACTGAGGCCCTTCTCATGTTTTCTCCTTGTAGAGTTTGTATTTATTTTTTTGTATGTGTTTTGAATGCTTATAGGCTAGCTGTCTTCTGTGTGACTAGTCAAGTTGCAAGTCTTCAGACTTTCCTCGCCTTCTAGTTACATTGAATCTCATTTTTTTCCCCTTTGACCTGCTGGGATGGTGCAGTACGCCAGGAGCAGGAGCTGCGGAATGGTGGATCAGTGGACAAGAAGCTTACCACTTTGGCAGACCTCTTTAGACCTCCTATCGATTTGATGCACAAAGGAAGCTTTGACACGGTGAGTAAGAATTAGCAGTGAAGCAGGTCAGTGGGTATGTTAAGTTAAAGAATAATTCCAGACTCCTTGCTACTTGAATTCCGTAGGCCATCTGAGAGTGTATGGCTCATTTGGACACAATGGGCTGTCTATGAAGGGTCCTTCCATCATAGTTTTCATTGCCACCCTTAAGTTGTGCATCATAGGATGTTTCTTGAAAGTTCTAAATATTGAAATTGCCCTGTCTGTGCGACGGATCTCAGAGTACTTTTTTACCACGTAGTACTCAATGGCAGTCATCACTGTGTAGTTATGGTTCAGCCGCACTTTCCATTGATAAGGTATGAGGAAATGGGGTGTATTATATTGTGTGGTTGTGTGTCCTCACCATGTAATGCACTTACCAGCCCGTTTAGGTCCAGTAGGTTTCGTCTGTAAAACCCTCGGCTCAATCCTGGATAGCTGTGGCACTGAGCAGCAAGGCTTACACAGAGGAAGAAGTGTTAAGCTTTCAAACGGCACCAAAACAATTTAAGAAGAATTCGACAACACTCCAGAAATCCGAACCCAATTTATAAAAATAGACTGAATTTTTATAAGAATCTAGACACTGGAACGAACAATTGCCACTGGAGGGTTCCAGCGATGTGTAGTTTACAAGCAATGATAAATCAAAGCAATTTCACTCAACTGTGAACAAGCCTTGGCAAAGTCAACAAATTCGACACGGAGAGAAACATTTTCAAAGAAGACTTGGGTAAGTGTCAATGCGGTGTGTTGGAAGTACTTGGGGCGATTAACTTCGGCAGGGAGCTAGTCAGGGGGACGAGCAAGGTCCTCAAGAACAGTTACCTTCACAGGAGAATCAGTCCTTCAGCAGTTCCAGGTACTTTGTCCGTGTTGCAATGGATTCCTATGGAGTGATCCTGATGCAGGGGAGGAAGGATGCTCTAAGGATGCTTTTTATGCAGTGCAGTCGACGGGGGTCTTCCTGTTAGGGATGCCATGGCCCACGAAGGGCTAATGTCCCATGAAGACCTTCAGTCTAGCTATAGTCCTGTCGCCACTGGACTACCAGTCATCCGTTGTTGCGATCACAGGACAATCTTTCCTGGGTTGATAACTTGCCTTCTGAGGGTCCCAGCAACTCTCCAACAACACTCTGGGGATCAGTGAACTCGGGTGCAACTCTGTGCGTCGGGTCTTGGTCCTCGGTGCTGCACGGCGGTGGTGGTAGCGGCTTGTAGACTTTGGGCTGCCAACGTGCCCATGTCACTTCTGGTGCAGAATGGAGTTGATCCTGCACATGATGTAGTCTGGCACCCGGCGATATTCTTAAGGTGAGAAATCTGCAGTATCCACCAGAAAGAGTGTTATTGGAGGTAAGTAACGTGTGCCAAACAACATATTTGTTTGGCACACTAAAGCTATTTACAGGAAAAATATAATCTCTCTGCCTTTTTCTACACATTCTGAGCATCAGAACATAGTACTGCTTTTTGATGCATAAATTTCAAAGATTCTGCATGTTTGTGTGTTCATTTCATATGAAAGAGGATGATGCTAAACATGTAAGTGGTTTTCAGGAATGGCAATGGTGGGAATGTGCATTGTAAGGAATAACATACTTTCTCTTATACATTTTAAGGATATTGCAAGTCACCTCAGAGTTCCATGCCCTTCTAAAAGCTTTTGTCCTCGTTCATCTATATGGTCACGGAACTCCTCAGTAACTTGCAATATCCTTATAATGTTTGGCAAGGGACACATTTTCCAATATAGTTTTCCATACATTTTCCCACAAGTGTTGGCGTGGCCAATCACTTCATTTAAAGTTCAAAAACGGGCTCTGCTCCGTATAGCGATCCGCTGCATCCACAGTCGGCTGACTGTGGATGCAGCAGATCGCTGAGCAGAGCCGTTTTTGAACTTTGAATGAAGTGATCGGCCACACCGACACTTGAAACAGTTTGTCCTATTGGACCGCTGGAGGAGTGAAAGCACCCGTGAGCTTCACATTCCTGAGACCTTTGTGTCAACGCCAGCTATTCGATAGCTATTATCTCGAACACGATTTTTTCTGTGTCAACGCCAGTTACCTCGAGCTTGAACACGATTTTAACGGACTAGACTACATCAACCATTCTAAGCCACCAATGTAGTCCTCTTAGGGTCATTCAACATATGAATTCACCGTCCTGAAGATGGTCTAACAGATGCCTTCACTACATAGACCGGAACATCGACCATTTCACCTATTTTCTTTGTGAATTTTTTCACTAAAGGATTTGTTTTCTGTATAATCAGTCATAATTTCCTTTTGTACATATTGTTTGGAATAGGTGACCACATTAGTGACAATGAGAAGACTATAGTAACGAATAACTTTTAAATCTTAGTCACTATGTGTTGATTTATGTGCACATATGTAGCATTCTTTGTACCCTTTAATATTGTTTCAACATAAATTTGTGTTTCAAGAAGCATACACCCGTTTGAAATATTTTTTTGCAGATTTGTTCATGTTGAAATAAGTAATTCAGTTTTTGAAATAATTTGATGTGAGCTACTGTGTAGAGCTTATCACTAATGCTTGCTTAAAAACATGAGAATAAGTAGAGAAAAGAATCCCTTGTAGGCACGTTCACCCGCTGATACACTAATTACCCAAGCCTCCAAGGGTCTATTGGGTTCCCCACCCTTCCTTTCACGACTTAAAATAGTGGCAGTTATAGCAATGTACAAAATAAAGCGCACACAGCTTTCAACAGCTGACGTCACCAGGCCTAACCAGTTTTGTTTCAAAATTAAAGATGATCTGATAGACATCTAGCTGCAGATTCCTTACCTTTGAACTTTCAATGTGTCAGGCTGGATCTGGAAGATTTTTCTTAGCAGTACCCCTGCGCGCCGGTCGACTTCGCGTGACGTTGGCGGCGTTGTGTTTGTCGTGGTGACGTCGGCGTCACCAATATAACCGCCACTCCGGCACACTGACGTTAATTCTTTTCTTTCCAGGCAGATCCATCGAAGAGAGCTACCTCCTGTCATTTTTTGACAGATTTATTTTTAACTTTTTGTCGACTCCTTGTGGTGTGGAGGATGTCTAGTAAGAAGACCTCTGGGTCCAAACTGTGTGGCGCTTGTCACCACGACATGTCGGTCACAGACCCCCACTTAGTGTGTCTGGAGCGCGACCACAGCATGAAGTCGTGCTTCGATTGCCGGGCCATGGCGCCAAAGGCTTTGAGGGAGCAGTCCCTAAAGCTGATCGCGGCCTGGTTTCTGGCACCACAGAAGTCGCCTCGTCGATCTCGATCCCGGTCTCGGTCGAGAGGAATGTCCGAGCACTGCTCCGGTGAATCGAAGTCCTCTTCGTCGAAGTCAGGTAAAAGGCACCACAAAAAACACACTTCGCCTGTCACGCGACAAGGCAGAGGACCCTAGGAGTTCAAGGCCCTGTTCCGCGGAGCGGGTGCCTGGGTCTGCACGGTTTCCCTGCCTTCCTGGGTCCGGGAGCGACCCCCGCCCAGTTGAAGGAGTTTTGACACCATGTGCGCCATATTTGGGCGGCCTGAACCTGCCAGCACGCCTTAAGGCCCTGCAGGCTCAGATGATGGAGGAGTAACCGTGGGTTCTGTGCCTTCAGCTCCGGCACCACGGCCTCCAACTGGACCCGTTCCTGGGTCCGGACCGGCACCAGTTACACCTCCACAGCGACCTTCCCCGGCGCCGCGTCCACCGCCAAGGTCCTCTGTGTCGCTGGCGCCTCCCCAATCCTCATTCCCGACGACACGGAGCCGGTCAGGCGCCCTCCGGCGCCGATGGAGCCGCATGGCTCCATGCTGTTCAACCTGCCCTATTCTGAAGGGTTAGTAATGGATGAAGAGGATTGGGAGGGGGTGTTGAATCCCTTAGAAATCCCGCAACCAAGACATGGACTGGTATGAGGAACTGGGTGATTCCAGTGGTCTGGACACCTCCCCAGATTCTGGCATGCTGTCTCCACCTAACCTGGCCACGGAGGAGGGCGCATTATTTGCTATGGTGGTGCATAGGGCTGCGGAGGTCTTGGACCTGCAGCTTCCTACTGTGGCACTCAAGACTAACGTCTTGACAGAGGTCCTGCAGCCTGGTGTCTCCAGCTCGGAACCCTTGCTGCCTTTCAGTGAGGCCTTAACGGACGTCCTTCTGGGCACCTGGTCCAAGCCCAGCACAGGGGCTCCTGTGAATAGGACCATTGCCACGCACCGGGCGACCCAGTTTTCCTCACCGCCCACCCCACCCCACAAAGCTTGGTGGTTCAAGCTTCCACTTCCCGTGGCGCGTTCCCTTCCGCACCTCCGGACAGGGAATCCAAGAGACTGGAAAGCTTTGGAAAGAATTTGTTTTTCTTCCGCCAGTCTGGCATTGTGGTCGGTGAACACTGCATGCCTTTTGGCCCGTTAAATCCCATTTGTTATGGGACATGGTTGCGCAGGTGCTGCCCAGGGTCTTGGAGGAGGACAGGATCCTACTCGCTCAAGCCATTTCAGACAGGAGAGATGCAGCAAAGTTCGCCATCCGATGTGGCTAGAACACGACCAACTCGCTGGGCAGAGCAATTTGCACGACAGTGGCCGTATGTTGCCACGCCTGGCTAAGGACATCTGGTTTTTCGGGACATGTCCAAGCTAACCTTATGGACATGCCTTTTGATGGCTCCCGTCTCTATGGAGACAAAGCAGATGCCGCCCCTGAGCGTTTCAAGGACTCGCGTGCTACGGCCAAGTCCTTGGACCTCACCACAATGTTCCTGCCTGTATCTGCTTTTCACTACTTTCGTGGCTACGGAAGGGGTTTGCCAACCCTATTCCTTTCAGAGGGCCCGCAAGTTCAGCAGCCTCTGCGGGGTCGTGGATGCGGTTCACCCCGACCCCATGGGTTGGGAGGCCAGAATTCGAGCCAAGCCACCATCCCCTCCTCCACCGCAAAACCTACCTAGTCCGATCCCCCATGATCATTTACGGCCAGTCGATGGCAGAATACGCCATCATCTCCACCACTGGCAAAACATCACCTCGGACAGGTGGGTGTTGCAAATAGCCCGAATGAGCTACCCCCTCCCCTTTGAGACTATCCCTCCATCTATGCCTCCAGTGTACGATCGGCTGACAGAGGATCACCTTGCTCTCCTCCATGAGGAAGTCAAAACTCTCTTGACCAAGGGAGCTATAGAGAGCGTTCCCTGGCCCGAAATAGGTTGTGGTTGTTATTTCCGCTATTTTCTGGTCCCAAAGAAGGACGGAGGCCTTCGTCCTATCCTGAACTACTTCCTCAAAAAGAAGAAGTTCATGATGCTCATCCTAGCTCCGGTCCTGTCTGCCCTTCATCCGGGAGACTGGATGGTAGCGCTGGGTTTGCAGGATGTCTATTTTCATATCCCCATCCTGCCTGCCCATCGTCGCTACCTGCGGTTTATGGTGGGCCACAAGCACTTTCAGTTTGCAGTGATGGCGGTGGTCGCTGCCCATCTGCGGATATCAGGAGTTTCAGTCTTCCCCTATCTCGACAACTGGTTGTTGAAGGCGGGCTTGTCCCAAGCAGTCGCCTCCCACCTCCAGACTACTGCAAACCTCCTGCATTCGCTGGGGTTCACTATCAACGTGCCGAAATCACACCCAACTCCCTCTCAGATGCTCCCTTTTATCGGGGCGGTTCTGGACACAGTGCAGTTTCTGGCCTATCCTCCCTAACGGCAAGTCCAGGATATTCCGGCTATGATGCAGATGTTTCAGCCTCTATCCTGGATTTCGCTGAGAATGACTCTGAGGCTGTTGGGCCTCGTGGCCTCCTGCATCCTGCTGATGGACCATGTACGGTTGGGCATGCGGGCTCTGCTGTGGGACCTGAAGTTCCAATGGGCACAGCATCGAGGAAATCTTACCAACTTGTTTCAGATCTCAGAGGGCACTGCGAAAGACCTGCAGTGATGCTTAAACCGCGATTGGGTCAGAGGCAGACCCCTCTCCCTTCCCATATCTCACAGTAGTGACGGATGTGTCTCTTCTGGGATAGGGCAGCCATCTGGGGGAGGTGGAGATCAGAGGATTCTGGTCTCTGGCGGAAGCCAGGCTCCCTATCAACCCGTTGGAGCTTCGGGTGATCCGATTGGCACTGAAAGCCATTTTACCATCCATCAAGGGAAGGCTAGTTCAGGTGTTCACGGACAACACTACCGCCATGTGGTACTGCAACAAACAAGGCTGAGTGGGGACGTGTACTTTTTGTCAAGAGGCCCTGCGCCTCTGGACTTGGCTGGAAAACAGGGCACTTTCCCTGGTGGTTCAACATCTGGCCAGTTACCTGAATGCCAGGGCACACAAACTCAGCCGAAGGTGCCTTGCGGATCATGAGCGGCATCTCCATCCGGATGTGGCGCAAGGTCTTTCAGCGGTGGGGAGAGCCTTGGTTTGATCTGTTCACCTCCGAAGAGAACGCGCAATGTCAGCAGTTTTGGGTGTTGGAGTTTCCAAGGCGGCTCTTGCTTGGTGACACTTTGTTGCGAGTGGAGCTGAGGCCTCCTGTAAGCTTTTCCGTCCATACCACTCCTGCCCAGAGTGCTCAAGAAGATCAGGAGCAACCGGGAACAAGTTATTCTTGTGTCTCTGGATTGGGCACAGAGAGTTTGTTATCCCAAGCTTCTGGATATGAGCATCGATCCTCCGATCAGGCTGCCTCTTCGGGAGGATCTTCTGTTGCAGCAGCAGGGGAGGGTCCTCCACCTGAACCTGTCCACTCTCCCCCTCCTTGCGTGGAGATTGAGCGGCGACAGTTGACAGCTTTTGACCTTCCTCCTGAAGTCAGCGAGGTTATTCTGGCAGCCAGGCGCCCCTCCATGAAATCGGTATAATCCTGCAGCTGGAATACATTTTGAAAATATTGTACAGAACGGTCTATTGACCCCTTATCTGCCTCCCTGGCAGATATCCTCCTGTTTATCATTTCCCTAACCCAGCAGGGCCCTGCTTTGGGCACTCTGAAGGGCTACTTGGCCCTCTCGGCTTTTCTTCGGCTGCCAGATCAACCTTCACTTTTGAAGTCCCCTCTAGTGCAGAGATTTTTGAAGGGGTTAACCCACTTGTTTCCCCCTTCTCCCTTTATTATGCCACAATGGGACCTTAATTTGGTCCTTACTTTCTTGATGTGCGCAACGTTTGAGCCGATGTACAACTGTCCTCTACGGATGCTCACTATCAAAACTGCTATTTTGGTGGCAGTTACCTCTGCCAGGAGGGTGAGCGAACAGACACGGTCATCACAGCCTCCTTGCCTGACATTTTTCCCGGACAAAGTGGTACTGAGAACTAGGGCATCCTTTTTGCCCAAGGTTGTAACTCCCTTTCATCTGGGACAGTCTGTTACTCTGCCCACTTTCTATGCACCTCCGCATCCTTCCAAGGAAGAGGAGCGTCTCCAACCTCTGGACCCAGAGGGAGCGTTATTGTTCTACCTTGATCGCACAAAAGAGTTCCATGTGGATCACCAACTCTTTATAGAATGCGTTGGAGCAAATAAGGGTTGTGCTGTCGAAAAGAGGACCATATCGCGCTGGGCTAGTCTCTGCATCAAAATACGTTATACCTTGGCAAAGAAGCAGCCTCTCGAAGGCTTAGGGCCCATTCCACCAGGGCGAAAGCAGCCACCACAGCCCTCCAGCGTGGTGTTCCTATTTTTGACATCTGCCAAGCGGCCACGTAGGCATTTCTGCACACGTTTGCCAGACACTATTGCTTGGATTCTCAGGTGCGCAGGGAGGGCCTGTTCGGCCGCTCTGTCTTACAGGATTTCGTGGTTTAAAGCTTTTCTGCAGTCCCACCTCCGGGGAAGGTATTGCTTGGGTATCTGTTCAAAGGTAAGGAAACTGCAGCTGGATGTCTGTATCAGATGGACAAGTTACTTACCTTCGGTAACGCCTTATCTGGTAGAGACATGATCTAGCTGCAGATTCCTTACCGACCCACCCATCCTCCCCGCACTGCGGAATTGTCTTTTAGTATTAGGGCTGTTCCCCTTCAGGGCCCTAGTCTCTTTAACACACCATGGTCAGTCACTTCATGGCTCCGTGCTTCTGGCGTGGAAAGTCTTAAAAAGTACTGATGTCAGCACGCCAGAGTGGCAGTTATATTGGCGACGCCGACGTCACGACGCCAACAATGTCACGTGGAGTCGACCGACGCAACCTACCGGCACGCAGGGGTACCGCTAAGAAAATTCTTCCGGATCCAGCCTGACGCCTGGAAGTTCAAAGGTAAGGAATTTGCGGCTAGATCATGTCTCTACCAGATGAGCCGTTACCGAAGGTAAGTAACTTGTCCTTCAGGGCCAAAGAAATTTGAGAATACAATACATTTGCAAATTCTTTTCAGTCTTCAGGCTGTTATTATGCATCTCTCCTAACTTTGTTGGCATCACACATTAGTTTGACCTAAGCTAGGGAGCGTCGTGGCTCTAACAATAAAATCTATTGGTATTGATCACTTATAGACAATGTACATAAGTGAGAGGATGGAGATGTAAGACCAGAAAGTCTCATGTTGGGTCCCGGGCCGGAAGCAGTTTTGCTCTTTAGGCACATTTTGAAGAGATCCGTTTTGAGCTCTTTTCGCACAATAGGTCTGTGGCTTGTGTTTTGGTCTTTCCATTTTTACTGTTGATTAAAAGTCTGATGTTGTGGCTTGTGTTGATGATCTAAGATTGTTATGACTTCTGCAAGGTAGGATGGTGCTCATTTTGTTAATGATGATGCAGAGGTTGTCAAGTTAATGAGAACCTGCTAAACAACTATTTTAGGTTAACCAGAATGGGAGTGATTTGTAGTTACTACTGTTGTCCTTTGAGTTAGGTAGTCCTGTTCAATGTGCACTTCTGTGGAACCAGGGATGTTAGTTACTAATGTGGTAGTGGTCCTGTGCCTATAGAGTAGTTTGTGTCTGCAGGGTAGGGTGTAGATGTTCCCTTGTATAAAAAGAAAAACCATTAGCAGGGATTCTGAGATTTCTTGGCAGTATTGTTTTAGGTGGGGATGTCCTTATCAATGAGGAATTAGTTATTTTGTGCTTGCAGTGTTGTACATTAGTTTGTCGGACATCATGTTGGAAAACCATTTCATGTTCTGGGCTTGGTGTGCTCTTGGGCGATGATGTGATTTAAATGTTTGTTCGATTCACTTTAAAATAGGTATGTATTGGCTTTGCTTCGATGTGGGTGCAGCAATTTTTGAGTCTTTATTTCTACTTGATTATTGCTATGTTTTTCTTGCTATGTATTATTTGTGCAGTGGTGAATCTTAACACTATAGTGGGTTAGGCGGGCTCTGGTTACCCTGATGTGCAAGTTGGAGATAATGATATACTAGACCCTTGAGGTACAAGTTGCTGATAGCCATTGAGAACAAGCAAAATTGATCTGTACTAGTCATTGTTTTTGAATGGAGCTGTAAAGAGAACCAATGTGGTTTGGTGTTGTTTAATCCCATACCTGCCAGCAGGGTGTTTATAAGGTTTAATGATAAATTGACTTACTGTTGTCTGTGATGTGTGGGTTATCTACAAATTGGATGGTTGCTGCCTCAGGGCTGCATTTAGGTATTTAACTGGATTGAATATTGTCTAGCAGGTGGTTGCTGCTGATTTGTTATTGTTGTTACATGATGTGTTTTGTAAGGATGCTGGTTAAGTGACTTGATGACGTGAGGTAGTCTGTGTCAATGTTTGCTTTCTTCAGTAGTATAATGATCAATCGTGTTGCAGAACAAACCTTGGACGTGGAAGTCCATGACTTATTTTTTTTAAAGAAGTTATGCAAGTTCTTCTTCCGAAAGAATTTCATAATGATAATAGGAGAGTGTCATGTTTGTGTGTGGTGGCCTTGAAGGCTGTTAAATTATCTATAGAAAAGTCTTTGAAGGAGCATTTCTTTTGCATACGCTGCTTTGGAATGGCCTTGTGGATTTTATATAGAGGTGGCAGCACTTGCGATGATAAACTAGTCATGTGTGCTTCTGAATGTTTGCTGATTTTGTTTTTTTGTTACATAGATATTGATAAAGTGAAAGTTGTTTGTCTGTGCCATTGGTGACTATATAAACGTTGGGTGTATAATATGAGAAAGCACAGAATCTTAAGAGATGATGCTTTGTTTTTAACATTATTGTATATTAAATGGGCCATTTCTTGGTTGAAAAAGCAGCATCATCAGATCTCAAAATTCTTCCAGAAAAAAAACCTATTTTATGATTAACAGACAGGCTTCCAGCCTGGAAGTGGCACTGAATAAGCATTTAACTGCAATCTGGCGTGACCTCAAGAAACCAGTAAACTTCAAATGAGATCCAACTCATTCTCCTTAATCTCTCAGCAGCTTTTAATACTGCAGGCCATACATTTCCACTTCAGACTAAATGGCACATAAATACAGTTTGCAGCCCTAAAATGGATTCAGTCCTTCCTCACAGGTGGAACACAAAGTGTGACTGTCTCCGTTTCTATGAGCACCATTTTTGCAAAAAGTAGGTGTTTCCCAAGGCTGGACAATTGCCCATCTTCTCTTCAGGCTCTCCCTGACCCACTCCCTAAACTCTGAGTCCTTTAAACTTACCTGTTTTAACTGTATCAACCACGCACTGATTATGCTTGAACTGAAACTGCCAGACCGTGGACTTCTGGTCTTACCTGAATGTCCACTGGCAGTAGTAAATTTAAGGTTTCAGAATACTTTCTGAAATCTTAATGCCGCAAAATGTGGATTATGAAAAAGCTGTGATTCCATCAGTCCTGGCCTAAGTAGATTGACTCTCTTACACCACATCAAGAACTTGGATGTGATTATTGACCCACCCCAACTCTCACTCTCACTCCAAACCTGGATCACTAATGTGATTCAAAGCTCTTTCAACTCTGAGTATTATGATGAGTCTTTACCTATTTTGACTACCCCACAGGGTCCCAACCTCAGCAGCCTTAATGCTATAATGTATGTACTATGCCATAGTAACTATGGCAACTGACTAAGCGTTTAATCAGCAGATGTTGGTGTATCCAGAATGTTGCTTTCAGACAAGTTCTCGGCCTGAACAGATGTGACCGTATCAGTCCTACCCTCAAGGTCCTGCATTGGCTACCCTTTACCTGCAAGAGACATCTTTCAAAGCTCTTGACAACACCCACAGGGCAAACACATCCATGTAAATAAGGACGATCTGCAATCACCAAGAATTCATAAAACCAATAATAATTTGACTTTACCTATAAATATGGCTCACTTGCATGAAAATTACACATGCTCTCTAATGGGAAGATCGGAGGCTATTGGAGCTGGGCATTGCCACTGCCTGTCAAATGATCAGACTGCTATAGGATAGTTCTCAGCTGTCCTAGTTGGCTAAGCCCACAGTGCCACTGGATGGACAGGAAACCACTGGAGGTTTCCAGTTTCCTTCCCACAACCTAGTGCGGCCTACTGTTGTTTTGCGATTTGTGAACTACACAGATGCCGTTCATAGCAGTCCCTATTTATAAAAATCACTACTCAAAGATGTTAGTAACCCCGTGCTTGACTGTGTCTATTCTCTCACTTTGCAGCACCAGTGCTTATGCACTATAAAGCCCTACACACCACTTCTACATGGGCTACAAACCTCTCACTGCCCACCACCTTCTCCACGCAGGCCAAACTACTACCAACACACTTTGTCATACATGAGCAGGAATCTAATAACAATCTGAGCGCTCCTTTGTCATTCTGGCTATGAAGCACTGGGATAATGATTATTACAGAGTAGCTACTTGTCAGTGAGCCATAAAGTGCTTTAGGGCTTGTAAATAGTATGGAAAGCTCTGTATATAAAACAGTACAGGACAATGCAATGCAATGCAATACAATACTACGGCAAGATGCAACACGTTTTATTTTGGTTATATTGCCACAAGTGTGAATGCGTTTTGAGTTACAGCTGCTGTGATACTGTTGTTTTATATAAATTTAACAGATATTTATTTTTCACTTATGTTGCAGTCAGCACTCAGTATTGTACCCTGGATAAATTGCTAGATTATTCAGTTCTAGGAGAAGAGCTTGAGCCGTTGCGTTCAGATGCTTGAAACATTGTGCCCTTTGATTTCCCCTCACACAAACATCACTCCTTTCACTTGTAAATGTATCTTAAGATTTCATCCCTGTATACTGTGGTAAATTTCAGACCCTTGTTAGGTCCTTTGTCGTACACACTTGCAGGTGATAATTATATCAACTTGGAAGCCATTTGTTTGCAGGCCAAGGACTGCGGTCAGTTGCAGAACAAATGGCTGATGATCAATATCCAGAATGTGCAGGACTTTGCTTGCCAGTGCCTGAACCGTGACGTGTGGAGCAATGAGGCTGTCAAGACAATTATTCGAGAGCATTTCATCTTTTGGCAGGTGAGCATAAAAAGGGCAAAAGAGGTGGATGGAAGCGGACAAGAGGCTGTCGGATGGTGCTCATCTGGTTGATGGGGTAAGGTAATTTAGGGGCGGGGGGATTTCGGGTGCGTCAAGACTCAATTTGTAGTCCTAGCGAGCATTAGCTTGTCTGTAAATGTAGGAGGACAGTTTTGAATCCAGGGCTGTAAGTGAGAATGTTAATTTCATTTAAGTGATTGAAGCAGTTAGTTATATATTGGGAAATGTATTAATTAAGAGGATAACACATTTGCATCTCATGAAAATATATTGTTTGTCAGTATTTTAGACAATTTAAGTGTATTAAAGCTACCTCACTGTATCTCCTAATCACTTGTATGTAAAAGTAAAGTACATTTATTATATTAAAGTTTACAATCTTTTAAGTGTTTTGAATTGCCAGCCTGGCCATGATGCGGAGTTGAGAGAATGTGAATCTTGCAGGCTTCCCATCCTGTGTGGAAAGCTTACAGCCTAGTTGGAGCACTTGAGTCTGATTATTCACTTGTTTAACTATCCAAAAGCTGAGAATGATCCTTAACAAAAAAATGTTAATTCCAACATCTCTGCACACAGCAGAATATGGAAGGCAGCTGCCACAGGAGAAAAGTGGTGACTGTAACAAGGCACTTTGCCATTACAGATAAACATAGCACTACATGCAATCATTCTTTCCAGAAATCCCACAACCCCCTTTTATAAGTTAAGCAGGCAGCACAGATGAGGGAACGAACGCTGTGACTACTGAGAGGAGGAGAAGAGGCATCTCTGTGGTAAGAGGTGAGGTGAACAAAAGTGGAAGTGTTTGAATGAAATGTGACACTCTTATAACTACGGTTGAATAAGCCACCTTTACGCTCAAGTCAGAGCAACAAGAGCCTAGGTACTACATTGAGAAAGTTTAGGTTTATGGTTACTGTAAGACCAGGAGGGTGTCACCACGATTTCAAACCACCCTTTTCACAGTGTGTGGAAGTGGTGGTACTGTTATGGGTGAAAGCAGCATTATCAGTTGGAAAGTGACTGGTAACTAAGAGAAGGTCCTACTGTAGTTTAGGCCAAATATTTAAAGAGTTTTTGAATAGTAATCCTAATTGCCCACTGACTGTGCTTTGTGATCCCAAACTAAGTAACACAATAAACACATCTGTTGTAAGTAATTTGAAGAGTTAGCTTCTTTGAATCTGACCACTGTGCATTCAGAGACTCTTAGAAAGTCCAATATAGGAAGCTGTGGTAAATTGAGTTCCTTATTGCAGCTTTCACAGAAAGGCGGTCATAGAATGGCCATTTTAGGTAGAACTAAGAAGCAGTGATGAGCAAATAGGTGTCAAATAGCTTGGCCTAGTACACTTCTTTCTAAGTAAGCAGGCTGCAAAAAAATCACAATAAATAAACTTGTCCCAGTCACTTCATGTTTTGGAAGAAAGAATAGATGACCGGGATCAGCAGTCACATTCCTACATTGGAAAGAGTGAAAATTTGGAAATGAGTTTGTGCAGTGAGAATGTAGACTCTTCGGCAATTGATCTTTCATAGATTAACATGTTTGAATTATTCCCCAACATCAGGCAGGGAATAATTTAGGTATGTGAATCTATGAAAGATTCCAGTGATGAGAACTGTAGTTACATGTAAGTATCTTTTTTTGTCTTCCCCAGTGTTGGATCTTTCATAGATTTACATCTTGACCCTGATGTCAAGCTGGGAACCCAGCCCAATGTCGGGACTTAATCCGAGCATTTTATTCTGTCAACGATACCAATGGTCGAGAACTTGCACTTACAGGCAAGACGCTTTTTTCTTCTTCACAACTTGAGCATGTCTCATTCCCACAGATTGTTGTTTAAGAAAGATCTCCTGTCCTGACAAAGTACTTCATCTAAATGTTCAGAGACTGTGTGAAAGCATGGATGCTGAAAGGAAGACCATGAGTAAAAATGCACTGAGGGCAGAAATTTGAGATTGTTGTGGTGGCTAGATTGCCTTCTAAAAGTTGGTGTAGTCGAGCAAGCTTTCCAGGAAGGGGCCCTAATCACAGTTGATTGCAATTTGCTTTGTACATGATCAGTCAGAGTCTCAGCATGGGCAAATGGTACCTGGTGGATGTGTCCACTTCCTTGGGTTCACTTGAAAGAGTTCCTTCTTTCTCTTACCTATTGTTGTTAGGTTTCTCAACGGGCTGCAGAATCTATTTTCACTGGCACCCTTTGTACCTACTATTTGGCATTTGAATTTAGTGATTTTGTTTGGGTCTTCAGTCAGCCCATGCATTTTTCACTTAGGTTTGAGACTACTTTTCGGCTGAAAGGTTTCGAGATTTGCATCCTATTTCTGCCAGAGAAGATGGAGTAAAGTATGCAATATGTGTTTTTGTTTTAAGATGGAATCTATGTTTCTTATCTTTCAGAAGGGGTTTCTTCTCATATTGTTTCCTCCTCATTTCTCCAAAATGGAGAAGTTACATGGATTGAAGCTGGTAAACTCTCTGGTACTGTATGTAGAGATGCAAAGAGTGCAAATTAACAGCTTTTCATCTGGTTCTGTGGAGGAAAGGCTGTACGAAAGGCAGCCTTTCCTCAGCTGGTCAATTGGCATTGAAAGAGCCTCCTGTTGGTATTTGCGAGCATTCAATTAGTAGCACAGTGTCTGCCGCTCTTCTTTTTATGAGTGTCCGTTTTGCCAAACAGCCACTTGCATGTCTGGATACATTCTTTTGCTAAACCATTATTTTTCATTATTTTTCTTGGGGTCCTCTGGCAGTCAATGGTTATTGGCAGTAATGATTGACTGTACAGTACTATTGTTTACCAATGATGTTCACAACCCACCATACTGGTGCACCCCAGTTGGTTGATCTGGTTACTCATGGTAGGCACTTCACTCACAATAGTGAGAATGAGTTTTTGAGGCTCACTCCGGGAGGAGGAGGGTGGTCTGGAAACTGGTAAATGCTAAGCAATACAATCAGCCTATGCTTTATTTAAGGTAAAAATCCTAAAAGGTAAGTAAAATAGAAAGAACACTTAGATGCATACAAAAAAGCCAAGAGTGACTGTTGCTTCCTGGGGCCATTGCATGTCCCTGCTTATTTGTGCTCTGTGCTTTATTTCTGTTAACTGTGGGTAATATTGTCATAGGGACCTTGGCTCGGTCTGACTTGTGGAACCTCGCAAGTGCTCAGTTTCTAGTTCTTGGCAGGAGATTTAAAAGTGGCTGTAGGTCACATATGCAAATACTCTGGAAACCAATTTGAACTTGAAATACCACCATGTAGGAACCTGGCTTTCTATATAGTGCACCAAAATGAGGTAAATGTAAACCCAGTATTTGTAAAGCGCAAACAGCTACCCGAAGGCATCCCGGTGCTGGGGGCCGTCGGGAAGATTAAGCAAGCTATTGCCCAGAGTCACTTGGTGCTGGGCTGACCTGCTGCCGGTGCCGGGGATCGAACCGTGAGCCCCAGATTCCAGCGTCAATCGCCCTGGCCGCGGTGCCACACCTCTTCCACAGGTACACTGTGCAGAAAGTCCAGACGACCCTTATTGGTTTGCAGGGGCTATAATAATATCAAATGCTCTCTTTTGTGGTAGTGGGGCGAGCAGTTTAGGCTTATCAGAGGATAGCGTTAAGCATTTATTGCACACACAGAGTCAGTAAATGATGCACACTCTCAATAAAGGAATCCAACACCAATTTATAAAAATAACACTTTATATGAATTTAGACCCAAGATCATCGTAATCGGGTTAGTAGTGTTTGAGTTATCACTTTTTTAAGTGTACAATAATACTCTTGTATTTGGAGCTTTGGAGTGGTAATGTTATCCTATGGGAGAGTAACATATGCTGCATATGGTCACTTGCCAACATCTTACAGAACTGTTCTGCTGGACTTAAGTAGGGGGCAAGGCCCATGGCAGCACCAACAGGTCACCTCAGTCGGCTTTGGGGCGTCTGGATGCAGAGGCATCTTTTCGGCTTCACTGGCACTCTATGTAAGAAGCTGGCTCTGTATATGATATTGCCACTAGGTGGTAATACCGTGCTTAGAGTGCAGAGGTTCCCCAAAAGTATACAGGGCTGAATGTAAAACCCAAAGTGCTCTATTAGTGGTAGTGTGGGCGAGCAGCCTTAAGCCTAACACAGAGGAGTTTAAGACATTTATTGCACAACATTGACCAATAATAGACACACGACTCAAAAAGGAGATGCAGACCAATTTTAGAAAAATATACTTTGTATTTTTTTGTAAGACCAAGATCTTCACAATAAGGTAACTACGTTTTTAAATAAAGAAACTTTTCACTTTGAAAAATCGACACTTTGAAAATGTTTAGCACAGTTCAGTGTTATGCTAAGGGGAAAACATTTTCGTGGTTAAACAGGTAAAGAATGCTCTTACAATTCCAGTCTTCGGGATCCAATGTCCGCACGGGGCAAGGGACCGGTGAGTATCTAATATCACCACCAGCAGCACATGGGCGGCCGGGTGCAGAGGTCAAAACCTGAGTTCTGCCCAATGCTTTTCAATGGAGACTGGGGCTACCTGGAGCCATGCTGCTTGCAGGTAAGTGGATCGGTTGCAGGGGCCAAGCTTTGGCGATTAGCACACGCACGCAGGCCCCCAAAGCAGCACCAAACATACCCCAGCAGCAGCACAGGGGCGGCCGGGTGCAAAATCCGCATAGGGCGCCCAATGCTTTTCAATAGTTTTCTCTTTTGATAAACGGGCTTCAGGCGTTGCACCGAAGGTTGCTGGAGAGAGACCAACGAGATTAGAGGTGTGTAGGGGGTCGTAAGGGCACCGTGTGTTCAGCTCACCAAGGCCCAGGGGCTCCGGGTGCAGGGGTGCCTTTCGACGTCAGTCTTCTTACCGGAGCAGGTCGCGGTCGGGAAAGCCTCTGGATTCAGGCTGCAGGCGTCATTGTGGAGTCTAGGAGAGGTCAGCCAATGCTGTATTCGAGGTCCGGATCGTTGGGGAGACTTCACTGGACAGGTGAGCCACTCATACTCTGGCGTGGGCGTGCAGAGTGGGCTGGGGTCGTGGATCCGCAGTCCTTGCAGTTTGCTGGAAAGGCCCATTGCCCTCGGGAAATCTGGTGTTTGTTGAAGAGTTGCTGTCTTCCTGGGGTTCTTGGAAGTCACTGGCCATGGGACAGGCGTCGTCGTCGTCTTCTTCGCAGGCTCTTCAAGCTGGAGACAGGCCGGTAGGGCTGGGGCCAAGGCAGTGGTTGTCTTCAAGCTCTGCTGCACGGAGTCTTCTTCATCCTTCTTCGTAGGTTGCAGGAATCTACCTTCTAGGTTTAGGGGAGCCCTCTAAATACTAAATTTAGAGGGTGTTTTAGGGGAGTAGCATGTAGAGCCAATGGTCACTATACCTGGGGTGACTACACCCATTATTGTGCCACCCTCCTGTGGGAGGGGGCATAGACCTAGCCCTGATTGGAGGAGTTCCCTCATCTTCAAGATGGAGGGGACTGAAAAGTGTGCTTAACTTCACCTCCTCCACCTAGGAGGTGGAGTTGGCAAAGGTGGGCACACCTCCTAGCTCTTCTAAGCTTTCCCACTGTTTTTTCTGCCCAAAGTGTGGGTGTAAACAGAGGGCTGCTATCTGCTGCTAGCAGTAGAGGCTGGGGGTCGCATTACAAAGGCGTCCAGCCTTTGAAGCTTCCCCTTCGAGCTCTAGCCCATCCTGGGGGAGGAGGTGCAACACCGCTGCCCAGGATGTGCATTGTTTCTGGTTTGATTTGTAAAGTGCGGCGTATGCCCAAAGGCGTCTTGGCGCTGCTTGCAAAAGAAAGAGGATCAAGAAAACAGAAACTAGTGTAAAAAGCCAGGTTTTGAGAAGCTTTCTAGAAGTCACGAAGTTGGTAGAGTTCCTTAACGAGATAGGCATTTGATTCCAAAGGCGAGATGTGGAGAGGGAAAAACTTCTCCCTCCCCAGGAGACCTTGTGAAAGTGAGCAACTGACAAAGTCATAGAATTCATAGACCGCAATGTTCTGTTCGGTGTGTACCATGAAAGTTTCTTCCTAAGGAGTTTAGGGCTGTGGAATGCACCGCTTTGTGGGCTATGCACAAGGCCTTGAAAGCTACACTTTTTTTTTTTTTACTGGCAGTCAGTGGAGCTCATTTCTGGCTTTGGTCACTGATTCTGATTTTTTAATGTTTGTCAAGACCCTGACAGCTGAGTTTTGTATCCTCTGAAGCCTGCTTAGAATACATTGCTTGGCACCAATCAAGAGTTCCAGAGTGCATGGGACTCTCCACCCAGGGGTCCCGAAACATGTCTGGTGGTGGATGGCTGCCTACAGCAGGTCCGAGACCACACCAGGGTTGGTTGGTTTTCAGGGGGGACCTCGGAGGTGCCCTCTGAGTACATGGTTCAATCAATCCCATACTAGAATCACTGGGGGTTTATTGAGGGGAGTAGTTTGGTACCAAACGCTCCTGTGTTAATTGAAGCCATTATGGTGCATGGGATCTCGAGTTCCCAGCCCATGTACTCTCTATGGGTTACCTGGCACTTAAAATATTAAGGAATGATCCCAGTACTGTAGGGGCATTTCTGCTCATGCAGATATGCCCTCACCTTAGATATAGTGCACCCTGCCTTGGGGCCGGTAAGACCTGCTACAGGGATGGCTTACCTTTATCTTAGGCAGTGCTAGTTGGCATGGCACACAGACAGTGTGCCATGTCGACTTTGTAGTTTTCGTCTGCACAAGGCCATGCATGTTGCAGTGGCAGTCTGCATAGCCTAGGTGAGGGGTCCCTCTACACTCCCCATGCCCTTGGTACCCCCGTACCGTTTACTAGGGGCCTACAGGGGCCTGAAAGGCCAATTGCGGATTTGTTTTAGGGTAGAAGCACAGGGGACCTGGTTGGCAGGGACCCTGTGCACTACAATCGAATACTACATCAAAACTAGGCAAAAAGTTGGGTCTAACCATGTCAAAAGAGGCACTTGCTCACACTCTGGCTGAGGGGCTCGTGTGCAGGAGTGCTATATCTGGCGCAGTTGCACTGCAGGAGGCTCTTGAGGTTCTCGGTTGCCTACAGAAAGAGGCTGCAGGCGGGGACTTGGAGACCAGTTCGGCCAAACCCTAAGAGCTCTAGAGTGTCCCTGGACCCCGTTCGCACTGTTGGTTCACTTGGACTCAAGCTGTGGGGCTCTTGTGCAGTGATGCTTTCCTGTGTCCGATTGTGGCAATCGGAGGCTTACTTTCTCTATCAGAGACCCGGTGGAGAGGGGAAAACAGGGCCGCAGGGCTGCTCTCGATGCTGGCCTTGTGGTTACTGATGTCCCTCGACAGCAGGTCTGTCTTTGTGCAGTTGGGATCCGGATTGGATCACCAACAAGTCTTGGTTGCTGCAAGGGTCTGGTATACCTGGTGTAGGTGCAGGTAGACTCCGAGAGGGGTCAGCGTCTCTGGACTTTGGTGAAGTACCAGCCTTTGCTAGCGGTGCCTGCAGATGCAGGGAAGCAGCTCCTCTGCAGCTCCTCTGCTCCAATGGAGATGTTGCTGGCAAGATGAAGTTGTGGGTTGCTCCTCCACAGCTTTGAGAGGTGACAACGCTTTGACGAGCCGGGTCCATGCAATTGTCGAGGTTCATCAGCAAGGCAGGGTTTTGCACCAAGTGATGGTGAAGTCCTCAGTTCTCTCGTTGTGGGCTCTTCTATGTCCTCCTTTCTTCAAGCTGACAAATCTGATTTCCTGGTGTCTGGGCCACCTAAAAACTCAATTTAGGGGAGTTAAGGGCAGTGAAGGCTAGTAGTCTATGGGCTACTTACCCCTGGGGCCACTACACACCCTAGATGACCACTTCTGTGGGGAGTGGGCATCACTCTGTCCCAGGGTTCCTAATTCCACCACACACAAGATGGTGGAATCCTTTCCTTTGTGTTCACTTCAGGCTGCCCACCGTGGAGGTGTCTAGCCTGGCAGTGCAACACTCCTCCTGACTGTCTACGTTCTCGCCTGTCCTGGTGCTAGGTGGTCCTCAGGGCAGGGGGTGGCATGCCCAAAGGGTGGGGGAAGCCATGGTTGCATATCAAAGGCAGCAGAGGCCTTTAAAGCCTCGGGCCTTGACATGCTAATTTACTAGCTTTCCTTCTGGAGGAGGTGGTAACACCTCCTGCCAGAGCAGACATTGTTCCTGACCTCCTGAGAGCGTGGACTCTCACCTGCATGGGGTCAGAAACCTGTTGGAGGTGGGAGGCTGAAAGAGTGCGGTCGGCCACCACACTATTAGACTAGTATGGTTCAGAAGGTACCTTTAAGTTACCCTCAGGGTGCATGTATTAGTGAGTCCATCACTAGAATCGGTGTTGGTTTATTAATACGAAGTGGTTGACACCAAACTCCATAGGTTTCAGTGAAGTCATTACGTAGCTGGATAACTTGTTTTGACCAGTGCCCAGTACATACCTTAAGATGGCTTCCCTGGTCACTTAGTAATAGAACTAGACATCACAGGGGCATATCTGCTCATGCAGATATGTCCTCACATAAAATATAACGCACCCTGCCTTAGGGCTCCAAGGCCTGCTGTAGGGGAGACTTACATATGTTAAATGCAGTATGTTGGCATGGCACACCGGAGTGTGCTATGTCATGTTTTTCATTCATGGTTTGCACCATGCCACACAGTCTGCAATACAAGTCTGTGTGTAATTATTGTGTGGGTCCCTTAGGGTGGCATAAGATATGCTGCAGCCCTTAGGGATCCTCTTTATTATACCTATGTTCTAGGAACTAGGGGTACAATTTACTAGGGATTTACATGAGTGCTAAAGTTCTGTGCCAATTGCGAAACAACCAGACCTTGTTTTAAAGCAAAGAATACTGGCACAAGGGTAGGTTAGCAGGCCTCCGTGCACTGTCCGAGTTGAAAACCAGCATCTAGCAGGTCAAAAGGGGGCAAAACGTGGGGAGGTACTCGAACAAAAACCCAGTTTGCTCACACATTAGTACCAAAGGGGTCATGTAAAAATTGTAAACCCCTAAACAATATAATTGGTTGAAAAAGGGGTCACCACAAAATATATAATACCAAATTCTACAACATTGACAACACGCCAAGAAAGTAAAAAATATCCATCTTGTCTTCATTTTCTGATTAGATGTGTCTCCCAAAATGTCATTGATGCTACCCATCCTATCCATCACTTTTTAAAGGGTGCTGATGAAAATAGTTAGTAGGCACTCACTATTGATCACCAAAGGTGACTACCTACGGGGTCTTGTATCTAGGATTATAGCTTTTGTGGTCAAGCGTTTCTGGTAGTGAAGGAACACACCTCCGCCAATAATCACTTTAGAGTTAGTTTTTATGGTTTCGTTGCATGGCCAGATTTGTAGAACTGTAAGGGCTAGAAAAGTGGTTCAGATTGATGCAGAATAAACCTAACCTCTTCCAAGAAGTGAAAACAACCCCCATTCCAGGGCTTTGAAAGCAGACTGCCGAAGTTTGTATGCAGTCAGGCTGCAGGCAAAGAATGTGTAAGACCTGACAGCCTTAGGGTCGTCCTCCCCACTTTAATCCTGCCTCTCTCCATTTTACTGTGCCCATTTTTGCTGCGCACTTTAGCGCTGATTAGCAGCGCTAAAGTGCTTGTACTCTGTCCCCTAAAACATGGTAACATTGGATCGTCCTAATTGGCATATTTAATTAGCTTATAAGTCCCTAGTAACGTGCACCACAGGTGCCCAGGACCTGTAAATCAAATGCTACTAGTGTAGGGTGAGCAGGCGTCCAGGATTTGCCGGTACAGTACCGTTTTGTTGCTAGCTGTCCTGGCAGATTTCAGCAAATTTGGCTCATGTCCCGGTTTTTAGAGGGGTCGACTGAAAACAGTGAGAGGCACTATTTTTAGGAGTTCTATAGCTGTGCTGGTTAGCAGCTGTTATAAGTAAGCAATATAATTAACAGGTATGATGCTGGTTTTAAAAATTACATTTTACTTATTTTCTTAGTGCCTTTTCTGTGATCCTATCTTGATGAGAGTCGTCATTCTGCACTGCTTTGTTGATGTAAAATTGTAGTCCTTCTGTTTTTGCAGAATGTCCCAGGTTTTTGTTCTCAAGATCTGGTCACCCTATACTAGTGGGCCTGCAGCACTGATTGTGTCGCCCACGTAAGTAGCCCCCTAACTATGTCTCGGGCCTGCCTTGGCAGGGCTTGCACATGCAGTTCACTGTGACTTGGCAGGTAAAACTCCTTGCCAAGCCCTGAACTCCCCCTTTTATTACAAATAAGTCACCCCTAAGGTTGACCCTTGGCAACCCAGAGGGCAGAGTGCTATATAAGCATAGGGAAGGGCATGTGCTTCTCTTCTGTTTTACATCCTAAAACAGCCCATTTCGTTTTTCACTATGGTGAGGGCTGCTCCCCTCATAGACTAGCATTGGGAATTCCCTTACGTGCTAGTAAGTGGTAATTCCTGATCCCAGGGGAGTAGCTTTATCATGTTTGGTATGGGTGGAATAGTAGTGTTAAATGTGCTTTGCTGGTAAGGTTGGATTTAAAACTAGTAGTACAGAAATGCCACTTTCAGACATGCTTCTGCCCGTCTCCAATACACATCTGGACTGGGTGACAGTTCCCATTCGTGCATTCTTCCCCAACAGCCATAAACCCAGGAATGCCAGAGGTGGCTGAACACGCATCTGCATTCCGATGGTCGGCCTGGGTAGATGGGAGGAAGGGGGCTCCCAACGGGACATCAAGGTGTAATGACCTGACCCCACCCGAATGGCTGGTGCTCTCCATAGATAACCTGGCAGGCAGGACTGGCTTGAAAGGGGTGCTTGTGCACTTCAAAACCACTCTTTAAAGTTTCCCTCACATTAAAAGGCACATTTGGGTATAAGTAATGGGTCTCTGTGCCTCCCAAATCAGGCACTTCTGGACCTACAACAAACCTCTGTCAGAAGAACTGTAGTGCTGCTCGAAGGACTCGACTGGACCGTTTTTCTGGAAGGACTGCTTTCCAGCTTGTTGCCCTGCTGCTCTCCGACACTGCTGGAAGGAGAACTGGACTCTGCCTTCCCTCCAAAGTGATCGCCAAGGGCTTGTTAGCTTGCCTTCTGTTTCTGAGGTCTCAGGGACACAAAAGACTTCCTGAAGTTCTCTGGCGCTGCTGAACTCTGCCTTCTGTGAGTCTTATCCTTGACTGAGGTACCCCCTCCAAGTTCTAGACCTCAGAAGGAGTTTCTGCCAAATCCACCGTGAAGCAACGCTAAGACTCGCAAAGCCTCGCTGCACAACTGGCAGCTCTTGGAACTGACGCCAGACGTCGTGAAGCCTCGCCACACAGCCTCTCGGAACCGGTGCCAGACTGCGCAAAGCCTCGCCGAGAAGATTGCGCACCAGGATCCAAGGTACTTTGTGCAGCGGGCCCAAGTGGGTCCCTGCAGCCGGCTCATTCTCCATCACGGTCAGCCTGAACTTTGGATCTGCACCAGTCCCTTGCGACCTAAAGTAACCTTTTGAGCGCTACCTGCTTCTAAGAGCTTCCTAGCAGTTATTTCTCCGAAATTAAATATCTCGATTTCTACATGATGGATTTTGATCGTTTTGGTCTTGTTCAACTCAGATAAATATTCTCTATTGTTCTAAACTGTTGTGAAGTCTTTTTGTCGTATATTTAATGTGTTGTATGAGTTATTGCACAAATACTTTACACATTGCCTTCTAAGTTAAGCCTGTCTGCTCTATGCCAAGCTACCAGGGGGTGAGCACATGATCATTTGGGATTGTGTTGTGACTAGGATTGTAGTCCCTGCTTGGACAGGGTGCATACCTCTGCCAGCTAGAGACCCAATTTCTAACAGAATGGTTCTGAGATGGTTCATGCCCATCCTTCTGTCGATGTGAATGTGATGGAGCAGTTCCTCCAGCCACATGGTAATCTTGCTCCTTGCTGGCCTGTGGCAACCTCCTTACCCTGGGTACACTCAGTCTTTTAGGCTGTACTCTAGCAGGTCCTTCCATGTGCTGCGTCTTGTGCAGGTCTATCAGGTAATCGTATCACTTCTTCTGGAAGGCGCAGTCTACCTCTTCTGCAGGCAGGTAAGACTTCTTCTACGCAGATCACAGCAGCAGAATGATTTTTAAGGCTGTCTTAGACTTGTTCTGACATTGGAAGAAGGGTAGCAAACCCACTGAGTTTCTACTCCTGGCCTTGTGACTTCTCTTTCATGCTAGTGTGGAGGCCTCTGAACTAAGTACTGCCTGGGGGTGTCTCTTCAGTGCTGGAGGAACATCCTGTCTTTGTTGTTGGACACAGTTTGTAGGCTTCTCAACCGAGAGTCCCCAGTCAATGTCTGAACAGTTCTGACTAGTTGAAGGTGTGGGTATTGGCCTTAAATTAAAGCCTGGATCTGCCCCGTTGCCTTGACAGATGGCTGCAGTACAGGAAATGGGGGTTTGGCGAGTTTTGCCAAGGTAGGTAAAACCTACAAAGTCTCAATCACTCAGGAGCATATACTTTATGTTCCCCTGCATGAGAGCTCTGTTTTGTTCAAAACGGAAATGACATGAACCACTCTGTTAGCTCGGACAGTAACAAATATCACTGATGGATAAAGCACAGGGGTAACCACAAAAAGATAAAATGGCAGGGCGCACAGATTTCCAGAGCCGTTAGGAAAACTAACGCCCAGCATTAGAGTCCTAACTTAAGTTGGAGTCACTGTTCTATCGATACGAATAACAGTGGTTTTGTATTTACCTTTTTTGGAATGGGGAAAATGGGAGGAACTGATATCCTTTTAGGAGATGCCTATATAGAGGTGATACCTGACTTCTAGTGATGGTTTTGCTGACTCCACGGTCAAAGCGGCCATGAGAAGGGTCCCTCCCGAATAAATTCTGAATCCAGTGCAACCAAGGATCTATAGCAAAGATGTTTACCAAAGGTTAGTAAACATGTACCGTAATATAATCTGTATATGAACAAATATAAAAATAGATTTAGTGGAATGCGGAGTCTCTAAAATTTGAAAATGCTTCTTTTTGTCTTTTTGTTTTTTTATTCCTTGCAGTAAGCACTGCAAGTTGTAACAGTATGAATGTTTGCACAGTTATGAAGCCTGGAACTGATAAGTCTTTAGTACATGCTCCCAAATGCAAAGTCCAAATCTAAACTAAGTTAAAATCATGTATGACAATTTGCCTTTATGTACTGTTTAGTAGAGGAGATTGCTTAGTGAAGGTTTTCCTTTAAAAGGACACAGACTCTTGCCCAAGCTGAAGATTTCCATGAGGCAAAGTCCAGTACAGTCCAGTAAACCATATTGTAAGTCCAGCTACACTCAATTTTAGCAATGAATCAATACCCTAGAGTGTAAAAAAACCAACAATACCTCGAACCACAAAAAAAAGAACAAATCTCATGGTAACCCTCACCTAGCAACATTAGTTGTTAGTGAGGAATGACCCCAATGATGTGGTCCCTTGTGTTGGTAAAGGGTTAATGTTTTTTTAAGGGAAACCTCCATTAGGGCAAATTAGGTAATACCTGATTACACGTTCTAGGCCTTAGCATTTTTGAAATTTTAATTGGTGAATATTTGCGAACAGTTCATGAAATTGTAAACCCAAGTTAAAGAATAAGTATTTTTCTGATGGATGCTGATTAATCACCTTGTGAATATTCCTCCCGGTGTCAGACTGGATCCGGATACTCAAGAGTAGTACTCCTGCACACCGGTAAGTGACGTTGTGCAGCTCCACTCCGTTATTCTGCTCTGGAAGTAAAGAGAGGACCACATATAAGCATCACCATGGAGCGCTAATGTCAGACCCTTTCTCCACATTTTAACTTTTACCAGTGTGCAAGGAAAATGTGTCACCTTCCAAAATAACAGGGTTTAAACTTTGTAGGGACTGTCACAAACAGATGTCTGTGACCGACCCCACGAGGTAGGCCTGTACTGCCTGGGTTCTGAGAATGACTCGAGGGCCTGCAACAACTGCGCCTAGATTAATCCAAAGGCCATACGTGACTGCAAGGCGAAACTACGTCGCCAAGCATCGACAGAAGTGACGGGTTGAAATCAAAAGTTAAGTCCTATCCCACTCCCGAAGTCATTCCCTTGTCGCGGTCGATGTCTTAGGGTAATTCCAAAAAGAAGCAGGAGAAAGCCATGGTGGAATCTGCCACTTACTGCCACTCAGGAACTCCAGCGTGGATGTGAGGACATCAACGTACCTCTAGGTCTCGCTCCTGAAGAACCAATTCCAAGTTTAATCCTGATGCAATCAGAATTTCCGGATCCAGTGCCGACATTGCAGCAAACAGCAGCCTTTAGGGAGGCCATGCTGCGCATGTTTGGCAGGCTTCAGTCTCCTTCTGGTGCTCCATCGGGCTCAAGGATCCACAGAGACCTTCAGTTGGGGTCCCAATGGTGGGCTAACCCCTGGGTGCCGAATGTGTCTTGAACCAGTTTCGGGTGCCACATCGGCTTCAGTGCAGACTTTGGTTCACATGGATGGCACCGGTTCCTTTCACATCAGTGGCGCAAGAAGAGCAGCTGATTCCTATAGTAGTCTCAAACTCCGAACTGGCTTCGTCTCGACAGAGGCCGGACCTGATCCTACTGAAACGAAGTCTGTTGCAAATCCCTCAGGCACCAATACCTTGCCCTCACAACACACAGCAGAGCTCAAACACTACATCAGCTCTTTGGATCAGATTCAGACAATAATGACTATGAAGAGGATCACACATTAGTCAAACAATGCAATGAGGGCAATTGATATGCCGAATTGCAGGATGCCAGTGGTCTGGAAACCTCCCCAAACACTGGACTTGTCTCTCCCCCTGGTCATGCCACAGAGGAGAGTACATCTTTTGCTATGGTCATGAGATGGGCTGCAGAGGTCCTTGACCTGCAGCTCCCTACTATGGAGGTTAAATCTAACGCCCTGGCGGAGGTTCTTCAGCCTGGCCAATCGCACTATTGCAGGCTTAAGGAAAAAACATGGAGAGAGAGCCCTTTCTACCGCTGCTCTTTCCACCAGTTCCATGAACCCCCCCCCCCCGGTGGAGAGATCCAAGAAAAGATCACAGAAGAAGAATGTGATTCGGAAGAAAGGACTGAAAATAGAATACCAACCTATTCTATATCTCAGGGCTACGACAGGGTCATAAAATGGGAGCAGTTTCTAATGTTGCCCCTTCACCAGATTTATCCACAGCCCCATTAAGGAAATTTGATGTGTGCCATAGATCTGTAGATACTTATTTTCACAACCCCATCATTTAGAAGCATTGATGATTTCTGAGGTTACTGGTAGGAAATATTCATTACCAGTTGAAAGTTATACCTTGCGTCCTCAAGTCGGCAATACAAACTTTTTCAAAGTGCATGTTATCGATTGCAGCCCATCTCAGAAAATGAAAATCTTCATCTTTAACTTCCTGAACATCTGGTTCATAAAAAGCAGCACTTCAGTTTATATATTTCCTAATATCATACTGATTCCATTGGTGTTTATTAAACTGGTGAAAAACGAAGGGGTCTATTACGATGGCGGTCGGATGTCCACTGCCGGGCCGGCGGTGGCGCCGGCCGGACCGGCGGTGGACATCCGCCCGCGATCGCAACCAAGAAAACCGCCAGTCAAATTAGGATGGCGGTGGTGACCGCGGCGGTGGGAAATTCCGACTGCCGCTTTTCCGCAGGTTGCCATCCGCACTCCTGCCTGACGGACGGAGCAGAACCGGAATAATGGTGGCGGTGCAGAGCAGGCTCTGCCGGCAGGATTATGATGCCGGCAGTAGCCTGCCTTTCCTCAGCGGTCAAACCGCCATGGAAAGGCATGCGGAGATTGTCTTCCGGGGGCCCGTTGCGGGCCCCCAATGTTTGGGGGGGGGTGTTGGAGCACTGTGGGGGTACCCATGGTCCCCCCCTACATTTCCCTGTACCAGGTGGCAGGCACTGTGCAGTGCCTGCCACGCAGTGCAGGGAAATGCAGGACATGCTCCTTTGGACATCGCGGCGGTGCTGCGGGCAGCAGCAACCGCCGCAATGTTAAGGCCCGCGATCCGACCGCGGGTCATCGTAATTCGACCGACGGTGATGTCGCGGTCCATGCGGGCGATCTTTTCTCGCTACCATGGCGGTCGGGGAGGTTTTTCGACCGCCGTCGTAATAGGCCCCTAAAGTGAGGAGAATCCTTATCACTCCAAAACAGCCGCGGCTGTTGTCATCCACTGACTTTCCACAACTATTAGAACAGCTACCCAGGAGATTACAAAGCAGACCCATTCCCTTATTCAGATTCAGGGGCCAGATCCTGCACCTCAACCTTCCATCGCTGAACTTGGCAGCCTGGCTCCTGAACTCATGCGATATGGTCCTCTAGCTCTTCCAGAATTTTGCTGGGACATTTTGAGGGGAAGCCATACGTCCTTTCATAAGAGCATTCTGTTCTTTTAAATGAGAGGTTTTGCATCTGGTTTTCAGAAATGAATTTCATCCCAATCAGATTTCAAGAGGAAGCAGTACTTCCATACCTTCTTCATTTGGTAAGTCTTGGCTACAATTGTGTTCTATAAAGGTACACATAGCAGCCACTACCGCTTTCAGGAAAAAAAGCTTTACAAACCTATTTTTCAAGATTTCTATTATTTAGGACTTTCTAGAAGCTCTTAAGGTTTATCCTCCCTTAAGGAGACCTTCTCCTCCCTGGGAACTCAATGTTGTTTTGTCTAAATAAAGTGCCCCCTGTCCCCCATTTGAGCCTATTGATGCGACTTCTATTTAAGGTAGCTCCTGAAAGATAGCTTTTCTAGTGCCATTACTTCCGCCCATAGGGTCAGTGATATCCTGGTGCTTTGTTGTAAAGAACCATATACCATCTTCCATAAAGATAAATGTGCGATGATGACTCATCCGAGTTTCTACCTAAAGCTGTGCATGATTTCCATGTTAATCTGAAAATGTTGCTGAATTTCTTCCAACCTATTGAGGTAAAATGTAGGATTACCAGGTCATCAATGAATAATTGAGCATTTTTTTGTAATCCATTTACTTTTAGAGGGTGACGTTTAATATTTTTCAAAGGTCCCAGTAGATCACTCAAAAACAGGGAGAACAACAAAGGTGCTAACGTGCACTCTTGCTTCAGTCCATTCTGTGTTGCATCTCTTTTCATTTTAATAAGGGTGAAACATAATACCTAAAAAACGAATAAGGAACTGGTACCAATTCTCCTGATTATTGCAGATGATGCTGCAGTTTTATACCTGACTGAGCTTGCATTTCATAAAGGATTACCTGTTGTCTCCCATTATTGTCAGAATATCATGTCTGTAGGACACTCTCCTCAATTGAAGATGTATTTTCGTTTATTCTACCATACATTTGGCAGCTCCTTTGTCTGCCTTATTGGTATTCATCTGAACTTCATTTACTGGAACAATGTGTCAGATCTGTCACCTAGTCTATCCAGGAATGCCTTAGCCAGGTTTAAGTCTAAGCTTGTTGTTCAGTCTCTTGATTTAGCAAGGTTTATCAGGCTAAGGTAATCTTGGCTGCAATGTTTATTCAGAATTTCGAGGTCCACCCAATCCTTAGCTGTAATTGAGAATACATCTTTTGGGCTTAGTGAAATCTCGATGCAGGCCTAACCATCTTTAGTGTTCCAGCATGAATCTATTCTGGATTCACATTGTGTGCATTCTGCAATCTATTGTTTGGGTCCAGAATTGTGTCTTACTTCTGCCTTTTCTAAAAACATTTTTGTTTGTAGGCATCATTGTCTCAACTACCATTTGGCATTAGATCCGTCCCCTTGTGACATCAGCCGCTCTACGGAAGTTCCAGTGAGTAGCTTTCTTCTGCCATTGGATCTGGAAGCGCTCCATGAGCGGGAAAAAATTGCATTGATGATTAGTCAAACAGCTACATAAGGTGAAAGAAGTGTGAAGACACTGAAGAAAAGGGCAGGAAATGGGACAAAAACAGTCTGAACAGCTTTTCTGCTGAGAACCACAGAGCACTCGGCCACACAGTTGGAGAATGTGCACCCAGGTGCCCAAGGCCTTTGGGGGAAATGGAAAATACTCCCTTTAGATTTTGTCCCTAATGTCATCACAAAATTGCGCAAAAGGAGTCACAAGGTGTGCTGTTTTTAGCCTTTCAGAAGACCATTGTGTCGAGGGTTGCGAGGCCTGCACCGAATTTCTGCCAAAAACGTTGAAGATTAGACAGAAGTAGAAGTGGGCACACTATGTGGCCTTGCAGTCACAGCAGAAACACACCTCGCTTAGAGAATTCGACCTATCGAGTGAGGAGGAGGAAGATGGAAACCCAGAGGAGGCCACTCGGGGAAGAGGCTCCAACACAAAGGCAGGGGTTACCGACCTCAGAAAGCTGGATGCAGCAAAGAATTTAGCGAAAGAGGCAGAGTCAAGTCCAGTCAATTCAAACTTTATTTCGGGTATCAAAGTAACCATAAAAGTACATCGCAAATAGAAAGCACGATTTAAAAACATCTCAAGACAGAACATTGCATAAAAGAAAATTAAAGCCTTGCGGGCAGCAACGTACAAGTGCAACACAAAAATCGGAGCGTAAAAGGGTCATCAACATATCAAAAAAGTTTGTCACCCCAATTTTTGGGTGTCCTATGCCCACCAGTGATAGGTGTTCAGACAAAATATTGAAGTAAAAATATCGCCATACCAAAATATCGTCTCCAAAATATTGTGATATGGAAATATTGTCTGCAAGAATATCATTGTCAAGAATGTCGAAATTAAACGTAAGTAGTATAGATTTATAAAATATCGAAGTCGTCGATATCATTTACAAAAATATAGTTTATATCGTTTTCAATTATTATGGACTTCAGTATATATTTTTTATAATATAAACGTGAATTGTTTGTTTAATTTTGTTTTTTAATATAGTTAGATATCTGAAAGAGACACGTTAGTGACAGATTCCTTACCTTAGAATATCCCCAGGCGTCAGGCTGGATCCGGAAAGCTTTTTGCGTAGCAGTACCCTTGCGCGTCGGTAGGCGGCGTCGTGCGGCTCCGCGTCCGTCGTCGGCGTCGTGATCGCCGGGATGACGTCGCGGGCAGTACTTGGGCGCCGCCCCTGCACGCTGACGTCAGTTCTTCTTTTTCCGCGCCAGCAAGCGCAGATCCGGGAAGAGCAGTGCCCTGGTCATTTTTTGACCATACTTTTTGGTGAATTTTTCACTGTTTTTCAAACAAGGTGTCGTAGGGATGCCCGGTTTCAAACGTTGCGGCGCCTGTGCTCGGATGATGTCCGTCACCGACCCGCATTGGGAGGGTCTCTTCTGCCTCGGCCGAGGCCACGACACGGAGTCTTGTGCCGACTGCCAGGCCCTCCACCCGAAAGCTTTGCGAGAGCGGTCTCGAAAGCTCCTCGAGGCCCGGCATTCGGCTCCGCGGAAGCCCCGGTCGCGTGAGAGGTCCAGGGGTCGATCGTGGAGTTCACACCGGTCGTCGGCATCGAAGTCTTCTTCGTCCGGTAAGTCGAAACACAAAAAGTCCAAAAAGCATCATCGCTCTAGGACTTCGCCTCGCCGGTCTCGCGACTCGGCTGAGGCCCCTCCCGGCACCGTCCCCGCCCCCGCGGCCCCGGACATGCCTGTGGAGTCGCCCCCGCCCTTCCCGGGTTCGGGGGCGGATCCGGCCAAAGTGCAGGAATTCCTGTCGGCCATGGCCCGCCTCTTCGGGCCTCAAGGTCCCTCCGGTGCGCCTTCGGGCCCCGCGGGCCCTGATGGGGTTGCTCCGGCGTCGCCGACGGCTCCGGCCCCGGCGTCGCCCGTGCCTCCAGCCTCGATCCCGGCTCCACAACCCCCATCGACGCCGGTCGACCTAACGACACCTCCGCCGGCGCCGATGTCTCCGGTGCCGTTCTCGACGCCGCCTGGGGCTCCGAGCGGCGTCGTTCCCCAGTTCCTTCCGGCTCCGGACATGGACCCAGACCGACGTCGCTCGACGCCGGTTCCGGCGCCGATGGGACTTGGATCCCAAATGTCCCTCCTCCCCCTTATTTTGAACCTGAGGAGGACCAGGAGGACTGGGAGGGGTCTGATGACCCTCTGACACGACAGTGTCAGTACGATGAGGACTGGACAGAGGGTCTAGGGGATGCTAGTGGTCTAGATACTTCCCCTGACACTGGCATGCTATCTCCTCCCGTGGCTACGGAGGAGGGAGCCAATTTTGCAACGGTGTTGCGTAGGGCGGCTGGGGCTTTACGTCTCCAACTCCCTACTGTCGCGGTCAAGACTAATATCTTGACAGAGGTGCTTCAGCCGGCAGCCTCCTCTTCGGAGACTGTGCTGCCGTTTAACGACGCCCTCACTGACGTTCTTTTGGGCGCCTGGTCCAAGCCCAACACAGGGGCTCCTGTGGATAGGAACGTGTCCCGACGCCATCGCCCAGCTCCGGGCGACCCCCTGTTTCTCTCTGTCCACCCCACCCCTGAGAGCTTGGTTGTCCAAGCCTCCGCTTCCCAAACCGCCTTCCCAACCGCCCCTCCGGATAGGGAATCCAAACGACTGGATCAATTTGGGAAGAAGGGTTTTTCTTCCTCCAGTGCTGGCTTGCGGTCTGTCAACACCGCTTGCCTTTTGGGCCGATATACCCACTCCTTGTGGGATTCGGTGGCGGATGTTTTGCCCCAGTGTTCTGAGGAGGTCCAGACACTGCTTTCCCGCGCCATTGCGGAAGGAAGGGATGCGGCCAAATATACAATTCGATGTGGCCTTGATACCGCCGACTCGCTGGGCAGGTCTATTGCAACGACGGTGGCGCTACGACGCCACGCCTGGCTGAGAACCACTGGTTTTTCAGGGGATGTCCAGAATACTCTCATGGACATGCCCTTTGATGGAGTCGGTCTTTTGGGTCCAAAGCAGACCATGCGTTGGAGCGCTCAAGGACTCACGGGCTACTGCAAAGTCCCTGGGCCTTTCTGCTACACGCCCTCCGCTGACTTCTGCTTTCGCCCCTATCGTGGCCACGGTAGGGGCGCCCTTCACGTCAGCAGCCCAGCCACCGGCCCGCGCAGCAGGCGTCTTCGCGTGGCCGAGGACGTGGATTCCGCCGTGGCGGATCGGGCAACCAGCGTGCGGGTCAGGCCACCACCTCCAACCCGTCCGCGGCCTCCAAACCCTCCTAGTCCCTCCTTTCAGGTGCACAGCACGCCAGTAGGGGCAGGGTCCGCCATCACCTTCCCCACTGGCGTACCATCACCTCGGAAAGGTGGGTCTTGGACATTGTCCGAAGGGGCTACTCCCTCCCCTTCGAGTCCACCCCCCCCAGCCATGCCACCTCAAATCCACCGCATGTCAGGGGATCACTTGGTGCTTCTGCAGAAGGAAGTCACGGCCCTCTTGGCCAAGAGGGCCATCGAGCATGTTCCGACCCCAGAAGTAGGGCGTGGTTGCTACTCCCACTACTTCCTGGTGCCCAAAAAGGACAAGGAGGACATGCGTCCTATCTTGGACCTCCGGAACGTCAATCGCTTCCTCCGGAAGGAGAAGTTCAAGATGCTCACCCTAGCTCAGGTCTGGACTGCCCTCGACCCTGGAGACTGGTTGGTAGCGTTGGACTTGCAGGACGCATATTTCCACATCCCCGTCCTGCCGGCCCACCGGCGTTACCTTCGGTTCACGGTAGGCCCCGAGCATTTTCAGTTCACCGTGCTCCCCTTTGGCCTTACCAGTGCCCCTCGGGTGTTCACGAAAGTGTTGGCGGTGGTCGCGGCTCATCTGCGCCGGGCAGGGGTTTCAGTCTTCCCTACCTCGACGACTGGCTGCTGAAGGCGGGCTCGTCCCAGGCAGTCGTCTCCCACCTCCAGACTACGGCCGAACTCCTGCACTCGCTGGGGTTCTCCATCAATGTGCCGAAGTCGCATCTGATTCCTTCTCCACAGCTCCTTTTCATCGGAGCAGTTCTGGACACGACGCAGTTTCGGGCCTATCCTCCCGAACGGCGAGTCCGGGATATTCAGGCTATGATTCCAATCTTTCAGCCTTTATCCTGGGTTTCGGTACGGATGACCCTGAGGCTGCTGGGCCTCATGACCTCCTGCATCCTGCTGGTCAATCATGCCAGATGGCATATGCGGGCTCTGCAGTGGGACCTGAAGTTCCAGTGGGCGCAGCACCAGGGCAACCTGTCCGATCACGTCCAGATCTCGGAGGGGACTGCAAAACAGTTGCAGTGGTGGCTCTCGAACCGGCAATGGGTCATGGGCAGATCCCTCTCCCTTCCCCAGCCAGAGCACACAGTTGTGACGGACGCGGTCCCTTCTGGGATGGGGCGGTCACATGGGAGAGGCGGAGATCAGAGGCCTCTGGTCTCCGGCGGAGTCCCGGCTCCATATCAACCTTCTGGAGCTCCGGGCGATCCGACTTGCACTCAAGGCATTCCTTCCTTCTGTCAAAGGGAAGGTAGTGCAGGTGTTCACAGACAACACCACCGCCATGTGGTACTGCAACAAACAAGGCGGGGTGGGGTCGTGGACCCTTTGTCAGGAGGCTCTGCGCCTCTGGACATGGCTGGAACATCAGGGCATGTTCCTGATGGTTCAACACCTGGCAGGTTCGCTGAACGCCAGGGCGGACGAACTCAGCCGCAGGTGCATGATGGATCACGAATGGCGTCTTCACTCGGAAGTGGCGCAAGGACTCTTTCTACAGTGGGGAGAGCCTTGGTTAGATCTATTCGCCACCGAAGAGAACGCGCAATGTCATCAGTTCTGCGCGTTGGAATTTCCAAGGCGGCGCTCGGCGACGCTTTTCGTCACGAGTGGAGTTGCGGTCTGTTGTACGCCTTTCCGCCTATACCAGTTCTACCCAGAGTGTTGAAGAAGATTCGGCACGACCGGGCCCAAGTCATTCTTGTGGCTCCGGACTGGGCTCGAAGAGTTTGGTATCCCGAGCTACTCAATATGAGCATAGATCCCCCGATCCGTCTGCCTCTTCGGGAGGATCTTCTGTCGCAGCAGCAGGGGACGGTCCTCCACCCGAACCTGTCCAGTCTACACCTGCTTGCGTGGAGATTGAGCGGCGGCAGTTGATTCCTTTCGACTTGCCTCCCGAAGTTTGTGATGTGATTCTGGCAGCCAGGCGTCCCTCCACCAAGGTGGTATACGCCTGCAGGTGGAACAAATTTGTGGCATGGTGCACAGCAAAGGCTGTGAATCCCCTTTCTGCCCCTCTTTCTGAGGTCCTTCTGTTCCTTCTCTCTCTGGCCCAACAGGGTTCTGCCCTGGGTACCATCAAGGGTTATCTTTGTGCTATCTCGGCCTTCCTCAGGCTCCCTGATCAGCCCTCCCTTTTCAAGTCCCCTGTTGTTAACAGGTTCTTAAAAGGCATTACACACCTCTTCCCTCCTGTTCCGTTTGTGATGCCTCAGTGGGACTTGAACTTGGTTCTTACCTTTTTAATGTGCGCTCCCTTTGAGCCTCTACATAACTGTCCTCTTCGTCTTCTGACTCTAAAGACAGCCTTTCTGGTGGCCATCACCTCCGCTCGGCGGGTGAGTGAGCTCCAGGCTCTATCTTGCAAACCTCCCTTTCTGTCTGTTCATCCAGACAAGGTTGTTCTTCGGACGCGTCCGTCCCTTCTTGCCAAAGGTGGTTACTGCTTTCCACATTGGGCAGACCATCACTTTGCCCACCTTCTTTCCGCCTCCGCATCCTTCCAGAGAGGAAGAGAGGCTCCACCGTCTGGACCCAAAACGTGCGCTCTCCTTCTATATTGACCGCACAAAACACTTCCGGGTGGATGACCAGCTCTTTGTTGGCTACGTGGGCGCCAAAAAAGGTCGGGCGGTGCACAAGAGGACCATCTCCCGCTGGGTTACCTTGTGCATCAAGACCTGCTATTCTTTGGCTAAGAAGGAGCCTCCTGTTGGGCTGCGTGCCCATTCCACCAGGGCAACGGCTGCTACCACGGCCTTAGGCCGCGGTGTTCCGCTGCCGGTTATCTGTCAGGCAGCTACGTGGGCCTCGCTGCACACGTTTACAAAGCATTACTGCCTTGACAGTCTGGTCCGGAGGGACGGCTTCTTTGGCCGTTCTGTCCTCCAGGACTTCCTTGTCTGATCTTTGTTCGCAGACCCACCACCGGGGTTGGTATTGCTGGGGTATCTATTCTAAGGTAAGGAATCTGTCACTAACGTGTCTCTTTCAGATGCACAAGTTACTAACTTGTGTAACGATATATCTGTAAGAGACAGTAGTTAGTGACAGATTCCTACTACCCCACCCATCCTCCCCGTTCTGCGAACTTATTTCTAGGAGTTAAGGACATCCCTTTCAGGGCCCTAGTATTTTTCAGACACCTGTGTCAGCTTCTTGCATGGCTCTGCGTTCCTGGCGCGGAAAGTCGTGTACAGAACTGACGTCAGCGCGCAGGGGCGGCGCCTAAGTACTGCCCGCGACGTCATCCCGGCGATCACGACGCCGACGACGGACGCGGAGCCGCACGACGCCGCCTACCGACGCGCAAGGGTACTGCTATGCAAAAAACTTTCCGGATCCAGCCTGAAGCCTGGGGATATTCTAAGGTAAGGAATCTGTCACTAACTACTGTCTCTTACAGATATATTGTTACACAAGTTAGTAACTTGTGCTTTTAGTAGTTTTGAAAGTTAACGTAATTCTTTGTGAATTTTTTTCTTTTTTTTTTTTTAGCGAGCGGGTTCTGGGTTTATAAGAGTATAGGGTGGGAAGTCATTTATTTATAATATGTTAGTTTTTAATATTTATTTAATTGGTAATTAATTATGTTGTGTAAAACATTTTTTTATTTTAGGTGCGGGATGTGGGGTTTATAGGGGTATAGGGTGGGAAAGTAATTTAAATTTAGTTAATAATTAGTTCTTAATTGATATTATTTAATTGATAATTGTGTTAATAGTTATTTTTAATTTTTAGATGCAAGTTGTGGGGTTTATAGGGGTACATGGTGGGAAGTAAATTAATTATAAGTAATTAATATTTTGTGTTTAATTAATAATTTAATTGATCATTAATTATGTTAATTGAGCAATTAATTTTTTCTTAAATTTTAGGTGTGGGCTTTGTAGGGTGAGAAGCAAATCATTTTTATTTAAGTTATAATTAATTTTTTAATTGATAATTATTACTTTGATAATTATGTTCTGTAATTATTATTTTAGTTAAATTTTAGGAGTGTGTTTTCTGCTTTGTGGGAGTATATTGGCCGAAGTAAATCAATTAAGTCAAGATTAATTTTTAATTAATGGTAATTAGTTTATTGGTAAATATTAATGTTAATAGTGTAAATTTGTTTTTCAAAGTTAAATTTTAGGTGCGGGTTGTGAGTTTTTTGTAGGGGTATATGGTGGGAAGTTGCTAAAATAAAATTATCCAATACATATTTTTTGTTAATTTTTTAATATAATTATTTAAATGATTTTTTTAATTAAAATATTTGTAGTTATTTATATGTAGTTAACATTGTCATGTGTATTTATTTAATTTAATTTTAAATATAAAATATATTTGTATTTTTTATTTTATATATTTGTATTTTTATTTATTAACTATGTTTTTGCAATTTTTTTATTGCGTTAAAGAGAATTAATTTGTTTCTAATGTTGCACTGACTGGAGTGGAAATAGTAAATTTGACCCCTCCGTAATTCAACACTTTCTCTACTGTTCCACTGACTGGAGTGGGATTAGTAAATTTTACCCGTGTGATGTAACAATTTTCCTACTGTTGTGTTGCGTGAAATGGGAGTAGTAAAGTTTATACATCTTTAGGAGAAGAATTTGCTTACTTTTGTATAAATTGTAGTGGGAATAGTATATGTATTAATTGTAAAATTATATTACAATTTGTTATGTTTTTGCTGGTTTAAAATAAAAATATTTATAATTGTTTTTAATGTGTAAAATATTTCTATAAAATTGTAAAATATTTACTTTTTATTTAAAATGGTTTGTTTTTTGAATATTTTGTTAGTATGTGTAAATATATACATATTTATTAAGTTATTTGTCATATTATATTTTACATTATTTGAAAACTTCTGAAATTATAATATAAATTAAAATTACTTTAATAGTTTAACTAGATATATGTAAATATATATATTATGTCTAACTTGAAAAAAAATTATTTGTTGAAATATATATTAAATCTATCCTATTTTTTATTAAATTAATGTTACTATTTAATATATTTAATATTTAAATTAATATATATTTAAAACATATTTAATGCAACAATATTAATGTCAAAGATATTTTGTGTGTGATATTTTTGTACTTTCCATTATAAGTATGAGATGACTGTATTTTCCACATTGCTAATTTGGTCACAATATTTTGGTATGGGGATATTTTCATAGGCGATATTTTGTTTGTGAACCCCAGTGATACGGTTCAGTAAAGTTCAAGTGGCAGGATGAAAAAGGGATGATTACAGGATAACAATAAATGAAATACAAAAAGGGTTCAACCTAGGATAATTATTTTTAATATTAAACAGACCGCCAGGATTAAAACAGCATTACATTCCTTCTTTTGAATATAGGTTCCACTGGAAAAAGTCCCACACTACAAAAGCGTCAGCTGTATAGCAGTGCAATCTAACTCTTTCGAGCTCCCCTCCCTGGGATTGTTAGCGCCTCCTGACCAGTGTTCCCTCGAACCTGCGCGCGTGCGCGCACCTCTTTCACCCCCAGCGCGCATTGTCCTATGTGAAGCGCGCACATAGCAGATCCTTCGAGCAGCTTGCAGCAGGGGGCTGATTCACTCAGCTCGATCTGGGCTGTCAACAAACGTAACATTCACTCTGCGACATCCCGGCGTGGCCCATTCAAATTCACTAGCACCGACGTGACAGTCAATTAACCAGCCTAATATGATGGCCTAACGTCGTTCACCTCAGTCACCCCGCAAAGACCACCCACTCAGCTGTCCATCTTCTAAGCGTAGCACATCCACCATTGCGACCTTTCAGAACGGAGACTGCCCCCTCTGCCGCCCCCGCAGAAATGTCTGAATCTGCGCTGACCATACAATATAACTCACCCGTGGGAGGGCTCCATCCGGACCATCTGGTGTTCACCTGAAGATGACCGTTTGATATCTTGATAGAAGGCGCCAGGGCACTCCAGACAGGTTTGTTCATGGGGCGTGCAAATGCGCGCACATTCAGCCTTTCAGTGCCCCCTCAAATACAGATGTCCGTGCGCCCATGCGCCAGGTAGGCCTTAAGAAGCAGGGTCGCCTGGCGGTCCAGGCACGCAACGCCCTTAGGGCTCAAAGGGCTACAGCCCCCCCCCCCACCTCCCCCGTCGTGTGTGTCAGCCCGGGCTGAGACAGCTTCCCGGGCACACACAGACAGTTTTTCAGCTGCCAGCCGCACCGAGTACTTCACAGGTCTTTAAAAGACCATTCACTTGTTAACGAGGCTTTGTCTCACCCTTTTTAGAGCCCCTACATCTCCACTCTGCATATTGCTGGAAGAATTAGCTCCCCCCCCCCCGAAATTGTAATCAACCCCCTCTCCCCGAAATTTGGCTCTAGTTGCGCCTCTGCCTGGCACATTACAGTGTAAAGCAGTGTACTCGCGCTGCAGAGAAGCACACAACAGCAAGTGAGCACATCTACTGACTGGGATCATGTCATGTGGACTCCCTAGCCAGTACTGGCTTTTTAAGTAACCTAACCGCGCTTTGAAAGCGCATACCACTGACTGAACCCACACATGCAACCTTAATAGCGAAACTGCAACTCCCTGACTGTACTTTTCAAACAACTTCTTCTCTCGGCCTGGCTTTCCCCTTTCTGCCTGTCTTATCTCTGACTCTCTCGCTCCTCAGCCAGAACTTAATTCATTCAACCGTTCTTTATTGCTCTCTTTCGTGCTCTTTCTTGCTTTTTCCTTTCATTTTTACTGCTTTTCTTCATTTTTTTGTTCATTCTATCCCTCCATTTCTCGTTTCGTCCCGTTCCCCTCCTTCTACTCTGCACGTCTTTTCACGGTACATTTCAGAACGTGCCATGGGTGGCCTCTTGGGAAGGGGTCGGAGATAATTTCAACGCCTATCTAAATGGGCAGCACTGGGCTGTGATTGGAGGTTTTGTCTTAAAACTGCTGAACCTTGAGATATTGGCGTAAGAACTTTTAAGCAAACATCTGATGGAAAATGTCAAAAACACATGGAGTCCAGTGGCTCAGACTGGTTTGTGTGTCAGGAACGGCAGTCAGAGGGGGCAAGGACATTCAGGAAGGGCTTTCACTGTCAAATATGGGGACAGCCAGATGTGGAGATATTTTATGGGGTTTCATGAAATATAAGAGCAGGTAAGGGGCGAGGAAACAATATATAGATGTTTACTCTGGTAGGAGCCAGAGTGCTAGAGAACCCTATAGCTTGGATGGTCACTTTGCAAATGTAAAAGAAGCTGAGCTGTCCCAGTGACTTATGTTATTTGAGATTTTATTATGTTAATACATGACTTAAGAGGGAACAGCAAGAATCTGTAAATAATGTAACAGATTCTCTCTCCTCTCACATGCCGACACTCCAAATGCAGACATCTGCCAGTGGAGACTCCTGCTCTGCCATCATAGAGCTGTTATCCCATAGCCAGGGCCACACTTGTAGTCCCAGTCAGATGTATACACAAACCCATATAAAAGAACACAAGAGCACAAATAGAGACAACACCTTGTTGTTGGAGAAACATTGGCATAATTGTATTTAAACTTAGGCACAAGTAATGTGTTATCTTGCCAGCAATCCAAGGGTAGCTGGTGATGGTAGGAACTAAGCTGCTTACCCGCCAGATTATCCACTGAGCTCCAGACTTATCCTTCGTGTGCTTAGACCTTCTGAGCCAGCTTAGCTGCAGTGGTCAAAAGAGGTGTAAAATCATGTAGGATGTGAGTAGGTTGTGCAAGTTCTTAGAGTTCTTGTTGCTCAATGAGTGTAATTTCTGATATTTATATGTTTCAAGTGTCTTCATTGCTTGATTTTGCTCGCGAGCAAGTGTCACTCATAGTAGTTGAAAGTCACTCATAATGACACTGAAATTGGGAAAATGTCACACATAAGCAATCTGAATTCTTGGCAGCTATGGAGAGTGTTCGCGTCACCGGGAGTGGCAGGGCAAACATTGAAGTTCATTAATAGGAAAACGTATTTATTTGTTAACTGCTGTTCAGTGAGGACGTGCCAGGGGGGCAAGTTGACTGCTTAATGCGACAAGACACAGTGATCATGCACCTTGGAGCATTGACATCAACAGCCCCCCAGTGCAACACCTCCCTACCTCGGGTCAGTTCAAAGCAGAATAAAAGCAAGCACACAGCTGTTTCTTTATTAGCGCTTACTTGTCTTGAAGTTCCAGCTTAGTCTGGGAGACCGAGGACGCCAACAATATGGAGGCCAGAGTCAGACTGGCAGCATTGTGAGTGCAGCGATTTCTGGCTCCTCAACTGCTCCCAGCCTCGCTCACTGCCCGCAGTCGCCATTTCAGATCCTGGCTCCATCCCTTCTTCTCCTCCTCACCCCAGCTCCTCTGCTCTCCTCGAAGGCCCAGGTGGTGTATAGTGCACGCGCTCAGGGTAGGAAAGAAACAGAAAGTGGTTCACGTTGACTTTGTGCCAACGTGAACCTAACCAATCCTGGAGCTGCTCTCAGCATGAGAGAAGCTCCAGGATTGGTTTGAGCAGGCTAACCTGGCACTCCTTTTGAGCTTAGGTCCCTGTGCCTGCAATACCCGTCAGGTTAACACCAGCTGTGCGTTGTGCAGTGTGAAGTTCGCATGTCTAGCTGGCCATCGCAAGACGGCCGGCCAATCCGACATGCGCACTGGGCAGCCAGCTTCAAAAATCACCCTGATCCTGCTGCTGCACGTCTGACCGCCCTGAAACTCTGCCACTCGCCACTAGAACAGCGCGGACATGCCTGACTGCCTGTGATAATTATAAAGTAGTAACAATGGTATGGTCTAGAGGGTGGGGGAGAGTCAGCGCAGGTGGGGCGACGCTCCTCCGCCCTTTAGAAGGAACCGCCCCGGGGGTCATATTAGATACAGTGCCCTGGGGGCCCAACAGGCGCTTTTGCACATTTTCTTCACACAGCGCCGTATCATTTTAGGCCAAGCGCCTGTTTGTTTTTAGTTCGAGCCTGGGCAGCGCATGTGTTGCTCTGCGAGGCATGCTATATTGAGGTATGGCATAGAAGCTCTGCCCATTTCCCACCCATCTTTTTAATTGGCTCCTGTTACTGTCCTTTCGAAATCGTTGCTTTTCATTTGTGAATAGGCTTAGTAGTCCCTCCTTGGTACCGCCTTGTCTGCATTTATATCCTCTCATAACAACTGGACTTTTTACTTGTGTTGTTACACAGTCTGCTTTATCTAGTGGGTGAGTAGAGTACTGTTTTCTTTAATGATCTTCCCTATTCCACCCTCGACGTCGCAGCACGCCGCCACCTTTTATATCATGTCATTTACTCATGTATTTTTTCATTTCCAGTGCAGTCCGCTTTAACTACCGTGGCCGCGCTTATTTATTTAATTTACAGCACGACCGCTTTCACTTTAGTGGCTGCGCTACAAAAGCTTTTTTTCTTTCTTTCTTTCTTTCTTTTTATTACACTTTGTGTAAAAGCGCCCCATAGGCACTTTCACTTTAATGTTGGCCGCGCCCCTTTCTGTAGACGCTGCACCCACACACGCGGTCTGGTTCCTGGCACACATAACCTTGGCTGCAGCGCACAGAGACCTTACACTGCCGCACACAGAGGAAAAAAATTAGAGGGAACATTGCTCCTGACTCAGATAAGTCTAGGGCTTTGACTCCCAAAATAAAGTGCGACTGCCGGGGAGATGAGCCTGTGTAGCGATAGTAGTGACAGTGCTATGTGGCACTTTTGGGGCTCCTCCCCCCCACAAAGGTGCAAGTGCTGCAGAGAAAGTCATGGGGAGTGCAGACAGGGGCAGGCTTGCCGATGTGTAATGTGCAAACACATGAGAGAATCTAAATTAGGGGTTAAGGTTCCAGCGCAGGGGATAAACAAGCGTATGTACAAAGTCAAATCAAGCGAGAGGCGGGCTCAGTATCAGTCAGTATCCCCTAAAAGTTCCAAAGATAGTCGCACAGGATATCCGTGCTGGGGCAAGCGATCCCACCCCAACTACAGTGCAGCAGATGTGCCAAGATAGAAAAAAGCAAGGACTCCATACGCATACTCAAGCTAGAGTAGGCACTCCGATGAATAACTATGGTACCTGATTAGAATGGACCAATCTTGGTGGAGGGACCAAACGGCAGTCAGGACATGGGGCCAAGGGTAGTGGCCCAGCTTTCTCCGTGCACGCCCTTGGTCCGGGCTTTGGGTCCCCAACACTGGAGCAGAGTCACTTGAAGCATCTCGTGGTTTTAAGCGCACAGCGCAGGAAGAGGTCTGCAGCCCCTCCTCTACTTGGGCAATTGGTTTATGAAACAGCGAGTACCCAACACTGGAGCAGAGTCCCCTGAAGCAGAGTCCAGAAAACACCTGCAGGTAACAACACACACACACACACACACACACACACACGCCACGCCACGCCACACAAGTTAGGCTCGAAATCCCAGGAAGCAATTGAGAAAGTTGGAGGCAAAAGGAATCGAATGAAAAGAACCTTCCACATTGAAGAGGAAGTCAGTGACTATCTTTGACAAAGATCAGCTGGCTTGAGATGTTGAAAGCAAAAAACGCTGTTTCGAAATGGTAATGGTGGCCATCTTGCAAAGGAAAAAGAATTTCGACAAATCCTTGTGAAGGCTTTCCAAATTCTGTCAATCACAGGAGCCCAGGTGTTCGTATGGTGAAGAGCTCGAGGCACCTTCGATGCTGGAACCAAGCGACGAGAATCAAGAAGACTATGGGGTCGATTCCGATTCGGGCCACAAAAAGCACCGACCGACTCGGAGCCGGAATTAATTCCGACCGACACGTACCTGTGGCGCCCGACCCGCCAAGTACGATGCAAAGCGTGCAAAATCCGACCGACACGTACGGAACCCGAACGACCGAGCCGCACGGAAAACAGCAATCCGGGCGGAAAAACACGCGAATCGAACCGACCGACACGCACCCGGAACAAATCCGACCGAAACGTACCCGCGAACTCCAAACCGCAAAGTACGATGCAAGGCGCGAAAACCATGACCGAGTCGTACGGAGGACAAGCCGTACGACCGACACGCATACAAAACTGCGAGCCGAAGTAACACAAAACACCGCGACCGACGCGTACGCAGCATAGAAAATAGCACAAACACAGCGTGAACGAAACGGAGAAGACCGTACGAGACAACTGCAGGGTCCGACTCGGTCACAAGAACGTTTGCAACATGCACAGAAAGTACTAAGGGAAAATACACAAAAAAAGGCCAAACAAGCAATTACAAAGCCAATAAATACTGGGGGGTGGGGACAGAGAACAAAGACACACCCACAACTCCACCCATATAAAGGACACAAATCCCAACCATGATCCTTTGCAAATCCTATTCACCTGCCAGCACTCAACAGACAGCAACCACACACCCACAGCTCATCCCTCACACAAGCCACACACCATCAGCACACCAACAAATAGCTACCTCACATACACCCAGCAAAACACACACTCACACACCTTCACCTGCACACCAACACACACATCACTCACCATCACCACCCATCACCATGCCCCCAAAGAAGAATCACAAGTTCCTAGATAGTGAATTGGAAGTCATGGTAGACGAGATCCTCAGGGTAGAGCCACAGCTGTTTGGCGCACTGGTCCAACAGACACCCATCTCCCAGAAAACAAAGATGTGGGAGAGGATCATCAACAGGGTGAACGCACAATCACCATGTCTGCGCACAAAGACTGACATCCAGAACAGGTGGTATGACGTGCGCAGGAGGGTACGGGAGCTGCTGAAGAAGGACTACCTCCTGAGCAAACACACCGGCAGTGGCCCTCCTGCCAAGCCAGTATACCTCAGGCCCTGGGAGGAGAAGGTGCGGGCCATCCTACCGCCAGTGAGCGACTATGGACTAGAAAACATCCCAGAGCCTGGTGAGTACACAACAAATGTACACAATATTCTGCCACAATACACACACACATCACTGTCAAGGGGAGAGTCAAACCATGCACTCTTAGCAATTACACAGCAACCAGAACAGAATCATCCCAAAATGTGTATGTCAGTCAGATAAACACAACACATGCCATCTCAAAGTTACATTTAACCGTGTCATCACATGTACAAACACAACTACAACTACAGCTAGGCAGTGGCACAAATATAACTAACAAACACATCCAGACATGTAGCCACCACTACAACACCAACACACAGTGAAGACCACTGAAAGAAAGGAATTCTGTGTATGCTGGGCAAGTCAGTGTAGCCAATAGCATCATGGGAGTCGTAGTCACAGATATTGCTCAGCCTCACAACTGGCCCATCAACACCACTCACGAACCATGCTCACATCACAGGGAGTGGAAAAGGACTCACAAGATGGCTGACACTGGCTACTGCTGTGGGGAGCACAAGGCCCTGCTGGCAACTGTGCAACAACCAACAGCAGGACACCACTGACTGACATCCTGAAAGACAACTTCCACTCCCTGCAATGCAAGCACGTTCCATGGTGGGATATCTGGCTGGGTGGGAAGGAGGACTCACAGCACCGACCACAGTCACCAGCAGCTTTTCACACCTCCCCCCTTAACACAAACTCCACACAACTCACCTGGGAGAATGCATTGCCTCACACACCAATAATCTATCCCACAAAGAACAACAACACTGGGTCATGCAGAGTGAAGCACAAGGACACACATGGGACCTGTAGCAGAACTAACCCCAGGATTACACTGTCAGCCATCTTGTCAGCACAGGCACACAACCCCACAGGGAAGCAGAGTCAAAGGGAAGGAAGCATGGGCATGCTGGGAAGGGGGTGGAGGCAATAGCATGATGGGAGTCGTAGTCACAGCTCAACATCCCCCACCCACATGGCCCAGCAAGCTCACACTCACGCATGCACATCCCACAGAGAGTGGAAAGGCCCATCAAAGATGTCTGACACTGGTGCTGTGTTGTGGGGAGCACAAGGGCATGCTGGGAACTGCACACCAACCAACAGCAGGACACCACTGTCAGCCATCTTGCCATTGCTCTCACACCCAAACACACTGAACTCCCCACAAAAGCAAGTAAGTATGGGAATGCTGGGAAGTGGGGTGGAGGCAATAGCATGATGGGAGTCATAGTCACAGACATAGCTCACCCCCACAACTGTCCCATCAACACCACCCTGAACCATGCTCACATCACAGGGAGTGGAAAACAACTGACAAGATGGCTGACACTGGCAACTGCTGTGGGGAGCACAAGGCCCCGCTGGCAACTGTGCAACAACCAACAGCAGGACACCACTGACTGACATCTTGAAAGACAACTTTCACTCCCTGCAATGCAAGCACAGTCCATGGTGGGATAACTGACTGGCTGGGTGGGAAGGAGGGCCGGCTGTCAACCAAATACAACCAATGCAGACCATGTTCACACCCCAACAAATACATAGAAATGCCCAAATAATGCAGGACAATGTGCTACACCAATATCAACCCCTGACTGTGACAACTTAGGACAATGCAATGTACAGGCCCGCACCCAGAGGCACAGTCACAACTGTCAGGTGTGTCAACCATTGATGCCTGCAGAAACATAACATACATTGTGTGTGTCTCCCAAAAACAGGTGATGATGGGGACACAGCAGCAGACGCTGAGGAGTCCCCGTCCCAGGCTCAAGAGGATACGGAGCTCACTGGTGTCGAACAGCCTCTGCCCTCCTCGGATGAAGAAGACCAACCTGGCACCTCCGGTGCAAGTCTTCATGCAGCACCAGCTGCAGCACCAGCAGGACCACCAGCTGCACCCCCTGCACCCACCCCTCCAACGACTGTCACCACAAATACCATCCCTGCCGACATGGACAGAACAAGGAGCACCACCAGCAGAGGGACCCTGGACCAACGTGGGGCCATGGACACCACCACCACCACCACCACCAACCCCCAAGGGGGACCAGGGTCATCTGTGCGGGCCACTGCACGCACTGCACATGTCGGCAGGGGTGGTGGGAGGGGTGGGAGACAGAGGTCGCTGCTTGCAGAGGTGTCTGGTGTGCATGATGACCCACAACTGGTACGCATAGCCGATGCGTACCAGTCCAGCACCGGAGATCTCAGCCAGGTAGTGGGGCTCCTCAGGGACATCAAAGAGCAGCAGGCTGCCCATCATGCCCGCTTGGACTCACACATGTCCCGCGTGGAGTCCAAGTGGGGGACACTGCAAGAGATGACGGCGGTGCATAGGGACATATTACAATGCCTCCGCCAGATGACCAGCAACCAGTCTACACCTCCCTGTGTGCCAACAACATCTGGTGCTGAAACAACTGCAACTGCCACAGGTAGGGAGGATGACTCTGGCGGAGAGTCCCCTGCACCGCAGCAGCCTGTACTTGAGGGGCCCCCCAAAGAAGAGGGGTCGTCCGAGGAGGGGCAAGTGAGAGGCCGATGGCCATGTGCAACCCCCAGGAAGCCTGAACCTGTTCTGGATGATCACCTTTGTGCGCAAACTGTTCACCCTGTTGACGGCAACACAACTCCCACACATGACATGGGGAGTACAAGTTGGACCAATGTCTCAGACAACTGTGGCCCCGATACTGGGGATTTTGTCTACCAGGACTTTCAATTCATCTAGGAACTTCTGATTGCAATATAAATGTACAGCACTAACCATCCTGTGCACTATTCACACAAATGTATCACAATAAACACACTAATACACCATACTTGCCTCTGTTGTGATTCCAACGTGGGTGCTGTCATGGGGATGATGAACTGCAAAATTACACTGTGTATGCGAACTGCAACAGCAAGTACAACACAGGCATGTGAGTAATGGCAACGTGACACATATGAGGGAGACACACCACCAGGGCTACACAACACATACACACCTAGGCCATCTGACTCATTGCCTACACTGATGTTGCCAGGAAAGACGGTGCAATGCACAGACACCACACCTATTCCCAGTTGTAGTCAAGTAGCCCACAGGTGCAGTAAGCAAATGGCAGTCAAATGTGTGACCACAGACAACGCACATCACAAAGTGAAGCACAGGTTTATTACACAGTTGCAACATGTCGTAACCACTACAGATGCAAGGTAATCCCACCTGGCAGCGGGCACACAGTCAACAACTGTAGAAGGAAGGAAGTCCATGGGTGTGGCGCACATCACCTGTAGGGACACAACAGCTACCACCCTGGAAGTACAATCACGTCGTCGGTGGACACAGTTGACCAAACGAATCTGAAAGTACCCTGTGAAGGACAGAAATGACACACAGTCAAAAGCAATGGAGAACAGGACAGAACAGCAAAACTCATGCACAATACATGTTACAAGATACCCACCCAGAACCAAGTTAGCATGTCAACACTGTTGGGGAGTACAGACTACCTGTAAGCACACATCGCTACACACATCCAGTCAAGTAGCCCATGGACACACTCTAACAGCACCAGAGCACCACCTACACATATCATGCCAACTCACATCATTGACATGACACCTCAGGATACTCACATTCAGCTAAAGAAGTTGGTGATGAGCTGTGTGCGGACATCACCATCATCATCATCATCACTGGCATCGTGGTCCAGGCCAGGATCCTCCACAGGTGGCGGATGTTGGTCATTGTCATCCTGGATGAGAGGCAACTCCTTCCGCACTGCCAGGTTGTGGAGCATGCAGCAGACGATGATAATCTTGCACACCTTCGCTGGGGCATATGGGAGGGACCCTCCTGTCTTGTCGAGGCAGCGGAAGCGGCTCTTCAGGAGACCAAATGTCCGCTCAATCACTCTCCTGGTCCGACCATGTGCCTCATTGTAGCGCATCTGGGCTGGTGTCACAGGGTTCCTGAGGGGTGTCAGCAACCACGGCATGTTGGGGTATCCCGAGTCACCTACGGACAGACAAGTGCACATTAGCTGACTTGGAAAAGTGGGCGGAATACTACAGATCAGATCACACACAATGGCACAAAGTCAGTACACACCGACAAGCCAGGCACGCTGGTTCTGCATCTGTGCCATCATCCTGGGGATGCGACTACTCCTCATCACAAAGGCATTGTGTGCTGAACCAGGGAAACGGGCACACACGTGTGAGATGGTCATATCTGCAAGACACACCACCAGTGCATTGACCGAGTGGTAGTGTTTGCGGTTACGGTAGGCCTGTTCATGTGCCTGTGGTGGTACCAAAGCCACATGTGTCCCATCAATGGAGCCAATGACATGCGGCATCCTCCCCAGGGCATAGAAGTCACTCTTCACGTCAGTGAGTCGTTGCAGTCTAGGGAAATAGATGTACCGGTTCAGGTATAGCAACATTGCCTCCAAAACATCGCGGAGCACACGGCTGAACATGGTCTGTGACATCCCACCAGCAGTCGCCACAGTATGTTGAAAGGTACCGGTGGCAAAGAAGTGTAGGGCTGCCATCACCTTCACCTTGGGGGTCAGCGCTGTAGGATACGGCCGGCCAGGCTGCAAATGTGGGGCCAACTGCACTGCCAAATCCTCAATCAGCTGCCTGGTGAAGCGGTACCGTCGGATGCTGTCCCGTTCCACCATCGTTGCCAGGTCTGGGAATGGTCTATGGACAGCAGGAGCCCTGCAGTGCAGAGGAGAAGAAAGCAAGATTGTCAGTCACCCCACATATGCGGCATTGAACACACTCAATATCACATCATACATCATTATGAGGCACAACTACATGAAGTGTGCAGTTCCGTAAGGACATGTATGGTACATACATGGCCCACATCTGTCATCACGGTTCAACAAGTGGCATCAATTAGTCCCAGGTTGGCCCATTGGATATCATGAGGCCGTGTCACAGTTCCCATCTCCTGCTGCCATGTTACAATCACCCCCCACAGTGACATGTGAGGACAGATGTGCCCCAGGCATCACAGCTCAACGACAGGTACATTCCCAGGGACCCTGTATTGCCACATGGACACTGGCATTACATGGGAGTATCATGTATTCACCACAGCAAAACAACCATTTCCCCCACAGGTAGTGGTTCCACTTGCCTCTGCAGGACAGACATGGACGTCTGTGACACACACACGCACAACATCAAAGTCCATGCACAAACAACGTGGATGTGGAGACTGTCTCCCATTGTGCACATGAAATCAGAGACATTGTAAACACTACATGCACACAGACTGTGGAGGACCATCACTATTGTGCCACTGGGTCACCCTGGCTCAAACATACCGTCCCACATGGGACTCACGGGGTATGTGACATGACATACACATACACCACCGTGAAATGTGACCATGGCACATGCTCAGATATGAACAGTTGCACATCACAGTGGTCATGTACACGTAACACCCAGGATCCTGTCCCCATGAACACGTGCACAGCCTGGGGGTGGCTGCCCCCAGGTGACACCCACAGGACAACATGTACACCAACATACACACAATAGGAAATGCAGCCTTACATGCCTTTATGATACAGTTTGGACAGGCTGTGGTGTTGTAGGTGTGCCCCTCACTCCCTGGGAGCTATTTGTGGCTGGCATATGTTCATCTGAGACAGGCATAGTGACCTATGCCAGTCACTTGTACAGGGATGCGTTGAACAGCAATGGACCGATCGGTGCACCCGGCCGGCCCATTGCATTCAATGTGTGCGGGTACGCGTTGTACCCCTGTACGCGTTGAACCGCAATGGACCGATCGGTGCACCCGGCCGGCCCATTGCATTCAATGTGTGCGGGTACGCGTTGTACCCCTGTACGCGTTGAACCGCAATGGACCGATCGGTGCGCACCCATTGTCAATGGCCTAGCCTGGCAACGGACGCGTTTTCGAAATTCGAACGAGTCGGTTGCTGGAAATTCAGTTGGTCACCCACAACAATGTTGCAAAATCATGTATGTCATGAAGTTGAAGATTTGAAGGATGCTGTGGGCGTGTATTGGTGCTGCTATTCCATGGATTGGCCAGATTCAGAAGATGCAAACGACTTGGACCTATCACTTTGGACACATGGGACAGTATCTGCCTCTGCAGCACATATATATTGCTGGCTGTTCCCCTGAGAGCTCACTTGCCTGCACTACATGCGCCAGGACGACATCTGCCACTGCACTGCTGCTGTCTCTGCCCCCTCTGGACCCTGCAATGGCACGTACTGTGGAGAGAGCCCCAGCCTTCAGCCTTGAGGAGAACCAGGCCCTGCTGGACAGCCTACTTCCACAGTACAGCAAGCTGTATGGGACACCAGGGGAGCAGGTGAGTGTTCTGTGCACTGCCTTTCTGAATGTGCATTTTGTCTGACTAGCAAGGCTGAAAGTCTGCACGCCACTGGCTAGCAGGCTCACTGAGTAGTTGTCACCCCCATAGTGTGTAGTGACATGCACTGGACAGGTATGGTGCAGTGACAGTGCATTTGAACAAGGTTTTACTTCCCATGCAATGATACCATGTAGTGACTTCTGGCAAACTGTCCATGGGCAGCGTTGCACTGCCTGTGTACATCATGTGCCCCTGTGATTGAGACATGTATATACAACTGTGTCATGCACGGATATGTTGCATGTGTAGTAATGGCCTTTTCGCTTTGTCATCCTGACAGGTTAATGCCCATCGGAAGCAGGAGATCTGGAAGGACATCGTCCGGGCTGTCCGGTCCGTGGGGGTCTACAAGCGCCGGATCCGCAACTGTCCAGAAGAGGTGGCAGGACCTTCGGGGCTGGACCCAGAGGATTGCACGGGTCCAGCTGAAGCTGTCGCCTCCTCGCAGGAGGTGCGGAACACGGACCCTGACCCCCCACATGCTCCAGATCCTGGCGGTGGTGTTTCCAGACCTGGATGGGCAGCTGAAGGCCAGACAGCAGCAAGGAGGGGGTGAGTCAAAGACTGCACTGTGAACTCTGTATTACATGCTATGTGCCCTCCTCTGGCCTGGTTAAACTGCCACAGTACAGCAGTCATGTTGTCCAGGAGCCATGTCCCTCTATTGTGCACTGCCCACTCCTCATCTGATACCCAGGTGTGGCCCTTACATTCAGGGAATTGTGTCACTTGGGACTGTGTCCTTGCAGTTTGCTTCACTCAAGGTGGGGGACAGCATCTGTTTCCCTAACTCTGTTGTGGGCATCATGGGTGGGTCCATTGTTCACACAATGCCTGTGTTCAGACATGTAATCTGCGTGTTGCTTTGATATGCGTTCCACTTGCTGAGCTGAGCCACCACATGTGCCTGGGGTATCTGGCACACACCCATGCAGCGGGTGGGAACAATGTTTGGGCCCCAGGAGTGTGCAGATTACGTGTGTCACACATACATAGCCAGCTATCCACTGTCCAGGGCTCATCCCTCATTCATGTGGGGCAGGACAGTCATGCCTACTCCAGCCCATCCAATACACCTGTACTCCCACTCCCGTGTATCAGCTGACACGTTGTGCGCAGTGATTTGACCCCTCAGGTGTCTGCCTCTGTGTCAGTGTGCTGTGGATTTGTTGCCAGGACTGCTGGGGTGTTTCTCGGTAGGGGCTCAGCATGCCACTGGAGATGTGACCATAGGAGACGATACTTGTGTGTCACATAGGTGTTTGATCAGCTGCCCGTGCAGACTGGGGTATGCGAATGTGAAGTTCAGGCAGCTGTTTCCCATTCACAGCAGATTGTGAGGGGCTCAGGTTCAGAGGGTAGTGTCACAGGTCTCCCATATGTCCAATCGGTATGACCTGGACAGATGAGGGTTAAGATGATGTGTTGTGTGGGGGATGTACATGTGCACTTGTGCAGCTCCAGGACTTGCATTCCCCATGACCTACTATTGTGACACAGTGCAGAGTGTTGTTGTCTGGCTGCCAAGTCATACATCACTGAGACAGTGATGTATGACTTAGCAGTCATGCCTCCGCCATGGCATGTGTCTACTTATTGGTGATCCTGCAGGGGAGTGACATGTGCTACATGCACACCATTGTGGCGATGGCTATCAGGACATGGGTGCATCATGGTGTCTGTCGCTGGTATGCATCACATGCATTTCCTATTTGACTCTGGGCATCCCTTTCATCCGGAAACCTGTACTGACTCAGTGGCAAGAGTTGTGATGTGTGCATGTCCACATGCTACACTGTGTCCTCTGCACTGTCCAACTACTGTGTAGGTGGTGCATGTGTCCACACTGGGGTGTTGCTATCCAACAGACACCAGACAGATGGGTGCAAGGCCATGTGGGATGTGAGTGCCATGGTTGGCATCAGACTGACAATTGGCTTCTCCTGTTCAGTTAGAGGCACTTTTAGCAATGTTCAACTAATGATGCCAGGGCTTGCTCTGTAATGTGCTGTGCTCACAGTGGTGTGTGCGTTTGGTGCAGGTGACTGATGTCTGTCTGTTTCCCCATTGATTGCAGATACATCCACGGCCACGGAAGGGGACAGCTCCACGGACCAGGAGGAGCCGGAGAGCCAGACTGGGTCAGCAGCCGAGGAGTGGTCGGAGGGACCCAGTGGCACGGAGGGCGAGGGGAGCCACACCGAGGAGTCCTCAGCAGCATCCACCTCAGCTGAGGACCACAGCGGCTCGGAGGATGACTCCCTTATGGAGGCGGGTGTCAGCAGCCACCACACCCCAGCTAGTGTTGCTGTCCCCGCCACCACCAGCACCACCACCGCCCTCCCATCGGCTCCCATTCCCCAGGTCCGTGGAGGCTCCCATGTTCGGGAGCGTGTCTCCTTCGGGCCAGGCACCGCACCCCCTGCCCCTGTGTCCCCTGCTGCCCTGAGTGAGGAGTCTGTGTACCTCCTTCGCCAGCTCCATGTAGGGCAGACAGCCATGCTGAGTGTCCTCCATGCACACACCGCTCTGTTGACTCAGCTGGTGTCGTTCATGGAGGGCATCTCATCGGGCATGTCTGACCTACAGAGGGGCAATAGGTCCATGGACTCCTCCCTGACGGCAGCAGTGTCCCTCCTCAGACAGTCCCTCACCCCTCCTGCCTCTGCTCCATCCACACTCCCCAGCACCTTACCCGTCCCAAGCACACACACACACCGGCACAGGCACACACCAGCACACACACGTCCAGCACACAGACACACACGCCACAAACAAAACGCACACGCACGCACAGTCAGGGGACTGAAACCAGACTCACAGGGGATGGGGCCCTGGAACACACACACGCATCCACAAGCACTGCGCAGTCCTCAGTTGCCTCTCCCTCCAAAGCACCCTCCCTTGCCTCACCTGCAACCCCAAAGTCACAGCGGCTCTTCCTCTGTGACCTCGGCCTCATCCCCTACGATCCAGCTGCTCCAGCATCCAGGGGGAAGAGGAAGCCCACCCACACGGAGCAGAGTGCCCCTCGCCCCCGGACACCCTCCCCCAGGCGCAGACAGACTGAGGCCCCCACCCGCAAGTCCCCCGGAGTCGTAAGAGCAAGACCCCGCCGCCGCCCTGCAGCTCAGGCACCAGGTCTCCTTCCTCCATCCCTCAGGCCCCCACTCCACAGGTGCCCCCACCACACCCTGCCCCAGGTTCCCCCACCCACAGATATACCATCCCCAAGAGGATCCAGCCTTCTCCCCCTGCCACTTGCTCTCCCGGCACCACACCCCCGCTGCGCTTGTCTGTGCCACTGATGTGGTGAGGGTGTCCTCCCCCTCTGTCCAGCCCACCTTGCCTGTTCCCCATTCTCCTCCCCTGGAGGTAGGCACTGCAGTGGAGTCCACTACCACCCTGTCTGACTTGGGCACTGCAGTGGCGGACCTGTCCACTCCATCTGCACGATGCACTGCAGTCGTGCCAGCACACACACCATCTGAGCCATGCCCCCCAGTTGTGCCGGCACACACCATGTCAGACACCTCCACTGCAGTTGTCAGTGGCTCTCCAGCACCCACCACCCCTTCCCTGCCTCCTCCTGGTGAGCCCTGATCCTGTCCCTGCGGTGCCTGGCCTGCCCCCCGGTTGCCCCTCCTAGTGGATTGTCCCTGGTTTTGTGCAGTGCAGGCATGCGTAGGGTGACATCTGCCACTGTCACCCTGTATTGACTTACTTGATGGACTGGCCATTGGCCTTTGTTGGAGCATTACTGTTCTCTGAGTTTTTGGACACACATATGCTGAATAAAGCAACTTTCTGTTCTCTAATGCTATTACTTCTGATGTACATGATGTTGATGATGCTGACCATGCCCTTGCAGCAGGGATGATGATCTTTGGTCTCATGAAAATGAAGTGTCACTGGGCAGGGCCCCATGTGGTCCAGAGGGACAGTGTCCTATCCTGTGGTGTATCCATGTCATCCTTAACAGCATCTGTGGGTGTCATGTGTACAATATTTGGCAATGGAATTTCCTAGTTACATTAGCAATGTCACATCTGTGGCTTCCATCCCTGCACATCTGTAGTGCTTGCCATTGTTCAATTCGTCTACTTCCCTGACCGTGTGGCCATCTCCAGTGGACATGCAGGTTTGGGCATCAATGGGGAAGGACTCATCTGTGTTGTCAGTGCAACTTGCTGTACATGTGTGTTGGATCTGTGCTGATGATTTCGTTGACACTCCCATGACCAGGCTGATGTGATGGGAGCCTTGATTTGGTGCTAATTGTTTACTGTGTGACAAAGTGTTGTGCTGACATGATGGAGCCCTACTGATGCGACATATGGCACAGCTTTCCTCACACAGGAGTGGAGTCCCCTCATGGCAGTGTGTGCTCCTGTGACATTGCCTGCGCCCAAGGTGTGTGTTGTATGAGCATGTCTGTGTGTTCACTTCCATTTTGCTATGCGTGCTGGGATCCCTAGTGATGTTCCTGTTTGTGATGCTTGCTGAGTTGAGCTATGTTCCCCAAAGTCTACTCCCTGGGTTCTCTGTGATGTGGGTGCATGGCACATTACTGGTCATCAGGGTGTCACCCATAGGTGTGTTTGCTGTCAGGGCTGAGTTTGTGGGCAGGCGCTGATGGGTCACAGTTAGGATTCCCCTTAGCACTTGTTGTTTACTCCTGTAATGTGATTTCCGGTTTGTGTTAGCTTTCATTGTTTGTGACACGTTGTGTGTGTGACTGCTGGCACTCCTCAGGGTCAGGGCTGCAATGTTGGTAGTTGTCCATGTGTGTTCTTTGTGGGTGACCTTGGCTTCTTCATTGGTGTGTGACTGTGGCTGGGATCCCATTGGTTGGTGTGGTGTTGCCGTCATGTCCATGTACGGCGTAGTGTGCAGTGTGTCAGACATTTAGGAGTCTTGTTGAGTGGCCATGTGTGCTGTGTTTCTGCACCTTGCTTCCCACCCACCCCCTGGGATTGTCATGGGTGCATGCGCAATGTCACCTGTGCATGTGAGCTTCACTGCAGCACATTGTTGGTGGTCGAGGTGTGTGTTGTTTAGTGTGTGCAGATGAGAGTTGTTGCCCGGCAAGACCCCTGCCTCCATGTTGGCCTTGGCTTACTGGCCATGCTGATTGATTTGTGCTTGTGTGGGTGTGCTGGTGATTCTTTGCTCAGGATACATGACTGTGGTTCACAGTGTGAACGACATCTGGCTTTGTCATCACAGTGGTATTGTAATGCAGCCCAGGGTCACCACATTGTGTGGGCCCTGGGGGTGGTGCTGTGGTGCCTCGGTGTCTTACTGTGTGGGTTGCTGTTCCTACATGCTTGTGTGACATGTGTGATTTGTGCTCCCTCTCATCTGACAATGCCTGATTGCCCACATAGGGGAATTGGATCCCTGAGTTACCTTTGTGTGGCACTGTATGCACATCTGTGTGTTTGGTCTTCAGGCCTCCTCATGTGTTGTGTGGTTGCCTGGGGACACTGGTCCCCCCTCACCTGTTGTGTTTGATGTGCAGTGTGTGTCTGCCTGTTTGTGTTGTGATCAGCGCCACTGCATTGGCATATTCATGGTGTGCCATTATCTGTATGTTGTTTGGTGTGTTTGCCCTGCTGTCCCTGGGACTCCTAGGTCATCAGTCAGCACAATGATCATTGTTTATGTGTCCCATTGCTGCCATGGTATGGTATCTGTTCACCTGCCATCTGCAGTCTACACAGGGTATCTGCATTGGTGTGTCCATTGGTGCAAATATGTGGGTCTGCATTGTGATGGTCACTTCTGTCATTGTGTCATTGATGTATGTTGACGGTGTCAGACACCATGGGTGATGTTTGTATGCAGCTGGCCAGAGGTATGTCTTATTTGCACTGCACTGTTTGCCTCCCCAAATCTATGTTGCAATGGGACACCTGCACTACTTTGCCACAGTTGTGTTTGTTGTTCTGTGACCAGGATTTGTCCATGCAGTTTGCCAGTTGCAGCTTCTACTTTGTTCACACTTACATTTTGGTCACTGTGATGATGGGGGTTTGGACCCCATTGCCACAATGGTCAAGATGTGCTTCAGCTCAGGACCCCACACTTACATTTTGGGCACTGTGATGATGGGGGTTTGGTCCCCATTGCCACAATGGTCAAGATGTGCTTCAGCTCAGGACCCCACACTTACATTTTGGGCACTGTGATGATGGGGGTTTGGACCCCATTGCCACAATGGTCATGGCCTGCTTGCATTGTGGGGGCCACACACATTTATGTGTGGCACATGTGATAGGGTGTCACATTGTATCTTGATGATCATGTTCTGTGTCGTAGGCATTTGACACAGTCTACACACGCTTGTCATGGTGTTGGGGGGATGTCTTAATGTTGCATTCTTTATGTTGGTGTGTGCTTGTTGCGACATGTATTAGCCATCCTGTGAGTGGAGATGTTGTTAGTGGTAGGCATCCAGCCCCCCCTGGGTAAGGGTGGTAGTGGTGGTAGGCATCCAGCCCCCCCTGGGTAAGGGTGGTAGTGGTGGTAGGCATCTGGCACCCCCATGGCTAAGGGTGGTAGTAGTGGTAGGCATCCAGCCCCCCTGGGTAAGGGTGGTAGTAGTGGTAGGCATCCAGCCCCCCTGGGTAAGGGTGGTAGTAGTGGTGGGCATCCAGCCCCCCCGGGTAAGGGTGGTAGTAGTGGTAGGCATCCAGCCCCCCCTGGGTAGGGGTGGTAGTGGTGGTGCGCATCCAGGCCCCTGTGTGCATATGTGGCATTGGTGATGGGCATCCCGCCCCTATGGTGCTGCTGTTGCTGGTGTAAGTAAATTCTGCATCCGTGTGTGTGTGTGTGTCGGTGTGTGTGTGTCGGTGTGTGTGTGTCGGTGTGTGTGTGTCGGTGTGTGTGTGTCGGTGTGTGTGTGTCGGTGTGTGTGTGTCGGTGTGTGTGTGTGTGTGTGTGTGTGTGTGTGTGTGTGTGTGTGTGTGTGTGTGTGTGTCGGTGTGTGTGTGTGTCGGTGTGTGTGTGTGTGTCGGTGTGTGTGTGTGTCGGTGTGTGTGTGTGTCGGTGTGTGTGTGTGTCGGTGTGTGTGTGTCGGTGTGTGTGTGTCGGTGTGTGTGTGTCGGTGTGTGTGTGTCGGTGTGTGTGTGTCGGTGTGTGTGTGTCGGTGTGTGTGTGTCGGTGTGTGTCGGTGTGTGTCGGTGTGTGTCGGTGTGTGTCGGTGTGTGTCGGTGTGTGTCGGTGTGTGTCGGTGTGTGTCGGTGGGTGTGTGTGTGTGTCGGTGGGTGTGTGTGTGTGTCGGTGGGTGTGTGTGTGTCGGTGGGTGTGTGTGTGTCGGTGGGTGTGTGTGTGTCGGTGGGTGTGTGTGTGTCGGTGGGTGTGTGTGTGTCGGTGGGTGTGTGTGTGTGTCGGTGTGGGTGTGTGTGTCGGTGTGGGTGTCGGTGGGTGTGTGTGTGTCGGTGGGGTGTGTGTGTGTCGGTGGGTGTGTGTGTGTGTCGGTGGGTGTGTGTGTGTGTCGGTGGGTGTGTGTGTGTGTCGGTGTGTGTGTGTGTGTGTGTGTGTGTGTGTGTCGGTGGGTGTGTGTGTGTGTGTCGGTGGGTGTGTGTGTGTGTGTCGGTGGGTGTGTGTGTGTGTCGGTGGGTGTGTGTGTGTGTGTGTGTCGGTGGGTGTGGGTGTGTCGGTGGGTGTGGGTGTGTCGGTGGGTGTGGGTGTGTCGGTGGGTGTGGGTGTGTCGGTGTGGGTGTGTGTGTCGGTGTGGGTGTGTGTGTCGGTGTGGGTGTGTGTGTCGGTGGGTGTGTCGTGTCGGTGGGTGTGTCGTGTCGTGTACGTGTTGTGTATGTTTTTGTGGTTGGTGTCTGACTTACCTTCTGCGCCGTACGCGTCCGTGCCTGTTCCGGTAGTAAATGTAGAATATTGGTAGGATCGGAACGAAGGGATTCATGGTTGGTTCGTCTCGTTCGTCTTTCTCGTTGCTTCACGTCGTCCTCGTCGCTGGCGTGTTCGCCTCGTAGCCGTGGATCGTGTTGTGGCGCGAATCGGAGCTTATGTGCGCCTCTCCCGGAAGCTTTGACGTGCCGGACGTAGCGACGGGTTCGGCGCGTACGGAAAGCGCATCGTACTTGTCCGGCCGGACGGGGCTGCATTTTCCCTTCCGTGCGACTCGATTCGGCGTTTCCGGATTCGCCTCGGTCGGAGAACAGGACCTGGATTGGGTGAGTACGACTCGGCTGGATTCTATGCTGTTGTGCGCATCGTACTTGCTCGTTCGGAATAATGTACGGATCGGTCGGGAAACAGGCATTCGCATGGCTTTTTTCCCGACCGAATGGTTTTGGGATCGGAATCGGCCCCTTAGTCTACACATAGGAAGGAGGTGGAAAATAAATGGCCTTTGTTGACAAAATCCAACAAGAAGAGGCAAGGCAGAATCGCAATGCCCACTAACTTGTTTCTCCTAGTGCTCTCAAGCATCTTGGACCAAAGGAAGGAGGCTTTTCAAACGCTTGAAGGCTGTCATCCCTCGTAGCCTTCGTATCGATAAGAAATATAAACACTCAATGCAAGACCAGTTGTTCATCAGGGGCCCGCAGGGGCTGACTTAATCATTTCAACAATATGATAGAGACATCTAACTGCAGATTCCTTAACTTTGAAGTTCCCCCCAAGCTCCAGTCTGGCTCTGGAGATTTTTCAGCAGTACCTCTGCACGTACGGCTCCATAGTGACGTCTCCGGATATGACGTCGGTGGAGCTATACAAGTCTCCTCCGGCTCGCTGACGTCAGGTTTCTTCTTTTCCGCGCTGTAACACGGATCCAGGAGAAGTGGTTCCTCAGGCCCCTTTTTGTTTTGTGGCCTACAGTGTGCCGATACCTTCGTGCTTTAAATCGTGCGGGACCTTGCGCGGCAGATGTCGGCAACGGATCCGCATGCCATTTGTATGTGGTGCTTGGGAGACCACGACTCCGACGAGTGCAACGCCTGCAAGAAGCTGAGGCCCAAGTCGCTACGGGAACGTCGGATGAAGTTGCTGTTGCCTTGGCTGTCCCGTTCGGAGTGCAAGCACCGATCTCCTGCTCGGGGCAGGCCGAGGAGTCGTTCCAGTCATCGTCGCTCGTCAAAATCAGGTAAATCCCATCAGAAGGAATCGAAGTCACGGAGGTCGTGGGGTCCGTGCCAGTTCCTCTCGGTCCTTACTGGAGGCAGTTGCGCAGGAGTCGACCCGACCTTTCCACCATACCCTGGTGAGGGGGCGACTGGCCCAAATGGAAGTATATTTCCAAGTGTTTCAAGTCTTTTTTGGGTCAACACCCCTCCCTGGTGTGCCTTCGGGCCCCAATGAGGTTGAAGAGCCTCTGATTGGAAGTACGCTGGCGGGTTCTCCCTCAGCACCCATCGAGGACCCTGGTTCCGTAGCTGGAGCCGCTACGACGTCGGGAAACAACCCGGTGCGGCTACCTGTTATGACATCGGTGGCGTCCGCAGAGGGGGATTTATCACTGCCTCGATGCTGTGTGACCCCGAAGACATCTTTAAGGGTGGACGTCGATACAACGCCATTTCGACATCGGTCGGCCCTGGAGATGCCGTTTATTGCCACCGAGGCTTCTGCACCATCTCCTCTACAATTTGAGGATGAGGCTAACTTGGTTGCCTTTTCCGAGGTTATTGCAGGAAGAGTCTGCAGATACTGGTGGAGTTGAACGTTTGGGTGCTCTTAGCCTGTTTCATGCAGGAGGTTCTTTGGGTTTTGGTGGGGACGTTAGTCTACAACTGTCCCCTACCTATGATTTACTTTCACCACCTAGTATAGCGACAGAGGCTAGTGCTGATATTTTAAAGTTGCAGCTTTCTGTGTGTCCCTGTCCTCTGATTCCTTAGTAGGTCTGCTCCATCAAGGAGACACTACGGTTGAGTCTTTACTTCCTTTTAGAGAGTCACTATACAACTTTCTTCTGGGGACTTGGGCAAGGCCAACTTCAGGAGTTTCTGTTGAGAGTGCAATTGCACACAGTCATTGACCTGCTCCAGATGATCCTGTTTCTTTGTCAACACCCTAAGGTTAAAGGGCTTGTTGTGCAGGCAGCTTCAGCTTCGCTGAATTTGGAAGCTCCTCCATTACTTCCACCGAGCAGGAAGTCTCGGTGGTTGGAGACGTGTGGCCGAAATAGGTTTGCATTCACTAATTCGTCCCTAAGATCGTTAAACACGTCCGGTGTGTTTGGAAGGGCTTCTTTTGCCCTATGGGATTCTGTCGACCGACTACTTCCTTCTCTCCCTGAGGAAGTTAGAGCAGAACTTTTTCTGCTAATACAGGATGGTCGTGCAATGTCTAAATTCACGATGAGGTCGGCGATGGACACAACGGATTTCATTGGTAGAGCTGTGGCTAGATCAGTAGCTCTGAGGAGGCACGCTTGGTTGCGTGATTGCAGTTGCTGACTCCGAAGTCCAGCGCCTCATGGCTGGCAATTTGTGATTGGACCTCATCAGGTCTTGTTAATTTATCTCATGGTGTCCACGGCTGTGGTTGGTCCCTATGTTTATGGCCTTCATTGAATTCGTAGTGTTGAAGTGTAAAGCACTGCTTTGACTTATGAGAGTCATAGTCTCCGGGTTTGGGTCTTTAATTCCCAGATGGTGTTTACAGCTGGGTAGCTCCTTTTGTTTTATTCTCAATTTTCTCTGATTAAGAGCTAGCCTTAAGTCCCTAAAGAGTTAGTCTCAAGAGATTATACCCCTTTTATGGGTATGTGACTCTATGTGGAGAATTGGTAGCGTATTTCTCTACTTTGGAATCTCTGTTCTACAGCCGTGTCCTACTCGGCTTGGCATTGTTCTTCTAAGGACTATTGTAGTGAGCTAAGAGCTCTATTTTCTTGTGATAACCTTTCATAGGGTTCGGTTGCACTTTCACGCATTATGTTTTTTCCCAAACCAGTGGACTCCGGGCGATATGGTTTTGCGCTTAGTGTCCTACGTGTGTATTTGAGTGCATCAGAACTTTGAAGAGGTTGAGCAAGTTGTAACGTTGCTCTAGTTCAGACTGTACATCTGCAATCTTTGGATGCTTTTCGCTTGTGAATTCTTCCTTTAGAGTAAGGAACAGTGCCTGCTATAGACGTGATTATCATCCCCAAATATAGGTAATCCCTATTCATGCTCCACGTTGTGGTGCAGTATATTGGCAGCCGAAGGTTTGCGATTGGTCCAACTTGTCCCAAAGTGATCACCAGTTTGGTGCATTCAGCCATCCAGTTTTGCAAACTATTCTTTAATTTTGGATGTTCTTGATATATGTAGTCCTGTCTGATCTACGTTCCCTTTCTTCTGGAGGGGATGTACTTATTTCTTTCAGCATTTCTCACTTACTGAGGATTCATGACTGCTTTTTCTTGTTTTCAGTTATACCAATTGGCGGACAGCAATTTTCCTATGACCATCACCTACAGTGTTGTGGTGGTGGCATAGTACCTTCACCTTTTTGCTGGGGGCAGTATAATTTTTTACCAAATCTCTCATTTTAGAGATGGTATACATGGTGATATATGGATACATGTTAATATGTGCTGCTGTGCTTATTATAGTGTCCTGTATCACTGGTGTCGTATGTACCTGTTGTTGGCAGGGCTGTGCTTATATCTTGAACTACACTTTTATGTGCGCCCCTCCCCCCGCCTTTTTCTACATCTTTTGTGTTTCACATATTTATTTTTAAAAGGGGGGGGGGGGGAGAAGTTCTTTCTTGTTTGCCCTGGTATTTTGAGCTTATGGTTCTCAAGGTTCTGTTCCGTCTTTCGGACTTTGATACTGAAAGGGGGCAGTTTTATATGTCCCTGCATTTTGGCAGTATTCATTGCCCAGCAGAATTCTGTGAATGGATGAGCCATTAGGCGTATCAGGTGATATGTTTCTGTATATGTTCGAGGCATGTGTGCTGTGATGCACATGATTGCATACTCCTGCCATTTAGTGTGGGCACTGGATGTTTGCAAGTTGTTTTTTTTCACAGGAGTATATATATATTTTTGTCTATCTATACATCTTTTGTCGCATTGCATGATGGTGGATGCTACTTGTATCAACACTAAATTAATCCGGACACGGGGGTATTGTTAATCTTTAGAAGACAAAAGAGGTACGGTGTTCCTGGGTGGTAAGTTGGCCACCTGGTTAGTACTCAGAGTGGTGGGGAGGTGGGGAATACCTCCTTTCGGAACTAGGACCCTCACACACCCAGCAAGCTAGGTGTCATGCTTCATCATATGGGTCTGCTCCTCGTCGAGCCGGCGCTGCAATGCTCGACGGGCACCCATAAAGGGGCTCTTTATCGGAGATCTTTTGTTCCTTGCCGTATAGGTGCCGTGGGTGTGAGGGGCCTGGTAAGATGTAGATGTGGTGTGTGGGTTAAAACAGGTAAGGGAATCCTCTATAATTATTTTTATTCTGGAGAGGTCACAACCTGAATAAAAAGTAAAAAGAAGGAGGGCGACTATTTTGTTTTAATCTGACAAATTACGCTCTACCCCTTAGTGGTCAACATGTTTCTCGCCTATAAAATGTCTCTAATAGATCAGTTGGCGATTCCTCAGGACCTAGTGACTAAATGAAAACTATCTACAGTGTGTGGTGTGGTTCTACATACCACTTCTTCTCTCGGTAGGACGTTGCCCCGGAGAAAAGCAGCCAACCTCTTAAGGATTCAAGTGCTGCTTCATCAGACCGCAGCGGAGTATATGGACACTCAACGTAGTGTCGCTGCTCCCGCTCAGAGCAGTCCAGCTCACCTACCCGCTCTGCTGCATTGGGGAAATGGGTCCTATTAGGATTTTGGCAGGACGGTTCTTTTTATGAATCTTTATTGTCAACAACAGCACAGATTATATGACTTCTGTCATGTATTTGATCCCTTTGGTCATCTATTCTTCCCTTCTTCAAGGGTTAAGGGTTCATGTCTGTCTTTTGACAGATTCTAAAAGGTTTTTAACTTTTTTCCTTCAAGGTGAAGGACGTGGCCCTCTAAGGCCATGCGGGTCTTTCACAACCACCTGCTATGCCTTCCCCAAAATGAAGAGTGTCAGACAGTAGAGAATACAAACTTACTTTATTCGATATATACTCTGCAGAGGAGCCCAGTCAGGCCTTCACCCTAAGATGTCTGTCGAGGGGACTGACGCCCCAGGGTACGCTAATACATAATAAGCCCCTCTGGAGACTTCGGCCACGCCTCTATGGAAAATTACCAGCTTGAGCCGGGCATGAACAAAGGAGGTACAGAAAGATGAGCTAGCACCTGGCAGAGGGGTGCACTATCAGTACTCCAGGCCAATGTGCTGAGTCTCAGCGTCTCCTAACGTGGGAGCAGAGCTACATGTAGAGATCGGAATGTGCAACAGAATAACAGTGTATTAGCAAGTCGAGTTACAGCCTTGAACAGGAGGAAAAGATAATAATGGAGTACAGCGTTTTGCTGAGGCAAGCAAGTTAGAAAATAAGGCCTAGCACGAGCACAGCCCCAGCAGTCTTCTAGTGATTGCGAAATACAAAATGGAGTCACACTGGCTAACTAAAGTTCACATGCGGCAAGGATAACTCAGTGGGTTATATAACGTGAATGCAAATGGCGTCTATTTAGCCACACATTGCTAACCTAATATAGCATAACGAGTGCATCATGGGAAGGGGGAGATTTCCAACCTAACAGACCCTCCATTTAGCGTGTGTGGCTAAAAAGCTTTATTGCTATCCGGCAGGGTCTTTACAATTTCTAAGTGGGGAGAGAGAGGAGTTGCATAGTCATTCATTGGTCAAGGCGGGAAAAGAGTAAATGCAAGCATCAAAGAAATTCTGTTCAATATTCAAATATTCCCTCATCTATCTGCATAGTTGACTTAATCTCTTGCATCATCATGGTGGGAACTTTGTGATCACGTCCTGAGAACCTAGGAGTAGGGGTAAGCTTAGTCACTCAGTAAGTGCAGCACACCGGAAGGCAGTGAATGCACAGACAACAGGTAAAGATAACGCCTGCAATACCTATTAACACAAGTAGTATCTTCCAACCCCATGATGTCAATAGACCCCAGAGCCATCCTGTGAGGGACCATGAGCCATTGTCTACATGTATTTCTGAGGCAAGTCTGTGTAACTTCTGTATTGCGGAGTAGACAGTGGGAGCGTTGTCTGGGATATAGACGCAGCAGCTGCTGCCGATGACGCGACAGGCTCCACCCCTGTCAGCTAAGATAACATCTAAAACCATCCTGTTTTGAAGCGAGACGAGTCTCGTAGCCTGGAGCTCGACTGTAATATTGGTCAATATACCTGCAGTAGTATTAATGACTCCCTCGACTACTCTGGCCAGACGTCGAATATTGCAGCTATTGAACATGGGACTCCAGAACGGTATGAAGCTCTTCATCATGCCTAAGATAGAACTTAAGTACCTGACACTAAAGACTATATTCCTGCTGGTGATCACCTCACTGCTTGGTCAGTGAGCTACAAACTCTGACCAGAGAGTACCCTACCTTTAGTTACAAAAAGACTTGGGTGATGAGAACAAATCCTCATTTTCTCTTCAAGTTCATCACACACTTCCATGTTTTTAAACTATTTTTTTATCTGCTTTCCAGCAAACAATGCACTTTCATATTAACCAGCCCATCCAACTACTGTTGTTTTTTTTTTTTTCTCAAAACCCAGAGAAACAAGCTGATAGGGCCGTGCATACCTTGAATGTAAGGAGGGTGGTGTTGTACTACTTATAAAAAACAAAAACAATTAGGAAGAGAACGCAGTTCTTCGTGTTTTTTGCACCTCTTAGCAGGAGTTTGCACATATCCAAGGGAACCATTGCGCGATGGATAGCAGTAGCAATACAGACATGTTACTGAAAATCAGGAGTTACATTGCAGGAGAGGCCTCGGACCTATTCCACAAGGAGTAAGCAGGCAACACGTGCATTTCTGGCAAAAGCTCCATACAGGACATACGCATGGCAGTAACATGGTCCTCCATACACACATTTACAAAGCAGTAATGCGTGGACATTCAGGCCAGACGAGAGGCACAGATGGGATCGAAGGTTTTAAAGCACCTGTCTGCAAACTCGCACTCATTTCAACCCACCCCCCAGGGGGAGGAGAACACTGCTGTAAAGTCAGTGTATTGCATGGGAGTGAGGAAATTGGTTTATTATATGGTGGTTTTGGGGGAACTCGCAGTGCAATAAACTCACTAACTGTACTGGGTCTAGTCAGATTCGTTTGAAAAACCTTAGCTCAGCTCTGAGTAGCTGTGCCTCTGAGCAATCTGACTTTATCAACAAGCATAAAGCATTAAGAAGTACCAAAACAGTTGAATAAGAAAGAAACAAGGCTCAATAAAAATCTGACACCAATTTATATAAATAGGTTATATTTTTATCTTTCACATGACAACGCAACAACAATATTTCGCTGGAGGGTACTGGAGATGTGATTTTTTTTTTTTTTTTTTAAAGGAACAATAAGTCACTGCTTTTTCATTCAACCCAATAAATCGTGTAATGGACTATAGTGAACTTTGCAAACTTTGGAAAACTTTTGTAACGTTGTAAACTACTACTCTGGTCCCCTTGGGGGACCAACTCCAGCAGGAAGCGAGTCACAGAGGCCAAAGAGGTTTGGTTGAACAGATACCTCGCAGTTCCCAATCCAGTTCCAGGCTCTGTGGGCGAATTGCTTTAGATTATATTGGAGTGGTTCTGATGCAAGCGATACAAGATGCTGAGGATGCTGATCCGGATATTTGTAGGGGTTGTGGTCTTCTTGGGGCTACCCCTCGGTCACGGTGGGGTTCATTTGGCCTGAGGGGTCGATGTCCCTCTAATTCTAGTTTAAGTCAAGCCAAAAAACAGTTGCAACTGGTCTCTAGTTACAGTGAAACCAGCAGTTCCCTTTAATTGATTATAACTTTTGACTTGGGCAACCAAATGGCACTTTGACGGCTCTCCTGGGTCCAGCAGACTGAAGTGCAACTTTTACAGGTTGCAACTCGGTTTTCCAGGTGGCTCTTTGACTGTCAGGTTTTCTTGGCGACCAACTAGCCTAGGCCGGCTACTTCAGGTTTTGTGGCCCTGTACATTTAACAGGAAGTCAGCCAACTGACATTTGGAATCACTTCTTCGATCGGAGGCTCAGTGGACGACTCTTCCTTGAGCAGGTCACCACAGACACAGTCCTGTGTTTGCTAGACCAAGGGAAGCAGGTGCACTCTATTCTTTGTGCAGCCTCTCTTTGCTGGCAACAGCAGGGCAGTCCTTATTTGGTGCAGATGTGATCTAAGGTCACTCTTCAGTACAGATGTGATCTAAGGTCTGGGTGCCACTTTTATACCCAGTTAGTGCCCTCGAGGGATGTGGTGACTAGCCAGTGGGCTACCTGATCCCCATTCGCTTAGTGATGACTTCTTGTGAAGTGTGTCCTCTAGCTTTCCCAGAATGCACTATTTTGCCAACTCCCAAGATGGTAGAACCCTTTTCTCAGTGTGTGGCCCTCCCCGGCCAAATCTATAGGTTGGCCTACCTGGGGGCTACACGCCAAAAAACAGTTGACAACTGCTTCCCCCTCTTTGTTTCAGCGCCAACCTTTCTGCATGAACAGAAGAGCAGACTCTCTCGTATGTGTACACCATTTGCCCTTCAAAGACTGCTTCCCCTATTAAGCTCGCCTTTTGGGCTCTCACCCTGTTTGGCCTTCCTGCCAGGTAGAAGTCGCACTTCTCCCAACGACAGCCCCTTTGTGTTCCTTCTGAGAGTCGTTCATGTTGCCCACTAGGAGAACGGTCACTGGAAAACTTTGGGCAGCAAGGTGGCTACTTACTAAAGTTGCCACTTGTACAAACGTTACATTAAATTCGACTATGCATCAAGTCTGGTTTAATGCAACAATTTTTTTGATACTTTGAACTATCATATTTAGTAGTCCCATTCCGAAGTTAGCACTGCTGAGTTGTCAGCGTGCAACCTTGCACCTGCCAATGGGGCTACTAGCCTTCCCAGAGTAAAAACGACAATGCGGGAATTTTGCTGTCAGGACATGTAAAGTTTTAAACTACATGTCCAACTTTTTAATACAATGCACCCTGCCTTTAGGGCTTGGTAGGCATGCCTTAGGGTGGGACTTCTGAGTTTTGAAAAGGAAGGTTTTGGGCTTCGACCTTTAAATGGCAAATGTGAGTTAGCAGTTTAAAACTTCTCTGCCAGACAGCAATGGCAGGCTGCGAGTCATACTTTACTTTGTCACGCTTGTGGTAGTACAATAAGTGCTGCAGTCCACGAGAAATTTAACGTATAGGCCCTGGATACCCCTGTTATCATATACCAGGGACTTATAAGTAAGTTACTTTTGCCAATTATGGGTGAACCATTCAGACATATACCTTTTAAGGGTCAGTGCACTGGCACGGAGGACTATTCAGAAGGCCTTCGTGCACCTTCAGAGTTTAAAAGACTGCAGCATCAGTTCAAAACCTTGAGGGTGCTCATGAAAAAAGAGTTTTTTCTTAACCATGTGAATCCAGAAAAGATTCATGCTGCAAAACAAAATGCTTACTTATGTGTAGGAGTAATTCTTGCAGCTCGAAGAGTTTTCTGGATTCACGTGTGACATGTCTGCTTTATCCGGAAATGAGAAAAGTCCAAACAGACGAGATCAATAGTGCCATGGAAGGAAAGGTCATAGAGCAAGTCGCTGGAGGGAGAGGGGGTTAAGGATGGGGGACGAGTCTGAGGATGACGACCACGCACTGGTACTTTTGCAGCAAGAGAAACTAAAAAATTTGGGCTCCAACCACGAGATGGTGGATTAATGCAAAGCTAACCTCTTCAAGCTGCAAAACTACTCTTGCAGGTAAGTAACCATTTTGTTTCCCTAACTTTGAACTTGGTACCAAAGCTTTGTCAGAAATAATTTCTGTCACTTTTGAGTTACTCTAGGCTTACCCACAAGTCGGAGTCATTGTAGGTCTGCCTCAGAGTTAACCTATCTGGCATGAGCTATTAAGAATCTTTGATGGACGTTATGTCCCATGAAAGTTATTTGCAAATCTTAGAGTTTAAGCATGTAAGGACCTTTTCTTCCGTACTCAATTGTGGTATTATCCAGAGAGTTTAGCAAGTTCCACTTCCAGTTTGACGTAGGAGATGTACTGGGAGTGGAAACTGCTTTTATAATGCAGACTGCAAATCAAGCTTAAGATTTGAGAACTATCTCATGATTAACTCACAAGTATGCTGGAAACTGTACCTTTACTATGTCCAACCATGCTGGATTAAGGTCTTCGTATGTGAAGTTTAGATTGGCCATCTTGCCTACAGATGTCCTTACATTAGATAAGGCAGGTGTAGGAAGCTGGCTCTGTATATGGTATATCACTAGGTGGATATACCATGCACACAGTCCAGCGATTCTCCTAGAAGTTTACAGGACTCAATGCTAACCCAAAGTGCTCTATTAGTGGTAGTGTGGGCGAGCAGCCTTAGGCCTAACACGGAGGAGTGTAAGACATTTATTACACCTACATTGACCAGTAACTGACACACGACTCAAAAAGGAGATCCACACCTATTTTAGAAAAATAGGCTTTGTTCAAGTTTTATTTTAAAACCAAGATCTTCGCAAAAAGGTAAGTACGTTTTTCAGGAAAAATGCGTTAGTCTTTTAAAAGTAGACCGTGCTATTTTCAAACATTTCAATGTTGTCCTATGGAGGAAAGCGACAATGCAGTTTCACGGGTAAGTACCCAACTTACAGTTCCAGTCATCAGGATTTAAGATCAGCAGAGGGCAATGTTCAGGTAAGAACATAGTCTGCACCTCCACCAGCAGCACAGAGGCAGCCGGGTGCAGAGGTCAAATTCCGAGCTGGGCACAATGGAGACTGGGGGTTCTCTAAGGCACACTGCTTGCAGGTAAGTAGATCGGTTGCGGGGCCAAGCTTTGGGGATTAGAGCAAGCACAGGGGGGCCCACAAGGTATCACCAAACATACACCACCAGCGGCACAGGTACGGCCGTGTTCAGGGTGCCAACACAGCGTCGGGCACCCAATGTTTTTCAATGGGAGATCTCGATTTGACAGGCTGCAGGCGTCGAACTGGAGGCTGCACAGAGGAAACCAGCGACAGCAGAAGTAAGTTGAGGTGTTGAGGGTCGTAGGGGCACTGTGGGTTCAGCTGCAGGGGTGTCCTTTGACGTCTGATTCTTCTCACCTGAGCCAGTTGCGGTCAGGTGGAGCCTCTGGATTCAGTCTGCAGGCATCGTCGTGGAGTCCATGAGGGCACAGCCAATGCTGGACTTAAGGTCAGTGTCGCTGAGGTACCTGCTCTGGATCGATGGGCCACCTGGACACTAGCCGGAGGCATTGGGTGCAGAGTGGGCAGAACTCACAGCTCCTGAGGGCACCAGAGTCCTTTGTTTAGGTTTCTTGGGGACAGGTCCCCTGTCCTCAGGAGTTCTGGTCTTTATCAAAGAGCAGATCAGTGTTCCTCGGGTTATGGAAGTCGCTGGCTGCAGGGCAGGCGTCATCTTCTTTTGCAGGGTCTTGGAACATGGAGACATGCCGGTAGGGTTGGGTCCAAGTCAGAAGGCATCTTCAGGCTTCGATGCATGGCGTCTTCTTTGTCCTTCTTCTTGGGTCGGTAGGAACACGTTTCCAGGCCTGGGGGAGCCACCTAAATACTAAATTTAGGGGCATTTTAGGGGAGTAGCAGGTAGGGCCAATGGGCACCTTACCTGGGGTGACTACACCCCCAATTATGCCATCCTCCTGTGGGAGTGGGCATAGTATCTGATAGAGACTACTAGCCGCAGATTCCTTAACGTAGAATTATCCCCAGGCATGTGACTGGACCCGGAAAACTTTCTTTGCCCCAGCATCTCTGTGCGCCGGGGGGAGGTACCATGTGACTCCGCCCTGACGTCGTCCGCAGGCGTGACGTTAGCGAGGTCACATAAGCCCCGCCCCGGCGCGCTGACATCAGTTTCCTTCTTTTCCGCATGCAACGCGGATCCGGAATCGTGTCCCTGGCCTGTTTTCAGGCCTTCTTTTACGCTTTTGCGTTGTGGAACAGTGTGCGAATGCCTTCGGGCTTCAAGACGTGTACTTCTTGTGCGCGTCCGATGTCGGCGACGGACCCTCACCCTATTTGCATGTGGTGTCTAGGCGAGCACCATGACTCTACGGACTGCGACGCTTGTCAGCATCTGAAGCCGAAGTCCCGGCGGGAGCGCCGGATGAAGCTCCTGTCGGCCCGCTTGTCCAGATCGGTGTCGTCACCGCGTCCGTCCCCCGCGGAAGGGCCCAGGAACCGCCGCTTCCGCCTCCGACATCGTCCTTCACCGAGGCCCCAGGGACGTCGCTCGCCCGCCGGTAAGTCTTATAGCTTGTCCCCGAGGCCTGGTCCCCGTTCTGTGGAGGGCGCGGGTTCTCCTCGGGACATGCGTCCTCGTTCGTCGCCACCCTACCCGCCGTTGGGGCGACGAGGGCCCAAATGGGGGCCGATGCTGCGGCTCTGCAGGCTTCCTTGGCCCCTCCTCCTCTTCCTGAGACATCCGCGGATCCCTTGCCACGTGCGGGGCCTTCCGCGGAGTCGCCGGCGGCTCCGGCGCCGACTGGTTCGGCTCCAGGTTTTGGGGGTGTGGTGTCGTCGGGGTGCGGCCCTACGGGGTTCCCCTCTTCGGCCCACGGCGCCTCTGCCTCGCCGCAAACCCCCACGGGGGTCCCTGTGGTGTCGCCGGGACTCGCGGTCCGTCCCAGAGTCCCCCTCGGTCCTCTGGGCAGGCGGAGGCCTTGCCAGAGGCCGAACCGACGCCGCTCAGGCGCCGACGGCTGTCGGCCCTGGCGGCGCCGCGGGTGCTGGCTAGGGGCCGGGGTGTTTCCCCGGGTCCCTCTCGGCTCTCCGTGCAGGCGGCTGCCTCGTCGGAGGTCTGGTCGGCGCCTTTTCGGCGCCATTCTTTAGCCACCCCGGCTCCGACCCCCGCCCCATTCTCCTGGGGCGCAAGTGATGGTGGGGGTCGACTCGGCGTCCCCGGGTTCGGCACCGGTCGACGTTGCACCGGCGCCTGTGGCGGACTCCACGGCGCCGTGCCGGTGTCGGGTCGTCGACTCGTCTCCAGAGGTCCCCTCCTCTCCGGAGGTTTGTCACCTTTTTGTCTCCTCTTCCCCGGAGACGGGCCGCCGCGTTGTTGCTTTTTCTCCGGCGTCTTCCAGGGAGGGCTCTTTGCCGTTCCCGCGATCTCAGCCTGCCCCGGAGGCGCCTCAGGCCCCCCACCCGTCCGTGGGTCCTCCATTCAGGGGCTGGCCGTTTTTTCCTCCAGCTTGACTCTGGGATGGCCGGCTTAGTTTACAGCCATCGCCCACGGAGGAATTGCTCTCTCCCCCACAGCGCCCTACGGAGGCGGGTGCGGCTTTTGTAAGGGCCATTTCCACGGCCGCTGGCATTTTGCGCATGGGCGACCCCGGCACCCCATTCCCTACGGACCATCTGTTAGAGGTTCTCCATCAGGGCTCTGGTGGACGGGAGCTGCTTCTTCCATTCGAAGCTTCGCTCTATACTTCTCTTCTGGGGGCCTGGGGGCGTCCTGCCACGGGTGATCCCGTGCCTCAGCCGCTCCTACATCGCCATCGCCCTGCTCTGCACGATCCAGTCTGCCTTTCTTTCCACCCTTCTACACAGGGCCCTCTACTGCAGGCTGCTTTTCCTTCCCTGCCCTTGGTGTTGTTTCCTCCGTCACGGGAGGCCCGGTGCTTGGATTCGTGGGGGCGTCACATCTTCGCTTCCTCTTGTGCTGCTTTGCGAGCGCTCAATACACTTTGTGTGTTGGCCAGGGCTACTTCCAGTCTGTGGGATTCCGTGGAGTCCCTTCTGTCTGGTGCCTCCCCCGAAAGTGTCCGCGCTGATCTGCGGACCCATGTGTTGGACGGCCGGGAGTTGGCCGAGTATATTCTTCGTTCGGCCTTAGATGTTTCTGATGCTCTCGGCCGTGCCATGGCAAGTTCAGTACCTCTCCGTCGCCATGCTCGGTTGAGGGTTAGCGTTTTTCCAGAGAATATTAGGTTGACCTGCCTTTTGATGGGGTTCTTTTGTTTAACACCCATGTGGACTCCGCCATTCAGCGGCTTCTTGCGGGGCTCCGACCTCCTCCCCCTCCGTAAACTTGGCTTGTCGGTCCTCTGGTGCCTTATGGGAGGCGTTATCCCACCCCTTTTTTCTTGAGGGTCTAGTGCTTCGCTTGGCCCGGTTGTGTGTTCCGTGTGGTTTGGCGTGCCTTCGGGGTCCTTAGGTTGGCCCCTCTGTGCTGTTGGCTGCTGGTACGGCCTCCTTTTGGCTTCTGTGTCTTTTTTGGCTGATTGACAAGCCGTCTGTGGTTTTACCCGCAGGTCCTTTATGTTCTTGTCCTCTGCTGCAGAATTTTTTCCTAAGAGGTGTTCCCATGTTTTCCTTGGGACGTATCATGCCCTAAGTGGGGTACTTGTAGCTATTACATAGCTCTGTCCTATGCTGGGGAGGTGTGGATGCCCTTTTTCGGGTTTCTTGCCTTTCCTGGCATCACTGTATACCGCTGGTGCGGTCTCTTTTGCCTTTTTCTTGGTGCAGCTTACGCTGCTCCAACGTCTGTCATTCTCAGTGTTCGCTACATCGCTAGGCCAGCCTGGCATGCCGTCTACGGCATCGTGTTGTGGCGTTTCCGCCTTCCTGTCCGGCGTTTGGGCCTGGTACTCTGTCTGGTGTTCCAGTGGGGGGCTACGTTTCTTCTGGCTTTCCTGTGCTCTGGTTGCCGGCTGGTCCGTCCTCCGTGTCTCTCCTCTTTCGCTTCTGCCTGGTCCCACTTCTTTCGTGGGCCGGTGTCTCGCTCTCTGGCACGGCCTCCCTTTGGGGATTGTTCTGGATTTCCCTGGCCACTGTCCTCGGCTTGCGCCTGGCTTCTTCTGGGTGCACTGCTCCATGGTGTTGCCAGCTGTGCATGCCTGCTTGTTATGGTCCACCGCCGTGGCCCTTGTTGTGTTCCCTTGTGCCCCTGCCTCTTGTTCTGCTGGGGCTTTGCGCACCTGTGCCTTCTTCTTCGCCTGCGCCTTTTGGCTGTGGAGCCGCTCCTGCCTTGTCCGCTGCCTTGCAGCTGATGCCTGCTCAGCTGCCCCCTATCGCTGTGTCTGTGTTTTCCTACGGCAGGCTCTGCCTCCGGTTCTACCTCTTGTCCCTGGAGTTTGGGGTGGTTCCTTTCTTCCTTGGTGCTCCTCTGGCGCTGTCTGCCCCTACGGGGTTTTCTGGCAGTTGTACCTTGGATGGGCTTGGGTTTTCCTGGCCTTCCCTTCGCCTCGTTCTTGCTTACTTCTGCTTGGTGAGGGCTGGGCCGCCCTTCTTGTACCTGTGACACATCCCCTGCTGGGGCCCTGTGTTCTTCCAAGCTGGTGAGATTCTCTCGCAGGCCCTCCTCCCCTCTGGGTATGGCTAGGGTACCTATTCTACGTTAAGGAATCTGCGGCTAGTAGTCTCTATCAGATGTACAAGTTACTTACCTTCGGTAACGATGTATCTGGTAGAGACGATTCTAGCCGCAGATTCCTTCACGACCCGCCCTTCCTCCCCGTTCTGCGAGGACCTTCTGTTTGGTCTTCTGCACTCGCCTCCCTCCGGGTGGCTTGTCTTCTGTGGGGGTATGCTTTGCCTCCTCCCGGACAGGATGCTTCATTATGCTTGTTGTTCCACCCCTTCCTTTCTGATCCAAGGTCGGTTGGTTCATGTGTGCTTCTGCCTCCCTCCACTTTGGTGTTTTCTCGAAGTGTAGGGGCCTCCTTGACTCTTCTCCTTTTACTGGCTTGGGGTTTCTGATTCCTTTGCAGTTCTCTGCGTTGGTTTTTTTTTTTTGCTTGTACCTCGGCCCTTTCGCTCCTTTCAGGGGATTCGGCCCTCCTTGATGGTGTCGTCTGGGGGTGAATTGCTGTTACTCCCCTGTTTTGGGCTTGTTGCCCCTTCACTGTTGTGGATTGTGATTGCAGATTCTCTCTCTCTCTCTCTCTTCTGCTATAGCGTTTTTTCACATGTGTTCTGCCTCCAGGGGGGATGTCGCCTTAGCTTGCAAGGTTGCTCCTCGGGGTGGTGCTCTGTTCTTTCCCTGCTATGGCTTTCGCTGCTATGACTTTTTGGTACCTTAGTGCTTGGCACTTTTCCAATTGGTGCTGTTACTCACCTTTCGTTTCTCTCTTCTCTTTTTCACTGATTTTTCGCACACTGTTCCCATACTCTCCACAGTTTTGTTTGTGATGGCTCCGCGTTGTGGCGCGGAAAAGTTCTCCGAAGAAAACTGATGTCAGCGCGCCGGGGCGGGGCTTATGTGACCTCGCTGACGTCACGCCTGCGGACGACGTCAGGGCGGATTCACGTGGTACCGCCCCCCGGCGCGCAGAGATGCTGGGGCAAAGAAAGTTTTCCGGGTCCAGTCTCACGCCTGGGGATAATTCTACGTTAAGGAATCTGCGGCTAGAATAGTCTCTCCCAGATACATCGTTACCGAAGGTAAGTAACTTGTACTTTAGCCCTGATTGGGGTGTCTCCCCATCTTCAAGATTTTGGGGACTGAAAATGTGCTTCCTCACCTCTCCCACCTGAGGGTTTGAGTTGGCAGAGGTGGGCACACCTCCTATTCTTCTAGGTTTTCTCACCGGTTTTCCCACCCAAAGTGGGGGGTAAACTGGGAGCTGCCATCTGTTGCTAGCAGCAGAGGCTGGGGGTTGCATTACAAAGGCTTCGGGCCTTTGAAGCTTCCCTCTCGAGCAGTGTCCATCTTGGGGTGGAGGTTTGACACCTCCACTCAGGATGTGCATTGTTTCTTGTCCCAGAGAGCAGAGGATCTCGACCCAGGGGCCCAGGAACATGTCTAGTGGTGGCAGGCTGCCTACAGCCAGTCTGTGACCACACCAGGGTTGGTAGGTTTTCAGGGGGCACCTCAGAGGAGCCCTCTGAGTACATGGTTCAATAAATTCCACACTGGCATCACTGGGGGTTTATTGAGGGGAGTAGCTTGGTACCAATCACTCCTAGTTTTAGAGAAGCCATCATGGTGCTGGGCAACTCGAGTTGTTGAGTTTCCAGCCCATATACTCTCTATGGCTTCCCTGTCACTTACAATATCTAAGAATAGACATAAATATTGTAAAGGCATGTCTGCTCATGCAGATATGCCACACCTGGGGTATAGTGCACCCTGCCTTAGGGCTGTGACGCCTAGTAGAGGGGTGACTTACCTATAGCTGAGGCAGTGCTAATTGGCATGACACACAGGCAGTGTGCCATGTCCACTTTGCCGTTTTGTCTGCATCAGGTCATGTATGCTGCAGTGGAAGCCCGCATGGCCTAAGTGAGTGGTCCCTAGGGGACCCTCTTCAGTCCCAATGCCCTATGTACCATTTGCTAGGAGCATGCAGGGGTTTGATGGGCCAATTGTGGAATAGTTTTAGGGAAGAAGCGCTGGCACATGAGACCCGGTTGGCAGGGACCCTGTGCACTACACACAAAACCACATCAAATAGCAGGCAAAAAGTGGGGGTTAACCATTTCAAAAGAGACACTTTCTCACAGCAGAACTCTGTATATCTCACATGGAGACTGACGTCGCAACAATATTCCTAAAGAATGTTAGAGTTTTTTTTTATCATGTCCATCATCTGGAGAAAGACTTACAAGTAACCTGCATGCAGTAGCCATTTGTCTACAGAAGTCTTCTACATTAGTCCAGCATGGACTACTCCTTTTTCTCTGGGTAGCTTGGAAAAAGCGACGTAGGCAGAATCATTGTTTGTGCTAGCCACGCTACTTTGTAGTAGCGCTGTAGAATATTTGTTTTTTACAACCTTGTTCTATTACTGGCTACTTGTATTTAAAAAGAGTTGATCTGTTCGTTAAATGAGAAAAACAATGCTTTTGTGCATCATTCATCAGGTTTTTTTCTTATATTGATATTAGCTTCTCAATGTACAGTATATTATAATTGATTTTAAGTGTGTATTCTAATTTATGTATATTAATGCGCAATTGTGTTTCTGATGATTTGTTATTACTGAGGTCAACACAATAAATGTATAATAATGATACTCTCTTGGGTTGCCAAATATCCTGATGCTTTCTAGGCAGTTAGGACCAACATAGGCTTGTGATAAATGCATGCGACTCAGAATGTTACTCTTATACAGGTTGATTTCTTGTATGTTAGTGTAATTGGCTTCATAGTAGTTAGCAGGTTACATACAATGATAACATACTAGATATTGATGTGGCACAAGTAGTTTTTCTAGCTTGACCACAATGTCTTGTTTTTAGGTTTACCATGATAGTGAAGAAGGCCAGAGGTACATCCAATTTTACAAATTGTCGGATTTTCCTTATGTCTCAATTCTGGACCCCAGGACAGGTATGATAGTGTCGTGGACCTCCAACTCGACAGTTGCATTTGTAATGTTGTTCTGTAACTCTTTAATTAGATCTTCTGAGGCCCAGTTTAAAATTTTGAGAAGCCTTGCATACCTTTGCCAAATATTGGTCTCTACAGCTCATTTTACATTGTGGAGTCTTTTCTTGATTCACCTGCAGAGCATAATAACACCGTATTACCTTTCTTGTGTCGGAGGCTTTTGCACTCAAGAAAATGTCCAGGAATCCCAGGGTTGGTGATCTCAATGCAGTACTTAATCTACGAGAATATAAGTGGATACATCTGCTAGACACTATAACCAAGGGGTTGAATGAATTTGAGGAAATTAGCAAACAAGTGGTAGCATTCAATAGCGGGTAAACATTACTGTATCTTTGTCATGCAACTTGAGCAATAACCATTGCCTCTGGGTTAGGTAAGCATTTCAACAGAGAACAGAGTATACATAATCCTCCCTATTGAGACTGCCCGACAAATGTGTAGCAACCATGTATTTGCTTGTTCCCATACTTGTTGCCTCTGTGTTTGTGTGCACATTGTATCTAACAGAACAGAATTCATGTGAAAGCCAAATATTTGAGTGCACCAGTTCCCTTCTGACAGGCATGGAATGCACAATCACCAGCAGCCATGTTGGGAGGATTGTCTCCCGGACGCTCACGAAGCATACACGCTAAAGTCAGGGTGCTGATTGTTTTTCCTGTGTGCGTAGTTGCACCCGTCTGAGACAATAATGGACATCCTGAGAGAAACACAGGAGCTGAGGAGCCAGATATATTAACTCTGGTTGTATTCATCGGAGATGACACGCATCGGGAAACTATTAAGAACTTTGGCTGAGGGCAGATTTGATTCAATGTAATCACCCCAACAAAGACACTAGTTATCAGTGTGATTAGTAATTTTGTACTTGTCCCTTGCATCATTGGGTATCATTTGAAGCCACACCTGAGCTATTGACGCTCATGTGTGAGCCATCCTGTTGCATAATATTTCAATATCCAGGCGAGTCCTCTCATGGATCTAATCAGTCAGACAATTTGTAAATACATTTTAAAACAGGGGTTCCGATATTATTAATTTAGTATACTGGGTCCTCCTTTGACAATCTTGATGACCCATTTTTGATGTTGATATAGCACTCACTTTCTAAGAGGGTAGGAATTAGATGGTCATACATTTGGCCTGTACATTGTAACCTTTGGGAGACCTAAAGGAGAAATGGACTAAACCCACTTATGAGAGGCTTTAATCAAACACATCGGGCCAGACTGTTAACGTTTTGTAAATAAATGTATATGCAGTGTGTATTCACTGTTCCATCTTGATGCTCTGCACAAGATCTTTTTTCACGTATCACCCATAGAGCACCTGGTCGATTAATATTGCTGATCCAGACACGTTTTTTTAGGTTCGGTTTTGATATGTTTCTGTTTAACTGTGTCTTCCCTTTGTAAATGATTGACTCATACAATGGACGTGATTGGGTAACACTCCTGAATACACAAAGGCGAATCAAAATTCTTCAGGCGGAACCCTCTTGATAATGTAATGTATGATACCCAAGTTCTGGGGAACACATGGTCACCCTATTAAGAATTAACGAGGCTCCTACACAAGCCAGCGTTTGTTATTCTCTCTATTAGTTTCTATAAAGACTTTTCAGTAAATGTTTATTTTTAAATTAGGTTTCTATTTTGATCTTAAAACTAATAAAGTACAGAAAATGTGATCAACCAAGTCAAACTAATAAATCCACCCTGCTCCTGAAATTAAAGAAAACCTTACTTCCTAGAACATTGCTCATTGATAAATTGGGATTCTTTGCATCATCTTCACACCTAATGTTTGGATATGGTCCTTGACACTTTTCATGTGATTGACTTAACCTCCTGACTCTGCACCCTTTTCATGTTCTTTGTTGAGTTGTCAGATAAGAAACTACTTCATCTCTTTAGAGAAAGCCCTGATGCCTACCTCCACTTTGTATATGCAGCAAATATTGAGCTGCAGAATGAACTGTTACTTATTTGTAACAATTTACCAGCAAGGTTGTACTCCGTAAATGCATAACATTAGAGTAATTCATGACTGTGAGACTTGTAAATATATATATTTTTTTAAATGTCAAACTCCAGAAAAAAACGAACTGCAGCAACCACTAGATGAGTGACTGCTTCTTCATATTTTGTTTCTAGAGTAGGAATAGCTTACTTTGTGACCTAGAGATGCCAGCCTTTTCACTATGGTTCCTTTTCAAATGTTCTGTACAGTTACAGACCTGTGGAAGGGAGGTTAAGTGGGTTGGTTAGGATTCTGGGGTAAGTGTCCTCACTGGGGAGTTTTGCAGCGTGAATCTTTCTGGATTCACTATGCTGTGCATTATTCCGCCATCTCGTGGTTGGGTCCGGAATCGTAGTGTTTTCTTTCTTTCTTTTTTTTTTTTTTTGTTGGCCCAGGTGGGCGGCGACGCCCCCACCATTTGGTGTCCTCGGTGACGTCGCGCTTCCTGCGGAAGCTCCCACCTTTGGTCGCCATCTTCAGATTCTTTTTTCCGCCGTGGGGTCTGGATCGTTGACGAGAAGTTCCAGAAACTTTGGACGAAGAATCTCAAATTCAATTATCACCACAGAGGATCGTTTCCTGAGACACCGGACGAGGAGACGAGTACCGGAGGCGATGAGAAGGACGACAAGGTAGAAGGTCCACGACCAAAATCTCGACGCCTACAGAGAATGCACTCACAAGGGGCCCCCTGAGCGCGGTTATGGACAAGACACCGTTTAAGTTTTGCCAAAACTGTCACCACAAGTACGCCCAGAAGGACCAGCACCCAGTCTGCAACCTCTGCTTGCCGCTCGAACACATCAGCGAAGACTGCAACGCATGTTCGGCGTTCACCCCGAAAACCCTCCGGGTGAGAGAGAGGCAAAGAAGGGCGAACTACAACATGCAGGGCCAGGGACCAGCTCCATCGCTCCGAGACCTGGGCCTCTCGAGTGGAGAGGAAGACAACATCGCAGAGGGACCGGAGGACTGCTCAGTCGTCGAGGTCCACAAGAAAACGTCGAAGGAGGTAAGGGAGGCGTCGACCCCGAAGCACCCAAGCGACGCTCGAAAGAGTGAAGCCAAGGCCCCGAGCGACACTCTTAGAAGTGAAGCCAAGTCCTCAAAGGGAGCGTTGCCGCCGAAGCCCTCGACGAAAGCAACAGCATCCAGGGACAAACAGCCGAGCGGATCCTTCGGGAAGGACTCCCAATCAGCAAAAGCCTCCGAAACACCAAGGGCGTCTAAGGTAACCTCCGAAAAGGAAGCCTCGACGCCGAGAAAAGAAGGCCCAGCGTCATCCTCGACGTCCGAGACCTCGAAGAGAGGCGCTTCATCCATCGACGCCGAAAAGGCCCACGAGATGGAGAAAAAAAAGAGAAGGCTCGAAGCAGAGATGGCGAGCATCCTGCAACGGAAAAAACACTTCGACGAAAAGATGAAGCTATACGCCATTCCGTCGAAGCCAACACGCGAAGCACTCGGGGAGGGCGACGCCAAAGACATCGAACCCCCGAAAACCCCTGAACCGCTCGACGAGCAGGGCGAAGAGGACTACTACTTCGAAGGCGAAGAAGAGCTGCAGTCTTACCGGGACTCGACGTCCTCGGAAGCACAAGACTTAGACTGACAAGACCTCGACGCAGAATCACCAGAAGAAGGGGTAGACTCTTACCCCTCGAGGCCTTCGCCACCAGATGACATTGGAGTCTAAAATGTGGTCATCCAAAAGGCTGCAGCAACGTATGGGGTCGAAATGCAAGAGGAGAAGGCGAAAGCATGTTTCCTTTTGGAAACCCTACTTCCTCAACAAACCAGGTCCCAGTTCCTACCCATGCTTCCTAGCATCCTGGACCAGGGAAGGGAGGCCTTCAAAGAACCGTAGTCTGCAAAGCTGTTACACCTAGGAGCGAAAAAAAGTACAAACACTCCTCAAAAGACCCTGCGTACATCCAAGGGTCAGTGCCAGCAGACTCCATTATCACGGCAACGGCCAGGAAAAGGGCCAATGTGCCCACTAACACAGGTCCACCTCCAGACAAGGAGAGCAAACGAATAGACCTCACAGGACGAAAGGTGGAGAGGAACGCAGCCATACACTGGCGCATCGCCAAATCCAACGCCCTCATCAGCAGACATGCATACCAGCATTGGGATGAAATGAGCCAGCTCGTAACACACCTGCCACAACAATGCCAACAAAGGGCTAATCACCTAGTGGAAGAGGGCAAGGCTATCGCAAACACTTGCCTAAAATCAGCCTTGGACGTAGCAGAGAACTCCAGCAGGCAGATGATGATAGGGGTGACTGAAAGGAGACACGCATGGCTCAGGATCTCGGGTTTCAAACTGGAGGTACAAAGTAATATCCTGAACACGCCATTCGACGGCCAGAAACTGTTTGGAGCCCCAGTCGACGAGAAGTTGATGCAGCTTAAGAAGGACAACGAAACTGCGAGGTCCATGGGAGCACTGCAGTTCAGGGGGATGAGAAGAGGAACCCCCTCAAGGCGGCCCAGTGGTGGAGGGGGCAATGCGCCCTCCACTTCCCACCAATCTCCCCAACAAGGATACCAGGGGAACAACCAGGGCCAAAGCCAACGGGGACAACAACCGCAAAATTGGCAGTATCAATCCAGAGGACGGTCCATTCGAGGACGCGGGTACGGACTGGGACAGTCCCGAAGAGGGGGTCAGCAGCCCACCTCAAAGTGACTCTGCAAAGAAACCAAACCCTCCCCTATCACCACCAAGGGAGAGAAGTCAACAGAAGGAAAAACTAAAAAACACCCACAGCAAACAAATAACCACCGAGCATACAACCCCGGTGGGGGGCCGAATAGGAAACTTCCTCACACAATGGAGAAAGATTACCACGGACAAGTGGATACTGAACATCATACAGCACGAATACTGCATAGAACTCCAAAAACACCCCCCAGGCAGAAAACCAAGACACCGCCCACTCCCCGCAAGGGAGCTCGCCCTCCTACGTCTAGAAGCAGAGGAGCTGCTCAAGAAAAGAGCGATAGAAGCAGTTCCAATCAACGAAAGGAACAAGGGAGTCTACTCAACGTATTTCCTGGTGCCAAAGGTAGACGAAACACCTAAGGCCAATACTGGACCTCAGATTCCTGAACAAGTTCGTAAGAACTCAAAAATTCAAAATGACGTCACTTCAGGAAGTAATACCCCAAATCCAACAAGGGGACTACATGGCGACCATAGACCTGAAAGACGCATATCTGCACATCCCTGTCAACCACAAACACAAACGTCTACTAAGATTCGTGATAGGCCAGAATCACTACCAGTTCACAGTGCTAGCCTTCGGGCTCAAGTCCGCACCAAGGGTGTTCACAAAATGCCTAGCAGCAGTGGCAGCGCACCTACGGAGAAAGGGCATACATTTATACCCCTACCTCGACGACTGGCTTGTGAAAGCAGGATCATACAGGCACTGCAAAGATCCCATCAAACAAGTCATACAAACACTGTCCAGACTAGGTTTCTCAATACATTGGGAGAAATCAACAGAACCGCAGCAGATCAAGATATTCTTTGGGGCACAGATCGACAGCACACAGTCCAAAGTGTTCCCCAGCGAGAAGAGAACTATAGCGCTCCTGAGGGAAACACGTCATTACCGCAAGGGGCAAGTTCTGACCGTGAGGACGGTGAGCAGACTAATTGGGATGATGGCATCCTGCATCCACCTGGTCCCAAATATCAAGCTGCACATGAGACCGTTCCAAGAATGGATCCAGCAACAGTGGTCACAAGCAACAGGGAGTTGGGAAGATCTAGTGGTTGTCACACACGCAGTGCAGCAAGAAATAGCGTGGTGGAAGAAAGAGAACATATTACAGGGAAAGCCATTCACACAGCCAACTCCAACAGTGACCATCACAACAGACGCCTCACAGCAGGGCTGGGGCGCGCACATGGACAGACTCCGCGTCAGGGGGCTGTGGTCACAACAAGATGCAGTGAGACACATCAACTACCTAGAACTAAAAACTGTGTTCCTAGCCTTAAGAGCCTTTCAGAAGCAGCTTTACGGCCAGAGAGTGCTGATACAAACAGACAACACAACCACCATGTTCTACATCAACAAACAAGGTGGAACACAGTCAGCACCGCTATCAAGCCTGGCACAAGAGATTTGGAGATGGGCCATCCCTCTAAGGATAGACCTACTGGCAATACACCTTCCAGGAATAGACAATGTAGAAGCAGACCGACTCAGCAGGCAGACGTCGGCATCCCACGAATGGGAGCTCAACCTACAGGAAGTGCAGCGGCTGTTCCAAAAATGGGGTACACCACGGATAGACCTGTTTGCAACACTCCAGAATGCAAAATGCCAACATTACGCATCCAGACAACCGGGCCAAGGGTCCCTAGGGAATGCGCTATGGATAAGTTGGTCGAACGAATTTGCATACGCTTTTCCCCCGATACCACTGTTACACAAGGTACTCAGCAAATGCAGGAGCAGCAGCATGACACTCATACTGGTGGCACCTCAGTGGGCCAGACAGTCATGGTTCTCACAAATAATGGAAATGGCGCAGGAACCAGCGCACAGGTTCAGCAGAAGGAAAGACCTCCTGACAATGCAAGACGGAAAAGTGCTCCACCCAGAACCAGAGAGCCTCAGCCTAGCAGCATGGCTCCTGAGGACCTAGAATTCGCTCACCTCAAGCTGCCACCAAGCACTATGGCAGTACTCAGAGAAGCAAGGAGACCCACTACAAGGAAGTGCTACATTGAAAAGTGGAAAAGGTTCTCGCAATGGTGCCTTAAAGAGGGACTGCAACGAAAGGTCACAAAAGAATCAACGGTACTAAAATACTTAACGCACCTACTACACAGCGGGCTGAGCTACTCATCACTAAGGGTTCACTTAGCAGCCATAGTGGCCTACACCAGGGGAGAAGCGGGGAAAAGTTTCTTCACCTCCCAGGTGGTCAAGAGATTCCTGGAAGGAGCTAAAAAAAATAGCCCCCCCAAAAAGGATGCCAGCCCCGAGCTGGAACCTCAACACTGTGCTAACACAGTTGATGAAATCACCGTTTGAGCCCATACACAAAACTACACTGCACATGCTCACACTAAAGATGGCATTCTTGGTGGCTATCACGTCACTGCGAAGGGTCAGTGAACTACAGGCTCTTACACTACAAGAGCCCTACTTGCAAATACACAAGGACAGAATTGTCATGAGGACGGACCCACAATTCCTGCCAAAGGTGGTGTCGCGGTTCCATATTAACCAGACAATACAGATACCAAGTTTCTTCCAAAAACCATCAACGCCCACAGAGAAGGCGCTACACACGCTGGACGCCAGAAGGGCAGTGATGCACTACATAGAAAGGACAAAGGAATGCAGGAAAACAAAACAACTCTTCGTTTCCTTCGCAAGCAGTTTCTTGGGACGACCAGTTACCAAAAATACCAGGACACCAAATGGTGGGGGCGTCGCCGCCCACCTGGGCCCTTGCATCTGACACCAAATAGTAATGATCATTAGTGTGTAGTACTCTCAAGGTATTAGCTGTGCAAATACCAGCTAAAGGAATGTTGTGAAATAAAGCTACTCTCAAATAATGTTCACTGAGGTGTTTGTACAGTTTGAAGGAAGCATGGTTTTATTAAATAGTAACAGAGCAAATGCAACAATTAGAAAAAGATTCTGTTTCATTGCTCAAAAAACGACTGGGGTCTTGTGTTCATCTGTGTCTGAGGCTCTTAAACTAATTGATCAGACAAAAAAATCCTGATGAATACCTCTTTTGGAATTCTCTTGGTCGTGATATCACAAAATCGGTATAACTCAAATTACAGTCTGCATAGTATTAGCTGTCCTAAAGAGGTATCCGTTTCACACAAATACGTTGTCCACGGATGCAAAATGAACTCTCCTTGCCCTCAGTTATCATCTTTCTCTGCTTTTCGTTCCATTTCCCAATCATGCCTACTTGAGCTGTTTTTGATCTAGTTCTAAAGTTGGGAATGGCCACAGAGCACGTGTTAGTGTTCCTCTTTCCTCACAGTCTGTGTACAGTATTATGATTTAGTTAGGTCTGTTTACTGCCGCCCGTCCAGAATGTAGCACAGTCTAACTCCTTCTTCTGGTTTTGTAGGGAGCTGTATATGTTAGTTTGCAACACAAATCCTTTCTGAATTCTCATGCTGTTAATCTGCCATCTGGTGGTTGGGTCTGGAATGTGCTATTGTCCTTTAATTTTTAGGTCGAGCTTCGACAGCGCTTGCGCTATCTGCAAGACCAGTTGTATCATATTCTATGGGTTTTGGAACTTCAATTGATTCTTATTAGTTGTTGCTTGTGCCATTCAGAAATGCACTTATTTTGACTCACCAGACGTTTTCACCCAGAGCGAGAAACATAGGAGGGAAGAAAGAACAAGAAAATGGTGAAAACAATTACAAAGGGAGAAAGCAGGGATGACCAAGAAATTACAGGCGCAAGATAAAAGCGCCAGGTAGTGACTGGTGGTGGAATCCAGACTAGGCAGACTTGGGATTGTCAAGAAGGGGTAAAGGCCCAGTTTTTTGGCCAAACTGTACATCAATGTAGATAATTAGGATACCCCTTGTCCATGGAAATGGGGAACCCCTTACCCATTAATTCACAAGAGAAAGAAGTACACCAAGGCAAGAAGATTTTTCTGTAAATGTTCGTTGTAAGTCAAATTCAGAAACATGTTCAGTACTAGCTGTGAAATAAGGTTGGAAACTCTTATCTTCTCGTGATTTTTCCAAAATTTGTTTGAGGTTATGAAAGATCATGATAATAAAACTTGTGTTGTACACAGCCAACACGTCTTTCGCCCCCTGTGGCCCGTGAGCCAGAGCTTTTTCAAGGCTGAGATGAACAACTGCACTACATAATCATGACATTCAAATAAAACACCAAAGTGATGCTAGAGCAAAACGACCCCATTCCCAGGGTTTCAAGTGTGTTTCGTTTAAACCAAAAGATTAAACCAGAACGGTATAAAGGAAATTATTCAATAACAGAAGCGTCAAACATTATACCACACGTTATACATACAAGAAAGGAAAAGGGAGCGGAAAAAAGGAAGAAAAAAAGAGGTGAAAGACCGAAGAAAGAATGGAGATCAGAAAAGATGAGGAATAAGGCAACCGAAGAAGACAAAAACAATAACAGCAGGTTAAAAGGGAAGAGTAGGAAACAGGATAGAATAGTTGTATGGCAGTTGGTAAGAGGGAGAAACAAAATGTGTATATGTTTTAACTCTGGTCCAATTAAAGGGTCTGGAGGAAAATATGCATCAAGGGGTAAGGAAAAAGATAGAGGCATTCAAATAAATCATAATACATTATTCATCAATTTTACAAAAGAGCGTCATAGGAGAAAACCATATTATAAGCATTTTTCAATTCAACATAACATTAAGACAAGAGTTTCCAACGAAAAGATAGCCGCCAGTGCCAGCACGTCGAATTGCATACCAAAGCCCAAATTGTAGCAACAAGAAAGGAACATATAGTTGAATACATATGTGTTGTTTGGGATCAATCATCATCAGACTGAAGCAGAGATCAACACATGCACTCCCACTGTCTCAACAGGGAGTCAGATAATCTATTTGGGATGCTTCTCAAAATCAGACCCCGGCTCTGGGCAGGAGGCAGTCTTTCTTCCCTTCTGTGGGGGCAGATTGAAGGGAATACTCTGTCTAGCTACCCACCCCAGGGCGGAAGGCAGTCAACCAGGGATTCGTCATGGTCATCTATCAGCTTTATTTTGACAATGCATGTCATAAAAGCATAATTACATAAAAAAAAAAATATATATTATGGTAAAAGAATAAACTATCATTCATACATGTGCAAATAGAAGTAGGACATTGTCTTATCACAGAACAAGAAAGCAGAGTGCATGTCATAAAAAGCAGTGTATTGTATAAATACATAAAGTATAAAAGATTAAAATGGCGGTCGCTGACCTTTGCGTAAGGATAGAGTACTGATTTTACATCATTGGCGGTGCAAGGTCCTCAATGAGGCATAATCAAACATGATTGTGCTTTGATACCAGACTGAGATCCTTACTATTGCACTATGGGGGGCAACAATTTTGATCTTACGATCCGTGTCCAGCTTAAGAAGTTAGCAACAGGAATTGCATATCACGGGGCGGAAGGATCTGTGCATAGTAGTCGCAGGGCAACTTTATAACATCTAGTGCCCAGTTCTTGCTGATCTGTAGGAGCCATTTCTTGTGCGGGGCTACATAGACTCGACAGACAAACAACACATGAGAATAGGTTTCAAAATGGTCTAAACAACGGGGGCATTTGTTATCACCAGATGCACACCATTTAGAAGTGAATGATTTTAATGGAAGTGAGCCCACTCGAAATTGGAAATATAGTTTCCAATCAAAAGGCTTCAGGATTGTATCCCAATAGGGCTCAAAGCTTGGTCAAAGTTTGAAGTCTAAAAATCTCCCTGTCACTGTGGTGCTCTCACATGTTAGGATGGTATTATGGGCGACCATTCCCCAACAGCATTCCTTCATTAGTTCTTTAGTGGGGAACTGAGTGCTGTGTGGGTTTTCCCGTAGGTTCAGCATTCCCATGTTAGACAAAATACCAGGGATTCCCTTTTTGTGTCTCTTGAGTGAGTGGTCAGCTTGTTATGACATTAGACTGCATCCACCCCCAAACTGTGCACACCAGAAATTTTTTCCACAACCAATGGGTGCAGATTGGAGGTGCATACCTCAATTTGCCAGCCCCAAGGGAGCAGAAGGTCCAATACACAATTGGATCTGGTCCCAAGGAAACACATAATGGAGTGGGATGGCTAACCCATCTTTGCATCTGGCTGTACCACATCACCTCAGGACTGTAGGCAATCTTACAAAATCGCTTACAGATTGGGGTGTTTACCCCTCATCTACCCAACCCAGGGGGAACAAAGCCCCTTAGACACCATGGATGTGTTTTGTGTAGCCATAGGGAGAGTGGCTGGCCCGTATTGGCACCTAGCAACTGTCTGGTAACCATCTTTCAGCCTCCTTTGGGGAAGCAGACTAGGTTGTCTATTCTTCGTCTGGCGGGCCCTTTGTTAAAACTATATCCAAAGATGTATGATTTCCTCTCATTTTCCTTGAAAGGTGGTAGAACTATTTGGGTCAAGGGTTAGCTGGCACGTAGGGAACCCTACCAAACCTGGGCAATTCTGACAACTAGAGGCCATGGGGAGTCCAGGGTGTGGTGGCTCAAGTAGATCCCTGCATGCTATTGTACTATCAATGCCCTCCATGTCAAAACCATGCCTGAAAATACTTTTCCTCTCGCTTTTCATGGGGAATGGCAACATATTTGGGCTCTCAGCCAGCCCGCCCCCAAGCACTTCTGAAAACTACAGACTGAGAGGAATCCAGAGTGCTGTGGCTTGTGAATCCCAGCACATTTTCTTATTTTGAATGCCAGTTAAATGTCAAACTATACCTAAAACAACCCAATTTCCTCTCTTTACACATTTGAGCTCAGGGTCAACCTTCACCCAGGCAGCACTGCCATCACTGGATAATTCTGAAAACTAAGGATCCATGGAAATCCAGGATAGTGGGGCTTGTGTGGATCAAAGCATGTTTTCTCTCAAATATATAAACTACGCCTAAAAACACCATGCAAGTCACAACTGCAACAAACATGGAATATCAACAGCTCCACAACAATCTATCTTAACCAGAACATATTTCATTTTTACATGGTGTGTTCAGCCTTTCCTTTCCAAAGCAAAAGAGCCACTCTCACATGTGGATTACCTTCTTTAGTCGAGAAGTGTGAGAATGTAAAATGGTATGACATCTGTTATCTATTGAATGTCTCGTTATTATTGGCTTCCGAATGTAATTCAGGGTGCACCCAAATTTTTTTTTTTTAAATGCTCTTAGAATCACTGGATATTATGGGTAATTCCACATTTAAAGTGGCATGAATATCCCCAATTCATAAACATCGTTGGGCATACTTCCAAAATATATAGCATTCATTCATACCCACTGGATTTAAAAAAAAAAAAATTTTTTTATCAATTAATGCATGGTCTGAACACAATGGTAAAACAATCTCAAAGCCTGAGCTTGGATGAGGACTCCAAGAATCGTGTATTTTTAGACAACCAATAAACACTACACATTTCCAAGGTGCCATTTCTAGATTAAAAATCTCTACACTCTCTTCCACAGCAATGTTCCCATTACTCATTAAAAAAGGAAAAAGAAAAACCCAACATCTTGGCTACTTTTTCAGCCCTCTCCTGGGTCAATCACAAACCATGGGTACCTTTACAATCTCGGACATGTGAGGAAAAAAGGACACAAATTTAGCATTAATACCTTTTGTAGAAACAAAATTCTGAAGACTGTCCTCAATATCAAAACAACAATGTCCAAAGCCAATAGGTTCTGCATTTTGGATGCACATCAGACCTAATGGCTTTGCCAGTGCTTTTTACTGATGCTGTTCAGGACTAGTAGAAAGTGCCGCTTTTTTGCTAGTGTAGTGCAAGGAAAAAAGCACAATGACGTTTATGCGTACATGCGTCAATAAGCATGCATGCATATTTGTCAAAACGCTACTACAGCCCATCAGGATGACATATGCATGTTCTACCATGCGGGTGCATAGGACAAGACACGACTGCCCATTGTATATTTTGTTAGCATTAACCAGGAACTACTTCAAATTTGAAGATACATCTACTTACAGCAAAACGGAACATCAATGGGGATCACCTTCATCCCCAGCATAGCCTGTCTTTATATACACTGGTTTGAACCTCAACCTATATGCACCAACAATCCTTCTGAACACGAATTGAGAGTATGGTGTCGATATATTGATGACATTTTCAATATCTGCACGGAAACACTGAAAGGGTGACACAGTTTGTAGAATGGCTAAACAGTCAAAACCAGTTCCTGAAATTCACCATGACCATGTACAACACGAAGATGTCATTTCTAGATGTGATATCATATAGCACATAAAAGCAGGGTGCCTGTAGGGAAAATCACAGATAGAGGGAGACGACCATGGCCTGAGTATCCAAAGGGGGTCATCCGCTACCACTAAATTCAGTGGGGGTCAGATTAAAGTGGAAAGTCCATCCTTAATGGAAAAGGATGTCTCACACACATAATAGTGTTATGCTTCATCACTGGCATCCACTCCCCACCCGATAAGATGGTACTATCAGGGCGGACTCAACCTCCACAAAGACTTTGAGGCAGGAGGGAGTTGTTACATAAAACTTACTGGACAAGGCGGGATCCAGAAAATCTAAAAATACCTTAGAGTTCCTCGGTTGTCACCTTTATTCGTGAGGACTTTGGGTATGGCTAAAAACAATTAGCACGACTGGATGGTAGAGTGCAATGGCTCAGACCCGTCTGCTAGTCACGAACATGTTTCTGCCCTCAATAATTAGCCTATCTGGTCTGGGGCATTCGTCAGGGCTCAAGGATCCCTATAAATATTGCCACTAGGTTCGGTTTATTCTTCCTGGTAACGCAAATGCATCACCGAACAATGTAATCGCCCAAAAGCGTCCTACCTGGTGTAGGAAGCTGGCTCTGTATATACTATACCAAAGTAAGGTATAGTGTGCACAGTCCAGTGGAACCCCAAAGGTAGGCAGGGGTAAAAGTGGATAATACCTTACTCTCTATTTGTGGTAGTGTGGGAAAGCAGTAAGGCTTTATCAGAGGGTAGTGTAAGCATTTATTGTACACACTCAGGCAAGAAATGATGTGACCCACTCAAAGACTGAACTCAGACCTATTTGTTTGTTTAAAAATATTATTGAGTTATTTTATTTCTAGAACCAGGCCTGTCATGTTCGTTAGGCTAGTCCTGTCGTGTATACCCCTTTTTATATACATGGTCACATCCACACGACTATAATGGTTCTCAGTGGTGACCTTTTACCTAGTAGTTAGCTCTGTCCCTTCGTGAGCAGGCTTGTGGTATATTATGATATTAATGCTGTACCTGACGTACATAAACATGTCCCCAGGCATGGCACACTTACTCTGTATTAGGGTCACCGCTTTTTTTCATCCTTGACCAACAGGCGGGCTATGCATGAACACATTGTTTTGACAAACATTTATGGATTGTTTTCAAAACCTATATATTCTAGAAGAAACCCTGGAGCGACCACTCTAGTATACAAGACCCTCATTCCCCCCCTGTAAATTAGAGGAGAATTCCTTCCAAGCTGAGCCAGGGGTCCTGCATGCTGAGTCTTCGACACGCAGCGCTCTGACATCCCTTGCAGGGTGTCATCCTCAGAGCAGAGACGGCGGTCCTTCGTTCTCAACCATCAGGTGAGGTGGTTGGAGCTTCCCTAGGGGATTCTCGGCTAGCCACATGCATATACACGCTACACGCACATATCTAGGCTAGGTACATTTAGGCAGATTACGTATGGCACGCATTTTAGGAGTACGCAAATGCTACTGTTTTATCTGAACCATAAATGTTCATCTTCCTAGCACTATGGTAGAAATGTATCTACTTTTTACTATATTAGTACTTGCAATTTCTTTCGTATGTTTGTCTCCTGATTGTCGCAGCAAATATGTTTTACACAAGACTATCGCTGGACCCATAAATACTTATTGAAAAACTTCCAAATCGGCATCTTGTGTATTTTCTGAGAATAAGCAAGCACAAGTGACTGAGCAAAAAGTACTGTGCTGTTTTCTACGATCCCTGAGGAATCAGGGTTGTGATGTTCAGTGGTTGCCAGAAACTACCTACACCACTGTAGAATACAGGGGGGTGGTAGTGGCTCTGTAGAGCTAGCTGGTCTAACGGCTTATATATCCTGTGGGGGTGTCCAGAGTCTGTTTGGACACCAAGCCCTCAGTTTAGGTCATCCAACAAGCGCAGGTCCTGGGGGACTCCTAGGAACTATACGACAGGCCAGGCCTGGTGCAGGTAAGTTAAATAATACTTTACAAAGACAAAGGAAACCAACAACGGCCGACCACGGTTGAGCTCTTCAATTCCACTTGTTTCATGCAATATGGTTAGGTGCAACTACTCCCAGCATCCGCTGTTGTTAGATGCCACTGTTTCAAAAGAGTTCATAGATAAGGAAGGTGCACTCAGAAAAAAGTCATTCGAATAGACAAGTGTAATCCGTCAATCTTCTTTATTCAAAAGTGTTGTTTAAAACTGGCACACAGCCAACGCGTTTCGTTCCTTGATGCCAAAGGAACTTCATCAGGGCTTAAGAGTAAAATGAAGATTAAGTGTTATGACGACCAATACATAGTGTCCGTGTTGTCCAGAAAGTGAAGTCACTTCGAGGTAAAATATTAATATCTCCAATGGTATCAAATCAAGCTTCAATTCTTAGGTATATATCGATTGTATATATACCATCCATATGTTAATAAGACAACAGAAATCGTAAGGGTCCCGCAGTTCACTCGCAGTCTGAGAGGAAAATATTTCAATTCCTACTGCGAAATTTATACGATGCAGAAGGTACGAGGCACAGCATGATAACCGGCCTCTGCCGGAGTCGTTGCGACGTCGGGACACGGCCCGGAGGGGCATCCCACTCTGACATCTGGCCCTCTTGCAGCGTCTTACCTTGCAGCGTCTTCGCACAGTCCTGTGGGGCTTCCTGCATCGTTGCTGGATGCTGCTGCAGCGCGGAGCTCGGCTCCGAGTCGACGTCGTTCCTCCCCGCAGATTTCCACCACGGTGGAGGTCTACTCGATGCCGGGCGGACGAGTCCTCTTAAGGGGTCGTCGACGTCGGTCGACGCCGGTTCCATCCCCGGCTGTTCCTCTGTTGGTAGAGGACGTGACCCCAGAGGGTTCTCCACCCCCAGGGTTGTTTCAATGCTCCATGGAGCAGGTGCCCATGGGGCACTGCCGGCTCGTCATTCTGCGGAGCCTCTGTCGTTTGGTGGACAGATTATCCTGCAGCCGCCCCCTACCGATTTGTTGTCACCGCCTCGGATGGCTATGGAGGCTAGCGCAGCGTTTGCAAGGGCAGTTCGCAAGGGTGCAGATATCTTGCAGATGCAACTGCCCCCCTGCCTTCGGATCCTATGTTGGATCTTCTCCACCAGGGCACAGTGGACGTGGAGCCCTTGTTGCCTTTTGCCGGGTCATTACATGATGTCCTTCTGGTAACTTGGGCCAGGCCCTCATCGGGTGACCCCGTGGGTCGTGCTATTGCACATCGCCATCACCCGGCTCCGGATGACCCTACCGGTTTGTCCCTCCATCCTAGGGCTCAAGGACTTGTGGTCCAGGCAGCGCTTCCTTCCTTCCTCTCCTCCTCCGTTGCTTCCTCCCACTCTGGAGTCTAGGTGGTTGGAGTCGTTTGGCCGCAATGTCTTTGCGTCCACCAGCTCGGGTCTTCGGTCCCTGAACACGTCCTGTGTGTTTGCTCGGGCTACTTTTGCCCTGTGGGACTCAGTCGAGCAACTCCTTCCCTCTTTGCCGGAGGGCCCTCGTGCTGACCTGGACCGGCTTATTCGAGATGGCCGCAACATGGCACAGTTTTCCATCCGGTCGGCCATGGACACCACTGACTCCGTGGGCCGAGCTATAACCAGGTCAGTTGCTCTGCGTCGCCATGCGTGGCTATGCGATGGCAGTTTCCCGGAGAATGTTCGGGAGCGACTCAGGGATCTGTCCTTTGAAGGGGCCAACATGTTTGACAGACATGCCGACTCTGTGGTCCAGCGCCTCATGTCTGGGTTCCCATGACTCCCATGGTTTTAGTCCTCTTGGCGGACTTTTGATTTTGTATGCAGTATTGTCACTGCTTTTCTGGGTTCCATTTCTGGGTTCAAGAGGTTATTTCCCAGACAGGTTGTATGGCTGATCAGCCGTGTTTTTCCCTTCCTTTGGTACACCTGGGCCAGCTGTTTATACATTTCTTTTTTTACCTCTGCCTATGAGCTTGTCTCAAGAGGTGTCCCTTGCTTTTTATAGGGATGTGACTTACCCTATGTGGGGTATTTGTTAGCTATTATATAGCTGCTCTTCCTTGCTCAGGAAGTTTCGGAGGCTCCCGTGGAGTCTTCCTCGTATATTTCTGGTTCTTCCAGTGTGGGGATTCTCATGTTATTCTACCCTTCCTCCGCCCTCATCTGTTTCTCCCCATTACTTTGGGGTCTCCTTGTCTGTGCTGCAGTCGATTGGGGTGGGGGATCTATTTGACTATGCTACAGCCCATAGGTCATTATGGAGGGTCTGGTGTACATTCTCTGTTGTTGCACACTTGTGGTCCTTGCCATAAGTCATGCTGTTCCAGTCTTGTTGTCCTTTACAGTTCCATCCTGTGGTTACAGACTGTCTGTCATACAGTTCCATCCTGTGGTTGCAAACTGTCCTTCGTTTGTCATGCCGTTCATTTCATCAACATGGTGATGTTTCTCATCCTTTGTATGATTTCTTGTCGTCGTTGTTTCCAGGATTTTTGATCTTTTTTGGCACACTGTTCCCATACTCTCACAGTTTATGTAGTGGCTCCGCATTGTGGCGCGGAAAAGTTTCACAGTAGAAAACTGACGTCAGCGTGCTGGGGGGTCGGGGGGACTTATATGGCTCCATTGACGTCACTTCCGTGGACGACGTCAGGACGGAGCCGGGCGACGCCACCCCCCCGGCGCGCAGAGTTACTGCTGGGGAAAAAGTTTTCCGGATTCAGTCTGACTCCTGGGGATATTCTAAGTTCAGGAATCTGCGGCTAGACTGTCTCTCTACCAGATACATCGTTACCGAAGGTAAGTAACTCGTTCATCAGGTCTAGCCCATGCCCCCAGTAAAATATCATATAATGCCTCACAAAAGGGTAGCATTGGTTCAATTCCTGACTGACCCGGATGAAGAACCTCAATGAGGGGGGGGGGGGGTGTAGATTTCTCCACCGAAGGCAGTCAAATTTTAACATCAGCCACCCTTTTTAACATATCCGCCAAGAAAGACCTGGCTTCCGAGGCGAGGCCAGGAGGAGATGGAAGGCCAGAAGCCGGGAGTAATTCTAATTCGATTGCTTTGCCTAACTCAGAAATCCAGCCATCCACAGGAGGATCTGTAGCCACTGGTTGCGCAAAAAGAACCCCATTTTCATTTCCTTCCACAAACCGTTCCTGTGAAGCCCCCACAGAACCATGAATTATCAGCTCCATAGATGACCTCTATCGACGCAGACACTGCACCATATCGACCTCAGGATGAGATAGTGGAAGGGCGTCAGATGGCGGTGACGCCGACAAAACGAGTCGAGGTGATGTAGACACCTGAAGACTCTCAGCGGGGTCGTGCACCGACTCCGGTTTGGACCCTTCTGGTGCCATTGAAACATATACCGGAGGGACAATCGACGTCGTTCAGGAGTCAGTCGGTGCCACAGATGTGAACCCCGAAGGGCTGTGCACCAGCGTCACTGTGTCTAAAGGCCTAACTGCAGCCGAGGATGAACCAGTCGGCGAGGACGCAGTTGGTGCACCCATCACTTCCTTGGGGCCCGGAGGCACTCCAGGGGAAGGTGAGGACCCAAATATGAGATGAAGAGCATCATAATACTCTTTCATCTGAGCCCGAGTCGCTCCGGCTCCAGTAAAGACGGGGATGCCAGAAGCGATAATGCGTGGAGTCCTCATCACGAGAGCGTAAGGAGCCGCTTGAAACACCAGAAGGGCGCGACTTTGATCGCTTATGACGCTTACCGTGGGATGAGGACTTGGACAGCTTCTGCCGTTAACCGGATGGAGAGCGACACCCATGATAGCGGCCTCTGGAGTGGCTCAGTTGCCAAACCACAGTCTACCGATATTTAGGAGAACTAGAAGTCCTCGACAACCGCGCAGTCAGGAGCTTCATACGCGCCCCCGCAGCGCCTTTTGGTTTCAGCCGTTGGGAGGCGATACACTCTTCAGCGCTGTGGTGCTAGCGCAAGCACCACATGCATATGGAAAGAGGATCTGTATAAGACATCTGTCTAGCACAAGATCCACAGGATTTAAACCCAGAAGGCATAGAGCACACTGTTTCAGATGAAAATTCGCCACAGCAGGCCGAAAGACGGCCAGAGATACGCTTCTCAGGATCCACGTTGAAGCGCAGGAAAGAAGAAACTGATGTCCGCGCGCCAGAGGGGACTTATATGGCTCCACAGACCTCACAATCCGCGTCGACGTCATCACAGAGCCATACAACCCTGTCCCGTAGAGGTACTGCTGAAAAATTGATGGAGCCAGTCTGACGCCTAAGGAGAATTCAAAAGTTAAGGAATCTGGGGTTAGATGTCTCTATCAGATAATACTCCTCAGTGGCATCCCTATGCATGTCCACCTTATGAAATGAGGCTGCCTACCAAGGACCTCATAGTAGGAGGTAGTGTCATTTGGTGGTGAGGGACAGGCGGGGAAGAGACTGGGGTCCGTGTCACCTGGAGGGTCCACGTCGAAAGCATACCAAGAGTCATCTTGTTGGTGCACGTCATAAAGGTCCCCTGGGTGTTGATCCCCAATGTCGGAGAGAAGGTGGCCATAATGAGGCTTGAGGCTGGGGACAGGGTAGGGACAGGTGGCTGAGGCTGTGAAAGAGAGCTGGTTGCTTTTACATACTGCTTTCTCAGCATGTGCGGCGGTGATAGTTCCAGAGCCCCCTCAAAGCTGAGTTGCCTCGAATATTTGCATGGAGGGCACCGGTGGCTGGGTCAGGATCTGTCCTGTGTGGGTGTGGATCATGATGTGCTTCTGGCATACGTCAAGTTCGTCCTGCAGCTTCTGCAGGTCATGTTCTATGGAGCTGCCAGACGATGTCAATTTCAACGTGGAGGGCTTCGGTGCTGGCACATGGGTCGGTGGTGCCGAACAGGGTGTGGCTGAGGAAGGCTTCGGCACCAAAAGGCATTTAGGTGTTTAGGTGGAGGAGGTCACACCGAGTGAGCCAGCTTCAGAATTTTCTTCGGCGTAAAGCTGTTGCTGGGCTTAGTGTCTGAAGTGGACGTTCAGTGCTGACCATGGCCCGAAGGCAGTGGTGGCCTGGAAGCCTGTTTCTGAGCTTCGAGCGCAGCTGTCTGGCCCTTGGTGGGGGCCTGCTCAGAGTGCGAGCAGTGTAGAGGGGGTAGGGTAGGAGGACCCATACTCGCAGCCAGCTGAGCAGGCAGGAAGTCTTAGATCTCCAGATCGGAGCCAGAACTTGCCTCAGTGAGAAGATTTCTTCTTCGGCTGACAACGGCTCTGGTTGGTGTTCCCCACGAAGGTCTTCGGTGCCGAAAAGGTCTAGGGTGTTGTCTCGAATTCTGTGTGACATTTCCAAGCGACGAGCCCAATGGTCTCAAAGTCTAATTCAACCAGAAGGAGCATGCAGGTGTCGTAGGAGGCCTCGTCGTGCTCAAGCGAGAGGCTGAGGTGGCAGACCTGATGGATCTCAGCGTATGGGTATTTCGCGCGACACAGAGGGCGACAGCGGAAAGACGTTCGTCCAATCACAGGCAAGCAAGGCGATCACGAAGCAAACAGACAGGGGAGGCCACTGCTTTTTAAAAAGATATTTGTTGTTGAATTTGAACCTGTTAGGGCACCTGATACGGGACGGGGGGCACTTTCAGTGATTCTGCCATACCGAGTGACAGAGGCGCCATTTTCCCCTCAGTGCGCTCTCTAGTTGTTGGGGCGGCTGACGTATAAAAATGCGTGCTGCGCGGAGGCAGGAGCCTTAGAGGTTTGCTCCGCTCCGCTATTCTACTATTCTGCTATTTGCACATTGCTTTGCTGATTTTTATACAGAGATTTTATTGCACACTGCTTTTTAAAAAGATATTTGTTGTTGAATTTGAACCTGTTAGGGCACCTGATACGGGACGGGGGGCACTTTCAGTGATTCTGCCATACCGAGTGACAGAGGCGCCATTTTCCCCTCAGTGCGCTCTCTAGTTGTTGGGGCGGCTGACGTATAAAAATGCGTGCTGCGCGGACGCGCCGCTGGCGCGCCGAAGGCGCGCCTAAGGCAAGCCCGTCTGCGCCCGTCAGCGGTTCGGAAGTGGCCAGGGCCAGATATGCTGCCGGTTTTGATCTTCCGCGTCAGCCTCCGTTAAAGTATAGTCGCGATAAGTTGCTGATGCTTCGGCCCTGCCTTTGTCAACCACCCGTTAGGTGGGATGTTCTTTCTCAATTCTCGAAGGTCTGCCAGCAATGCAGTTACAGCTCAGCTACCTGGCAATATTTAAAGGCCGCGCACAACGATGATGGGAAGAAGAACCATATTAGAGCAGCTTTGATAAACACTCGCTCTTTGAGAAAACACCACCAGGATATTTTTGACCTGCTCTCAGATGGCCGTTTAGATCTTCTTTTTATTACCGAGACATGGCTGAATGAATCCTCGAACCCGGTAGTGCAGATGTCTATCCCAGAGGGATTTAAGATTTCTCGCGCTGATCGTCAGACGGGTAGAGGGGGTGGTGTTGCAGTGGTTTACAGGGATATGTGGATGTTTAAATCGGGAGAAGAGCATTCTGTTGGGGGAGGGCGAATTCCTTGACTTCAGTATTAATATCTCTCCTCGGTCCACATTAGGGGGAACCTTGGTTTATAGACCTCCTGGGCCAACAGGGCCCTTTCTTAAAGCCTTAGAAGATGTTATCATTCCCCGGGCCTTGAGGTTTGCCCAATATCTCTTTCTGGGAGACCTCAATCTCCATTTGGATCAGATGGATGTAGGAACTACCCAGGAATTCTTGGATTCCCTAGATCTTGCTCAGCTCACCCAGTGGGTTAGTTCTCCCACCCACTGTGGGGGCCATATCCTTGACCCCATCTGTTCCAATTTTCCTATGGTAGTTGAAGATCCGCTCCCCGTGTCCTGGTCGGACCATTTTTTAGTTCTCTTCTCCTGGCCCATTGAGGGTAACCGCTGGATACCACAGGCTAGTGCCAGTCCGGCCGCTGCTAAAGTAGATCCCATAGCCTTCAGCCAAGCTTTGGAGAAGTTTAGACCAGCTCTCCCTTCCAACTTGGAGGGCGCCCTGGCCTGCTTTACTAGATGGATTATGTTGGCGATGGACAGTCTTTCACCTACGTCAAGCCGCAGGCGGGTCAGGGAGTCACCGTCTAAACCATGGTTCTCAGCCGAACTGAAAGTTCTTAAGCAGCAATGTAAGAAACTGGAACGCCGCTGGCGGAAGGACTATTGCTCATCAGCAAAGATTATGCTCAGAGAAGCACAGAAAATGTATTATATTGCTATTAGTAAGGCTAAGGGTCTCTATTACGCGGACCGGATAGAGTCTGCTAATAGCAACTCTAGGGAAATTTTCTCTATTGTACAGAGCTTTATGGTGCCGAGGGCTGAGACAACAAGGCTCCCTGCCTCTGATACATGGTGTGATAAACTTTCTAATTTCTTTATTGATAAGATTCATTCAATACAGAGAACATTTAGAGATCAAAGTCCACCTCAGGCAGGGGGTGCCCCCGGCTGCTCCTTCTGAGCCATCTTTCATGCTGGAGGCTTTTACACCTATTGACCTATCGGAATCACTTAAAATTTTGAAAGCTATGAAATCTGGCTCTCCATCGGATCCTTGTAAGGCGAGACTCCTGGCCTCTGTGGCTGAAACAGTTAATATAGAAGTTAATACGCTTATTAGACTCTCCTTTCAGGAGGCGCTGGTTCCAACAGTGTGGAAGCAAGCTAAAATCCTGCCACTTCTAAAGAAACCTTCACTAAACCCTCAGGACCCAGGGAGCTATCGCCCCATCTCCCTTCTTCCCACTGTATCTAAAATCTGTGAGAAGGCAGTCAATAAACAGCTCACTGATTTTATTGAAGGGTCAGGTCTACTCCATCCAGCTCAATCAGGTTTTAGAGCTGTATATAGCACTGAGTCGGCCCTGGTTGAAGTATCAGAAGCAATCCGAGGCTGTCTGGATGCCGGTGGAAGTGCTGCCTTGATATTGTTGGATTTATCGGCAGCATTCGATACTGTTCCCCACTCGTTGCTTCTGTCTCGTTTGATGGAAATAGGTGTCACGGGATCAGCCTGGAGGTGGCTAAAATCTTTTCTTGAGGGGCGTACGCAACAGATTTGGATCCCCCATTCTCTTCCACGCCTCAAGGTGTTACCACAGGAGTGCCGCAAGGGTCCTCTTTGAGTCCCCTTCTCTTCAACATCTACGTCACTCCTCTGGTACAATTAGCGGAGGAGCTAGGAGCCAAAATCGTGGCATACGCCGATGATACTCAACTACTGTTTACCTGGGGTAAATTGGAGTGTGATACCCTGAAGGTTAAGAAATGTCTGACAGCTGTCTTTCAGTGGCTCTCAGCGGCACAGCTTAAATGCAACGAAGAAAAATCGGAGATTCTTCTCTACGGCAACTTTCCCACACGGTTCAGAGAGACTCTCTGGCCGGCTGGCTTTCCGCTACCATCCTCTTCTGGCCAACCTGTTAAGAATCTGGGCGTGTGGTTTGACGAAAATTTGTCTTTCTCGTATCACATCAAAAAATTGGCCGGGAGCTGTTTTGGGATATTGAAGTCACTCAGGAAATTTCTCCCCTTGCTCCCTAGGGATGCAAGGGAAACAGTGACCAGGGCGTTGATTTTGTCCCGCCTTGATTACGCCAATGCCTTGTACATTGGTCTACCAGATTATTCTCTTAATAAACTGCAGGTCGTCCAGAATGCAGCAGCCAGGCTTTTATTTAACATTCCTATCAGAAGCAGCGTTAAACACCTGCGCACCTTGCACTGGCTGCCGGTCACTAAGCGTGTCAAGTTCAAAGCCCTTGTGGTTGCCCATCGTGCTCTCCACGGATTAGGGCCAGCTTACCTAAGGAAGCGCTTTGAGTTCTATACCCCTACCAGAGATCTGAGGTCAGCTTCTCAGCATCTTGCCCGGTTACCTCGTGTCCGCCGTCAAAGAATGGGGGGCAGATCTCTTGCATTTCGGGCAGCTACCGCCTGGAATTTGTTGCCCTTCTCGCTGCGTAACACCCATGATCTTAGTCTTTTTAAAAAACAGCTCAAAACACTTCTGTTTTAACCTGCGATTCTCTTTCTAGCTGCACCTCAAGGCTCGCGCCGGGACACTCCTGGGAGTATCTGAGCGCGTTATAAACTTCATTAACATAACATAACAAAGGTGAGACCCCTCCGGGAGGCTGAAGTCAGCCCGATCCCCGTCCGAACAAAACTGCGCTCATCGAGACGATGTGAGAAAGGGAAGCCGCGATAGCAAACAATATTGACAGAAGGGAGAGGAACCGTGGAAAATGGAAGAAAACACAATCCCAGATGGCAGAAAGAAAACAATCTAACACTGGAGCCAATGACCATGCGCATTGCCAACAAGCGGTGGAGTCACACTACCTCATCATTCGAGAATATTTCTTCCAAGAAAAACAACTTTACTTTCACTACATCAGTGCTCGGGGGCATATCTCATTCCCCATGAGCAGTGTTTGCTTTTGAAGAGTTATAGTTAGAAAGGGGAGAATCTCTAGTTTCCAATGGTGCCTCTGCCCAGTGGATCCCCGCTTGGGGATTGCCACAGGAGAGTGATCCCCAAGCAGGGATGCCCCAACCAGACCCCAAGGACATGGGAGAGTGGCCCCTTAGGCAAGGGCTTGTGCTCCCTCACCACCCTCAAAAAAGTCAGTCTTTCTGCCCCACCCCACCCCCACCCAGGGGGAGGATGGTGGTGATTACCCCCAGTCTGTCCCTGGAAGAAGAAAGAAAGCCCATTAGACACCATGGAAACTAGTAAACATAGAAGGGAGGGGCTGACCACCATGGGCATGGCTATGCCCCACCCCTACAAGATGCATGAAAAGTCTTTGTCCCCCCTGGGGTGGGCAGCCAGATGGGGCTGATGACCCCTGATCTCTCTCTCTCTCTCCCCCCCCCCCCTCTGCCAAGGAGGACAGAAATATCACTAGAAACCAAGAAATTTGCACACAAAAAAATGTACAGGTATTGGGGCTATTGGGGCTGCAGATGATGGACAGAATGCTGAGCAAGGCAAACATTTACCCCCAGCCACAGATCTGGGTTTAATCCATTGTTGTTTTGCTCACCACGCCACCCCAGTTTGGACCCTATTCCCGAAAGCCAACTAGACAACAGGGAAATTTAGTTTTTTTTTAAAATGTAGAGGGGTGAGGGCCACGGCCCAATAGACTTTGTTAAACCCCCCCCCGGGAGGGTTGGGTGTGGATAAGGGTATCCACCCCCAATCAGCTACCCCCGGGGGGCAGAAAGCCCAATAAACTTCAGGGAAGGAGGTGACTGTCAAGCAATACCCAACGGCAGAAGGGCCTATAGTGTCTGTCTGCCCCCATAGGGGCAGGTAGGAGGTATGTACCAATTGGGGAGGCTCCCACAAATATGTCCCCCTGGGAGGGTAGAAAGTCCACCAGGGATTTTGCATTTGGGCTGAAAAAAAGTGGTGCAGTTGTTGCACTCTGGTTTAGCTCATTTGAGGTGTGGGGGTGGCCAGTGCCAGACTGCAACACTCGCACTACTTTTTTACCCCAAAGGTAAAATCCCCGGTGTCAGGTGGACTTTCTACCTACCCCCTTGAGGTACAGTTTGGGGTAACCTCCGCAACAGGGACAAACCACCAATCTGCCCCAGTGGGAGAGAGAGACACTTGCCCCTTCTGGGGCAGGGGTGCACCTCAATGCCAGGGTAGGCAGCACCCTCCTTTTTGTTTGTTTTGGCACCATTTAGAATTCCCTGGTGTGCAGTCGGCTTTCTGCCTTCCTCAGGGGCAACCTTAAGGTAAACTCCATCTCTGGCCTCGCAGGGTGGGGGGGTCGTCAAAAAAACTGGTTTGTCCTATTTGGGACAGGGTGTGGCTGATGGCAGTTTTTGTGCCCCCTCCACCAGGGTCAGAACTGAGGTTTGCCTTCAATTTGTCCGGGGGGGAGGGGGCAGAAAGTCCTCTACACAGCAGGGAAAATTCCAAATGGTGCCAAATAAAAAAAAAAAACTGGTAGGTGCGGGCTACCCAGGCATCAAGCCTGGCTTCCGCCCTAGAAGGGGCAATAGTGCAGTCCTGCTCCCCTGGGGGCAGATAGGAGGTTTGTCCCAACCGGGGAGAATCCCCCAAATCTGCGCCTAAGGGGTGTAAAAGTCCACCCAACAGCATGGATTTTGTATTTAGGCAAAAGAAAGGGGTACAGGTGTTGCATCCTGGCATCGGCCACACCCCCACCCCAAAAGGGACAAACAAGACTTTTTTTTCCCCTCACCAGAAGCAGACCGGAGGCTTGCCCCCAGTTTGCCCTGGGGGAGGGGGTACGGGGGCAGAAAGCCCACTATATGGCAGGAATATATATTTTTAATGAAATAATGGAGTGGGTCTGGCCCATTCTAACATCAGGCCCAAAGTCAACCCTAAAGACTCAACAGTATTTCTGCTCCCCTGCGGACTAATATATCCCATTGCAGTGGCAAGCAAGAGGACATCTGATTATTCGGGGTGTTGTTTTTACATATGGGCCAGGAGAGTGTGGCTAACTCCCAATATAGTCCCACTTGCAATGGTGAATGGCTGCACTTTTTGGGTTTGGGTAGGCTGCCACCTAGGAGCCTACCTGGCCCAGACACTTCTGAAAACTAGACATCGGGGGGAGTCCAGAGTGGTGTGCTTTGTGTGGATCTCCAAACACTGTCTTACTCACAGTGCTGTGCAAACCTCAAACTTAAAAAAAACACAAATTTTCCTCAAATTGCAGTGAGGAAAACGCATGGAATCTGCGGGAGCCATAAATTTCCTACCACGCTGAGTTCCCACATGTCTCCTGATAAGAACTGTAGCACACTTGTGTGGGAGGGCCAAGGAACAATGATGCAAAATGCCCTAACGCACAATTATGATAGACAAGCAATATGGGTAGCTGCAGTATTTGGTACCATGCTGTGGTGCCACCCACGCAATCAACTAACCACAGACATTTTGAAAACTAGATAACCAGGGGATTCCCGGGTGGTGTCCCTTGCGTGGATCCCGTGAGGTTTTTCCATCCACAGTGCCCGGCAAACCTCAAACCTTCCCTGAAATCACACATTTTACTTGTATTTCTCTGATGGAAACTTCTGGAATCCACAAAATTCCTACCACCCAGCGTTACCCCACTTGTGCTGATAAAAACGCTGCACCACCTGTGTCACTGGGCCTAGTGCCAGAGACAGAAACAGATCAAACTAAGGTCAATGGGAGCCCTTCCACTGACCTCAGTTTGATCCATTCCCTTAGTGGACACTAGGTCCAGCCACACAAATGGCCCAGCGTTTTTATTGGCACAAGTGGGATAACGCTGGGTGGTAGGGATTTTGTGGATTCCTGCATATTCATAGTTGGTGGTGCAACATATAGGCTTCAGCTGGGATGATTAAAAAAAAAAAAGGGGGGCGGCTATGGCCTGGGGCTCATGGAGTGAGACGTGCTCTGTTGCTGGAAACGGTGGGGGCACTTGCACTATGTCCCTGCCTGTGGCGGAGACCTAATTAAAGCAGGGGGGGCACCTGGATGACGATGGGTTGAGCTAGCAGCGGTGGCCTCGGCTGCTCCGAAGGCCTCGCCATATTGGTTCTCCCGGGACGCCTGCAGCACCACTGGATGCCCCTGTGGAGGCTGGATTGAGCGCGGGTGACCGCTCCCTGGCAGAGGAGCAACGCTCGAGGCGGCGACCTGTCCTCTTTCCCTGCACAGGGTCGTGACGCAGCCCTCCCTCCTTCTGAGGCACCCATTTTGCCTTTGAGATGTTTGCAGCCCTGACGACTGCTTCAGCTGGAGCTGGGCAGAGCGAGGCCCGCCATGCCTTGGATGAGGCACCACGCTTGAACTGACACCCGGCCCCCTCTTCCGTGCAGGGTCCTGGTGAGGCCCTTCCTTCCCCAGAGGGTGTCTGCCTGAGGGAGCCGCCATCTTGCGCCCTGCAGAGGGCCTACCACCTTACCCGGCAACAGGGAATCTCTGGACACCGCAAGGTGAGTTGCTGCCTGCCTCTACATTGAGGCCCCCTGGTCACCCTTCCCTGCATCGGCCTGCTTGCTGCCCTGCAGGGAGACAGATGGCTTCGGAGTGCTGCAGAGTGAGAGCTGCATGGGACTGCAGTAACCCCACCATCTTCACTCACTCTGGTAAGGGGCGATCGGCTGGGACGGACAGAGCGTGGGCCCCCTTACCTCCTCGCTCTGTCCTGATGCTACCGAGGGACCAGGAGGGGTGGGGGGTGGGGGGTGGGGGGGGGGATGGGACTGGCATGCCCCAATCTTTTGGAGTACTACTGGACGGCGCATATCCGTTTAATTTCCGAGTGGGTGGTGAGGGAGAGTGAGAGGCACTGGTTCCATATGGACTGAGCCGTCGCTTGTAGATCTCTCTGGGATCTAGCCTGGCATGCACGACCGCAGAGTGCGTATTTTGCAACTCCTACCTGGACTGTTCTTGAGATCTGGGACAGAGTTGTGCTGAAGCGTGGCTTAACTAAGTGCTTCCCCAAATACCTCCTTGGCTCGCAATCAGGACTTTACCCAGGCTCTGGCACCTCACTCATTTGACAATTGGGAAGAGGGAGACTGTCGTGCCCTGCGTGACTTTATTGTAGGAACATCTATTAAGTTGCTTGAGCAGTGCAAAATGGAATTTCATTCACCTGAAACTCAGCCATTGGGCACTACATCACTTGAACTTCCAGGGAGCGACAATGCAATTTACTTCCTTTGAGACATTGGTCAGGGCCTATGATGGTACGAGGGGCCTGATATCATACTTGTCAGGTTCTCCAGCATCCTGGCCCGGCACGTCTACATACATACCAAACATAATGGCATGCAGACACCACTGTGGGTATATCCCAGAAACAGTGAGAGATGCTCTAGTGCGATATCCCCAAAACTCATCATAGTAAATCACAGTACGAACCAGCATATAAAATGACGACGTGGTGGTACAACACACCAGCACGTCTCCACACTATCATACCACATCTGCTCTTTGATGGCGCTGTAGCGTGGCCCCGAGTGACTTCCAACATATATAGCTGTGCTGTTCGGTCATATCCATTTATTGGAAAAAAAATCTTAGGCCACATCAAGGGTGTGCTGGGCTTCCCATTACTCTCCTCCTACATTACAGTAATCTTAGGTAAACGACCCGTGGATCTTGAGGCTATACCACACAAGGATTGGCACCTGGCAACCCACATGCTAAACGCTGCTAAACAACTCATTGCCCTTCATTGGAAGCAACCTTCCACTCCTCCTGTGGTTTATGGTTCACTTATCTGTGGCATGTTATGGCTCTGGAGCTCCTGTCACACAGAATTGAACACTCCGATGCTAAATTTGCTCACATCTGGCAGCCCCTGCTTGACTATTTCAGGCACCTGGAATATACTTGCTTTAATCCTCCCAAACTCTGAGCACTCTAACTTTTTGATTGAGCTCTGTTCAGATAGGGGGGTGGGACCCTGACATGCTTGTGGTGCGCTCCGACCTTCCTCTCTGCTCACCCTGCCCCACCAGCCAACTCTACCCGGTGATCCATGTTTAAATTGGAGACCATGGAGCTTCCCTTCCAGCGGGATCTCACACGTCTGGCATTCTCTACCACCTATAATTTGTTGTTTGAGTTTCTCTGTTTTGTAATAGCTACAGACTCACAAGAATTTCAGGATTGCTCGGCTATTTTATAGTCACCTTATTGTACTTGCAGAATATATGTCTGCAAATTTCTGATTTCTATTGCATTCTTATATGCTATTGTGCCTGAACAGGCATCTGTTTTACCTGCTATGTTGATCTGTGAAAAATACTTTTCAATAAAAAAAGACTTCAAGTGAAAAAGAAAAAAAAACATGGAGGCATGGGTTAAGCAACAGGTGTGCAGGAAGAGAAGGGAGAAACACACGTGTGGGGTGGGCTTTTGAGAGAGGTAGCACATAAGGTGCAGGTTAGGCAGTCGGGGGAATTTTCAGGGGGCACAAAGCCCACTAACCGGGATAGGTGAATAAAAACAAAAAACAAGATTTCAGGGGATGGTATTGACCTGTGCTGGTATTGGGTCACAAATCCCAATCTTAGAACCTAGATAAATTTACCCCCAACCTGCCAACCCATGGGTAGAAAGCCCACTAGTCCACCCGGGACTGGTGTCCAAATAAGTAATGAGATAGGGCACCCCAATCAGCATGTATAATATAGCCTGCCTTGTTGGCGTCCTGCCCTCTTGGTCTGGCAGATTGATGGTAAACCAGCAACTCATCCCTGTGCTGTGCCATGGGGCCTCTGGATCCCTGCTTGTGGATCAGCCTCATGCAGTGATCCCAGAACAGGTATCCACTAGGGAAAGGTACCACTAGAAAGGGGGGAGCCTCCATACCATCAGTACCTCTTCCATCCAATCTGTGCTTGCGTGGCAGAGCTATGCCCTCGAGCGCCGATCAAACTGAAAACAGCTTGGCATGGGGCGGTGGGGGGGTCCAAAAGGAATCCCTCTAATGCAGGCACAAAAACGTCCCATCCCTGGTGCTTTATCGTCTATCTGCTACCATTTCCCTTCTTGTTTCCATGCATACCTCCCCCCCAATTCCCCTGTGGTGCAGGAATGTCACATCCGTAGTACGCACGTAGCTAATTCAAATCCCATAAAGGAGGGAAGAGATATTTATTTATGGCCTTAGTTCTCCATCTTGGGTATTGTCAATATAAAAATTCAACCAGCTCCCATATATTAAGACAGTACAGTATATAGTGTCATTTTTCACTCTAAATCATTATATACTGACTTTTATACTCGTTGCCTTTTATACACTCCATGATGATTTTTTATTCTGTAAAATGTTTATTGCTTTTAAATTTTTGAGTGATGTCTTATGTAAAATTGGTATGGTTTTAACTAACTATACAATAAACTAATGAATACTATTTGCGCTCTTAATCAAAATAAACTTCTTATAACTGTCACTGCTCTGTTTTGTGAGATTTGGCTGTAGGATGCATCTTTAAAGTGTAGAAATGTATTTAGCTAGGCAATGTTTTATTATTATTATTTTTAAGTATTCGATTTAAAATAAGTGTTGTTAAGGCATGGCGCACCTCCGTGCAAATAACATTTGTACCCTGCTCTCTGCATTTCTAGAACGGCAAGACTATATTTTACCCTGCCTCCATTGGTAGGTTGCTTTTGACATTCAGTGTTATTGATGAAGTTTGCCATTGTTTTACTGCTCCCAGAGTATAAGTAAATGTTCCCTTGTCTAGGCTTGAGAAATTTCGAGACCAACAGCAGAATGTATTGTCCTTCCCAGATTAACACTGAGCTGTATTAAAAGTTTGGTAATTGAAATGAACGCCTTAGAAAGACTGTTACCAGTAGAGTACAGCATGAGAAAATATTTTTTTAAAGCAGTTTAGGCCACTTAAGAAAATCTACATTTTGTTAAATAGGTATGATTTCATAGGTCTCCGTTGTTTTTTCACAGGGCAAAAGCTTGTGGAGTGGCATCAGGTTGATGTGAATTCATTCTTGGAACAAGTGACTGGGTTCCTGGCTGAGCACGGACAGCTGGATGGACTTTCAGACAGTCCGCCAAAGAAACGCGTGTGCTCTGTGAGTAAAGAGGCTTGAAAAGGTTCTGATTGAGCCCTTCCCAACTGCCTATTCAGATTTAAGTTTATGAAATTGTTCAGAATATTGCCACCATTATGCTTTCTTTCACTAAAAACATTCCTGCAATATGGGAACCTTGTCCATAATACTTTGTAAGCACTTGCAAGCAGAATTCCAAGATCTCGTGGAGAATAGCAGTGTTTTTACACTTCCACTCCCTTGCAAATTTGTAACAGTTCTAAGTGAACTGTGTTTTTAAGCTGATTTTAAGAATGTTAAGGTTTTATAATAATCCTAACCATAATTTCACTTTTATTTTTCAGTGAATTTCAGTTCATTTGTTTGGTTTTCTTTTTCTTTGATTATATAAGACAGCCAAATTCCATCCCTCTGCAGACAGCCAAACCTCCGCAGTGCACAGACTTAGGATGTGCTGGGCAGGGGTTGGCTACAGCGCCAGGCTGTGAGGCCAAACCTCCAAGCCTGCCAACCTTCACTGCATACAGCCCCTGGCTGTTCGCAATGGGGGACAGGGCCTGCTCCCAGTCTGTTGTGAGCAGTCTTGCGGGGGCTCAGATTAAATTGAGATAAAATCTTTTATTCAGGCTTGTCGTTTTTTTTTCTCCCCAAACTTTTCTTTTAATGCTTTTTTTTTTTTTTTTTTTTTTAATGATTTGTATTCCATAATAAACAATTACACCGAAACACCTGATCTATGGTACTGATGTTGCTGTGGAAATCTGCCTGGAAATCCTATAATATATTATTTTTTTGTGTCCGCGATTGTAAATGAGCTAATACCTGTTAGCAGAAAATCTTTTGAAGTGCATCAATCAAACTGATTGGTCTGTAGTTTGCTGGTTCATTGCGTGGACCCTTTTTAAAAATTGGAATAATCTCTGCAGACTTCCAAGCTGGAGGGATGTCCATTCCCTGTAATATGGCATTAGAGAGTGGATTTATGTAAGGGCCCCATACTTCAGGGGCAGCCAGATATAAATCATTAGGTAACATATCTGGCCCAGGTGCTTTAGAGGCATGACACGATTTTATAGCAACCACAGTTTCACTGAGCTCAAATTTCATGCCACTAACACGGTTTGTCCCAGCACTAGGCAAAGGGGCCCGCTTCCCCTATCTGATACATCTACACATGAGTATATATTACCAAAGTAAGCAAACCATTCCTGGGTTTGGATAAAAAATTCCACCGCCCCTTTGGCGCCAGTGGCACTGTCCGAGGCGATTTTCCAAAAGGGTCTGGTGTCCTTTGTTATCATAGCAGTATACATGTTATTCCAGTTTGCTTTCCCACTCTTTTTGCTTTATCTAATTCTCTTCTATAGACAGCTCTATGTTTTACCCAATCGTCCCTACATTTTGATTTGCCTGCACTCACCAGATCCCTTTTAGCTGCCCTACAGGCTTTGTTGTACCAGGCCACCTCTTTGTACCTAGTTGGGGCCAACTCTTTTATTCTGGGCTAGGAGATCAGTCAACCTATTATAAAGAGTGGTATGGATTCTTTGAACATCCTTTTGCCTCTCGTTTTGACTTTCTGGGACTTTTGTGTTACCAAACGTATAAACATGAGATCAAAATTGGCGATCAGGTGCTATAAAAACCCCTGTATTTGGCAATAGTTTAGGGAGGCTTTGATATAGGACTATCAGGCCAGAGCTTATGCAGGTTTGCAGCAAGTAAGCCCCAGTAAGGGGTTACTCCAGAACTCTGAGATCCTTGCAGAGAAGTAGCCTTCAGCCTAGAATTGCTTATTTCTCCTGGGCAAGAGCTGTGAAAGACAGTAGCTAAACAGCTATAAATGATGGAGACATCTAGCCGCATATTCCTTACCTTTGAACTTCCAGGCATCAGACTGGATCCAGAAGATTTTTCTTAGAGGTACCCCTGCACTCCGATAGGTAGCGTCTGTCGACTCCATGTGACGTCGTATGGCGTTGTTTGTCGTCGTGATGTCTGCGTCGTCTATATAGGTGTTACCTCAGCGCGCTGACGTCCATTCTTTTCTTTCCACGCCAGCCAGCGCAGATCCGTGAAAGAGAGCTTACCCCCTGTCATTTTTTGACTTTTGTCGAATTTTCTCAGTATGTAGGATGTCCAATAAGACCTAAGAGTTCAAACCGTGTCGTTCCTGGACACGCGCCATGTCTGTTACGGATTCCCACTGTCGTGTAGTTCCTAAAAATACATAGGATCTGCACGTTTAGACAACATAAACTAAGGGATTGGTGTCTAGAATGATTCCGGACACCCCCGCATGATATGTTAGGCTTCAGACCAGCTAGCTTTCAGTGCCACTATCGGCCCCCGAACCCTACCAAGGAGCGTATAGTTTCTGGCAACCATCGAACATGACAACCCCCTGATCCTTCAGGGATCACGGAAACAGTACTGTATTTTTCACTCCGTCAATCGTGCTCACTTAGTCTCAGAGATACACAGAATAAACGGTGGGGACGTTTTCAATAAGCATTTATTGAACCAGCGTCATTCTTGTATAAAACATATGTATTGCAACAATCAATAGACCAAAGCTAACGTAAGAGATTACAAGCACCAACAGAGTAAATAGAAGGTAGAATTCTACCATGGTGCTAAAACAGTAAATATATGCAGGCATATAATCATGACCGTAATCAAGTGTACTCGTACGATGCTGACCCTACCTAAGTGTACCTAGCATGTATGTGGGTGTAAAGCCAAGAATCCCCTAGGGAAGAGCCAACCCCATTACCTGAAGGGAGAGAACGAAGGACCCAGTCTTTGTCTCGAGATGGACACCCAGCAAGGAATGTCAGACCTCTGTGTGTTTAAGCTTCTGCAGGCCGGGACCCCAGTGTCTTGTGTCAGCATGGGAGCGTCTCCTCTGTCTATCTAGTGAAGTTATGTTTATTTTATACCATAAAGATAGCATCAGGCTTCCTACCACAATCGATATGTTGTGATTACAATTGTGTAAATGAGCCTAAATCAATACCTGCAATTATGCAAAGTAGTTCTATCGCCCTAGCATGAAGATGACATTGACTTTTATACAGAGTATGTTAATGCTGTTATGTACGTCATGTGCAGGGGACTTTTCTAAGATCCTCATGCATATTAAATGAGGTTAGTTTCAAGGAAACCAGTCGACATTTATTCAGCACATAACTGGGTAAAAGGTCAGTGCTAGAACCGTTATGCTAGGCAAGCTAGGACAAATGTAGGTGAAAGGTCGTTTGCTACTTGGACCTACTTTGGGTTACATAACACCACCTTGTGTGCCTTTGGTGCCTAGAGCGTGACCACGATCCGAAGTCGTGCTGAGACTGCCGGGTCATGGCGCCGAAAGCTTTGAGGTAGCGGTCCCTAAAGCTGCTAGCGGACCTGTCGTCATGTGCCTCAAAGATCTCCTTGGAGATCTTGTTCCCGGTTGAGAGGAAGGTCTGAGCACTGCTGCAGGAGATCCAAGTCTTCATCTCCCCATTTGAAATCTTCGAAGGGGTCAGATAAGAAGCACCATAAAAAGCACAGGAAGTTGAAGTGTTTTTCGATTTCGCCCCATCCATCGCACAACGACACAGAGGAGTCTCAACGTTCAAGGCCCCGCTCTGCGGAGGTGGTGCCTGGGTCAGGTCCGCGTGTTCCTCCCTTTCCGGGCCCAGAAGCGACCCCCGCCCAGTTAAGAGTTTTATGATGCCATGTGCGCTATATTTGGGCGGCCTGACCCTGCTGGCGCGCCTTCGGGCCCCGCAGGCTCAGTAGGAGTTTCCCTGGAGCTCCGCACTGTTGGCTCTGTCCCCGGCACCCAGGGCTCTTCTTGGATCCGTCTCCAACGCCAAGACCCTCGACATTGCCGGCGCCCCCGGTTGGCGCCACCCCCATCCTGATTCCAGACGACACAGAGCCCGCCGGGAGTCCACCGACCAGTCGTGGGCTACAGCCAAGTCCTTGGGCCACTCGGTATCATCCCGTCCTGTGTCCCCCTTTTGCTCTTTTCGTGGCTACAGAAGAAGCTTCCAGCTGCACCAGCCTTACCCTAGCCGGACGACCGCACACGTTACGCAACCTCTGCACGCCCATTGGTGGGGTTTGCCCCGACCCTGTGGGTCTGGCAGGTAGAAGTCAGGTCAGGCCACAAACCCCCCCTCCCTCCTCCTCCAAACCTTCCTAGTACGACCCTCCCAGATCATGGGCGTACAGTCGGTGGCAGGAAAGGCCATCACCCCCACTACATTACCTCGGACAGTTGGGTTTTGCAGATAGTACGAAGGGACTACTCCCTCCCCTTCGAGACTACCCCTCCCTCCATGCCTCCAACATACGATTGGCTGACGGTGGATCACCTTGCTTTGCTTCGAGAGCAGGTCAAGACTCTCTTGGCCAAGGGAGCTATATAGAGGGTTCCCGGGCCAGAACTAGGTTGTGGCTTTCTGCTATTTTCTGGTCCCCAAAAAGGATGGAGGCCATGGTCCTATTCTCGACCTCAGAGCCCTCAACTACTTCCTCACAAACGAGAAGTTCAAGATGCTCACTCTCGCTCAGGTTGTGTCTGCCCTGGACCTGGGAGACCAGTTGGTAGCGTTGGACTTGCAGGACGCCTATTTCCATATCCCCATCCTGCCTATCACTGCTACCAGCGGTTTATGGTGGGCCACAAGCACTTTCAGTTTATCGTGCTCCCCTTTGGCCTTACCAGTGCCCCTCGGGTGTTCACGAAAGTGATGGCGGTGTTCTCAGCTCATCTTCGGAGATCAGGGGTTCCACTCTTCCCCCATCTCAACGACTGATTGTAAAAGGCGGGTTCGCCCCAGGCAGTCGTCTCCCACCTGCAGACTACGGCAAACATCCTGCATCTGCTGGGGTTCACGATCGTTATTGTTATTGTTAGTGACATTTCTAGAGCGCTGCTGCTACCCGAAGGTGTCCTGGCGCTGTATGAAGTCCTGCCGGAGACTAAAAGTGGAAGAGGTATCAACAATATTAATTAATGAAAAGCCATGTTTTTAATGCTTTCCTGAAGGCAAGTAGATTGGTCATACTTCTGAGGTGCACTGGGAGGCCGTACCATGCCTTGGCAGCATTGGCTACAAAGCTTCTGCCCTCCCAATTGGCTTTTTTCACAAATGGCACCATCACCAGTTTTGCATCTGATGACCTCAACGGTCTTTTCAGTGCATACCAGCGTAATCGCTGTTGGAGGTAGTCTGGCCCGGTTCCATGAAGGGCTTTGAAGACCAAGCATAAGGCTTTGAATTGGGTGCGCTTCCTAACCGGCAGCCAGTGGAGTTTTTTTTTTATCTCAGCCGCGATAGAGGCGTATTTGGGTATGCCAGTCAGGAGTCTGGCCCCTGCATTCTGCAGGATCTGTAATTTGTTAATCAGTCCTTCCTGGATATTCAGATATAGGCTGTTACAATAGTCCAATCTGGACATTGTTAACGCTGTGATGACTGTTTTTTGCGTGTCTTTGGGGAGCAGTGGCATTATTTTCCTACAGGATCTCAGGATATAGAAAGTCCATGACGCCACTGTGTTCACCTGGTCCCTAAATCTAAGGTTATCAATCCACACTCCCAGGTTCTTCACCTTCCTACTGGTAGTGGGAAGGGGGCCCAAAGTGTCCGGCCAACAGTCAGAGGTCCAAAAGTTGGGGTTGTTGCCAAACAGCACAACCTCCGTTTTGCCGGAATTGAGTTTTAGGTAATTTTGTGCCATCCAGACCCCTACGGCATTCATACAATCCTGGAGCCGGGACGCAGTTCCCAGAAGTACCTCAGGCCGTATGGACACCACAATTCGGGTGTCGTCAGCGTAGGAAGTCAGATTGAAGCCAAAGGATTCAATTAGGGGCACCAATGAGGACACATAAATGTTAAAGAGTGTCGGACTCAATGAAGACCCTTGCGGCACTCCACAGGGTAGTGAGAATGAATCTGCCTCGTATTCGCCCAGGGGCAACCGTTTGAGTTCTGTTGGAAAGAAAGGAATTGAGAAGTTTCCAGGCGGTGCCCTGGACTCCGATCTCGTGCAATCGGTCCATCAGCAAAGCATGATGGACCATATCAAAGGCTGCTGAAAGATCCAGCATAATCAATGCAGCCTTTCCTCCCTGATCCAAAATAGTCCTAATCTCCTCCGTGGATTTGAGGAGTGCAGTCTCCGTACTATGCCCCTCTCTGAAACTGTACTGGGTTTGGTTTAGCGCCTGAGATTCTTGTAAAAACACATTGAGTTGCGTGTTCATATTTCTCTCTATGATTTTCGCCGGGAGTGGTAGTCTGGATATGGGCCTGAAGTTATTTGGGTCTTTAGCATCCAGGCTAGGTTTTTTGAGCAGTGGCAGAATGGATGCCTGTTTCCAATCTCTGGGAAAGTAACCCTCTGAATACATTGAATTTATGATAGAGGTCAGAATACGTGAGACTGGCTCGGCTGCCAGTTTTACTATGGATACTGGGCAAGGATCGTACGGGGAGCCTGATTTCACTTTCATGAGAAGATTGAAAGTGTCCGAGACTGTTAAAGGGGCAAGTCTGTTCAGTGAAAAGTCCTTACTTTCATCTATCTTGGAGCTAATCGTCTGATCAGTAATATTCTTGGTTGTTTAGTCCGAGAAAGTTAAGAAAATAGCGTTAACTTTGCCAAAAAAGAACTTTGCTACTTTGTTACACAGTTCCTGGCTAGCCGGGATGGTGGGAGCGATTGGGTGAGCCAGGGTGGTAACAGTTTTAAAAAGTTCTTTCGGCGAGTTTTTTGCGGAATTGATTTTCTTGGTGAAATACTAGTTTGGTTCTTTTGGAGCAACTGTTTATACTGAGCAAGACTCAACTTATATTCCTTTTTTTCCTTGTCATTGTATTCCTTCCTCCAGTTTCTTTCCAGGTGCTTACAGAGCAGTTTTTGATTTCTAAGCTCCTGCGAGTACCACGGAGAGGAAGGACGCTGTCTATTGAGGCGAAGAAGTTTTTTGGGCGCTAGCTTGTTCCCAGCTGCTTCCAGCCAATTTGTGTAAAACCTGGTTGCTTCGTCCAGATCTCTAGGTAACGTGGTGAGGGTCGAGGATAATAGTTCCTGTAAATCCTCGGCTTCTACCTTATTCCAAGCTCTTTTATCTAAATATTTTATTTGTGGTTTGGAAGAGGCGTGGTCAGGGACTGTGAGCTCGAATAGTACTGCCATATGGTCTGACCAGACTAAGGGAAGAAGGCCAGTGAATTTTAACTGTGGGTTATTAGAGAAAATGCAGTCTAATGTGTGACCTGCCTGGTGAGTGGCACCAGACACCAGTTGCTCTAAGCTTCCGCCATTCATCAGGTCCAGAAGGCTGATGGTATCTAGATCTGAAAGCAACTCTAGATGGAAGTTAAAATCTCCCAGTACTGTGTTGGAATTGGCACTTATCCCGTTTTCCATTATACAACCTGCTTGAGTTAGGAACCGTCCTCTCGGGCCCGGAGGCCTATAGATGAGAGTGCCTCTAAATGTATAGTGGTGTGAGAGGTAAAAACAAAAAACCAGCGCTTCACATTCCCCAATAGCTAGTGGGTTGAAGGATGCCGTGATTGAATTATGATAGATGACCGCTAAGCCCCCTCCTTTCCTCTGTGACCTATTCAACGAATAGCAGAGATACTCAGGAGGAGTGGCTTTAACTAAGTCTGGGCCGGAAGCATCGTCGGTCCATGTTTCCGTGATCAATGCAATATTTATCTTCTCATCCTCAATGAGGGAGGCACAGTCAGTGCTATGTTTGACTAAGGACCTTGCATTGAGAAGGAGACAATTCCAAGCTATAGAGGAATTGTCCTTTTCTCTCCCTGGCGGTTGATTATTTATAGCAGCGACTAATTGGAACAGTAGTTCTGGTAGTTTGGTGCTGCAGCCCGGGCACATCATTTGGGCCTGCAGGGGCCTGGAATCAAGTTGAATACCACAGCAATTCTTGTCTGTGTTGGTAATGTTTAAGCTTTTTAGGAAATTGCTAGAGTATTGTAAAGGCATATCCTTACCTAATGCGTTTTGTGCAGGGGGGCTGGCGCTGAGCGCGGAACAAGTGCCGAAGTCACATCTGACTTCCTCTCAGATGCTCCCTTTTATCGGAGCAGTCTGGACACAGTGCAGTTTCTGGCCTATCCTCCCGAGCGGCGAGTCCAGGATATTCAGGCTATGATTCCGATGTTTCAGCCTCTATCCTGGATCTCAGTGAGACTGACTCTGAGGCTGCTGGGCCTCATGACCTCCTGCATCCTGCTGGTGAATCAGGCTAGATGGCACATGTGGGCTCTGCAGTGGGACCTGAAGTTCCAATGGGCGCAACATCAGGGAAATCTCACCGACCTGGCCATATCTGCCGGATTGATCTGCAGCTTATCCCTCCCCTTAACACCTTACGCAGTTACAGTTGTAACTGAGGGAGTAGATTCGGCTTGACAAAGGTGGTGCCTACTGCACATGTGTAAGGAGCTCCTTTAAACTTCTTTCAATACTTTGCAGTACGGCAGTCAGAGAGACAATAGTCTAACAAATAGTCCTTCTAGTCAGCAAGCCTCCCCATGCTCTGATTTAATTTGTCTCCTTCTCTTGCACTGTTGGTTGCGCCTTAGACTCCTTTAGCTCCTGGGCCCTTCCCTCATTTGTCGATTGGTCTACTTTAGAACGATTCTTCCCACTATGTTTTGCTTCGTACCCCGCACTTGAGCCAGGTTTTTTCCTTTTGTTGGGTGGAGAGGCAGCAGTGTCCGAGTTAGAGCTTTTGCCGGTATGGTGTGGCTGACACAACAGTTCTATGGTAACATCCTAGCCCCTCACAAGCACACTGCAGTTCGGTGGATCAGGGTTAATTCCGCTGAACTAGTTTATCCCCCCACTTCACATCTAGTGGTTCTCCCCAGATCGGTTTTTGGCAGGCTAGCACTCTGCTCATCACAGGGGTGGAGTGACAAAGATTTCCTGGCAGCCTCCAACCTCTCTTCCAAAGACTCGATCCCAGAGTTAATTACTGGCATAGCTGTCGTCAAGTAGTTAGTTATTGAGCAAGCCTCCGATGGTCAGTGGTACGTGCTGCAATAACACTGGCCTTTCACTTACCCATAGATTGTCATGATCTGGCAGATGGGGAGTGAGATCCTCAGGCCAAGGGGAGTGAGATCCTCAGGCCAAGAGGAGTGGCCCAGCCCAGCCTCCTCCAGTCGCAGACTGGCGCAGGACTGGCCCGCCCTTGGCCTGGGCGCGGCATGCGCTGTGCAGTGAGTGACAGTGCTATAAGCGCTTCAGGCCGCTCCGCACCCCAGCAGCAGCAGCAGCAGCTGACAATGATGCAGGGTGATCCCTGGGACCAGTAGTCCCACCAAGGAAATGCAGGCAGCAGACAAGCAAGTCCCCCGCTGTGGGGTGAGTGACGGCGCTATAAGCTGCTCTGCCCCCCAGCAGCAGCTGACTGGCAACGATGCAGGGTGATCCCTGTGCCCGGTAGTCGCACCAGGGAAATGTAGGTGGCAGACAGGCAGAGTCCCCTGTGCATTCCAACAAGAGTTTGCCACAAAACTGATCCTAGGTGGTGGTTGTTTAGAACATTTTCAAATTCTTCCTAACACCTGGAACTCTTTTAAGTGTGGCTTGCCAGAACAGTCATATGTATTACTTGGCTGCATTTATCATCAAGTGATTTGTCGTGCAAAAAAGTTGCTGGCACCTCCTCACCCCCCAAATGGTGTGCAAAGCACATCATCCTGCAGCTCAGCACAAGGACGTTAGTGAATAGGGCCTATGATCCAGGGGTCTCCAACCAGTAGCTTGTGAGCTACCGTAGCTCTCCAGCTACCTCTGAGTAGCTCACCTGTGTGCAGCCCAGCTTATTAAATTAGAAAGCTTTTGCATGGTTGGATTATTCTACATATAAAAAAATTGAAATTATACAGCACTAATATTAGTAGCTGTCAATGCGTTTCATTGGACATAGCTCTCTTTACAGAAAAGGTTGGAGACCCCTAAACATACAGTCCATGATTTTGGCACTAAAAGCACCCCTCCTATAAAAAGTACAGCATGCTTGCGGATTGCTCCTTTATTGCTCTTGGGTAGATTCTAAAGAGCATTCACTATTACATTTTTCTCCTGTGCGTACTGATAGGTTACTTTTTGTCGTTCCTGGTCATACTCCTCCGATCATATTTGAAAAGTGCTGATGTAGATCACATGCTTTACATACTCTTTCTATCTAGTGTTGGCTGCAGACGTAATAAGTGGTTTTTCATTGAAGTAGATGTAGGAAACTGAGTTTTTGTTGCATTCGTCCCCCCACTTTTTGCCCGGTATTTGATGCAACTTTGACTGTAGTGAACTGGCTTCCTGCTAACCAGGTCCCCAGTGTCTGTGTTCTTCCCCAAAATAAGGTAACTGGTCATTTGATCCCCAGTTGGCAAGGCCTTTAGCACCTCTTAGTCCCTAGTCAGTGGTACCCCTGGTAACTAGGGCATAGGTACTAAAGAGGGTCGCTAAGAGCTGCAGCATATTTTATACCACTCTAAGGGACCCAGCACCAAACTCGCGCAGACTGCCACTGTAGGCTGCGTGACAAGGTGCTCTAAAAAGTGAAAACACGACATGGTCAACACCTTGTGTGCCACGTCCCCTAACACCTCAGGTAATATTTGTAAGTCACCTCTACAGCAGGTCTTACAGCCCTAAGGCATGGTGCATTAATTTAAATGTGAGGACATATCTGCTCGAGCAGATATGTCCCTGTGCTGGGCAGTTCAATTGCTGACAGTACTAGTGAACAGGAAAGCCATTTTAAGGTGTGTAGAGGAGCTACTCCCCTGCAACTGCAGGCACCCCAAGAAGCAAGGTCCAGTTCATCGTCCTGCTGCTTACCGGGACTACCGACTCAGCAGCCGCCCAGGAAGAGGTTGTTGTGCTCCCACAGGTCAGATCAGTCCTCCCTCCAAGTGTGGGGATGCCAGGACCGACTGGAGCATACAGCACCAATACCGAGGGTAACGGACCCTTGCAGCAAATCAGGCTTGTTGTGTCCAGTCCAGATCCCAATGCCGAGGAAGACTGATCTACACGTCTAGGGACTTCAGGGACAGTGGGACCCACTTCGAGAGTGGCTCGCTGTCCTGTTTGCCCCTTTTCTGCAGAACCAAGACAAAGAGTGAGCCTTCGACCGCTGCCATCCGACACCTCAAAGCACCTCTGCACCTGAGCCGCACAACTCTAGTCTGAGGGCGGTGACGGTGCCAACGGGGTCCTGAGACCCTCAAAAGCTGAGCCCACCCTTGGACTTTGCCAAACTGGACTCCCAGTCGCCACCTGCAGCCTCTTTTTTTGCAGGGACTGATTACTGTGAGTGTCTTCAGCAACACGACCCCACTGGACAAAGCCCCACTGCACACAAGCCCCCTGGCCCGAGTTGGAGTGGACCATTGGTGTCCCTTCCTGGACAAGACCCTCAAGACCTGAGCCCCCCTTTGGGTTCACTTGGGCTGGCCTCCCAGTCCCACCTTGCAGCCTCTTTCTGGCTGATCCATTCCCTGTAGACTTAAACGGGGCACCAGACGCTGAAACGCACCTCTGCACCCGGCCGCACGAGGTGACTTGTGGTGCTGCCTTGGATCTTGCCCCATGCTCACCTTAAGGCCAGGAGAAGAGTCCCTTAAGTCGCTGACAAGTGCCCGAATGTCAAAGTACTTACCCAATTCCAGGGATCTTGGTATCTAAATTCATATAAAAATCTGTTATTTATTTTTATAAATTGGTGTTGGATTCCTTTGAGTGTGTCTCTTTTACTGCCTTCGTGTGTGCAACAAATGCTTAGCACTACCCTCCGATAAGCCTGAACTGCTCGCCCACACTGCCACAAAAAAAGAGCATTTAGTGTTTATCATTTTTGCTTCAGTCAGTAAGGGTTGCCTGGAATCTTTACACAGTGTACATCATTTTGACCCACTATATAAAGAGCCAGTTTACTACAGTAGAGGTTTCAGTTTTGAGGTGATACTGGATCCCTCCCACGAAACCTACAATTTTCCTGGTCCTAAACTGCATCATCTGATTCGGGCGAAGCTTCTATAGCAATGGGACCATTGCACACCGGAAGAATCATTTTCGACCTCAATTTACAGGAATTTCTACAGTGTCTCACGCAGAGCATCTCATATCTGTTTCCATGTTAAGGGAGTCGGTGTTGGGAACTTTTCTATGCCACAACCTATCGACCTTTAACTAGGTCAAAAAAAGAAGATTCCGGGGTTGGTAGTTGCAGATGTGAGGAGCTGTGTTAAGGCTGGTTGTTCCTGTACTCCTGATTTTAAAGAATAAAACCAACTTACCTCTTCACTGGAGTTTGTCTGGTCGTTTGGGAGCGCAAACATAACAGCATCACAATGAATAGACTGCTTGAATTAATCTTGCTCACCATGACACCTCAGGTTAGACCTAGCCAAATGCAAATCAGCGTTTGTCCTACTCCAGTAGTAACATTGCAGAGTGAACTGCCAATCTACGTCCTCTCTGGATCGGAAGATAAGCAACCCTAGACTGGGTTGCAATGCGGCCTGGGCAGTTGCCAGTATTTGAGATTAATTTAAGCATTCCTTCCATCACATTGCTGTTTCCACAAGGGATACGCTGTGTGTGACAGATATGGCAAGACATGGGTCCTGTACTCATTGTTCCGTAGGACTCAAGCTATACCTCACTGACAAAATCTCAGTGGGCGGAAGTCGGTCTGGGGTTGCTTGTGTTCCCATCTGGAGTAGGACTGACCTGACATTTAGGGCTGGCCTAATCCTTTTGGAGGAGGGCCAAGACTGATATGCATAAGGCGGATCTCTGTCTAAGAATGGCACTTTGGGTGAAAAAATATGGACTGGAATGCAGCTCCAAGTGATTGCTAATGGCTGAGAATATTACAAGCATTCCTTCGATCACCTTCTTATTTTTGGTGTTGATAAAGACAAGTGGATCAATGTTGCTGGCAAAATGTGCCACTCAATGGCAGGCTACTATCTCGATAAGACGGGTATCACTGGGAGGAGATAGAGTGACAGGTATAACACCTTACGGAGGCCTAAGAGAAACACAGAAAGTAGGTAATTCTGAAGAAGATCATCATCTCTAATGCTAACGTCACATGTGCCCTGGATGTAGTTGACGCTGCCCCGTAGAAGCTGACACTTAAAATCCTCCTCCAATACATTAAAGCATTCCTGAGAGTCTCTGGATTCTGACCAGCAGTTCAGCAACACCTAAGAGTGAATTTTCAAGAGGAGCACTTTTTCGTGCCTCAGGTGGTGTCAATGCTTGAAGATTTAAAAGAGCACTGCCACAGAAAAGTAATTGAGGCACTCCAACTCTAGCCTGCATGATCAAGGTTTTGAAGTTAACAAGCTTATCAGCTGCTCCTTCAAAAAACCATCAGTACCAACTGCAACAGTCCTCTCGAGGGTCAGTCATCCAAGTTTTACTCTAGAGGAGGTCTGAGGCAGGGACTAAAGGCGCCCTAAGCAACGGCACCACTGCTTCAAACCGATGACTTCCCACACATTCCCCCAACTGTTGAGGGATGAGTAAGGTTATATCTTCAGTGGGAAGAAGTAATCACAGACAAGTGGGTACTGTAGAAAGCTGGCTCTCTATATAGTGTGCCAAAATGAGGTGCACTGTGCAGAGAGTCCAGGTATCCCTTATTAGTGTACAGTGGCTTGCTCTAGCAATCCCAATGTGCTCTGTTTGTGGTAGTGAGGTCGAACAGCCTTAGGCTTATCAGAGGGGTGTGTTAGACATTTGTTGCACACAGAGTCAATAAATGAAACACCCACTCAATAAGGGAATCCAAAACCAATTTAGAAAAATAACATAGATTTTGATATTAATTTAGACACCAAGATCTACGAGTTTAGGTAAGTACTACGCAGTTTATCGATTTTCAGAAATACAGCTGTCCGATTTGAGGCATGACCCTTGAACGCTATTGGAGAAACATACACTGCATAGGGGTACCTGCAGTAGAGTTACAGGGTGGTTCTTCTGGACTTAAGGTAAGTAGGGGCCAATGTCTTTAGAACCACCAGCAGTTTTAGGTTACCTGCCTCATGTGTCTGAGTGCAGAGGTGCAGGTTGCAAGGGTAGCCTCGAACGCTACAGTTGAAGTCTATGGAGAAAACCTATAACAGAAAGAAAGGTTGCAGTGGGGACTTGGGGACAAGTCCCTTGGGACCCACAAGGGGGTGCTTGTTTCTCCAGGGTCTCTGGAGCAAGGGTGCACCTTCAGTAAGCTCGGGCTGTAGGGCTCTGGTGCAGAGGTGTCTTTGTCCAACGGGTCTCTTGCATTGGAGAGACTCTCGTTTTAGGTCGACCTGGAGATGGGTACAAAACAGGACAGCAGGGCCACTCTCGATGATGGCCTCTCTGGTGCTGATGTCCCTCGTTGGTCTTGGTGGTGTGGTGTCCGGTCTAGACACTGAACAAACCTTTGCTGCTGCAAGGAGTCCGGTACCCTGGGTATTGGTGCAAGGCGGTTCTTGGGGGTCCTGATGTCTCCAATTTGGCGGGGAGACGGATCTGACCTCCTGGAGCATGGTGACCTCCTGGGCAGCTGCTGTCGGGGGACCGGGTGGTCAGCAGATCAGTGAACCGGACGTTGCGGTTGGTGGCTGCATGGAAGTGGCTCCTCCACTTCAAAGGAGATGCTGGCTGGTTTGCGAAGTGCTGGCAGCCCTCCGAGGCTTTTGGAGATGCACAGCTCAGGACCAATCGGGTCTTTGCAATTGTCAAGACTGTACCAGGGAGGCAGGGTTTGGCACCAAGTCCACAGCTAGTGATCATTTCTTCTTTTTCCTTCTTATTTAGTCAGGTGAATCTGATTTCCTTGTGTCAGGGGGCCACCTAAATACTGAATTTAGGGGCTTTAGGGTAAGTGAAGGTTAGTAGCCAATGGGCTAATTACCCTTGGGGTCACTGCACCCCCAATATGACCACTTCCTGTGGGGAGTGGGCATAACCCTTTCCCAGAGTTTCTAATTCTAACAAAAACAAGATAGTGGAATCCTTCTTTCGTGGAGCACATAGTGTAGCCCACCTTATGGGTGTGATTAGCCTGATGGTACAAGACGCCTACTGCATAGCTAATTTCCCACCTATCCTGGTGCCAAATGGGCATCAAGACAGGGAGTGGCATCTCCCTGGTCTGGCGGAAGCTAGGGTCGCATATCAAAGACGGCAGGGACTGTGAAGTCCCTGGCCTTGCTATGCTAAATCACTAGCCATCCTGCTGGAGGAGGTGTGAACACCTTCCTCCAGAGCAGGCATTTTCTGGCCTCAGGGACAGTGGCCTGTCACCTGCAGGAGGTCAGAAACTTGTATGTGGTGGCAGGCTGGACAATACCAGCCAGCCAGTACTTTCAAGGGCTAGTAGGTTTCAGGGGGCATCTCTAAGGTGCCCTCTGGGTGCAGGTCATAATAAATCCAATACTGAAATAAGAAATAGCTCATAGCTGTATGTAAACTTATGGGTTTGAGACATTATTGGGAAGCTGCAAGACTTTTCAAGAGTGACACTAGCAAACAACTTGCCTTTGCGGTATCTCGGTACCTGCACTGTGCCTGGAACCAAAGAAAGAAGGCTTTAGATAATTTTTAATGATAGATAAATCGCTAGAACAATTATTAAATAGGCCTCTTAGTGTCCTCTTTCGCCTTGCCTAAGATGTTGATTGAGGGTATATCTGTATGAACTGTTTTTAGATTGATATACAAACGTGTTTTATACATAATCGTATAAAATTCTTTCTTTTTAGATTCTCTGTTGTACTAGAGGATATTTTCCCATTTTATAACGAAATAGACTTACTATATAATGATGACGTGGCTATGCTTGCCAACTTCACAACGACCTGCTAGTTGCGCTATCTTTTTATCCTTACATTTTTTTATCTGTATCTCTGCACGAGCAATAATTTTGTATGTTTGATGAATGTTGCTATTGATTTTATCTATGCAAACTTTTTATGGCTTGGTTGCCGAAATAAAAGATATATAACATAAAAAATCCAATACTGGGATCAATATGGATTTATGAAGACAAGGTGTTTGATATCAAACACCATAGGTTTCTGTGAAGCGATCATGTAGCTGGGGAACTCGTAATGACCAGTGCCCAGTACATATGCTTAAGATGGCTTCCCTGTTCACTTGTACCATATAGTAATTGAACTAGACAGCACAGGGGCATATCTGGCCATGCAGATATATTCTCCCATGTAATATAATGCACCCTGCCTTAGGGCTACAAGGCCTGCTGTAGGGGTGAATTACATATATCACATGAATTGCATATATCACATGCAGTGAATTTGGCATGGCACACTGAGTGTGCCATGTCGTGTTTTCACTCATGATTAGCACCATTACACACAGTCTGCAAAGGCAGGCTGCATGCAATTTGTATGGAGGTCCTTTAGGGTGGCATAATACATGCTGCAGCCCTTAGAGACCCTCTTTATTACCCATGCCCTAGGTGCCAGTGATACTTACTAGGGACTTACAGGGGTGCTAAAGTGTGTGTCAATTGTATGACAATTAGTCCATTTTACCTTGTTTTAGGGAAAGAGCACTGGCACTGAGGCCTGGTTAGCAGGGACCCAGTGCACATTGTAGGAAAATGGCCCTTTTTGCATGGTTGCCCCCCACTTTTTGCCTGATGTTGATGATCTTTGACTGAGTGTGCCTTGGGTTCCTGCCAACCAGGTACACAGGGCCTATGTTCTTTCCCTACAACTGTACTGCTGCACATCCAATTGGAAACTCTCTGGCACATGTGAGTCCCTTGTAAAAGGTACCATAGGTACCAAGGGCACTGTGGCCAGGGAAGGCCTCTAAGGGCAGCAGCACATATTGTGCCACCCTTAGAGGTCCTGTACCTTAACACACACACCCTGCCATTGCATGCTGCGCGTTTTGGTGCAAAGTAAAGAGTCGACATAGCACACATCCCTGTGTGCCATGCCTACAATCCACTGCCATGGCATAGGTAAGCCACCCCTCTAGCTGGGTGCTCTATACCACTGGTGAAGGGTACAGGTGCATGAGCCCTGTACCCCTACAGTGTCTAAGTGCATTCTGAGACATTATAAGTGCAGTAAAGCCATAAAGAGTATATGGTCTGGGAGTTTGTTATTATGAACTCCACAGCACCATAATGGCTTTGCTGAAACCTGGGAAGTTTGGTAACAAACTTCTAAGCACATTAAACCCACTCTAATGCCAGTGTGGGATTTAATGCCAAATGCACTCAGCTGGCATCTTAGAGATGCCCCCTGAATACAACCTAACTCGTGTCCTGGCTAGGTGGCTGCTCGCCAGCTGCCCCCACCAAACATGTTTCTGGACCCCTGGGTGGAGAGACTCCCACTTTCGGGTCCTGAAACACAGCACATCCTGGGTCGAGGTGCCTAGCCTCCTCCTCCAGGATGGGCAGGGTCCACGTAGTGGAAGCTTCAAAGGCTTGCCGCCTTTGTGAGCTGACACAGCCATTTACTGCTCCCAGCAAACTGGCCACCACCAGTTCGGATTCCCACTTTGGAGGGAGATTCGGTGGGAAAACCAAGATAGGAGGAGAGGTGTGCCCACCTTGGTCAACCCCACCCCCTCAGGTGGGGGAGGCGAGGCACAACTCTGTCCCCGCCATCTTGAGGATGGGGGCACCCAGCCAACCAGAGTGAGGCTTATGCCCCCCTCCCACTGGAGGGTGGCATAATAGGGGGTGTATCCACCCCAAGGAAGGGACCCATAGGTCCCGACCTGTACCTACCTGAAATGCCCCTAAATTTAGTATTTAAGGGCATCCCAGTGAAAGAAGGAGGACCGAAGAGCTGTGCTGAAGGAAGGAGAGGAGGACACCAACTGAATTGGCCCCAGCCCTACCGGCCTGTCCCGACCTAGACCTGCTCCAGTGGAATCCTGCTGTGTCCTGCAGCCAGCAACCCCCCAGAACCCGGAGGACCTGCCCTGCCTTCCTTACAAAGACTTGGTCTGCTGTGAGCACTGGAGTTGCTCAAGAACCAGACTCTAGCTCCTGCCAAATCCGTGAGTCTGCACCACTCTGCACCCGATGCCCACGACCCGAGTTTGAGTGGCCCAATTCCACGAGGAGGTCTCCCTGGCGATCCTGACCTGGGATCTGGTGATCCCTGACCTACCTCAAGTCTCCCGACGACGCCTACAGCCTCTATCTGGAGTATCCCCCTGACGCGACTGGAGCCAGTAAGGAAAACCCGACGACTCAAGACACCCCTGCACCCGATGCTCCATGGCCTTGGGTGGCCCAGCAGAGGGTGTCCAGGCAACCCCCAGTTTCCCAATTTACCTCTCCAACCGGTGTTCGCCTCCAGAAGATCTTCGTGCATGAGCCTGCAGTGTTTGCTGTGACCGGAAACTCCCCATTGAAACGATCACGGCACCCGACGCCAATCTAGCACCCTACACCCGGCCGTCCCTGTGCCGCTGTGGGTACCCCTTGTGTGCTAACTTGGATCCCCTTTTTTCCCTGAGCTAAACCCCAGGGGTTTTGCTCCCACATCCAAGTGGCATGCCCTTGAGGAGCCACCAGCCGGAGGCCCCCTATCCCCCATTGGATAACATTGGGCCTCAGTACTCTGCACACGGCCACCATAGTGCGCTGTGGGTGCTCTTTGACTCCATCCTTGAACCTGGGGGAACCCTTGTTCTAACCCCAGAAACTCAACTCCCAAGACAGATTACTTACCTTTAAAACGATAACCTCATTTTCTCCCATAGGATTGCATTGACTGTTTCCTGTGACAAAAGTTCGAAGTGTGGAGTTGAAAATTGTATGAAAATCTAAACTAGTGTGTTTTGATGACAAATTGAATTACTTACCTTTGTCTAGGGAATGTCCCAGTGTGGTATCTAGGCATACCAATCTGAGTGGAAAAAGAAATCTTAAAAAGTAATTGCAAAGCAACTGCACAGTAACTTCAACTGTTTCTGAACATTTGACCTACCTGTAACAAAGTCAACTGCATTATTCTTGAAAAGTACTATGTTCGAGGCATATGAGCTGCAGATCTCACACTGAGCATTAGATCGCCATCTGGTGTTGGGCTTGGATGCTTGCACTTTGTTGTTGTCTTGGAAGAAGTCTTTGTAGTTAGGAGATAGGTGACTCCTCCCTTGGACGATAGTGCGCATGGGCATCGACTCCATCCTCAGATTGTTTTTTTCCGCCATTGGGTTCGGATGCAATTTTTGCGCACCGGTTCGAAACTTTAGTTTTCAAACTTTTCAACGCGCAAAACTTCCACAAACTTTTCCAATCGACATCGAAATCTCGATGCGCCTTTCATCCATTCCATTTCAGTCGTCGACGCGGGCCGCTGGGCCTATCGACGCCGTAAGGCCTACGGCTCATGGAAAGGACGCCTTTCAGAAAATGCCCCCAGTGTGGAGCAAAATTCCCACACAGTGACCATCACAAGGTCTGTAACCTGTGCCTTTCGCCGGATCACAACGAGTCCAGCTGCCCAGCCTGCGCCTCCTTTCGATCAAAGAAAACTATTCGAGATCGTCGAGCTCGACGGCACGTCATGGCGCAGAGATCAGCTCCGGAACCAGTGGACATCTTCGACGAAGGCCCAGATGTCCCTGAAGAAGATTCCGAGGATCTCCAAATCGTGTCAGAGGCAGAAGACTCAGACGACCCCATCACTCCTGGGCAACGAGTGAGTACTACTGCCCCTACCCCAACCCCCACACCAAAGCACAAGGCACCGGTCAAGACTTCGCCCGTTGGCCCCAGTTGCGACCGAAAACACACTTCAGAAGCCCCGCCTTCCGGCCCGGCTCCGAAGAAAAGGTACAAGCCTTCCGGTACCTCGGCACCGAGCAAACCACATGTGCTAGTCCCACCGGCACCGAAGCCAAAAGAACACTCGGCTCCGATTCCTTCCACCTCCAAAGACAAACCAGCCTCGAACACATCGAAGCATGGTGATAAGCCGGCGTCGAAACCTAAAAATCACGCCACGGCCCCTAAACCAAAGCCTTCGGAACCGACAACCAAGCCTAAGGATTCTTCCACGCCTCCTAAGGCCAAAGAGCATAAGACTCAGCCACAGCCCCGCTCGGACCGAAAAAATCGGCACCGAAACCAGTTATTGAGGAGGAGGAACTTTTTCATCCGGATCCTGTTGATCCGAAGCAGAAAAAGATCTACATCAACCCTAAAACAGGACATCTCACGGCTGTACCACGCCACAAACCAGTGCCTGTGGAAAAGGACTGTGCCACATCACCTATGCCTCCTTCTCCTGTCCTTCCATCTAACACCCCTCCTCTCCCCAAACCTGTTACACCGCCTCAGCCTGTAACTTCTCCACCACATACACCACCTCCACACTATTATCATGATGACCCAGGGGGCGGTGGTGACCCTGATGACCCATTCACTGATCCCGATGACCCACCACAAGACGATTGGGATTACAATGATCAAATAGATCCTCCAGACCTCCCAAGCCCTACACCATACCCAACAAAACCATCTCCTCCAGATGATAATATTGGGTTTGGACAACTCCTCAATAAGGCTGCTGTATTTCATGGGGTACACATGCACTCAAACGCACCAGAGGAGGATTTTCTTTTAGACACATTTGAACAGTCCCAGAAAACTATACAAATATTGCCAATGATTAAAGGGGTCATTAAGCATGCTCCCGACATATTTAAAGATCCTGTACGCGCCAGGATTCTTAATCCCAGGATCGATAAAAAATATAGGCCTGCCCCTGACGATCCTGCGTACATCAAAGGTCAGCTGCCTCTAGATTCATTAGTAGTTCCAATGCTAGAAAGCGAGCTAATTCACAAACCTCAGGGGACGCACCGCCCCCTGATAAAGAATCTAAATTATTAGACGCATCTGGCAAAAGGGTAGCTGCGCAGGCGGCCAATCACTGGCGCATAGCCAACACTCAAGCACTGCTGGCTAGATATGATAGGGCCCACTATGACCAGCTGGAAACCCTGTTACAGCACTTGCCTGACCAGTATAAAACTCAAGCACATGACCTAATCCAAGAGGGCAAACTAATCACCAACGCCTCAATTAAGTGTGCCCTTGATGCAGCTGACACTGCCGCTAGGTCTGTCAATACTAGTATACTGCTCAGAAGACATGCATGGCTGCGCATTTCAGGCTTCAAGCAGGAGGTCCAAACAACTATTCTAAATCAGCCGTTCAATCAAAACCAACTTTTTGGGCCGGTTGTGGACACTGCTCTTGAAAAAATAAAAAAAGATACAGAAACTGCCAAGTCAATGGGAGCGTTGCAGTCTCCGCAAACACGTGGCTCCTTTCGTCGCTCCTTTTATAGAGGAGCCTCCAAGAACGTGGGCACAGATAGCTCATCTTCCTTTAAAAACACCACCCAAACATCCCCCAATAGAGGATATTTCAGAGGAGGTTACAGAGGGAACAACAGTAAAGGGAGAGGCCGAGGTAACACCAACACTCGTACCTCCCCTGCTGCTAAACAGTGACTTCCCTCCACTTCCCCTCCCCCGACCATTCCACTCCTGTCGGGGGAAGATTAGCACAGTTCCTGCCTATCTGGAACTCCATCACAACAGACAGGTGGGTAAGACAAATTATCCAATATGGTTACTGCCTGGAACTTACTGCTACCCCCCCAAACCTACCACCCAGGCAGCGTCCAATGTCCACATACCATCTTACACTTTTGAAACAAGTTCTCTCACTGCTTCAAAAACACGCCATAGAGCCAGTCCCTTTACTACATCAGGGAACAGGGGTTTACTCCCTGTATTTCCTAAGCCCCAAAAAGGATGGGACCCTACGGCCAATTCTCGACCTCAGACCCCTCAATCAGTATATACACTCTGATCATTTTCACATGATCACTCCAACAGGTGCTTCCCCTACTACAACAGGAAGACTTCCTTGCCACACTAGATCTCAAGGACGCCTACTTCCACATTCCCATACATCCTGCTCACAGGAAGTATCTAAGGTTCGTACTCCACGGACAACACTATCAGTTCAAAGTCCTTCCATTCGGGGTCACCACTGCTCCAAGGGTGTTTACCAAGTGCCTTGCAGTAGTTGCAGCGCACCTACGAAGACAACAGATCCATGTCTTCCCGTATCTGGACGACTGGCTAATAAAAGCCAGATCATTCAACCAGTGTATCCAACACACTCATCAGACCATTCAAACACTACACAACTTGGGGTTCACAATCAACTATACCAAGTCGCACCTCCAGCCCTCCCATGTACATCAATATCTGGGGGCCACAATAAATACTTCCACAGCTCTGGCGTATCCCAGCCCAGCCAGGATAGCCAGTATACAAGCTCTCATCACCAAATTTCAGGTCCAACACTCTCTCCCAGCCAGAGTGTTCATGCAACTCATAGGCATGATGGCATCTTGCATTTTCATCCTACCTCACGCAAGACTTCAAATGCGTCCCTTACAAGAATGTCTAGCACAACAATGGAATCAGGCTCACGGACAACTTACAGATCTGGTGTTGGTGGACAGCCGCACACATCGCTCTCTGCAGTGGTGGAACACAAGAAACTTGTCCAAAGGGCGGCCGTTCCTCGAGCCTGTTCCACAAATAGTACTAACAACAGACGCATCACTCACAGGGTGGGGAGCCCATCTCTTAGCTCACACAACACAGGGCAAATGGACCACTCAGCAAAAAGTGCTCCACATCAATCATCTAGAACTACTAGCAATATTCCTAGCTCTCAAATCATTTCAACTCCATGTACAAAACAAAGCCGTCCTAATCCGAACGGACAACATCACGGCCATGTATTACATACAAAAACAGGGGGGGACACATTCTCTACAACTGTCCCAACTTGCACAGAACATTTGGAGGTGGGCCATCCCACAAAACATATACCTTCTCGCACAACACCTTCCAGGAGCTCACAATCAGATTGCCGATCTGTTAAGTCGACAGACACAACAGATTCACAAATGGGAACTGCATCCACAAGTTCTTCTACCTTTTTTCCAGATGTGGGGCCAACCAGACATAGATCTATTTGCCACACACCAAAACGCAAAATGCCCAACCTTCGCCGCCAGGTTTCCACACCCACTGTCCAAGGGCAATGCAATATGGATGAATTGGTCAGGCAGATTTGCGTACGCTTTTCCGCCACTCCCACTCATTCCACTAGTGGTACGCAAGCTCCGACAACAGTCTCTAAAAATGATCCTAGTGGCTCCCACATGGGCACGCCAACCGTGGTTCACAACACTACTGGAACTCTCACTAGTCCCACACCAAAAACTACACCTCTCCCCATCACTACTAACGCAGAACCATGGAGAGATAAGGCACCCCGATCCAACTCAACTCAATCTTGCAATCTGGCTCCTGAAGTCCTAGAGTTCGGTTACCTTAACCTTCCACCGGACTGCATGAACATCATTAAAGAGGCCAGCCGCCCTACCACCAGAGCTTGCTACGCAGCAAAGTGGAAAAGATTTGCCACTTACTGCAATAACAATAAAATCCAGCCACTAGATGCCTCCATCCAGAACATCATTTGTTACTTACTACATTTGCAAAGATGTAATTTGGCATACTCATCCATACGTCTTCATCTAGCAGCACTTGCCGCTTACTTACAAAACACACAACACTTATCACTTTTTAGGGTCCCAGCAATTAAAGGCTTTATGGAAGGCCTTAAACGAATCATACCTCCCACATTACCACCCTCTCCAGTGTGGAATCTTAACATTGTGCTTACTAGGCTCATGGGACCCCCATTTGAACCTCTGCATAAATGTGAACTTCAGTTCCTCACATGGAAAGTAGCTTTCCTTATTGCAATCACCTCTCTCAGGAGGGTGAGTGAGATCCAGGCTTTAACCATACAAGAGCCATTTTTACAAATACATAGTAACAAAATAGTTCTCAGAACCAACCCAAAATTCCTTCCTAAAGTCATTTCTCCTTTTCACCTTAATCTGTGGAGCTACCCGTGTTTTTTCAAAACCCGGACTCCGTAGCAGAAAGAGCTCTCCACACCCTAGACGTCAAGAGAGCTCTAATGTATTACATTGACAGGACCAAGTCATTTCGCAAAACAAAACAATTGTTTGTAGCTTTCTCTCCACCGCATAAGGGTAATCCCATCTCAAAAGCTGGGATTGCAAGGTGGATCGTTAAATGTATCCAAATTTGCTACCAAAAAGCCAAGCGCACATTACCAATTCCCCTAGAGCGCACTCAACACGCAAACTAGGGGCTTCCATGGCATTCTTAGGGAACATTCCCTTAGAGGACATCTGTAAAGCAGCCACATGGTTTACAACACACACCTTCACTAAACACTATTGTGTTGACGTGCAAGCCAAGCAACAAGCTTCTGTAGGCCAAGCTGTTCTTAAAACACTTTTTCAAACTATTGCAACAGATACAGGTGACCACCGCTAGGGGAGATACTGCTGTACAGTCTATGCTCAGTGTGAGATCTGCAGCTCATATGCCTCGAACGGAAAATGCTACTTACCAGTATGCATCTGTTCTTGGCATGTAGAGCTGCAGATCCTCACATGCCCACCCACCTCCCCGGGACCTGTATATGTTCCAGTCCTATCTTACTTCGATATACACACATGGACATCTCTTTCTTTTCTACTAACTCCATCTTTTCCCATCATGGCGAAAAACAATCTGAGGATGGAGTCGATGCCCATGCGCACTATCGTCCAAGGGAGGAGTCACCTATCTCCTAACTACAAAGACTTCTTCCAAGACAACAACAAAGTGCAAGCATCCGAGCCCAACACCAGATGGCGATCTAATGCTCAGTGTGAGGATCTGCAGCTCTACATGCCAAGAACAGATGCATACTGGTAAGTAGCATTTTCCTTTACTTACCTGTACCAAGTCCTGCTTGATTCTAAAATAAAATACAACTAAGAATTATTTTTATACAAAACAATTGGTCAGAGTTCAGTCATTGAGTGTGTGAAATCATTTCTTGCCTGGGTGTGTACAATAAATGCTTAACACTACCCTCTGATAAATCCTTACTGCTCACCCACACTACCACAAATAGAGAGTAAGGTATTATCTACTTTTACCTCTGTAAGCCTTTGGGGATCCACTGGACTCTGTGCACACTATACCTTACTTTGGTATAGTATATACAGAGCCAGCTTCCTACACACATGTCGAAAAACAGTACCAGTGTCAAAAAGTGGGGGTGACCATGACAAAAAGGGTCACATTCCTACATGTACTTGTTATTGCCACCTGTGGCTGTTGCCTGGAGTTTTATATCACGCCACCCAACATTCCGCCACAGCATTAGCCAAACCCAACAAAGGCTGTTGCAAGAGGAAATGCAAGCATTGCTTCAAAAGGGAGTGATAAAATTAGGTCCACAATACCTGCAAGGCGTTTAAAGAAGGGATGCTGGGACAGAGCCACAATATCCAGCCCCTCAACCGGTACATCATTTCAGAGCATTTCAAAATGACAACTCTGCAAAACTTCCTTCGCCTGCTCTACTGGGACTGGGGTTCTCAAGATTGCCTGCTTTCTCATAACCATGCATTACCAGTTTAAAGTACTACCCTTTAGGGCCACAACAGTCCCATGACTATTACAAAATGTCTGGCAGTGGTTAGAATTCACTTTCGCTGCTACGCTGTTCATGTCTTTCCATGCCTGAATGACTGGCTCGTAAATAGCAATGCCTTGCTCACACACAACAAGCCTTGTGACCTGCACTCATTAGGGTTCACTGTAAGTGCCAGAAAATCAAACCTCTGTCCCCAACAAACACAACTGTTTGTGGGAGCCATACTGAATATGCTGACAGACAAAGCCTATCCTAAAAACGAGTGTGTGATGACTTTTCAGAGACTGCTTCCCCTTTCTTAGGTATCAGGTCCTCTGGCATTGAGAATGATAAAACTTTTGGGAATGATGTCTTGTATTGCAATTGTACCATAAGGTCATTTGCAGTTATGCCCTCTGTAGAACTGCCTCGCCAGAAAATGGTTATAAGTGATTGCTCAGTTAAAAGATCTACTGTTGGTGGAGCCCAGAGATTACAACAGCAAACTGTTATGGTGAAACAGCAAGAACATATTTGACTGGTCATTCCTTAATCCTCAGCTGCAAGTGGCCTTCAACAAAAACAACACAGTCACATGGTGGGGAGCCCGTATGGGCCAATTGATGTTCAGGAGCCAATGGTCTCTTCATGAATATCAATTTACTGGAACTAATGGCAGTTTAGTCAGTGCTCGGAGCATTTTACTTATTCATTCACAACAAAGCAGTGCTTTTTCCCACAGACAGCGTGGTTTCAAAAACAAAGGGGCAAGCAGTCTCCACAGTTGGCTCCAGCTGCCAAAAGAGGATATACTAATTCCAAAGAAGGCCTGCAAACCCACAACAAGGGCTTCTTATGCCATCAGATGAAAGCAATTTGCCTTCTAGTCTACATAAACCACCCTTAGAAGCCTTGTTGCAAAATATCTGTTACTTGTTACGCCTACATAAGGCAAGCTTAGCCTACACTTCAATCAGGATACATTTGACCACTATGGCAGCTTACTTGCAAAATCGGCAACACCAGTCAGTATTCAAAATACCAGTAGTCAGAGCCAATTTGGAAAGCTTCAGAAGAAGAGTTCCACATAGAGAATCATCCCTCCCCTTGTGGGATCTCAGCATGTTTTTTCCACCGGGCTCAGGTGGCCCCCACAGGAGCTCTTGCACACTTCAGTTTATTTCATGCAAGGTTACTTTCCTCATTGCTATCAATTTTCTTTTCTTTCTATTGTTAGTGAACTGCAAGTTCTAGGAAACCATTAGACATTTACTCGATTTGGTTTGTCTTTAGGGCAAATCTGTGTATTCTGCCTAAGATAGTCTTCCTCGTTCCATGTCAATGAAACCTTTGATTTTCCTACTTTTTCACCCAATCTCTGTTTGTTTTGGAAAGCACCTTGCACACTTTAGGCTTCAAAAGAGCATTTATGTTATATATTGCCATACTAAATCCTTTAGAATTACCAAAACACTTTTTGTAGCTTTCGACAAGCCCCACTTAGGGAAACTCGTTTCCCGAACGGGCCTTAATAGACTGATTTTCAAGTGTATTTATTTGCTATGCTAAGGTCAAACACACATTACGCTCTGTGCTTAAGGCACTTTCCTCTTGGTAAAAAAAGGAGGTGCTATGGCTTTCTTAGGTAATATCCCACTTGTAATCACATGTAAAGCTGCAATGTGTTGTACTCCTCGAACTTTAACCAAACATTGTGTGGATATTCATGTCCGTTAAGAAGCACAGGAGCGGCAAACTCTACTTAAAACTTTGTTTCAAATGGCTTTTGCTAATACTCACGAGCCACCACTTTAAGGAGAAGGGCACTGTTTTTTAGTCTTTGCAAAGCAGAGTAGGTCACTGTTTTATTCTTTACAAAGTGTGTGATCTACAGCAGCACACACTGCAAATGCAAAATTTAACTGTAACAAAAAGTTTGCAGCTTGGTAGTGCTGTAGATTGGCATGTTGCCTTCAAACTCCCCAGTTGCGTGTTCATGGTATGACATTTTTAAAATTAATTTGCTTCTAAACATCTTTTTATATTCTACCATATTATGTCTTGCTGTGCATGCTTACTATTACCTACTGTCACCTGTGTGGGAAAACACAATCTGAGTTGGAATCTGTCCTACTGCATTTTGGGTTTCAGGACAGGGATCACAAGTCTCGAAACCAAAACCTCTACTTCGAAGATAACCTGTAACATCTTTGCTCAACACTAGATAGGAGTGTGCAGAGAATGTGAATCTACAGCACTACAAGCTGTAAACTGATTGTTACAGGTAAGTAATATTTTCCTTCTCGTGGGTGCCTGTATCCATTGCATAGCACTAGTGCTCATTACATATGTTGCTCCTGGTATACCTTGTAAAGCTTTACGTTTTCTGTCTATAGCCATCTCATGTGACGTCTCTAGTTTACTTCTCAGTCACTCTTGCATAGTCCCTAAAGACCATTTACTATGGCTGTTTCTCCTGGGCTTGCCTGTGAGTTAATTCTGATAACTCTTAGATGGACTCATATAATTTAATTTGGCTGGCTGTGCATCTGGGCCACTTACTGTCATGTTGACTGACTGCCTTTATACAAAGCATGCCTTGAGCAGGTGTTCAATCTCTTTGGAGGTGTGGTGCAGCGGCCAGGGCAGCTGACTTCGGAGCACAGGGTTCACGGTTCGATCCCCGGCTCCGGCGGCAGCTCAGCTCAGCACCATGTGACTCTGGGCAATAGCTCACTTAATTTCCACTACGGCCCCCAGCGCCTTGAGACCCGTAAGGGTGAGTAGCTGCGCTATATAAAAACGGACTTACTTACTTACATTCTAATGACATGCAATCAATCAGTCATGGGCACTTTCTCATTCCTCTTCTCTTCTTTAGACCCAGGACACAATGACCTAAGACGTGAAACAGTACACATTCTGTCCAAACAAAAATATTAAGATTAATCTAATGCCTAAAGTGGCATATGTTTTGAGAGCAGGGAAGAGATTCATTGAATGTACCCTCAAACTTTATAGTTTTGCACAAAACTAAATAAAAGGAAAACACAATGAATGGATTATATGAAATGCATTAAGAGGAACAAGTTTCCCAAAACAAGCCTGTAATGTACATCAGTATAACTTACGATAATAAATGCAGTCTGCATGTATAGTCCCAAAAACAAAGCACTTGCTTTGTAGTTTAGCTTCTGATGTTCAGTATTCCTACCCTCCCTAGTGGGATTTTAATGTGCTTGTATAGAGTTGCTTCTTCTCACAGAACACTTTTTTTGTATGTGATTTAATATAAGGAACCAGCGTATGTTTTTAGTGGTAGGTCCAGTTATGTCCTGAAGGCATCTTTGCAAGGGACACAAGGACTTAAATGATTGGTACACAACCAGGAGAACCTTACCATAAAGAAATGTATTGTCTACTTAAGAGGTCATTAATCCCAAAGAATGACTAGACATAATTAGGTGTGTTAAGCTATAACTGACCTTGAAGACCTGGATCTATACAGGCTGTCAATTGAAAATGTTTCCCTAGTTGAATTTAATTGGACCTGAAAAATGTTTGAATTTAAGTGTTACACCTGTCACTAGGGAGTACACAGGCCATTGATGAGCAAAAATAACACATCATTCTACAATGTGTAAATAAATGTGAAAAACTAACTTGTGTAAAACTAACTTTGTGTAAAGCAGTTTGATTTGGTCTCCAACAAAGTGTGTACATTTCTTAGTTAAGTATAAACCAAAGAATAGTTGCGGCATGACTGCCTCTGTGATCTATACAAATTATTTCTTTATTCCTTTCATGGAATACATTTAGTGTAAGGTAGGATAAGGGCACCACTGCAATCAAACACTGTTTCAAACAAGCCCTTCACCCACGCTGTAGGGTGCAACTTCTCTGGTAATGCAGTTGGGTGTCTGATCAGGGTTACAAAGTGCTATATAAATGCAGTTGCTATACAATATCACTGTTGCACATAGCCGCCATTGACCAGTTATTTTTTATATTCTTGCCTTGTGACATCCTTTTGCAACACAGGAGAGCCTTATTGATGCCAGTGAGGACAGCCAGCTAGAAGCAGCTATCCAGGCCTCTCTGCAAGAGACGCATTTTGATTCCACCATGGTTTCCAAGCTTGAGAAATGCTCAGATGACGAGTCGGAGTCTGAGCCCTTTTCAGGGAGCGAGGAGTTCATCTCAGTGTGTGGCTCGGACGATGATGAGGTAGAGCCAGAAATACCCGGCAGTAAGGCACGAAAGTCTCCTCACAAGGACATGAGTCACTGGAAAGATGGAATTCGGCCGCCTCAGGCATCAGCTTTTTTAAAGACTGATCCTCATCCTTCTCCTCATACTGCTGGTGTGGCGCCAAACCATATTGGGTCCTCTTGTAGGGAAAGCGAAAACTCTGAAGAGCCTGAAAAGCTTAATGGTTCTGGAGATGGGATCGAAGCAAACGGTGAGTAAAAATACCAAGCTTTTCCTTTGACTTAAATCAATGACTTCTGTCCAACATATTTTGTCAGGTCTCCTTTCACCTACATGTCCTTATGAATCTAACATGTGTCCCCTGAACTGTGTTAACCAATATTTATTCAGCAGGATGCATATCAGCTATGTTTTTAATGTTACTTGACATTGGGGTAGAAACTTGAAATCCAAAGAAAGAACTCACTATACTTTATTTCTTATTGCCCTTGTCCACATTCCCTAAGATAAGACTAACTGCATGAGCCTATGGTCAGCAGTTCTGCATCTGTTGGATGTTCTCTCAAGACTGTGGCTGTAATCTGAGGGACACAGAGTTCGAGAACAGTCTCTCCAAAATCACTCCGGTTTTTCCCCCTCTCTGACCTCCTTTGCTTAACTTGTATCTTCAGCCCCTTTATGCCTAGGTCTTTTGCTTTGTTGTGATTTCATTTCTTTTTAGTTCTGCATGATCTCACATTGTTGCGACCTTTCTGATGTGTACAATTTTTATCAGGGTAGAACGCAGTTATAGTGGCCTCCGCAGGATTTGGTTCCCAAGCACATGATTCTTTAGCCACATTGCACATATAGACAGAGATGCAGCTTGACCTAGCATGAGACCAGGAGAAGGAGCTTCATTTTTTGCTTCCTCTCTATGGTAGTTTTATGAAACTCCTTGGGGCCCATTTCTATAATTTACACCTTCAGCTGGCAATGATGTTCTGATGGATAGAAAATGACTAGAAGCCTTATTGAGTAATAACGCACATTGAGATACTAAGAAAGTTGTAGGGATGGGTGTCCTCTTGGGTGACCATAAGAGCAATTTGTTAAATTTGCAGTAGGCCTTGTGTGATGGGCATTACATCATTTCTCTGACTCAAATGCAGTTAGTGTTATCTGAGCAGTATCCTGGTTAAGTGCTGACATTTACCATTAGTGTCACCAGTACTCATGCACACTAACTGGATAACCATGTGACTCCTTTTGTACACTTGAATATCGAGTTATTGTGACGTTGAGCAGTCAGTGAAGTGGTTACTTTTTGTGGAGGCATGAGTTAGAAATTAAAATATAGTGTGGTGCATTGCATAACAATTAATAAGCTTGATTACAAACAGTGCTATAGTTCAAAGAATAATAGTTAATTAGTTGCTGGCCTTAACGCAGCTAGGTAAGTCTTACCATGTTTTGCTCCTGCATCCAAGTAGGAAAACATAGGAAAACCCACCATTTACCTCTGCCACCTAACCCATGCGTTCTTCAAGGGTTAGTAGGTCCTCCTCCGTTAGTCAATGATCCGGGCGAAAGTCTTCACCTTAGTGGGTTACATGGCCTTTTGTTTTGTTGCAAGCCACCTTCTTGGGTCTGTTGTGGAAGCTGGAAGGGTGGACCCTGGCCTTCGGTTTGGAGGTCCTCAACATAGGTAACTGGTGTTTAACCATCTGTTTGACTCTATGGTTGTCCTTCAGAAACCATTTACATATTGGATCAGTCTGGAGATTACCACGCCCAGATGATGGGGCATTCAATAACTGCTTTGTGTATTGGGGTTGTGGCCAGTCCCACTCGAGGTGTGTGGGGGTGGAGCTAGGTGAGTTTTGTCCAAACATGCTCATTGGATTGTGCATGTGTCTATCTCCATGTCGAGGTCTGATGGAGTCGGGGCTTTTTCAAGGCAAGTCACTTCTCCTTGCCTTATTCTGCTTCTTGGGCAGCACTGTAGATCTTACATGTACTTTGTCTGCATGGGCACTTCCAGTTTCTTTTTGTGGTTTTTCAGGCTTGATGGGACACTGTAGGTTTGCTCATGGTATAGTTACTGAGTCATTGATCCTCGGTAGCAGTCATTTGGCAGCCTTTGGGCAGTACTGAACTACTCTGGAGTGCTGCTAAGGTGAGGAATGTTCATAGGGGGCTAATGGGTGACTTTCTGTGTGGGAGGCTGTGGGGGTTAATGTTCCCAGTCCAGTGTGAGATACATCCCATCAGAGGTCTGACTATGTTGTGTGTGGTGGGGAAAAGTCTTCGGTGTGGTGCACGATCTGTAAATACTTTTAAGAGATGTGCCACTGATTTGGGCTGCTGGACTGCATAACAGCTGCCAGATAATGCCAGCTACATACTTGATTGTGTCATCCCAGGAATGAATGGAGCGCAGTAGACATCACTGAGGTAGCCTTTTTTGTGTGTTGCCAACATGGAATCCGGTTAATCTGTGGGATTCTGCAGGCCCCCTTAGAAGTCCCGCCTTATACGAAAGAAATGGACTGGTATTGGGAACAGGGTGATGCCAATGGCTTGGATACCTCTCCAGAGCCTGGCATTCTTTCCCCTCCTAACCTGCCTAAGCAGGAGGGAGCTTCCGTTGCCATGGAGGTGCGTAGGGCTGCGGAGGTCTTGGACCTGTAGCTTCCTACTGTAGCGGTCAAGACCAATGTCTTGACTGAGGTCCTGCAGCCTGGCGTCTCCGCTTCGGAACCCTTGCTTCCATTTAATGAGGCCTTAATTGACGTTCTTCTGGGGATTTGGTCCAAACCCAGCAGAGGGGCTCCTGTGAATAGAACAATCACCTGCACTGGGCGTACGAGCCTTAATCAAATCACATTCAATCCCCGAGAGCTTGGTGGTCCAAGTTTCTACTTCCCGTGGCGCATTCCCTTCCGCACCCCCGAATAGGGAATCCAAGAGGCTGGATCGCTTCAGAAAGAAAATATTTTCTTCCACCAGCCTAGCATTGGTGTCCGTAAACACTGCATGCCTCTTGGGACGTTACTCCAATTCCCTATGGAAGTGGGTTGCGTATGTGCTGCCACAAGTCCCGGAGGAGGTCCGGGCTATCCTTTCCCAAGCTGTTGCAGACAGTAGGGATGCAGCAAAGTTTACTATACGCTGTGGCCTTGACACGACAGACTCGCTGGGCAGAGCGATTTCCCCAACGGTGGCCGTTAGACGCCATGCCTGGCTGAGAACATCTGGTTTCTCTGGGGATGTCCAAGCCACCCTGATGGACATAACCTTGTCCGTCTCTTCAGAGATAGGGCAGACGCAGCGCCAGAGCGCTTCATGGAGTCGCGGGCTACGCCCAAGTCCTTGGGCCTCTCTGTCATCCTGTCCTGTGTCTGCCTTTCGTGGCTATGAAAGGGGCTTCCAGCCGCGCCAGCCCTATCCTAGCCAGAGAACCGCACAAGTTTTGCAACCTCTACCTGGCTGTGGGTGCGGCTCACCCCTATCCCCATGGATCGGTCAGCCAGAAGTCTAGTCAGACCACAAAACCCCTGCCTCCAACCCCTCCTAGTCTGATCCTCCAAGATCATGGGCGTCCAGTTGATGACATGATACGCCATCACCTCCACCATGGGCGGGACATTACCTCGGACAGGTGCGTTCTACAGATAGTCCGAAGGGGCTACTTCCTCCATGCCTCCTTCATACTGTCGACTGACGAAGGATCACCTTAGAGAAGAAGTCACGACTCTCTTGGCCAAGGGAGCCATAGAGAGGGTTCCGGTGCCAGAAGTAGACTGTGGTTGCTATTCCCGCTACTTTCTGGTCTCTAAAAATGACAGAGGCCTTCGTACTATCCTCAATCTCGGGGCCCTCAACTGCTTCTTTGAAAAAGATGTTCAAGATGCTCACTCTGGCTCATGTTGTCTGCCCTGGACCCAGGAGACTGGATGGTAGCGCTGGACTTGCAGGATGCTTCCTTCCATATTCTTGTCCTGCCTGCCCACCCATCGTCGCTACCTGTGGTTTACAATGGGCCTCGAGCACTTACATTTGCCGCGCTCCTCTTCGGCCTCACCAGTGCCCCTCTGGTGTTCAACAAGGTCATAGCAGTGGTTGCAGCTCATCTGCGGAGATCAGGAGTTTGTCTTCCCCCTATCTCGATGACTGGCTGCTGAAGGTGGGATCGCCCCAGACTGTAGTCTCCTACCCCCAGACTACGGCGAACCTCCTGCATTCCCTGGGGTTCACTATCAACGTGCCAAAGTCACACCTGACTCCTTCCTAGAATCTCCCTTTTTTCAGAGCTGTTCGGGACACGGTGCAGTTTCTGGCCTATCCTCCCAAAGGGCGAGTCCAGGATATTCAGGCTGTGATACAGAGGTTTCAGCCCCTTTCCTGGATTTTAGGAGACTGACTCTGAGGTTGCTGGGGCTTTTGGGGTCCTGCATCCTGCTAGTGAATCATACCAGATGGCCCATGCGGGTTCTGCAGGGAGACCTGAAGTTCCAATGGGTGCAGCATCGGGGAAATCTCACTGACCTGGTCCAGATCTCGGAGAGAACATGCGCAGGAACTGCAGTGTTGACTGGCAAACCGCAAATAGGTTACAGGCAGGCCCCTCTCCTTTCTCCACCCAGATCTCACAGTGGTGACAGATGCGTCACTCCTGGGAAGGGGCGGCCATTTGGGGGAGGTGAAGATCAGCAGACTCTGCCCTCTGGCAGAAGCCAGGCTCCACAACAACTGTTGGAGCTTTGTGCGATCCAATTGGCACTGAAAGCCTTCATACCATCTATCAAGGGAAGGCTCATTCAGGTGTTCACGGACCACACCACTGCCATGTGGTACTGCAACAGACAAGGCAGGGTTGGGTCGTGGACCCTCTGTTAGGAGGCCCTGCATCTCTGGACTTGGCTGGAACAACAGGGTATATCCCTGGTGGTTCAACACCTTTCTGGTTACCTGAACGCCAGGGAAGACTAACTCTGCCATCAGTGCCTAGCTGATCACGAGTGGCGTCCCCATCCGGAAGTTGTGCAAGGACTCTTTAAGCTGTGGGGAGAGACTCTTACATCTGTTCGCCTGTCGAGAATGCGCAATGTCAGCAGTTTTGCACATTGGAGTTTCCAAGGCGGCTCTCGCTCGGTGACGCTTTTAGTCTCTGGTGGAGCTCAGGCCTCCTTTCTGCCTTCCACCCATATCACTCCTTCTTGAGCACTCTGGACAGATCAGGAGCAACCGGGCACCCGTCATTCTTGTGGCTCTGGACTGGACATGGAGAGTTTGGTAAACCAAGCTTTTGCAAATGAGCATCGATCCTCCGATTAGGCTGCCCCTTCGGGAGGATCTTCTGTCGCTGCTGCAGGGGAGGGAGTCCACCACCAAACCTGTCAACCCCCGCCTCCTTGCGTGGAGATTGAGCTGCTACAGTTGACCGCATTCAACATTCCTCCCGATGTATGCGATGTTAATCTGAAAGAGACAGTTAGTTATAGATTCATTACCTTTAGAATTACCCCCAGGCGTCAGACTGGATCCGGAGAATTTTTCTTAGCAGTACCCCTGCGCGTCGGTGGGTGGCGTTGGTCGACTCTGCGTCCGTCGTCGTGGTTGCCGGGATGACATCGCAGTGTCTACTTAGACCCGCCCCTGCGCACTGAAGTCAGTTCTTTCTTTTTCCGCGCCAGCTTAGCGTAGAACCGGAGAGAGCTACCCCTTTAGTCACTTTTTGACTAAACTTTTTCGACGTTTTGTCAACATCCTTTTCGAGTCTTCGACTTCTGGTGCACGAGGGATGTCCCATCGTCGGACCGGCTTCAAGCCTTACGAGACCTGTCACAGGCTGATGTATGTGACGGACCCGCACCTCGTGTGCCTTTGGTGTCTGGATCGCGACCACGACCCAAAGTCATGCTCCGACTGCTGGGCCATGAATCCAAACTCTTTGTGGGAGCAGTCCCGAAAGGTCTTGGAGGCCCGGCGCTCTGCTCCGCGTCGCCCCAGGTCTCGTTCGAGAGGAAGGTCTCGAGACTGCTCGCGGAGCCCCCACACCTCGTCCCATTCCAAGTCTTCGAAGTCCTCAAGTAAATCGAAGCACAAGAAGAAGGCGAAGAAGCACCTGCGCTCTTCGCCTTCTCCCCGTCGGTCGTCTGACGTGACGCAGGACCCGGAGCGTCGTGGCTCTAAGGCTCCGTCTCAGGTGCCTTCTTCAGGGACGACTCCGCGCCTCCCCCTGTTTCCGGGAGCCAGGGAATCCCGTGCCCAGCTTCGTTCCTTTTTACGAAGCCCTCCACCATATCTTTGGGGAGCCCGACTCCGCCGGAGTGCCTTCGGGCTCCGCAGAGCCGATCGGGGGTCCTGTGCCTTTCGATACCAGTGACTCTGGCCCCGGCGCCGGAGGGCCCCTGCCGATCCAGACCTAGATCTGGATCAACGCCGGTCGATCTTACCCGACCTTTCCCGGTCGATCTTACCCGACTTTCCCCGGTGCCGATCCCGAAGACAACGCCCCTTGCCATGCCCCAGGCCGCTCCGTCCCCATCCCCCCCCCCCCCCCCCCCCTCCCGAGATGGACCCGGAGCCGGACAGACGTCGAAGGGTACTTTTGTTCTCCTGTTCATCCCTGGTGTTCCCTATCGCCCAGAAGGTGGTGATGAGGATTGGGAGGGGTCGCTGGACCCATTGGCAGACCAGCTTGAAGAGCCAGACTGGAGAGAGGACCTGGGTGACGCCAGTGGTCTGGACACTTTTTCAGACCTTGGCATGCTTTCTCCCCCTACCGTGGCTACGGAGGAGGGAGCGTCTTACGCTGTGGTGGTGCGAAGGGCAGCCGAGGCCTTGTGCCTGGAGCTCCCTTCAGTGGCAGTCAGGACTAATCTCCTGACAGAGGTGCTTCAGCCTGCGGCAACCTCCTCTGAACCCCTTCTGCCCTTCAACGAAGCCCTCACAGGGGCTCCTGTGGAAAGGACGATTGCCCGCCACCCTGCTCCGGGCTACCCAATTTTCCTCTACCAACACCCTTCGCCCGAGAGCTGGGTGGTCCAAGCCTCCCCAAACTGGAATGGCATGGTGAGCAAAAAAACGATGGATTTAGGCCCAGATCTCTGTACTGGGGTGAATGTACGACATTGTTCTGCATTCTGTCCATCAACTGTTGTTTTTGCATTTGTCACCCCGAGTGGGACGGGTATTCCCAGACGTGGGTCCCGTGCTCTCCATGCCGCTGGAGTCAAGCTATCCTGGCTGATGAGGGCTGAAAGCCCGAAACCGGTCCTAGGATGCTTGTTTCCAGTCCAGGGAGGACCTGGCCTGGCAGTTCGGGCTGGACTGTTCCCATTGGGCGCAGGGTCAAGACTGATTTGCATATGGCTGGGTCCAAACTGGAATGGCATGGTGAGCAAAAAAACGATGCATTTAGGCCCAGATCTCTGTACTGGGGTGAATGTACGACATTGTTCTGCATTCTGTCCATCAATTGTTCTTTTTGCATTTGTCACCCCGAGTGGGACGGGTATTCCCAGACGTGGGTCCCGTGCTCTCCATGCCGCTGGAGTCAAGCTATCCTGGCTGATGAGGGCTGAAAGCCCGAAACCGGTCCTAGGATGCTTGTTTCCAGTCCAGGGAGGACCTGGCCTGGCAGTTCGGGCTGGACTGTTCCCATTGGGCGCAGGGTCAAGACTGATTTGCATATGGCTGGGTCCAAACTGGAATGGCATGGTGAGCAAAAAACGATGCATTTAGGCCCAGATCTCTGTACTGGGGTGAATGTACGACATTGTTCTGCATTCTGTCCATCAATTGTTGTTTTTGCATTTGTCCCCTTCCAAGGGCGCGTTCCCTTTTGCTACCCCAGACAGGGAATCCAAGAAGCTGGATCATCTTGGGAAGCACATGTTCTCTTCCTCCAGCTTGGCACTGCGGTCCGTGAATACTGCGTGCCTCTTGGGCCGATACTCCCATACTATCTGGGATATGATCCCGCAAGTGCTGCCTCAGTGCCCAGAGGAGGCTCGGGCCGTTCTCTCCCAAGCAGTGGCAGATGGGAGAGACCCAGCTAAATTCATGATTAGATGTGGACTGGATATCACGGAGGCAGAACGATTGCCAAGTCGGTAGCCTTTAGGCGCTACGCCTGGTTGAGGACGTCTGGCTTTTCGGGGGATGTCCAGTCAATCTTGCTGGACATGCCCTTCGATGGCCATCGCCTTTTTGGCGACAAAGCAGACTCGGCGTTGAATCGCTTTAAGGATTCTCGTGCTACGGCCAGATCCTTGGGCCTCGCTGCATCTTCCCGTCCACCCCAATCTGCTTTTCGCGCCTTTCGTGGCTATGGAAGGGGCACCCCACCACGTCCGGCCCAGTCTAGCCACCGGTCAAGCTGCCCAGCCTCTGCGTGGCCGCGGACGTGGGACCCAGCAACCTCACTGGTCTGGGAGCCAGCAGGCAGGCCAGTCCACTCTTTCCCTCCCTGTAACAGCCTCCAAGCCTTCCTAGCCCGACCTTTCAGGGCCATCGGTGGGCAGCAGGATTCGCCTTCACCTCCCCCACTGGCAATCCATCACGTCGGACAGGTGGGTTTTACAAATGGTCCCAAGGGGCTGCTCCCTCCCCTTCGAGACTACCCCTCCCTCCATGCCACCGTCTTTCGATCACATGCCAGAGGATCATTTGTCACTTCTACACCAGGAAGTTTCAGCTCTCTTGGCCAAGGGGGCTATTGAGAGGGTCCCTGCGTTAGAAGTAGGTCGTGGTTGCTATTCCTGCTACTTTCTGGTGCCCAAAAAGGACAAAGGCCTGCGTCCTATCCTAGACCTCAGGGCCTTCAACCGCTTCCTCCGCAAGGAGAAGTTCAAAATGCTCACGTTGGCTCAGGTCCTGTCTGCCCTCGACCCTGGAGACTGGATGGTGGCACTGGACTTGCAGGACGCCTATTTCCACATTCCCGTCCTGCCAGCTCACAGACGCTACCTACAGTTTGTTGTAGGCCATGAGCATTTTCAGTTCACTGTGCTCCCTTTTGGCTTTACCAGTGCCCCTCGGGTGTTCACGAAGGTGATGGCGGTGGTCGCTTCTTATCTGTGCAGATTAGGGGTTCCAGTCTTCCCCTATCTCGGCGACTGGCTGTTGAAGGCGGACTCACCCCAAGCTGTCGTTTCCCACCTCCAGACCAAGGCGGACCTCCTGCATTCGCTGGAGTTTACTATCAACGTGCCAAAGTCACACCTGACTCCCCCCTCAGACGCTCCCTTTCATCGGAGCTGTTCTGGACACAGTGCAGTTTCAAGCTTATCCTCCCGAGCAGCGAGTCTGGGATATTGGGGCTATGATACTGAAGTTTCAGCCTCTGTCCCGGATTTCGGTGAGAATGACCCTGAGGCTGCTTGTCCTCATGGCCTCCTGCATCCTGCTGGAAGGTCATGCCAGATGGCATATGCAGGCTCTATAGTGGGACCTGAAGTTCCAGTGAGCGCAGCATCAGGGGAATCTTTCCAACTACGTCCAGATCTCAGAGGGAACAGCACAACAACTGCAGTGGTGGTTAACGAACCGGACTGGGCACAGAGAGTTTGGTACCCAGAGCTCCTGAGTATTGCCATCGATCCTCCACTCAGACTGCCCCTTCGGGAGGATTTTCTGTTGCAGCAGCAGGGGACGGTTCTTCACCCAAACCTGTCCAGTCTCCACCTCCTTGCGCGGAGGTTAAGCGGCGACAGTTGACAGCTTTGACCTTCCACCCGAAGTCTGTAATGTCATCTTGGCAGCCAGGCGTCCCTCCACTAAAACGGTATATGCCTGCAGATGGAATAAGTTTGTGGCATGGTGCACAGCTAAGGCTGTGGATCCCCTTTCTGCCCCTCTTTCTGAGGTCCTCTTGTATATACTTTCTTTGGCCCAGCAGGTCTCCGCTCTGGGCACTCTCAAAGGCTATCTTGCAGCTATCTCTGCCTTTGTTCGGCTGCCCGATCAGCCTTCCTTATTCAAGTCCCCTATTGTTAATAGATTTTTTAAGGGCATTACTCATCTCTTTAATCCATCTCCTTTCATAATGCCACAGTGGGACTTGAATCTTGTTTTAACTTATCTTATGTGTGCTCCCTTCGAACCTCTTCACAACTGTCCTCTCGGGCTCCTCACTCTGAAAACTTCCTTCCTTGTTGCCATCACCTCTGCTCACAGAGTGAGTGAGCTTCAAGCTCTATCTTCTAAGCCCCCTTTCTTCTCTGTGCATCCGGACAAAGTAGTGATTAGGACGAAGCCCTCGTTCCTTCCTAAAGTGCTTACACCATTTCACATAGGACAAACCATCATCTTGCCCAACTTTTTCCCGCCTCTGCACCCTTCCAAGGAGGAGGAGAGAGTCCACCGTCTGGGCCCTAAATGTGCGTTATCCTTCTACCTTGACCCCACGAAAGATTTCCGGGTGGATGATCAACTCTTCATTGGCTATGTAGGTGCCAAGAAAGGCCGGGCTGTTCAAAAGCGTACCATCACTCGATGGGTTGTCCTTTATATTAATATTAAAATCTGTTGCGCTTTAGCGAAAAAGGAACCTCCAGTGCTCATTCCACTAGAGCTACGGCAGCAACCACTGCATTGGCACGTGGAGTCCCACGTGGGCATCCTTTCACACATGCACCAGACTTTACTGCCTGCACAGCCAAGTCCGGAGGGGTGGCCTTTTTTGCCCGTTCAGTCCTCCAGGACTTTCTGGTGTGAACTTGGTTCGCAGATATTCCTGTGGGGTTGGTATTGCTGGGCTATCTATTCTAAAGGTAAAGAATCTATAACTAACTGTCTCTTTCAGAGACGTATGTTAGTTATAAATTCCTTACCGCCCCACCCTGCAAACTGATTTCTAGGGATAGGGACTCCTTTACAGGGCCCTAATTGTGGCGCACCAGTGGTCAGTGTCTTTCATGGCTCTCCGCTTCTGGCGTGGAAAGTCGTGTCAGAACTGACGTCAGCGCACAGGGGCGGCGTCTAAGTAGACACCGCAACGTCATCCTGGCGACCACGACGCTGACGACTGACGTGGAGTTGACCGACACCACCCACCGACACGCAGGGGTACTGCTAAGAGAAATTCTCCGGATCCAGTCTGACGCCTGGGAGTAATTCAAAAGGTAAGGAATCTATAACTAACATGTCTCTTATAGATACATCGTTACCGAAGGCAAGTAACTTGTTCTTCTGGCAGCCTGACATCCTTCCACTAAGTCGATATACGCCTGCCAATGACAAAAATGTTCTAAATGTTGTACAGATTGGTCTAGTGACCTCTTTTCTACCTCCCTATCTGACGTTCTTCTTTTCATCATGTCTCTTGCCCAGCAGGTCTCTGCTCTGGGCACTCTGAAAGGTTACCTTTCGGCCCTTTCTGCTTTTCTATGGTTGCCAGACCAGCCGTCACTAATCAAGTCCCCTATTGTACATAGATTTCTGAAGGGGCATAGATATTTGTTTCCCCCTTAACCTTTCATCATGCCTCAGTGAGACTGTAACTTGATCCTCACTTATCTAATGTGTGCACCATTCGAGCTGCTGCACAATTGTCCCCTCCAGCTGCTCAACATCAAGACCGCCTTTTTAGTGGCAATAACTTCTGCCAGGAGGGTGAGCGAGTTGCAGGCACTCTTATCAGTCTCCTTACCTGACCGTCTTCCTAGACAAGGTAGTGCTCCACCCTAGGGCTTCTTTTTTGCCTAAAGTAGTGACACCTTTCCACCTAGAGCAATCTGTCACATTTCCCATCTTCTGTGCTCCTACGCATTCTTCTAAGGAAGAAAGTTTCCACCATCTGGACACAAAAAAAGCGTTATCGTTCTACCTTGACCTCACTAAAGAGTTCCAGGTGGACAACCAACTCATTGTGGGGTATGTTGGAGCAAAGAAGGGATGTGCTGTGCAGAAGAGGGCCATCTCCCGATGGGTTATTCTCTGCACTAAGTTCTGTTACGCACTGGCAAAGAAACAGCCTCCTGAAGGCCTCGGAGCTCATTCCACCAGAGCCAAGGCAGCCACCATGGCTCTCCAGCATGGTGTCCAGGTCCTTGACACCTGCCAGGCGGCTACGTAGACATCCCTGCACATGTTTGCCAAGCATTATTGCCTGGACAATCTGGTCCATAGGGAAGGACGCTTTGGCCGTTCGGTCCTACACGACTTTCTGATTTTAAACTTTTTGTCAGTCCTCCGGGGAAGGTACTGCTTGGGTATCTATTCAAAGGTAAGAAATCTGCAGCTTGATGTCTCTATAAGATGGACAAGTTACTTACCTTCGGTAACACCTTATCTGGTAGAGACATGATCTAGCTGCAGATTCCTTACCGACCCACCCGTCCTTTCCGCAATGCGGATCAGTTCTTAATGTCCGGGCTTTTCACCTAAAGGGCCCTAGTTGTCTAAACACACCACTGTCAGTCACCTTTATGGCTCCTCGCTTCTGGCATGGAAAGTCGTGAAAAGTACTGATGTCAGCGCGCTGAAGTGAGGCCTATATTGACGACGTGGACGTCACGATGACAATGACGGAGACCACGCCAACGGCGTCACGCGGAGTCGACCGACGCCACCTATCGGAGGTACTGCTTGAGAAAAAAATTCCGTATCCAGTCGGACGCCTGGGAAGTTCAAAGGTATGGATTCTACGGCTAGATGATATCTCTTTCAGATAAGGCATTACCAAAGGTAAGTAACTTGTCTGTTGACGAAAAAATTTTGTCACTATTTCAAACTGGCTTTTGAAAATCAGAAGGTACGATTAACCAAGTGTCAAGATTATTCAGTGCCTGCCTAAAGTACACTTTTATAAAAATGTTCTCCGCTCTTTTAAATTTTCATTGATCTCGAAACATCATTTAACTCTATGGATAGGCAAGCCCTTTGTTTTAGCCTACAGAAGCTTGGTATTAATGTCCAACTATTGAGTGCGGTAAAACAATTTCATCAGGGCAATTCAACTGCAGCGAGTTTCAGTCTAAAGAGGGAGTGCACGCCAAGTTTCGCAATACATTCAGGTGTGAGGCAAGGAGGTGTTTTAGCGACCCTTCTATTTAATTTATTAATTCACACCAATCCTACTATTTGCTGATGATGCGGTTTTATTAGCATGCACGGCGCTTTCTATGCACAAGTTACTAAAAGGATTAAAAAACTATTGCATTCAGAAGAACCTTATAATGAATACCACTAAGACAAAGAACATGTTGGTAAATCACAGGCACAGTATGAGAAGCACATTTAAAGTTTACAATAGTCTGCTGGACCAGGTCGATTCGTAGGACTATCCGGGAATAGGGTTTGATGCAAATTTGACCTATGTAGAAAATTAAGAGCGAGGCCGGCTTGTCTCAACACTCTAATGTGGTGCTTCGCTTCAGCCAGAATATTGATGAAGCCAGCATTGCAGGCCTACCAAGCTAAAGCACAAGCTGCTGATCTGTTTGGGGCTGAGCTTTGAGGTTGCAATAAGGCCCATGGTCTTCTGAAAATTGAAAAACAATTCTTGCATTATCTTTTGCAACTTGACCCTGGGAAGTTAGGCATGCACAGCATTGAAATGGGCAAAGCACTAAAAACACTTCTGGCATCGTATGTGGACAAAACCAAACCATATAACTTATTTTAAACCTATCTGCTAACTCTGACAAAGTAGCAACCCTCAAAATATGCCTTGGCTAAATTATATTGCAAGGTCTTAAACCAGCAAGGAATGCCAGGAGTTTTGATTTAACCCATAGACCATGGCCCCCTCAACTTTGGAAGTAATTAAGGAAAAGTACTAGTTAGCGAGGTACAAAAAAACAGGGAGTTGAGTTTCTCACTTTTCTAACCTATTTCTTGTTACGAGGGATATTTGGATCACCTTTTTCTGGCAATAAAAAGAACCTTATTTATAAAATTTAGACTACAATGCCTCCCGTTGAAGACCTTTACAGGAAATTGGTCAGATTCGAATTGTGACACTACCTGTAACTGCATGCAAGGCAGTGATGAGACACTTCAGAACTTTTTTTTACAAAGCACAATTTCCTTGGCAACAAGGCAGCTATATCTTTGTCAACTTTTCAAAAATATAACATAAGACACAGTAATGCTGCTATGAATGTATGTCTTTGCACCAACAGTAAACTCATTTTCAGTTCAGCAGCTTCCTAAATTTATACAGCCTGGAAAGTTACATGTCCCTTGTCTAATGAGTAAATCACATGTTGTCTTCAGATCCAGGAAGCATTTAACTATTTTTATCCCTTCTGCCAAATCTAAAGCGGATTATATTGTGGGTCTATAGCCATCATGAATTTTAATTAGGATTGTATGAAATTTGTAGTATCTGGTGTCACAAAATTTTAGATAGTAATTGATTTATGCACTTTGCATTTTAGGAGGATTGTAAAGTGAACTAAGATGCCATGGATGAAATTGAAGCATCTTTATGCTTGGTTGTTTTATCATTTTGCAAGTAGAATTCTCGTTGAAATTATTCAGCCTAACATTTGTAAAAGCAATGTCTTAAATGTTTGTTTTTAGTATGCTTTTTAAGTTGTATGGCTCACACTTGTAAGCTGAAACAAAAATTACTACTGAGCCTGTGCAACTCAGTGGCCTAAGTTGTGGGTCATACAATGTAGTACTCATGGTTATATGTGATCATTGAACACATTTATGAACGTCATTGAACATGGAGGTATCTACAAAGTCGTGATGTAGATCAGTTCACCTGCTTGACCCTCTTCAATCCAGCTTTGAATTGAATGGTGTCTTCTGCATGTTGATCCACATTGCTTTAACAACCCCTGTACACTTCATGGGCATGGTATGCAGTATCTGTTGTATAAGGGACATCCATTGGAAAACGATCCTCGCCTGGCTAGACTATCTCATTCTCTCTCCCAACAGTGCCCCCAGTCTGTAGCTGCGAAAGCAGCCAATATGTTCTTACATTCTTAGTTTCATTCATCTCACTGTGATACAGGAGAAATGGGATTTAATTATATTTTAGATATTTAGCTGCAGCTTTATTTTCATTTTCATGAGTTATATTGAATATTTGGAAACTGGTGCATGGCAGTAAGACGGAACCCCATGACAATATTCACCTTCCCATTTTAATGAACCATAAAAGTCCTCCCATGACCTCAGCCTTCTCTGATCCATTTGCAATTCATTTTTTTTTTCTTGTGCTAGGACCAAAGGCACGACTTATGCTGAGATATCCAGATGGCAAAAGAGAACAGATTGCATTCCCTGAACAAGCTAAACTTCTGGTGAGTGTCTGGAAACTTCGATTTGGGTCTGAGCAGACTGACATTTGGACAGCATGCATGTAATCTTTAGTATTATGTATATGAATCAGATTAATGTCCCATTTAATATCACATCTGTTTTCGGTGCTGCACTTTGCACATATTGTAGATTGCGTAATGAGCTTTAGCAGTAGATAAAGTGCTCAGGATTGTTGGTGTAATGGTATGAAAAAGTTTTACTCTTGTCCTCTGTATATAGTTAAAGACTGTCTGTTAGCAGTGTGTGTTCGGTTTGCGGTTGTCAATAGTGCATACACAGTACTGTTCAGGCAGGCAGTTGTATGTACTTTTGCCTTGGCATTGTAGAGGATGGATGTGCTTTTAAGCAATGGACATGGTTATGTTTTTGACAGCACCAGAATAGCATGCTCCTAAATTATTCCATGCAGTCGAGGAGGTTGTTAAAATACATGTTTTACATTTTATATTGATTTATAATGAAATTTTAGCATGCTGAAAGCATTTGGAACCCGTGACTATATCAAGACTTATTTGTTTTTTCAGATTACACAACTAGGGTTAAAGTTCACTTAATGTAAGGCCAGGTTACCAGTTGCACGTTGCAAACCACAAATTACAGGCAAAGAAAGAGATGATTGATTATCAGTAGCAGATTACGGAGGTATGAGAATATTGGCCAATACAAAGGTCAAATATGGGGTAGTATAGTAAGAAATAACAAACAACTAAGAAGTAACCTATTAGTTGGTGTATTATTACCAGTATACGAAGCTGCGTATGCCATGAAAATGTGTGTTGGACAGCTAAAACAAATATATAAAACGGTTCAAAATGTGTTAATGTATGTAACTTGCTAGCAAAGGTAGACCATGTATTATTATCACCAATAGGAAATTCTCAAGTTTTGAAATGTCTTTAAAAAATAACTAATTAAGAAAATATTTTCAAAGTATTTTTTATAGAATGTATTTTTAATTTTTATTTCTATTACAAATCCTTACAACCAGTCAATCGTCTGAGATACACAACTTATACGTGATGTTTCTCAGTTCCCCCCCCATCTCCTTATCCGCATTCTGTGGATGTACAGTCTCTCATTGCGCCCTTCTTTCTTCATCTATCTAGTCCGTGGTTTGTCCACCATTTCCTCCAGATCCTCTCGTAATTACTGGGCCACCCCTTGGCTGTGTATATTGTCTGTTCCATTTTGGTACACCAATCCATGCCATTTGTCATGCCAGTATTGACGGGACTACCGGAGACATCCAATATTTAGCAATATCCCATTTAGCCACCAACATGTCCAACCCCTCCTATGTGCTTTCCCCATGGGGACCCCCTAGATTCTCCAATATGCCTAATAACGCAATTCTAGGATGTGCTTCAATATGCATCCCCACTGCCTGGGCTAAAGTAGATATGACTATGTTCCAGTAGACTTGGATAACTGGACCTGACCACACCATATGGAAGAAATCACCTCTAGGGTTTTGGCATCTGCCACAGGTTGGGAGTTGCTGGTTCCCACCTTCCATAGCCAAATGGGCTTTGCAGAGATCACCAACCGGTGTGGTGGGCTACATGCATTCTGCCATCATCCTTGTCCAGGACAACTTCTCCTGCAGTAGGCCCATCTGGTTGGGAGAGTGCGACACCAGGGCCTTTTAAATCTGGGAAATTCCACCTTTCCCCCATATGACACATAAGCAGGCGACCCTCAAGTGGACTGTATTTCGGGGCGTCGTCTAGGTCGTCTTTGTATTTGAATACTGCATGCCGGAGTTGTAAATGGCAATAGAATTGAGAGGTGGGCATGTGGAAATCTGCCCAAAGGTCCTGAAAGGACCTAATATGGTCACAGTGCCATACATCTTCCAGGCAGGATATCCCTATACAGTTCCACCTTCGGAAGCAATCCATGGATGCTACCTGTGCCAGCCAATGGCCCCTCCCACAAGGGGCTCTCAAGCGTGAGTTTGCGGGCCGTACCTGGCCATCTCAGCACCACCCTCCTCACCCGGAAGACCACTTGAGTCATTTCTGGAAGAGAAGTTGGAATGGGTGTTACATACAGGATACCCACCACCCGATTCAGGTCAGGAAGGGGCAGCTCTCCCTGGTATGTTGAGCACCCCCTGCCGCCTCCCACACCCCCTTCCCGTTCAACCAGTCTTTTATGATCAGTAGTTGGGTCGCCCAGTAGTAGAGACGGACGTCAGCCATGGCGAGCCCACCTCATACATGGAGCGGACACATTTGCCAAAAGCCACCCTTTGGGGTTTGTGTGCCCTAATAAACCGTTGTGCCATGGCCGCCAGGGAATCAGACTAGGCCTGCGAAATGTGAAGTGGGTAATTGTGGAGAAAGTAAAGTAGCCTCAAGAGGATCTTCATTTTAAAAAGATTGATTCTGCCTTTAATGTTTAAGGGAAGTTTGTCCAGCGAGACATATCTTCACGCACTTTCTTCACCACTGGGCTAAGATTGAGATTCCAGGTATGTCCCGGTTCCCAGGAGATATAAATACCAAAATATAGGTAACTTAATCGGCGTATAGGGATGCCACCTGTCCTAGCAGTCCCCCCTTATAGGCACTAGGAGGCACTTGCCCCAGTTAACCTTCAAACCGGACGCTGCCCAAAGGTATTTAGTACATGGATTAAGTGATGCCCCGTCTCATCGCGGTGGTAGAGGACCAGCAACACTTGGTCCGCATACAATGCTATTCGATCCTCTGTCGCAAGGCCCCAGTCAAATCCCAAACCTGTGCGCCGCAGCGGTCCCAGACCGCCAGGGGCTCACTTGCTAGTGTGAAAAGGAGAGGAAGAGGGGACATTCCCGCCTAGTGCCCAACCTGATAGAGCATCTGGGGGATAGAACCCTGTACCCGGGCCTGCGGAGTAGCATGTGAGGACCTTAACATAGGCTCGGAAATTGGGCCCACGCCCCATCTTGGTAAGAGTTCCCTCCAGGAACGACCAACTCAAGGTGTTGAACGCTTTTTCAAAATCCATCAGCAAAAAAAGCTGTTGCGCCCCCCTCAGTTTTAATCCGACTTAACATTAAGCGTACCTTACAAATGCAATGTCTTGTACTGCGGCGGGGGATAAATCTGCATTGGACTGGATGGAAAAAATGGGTAACACCTGTAAAAAGCGATTGGCCAGAAGTTTTGCACATAGTTTGACCTCTGTGTTGATTAAGGCCTGTGAGAGAGACAGTGTCTTTGTGGGCATCCTGGTTTAAGTAGGACTACCAGGGTGGCCAGGTCTGTGTCTTGTGGGAAGTGGCCTTTGGTGCTGGCTTCATTAAATAGGTCCGGGGGAGGGGGGAGAATATCTGGTCTCCTCTTCTGGTAATATTCCACCGTGTTGCCATCGGAGGCCTGCGTTTTCCTGGCGTTTAGGTCCATTAGTGCTTTCCCCACTGCTCAAGTGTGAGTGCTTTGTCCAGAGCGGTTCTGTCAGCTGTGTTCAGGCGGGGCAGTGGGAGATCTGTTACCAGAAGGGTGGTGATTTTCTGGTCAGGGCGCAGCTGTTCTGCATAAAGCGTAGTATAGTAGTTGGCAAAGACAGATGCAATCCCTTTGGAGTCCTCCACTACCCGACCCTTCGATACCTTGTGGCCACCCAGTACAGAAGCTTGTTCAACATGTCCCCCCATTTAAAAAACAGTTTTCTGAATAATGGTATTATCAGAATTGATCAGTCTCTACTGGTTAGTTGTTGTTGGCCCCTTAAGATAGTTTCGGGGCTACGTAGATAGTGGAGTGTCTTGTGAGTAATGCAGACCAGTTTCTAAATACTTGTCTTAATAAGGAGTCAGATCAGAGTAATTAGAATTTGACAAATATGGTTGTATTTTCTTGTGCCAACGGCTAGCCTAGATGCTAAGAATAACATGGTGTTGATAGAAGGGGATTCATAAAGATCTTCGGGCATGGCCCTCTTATTAAATGTTATATTTCTGCTCTCATTGAGGATTTCTGAACACGTCTATTCTAAAGGTGTCCTGTTTGGGATACCCATTGCCTGTTTTCAGGTGTTTAAATTTTTAGCATTTTCGTACACACTGTTTGGTGATCTTTAAACATTTTCCTTAAAAAGCACACTGACAGACACACTTCTTAATTGCAGTATTAATAATCCATACAGTGAGGTATACTTTTGTGGAAATACAGGTTTGTCACATGGTCATTTTGTTGCATGTATGAGCTTGACAACACAGCGAGCCCAGACAAAATGTAACCTTTGGTCTGGGTTTTGACTATAGAGCCATAAAGAAGTGTCAAGGGATTTTCTATTGATAGGAGTACAGAATCTGCAAAAATATCCCCCAGGAACATTGGATGTGTAAAAGTCAGTCTATGTGCAGTGCAGAAAGCAACCACTTGAGGCCACTCTTGCACCAGAAAAAAAAACAGTTAACAGTGTGCCATTCTCCCTCACTAAGGCCAGGCAGGCAAAGCAGTGGGAGAGTACACAAAATTGTTCCCTGTCTACTCATGATGGCGAATATCCTCCACCGTGCTATGCCTATAGTTCCCAAACTGGAATGGATAGCCTTCTGGATAGCAGCCACAAATACCAGTGGGAGGTAGGCTCAGCCACTCTGGTCAACTGGGGCTCCAATTCCTACCTATGTATTGGCTCATTTTGCAAAGATGGCCTTCTAGTTCTTTATCTGTGGGAACACAAGTGGCTCTGACTCTTGCGAAGCACATCCTGTCCTTGGGTACCAGGGGAAAGTAGACTGGGCCTCAGTGATCTTTCAAAGACGAGATGCAGTCAAGTTTATCATCATCCATCCTCCAACGCTATTTGTTCTGGAGAGCTGGTGGTGAGAAGCCCTCTTTTATAGTGGTTACTAGCAAGTGATTGATAAGTGATTCTAATCCTTCTAAGTTCCCACATTAAAACTAGCCCCTGTTTGCTGAACTTCCCTGTTTACTGCAAGTTCGTCCCAGAAATCTATTATAGGGGTCCTGCACTTTGGTGGAAAATTACTTGCTCTGTGTGGAGCTGTTTGCTGTCCCTAGAGTGGGGCAATAAACATGAATTTCTCCCACTCTCTATGCTAGAAATCTAACCCTGGCTCGTTTTGGACACAACTCCCCTCATTGGGTGGTTGGATACAGACTTGAAGGGAACAGTGAAACTTCAAAGGCAAACCAGACACCAGAGAACAGTTTAGGGTAAAGGAGCTACTCAGAAGACTCTTGCCTGTTCATTGTAGTACTAGTCTGCTATGGTAATTCTCTTCCCCTCACATTCCAGGTTAACTCTTCAGTGACTAACCTTCCTAGCCTTCTGCTGAGAGATCTGCTGGCTGGCTAAGGATGAAGCTCGTCTTGTGGGCCTATAGTGATGTGATATCCCAATAAGTATGAAGCAGAATCTCCACATGCTTCATGATAATACTCAACGACGAACATCCAGTCTGTATGTTCTGTCTTCCTGAAGACCATAAATCGGAGGATTGCATCCCATGCTCGTACTTTAAACCAAAGACACTGGTTCACAGGGACAAGATTCTTCAAGCACATTGGACAAATACAGACATGCCGGGCTTGTCGCAAATGCAAAAGCAGAAGAGGTGGCTCCGTCGATTGAGGGGGATGTGTTTCTTAGATCCACAAAGCAGAGACGGAGGAGGCTCATGGGTCAAAGAAGAATTCAAACTCGAGACTACGAGGTACAAAAACAACACCATAGACACCATGAGCCAACAGTGTCACATGCCTGGGAAACACCTGATTTGTCAAAGGAGAAGACAATCCGACACACATTCAAGTCCCCAAAGCACTGTTCTTCAGGCTTCAACCCAGAGTCACTAAAAACTAGGCCCTCAATGCAGAAGAAACACGCAGTCGAAGGAAAACAGGGAACTTCCCATCGTACCAGGAAAGAAAAATTCACTGGTAAGGATACCCCAAAAGGTGTTGCCGCGATTCTTAGGACGATCAAGTGCAGGGGAAAAGGTACATGTGGAACCTGAGACACACTACGTCATCAGTGTTGAGAGAAAGAAGAGGGCATTCGAGGCGGAGATAGAAAAATGAATGAAGAAAAAGAGTGCCTTTGAGGAAACTGACTGCTTTGAAGGAAGTAAGACTTTGAAGCAAATAAGACTTTTGAGAATGTAATGGCAGAACCGAAAGAAAGACTTGAGGAAAGGCAGTACGCTGACATGGGCTAGGAGGAAGAAGGTATTTTCAGCGTTGACCCTGAGGACTTCGGGCTCGATAAACCACACAGGAAGAAATGCTGTGGGAAGACGTTTACGCTGGCTTACCTGAGGGAGAGATAGATTCCTATTCCTTGAAGCCATCTCTCTGGATGATATTTCCGCATAGGACACAGCTGTGAAGAAGGTGGCAGAGGCCTTCGGGTCAAAATGGAAGTGTAAAAGGAGGAGGTGTTTTCTCATCAAAATCCTAACTCCGACCTACAAAAGGGATCTGTATCTTCCTATGATTCCCAGCTTTGTACAGCAAGGCAAGGAGGTGTTCTCTAAGCTGGCGACGGCAAAGGACATCACACTCCGCATAGAGAGAAAGTATAGAGCCTCAAACCAAGACCCCAAATACATTCAAGGCTAAGTAGAACCTGACTCTCTAATTGTGTCAAATGTGAGGAAGAGAGCCATGTCCCAAGCATCCTTGAGACCCTTCGCCAGATAAAGAGAGTAAGAGGTTGGAGGCTGTAGGAAGAAAGATGGAAAGAGCTTTGGCCACACAGTGGCCGATTGTTAACTCTAACACCCTTTTAAATCGTTCTGCTCACCAATACTGGGATGAGGATATGGAAGACCTTATGCCACGCCTCCCTAAGGAGTACCATAAAAGAGCTAAAAGTGTTCTTGAGGGCAGAAAGAACAACGCAACTTCCTGCCTGAAGTCGGCCTTTGACGCTGCACTCACAGCCAGTAGACAGCTGGCAATGGGGAGTGTTATGAGGAGACATGCATGGCTGTGCATCTCCGATTTCAAACCTGAGATACAATCCAGCATCATCTAGAAGTCTCTCACACGGAACCACCTCTTTAGCCCGAAGGTGAACCAAATGCTGAAAGAGATGAAGAAGGTGAATAAAACAGCAAAGGCTATGGGAGCTTTTCAGGTCTTTAGGTCTACATTCAAGAGAGGAAGCCTTCAAGAAAAGAGGACAAAGGACGCAAATGTTAGGCTCACAGGTTCAGAAGCAGACTGGGACAAGCCAGTTCCCAGGTCGTGCACAGTGGCAACAACAATAACCCAATCGCCTTTTCGAGGCAGACGTAAACCAAGAGGCAGAAACTCCAATAGATCTGTCTCTAGCTCCTCCAAGTGACTCAGAACTTCTCTCCCTTACAAACACACCTGTAGGGGGAGAATACAGGACTTCATCAAAAACTGGAAGCCATTTCTTCAGACAAATGGGTTGTAAATATGGTTTGTCGCAAGTACTAGCTAGATTTCATTGAAAAGCTCCAAACAAATCCACCAAAGCATCAGCATTTCAAAAAGGACCAATTGCAGATCTGCAAAAAGAGGTCCAAAAGCTGTTGACAAAGGACGGTATTGAGGAAGTGCTGCAAGAGGAAATAAACACAGGTGTGTACTCAGTCCAACACAAGACCTGACCATGCAACCTATTCTAGACCTGTGCTTTGTAAATAGGTACTTAAAGACACAAACATTTCAAATGTTAACATTGCAAGATGTCATTCCTTTGCTAGACAGGGGGGACTACCTAGCAGCAGTAGACCCCAAGGACGCTTACTTCCACATACCCACTCACACAGCACACACAAAGTACCTGGAGTTTCTAATGGTGGGAGAACATTACCAATTCAAAGTCCTTCCATTTGGAATTGAGTCCGCTCCAAGGGTTTTTACCAAGATACTGGCAGTGGGAGCTGCACACCTCGGAAGACACAGCATACATCTTTATCCCTATCTTGACGATTGGCTAGTCAAAGCAAACACCTTGAAGGTTTGCCAACAAAAGATAATAAGGTATTGTACTGCACACACGAAGATTGACAGTGAACTGTGAGAAACCTTGTCCCAGTCCAGACACGAGGAAAACTTCTTAGGAGCCGATCTTGACACACAACTGGTAATGCCATACCCGACTACACAGAAGGTCCAGACCTTATTGGTGGAAATTCCCCTCTTCCAGACCAAACTCTTGGGGATGATGGCTTCTTGTAGTCCCCTTTTTCCCAACTGCACATGACATTCGTACAGAAATGGATGAACAATCAGTGGGCACAGGGAACAGGCACTTGGGAGGATCAAGTGATTGTTACAGACAAGGTCAGCAAGGGAATGAGGTGGTGGAGTGTCTACAATATGCTTAAAGGGAGACCCTTCAAGTTACCATTACCGCAAGCCATCAACACCACGGATGCTTCATTGGTAGGTTTGGGAGTGCACATGGACACTCTAAAGATAAGGGGGCAATGATCAGAACAAGAAACGACCAAACACGTAAATTTTCTAGAATTTGAAAACTATTTTCCTCACACTGAAGGCTTTCCAGAACCAAGTGAGGGAGAAAACTGTGCAAATATTAACTGACAACACAACAAGCAAGGGGGTACAGTATCATGCTCACTTTCACAATTAGCCCAGAACATTTGGAAGCAGGCTATTGTAGAGAACATTTTATAAATCTGAAATCATGTCCCAGTAATGGAAAGACTGGGAGAAGTCTATAGTAGGCAAACTTTCCAAACTATGGGGAACACCAGACATAGACCTCTTTGCAACACTAGAAAACATAAAATGACTGCGCTTTGTCTCCAGGCACTACCATCCCCAATCACTGGGCAATGCCCTGCCGGTAAGTTAGTACTGGATTTTGCAAATGTTTTTCCTCCCAATAGCATTGATCCCGACAGAGAATTTCAGGACCTACAACATTACAGTGATTCACATTGCTTCAAGGTGGCTTTGGCAGTCATGGTTCTCACACCTACTCCAATTATCTAAACAGCAGTATTTCAGAAGTCTACAGCACTGGAACACCCTGACCATGCAGCAATGGTGCTACAGTAAAATGGAATTTTGACAACATGAGTCAGACTTTGTCGCTTGGTCAAGGAATACGCGCTTTTGAAGTAGTCTCTGCGTGGACAGGGACCTCCTGTGGGAAAAATTAGCAGACCTCAAAAAGAGTTACTACTTATAATCTTGATGAAAACGTAATATAAATTCCTATTGGCACCCTTAATTTTTATCTTGTTTGCAAACAACATGGATTCAGCAGTGTTAGCAGCCATGCTTGACATCCCTCAAGTTGAAAGGATAAAACTACTAATGCTGTTTTTCAGGGAAACTTTAGTCCTCCTTGGTGGATCCAAAATGTACTTCAGGCCCAACTGAGAGATATAGAACAGTATTGGGAGGAGTACATGCTGAATATAAATCCATTGAAGTCCGAACTCATGGTCTGGAGCCCAAAGCAACATAGACACCTAACAAAACCACTCTTCCTAATAGCTCGGTGATTGAGAAAGCAAATACCTTCAGATATCTGAGTGTAACAATAGCCAACACTCTCAGCTGGAGGCATTACATGGCTGAAGTGTCTAATGAAGTTAAAGGAATAGTCAACGGTATCTTCTATTTTTTTCAACCTAGTAGGTAAATGCAATCAAGCCACTTGTCCAGGCCTAAAAAGGAAGTACCATATGCTGTAGAGAGAAGATTTGGGGCCAACACATTGATATCACTTCAATTAGAGGTAATCTCTTTATATTGCTATATAAAGAGATTGCCTCAACGTAGGAGGGAAGTAATAGTGCAGCAAAGGGACTTGTTGGTGCTGGCAACCTCTATGAAGGATTGCAAATCCTTTTGGTTTGCTGTTTCAGACATGAGACGTATAAATCAGTCTGTGTCCCTGATTACCTGCCAAATTGCCAGTGAGACCTGGGAGGCTTATTTTGCAAAAATATATGCAGCCTCTCCTTCAGAGGTAGTGTTTCAAATAGACACTAACAAACAGGTTTTCGGACAACTTTAAGCCAAGTAGAGGATGCCATAAATCAGAGTTAGTGGCAAGGCCACTGGTCCAAATGGGCGTCCCAATCAATTTGATCAAATGTAATACTGATTTCTGGGTTCCATTACTGATGAATGTTTTTAATAATATTGCTCACTCCTCGGTGCCGGTTTCTTGGTTAGCATCTATTATTGTACCAATATTTAACATAGGCAACTGGTTCCAACCCAGATGCTGTAGGACCATTTCATTGATAACACAGTCAAAATTCTAGGGAGGGTAATAAATAACGGCATCAAGGAGTGGATTCAAGTAGTCAGTTTTATATCCCTGTCAGTATGGGTTCAGAAATCGAGTAGGAACGATTGAGTAATGCCTAAATTTGAACTTGGTTCTTGACAAATATACGTCTTCAAACAAACTCCTATATACTTGGCATTCATGGACCTGACATCTACATTTGACTGTCAATCCTTCCAAGCTATGACAAATGCTTATTTCTCAAGGATTGAACGAAGCACTTGTGCGCTTTTTGGCATATTTGCACAGAGACATGAAAGCTACGGTTAGAATTAATCAGCAGCAGCTCCTCCGCTAAGGCGGAAGAGCGTCGCACCACTGCTTTCCGAGCAGTGGAAAAAGGAAAAATAAAATAACGTTATTATAATTTTATTTTTAGTATGGGCTATGGGGCCAGGTTAGGGCAGGGCAGGTCTGCGGTCACAGGGAGGAGGAAATATATGTGCACCATAAGTGTGCATGACAGTTTGGCCAGCCGCCTTGGGCCGCCCAAACAGTCATGCGCACTTAGCATTTCTCCACCTGGCTGTGTTACACAGCCATGTGGAGAACAGTCCCAAGCCTCCCATCAGGGGCACGGCACGGGGTAATGCTGCTTTCTGGGTTACATGCCACTACTGCTGGTCTCTGGGATGTGCTCCTCGTTTTGTTTTGGCCTGGGACGGAAGCGAAACATTGTCACGTGATCGAAGGACGTGGAAGCTGATTTGTGGAGTTTTGCAGCGTGAATCTTTCTGGATTCACTATGCTGTGCATTATTCCGCCATTTCGTGGTTGGGTCCGGATTCGTAGTCCTTTCTTTCTTTTTTTTTTTTTTTTTTCTTTCTTTTTTTTTTTGTTGGCCCAGGTGGGCGGCGCCGCCCCCACCATTTGGTGTCCTCGGGGACGTCGTCGCGCTTCCTGCGGAAGCTCCCACCTTTGGTCGCCATCTTCAGATTCTTTTTTCCGCCGTGGGGTCTGGATCGTTGACGAGAAGTTCCAGAAACTTTGGACGAAGAATCTCGAAAAATCAATAATCACCACAGAGGATCGTTTCCTGAGACACCGGACGAGGAGACGAGTACCGGAGGCGACGAGAAGGACGACGAGGTAGAAGGTCCACGACCAAAATCTCGACGCCTACAGAGAATGCGCTCACAGGGGGCCCCCTGAGCGCAGTTATGGAAAAGAAACCGTTTAAGTTTTGCCAAAACTGTCACCACAAGTACGCCCAGAAGGACCAGCACCCAGTCTGCAACCTCTGCTTGCCGCTCGACCACATCAGCGAAAACTGCACCGCGTGTTCGGCGTTCACCCCGAAAACCCTCCGGGTGAGAGAGAGACAAAGAAGGGCTAACTACAACATGCAGGGCCAGGGACCAGCTCCATCGCTCCGAGACCTGGGCCTCTCGAGTGGAGAGGAAGACAACATCGCAGAGGGACCGGAGGACTGCTCAGTCGTCGAGGTCCACAAGAAAACGTCGAAGGAGGTAAGGGAGACGTCGATCCCGAAGCACCCAAGCGACGCTCGAAAGAGTGAAGCCAAGGCCCCGAGCGACACTCTTAGAAGTGAAGCCAAGTCCTCGAAGGGAGCGTTGCCGCCGAAACACTCGACGAAAGCAACAGCATCCAGGGACAAACAGCCGAGCGGATCCTTCGGGAAGGACTCCCAATCGGCAAAAGCCTCCGAAAAACCAAGGGCGTCGAAGGTAACCTCCGAAAAGGAAGCCTCGACGCCGAGAAAGAAGGCCCGGCGTCATCCTCGACGTCCGAGACCGCGAAGAGAGGCGCTTCAGCCATCGACGCCGAAAAGGCCCACGAGATGGGGAAAAAAGAGAAGGCTCGAAGCAGAGATGGCGAGCATCCTGCAACGGAAAAAGACTTCGACGAAAAATGAAGCTATACGCCATTCCGTCGAAGCCATCACACGAAGCACTCGGGGAGCGCGACACCGAAGACATCGAACCCCCGAAAACCCCCGAACCGCTCGACGAACAGGGCGAAGAGGACTACTACTTCGAAGGCGAAGAAGAGCTCCAGTCTTACCGGGACTCGACGCCCTCGGAAGCACAAGATTTAGACTGGCAAGACCTCGACGCAGAATCACCAGAAGAAGGGGTAGACTCTTATCCCTCGAGGCCTTCGACGCCAGACGACATTGGAGTCTACAATGTGGTCGTCCAAAGGCTGCAGCAACGTATGGCGTCGAAATGCAAGAGGAGAAGGCGAAGGCATGTTCCCTTTGGAAACCCTACTTCCTCAACAAACCAGGTCCCAGTTCCTACCCATGCTTCCTAGCGTCCTGGACCAGGGAAGGGAGGCCTTCAAAGAACCGGCAGTCTGCAAAGCGGTTACACCGAGGAGCGAAAAGAAGTACAAACACTCCTCAAAAGACCCTGCGTACATCCAAGGGTCAGTGCCAGCAGACTCCATTATCACGGCAACGGCCAGGAAAAGGGCCAATGTGCCCACTAACACAGGTCCACCTCCAGACAAGGAGAGCAAACGAATAGACCTCGCAGGACGAAAGGTGGAGAGGAACGCAGCCATACACTGGCGCATCGCCAAATCCAACGCCCTCATCAGCAGACATGCATACCAGCATTGGGATGAAATGAGCCAGCTCGTAACACACCTGCCACAACAACACCAACAAAGGGCTAATCACCTAGTGGAAGAGGGCAAGGCTATCGCAAACACTTGCCTAAAATCAGCCTTGGACGCAGCAGAGAACTCCAGCAGGCAGATGATGATAGGGGTGACTGAAAGGAGACACGCATGGCTCAGGATCTCGGGTTTCAAACCGGAGGTACAAAGCAATATCCTGAACACGCCATTCGACGGCCAGAAACTGTTTGGAGCCCCAGTCGGCGAGAAGTTGACGCAGCTTAAAAAAGACAACGAAACTGCGAGGTCCATGGGAGCACTGCAGTTCAGGGGGATGAGAAGAGGAACCCCCTCAAGGCGGCCCAATGGTAGAGGGGGCAATGCGCCCGCCACTTCCCACCAATCTCCCCAACAAGGATACCAGGGGAACAACCAGGGCCAAAGCCAACAGGGACAACAGCAAAATTGGCAGTATCAACCCAGAGGACGGTCCTTTCGAGGACGCGGGTACGGACGGGGACAGTCCCGAAGATGGGGTCAGCAGCCCACCTCAAAGTGACTCCGCAAAGAAACCAAACCCTCCCCTATCACCACCAAGGGAGAGGAGAAGTCAACAGAAAGAAAAACTAAGAAACACCCACAGCAAACAAATAACCACCGAGCATACAACCCCGGTGGGGGGCCGAATAGGAAACTTCCTCACACAATGGAGAAAGATTACCACGGACAAGTGGATACTGAACATCATACAGCACGAATACTGCATAGAACTCCAAAAACACCCCCCAGGCAGAAAACCAAGACACCGCCCACTCCCCGCAAGGGAGCTCGCCCTCCTACGTCTAGAAGCAGAGGAGCTGCTCAAGAAAAGAGCGATAGAAGCAGTTCCAATCAACGAAAGGGACAAGGGAGTCTACTCAACGTATTTCCTGGTGCCAAAGGTAGACGAAACACTAAGGCCAATACTGGACCTCAGATTCCTGAACAAGTTCGTAAGAACTCAAAAATTCAAAATGACGTCACTTCAGGAAGTAATACCCCAAATCCAACAAGGGGACTACATGGCGACCATAGACATGAAAGACGCATATCTGCACATCCCCGTCAACCACAAACACAAACGTCTACTAAGATTCGTGATAGGCCAGAATCACTACCAGTTCACAGTGCTAGCCTTCGGGCTCAAGTCCGCACCAAGGGTGTTCACAAAATGCCTAGCAGCAGTGGCAGCGCACCTACGGAGAAAGGGCATACATGTATACCCCTACCTAGACGACTGGCTTGTGAAAGCAGGATCATACAGGCACTGCAAAGATCACATCAAACAAGTCATACAAACACTGTCCAGACTAGGTTTCTCAATACATTGGGAGAAATCATCAACAGAACCGCAGCAGATCAAGATATTCTTAGGGGCACAGATCGACAGCACACAGTCCAAAGTGTTCCCCAGCGAGAAGAGAACTATAGCGCTCCTGAGGGAAACACGTCATTACCGCAAGGGGCAAGTTCTGACAGTGAGGACGGTGAGCAGACTAATGGGGATGATGGCATCATGCATCCACCTGGTCCCAAATGTCATGCTGCACATGAGACCGTTCCAAGAATGGATACAGCAACAGTGGTCACAAGCAACAGGGAGTTGGGAAGATCTAGTGGTTGTCACACACGCATTGCAGCAAGAAATAGCATGGTGGAAGGAAGAGAACATATTACAGGGGAAGCCATTCACACAGCCAACTCCAACAGTGACCATCACAACAGACGCCTCACAGCAGGGCTGGGGCGCGCACATGGACAGACTCCGCGTCAGGGGGCTGTGGTCACAACAAGATGCAGTGAGACACATCAACTACCTAGAACTAAAAACTGTGTTCCTAGCCTTAAGAGCCTTTCAGAAGCAGCTTTACGGCCAGAGAGTGCTGATACAAACAGACAACACAACCACCATGTTCTACATCAACAAACAAGGTGGAACACAGTCAGCACCGCTATCAAGCCTGGCACAAGAGATTTGGAGATGGGCCATCCCTCTAAGGATAGACCTACTGGCAATACACCTTCCAGGAATAGACAATGTAGAAGCAGACCGACTCAGCAGGCAGACGTCGGCATCCCACGAATGGGAGCTCAACAAACAGGAAGTGCAGCGGCTGTTCCAAAAATGGGGTACACCACGGATAGACCTGTTTGCAACACTCCAGAATGCAAAATGCCAACATTACGCATCCAGACAACCGGACCAAGGGTCCCTAGGGAATGCGCTATGGATAAGTTGGTCGAACGAATTTGCATACGCTTTTCCCCCGATACCACTGTTACACAAGGTACTCAGCAAATGCAGGAGCAGCAGCATGACACTCATACTGGTGGCACCTCAGTGGGCCAGACAGTCATGGTTCTCACAAATAATGGAAATGGCGCAGGAACCAGCGCACAGGTTCAGCAGAAGGAAAGACCTCCTGACAATGCAAGATGGAAAAGTGCTCCACCCAGAACCAGAGAGCCTCAGCCTAGCAGCATGGCTCCTGAGGACCTAGAATTCGCACACCTCAAGCTACCACCAAGCACTATGGCAGTACTCAGAGAAGCAAGGAGACCCACTACAAGGAAGTGCTACATTGCAAAGTGGAAAAGGTTCTCGCAATGGTGCCTTAAAGAGGGACTGCAACGAAAGGTCACAAAAGAATCAACGGTACTAAAATACTTAACGCACCTACTACACAGCGGGCTGAGCTACTCATCACTAAGGGTTCACTTAGCAGCCATAGTGGCCTACACCAGGGGAGAAGCGGGGAAAAGTTTCTTCACCTCCCAGGTGGTCAAAAGATTCCTGGAGGGGGCTAAAAGAATAGCCCCCCCAAAAAGGATGCCAGCCCCGAGCTGGAACCTCAACACTGTGCTAACACAGTTGATGAAATCAACGTTTGAGCCCATACACAAGACTACACTGCACATGCTCACACTAAAGACGGCATTCTTGGTGGCTATCACGTCACTGCGAAGGGTCAGTGAACTGCAGGCTCTTACACTACAAGAGCCCTACTTGCAAATACACAAGGACAGAATTGTCATGAGAACGGACCCACACTTCCTGCCAAAGGTGGTGTCGCGGTTCCATATTAACCAGACAATACAGATACCAAGTTTCTTCCAAAAACCATCAACGCCCACAGAGAAGGCGCTACACACGCTGGACGCCAGAAGGGCAGTGATGCACTACATAGAAAGGACAAAGGAATGCAGGAAAACAAAACAACTCTTTGTTTCCTTCGCAAGCAGTTTCTTGGGACGACCAGTAACCAAAAATACCATCGCACGATGGATTGCGCAGGCAATACAACTCTGCCACAAGCAGGCAGGACAAGAATTAGAGGGAGCCGCCCAGGCCCACTCAACAAGGAAGAAAGGAGCAACGGTTGCGTTCCTAGCGAACACACCTATCCAAGACATTTGCCAAGCGGCAACATGGTCTTCCGTGCACACGTTCACCAAACACTACTGTGTGGATATCCAGATGAACAAAGAGGCACAAGTAGGACAGAAGGTCTTACAGCACATTTTCAGCAACCAATGCTCATCTTCCACCCAACCACCGCAATAACAGAAAACCGCTACAAAGTCTATGCACAGCATAGTGAATCCAGAAAGATTCACGCTGCAAAACGAATAGTTTCTTACCTGTTGGTGTAGTTTTGCAGCTTGAAGACTTTCTGGATTCACTAGCGATCCCACCCGCCTCCGCCAGGAAGATAACATAGGAGGTTAAGGGTAAAACTAGACTACATACAGAGTTTAGAGGGATCAAAAAGAAAATAAAAGGATAAAAGAAAAAGACATAGACGACAAAACAATAAGAGGAAAAGAAAAAAGAATCCGAAGATGGCGACCAAAGGTGGGAGCTTCCGCAGGAAGCGCGACGACGTCACTGAGGACACCAAATGGTGGGGGCGTCGCCGCCCACCTGGGCCAACAACAACAACAAAAAAGAAAGAAAGGACTACGAATCCGGACCCAAGCACGAGATGGCGGAATAATGCACAGCATAGTGAATCCAGAAAGTCTTGAAGCTGCAAAACTACACCGACAGGTAAACTATTCGTTTTTGCTGTCACGCTCTCAGCTCCTCGGCTGCTATCCACTTGGTTTTCACGACTGTCGGATCCCCGATACACTGAGTCCCGGTCCAGTTCCTGAGGGCTTTAGACTTGCGGACCTGGAGGTCACCGAGGCTGCTGGTAGCTGGAGTGCTCGAGCCGACCGAGAAACCCCGGCCGAGTGATCCGCTCCGTGGAGCCCACGTTGCATTGCTGTGTTCCCCGACCATCCCTCTGGAGCGGCAGGGCATCTGGTGTGCCTCGATGAGTACCCTTGAGAGAGGTGTGGGCGAAGGAGGCCTCGGATAGATCATTCTCGGCGGAGGGGGTGCAGGGTGAAGCTGTGGACCTGTTGTGTGCAGTGTTGCAAGCCCAAATCCAGCCCAACGCAGACCAGTATCAACGCAAAACTAACCCAATGTTGCAACACAAATGATGCCAAAATAGCTTTCAGGAAACATTTTAAGCATAAGTCTAATTTCCATTAAAATCAATATGCAGATAGCGGGAGGAGGTTCATTCAGCACCTATGCAAGTTCACAATCGTGTCCAGAATCTGTTAATAAATACTACTTCAGAACTGTACATTAAATGGATCGCGCAAGTTTAACACCACACAATGATACATATTAAGGAACCCTCTTAGAGTTAAATTATTTCCCGCACTGCCTGTTTTGCAAACCTTGCATTTTTAGGTCTCTCATAGACGGCGCTTGCACCTGCTGCACACAGTTGATAAACCAATCCGTTTTGTCCGCAATGAGGCCATGATCCCGTGGCTCCGACATAGGCCCTGGAAGTGGGTAATCATAAAATACATTGTCATTCACAATGCCAATAGCTTTAACTCTCACAAATGCGAGACCTATTGCATTGCAAATGCTTGTTTTGTATAAGGTTTGGTCTCCCCCTGGAAACCACTATTTTGCGCTACCTACATGATTGCTTTTGAAGTATTTTTGTGTATTGTCGATATCTCCGTGTAGAAGATATATCAATGTGATAGATATTGTGTTGTGTTAAGTAGACTTATTTTTGCTAAACGCTGTGATTTCTTTTAATCTAATCTGCACCACAGATTAAACTGGTAAAACAAGTTGCTTAACACTCCTTCAAGATGAGCCTGAAGGCTGCTTTCCACAGCTACCACTTTGAGAGCCTTCTATGGTTATCAATGACCACTAAAACCACCATAAGAGTTGCCTGGATTAGTGCAAGGTGCACCACTTGAATAAGTGTGCACCATATACTACGCCAGCCTCCTACACATGTCCTGCAGGCCTACAGGTGCAACCTGTGTTTCAAGGTGGGCCAAGAGCATTTTCAGTTTCCCATGCTCCCTTTTTGCCACACTAGTGCCCCTCTGGCGTTCATACAAGTGATGGCAGTGGTCACTGCCCATCTTCGGAGGTCAGGAGAACCAGTCTTCTACTTCGACGACTTGCTATTAAAGATGGCCTCACCAAAGTCAGTCATGGACCACCGCTAGACAACTGCGAATCTCCATACATTGCTGGTGTTAACTATCAACTTGCGGAAGTCAACCTGACGCCTTCATAGAGTTTCCCTTTCATTGGAGCCATCCTGTACGCAGTGCACATTTGGGCGTTCCCTCTGGATCAGCAAGTCGGGACATTCGGCTGCGATCCAGATGTTTCATCCTGCTCTTTGACAATGCCAGATAGCACATGTGGGCTTTGCCGTGGCATGTGAAGTCTGTGGGCTCAACACCAGAGGAACTTGACAGATTTTATCCAGGTTTCAGAGGAAACTGCAGATGATCTGCAGTTGGACCAGCGGCAGAATCCTCTCCATGCCCCACCCAGAGCTAATAGTGATAGATGTGTTGATACCAGGCTGGGAAGGTCATTTGGGAGAGGTGAAGATCAGAAGATTCTGGTCTCCGGTGGAGACCTGCATCCAGATCAACTTGCTGCAGGGTATTTGCTTGGCATTGAAAGCCTTACTACAGTCCATCAAGGGAAGGCTGGTTGAGGTCCTCACGGATAGCACCACTGCCATGTGGTATTACAACAAACAGTGTGGGATGGGATTCTGAGCTTTGTGCCAAGTGACCCCACGCCTCTGGAACTGGCTGGATCATCATAGCATCTCCCTGATCTTGAACCATCTGGTGTTGTCTTTTAACACAAGGGCAAAGGAACTCAGCTCGTGATACCTAGCGTATCACAAATGCCAGCTGCACCCAGAAGTGGTGCAGGGCGTCTTCCAACAATAGGGAGAAACCTTGCTCTATTTTTTTCCAGCACCACCGAGAACGCGCAGTGTCTGCACTTTTATATTTTGGGGTTCTCAAGAAGGCTCACTCTTTGCAACCTGTTCAGCCTTGAGTGGAGCACAGGAATCCTGTATTCCTTCCCAGAACTACCTCTCCCGCACCGGGTTCTGAATAAGATCAGAAATGACCAGGGCCAAGTCATTCTAGTGGCTCCTGATTTGGCCAGGAGAGTGGTGCCTGTAACTGCATGAGCATCTGTCCTCTGATCAGGCTGCTACTTCAGGAGCTGTCAACTAGAACTCCTTACTCGGGATATGCTTGAATATTGGTTGTTCCACCTCCAGACAGCTCAGACACAGAAAGCTGTTATAGCACTGAGTATTGGAGTGGCCAGGTGAGGGAAGGGGTAGGAAGGGGATTGCGGGGACGCCTTGCGCCTATGGTAGCACTGTAAAGTTGTAGCCAAGGACACATGAGTCAGCTGAGCGCATGGGGTGATGTTTGGGGCGGGCCCTAAACCGCACACCGCCACGTTAACAGGAACATCTTCTGTCAGGGCAGGGTCTTGCACCGGGCCTGTAAAATCTACACGTCCGAGCATGGAGCTTGAGCAGCGGCAGTTGACTTCATTTGATCTATCTCCTGAAGTAGTAGATGTCATCCTGGCAGGAAATTTTGTTTACACTATAGGAAGGGACCAGTTTGTGGCTTGGTGTGCCACCGGTAACACGGCCCATTTCAGGCCAAACTGTTGATGTGTTAGTTTTATTTGTTTTTGGCCCTGCAAGGTCTTGCAGTGGGCACTATTAAAGGTTACCTGTCGGCCTTTTTGTCCTTTAAGTAGTCCCTGGAAAAGCTGTCCTTGTTCAGATCACTTGTTATGTGTTTCTTCAAAGGTTTGGAAAAACAACGGTTGATGGACAGAATGCAGAACAATGTCATACATTCACCCCAGTATAGAGATCTGGGCCTAAATCCATCGTTTTTTTGCTCACCATGCCATTCCAGTTTGAACCCAGCCATATGCAAATCAGTTTTGACCCTGTGCCTCATGGGAACAGTCCAGCCCGAACTGCCAAGCCAGGTCCTCCCTGGACTGGAAACAAGCATCCTAGGACCGGTTTCGGGGTTTCACCCCTCTTCAGCCAGGATAGCTTGATTCCAGTGGCATGGAGAGCACGGGACCCACGTCTGGGCATACCCGTCCCACTCGGGGTGACAAATGCAAAAACAACAGTTGATGGACAGAATGCAGAACAATGTCATACATTCACCCCAGTACAGAGATCTGGGCATATGGCTGGGTCCAAACTGGGGTGGCGTAGTGGGCAAAAGAACAATGGATTTAACCCAGATCTTTTGACTGGGGGAGAATGTTTGCATTGTCAGCATTCCGTCCATCATTTGTTTGCTGTAACACTCTTCAAAGGTTTGGTCCATTTGTTTGCCCCAAAGCCTTTCGTGATGTCCCAATTGAATCTTCATTTGGTCTTTAAGTTTCTTATGTGTGTCCTGTTTCCACCTTTACAAAGATATCCACTGAGCCTCCTGGCCTTGAAGACAGTTTTCACACTTGTCCTACACAACCTTCTTTCAGGTTAAATAGGTGCAGTAGACTAGAGCTGCCGTTCTACTAATGTTTGTGAGTCCTTTTCGCTTCGACCTGTCTGTCGGACTCCCGATGTTCTTTGCCCCACCTCTACCATCGAAAGGGGAGGGGCTCCATCACTTGGACTGCAAAAGAGTGCCCAACTTTTACATTGACCGGACCAAGGACCATAGATAGGATGATTAGCTTTTATGGGGTTCTCTGGGGCAAATAAAAGCAAGGCCGTTGCAGAAGAGTACCTTATCCTGGTGGATAGGCTTCTGCTTTGAGATGTGCTATGTGTTGCTCAATAAGCAGCCCCCAAGGATTGAGGGCTCAGTTCACCAGAGCAAGGCAGATTCTACTGCACTAGCTTTTGGAGTGCCTGTCCTGGATATTTGTCAAGCTGTTACATAGGCATCAGTGCTCACATTCACAATTAATTGCTGCTTTGACGGCCAGGTCCTATGTGTAAGGCATTTTGGATGTCTGGTCCTGGAGGACTTTTTGGTCTGAGTCATTCCACAGACCCAGGGAGGTACTGCTTTGGTATTTATGTAATACTCTTTCTGGTGGATACTGTATCTAACAGCAGATTTCTCATTGTCCTCCCACCTCCATGTTCTGTTGAATGGACTCTTTTCCGTCTAAAAAGGTACCACTTTAGAGATCTGCCCACTGGTAAAAACAATTGGTCTTTAGGCTCTACATCTGAGGGTGCAGACAGTGTCAAGAAAGAAGCTACCGTCTGCATGCTCGGATAGGTCCTGTATGTGGTTCCAGCCGTCCCTTTTGTGGCAGAACTGCACTACGCCAACTACTGGCACACAGGGGCTATGCTGAAAAACCTTCTGGATTCCGACTGGCCCCTGGAGATATTCCGAAGGTGAGTAAGCTATGGTTAGATAGAATATCCACCAGAAAGAGCATTACCTAACTAATGAACCTCTTCATATTACATATGCCTCTCTCCTCCTCATAGCAGACAGACCACTTCCCATGTATGATATAGTCCAGTCCAGCTGTGCAGCACTCATATTAATAAAATAACTGACTTTGCCAACCTTCTGCACTCACTTTCTTTAGACAGTAAAATAACTTTGTGTAAACCTTCACTACTGGCCTCATTGTAATCAGTCTGAGTCCTTTTGTACTATGTTTCCTAGTTAGGTAGTTGGTGTTTGTCAGGGCTTTCTATGAGGTCCTGAGGCAGTTAGTGATTACTGGGCCGAATCCTACGGAGATTCTGTTTACCAGTGGTGACCCAAGGCCACAGGATAGTTGCATTCCAGTTCCAATTGGATAACCCAGTTATTCCCTTTGAACACTTCACTCTTTTCTGTTGAGGTCTTGCAGTCCAGGGATATTCTTAGCCATGGTTGAGTTTAAGAATCTAAGATATAGAAGGGCCCAGTAAATTCCAGAAAATAGCTGTAATGTTCAATTGCTGTTTCATGTTTTCAGAAATGTCTTATCCACTATTAGACAAATAGAACAGTTAAAACTAGAATCTGCTAAGAAAACGCATCGGAAGGTACTGTCACCTTCTGGGATCAGGTTAACATCATAAACTTTTTTATGGCCTCTAGGCACTAGATGTTCCATTAGATTTGCCCCTTTGCTTATGTTATCCTCTAGACATGCGCTAGAGTTAACTCTCTTCTTTTGAACTAGTCAGGTTGCTGGTCTTTTCTGTGGGCTTTCTCCTGAGTCAGTTCTGGCCCAACTTTATTACACACTGGACAACTTGGTAGGCTGAAGATTTAGCTTCTTGGTCTCCAGTCCTCAAAAAAAGTTATCACTAAAATTTCTCATGTACCTAAAACACCCCAACCCCCTTTTAGAGCAAGGACTCCAACCCATTGAGGTCACTCGTGTGCTAATCCAGTTTTGAAGTCCATAAAGCCTGTGGAGTCTTACAAATCGTTTAGGTCTTAATTGGTTGTGATTCCTTCAGTGGGACAGTTGAAGTAGAGGTCTGCACCAATATGGAGTCCCCAGTTGCACCATAAGAATTCTTGGGATTCCATAGTTTTCAGCGTCTCCCCATTGCATTGAGATTTTCCAGGGATGGGTACACCAGATCAAGTCACTGGCTGAACAACTTCTCACTGAGAATCGGACTTCAGGTTAGGATGTACTCTTGACTATATAGAATGTGGGGTTCTGGAGAGGCTATCATTTAAAGATGGTTCACAGGTTTCTAGAATTTTAATGTCCACCTACCACAGCAGCACTGGATCCCACTCCGGGGTTGCCAAAAGCTACAGCCTCACTGTCCAGTACTTTATAGAGTGGGCATAAAGGTAAATCGGTTCCCTAGAGAGCTGCAAAGGAAGAGGGAATGGGTGAGTTTGACTTGGGCAAAGGTAACCTACTATGAACACCGCACTGGAGAGATAAACTTCCCCATCCCAAAACAAGGGAGAACAAACAGGCTTTGAGAAGGAGGCAGTCAATGTGAATCATACTCAGGAGTGGATTGATGACTCCCCTTTTTACTTCTGCCTGTCCAGACAGAAAAGGTTTTGGGAGGGTGCCTGGGAAGGAGGTATGTGAAGGCTGACATTCACACTATCGACGAAGCCAATCTTCTTCAAGAATTACCACAATCTTTTGCAACACGCTCACTTTTCACCACATCACTCACACACATTCTTCCTACGTGTCCCATACATGATTATGGAAAGATACCCCAGTAATAGGAATTGGACAGATATTTAACCGTGGGAGTGTCAGGAGGTGGTCTCCCCATAGATGTAAGATTTGTGCCCATGGACTATTAATTTGATCTCGCTGTCACCAGTTATTACAAAACCTTTGGTTGAAGGGGGTGAGGGGGGGGGGGGGTCTAGCCATCCAGAATGGGGATACATAGTGGGTTAACATATGTCATTAAACCACTTCTCTGATTGTTAAAGCTCATTGGAAGAAAAAGATGTGGCTAACTAGACTACCGCAGAGGGATGAATGATACAGATTTACATATCCTTGCAGAGGACTTTTGTCCAAAAACTGATTTAAATTTTGTTGCTTCTTGCAAAAAGATCCTGCAGGAGAATGATTTTGTCACTTTAAAACAAGAAATCTCTGTAAGCCTTGTAAGAACCTAATTTCACAGTGAGTAAGTGTAGCTTAATTAGGATATTCCTAGGGAATAAGTTGTCTTTTATACATCTACACAGTTTTTCTTCACTCTTGAGAATCTAAATGATGAGTTCCTGCAAGCATTTTTCCGGTTCCTTCACTGTAGCTCCCTCTTTGGCATTCTAAAGCACCGATGTAATGATTCCTGCAGTGCCTTCAGTGGATTGTAATTCTTTATCTGAAAGAGACACGTTAGTGACAGATTCCTTACCTTAGAATATCCCCAGGCGTCAGGCTGGATCCGGAAAGTTTTTTGCGTAGCAGTACCCTTGCGCGGTCGGTAGGCGGCGTCGTGCGGCTCCGCGTCCGTCGTCGGGCGTCGTGATCGCCGGGATGACGTCGCGGGCAGTACTTAGGCGCCGCCCCTGCGCGCTGACGTCAGTTCTTCTTTTCCGCGCCAGCAAGCGCAGATCCGGGAAGAGCAGTGCCCTGGTCATTTTTTGACCATACTTTTGGTGCATTTTTTCACTGTTTTTCTATCAAGGTGTCGTAGGGATGCCCGGTTTCAAACGTTGCGGCGCCTGTGCTCGGATGATGTCCGTCACCGACCCGCATTGGGAGTGTCTCTTCTGCCTCGGCCGAGGCCACGACACGGAGTCTTGTGCCGACTGCCAGGCCCTCCACCCGAAAGCTTTGCGAGAGCGGTCTCGAAAGCTCCTCGAGGCCCGGCATTCGGCTCCGCGGAAGCCCCGGTCGCGTGAGAGGTCCAGGGGTCGATCGCGGAGTCCACACCGGTCGTCGGCATCGAAGTCTTCTTCGTCCGGTAAGTCTAAACACAAGAAGTCCAAAAAGCATCATCGCTCTAGGACTTCGCCTCGCCGGTCTCGCGACTCGGCTGAGGCCCCTCCCGGCACCGTCCCCGCCCCCGCGGCCCCGGACATGCCTGTGGAGTCGCTCCCGCCATACCCGCCCTTCCCGGGTTCGGGGGCGGATCCGGCCAAAGTGCAGGAATTCCTGTCGGCCATGGCCCGCCTCTTCGGGCCTCAAGGTCCCTCCGGTGCGCCTTCGGGCCCCGCGGGCCCTGATGGGGTTGCTCCGGCGTTGCCGACGGCTCCGGCCCCGGCGTCGCCCGTGCCTCCAGCCTCGATCCCGGCTTCGGCCCCGGCCTCGATCTCGGCTCCACAACCCCCATCGACGCCAGTCGACCTAACGACGCCTCCGCCGATGTCTCCGGTGCCGTTCCCGACGCCGCCTGGGGCTCCGAGCGGCGTCGTTCCCCAGTTCCTTCCGGCTCCGGACATGGACCCGGACCGACGTCGCTCGACGCCGGTTCCGGCGCCAATGGGACCTTGGGTCCCAAATGTCCCTCCTCCCCCTTATTTTGAACCTGAGGAGGACCAGGAGGACTGGGAGGGGTCTGATGACCCTCTGACACGACAGTGTCAGTACGATGAGGACTGGACAGAGGGTCTAGGGATGCTAGTGGTCTAGATACTTCCCCTGACACTGGCATGCTGTCTCCTCCCGTGGCTACGGAGGAGGGAGCCAATTTTGCAACGGTGTTGCGTAGGGCGGCTGGGGCCTTACGTCTCCAACTCCCTACTGTGGCGGTCAAGACTAATATCTTGACAGAGGTGCTTCAGCCGGCAGCCTCCTCTTCGGAGACTGTGCTGCCGTTTAACGACGCCCTCACTGACGTTCTTTGGGCGCCTGGTCCAAGCCCAACACGGGCTCCTGTGGATAGGAACGTGTCCCGACGCCATCGCCCAGCTCCGGGCGACCCCCTGTTTCTCTCTGTCCACCCCACCCCTGAGAGCTTGGTTGTCCAAGCCTCCGCTTCCCAAACCGCCTTCCCTACCGCCCTCCGGATAGGGAATCCAAACGCCTGGATCAATTTGGGAAGAAGGGTTTTTCTTCCTCCAGTGCTGGCTTGCGGTCCGTCAACACCGCTTGCCTTTTGGGCCGATATACCCACTCCTTGTGGGATTCGGTGGCGGATGTTTTGCCCCAGTGTTCTGAGGAGGTCCAGACACTGCTTTCCCGCGCCATTGCGGAAGGAAGGGATGCGGCCAAATATACAACCCGATGTGGCCTTGATACCGCCGACTCGCTGGGCAGGTCTATTGCAACGACGGTGGCGCTACGACGCCACGCCTGGCTGAGAACCACTGGTTTTTCAGGGGATGTCCAGAATACTCTCATGGACATGCCCTTTGATGGAGTCTGTCTTTTGGGTCCAAAGCAGACCATGCGTTGGAGCGCTTTAAGGACTCACGGGCTACTGCAAAGTCCCTGGGCCTTTCTGCTACACGCCCTCCGCTGACTTCTGCTTTTCGCCCCTATCGTGGCCACGGTAGGGGCGCCCCTTCACGTCAGCAGCCCAGCCACCGGCCCGCGCAGCAGGCGTCTTCGCGTGGCCGAGGACGTGGATTCCGCCGTGGCGGATCGGGCAACCAGCGTGCGGGTCAGGCCACCACCTCCAACCCGTCCGCGGCCTCCAAACCCTCCTAGTCCCTCCTTTCAGGTGCACAGCACGCCAGTAGGGGCAGGGTCCGCCATCACCTTCCCCACTGGTGTACCATCACCTCGGACAGGTGGGTCTTGGACATTGTCCGAAGGGGCTACTCCCTCCCCTTCGAGTCCACCCCCCAGCCATGCCACCTCAATTCCACCGCATGTCAGGGGATCACTTGGTGCTTCTGCAGAAGGAAGTCACGGCCCTCTTGGCCAAGAGGGCCATCGAGCATGTTCCGACCCCAGAAGTAGGGCGTGGTTGCTACTCCCACTACTTCCTGGTGCCCAAAATGGACAAGGAGGACATGCGTCCTATCTTGGACCTCCGGAACGTCAATCGCTTCCTCCGAAAGGAGAAGTTCAAGATGCTCACCCTAGCTCAGGTCTTGACTGCCCTCGACCCTGGAGACTGGTTGGTAGCGTTGGACTTGCAGGACGCATATTTCCACATCCCCGTCCTGCCGGCCCACCGGCGTTACCTTCGGTTCACGGTAGGCCCCGAGCATTTTCAGTTCACCGTGCTCCCTTTGGCCTTACCAGTGCCCCTCGGGTGTTCACGAAAGTGTTGGCGGTGGTCGCAGCTCATCTGCGCCGGGCAGGGGTTTCAGTCTTCCCCTACCTCGACGACTGGCTGCTGAAGGCGGGCTCGTCCCAGGCAGTCGTCTCCCACCTCCAGACTACGGCCGAACTCCTGCACTCGCTGGGGTTCTCCATCAATGTGCCGAAGTCGCATCTGATTCCTTCTCCACAGCTCCTTTTCATCGGAGCAGTTCTGGACACGACGCAGTTTCGGGCCTATCCTCCCGAACGGCGAGTCCGGGATATTCAGGCTATGATTCCGATCTTTCAGCCTTTATCCTGGGTTTCGGCACGGATGACCCTGAGGCTGCTGGGCCTCATGGCCTCCTGCATCCTGCTGGTCAATCATGCCAGATGGCAAATGCGGGCTCTGCAGTGGGACCTGAAGTTCCAGTGGGCGCAGCACCAGGGCAACCTGTCCGATCACGTCCAGATCTCGGAGGGGACTGCAAAACAGTTGCAGTGGTGGCTCTCGAACCGGCAATGGGTCATGGGCAGATCCCTCTCCCTTCCCCAGCCAGAGCACACAGTTGTGACGGACGCGTCCCTTCTGGGATGGGGCGGTCACATGGGAGAGGCGGAGATCAGAGGCCTCTGGTCTCCGGGCGGAGTCCCGGCTCCATATCAACCTTCTGGAGCTCCGGGCGATCCGTCTTGCACTCAAGGCATTCCTTCCCTCTGTCAAAGGGAAGGTAGTGCAGGTGTTCACAGACAACACCACCGCCATGTGGTACTGCAACAAACAAGGCGGGGTGGGGTCGTGGACCCTTTGTCAGGAGGCTCTGCGCCTCTGGACATGGCTGGAACATCAGGGCATGTTCCTGATGGTTCAACACCTGGCAGGTTCGCTGAACGCCAGGGCGGACGAACTCAGCCGCAGGTGCATGATGGATCACGAATGGCGTCTTCACTCGGAAGTGGCGCAAGGACTCTTTCTACAGTGGGGAGAGCCTTGGTTAGATCTATTCGCCACCGAAGAGAACGCGCAATGTCATCAGTTCTGCGCATTGGAATTTCCAAGGCGGCACTCGCTCGGCGACGCTTTTCGTCACGAGTGGAGTTGCGGTCTGTTGTACGCCTTTCCGCCTATACCACTTCTACCCAGAGTGTTGAAGAAGATTCGGCACGACCGGGCCCAAGTCATTCTTGTGGCTCCGGACTGGGCTCGAAGAGTTTGGTATCCCGAGCTACTCAATATGAGCGTAGATCCCCCGATCCGTCTGCCTCTTCGGGAGGATCTTCTGTCGCAGCAGCAGGGGACGGTCCTCCACCCGAACCTGTCCAGTCTACACCTGCTTGCGTGGAGATTGAGCGGCGGCAGTTGATTCCTTTCGACTTGCCTCCCGAAGTTTGTGATGTGATTCTGGCAGCCAGGCGTCCCTCCACTAAGGTGGTATACGCCTGCAGGTGGAACAAATTTGTGGCATGGTGCACAGCAAAGGCTGTGAATCCCCTTTCTGCCCCTCTTTCTGAGGTCCTTCTGTTCCTTCTCTCTCTGGCCCAACAGGGTTCTGCCCTGGGTACCATCAAGGGTTATCTTTGTGCTATCTCGGCCTTCCTCAGGCTCCCTGATCAGCCCTCCCTTTTCAAGTCCCCTGTTGTTAACAGGTTCTTAAAAGGCATTACACACCTCTTCCCTCCTGTTCCGTTTGTGATGCCTCAGTGGGACTTGAACTTGGTTCTTACCTTTTAATGTGCGCTCCCTTTGAGCTCTCTACATAACTGTCCTCTTCGTCTTCTGACTCTAAAGACAGCCTTTCTGGTGGCCATCACCTCCGCTCGGCGGGTGAGTGAGCTCCAGGCTCTATCTTGCAAACCTCCCTTTCTGTCTGTTCATCCAGACAAGGTTGTTCTTCGGACGCGTCCGTCCTTCTTGCCAAAGGTGGTTACTGCTTTCCACATTGGGCAGACCATCACTTTGCCCACCTTCTTTCCGCCTCCGCATCCTTCCAGAGAGGAAGAGAGGCTCCACCGTCTGGACCCAAAACGTGCGCTCTCCTTCTATATTGACTGCACAAAACACTTCCGGGTGGATGACCAGCTCTTTGTTGGCTACGTGGGCGCCAAAAAGGTCGGGCGGTGCACAAGAGGACCATCTCCCGCTGGGTTACCTTGTGCATCAAGACCTGCTATTCTTTGGCTAAGAAGGAGCCTCCTGTTGGGCTGCGTGCCCATTCCACCAGGGCAACGGCTGCTACCACGGCCTTAGGCCGCGGTGTTCCGCTGCCGGTTATCTGTCAGGCGGCTACGTGGGCCTCGCTGCACACGTTTACAAAGCATTACTGCCTTGACAATCCGGTCCGGAGGGACGGCTTCTTTGGCCGTTCTGTCCTCCAGGACTTCCTTGTCTGATCTTTGTTCGCAGACCCACCACCGGGGTTGGTATTGCTGGGGTATCTATTCTAAGGTAAGGAATCTGTCACTAACGTGTCTCTTTCAGATGCACAAGTTACTAACTTGTGTAACGATATATCTGTAAGAGACAGTAGTTAGTGACAGATTCCTACCGCCCCACCCATCCTCCCCGTTCTGCGAACTGATTTCTAGGGTTAAGGACATCCCTTTCAGGGCCCTAGTATTTTTCAGACACCTGTGTCAGCTTCTTGCATGGCTCTGCGTTCCTGGCGCGGAAAGTCGTGTACAGAACTGACGTCAGCGCGCAGGGGCGGCGCCTAAGTACTGCCCGCGACGTCATCCCGGCGATCACGACGCCGACGACGGACGCGGAGCCGCACGACGCCGCCTACCGACGCGCAAGGGTACTGCTACGCAAAAAACTTTCCGGATCCAGCCTGACGCCTGGGGATATTCTAAGGTAAGGAATCTGTCACGAACTACTGTCTCTTACAGATATATCGTTACACAAGTTAGTAACTTGTGCATTAAGTCCACTTTGAATTCTTGCCCTATGTGGATTAGCAGCTGATCAAGAGGCTTTTCTGTTCTTGACTCCTTCCCAAGTGCCAAACAAGTATCCTTAAAAGGGGACTTGCCTCCTTTACCACTTTTGGTAACTCTGTTTTTTTGGCCCCTCAGGTCTCCACTTAATGGATTGTCAGCATGTTAAGTTAGCCATTGGTTGTCTTCAAATCTTCCCTTCTTCATAGGCATCTAGTGTCTTCTCATTGTTACAGGGCATAGCATGTTTGGAGTTGACAACCAGACTTCTCTTCTTGGACACTTCAGAGATGTGTGGCTGCTTTATCTGTCCCTGCATTCTTGCGGATCAACGAATCATTACAGTGGTGCATTTTGATAACTGTGAGGACACATTGGGCCAGGCCCTTTCTGCAGGGTCACCCCAGAGTTTTGCCATTCTTTGCGGAGCCTGTTTTCACTGGCATTAAGACTTTGTGCACCTTAACCCTGTTAAGAAGTGGTAAAGGGCTCTCTCTCCCCTAAACATGCTAACAGTGGCATACACCTAATTTGCACCTTTAGTTTGCTTATAAGTTCCTAGTATATGGTACTACCTGTGCCCAGAGATTATAAATTAAATGCTACCAGTGGGCTGTAGCACTCATTGTCCCACCCACTGAAGTGTGACTGTAAAACATTTCTCTGGCCTGCCACTGCAGCCTGTAGTGCAGTTTTAAACTGCTATTTCTACCTGGCAAAATAAATCTTCCTTTGTAATACTCCTAAGTCACCCCTAAGCTAGTTTCTAGAGGCTCGTAGGGTAGGATACTTTAAAAAGTAGGACATATGTACCTGAGTCTTACATTCGCTGGCAGTGAAAAACGTGCAAAGTAGTTTTAAACCTTAGCAAGGCTAATTCGCCCTTAGACTAACTCTGGGTTACCTTATTACATTTAAGTAATGACTTCAGTTTTGGAGCAGGTAGTGAAATACTTCTTACACTCATTTGAATTGTAAACTTAAAATCATCTTTCATGATAAAGTCGGACTTTAAATTATGTTTCTGAAAATGCCAGATAATTTAGGAAGTTTGACGCTGTCGGAAGAGGGAGCTGACAAGTGCAGCAGCAGTTGGAGCAGCGTACCCAAATGTAAATAAGAAACTGGTGAGGTACGAAACCAATAATTTACTTCAACCGACAAGAAATTGGCAAACTAACCACCCAGTGGAACTTGTGCTTGAATTAAAGATATGAGCAAAGGAGCAACAGATAACCAAAGAACGGATCCAGTCCGTTGTCATGAGGTGAACCCCATTATTCATAAGGGGGTACGAAACGCGGCGACAAGATCTCTTGGGAAATAAACCTGCAGAAAAAGGACTAATTAGTGGGAACATTGGTAGATTCCCAACTCCACCTCAATTAAGTCAGCAGTCCCCAAGAGTTATCATCAGCAGTAGACCACTTTTTGAATAAGTGCCTCATTGCCTCCGCTGGTTGAATTCATGATTAGGTGACTGGTTGAAAAAGTTCTTTTTTTGAAAAACATACTCATAAAATGTCACAATTATTTGTATTTATTTGAATTGTTTTCTTTGAATATTTGTCACAGTAGGTTATGCTATATGTGTATAACAGTTTTGAGTGTATAAAAACAAAGAAGGTAATCCGCTATTGACATGTTATGAACTGCAATATTTGTTGAAATGAACTATGGAATATAAGTGAATAAATACAAGGGCCAAGGTAATTAAGTTATTGGACCCTGTTTTTGGAGTAATTTATCTTTGAAAAGAGACTGCTAGAACATGTTGTTGGTTTATATAATAGAAAGGCCTATTCTCGCTGTCTTTAAGGGCCCAACCTCTTTTAATACGTTAAACTTTTAGAAAGTTGGCATTTTTCTGCCTGAGCGAAATGTCTTTCTGCCAATTCCAAGGTTACATGACTTAGAATGGCTCTCCCATGGTGTGATATATATTCCTCCCAGACAGGGAGCAACAGGGCCTTGGGTGTGGGGAGAGGGGAGAGGGGGTGATCCTCTCCTGAGCAGGCTGGCGTGGGGCGTTGTACTCATCCCTTCTTGAACTTCATAAAGTAGCCCAAAGACTGTACCTATCCCCTTCCTGAGTTCTGAAGCTGCCTGCTGTGTCACTGATGAATGCAGCTGACACCTGGGCCTGCCTGCGCTGTGTTACCCTAGACAGTTGGGAGCCGAACCCGGGGGAAGGGGCAGAACTAACTAGAACCAGTTCAGGGGTAGACAAGCGGGGCACACACAGGCTGCCACTGGGTTCAAAAGTGACGCCATCAGAACCTCATCAGAACACTCATGGACCAGTGGGAGATTCAGAAGACCTTCCTTGTTGTCTGAAGAAGTACTGGGCCTGCTTGCCTTGAACCCAGAATCCTCCAAAGTGACTGCAAGGGTCAATTGACTTACCAGAAATCACAAGAGAGGGACAGAGGGCAGATCAAGGTCCAGCACACACGCCCCCTAAAGTATAGGTATACAAAACGGGTGTGCAGTTCCTATAAAAGAAAAGTCGGGAGTGCCTGAAGGATCAAGATAGGGGAATCTGATCCTTCAGGAGCAAGCTCCCTCACACACCCCAAGGGGTGTAATGCTTCATCATAGGGCAGCTCCTCATTGGGCCGGCGCTGCAATGCCCAACGGGCAGAGGAGCAACAGCCGAGCCAGGGGTAGGTCGCTCCCTTCCTGCGGCGAACCTGAATCGCGGGACGACACTCTTCTACTGCAACTCTGCTCTTGCGGCTCTGACTCCGTCCCTTAGCAGTCGGGTGATTCATCGTTTGCATTAAGGTAGATCACATATCCCTTTACATTGGGAAGGGCACCACTCTAGGTAACATAAGTACCTCTGACTGTTCCCCCTGAGTAGTTTAGTTGTCTCACACCTCATGGTCCTGACAAATTGCCCTGATCATTTTTGACTTTAGCAGCAAGAAACATGTTGAACAAACACTTGACCAATACTTGTGCCTAAAGCTCATGTGTGGACCATTACATCCTCTTTAGCTTGTATTTGTTTTTAAACATAACCCAGGGCCTCACACTTTAAAGCTTGACTTAGATTCCCTGTGAGTTATTTTTAATTTCACCACTCTACTCATTCACTGCACCCCCACCGCCACCCTCACACTTCACTACGGCAGTTTAAAAGAATTCCGGCAAAGAGCCCCTCTGCGGGGCCCGTTGGGCATTGCAGCATCGGCCCAGCGAGGAGCTGCCCTATGATGAAGCATGACACCCCTTGGGGTGTGTGAGGGCTCATGCTCCTGAAGGATCAGATCCCCCATCTTGATCCTTCAGGCACTCCCGACCTTCCTTTTACAGGAACTGCACACCTCAATTGACTGACCTCCTGTTTGAGCTACAGGGACACAACAAGCTTCCAAAGACCTTACTTGCAACTGCCTAGCTGACTGCCACCAACTAGAAAGGTCTCTTGTAGCTTGTTGTATCCCTGTAGCTTGAACAGGAAGTTAGCCTTATGACCCTTGCAGTTCACTTCTTTGTCACTTTTTTGTACTGGGTACAAGAGAGCGCAGGTCCAATCTTTCAGAGCTCCTCTTAGTCACAGACAGCAGGTTCAGTCTTCTTTAATCTTTGTGTGTTCTTCTGTTTGTCGCACATATAAAGAATTAAAGGAGGGTCCAGGGGAAATTTACCGACCTGCAAGGATTACATCCCCAAATAAATACTTCTTAACAGCAAGAAAATCCTTGGGTCCGAGGAAAAACTCAGCTAGCATGTAGTGTGACGCGCAAAATCACACAGGAATACCTGTGGGATAATCCCTTTCAGGCCGAAAATCCCTCACCCACCATAGGTGGCATGCTTCGTCATTTGGGTTTCTCCTCTCAGTGAGAACTCCTAGTCCCACCGAGGGCTACAACCCCCTCTCTGAGAGGGAGGAGCTCAGGGATGTTTTTGTATTCCTACACTAGTGAGGATATACTAAATCCAAAGTGATGAAAGACACAGGTAAGTCGGGTGAGGGCGCAGCGCAAGTTAGAAAAAAACTGTGAAGGAAGTGATCTTAAAACTAACTAGCGGGACTACAAGAAGAACTTTTAATAACTTGTTCTCGCTGTCAGGATTAAAAACAGTGCACCTGCAGTATGGATTTAAAACTGCATGTGTGAGAGGAAGGGGTCTACATGTTTCAGCCAGAATGACCCATCTGGTATCAGGGCTTTCGTCAGGACCTACAAAGGGTGCTGCTGCTTCGGAAACAGTTCGATAGTGTAAAAATAATACAAATAACTCTATTTGAGTATCAAACCAGTAATCCTGCCAATCTCGGGTCCAGAATACTACTTGTCGTGCCTAGTGAAAGGGAGACATAAGGCATAGTGAAAAAACATAAACGTCACTTAAAGCATGCTAAATAGTCACGTTAATACAACTAGTGCAGGATGTTCTTTCCCCGCATCTATTAAGTGCATCTTGCAAAACAAGGAAAAATTTGAAAAGTATTCTTACCCGTAGTGCATGGATAAGTAACCTCACCTCTACCTGGCGATAGCTCAGGGAAGGGGGCACCGCTCTGTAAAGAAGGAAATTTCATTTGCAGAATGTCAACCATCTCAAACTTTAAGTTGACAGTATTCCCTCTGGAAGGTTTTATACGAGGATAAAACAGATCACCTTGAAAAAAGGCTCAATGAGAAAGCTAACCCATGAAAAGTCTTATACAGTCTTATTTGAAGTAATGTTTCTAATCATGACCGCTGGCCATATAATTGACTTTTATGGCCTAATTGTGCAGTTATATACTCTAGATCGGTGTAACATCCGGGGAACAGGCACAGATTCGAATTGGTAAAATCGAATGAGTGCCGACGGCCTCAGTGTTAATGAATGCAAACGGAACCCCTCATGTCCCTCAAAATGAATGCGGAGAGCAAAAATAAATGATCTAGCACAGTTCGTTTTTTACCGTAGTTGACACTGCCAATGTGATTACTGGAAGTTATTGCAGTCAGGACCCAGTTCTAATCACCACAATTCCCGATATAAGTATTTCTATGAAGTAGTATTAGTTGCCCCAGCCACACCCGCTGAAGCGGATGTTTAAAAATAAGTAAACTCTCAAAGTGATCCGATTATCTACTAAACTCTTACGCCATACATATTGTTAGGAAACTACATCCCAATTACTGCTACAATTACATAGTCATCATTTATGTCAACATAGATCAAATAGCTCTACCGTAGCCTAAAAGAGGGACACCACTTACTTGATAAACAGAGCACAACCGTGCAGCTTCTTAATAGAGTTTATTTGAAAACAATTAGCCAAAGCACCCTTACCTCTCCGTCGGTACCCCGGGTCGGTACGCGAGCTGTGACCGGAGGTGGGTGCATCGGCTTCGCGGCTCAATTTTAAATGGCCGGCAACAACGCCTGACGTAGATGACGTCACTACGCAGTCCACGCGGCTGCCAGTGATCATCCGTTTCGAGAAAGGCATGTTGGGCATTGTAGTGTATATAGGATGATTTCATAGACTGTTAAATGTTGTCATTGCAGTAATTAACTAGGTTTAATACACAGCGGCACGTAATACCTAGAATAATGACGGGATGCAGTAGAACAAGTATTGGGAACTGCATATTTATACAAAATAACTATAGCGAATATCCAGAGTGTTGTCATGGGGTCAGTCAGTAACAGTTAGTGTAGGACAGATACACAGTACTTAAGATGTTTTTTTGGATATCGAAGGGACCAGTGCAACTATACTCTCTGACTAACATGCACTTAGCAAATGTGTAGATTTTGCGTAATAATGTAGACCTTACGAAGTGTATATACCGTCATAATGGGCATACAGACGCAAGCACTAGATATCAAAAAGCAAACCTGTATTGACTCACCATCTACTGAGTGGTAATTTAAGCATTTTCGTTTCTATGTCCATTATCAAATGACACCCAAACTACATTCTAAAGATAGTACAATGACAGTGCGCAGTATAAATAGAAGGCAATGTTACTGAAAACTATCTCGGGGAGTACTCCAGGGCTTTACACATTATGTCAATTTTGAACTTCTTTGAACTGTATCTTGTAGATTCTACCTCAGTGACCTAAGGCTGGTTTACATCATAATGCTGTCCGTGGAATGTCATCATTCAAGCGTGTTATGTCACTCTTGAGTCTATGGACCCATCTCTGTTCACGTTTAAACAAGAATTTCGAGATGTCAGTCACGTGGAGGGATCCAAGGTTGTTCAAGGAGCGTCCAGCTCAAATCATCTGGTTGGTGATTCTTCTCCAAATAGTGATAAGTCAATTTGGTTGATTGTTTTCTGCACCGAATGGTGCTTTTATGCTCCATGATACGAGTTTTTATCTTTCGTGTCGTCATGCCTACGTAGCGTTGGCCGCAAGGGCAGGTGATCAGGTAGATAAGGCTATCACTGTTGCAGTTCGTGTTTCTGGAGATTATACAAGGTTTATCAGTCCCAATGTCTATAGAGACAGTGTGTTTTGTTTGGGGACAGAAGCACACCCTCCACAAGGATAATGACACTAACGGGGTAGATCCCAAAGGCTCCCCTGATCCGGAGATTTTCTGAGCCTCGGGCGGGTATATACCAGCTGATCTTTGATGTTCATGCTTCTCTTGAAAGCAAACAATGGTTTAGAGATTTGAGCATTCCCTATATTCAGAATTTTCCAAAGCTTCAAAATGCTTTTCTCGATCTGGTTGGAGTAGCTGCAGAACGTGTTCACGCATGTGATTCTGGATGAGTCCTCTTTAGGTGTTGTGATATCAATTAAGGCCTCTCTGTTGTTGTTGGCTGCTCTTTTCTTAGATCTGTGAATCAGACTAGATGGATAATGCCTGTCCCTGAGTTGGGCAGACAAATTATTAGCATGTTCTGTATATTTCTCACGTGTGGAGCAGTTCCTCCTAATTCGTAAAAACTGCCCATATGGCAAATTATCTCGAAAGCACGTAGACTAAGAGCTACAGGGCATCAAAAAGGATACTGAGACCGCACGTTCCTTAGGCACGTTGCAACAAAGGCGTTTTCAGTCCTTTCATGGAGGTAGAGGTCAGTTCCAGCAAAGACCGTCATACCAGTCATACAGATATCAATCGTATACTCAGCAGAGTTGCAGACCACAATATGGAGGACAGCAACAGCAGCAATTTCGTGCCTCCAGTCTGTCGTACAATCAGCTAGACGCAAGCTTGCAGAATGAGGAAAATTGCAGGATTCCTCAAGACGTCAGTGACGTTTGTCTTCCGCCAGCCACCTCATCTCGTTTTCAACCTCTACGGTCCCATCAGCTCTCTACATTTCTAAATCAATGGCAAGCCATCACGAAGGGCAAATGGGTGCTGGACATCATCCTACACGGCCACACCCTAGACTTTGTCCACAAGCCTCCTCGAACTCCACCTCCAAGAAAAATGCATCATCATCATCTGTCCTTGTTAAGGCAAGAAATGTCGACTCTACTAAAAAAAAGGGGCGATAGAGAAGGTGCCTTTCGGGCAACGAGGGAAGGGCTTTTATTCCAATTTCTTCCTAATATAGAAAAAATGCGGGAAATGGAGTCAGGTCATGGTCCTCAGACAGCTAAATAAATACATCAAGAAGGCGTCGTTCAGAATGTTGTCCCTTCAAGAGATTCTCTTATTAATAAACGAGGGAGATTTTCTAGCGTCCCTCGATCTCTTGGACGCATACTTTCACATCCCCATTCATGCAAAGCATTGCCAATTCCTAAGGTTTGAGGTGGCTGGGGATCACTTCCAGTTCAAGGTTTTGCCATTCGGCCTTCGCTCAGCTCCCAGAGTTTTCACGAAATGTATGGCTCCGGTAGCAGCTTTTCTGAGAAGGCAGGGACACCAGGTTTACCCCTACTTGGACGACTGGCTAGCGAAAGGAGCTACATTTCACTCTACCAGAAAATCTACGCGGGCTTGTCAGCGGCTCTTCAAGTCTCTGGGGTTACAACTCAACGTAGAGAAGTCACAATTGATTCCAAGCCAGAAGCGTATTTTTCTAGGGGCGTTACTGAACACCAAGTTGATGGAGTTTCCCACTTCAGAACGGAAGCTCAAGATAAGGCGCTTAGCAACCCTTCTACGCGCAAGAGTCCACTTCTGTGAGAGTATTCAAAACCTTACTGGGTAAGCTGTCCTCATGCATTCCTTTGATTCCGAATTGTCGGCTGCACATGAGGCCTCTCCAGGAGCAGTTAGACATGCAGTGGGTTCAGGCTCACGGCTCATTCGAGGACATCATCTCTCTCGCTCAGACAATGAAACAGGCTCTGTCATGGTGGGAAAAAGCAAGCAATATCTCTCCAGGCCTCTCGTTTCAACCAGCACAGCCTTGTTACATTATGACAACGGACGCTTCAATGGACGGTTGGGGGGCGCATCTCCAGGAATTGCAAATCCACGGAAAATGGTCTGTTCAAGAAACGTTTTTACACATCAATCTTTTGGAGCTGAGGGCAGTTTTTCTGGGACTGCAAGCTTTTCTTACCAGAACAGAGGATCCCTGGATTCTGGGAAGAACAGACTATACCACAACAATGTTCTATCTTGCCAAACAAGGGGGCACCAGGTCTCTCACATTATCAGAACAGGCCCATGAGATTTGGATGTGGCTAATTCAGCGCAACATAACTTTGCAAATAGAGCATGTTCCGGGCGTGGACAACGATTGGGCGAATTTTCTAAGCAGAACCAATTCCCAATGTCACGAATGGGAGTTAGACGTGGACCAGCTGCGGCAAGTCTTCAAACTGTGGGGCACTTCAAAACTGGATCTTTTCGCGACAGAAAGCAACAAAGTGCGAAAGGTTTGCCAGCAGGTTCCCTCAGAAAAACTCTTTTCCCCTCATCCCAAGACTATTGAGCAAGATGAAGAAAGAACCATGTCATCACATTCTCATAGCTCCGGCATGTCTGAGGCAGTTTTGGTTCACGGAGCTTCTCCTGTGCTCGATATCTCCGCACATTCTCTTTCCTCCACTGCCAAACCTACTCTCAATGAACAACGGTCAGATTGTTCATCCTCAAATAAAATCTCTTAAGTTTGTCAGCTTGGAACCTCACGACTATGAATTCACAGATTTAAACATCGCTCCGGATTGCAGGTCCATCCTCCAACGGGCCAGAGCTTCTTCCACTAATAGGTCATATGCTGCAAAATGGAAGAGATTCTGCCATTGGTGCGAGGAAAAAGACTTACATCCTTTGCTCTCAACCCCCGAACAGGTTTTGCCTTACCTACTTAACTTAGCCAAGTCAAAATTGGCTCACTCATCGATCAAAGTACACTTGGCGGCAATTTCCAGGTTTTGCAGGAAACCAGGAGAACTCTCATTGTGGTCAACAAGAATTGTTAAAGAATTTATGAAAGGCCTCTTCAGGGTTTTCCCACCCTTACAGTGCCCTGGAGTCCCATGGGAATTAAACACAGTACTAGCCCAATTGATGAAATCGCCTTTCGAGCCCATACACAAGGCTGATTTAAAATATGTTTAATGGAAAACGGCTCTCCTTTTAGCCCTCACATCGGCTAGAAGAATCAGTGAAATTCAGGCTTTCACGGTAGCTGCACCTTTCCTTCAATTCAGACAAGACATGCTTTTATAGAGAACAAATCCTCAATTCATTCCTAAAGTTCCAACTTCTTTTCACTTGAATGAACCAGTTGTGCTCACCACGTACTTTGGAAATCCTTCAACTGCCGCTGAAAGAGCATTGCACTCTTTGGACGTAAAGCGATGCATCAAGTTCTACATTCATAGAACAAAGACTTTCAGAAAATCGGATCAGCTATTTGTTTCCTTTACTTCGCCAAGGAATGGCCAAGCCCTTTCAAGGGGCAGTACTGCACGTTGGATCTCCTCTGCAATTGTTTTCTGCCATAACAAAGCTGGAAAACCTCTATCTGCAAAAGTGTCTGCGCACTCCACAAGGAAGATGGCAGCTTCTACAGCCCTATTTGCCGGGGTATCGCTTCCAGACATTTGTAGCGCGGCAACATGGTCTAACGTGCATACATTCACTAAGCACTACTGCCTAGACTCTGCATGGAAAGCGGATGCTGCAGTGGGTCAAGCTGTCCTGAGACATCTGTTTGCTTAAGGTACAGTCTTTCATATCTATCACTTCTATTTGCCTCGTGTATTTGGTTTTCACAGATTTATTTGCTGCTATTTAACGATTTACTTGGATTTCATGAGTCATATGTATTGGTATGTTTAAATATGTTCACTTTTATTTCATATGAAGGTCTTCGCCTAGTCGCAGATTTAAGGAATGACACTGCTAACTACTCTGATACAAGCATGTGAATCTATGAAAGATTCAATGCTGGAGAAAAAACAAGTTACTTAGCTGTACACTGTGGTTCTCCAGTATTGATATCTTTCATAGATTCACATGCGGTCCTCCCTCCTCCCCGTCTAAGCTTGCCACTTCTGATCTCATGTTACTTCTTAACCTTAGCACACTTGTGCGTGAAATCTGAGGTCTGGTGGCTCTGCTGGGGAGTTGAGGTCTAGGGCTGGTCTCGGATTGGTCAAAGTTTGGACCTATATAAAGATGCTGACGAATGTTAAAGTTTTTCTTTCCTTTTGGTGGTTTCTATGTACTTCTATGGTACTTCTTTTCTAACTACAGCGAGACTCCCACCATGACGACTGGGAAGATACAAGCATGTGAATCTATGAAAGATATCAATGCTGGAGAACCACAGTGTACAGGTAAGTAACTTGTTTTATCCTGCTGCATCAGGAATACATATCTCCCAAAGAAGCCTCACCACCTGTTGATCTGGTGTGGCTGTGGATGCCCACAATACTGCTGAGGAGCAGGGAGTTTATGCAGTAGTGAAGATTCGGCTTCTGTCTGCCATGTCCACAGCTTGACTGTAGCATGGTACTGCCCTATCGCCTGGGCTGGGACTAATAGCACTAAAGGAGCAAAGAGGCATGTAGAATGGGGACTATGAGATTGCTTAGGCTCGGTGCACCTGAAAGTGCGGTGGAGAAGTGACTAGGGGGACTGTGCTAGGGAGGAATGACTTAAAAGGGCTGGTGCCTTGTTGAGAGCGAGTGGCCAGAATTTGGTGGCAACTGTACCACTGTAGACTATCCTGGCTGCACCATTGGTAGATCCAACAGTGATGTGACTGGTGGCTTATCTGGCTGCTACAACTGGCAGATGTATTATGGTTGATTAGGAGTGGCTGCAATGGCTTAGGAAATAGACATGGAGCCTCACTTACTCCACTGTTTGGAAGAAGAGGTGCTGTGTTTGATACTCCTTCATACCACACCTGGAGCCCTTTGGTTGCTTAATCTGGGGACTACACTTGTGATTTGTAGGCATTCCATAGGGAGCAGAAGTCAAGCACCCTGAAAAGTTCCTCAAAGTATGTCTTTGCACACTGGTTGCGAATGGGGATTTCTCCTGATGTTTCTTTATTGAACGAGCCCATAGATCCCTTTCACAGTGCTTGCCACCAGGTGCTCTGGTGTGCCCAATGATTGCCAGTTTCCTCAATTACACAGATGCTGACATTGTCCTGAGGATGACCTGAGAAAAGGGACACTAAAATGGTGCAGAAATAATTTGAAGAGGTCAAACGAAAGATGAGTGATACACCTGGGATATAGGCTTCTCTTTCTTTCCAGCGTGCATCAAGATGATGCTTAATTTCTGGACTTTCTTGTGTGAAACGCCGAAGACAGCATTTGGATGCAGAACATAAGAAATTTACATTGTCTATGAGAGGCACCCAAACTGGGCCAGAGAATGCTTGAGACAGTGGCTGTGAGAAGTTATAGCTGGAATCAACTGCAGGGGGAATCGACTGACATTGATCGCCTCCCCCCAAACCTCCACAACAAAACAGAGCATATAGGAGTTTAGAAAGCTGAGATGAACGATAATGATTCGACCTCTGACCAGGAACGAGAGACCAGAATCCTTCCTGACAGTACAAGTGGACTAAATATTATTTGTAGACCAATTGAGGTGTACGTCTACAAGTCTGGAACATACCTTAACAAGGGATGCTATCCTAAGCTCCACAACAGGTGCTGCATGCCATATTTAACTAAACAGGGGTATATCATTAGGTTCCAGTGGTGCAGGCCCGTAAGTTTATGGGTTCAAGGGGTCGGATGTCAGACCTTTCTTACATTGAGAAGGCAGATAAATTGTGATCATTTTATTAAAGTGTTGGTTTAGTTATAGAATACTTATCCAGTTTACAGTTTTGATACACCAGATCGTCGACAAACGCATCTCAATGTGTCCCCACACAGGCTTTGTCTTATGGAGGATACACCAGGAACTTTGAGAAAGGTTGAGCAGGTTTAGATTGGAACATTAATGGTCTTAAGGACTGGATTAAAGGTAAATTTATTCACTGTGCCTAAAATGCATTGGACCTGACCTTGTTCTTCTGCAAGCAATCCCTTTTTGTAGGCAATAACTGCAGGATCATGTGGAGGAGGGAATATAGCCCTCCAATACATGCAGTGTTTTTTAATGGGTCTAGAGGGGTGGGAATATTGGCCAAAAATACACTAACTTTCATGGATAGAGAAAAGGGTTGACCCCAATGGATATTACGTGGGTGCAGTGCTTAATTTGTAAAAGAAAATTACAAAAAATGCTGTAGCCCTTGTCAGGAAGCCACCACAGCTTGCTCCACCCATTGCCCTTGCCAGCGCTGCCAATGACAGTACCTACACAAATAATAACCAGCACACTGCTACAAGTGTGGCAATACAGACTGTTGTGGTCCCCAAAGCCATAGGAATGGCTAGGGAGCAAGTATTAGTTGCTTTAAATGTATATTGACTTAATGCACAACAGTTGTTCTGTTCATCTTTAAATTACACAAACAGCACCCCCATGTGGCATCTCTCATAAGTGCCGGTGTTGACAATTAAGTGCAGGTGCCGAGCATCTGAAACTACTGGTGCAAATTGAGCACTGTATGGGTGTCTCTTCAGAACCCAGGGTAGGGTTGATATTATGATCTTTTATATGTACACACCACTATGATTGCAGAAACGTTCACATCATGAAGTAGGTTCTCATCTTGAATCACCTATCCCCTTACAAAAAATAGTTGGAGGCTTTACTAACATCACAGTGCCAAAAATGGATAGGTTGAGAGATGGCATGACTAATGTACATACATCAATTTCCTTGGCTTAGTGAACAGGAGCTCAGCAACTGACAGATGTGTGGATATTACAACATGCCTCACAGAGAGAACACCCCTTCTTCTCATAGAAAATAGATCCTTCTTTAGACTGCATTATTTGTTCATCCCAGCAGTCTAAATCTCTCAAATAAAAAGTATTGAGCAAGAGAGGTTTCTAACCACTCCGCCAACCCCTCAATGCTGCTAATTGGGACCCAAACTATGTGCAAAAGCAGTACATGACAGCTAGACACATGGGGATTTAAGGAAGTACAAACTGCTGTAGTCCTTCAGAACCTACTGATGATTTCTTAAGAGAACACTGGACTGGTACAATCTAGTATAGCTCTCTTGGAAGTATAGAAAACAGTAATGAGAGGTAATGCCCAAGCCAGAAGTTGGGTACAAAAAGAAAACTAGACTACAGAAAATTTAGCGCTATCAAAGAAAACCCTAATGATATATAGATAACTTTAATAGGCAACTAAACATATAAGTAATGGCAGACCAGGAGGGAGGGTAGAGGGAGGGGGGATGTTATATAAGTTATAAATGTTATGTTATTAATGTTGAAGCATACTATGTGAAACTACTCTAGGAGAAATATTGCAATTCCAGAATACACAAAGCCACCTTATAGATGCAGTGGTGGATATATAACCAGTTACAACTGCAATTGAATTACCTGTTCAGCATACCACTTTATATTGTGCATGATGGGGAGAACATCAAAAAGATAAAATGCCATTAGTATTACATGTATCACACTGCAATGATATCTTGGCAAGCAATAAAGTATGTTTAAAAAAAAAAATCAAAGAAAACCCTAAAAAGGGCGGAAAGACTGAGTAGCCTCTCTTCTCCCCAAATGAAGGCCAGGTCAGACTTTTAAAATAAGCTTATAAAGATGAGGTAACAAAGGGAGAAACTACTGCACAGAAAAAAACCATATGATGTTGACAGCAAGTCTGGTTCATTACTGGCTTCGCCCAGCAGGAGGGAGAAAGAGGCTAGATGGGTTGAAGAAATTATTACTGAAAGGACGCATGGATCTCCACAGACAGTGGCATAGCACAGGCCTTTGCTAATTTCTATACATATCTTGAGTCATCCAGGAGGGAACATGTATAGGGGAGGAAATATCCACCTGCTTAGAATATCTGCAACTCCTGAAAAACTGATGGACGATTCTTTCGAAGTCCTTGATGAAGACACAGCAGTTGTTCAGATAATTGATGGAAAGGCATAAGGGCATTCACACCAAACGTTTTAAAAGGATTGCATCTCAAGTCTGCCCCTATTTTCCAGGAGGCCTGTGTAGTGGGGGAACTACTGGATGATTTTAAACATGCAGTTGTAACAGTCGTATATAAGAATGGCAAGCCTACATTGAACTGCTAGTCATACCGCCTGGTATCACTTCTCAAGTTAGAGACGAAGATACTAACTAAAATCCTACCACATACTCTTGAATATCATAACTTTGATTCACCCTGATCAGACTAGGTCAATACCCAGGAGATCCACAAGAGTAATCTCTGCAGACTCCATAATTGGCTTGACAGAACAAAAAAATACTTAGGATCCATTGGCTGGCCTCTTCCTCAATGTCAAATCAATTCACTTTTAATTGGTGATACCAATCCTTGGTTCTTCAGTGCTTCTGATTTGGTCCAGTGTTCAGAGCTTGGTTGGATATTCTATACACTCCCCTACAGCCGTAGTGAAGGCGAATGAGATACTTTCCTCAGCCTGTAGCTTGGGAAAAAGCATGAGGCAAGGATGCCCATTTTCCCAACTCCTATTTGCACTGGCAATTTCCTGACCTGGTGGGATAGATCTGCATCCTATCTTGGAGTTTAAATAGGAAGAAAACAAGGAGGACAAGATCTCGCTTTACATCAACAATATTTATTATTTTATGTACAGAAGAACTTCTCCTGATGATTCTAGAGCTTCTTTCCCTTTTCTGAGCTTTTGATGAATACTCGGAAATTCGCGTCAGTTGGGACAAATCCATGTCTTGAGGATAATTGAGTGGTGCATAGAAATGCTTAACGCGCAAGGCATTCAGAGGACCACAGACGTCTTTATGTATTTAGGAATAGGGACAACCAGAGATAGGAAGGTTCTGGGCTGCAACCTTGATGCTGTACTTTCTATCTTCAGGGTGGGCATGAAGAGATGACAGAAGCTGCCGGTGTTGAGCCTAGAACGGGCTGCCATCAGTAAAAAGAGAACATTGCTTTAGTTGTTGTACATTCTACAAAGTACCTTGTACTAGAGGCCTTCTTCCAAAACCAGAAAGCCGAGACACGCTGCTTTTTGTGGTACGATCGATCCTTGCAAACTGGTTATTATCTCTCTGTAGAACTGTCTGTAATGTCAGCAGTGCACTCCCTAATATAAGGCTGTAGTAATAGCCCCGCCCCCCTAATATGACTACTACTGGGTTATTCAATTCCTGGTCCTTAATGTCACAGTGTATGCTCCGAAGTATGACTCTTTAGTATATTTAGCCAGGTTGGCTATGCAAGGTTTCGCTTATCTACACTGCTTATAAAGAGGGAAGAGCACATTGAAACTGACACTAGCAGCATATGTGGCACTGCACAAATGGAATAAGACAAAGACATTCAGTGGCTGGTGCAGCCCAGTGCTAGGTGACACACCTGGCTGAAGGTCCTCTACAGAATAGGTGATGTTTGTGTAAGGCGCACATCAGACAGATTTAGGACAAATATGAACAGTCAGACACTGCTATATTTCAAGATGTTCAATAAAAGCATGCACTAACAACATGTATCTGATGGAGACATCTAGCCGCAGATTCCTTACCTTAGAATTTCCCAGGCGTCAGACAGGATCTGAAAGATTTTTTTATTGAGCAATACCCTTGTGCGCTGTAGGTGGCGTCAGTCGGCTCTGCGCAACATAGTCCCACCTGCCGTTGTGACGTCCGCGTCACCTATATAGGCGCCACTTCAGCTTGCTGTCAGTTATTTTTTTCCCGCGCCAGCCAGTGCAGATCCATGAAGAGAGCTACCCTCTCACTTTTTGCCAGGCTTTTTTCGACGTTTTGCCGAACATTTTGTGGTGTTTAGGTTTTTCCAACATGTCAGAAGAATTCTGGATTCGATCCGTGTGGCGTCTGCCACCACACCATGTTGGTGGTGGATCCACACCTGATTTGTCTTTGGTTCCTGTATTGCGACCTCGACTCGAAGACGTGCTCCGAAAGCTTTCAGAGAGCGGTCCCTAAAGCTGCTTGCGGCCCGGCCCTCGGCACCTTGTCATTCGCCTTGGAGGTCTAGTCCTCGGTCCCGGTCAAGAGGAAGGTCTGGGCACCACTCGGGGAGTCCCAAGTCCTCGTCCTCCCACTCAGTCATCGAGTAGGTCAGGTAAGAGGCATAAGAAACACAAAAAGTCAAAGCGTCCGACACGACGGAGGAGCCTCGGCGCTCTAAGCCTCGTTCTGCAGAACCTGTGCCTGGGTCAGCTCCGCACTTCCCAGGAGCAGGAGCAATCCCAGTCCAGCTCAAAGAATGTTATGACGCCATGTGCCTCATATTTGGATGGCCTGACCTTCCTGGCGCACATTCCGACCCCGTAGGTTCAGACGGGGCTCCATCTGGTTTCGCACTGGCGGTTCCAGTGCCAATGGACCCCCTCCAATGGATCCGGACTGACGCCGGTTGTGCCACTATGACCTTCCCTCGTGCCGGCCCCTCCTCTGAGACTTCCAATCCCACTGGCACCAGCCCCGTTCTTATCCCCGACAACCCGGATCGCCACCTACCGACTTTAGTCTGCAATGGCGCTCTTGGGTCCTAGGTCGGTTCCTCTGCTTATTTTGAAGGGCAAGGAATGGAGAAAGAATGGGAGGAGTCGCTGGACCCTTTATAAAACCAACCTCAATACGAAATGGACTGGTATGAGGAATTTTGTGATGCGAGTGGACTGGATACCTCTCCAGATTCTGGCCTGCTTTCTCCCCCACCTGTGGCTACGGAGGAGGGAGCTTCATACGCTATGGTGAAGTGCAGCTGAGGTCCTGAACCTTCAGTTCCTTTCAGTTGAAGTCAAAAGTTACATCTTGACGGAGGTCTTGCAGCTTGGTGTCTCCTCCTCTGAACCCCTCCTGCCATTCAACAAGGCCATGACTGATGTCCTTCTGGGAACCTGGTCCAAGCCCAGCACAGGGATTCCTGTGACTAGGACAATTGCCCGTCGCCATTGCCCTGAACCGGACTAACCAAATTTCCTCACCAACCACCCTACCCCCGAGAGCTTGGTGGTACAAGGCTCGTTCCCTTCCGCACCCCCGGACAGGAAATCCAAGAGGTTGGATAGAAAATCTTTTCTTCCTCCAGTCTTGCATTGCGGTCGGTGAACACCGCATGCCTATTGGGCCGTTACCCCAGTGGGAAACGGTTGTGCAAGTGCTGCCATGGGTCCTAGAGGTGGTCTGGGCCATCCTCACCCAAGCGGTATCAGACAGGAGGGATGCAAAGTTCGCCATTCGTTGTGGACTTGACACGACCGACTCTTGGCACAGCGATGTCATCGATGGTGGCTTTTTGAGGCCACGCCTTGGCGATTCCTTTAGTCTCGAGTGGAGCTCAGGCCTCCTGTATGCCTTTCCTCCAATACCACTACTGTCCAGCGTGCTCAAGAAGATCTGGAACGACCGGGTCCAAGTCATTCTTGTGGCTCCGGACTGGATACAGTCCGGTATCCCGAGCTTCTCCAACTGAGCATCGATCCTCTGATCAGGCTGCCCCTTCAGGAGGATCTTCTGTTGCAGCAGCAGGGGAGGGTCCTCACCAGAACCTGTCAACTCTACGCCTTCTTGCGTGGAGATTGAGCAGTGGCAGTTGACAGCATTCGACCTTCCTCCGGAAGTCTGTAATGTTATTTTGGCAGCCAGGTGTCCCTCTGCCAAAGCTGTGTATGCCTGCTGGTGGCGAAAATGTCTAAAATAGTGTATTGAAAGATCTATTGATCCTCTTTCTGCTTCTGTCTCTCTCTCTCTCTCTCAAGTCCTTTTCTTTATTTTGACCCTTGCCCAGCAGGGCTCTGCTGTGGGCACTCTTAAAGGGTACCTTTCGGCCCTGGATTCCTTTTTGAGACTGCCAGACCAACCCTCTTTATTTAAATCCCCTATTATAAATGGATTTCTTCAAGGGCTTTTACATATGTTTCCACCTGCCCCTTTCAGCATGCCTCAGTGGGACTTTAATTTGGTTCTCACCTCCCTAATATGTGCTCCTTTTGATCCTCTGCACAACTGTCCCCTCCGGCTGCTTACTATCAAAACAGTCATCCAAGCCTCATTACCTGACCATTTTCCCTGACAAGTTGGTGCTTCGCACTGTGGCCTCTTTCTTACCGAAAGTGGTAACTCAATTTCACGTGGGGCAATCAGTCACCTTGCCCACTTTCTGCACTCCTCCACACCCCTCTAAACAAGAGAAGTGACTCCACTGTCTGGACCCAAAAAGAGCATTGTTGTTCTACCTTGAACACACAAAAGAGTTCTGGGGAGCAACTCTTCGTGGGGTACGTTGGATCAAAGAAAGTTTGTGCTGTGCAGAAGAGGACTATCTCACGATGGGTCATCCTCTGCATCAAAATGTGCTGCCCTCTGGCCAAAAAGCAGCTTACTGAAGGCTTAAGGACTCATTCCGCGGGCATACCTGCACACGTTTGCCAAGCACTACTGCCTGCACAGTCAAGTCCGATGGGACGGCCTTCTTGGACGCTTTGTTCTGCAGGACTTCCTGGTCTAAACTTGTTCCCAGTCCTTCGTCCGGGAATGGTTTTGCTTTGGGCATCTATTCTAAGGTTCGGAATCTGTGGCTAGATGTCTCTGTCAGATGGACAAGTTACTTACCTTCGGTTATGCCTTATCTGGTAGAGACATGATCTAGCCGTAGATTCCTTACTGATCCTCCCCGTGCTGCGGACCAGTTTCTAGGGTCAGGGCTGCTGCCTTTCAGGGCCTTAGTTCTATACACACCCATGTCAGTGCACTTCATGGCTCCACGCTCCTGGCATGGAAAGTCGTGAAAAGTAATTGACGTCAGGGTGCCGAAGTGGCACCTATATAGGTGATGCAGAAGTCACATCGGAGGAGACTGAGCCGACAACGTCACGCAGAGCCTACCGGCGCGCAAGTGCATTGCCCAATGAAAAATCTTCCGGATCCAGTCTGACGCCTGGGAAAATCTAAGATAAGGAATCTGCGGCTAGATCATGTCTATACCAGATGAGGCTTTACCGAAGGTAAGTAACTTGTCCTTCATTTTCTCACCTAATTTACTGGAGGCTATTCACCTTGAGTACAGGGTTCTGTCAGAGAAATTGACAAGGAATCCGGTATCTGTTTTATATCTCTTCAACAAATAACCCACCTGACCATTTACCTCATACTAGAGGTCCATGAAAAAGAGACATTGGCCACTTGGAAGACCTAGATTGGGAGGCCGCCATTGTGCATCCGAGGGCTTAAAGTTTACTATAACAAGACCAGTCTCTAGAAGATTGGCCTGACTTCAGCTGATATGTCTGAAATGTAGAGAGTAAAAAGGAACATTGTTGCTCATAATCTGGGAATTTAGAGTTAGCCAAATATACTGGCATGCATGAAATAACGACTGAACTCTCTACCATATTCCATCCCACTGACACCAAAACTGATTACCTTGGTCCTCCCGAACGACATTGCCCTCCCTGACATGAATATACTCTGCTCCCTGGGATTGATAATCCCCAAGTGAAACATTTCATTGGAGTAGGAGAACTAATGATGTTCTAAAAACCAGCGTGGCGCAAAGGCATGTACTACTGCATTGCAACTGAGCAGATGATGTATGACAGAGAATGTCTCGGGACATTTTTAAAAATATTGGGCCATGGAGGAGTTATTATTGACTTGACACCTTTACTGTTACACACACCCTCAAAACTCACTAAATTGGTTTTACCACTAAGGTGAATGACATTGAGCCAGGAGAGCTGCCTTTTCAACAAATACACCACTCTGCCTAGCTGTAAGTTGTTGTATACTTGTGGACTGTTTTTCACATGCATAGCATGATCTGAACCGCTATGGATAATGTAGTGCTTCAAAATGTTTTTGGTGTAAAAAGTTTATTTCACGAACCAAAAATGAATTAAAAAAAAAAAAGATTCAGAAATACAAAGGACCTGCATGTGGCCACTCATTGGGTTTCTGTTGAGGGAGCGCATTCCTTGGAATTGGAGTCTAGAGATCTTTACTCACTGACCTCCGGTTTGAGAGTGATGGGTGTGTAGGGTGCCAGTGCTCCCTGGATGTCCATTTAAAGATAGTTTGGTGAAGAAGTGCCTGTAATTATAAAACAACCAAATGGTTAAAGGTTCTTCGATGGTGGGAAGCCCCATTATAGGTACTAACGAGTCCAATTAGGAACTTCCCTGAATATGGGATTAATTTCTTAGATTTTAATTAATGCTTTCTCTGAATGCAAAACGGCTTAGGCAGTGATTCTAATGGTTCTGGAATCAGCTCATCCAACTAGACTGGGTGCCCCAGGCCATGGTTTGGAGTCCAGACTTCACATGAGCTCTGGGGCCATGAGAGATGATCACAGGCACACCACAGCTACTTTGAGGTTCAGAGACTGAGGAGCTTCACCTCTCTAATGCTTGGAGCATATGGAAAAGCCCCTCAACCCAATGGTGTGTTTCTAGTAGACGGCTGGCTAGATCAAGATTGTTTGTTTTGGGCAGCCTTCCTCCTTTGCTATGTCCACCACAAAGGTCCTAACAATCACCTGGGTTTTGGCTGTTGTCAGCGGATCAAGTAATATGCTCCTTGCAGGTGCAATCCAGCCCTACTTGGGTTGGTAAGCATCCTTCACTGTCTTTCTCGGTAAGGCTGGTTCAGATATATGTTGAGTGACTCCCTCCAGATGGGAGGCCATCTCACAAGGGAGGACTGTCACAAGATTTCTTTCGGACAGGAGACACAAACAAGACAAAGTGATGGAGCTGGGGACCTTCCCTAACTCCCCAAGCATCTGTGGTTTTGGGGAAAGGAGTCATGAGATGTCCATACACTTGGGGAAATGTCCAATAGGATTACACCAGCTTGACACAGATGACCACTATCTTGTGCAGAAAACGCAGGGTCCAGAGGACTTCAGCACTCGATAGTCCATTCATTATCATGTACACCCACACACTTGATATTCAAATAAGTCCTCTGCAGCCATGAAAGAGGGAAAGGAATCCTGTTATGGGACGACTGGGCAAACCTATACAAAGTCGGGAGCCAGTAAACAGTCCCTGCATAGGGGGTAGAGAAAAAAGACCTGCATCCCTGGCTAGACATGCTACTGCCACTGTCAGGCTCCCCATAGTATGGGTAGAGGGAACAATGTCACTCTTACATAAAGGAGCACTCTTTGGTTGCCCTCTTGTTCAATTATGATGCTTCAAGTTGAATAAAATGGGAGACCCCTTGGTGGCTTTCATAGTAGTCTAATTCATTGGGGGGGAAACAATGGCTCAGGAACATAGAAGTTCAGGAAATCATACCTTTACAAACCAGTGCAAAGGACTGCCGAGGCAGCAGTTTTTTGTGTGCCCCTTTTCTAATCTTCCATCACCTCCCCAACTGTGTAGTCAACCCCAGCGCACACAGTCCACTGTGCACTCTGTACTTGAAGTACTGACTCTCTCCATGCAGCCACATGCACCTCAATTATTCTGTCCCTTCTGTTACGTCTCCACCTGCACATCAAAGCACTGGAAGTGCCTTTAGCAATTACTTTTCTGGTACCGGGTACAGATTCGTTCTGCTCCTTCTTCCCCTTCGCTTCAGTACTTTGCAGACCAACATGCTGCTTTCTTAGCATCCTCTGAGGTTCCCTACAGATGTAAGGAGTCAAGCAATATGGTAAGCAGAGAACAGGGGAATGAACCAAGGATGTAAGTGGAGAGCATAGTCCTACAGAGTGCTTTGCAAGTGGATGTTCGCTTCCCAAGGAGCATTTAAAGAAAGTTGCATAATTATACATGTACTAGAGAATCTGTTTCAAAATAACATTTATGCATGCTGTAAGTTGTAAGTAGTGAAAGAATGTGTTGTTTGATTGCTGTTCTTAATTCTCCTCCTTATATTTTCAGGTCCTCGTGAAGCACATTCAGATGAAAGGTTACCCCAATGAAAGATTTGAATTGCTGACTAACTTCCCCCGAAGGAAACTTTCACACCTAGACTATGACATCACATTACAGGAGGCAGGACTCTGCCCTCAAGAGACTGTGTTTGTCCAAGAGAGGAATTAGCCACTGGCCTTTAATTCGCCCTTCACATGAACTACTTTGCCTTCACTTGCAATGGACAACCGTTTGGGAACTCGCTAGCATCAAAGCTGACATGGAGCAACAGATTAGTCTGCTCTCTTCCATGACTTTTTGTCTCGTGACCAAACAAAGAGAGAAGACTGAAAAAGTTGTTCAGCTTTTAGAGGCAATGTGGGTCTTCTGTTCTAGACTGTCTCCTATGGCAGTGGTGTATATGAACTGTAAAGAGGTGTGTTAATTTATCAGCAAACAGAAGTTGCAAGACTACACAAGTCAAAGACTTTTTGTTCTGGGAAGAAGCATTCCTTATGCTTTTTTTTGCCCTGGAATTGTAACCTTCAGAGACGGTCCACGCTAACCTCCCACTGAGACACATAGAGTATGGCTTCAGCTGTCATCTCCATTGAACCTTTAGTAGCTATGGTCTCTCTTTTGAGTAGACTTTTGATAGGTTTGATCTTACCAAATTTGTGCTCTTATTTGAAAGGGGGCCTATATTGAAAATGAAATACTAGCTACTTTGAGAAAGCGGGAGCAACATGTACCCATTTAATAATGTATTCATTAATTTCTACAAACATCTTGACAGTTTCCATTATCCATCTGGTTTCTGTCTATTGCCTCAGCAGAAATAAATTCTTAACTATGTTTCATCAAATTGTTGGAGTGCTGCTGCCAAAATTACCATGTTGTATTTGAGGCTGAAGAATTACTGAACAGAGAATTGATAGGACACCTGTACTGAATTATATAATTATATTTTAAAAAGCCAGAAATATAGCTATTGCGTATCGTACACAAAAATGTTAGGGGTAAAATGAGGGCAAATAATGGACCGTAGAACTAAGAAAACATGGAATGGAATATAACGATGACACTCTGTAGAAGGTAAGCACCACAGATGTTGAATCCAGAGTGGTGGCAGGCACGAAACCCACAGAATGGAAGAATAACTCCGTACATCCATTCTATCCTTTACAATTACTGTACAGAGACAGGCTAGCATAAACAATAACCCCAAGGAGGCACGCAGACAAGAGGCTCATCCGAGGAACAAAGGAAATATGACCTAGAGAACAGGACAGAGGGCTTTAGATAAATAAACAGTCTCAGGTGTGGGGAAATTGGTGAAGATGAGAAGTTTTGAGAAAATAGGATTAGCCATGATAGCCAAGATATGATAAAATATGGTTTAAGCATTCATCAAACTGGGTTAAAACCACGCAACACTGAATAAAATCCATGGTGGTGTTTGATAGCCAATGAGGATATAAGTAGTGGAGTCTTGATGAGACTTGTTGCCAAGAAGGCAGTGAGCCAGCAAATAGAAGAGCTGGTAATAAGACCCATGAATGTATCCTTACAGAAAAATTAAAGAAACACTAAAATACTGTAGACAAGATGGAGAGGAACTGGAGCAATAACATTCGAAGCTGTGTGTAGGAAAGTAGGATCTTTCTGGCATAGATACCCCTCCACTTTTTGCCTGGTGGAAGTGTGTTTTGATTGTTGTTGATTGGGATCCTGCTAATCAGGACCGAAGTGACTGTTCTCTCTCCCCTAAATTTTCTGGTAAGTACTTTGTACAGCCCACCATTGGTATACTCTGATGCCACTGTAAGTCCCTAGTTTATGCTACTGAGGTACCCAAGGCATTGGTACACCAGGGGTTTCACATGGGCTGAAGCCTGTATTAGTTCACCCATGCGAGCCCATGCAAACTGTGCCTGCAGAGCTGCCATTGCACTCTGCGTGACAGTGTGCATGCACCCTTCACTTTAGATATAAGGTTTCCCTTATATCCCGGTCACTGCACTTAAAACCTATGAGTCAACCCTAAGGTAGGCCCTCGGGGCTGGGTGCTTGGTTCGAAGTATGTGGGTACCCCTGCACGAGCAGAGGTACCCCTATAAACCCCAGACCCCTTTTTCTGGGCTTTGAAAGTTCGGGACAGCCATTTTAAGGTATGTAGTGGACACTGGCATGTCGAGATGTCCAGCTACATAATGGCTACCCTGAACTTGGTCATGTTTGCTATCAAACATGTTTGAATCATGCCACTACACTGATCCCGGTGTTAGTGGCATGATACCATGTACTGGGGGGCTCCTTATAGGACCCCCCCAATACCTACCTGTGTAGCCTTTCAGGGTCTTCCTGCCAGCCCGCGCTGCTGCCGGCTTCAGACACTGTTCTGTCCCGTTGATCAGCCTAACTCGGGCAGGGTAAGCTGAACAATGGATTTCCTGCGAAGGAGAGGTGTGACCACCTCTCCTGTACAATTAGGTAGGGTGGGTGTGCTTCTGAGCACCACCAGACTGCATTGAAGGGCACATTTGGTGCCCTCCTAGCATACACCAGTTTGGCCCAGTGCAGGAGCCCTTGGCTCTCGCTTTGGAGCAAAACCACACAAAGGACAGGGGAGTGTCCACCCCCTGTCCAGCTCCTCCCCAGGGAGGTGCCCCAGAGCTCTTCCAGGTGGCCACTTGATTCTACCATGTTGGATCTTGGCCCCTGGGAGCATCTGACTGGCTAGGACATCTGAGTAGCATCCCTGATAGCTGGGTTGCCACAGAAGAAGTTCTTCTCTTTTCAGGGTTACTTAAGGACCCCCCTGAGGGTAGGCCCTTAGATTTGTCCTGAAACCGCATCTGGAACAGACTGCCTGTCATCTGAAGATTGTTCAAAAACTCTTCTGCTGGTGGACACTGGAACTCTGCTATTCTTCTAGCCAGGACCCATGACAAGACTGCTCCCTGTAGGAAGAATTCTGCTACATCTTCGTCCCTGTGCTTTTCCTAAGATCTGCAACTTCGTGGCTGTGCATCCTCTGAGTCACCAAGGACTCAGCCTGCATCCCAGTCTGAAGGAATCTCCCTTGAAGTGAATGAGTCACTTCCCTGCATCCGCAGGTCCTCGACGACTGGTTTGCTGATCCTGTTGTCCCACGTACTTCGCCCAGCTCTGCAGCACAGGTGGTGATTTGTCAGTTCTTCCGAGGCCTGACCGGTCTTCCCTGCAAGTTGGGGGTTTGAAACAGATTATATATTTAAGGGTTTGAGGCAATAAACTACTGCACCTGACGTAACAGTAGGGACAGTTAAATACTTAGTGTGGTGCACAGAACTGAAAGTTCAACCCTTTTCAACTCCTAAACAAAAAAGCTCCCAAATTTAAATCAATCTTCAGTGGTTCAGCACCTTAAATTATTCAAATCATGTCACTTATATTGAATAGGAGTTCAGCAAAATTTTCTCAAATAGTCAACACACACAGTAAATGTTTTTTTACAGTACACAAAATCCTTTAGACATAGTAAGTTGAGAATCCATTATTCATTTCCTTCTTTTGATAATCCATTTAAAACCGTAGCCAACGCGTTTTGTCCTTGCAGATTTCTTAGGGGCTCTATTTAGATTCCTTCTTAAATAGACAAACTATGCTGCTGCATGTGTCATTTTGCCCATGTTTTGTTGTAAGGCCAGCTGATGGCATCCTCTCATTTAAGAAGTGAGACTCGATGGTTACTGTATAAAATCAGGATTTCAGAAGTATTCTCGATATCCAGTATTCAAAATTATGGTTCCGATATAGTTGATGGTGTCCTGTTGGTGATGGACAGAGTTCCTGTGTTACCACTCTCGTAGCATCCCGCAGTGTGGTTTAAAGTTAAAAAAAAAAAAAAAAGCTGCAAGTTGGGAGTTTGTAATCCTTTTCAAGCCAACGTAGACCTCTTCCCTGTGCACCACGTCTGTTTGTTGTTTGTTGCTTGTTGGCTCTTTTCACAGAAGATCTTCAAGCTGCAAGTAGCCTCCACCTCAAGCACTGCACAGCTCTAAACAAGTCGTCCTGCCTGCCACCCTTGCATCATGGGGCTTCTCCTCTTGTGTGCTACTGGGGGCTTCCTTGCGACCTCCTGTGCCTGCTGCCAGAGGGTCCTCGAGAGGGCTTCATCTATTTCAGTTGGCTCTTCATCGTGCTGAGGGCTGGTCCTGACTTACCTTTGCTTGCTTAGTCCCTCCGACCTTGCTGGCACGCAACCAAACATCTTTACCCGCAAACCATTGTTTGCGTTTTCAAAGACTTATTGGTTGTCCTGTTGGCCACTGACCTTTCACTCGTTGACCAGCGTGGGACAGCTCGTGAAAGGCTCCTGGTCTTCTACAACGTCGTCTGGTCTCCACAGCTGCTGTTTCTTCTTCAATGCACTACAGCAAGAACCTCCATCCAGGGCGGCTGGTATTATGCTTCTATGCCTCCTCGTCACCGCCGGGCGGTTTGGACTCTGTCCCCTTTGCTTTCAGGTCCTTCTCGTCTGGATTCTTCGTCCTGGTTCCACCGGCCTGGTCCACAAGATACTGTAGCTGCAGAACTTCCACGACCCTCCATTGTGTCTACAGAGGTATCCAACATCACTTCACCCCTATGCACCCGAGCTCCCAGGTGCAGGTATCTGTCTCTTCTTGGTATCCACGGTGGGGTGACTGTCCATCTTCCTTGCTCTTAGTGGTTCCTTTGGGAAGGGCCCTAAAACTCTAAAATCCAAACCGCGACTTACCTGTGTTTTTCTATGGATGCTGACCCGGTGTAACCACTCTGCACCTGGGCACATTGGGGTCCTTGGCTACTTACCTTTTGGTGGTTCCTTATTTCCCCTGGGGTCCTCAAACCTTGGGTACTAGTCCCCTTTTGATAACCATTTTGCATTCCACTGTTTTATTATATGGGTTTGCCCCCCAGTATGGCCCTATGTGTGTTCCTATGTTATTTACCTGTTTTTGAAGTTTTCATTCTGTGTAATCGATACCTCCAGAAGTTAGTGTCTAGTAATAAATGTAAAGTATTTTTCTACTCACCTGGTGTGGTTCTTTCTTGTGTGAAAAGCTTACTGACCGACTAAGTGGTACATGCAATTGCTTTACACTCGCCTGGAAAAGCCTTAGCTGCTCTTCACAGCTACCCCCTGAGAATTTTGTTTTGGAGGGACCTAAACACTATCACTAAGGGTTGCCTGGACTCCGTGCACAGTGCCTGGCCACAGGTGTACTCTATATACTGAACCAGCTTCCTACATTGGTGGTGCAGCAGTTGGGATAAAGACTTGCATTTGCTTTACCACTTCGTCATAAGTAAGGTTTACATAATAAACCACTACTACCTTTACAATTACACAATACTAGATAGGTAAGACTTTTTCTAAACTTTTTGTTTAGGTGTCCAGGATCTAGCATAGCCCTTACTCTAACCTTGGTTGTAAGTTTAGATTGCTAGAGTAGGTTACACTATACCACACTAGAACCATGTCCACTACTGGAGAATCTATTCCGACGCAGGAGTCTAGGTACGGTCCCCTTAGGTTCCAGGAAAGTAGGACTCAGTGTAAAGCTAGAGGACTTAGGACAGGTAGTAGCCTCAAGAGGTCTCTTTTGTTGGAATTACTCTTCCAAGATGACATCCTGGAAGGTCACTAGAGGAGGAAGGCCTTTGTGGAGGGTGGGGGGATGACCTTGAAGAGCAAGAATTGTATAGTACCATTGGTTCTGACGCTGGACATGGCTTGGAGCATCCTGAAGAGGCTCCCTGAAAGATGCTCTACCTGTAGAGTTGGGTACTGATGGTACTGGAGGCAGTCATGACAATAGGCCTACTTTCACTCCCCCTGGGTGGTTCACAGGATCCCTAGGAGGAGGAGGTCTTTCTCACCCTCCCTTTCCTCAGCATCCACTCACTCTAATTTAGATGAGGCCATCCTAGATAGGGGATACAATCTGCTCAGGTTTGACAAGGCCAAACTCAAGCTGAAAATGGAGCAGTTGGCCTTTGAGAGGGAAGTCCTAGAAGTGGTGAAGGAGAGGAAGAATTTGGGGTTAGACCCCAGTAGTGGCAGCAATAAAGAGACTAGAGTCAGGGAGGAACACTTTGATTCTAGGAATCTTAGCAGGATACTGCCCCTTTTTTAAAACTAGGGAGGATATCCACAAGTTGATTACTGCTATTGAGAGGGCCTGTAAAGTCGCAAAGGTCCCCCAGAAGCAGTCAGCAGCTATCCTATGGCTGTCTTTTGCAGGCAAACGTAGAGAGAAACCTTTGGCAGTAAATGAAGAGAATGCATACCACTGCGAGGTTTTAAAAGAAGCACTTATTGTTGGGTTAGCACATACTTGTGAAGAATGCAGGATTAAGTTCAGGGACACTCGGAAAGCTTCACAAGACTGGGTTGATAGACTATGCAGTTAACCTCTGGGTTGCTGATTACATGGTAGTAATGTACATCACTGTACAGGACTGTATATTTGAACATGAGAGCGCATCCTTAATAACTGTGTGTCTGATAAACTGCACCAATGCCTGGTGGACTCTGATCTGACCGCTCCCCAAGAATTGGGAAAGAAGGCAGACAAATGTGTTCGCACCAGGGTGAGCATTAAGTCTCATGGTGGCAGTGACAAGAAAAAGAAAGATTCATCTAAGGCCCAAGAGAAGGAGGATGAGAAACCTAAAGCTAGCAAAAAGGAGTCTTCTTCAGGTCCACAGAAATCTTCCTCTGGGGATGGGTCACAATCCTCCTCTTCCACTAGTAACAAACCTCCTTGGTGCTTTGTCTGTAAACAAAAAGGCCAAAGGAGAAATAATCCCATCTGTCATAAGAAAGGCATCAAGACTGCTACTACTTCCCCTAGTGCCCGAACAGTAGCACTACTAGCAGTAAACCTCCTCAAGGTGTAGCTGGCTTCACTTTGGGAACTACAGTGGTCTCTGGCTTGGTCAGAGAAGTCACTGAGGCTATCCTGATATCAGAGGGTGGCATTGATCTTGCCACTTTGGCTGCCTGGCCTTCTAATATGAGGAAATGCAGGCAGTGTCCCATCATCAATGGAATAGAAGCAATAGCTTACAGGGATACAAGTGCTAGTGTCATCATGGTGGCTAAAAAACTGGTGTCACCTGAGCAATACGTACTTAAGCAAACTTACCAAGTAACCAACGCAGACAATATCACTAATAGCCACCCCATGGCAGTGGTAAATCTCAGCTGGGAGGGGCTTATTGGCCCTAAAAAGGTTGTGGTATAGTCTAATCTTCCTGTAGATTGTCTTCTGTGCAATGATTTGGAAAGGTCAACATGGACTGAAGTTGAGTTTAGGACTCATGCAGCCGTGCTTAAATCTCTGAGACCGTGTTTATGATGACTGAAGCACAGGCCAAGAAGCCGGGAGATGAAGGAGCAGTGGAGTCTGGAATAATGGCACAGGCTGCTACCAACGAGGTTAGAAGGATAACAAGCATTTACAATGCAATAGGTCTCGCAACTGCGAGTTTTAGAGCTATTGGTATTGTAAATGGCAATGCCTTTTGAAAAATTAACAGGTATTGTAATTTATAATAGTAATTTTCCACCAGTACCATAACTACCACTATTATTATTACTATCACCACAGAGTAGTAATAGTAATAATTGTAGTGGTGGTTGTGGTGGTTGTAGCGGTGGTGGTGGTATTGGTGGTGTTCGTGGTGGTGGTACTGGTGGTCTACGTGGATTTTATTTCATTACTTATGCTACTGCTGGAATATTTTTAACAAAAAATACAAAAACTAACAAACATTATCATTTGCAACGCCAATAGCTCAAACTTTTAGTAATGCCAGCCCTATTTCATTGTAAATGCTTGTTTTATGTTGCAGGCATGAGGTGCATCATCTACTTCCCAAAATACAATCTTAGATTTGTAGACACTCGTAACAGTCCTATGGTAGGAGGCAGTTGTTCAGCCAGTGTAAGGCTAATAGCTCACACAACTTTGCATTTTGATACCTGAAGTTTTAAATTACAATAAATGTAGTAGACCTCAGGCAGGAGACTTGAGTTACCAGTAACTGGAAAGAGCAATAACTTTAGAAACTGGTGCTTTATTTCACCTTTTCCGTGGTGTGAAGGTTACGTAACTGTTTTATTGCGTTCGAATGGGCACAATGGGGCTTATTTACAAGTCCTTGCACTGCTGGTGCTTCACTTTTGTGTGGGAAAAAGTGACGCAGCGGCGGCGCAAGGGACTTGTAAATAAGCCCCAATGTCCTGTTTCTCTGGCTCTAAAGCAGCTTTGCTGACATGGTTCTCTGGCTCTACAACGGCTCTGCTGACCTGGTTCTCTGGCTCTACAGCAGCTCTGCTGACCTGGTTCTATGGCTCTACAGCAGCTCTGCTGACCTGGTTCTATGGCTCTACAGCAGCTCTGCTGACCTGGTTTTCTGGCTCTACAGCAGCTCTGCTGACCTGGTTCTCTGGCTCTACAGCAGCTCTGCTGACCTGGTTCTCTGGCTCTACAGCAGCTCTGCTGACCTGGTTCTATGGCTCTAAAGCAGCTCTGCTGACCTGGTTCTCTGGCTCTAGAGCAGCTCTGCTGACCTGGTTTCTCTGGCTCTACAGCAGCTCTGCTGACCTGGTTTCTCTGGCTCTACAGCAGCTCTGCTGACCTGGTTCTCTGGCTCTACAGCAGCTCTGCTGACCTGGTTCTCTGGCTCTACAGCAGCTCTGCTGACCTGGTTCTCTGGCTCTAGAGCAGCTCTGCTGACCTGGTTCTTAGGCTCTAGAGCAGCTCTGCTGACCTGGTTCTCTGGCTCTACAACGGCTCTGCTGACCTGGTTCTCTGGCTCTAAAGCAGCTCTGCTGACCTGGTTCTCTCCCTCTAACACAGCTCTGCTGACCTGGTTCTCTGGCTCTACAACGGCTCTGCTGACCTGGTTCTCTGGCTCTAAAGCAGCTCTGCTGACCTGGTTCTCTCCCTCTAACACAGCTCTGCTGACCTGGTTTCTCTGGCTCTACAGTAGCTCCGAGGACCTGGTTCTCTTCTAGAGCAGCTCTGCTGACCTGGTTCTCTGGCTCTAAAGCAGCTCTGCTGACCTGGTTCTCTGGCTCCTGGTTCTCTGGCTCTAAAGCAGCTCTGCTGACCTGGTTTCTCTGGCTCTACAGCAGCTCTGCTGACCTGGTTCTCTGGCTCTAGAGCAGCTCTGCTGACCTGGTTCTTAGGCTCTAGAGCAGCTCTGCTGATCTGGTTCTCTGGCTCTACAGCAGCTCTGCTGACCTGGTTTCTCTGGCTCTACAGCAGCTCTGCTGACCTGGTTCTCTGGCTCTACAGCAGCTCTGCTGACCTGGTTCTCTGGCTCTACAGCAGCTCTGCTGACCTGGTTCTCTGGCTCTACAGCAGCTCTGCTGACCTGGTTCTCTGGCTCTAGAGCAGCTCTGCTGACCTGGTTCTCTGGCTCTACAACGGCTCTGCTGACCTGGTTCTCTGGCTCTAAAGCAGCTCTGCTGACCTGGTTCTCTCCCTCTAACACAGCTCTGCTGACCTGGTTTCTCTGGCTCTACAGTAGCTCCGAGGACCTGGTTCTCTTCTAGAGCAGCTCTGCTGACCTGGTTCTCTGGCTCTAAAGCAGCTCTGCTGACCTGGTTCTCTGGCTCCTGGTTCTCTGGCTCTAAAGCAGCTCTGCTGACCTGGTTTCTCTGGCTCTAGAGCAGCTCTGCTGACCTGGTTCTCTGGCTCTAGAGCAGCTCTGCTGACCTGGTTCTTAGGCTCTAGAGCAGCTCTGCTGACCTGGTTCTCTGGCTCTACAACGGCTCTGCTGACCTGGCTCTAAAGCAGCTCTGCTGACCTGGTTCTCTCCCTCTAACACAGCTCTGCTGACCTGGTTTCTCTGGCTCTACAGTAGCTCTGAGGACCTGGTTCTCTGCCTCTAGAGCAGCTCTGCTGACCTGGTTCTCTGGCTCTAAAGCAGCTCTGCTGACCTGGTTCTCTGGCTCCTGGGTCTCTGGCTCTAAAGCAGCTCTGCTGACCTGGTTTCTCTGGCTCTACAGCAGCTCTGCTGACCTTGTTCTATGGCTCTAAAGCAGCTCTGCTCTGGCAGGACAGTGCGGAGCAGAGTGAAAGGCAGGGCGAAGCAAGAATATGAGTATAGGTGGGAAGACAGAGCGCAACTGAAGAACATGAGGATTAGTGTTAGGACAGAGTGCGGGGCAGAGGAACAGGCACCTAAAGTTAAAAACATGAGGATAAGTGGCAGGACAGTGTGGGGCAGAGGAACAGGCACGGCGAGTTAAAAACCTGAGGATAAGTGGCAGGATAGAGTGCGGGGCAGATAAAAAGCACGGCGAGGCAAGAACAATACTGTTGTGTGTTGAGGCAACAAAAGCGAAAAAAAGCAAAGTAAATACCATGCGGCACAAAGTTCTTGATATGCTGAAGCGCTGACATTTATGTGTCTGCCTTGTATAGTTGCATCGCGCAGTGAAACTGAAACCTAAATCAAGGTGGGAGCGTGTGAAAGCTTACATCGCTCGAGAGGCGTGCGCGTGCACATCGCCTGTCCGGGCGCGTGCACTGTCCTGTCTCCCTTCGGCACAGAAACCGACGACAATAGGTCTCGCCAAGGTGTGCAGCGCATGCGCTGCGTCGCAAGGCGAGACCTAAAAATGTATCCTTCTCCCACGTTTCATGTGAGGATCAGTCTTCTAAGGAAGATGATCTTATCCCTTGTGAGGGAACTGCCCCAGAGGATCTTGAGCCTGACCTGGCAGAGCTACTGGGAGCAAGGGGGCCCTCCAGGGAGGAATTGAGCTTGGAGCAACATTCCTGCCCCTCTCTTGAAAGCCTTAGGCAGCAAGCTGCTGCAGAGGCAGGGGATGTCAGTGGGACCCACAATGTCTATTTGGAGTATGGACTCCTTTATTCTGAAGCTAAGGACTCCAAGTCTGGTGCCACCAGGAGGTTGGCTGTTTCTCAGAAGTTTAGGACGTTCCGCTTGACCTTTGCACAGGACATACCCCTTGCAGGTCATCTTAGGCTAAGTAAGATTGGAACAGGCTTGTCCCACACTTTCACTGACCACATGCCTGAAGACACCAAGGAGTTTTGTCGCTCCTGTGTCACCTGTCAAGCCAGTGGTAAGGCAGGTGGCACTACAAAGACCCCCCTAATCCCACTTCTGGTGGTTGGGATTCCCTTTGATAGGGTAGGGATCGACATTGTTGGTCACCTAGGCCCTCTTACAGCCTCTGGGAACAGTTATATCCTGGTGGTGGTGGGCCATGCCATCAGATACCCAGAAGCTATTTCCCTTAGGTCCAATACAACTCCTGCAGTGTCAAAGGCCCTCCTGGGACTATTTATCAGAGTGAGTTCTACTAAGGAGGTGGTGTCAGACAGAGGTGCAAACTTTGTCTGGCTACCTTACAGCCATGTGGAAGGAGTGTGGAGTAAACTACAGATTTACCACACCTTACCTTCCACAATGCAATGGTTTAGTTTAAAGGTTCAACAGAACCCTAAAAGGTATGATTATGGGACTATCTGACAAGTTCAGGAGATGAGATGTCCTGTTAGCTTGCCTTCTTTTTGCCTACAGGGAACTTCCACAGAAGGGAGTAGGGTATAGTCCCTTTGAACTTCTCTTTGGTCATCTAATCTGAAAGAGACTATTAGTTATAGATTCCTTACCTTAGAATTACCCCCAGGCGTCAGACTGGATCCGGAGAAATTTTGTCTTAGCAGTACTCCTGCGCTTCAGTAGGTGGCGTCAGTCGACTCCACGTCCATCGTCGTGATCGCCAGGATGACGTTGCGGTGTCTACTTAAACACCGCCCCTGCACGCTGACATCAGGTCTTTCTTTTTCCGCGCCCGCCAGCACAGATCCGGAGAGAGCGTGCCCCTTAGTCACTTTTTGACTAATCCTTTTGTCGACATCTTTTTCGAGTTTATCAACCCCTGGTAGCACGAGGGATGTCCCATTGTCAGACCAGCTTCAAGCCCTGTGACTCCTGTCACAAGCTGATGTCTGTCACGGATCCTCACCTTGTGTCTCTGGTGCCTGGAGTGTGACCACGACCCGAAGTCGTGCTCCGACTGTCGGGCCATAAACCCGAAGTCTTTGCGGGAGCGGTCCCGAAAGCTTCTGGAGGCCCGGCAGTCGGCTCCGCGCTGCTAGAGGTCCTGGTCGAGAGGAAGGTCTTGGGACCAGTCGCGGAGCCACCACCACTCGCCATCGAAGTCTTCGCACTCGGGTAAGTAGAAGCACAAGAAGAAGGTGAAGAAGCATCAGGGCTGGGGGCCCTGGGCCTGCGAGGCCGGCAGCTTCGGTTCTGGCGCCGGAGGACCCAGCGTCGTGGGTCCGGGGGCCAGCGGGCGGGCCAGTCCACCAGTGCCCCCCCTGCAGCAGCCTCCAAACCTTCCTAGTCCAACCTTTCAGGGCCACCCGTTGCCAGTGGGCGGCAGGATCCGCCATCACCTCCCCCACTGGCGCAACATCACGGCGGGCAAGTAGGTTTTGCAAATGGTCCGAAGGGGCTACTCCCTCCCCTTCAAGACTACACCTCCCTCCATGCCACCAACACTCCATCGCATGTCGGAGGATCATCTGGCCCTTCGCTGCCAGAAGTAGGTCCCACTACTTCCTGGTACCCAAAAAGGACAAAGGCCTGCGTCCTATCTTAGACCTCAGGGACGTCAACAGCTTCCTCCCAAAAAAGTTCAAAATGCTTACCTTAGCTCAGGTCTTGTCTGCCCTCGACCCTGGAGACTGGATGGTAGCAGACTTGCAGGACGCTTACTTTCACATCCCTGTCCTGCCTGCCCACCGGCGTTGCCTCCGGTTCACGGTAGGCCACGAGCATTTTCAGTTTACTGTGCTCCCCTTTGGCCTTACCAGCGCTCCTCGGTGTTCACGAAAGTGATGGCGGTGGTCGCAGCTCATCTGCGCAGATCGGGGGTTCCAGTCTTCCCCTATCTCAACGACTGGCTGTTGAAGGCGGGCTCGCCCCAAGCTGTCGTCTCCCACCTCCAGACTACGGCAGACCTTCTGCACTCGCTGGGGTTCGCTATCAACGTGCCAAAGTCACACCTGATTTCCTCTCAGAAGCTCCTTTTCATCGGAGCGGTTCGGGACACAGCGCAGTTTCGGGCTTATCCTCCAGAGCAGCGAGTCCGGGATATTCGGGCTATGATACCAATGTTTCAGCCTCTATCCCGGATTTCGGTGAGAATGACCCTGAGGCTGCTGGGCCTCATGGCCTCCTGCATCCTGCTGATGGATCAGGCCAGATGGCATATGCGGGCTCTGCAGTGGGACCTGAAGTTCCAATGGGTGCAGCATCAGGGGAATCTTTCCGATGTTGTCCAGATCTCGGAGGGGACCGCACGTCAGCTGCAGGGGTGGCTCAAGAACCAGTATTGGGTCAACGGCAGATCTTTCTCCCTTCCCCAACCAGAGTTCACAGCGGTGACCGATGCGTCACTCCTGGGATGGGGCGGCCACATGGCAGAGGCCTCTGGTCTCTGGTGGAGTCCGGGCTCCACATCAACCTTCTGGAGCTTCGGGCGATCTATCTTGCACTGAAGGCATTCCTTCCTTCTATCAAAGGAAGAGTAGTGCAGGTGTTCACGGACAACACCACCGCCATGTGGTACTTCAACAAACAGCGCAGGTGGGGTCGTGGACCCTATGTCAAGAGGCTCTCCGCCTTTGGACATGGCTGGAACATCAGGGCATATCCCTGGTGGTTCAACACCTGGCAGGTTCTCTGAAAGCCAGGGGGGACGAACTCAGCCGTCGATGCATGATGGATCACTAATGGTGTCTTCACTCGAAGGTGGTGCAAGGTCTCTTTCAGCAGTGGGGAGAGCCTTGGTTAGATCTGTTCGCCACCGAAGAGAACGCGCAATGTCAGCAGTTCTGCCCGTTGGAGTTTTCAAGGCGGCATTTGCTCAGCGACGCTTTTCGTCACAAGTGGAATTGCAGCCTCCTGTACGCCTTTCCGCCTGTACCACTTCTGCCCAGAGTGCTGAAGAAGATCAAGTGTGACCTGGCCCAAATCATTCTTGTGGCTCCAGACTGGGCACGAAGAGTCTGGTACCCCGAGCTCTTGAGCATGGCCATCGATCCTACGATCAGACTGCCTCTTTGGGCGGATCTTCTGTCCTCCACCCGAACCTGCCCAACCTCCACCTCCTTGCATGGAGATTGACCGGTGACAGTTGACAGCTTTTGACCGTCCTCCCAAAGTCTGTAATGTCAACTTGGCAGCCAGGCGTCCCTCCACTAAAACGGTATACGCCTGTAGATGGAACAAATTTGTGGCATGGTGCACAGCAAAGGCTGTGAATTCCCTTTCTGCCCGTCTTTCAGAGGTTCTCCTCTTCATTCTTTCTTTGGCCCAGCAGGGCTCTGCTCTGGGCACTCTTAAAGGCTATCTTTCGGCCATTTCGACCTTTCTTCGCCTTCCTGATCACCCTTCTCTATTCAGGTCCCCAATTGTTTACAGATTTCTGAAGGGCATTACTCCTCTCTTTCCTCCTTCTCCCTTCATAATGCCCCAGTGGGACTTGAACCTTGTCCTCTTATGTGTGCTCCCTTTGAGCCACTCCATACTTGTCCTCTTCGTCTCCTTACTTTGAAGACTGCTTTCTTGCTTGCCATCACCTCTGCTCGCAGGGTGAGTGAGCTTCAGCCTTATCTTCCAAACCTCCCTTTCTTGCTGTTCATCCGGAAAAAGTAGTCCTCCGTACTAGGCCCTCTTTTCTGCCCAAAGTGGTTACTTCTTTCCACATAGGTCAGACCATCACATTGCCCACCTTCTTCCTGCCTCTGCACCCTTCCAAAGAGGAGGATAGACTCCACCGTCTGGACCCAAAACATGCACAGTCTTTCTACCTTGATCGCACTAAAGACTTCCGGGTGGAAGATCAACTATTCGTTGGTTATGTGGGCGCTAAGAAAGGTCGGGCAGTGCACAAACATACCATTTCTCGATCGTTTGTACTATGCATTAAGATCTGCTATTCTTTGGCTAAAAAGGAACCTCCAGTAGGTCTGCGCTCCCATTCTACCAGGGCGACGGCAGCCAATACTGCATTGGGACTCAGAGTTCCCGTACATGACATCTGTCAAGCAGCCACGTGGGCATCCTTGCACATGTTTACCAGGCCTGAACAGCCAAGTCCGGAGGGAAGGCTTTTTCGGCCGTTCTGTTCTCCAGGACTTCCTGGTGTGAACTTAGTTCGCAGACCCACCTCCGGGGTTGGTATTGCTGGGGTATCTATTCTAAGGTAAGGAATCTATAACTAATAGTCTTTCAGATGAACAAGTTACTTACCTTTGGTAACAATGTATCTGTAAGAGACATATATCAGTTATCGATTCCTTACCGCCCCACCCATCCTCACCGTTCTGCGAACGGACTTCTTGGTATAGGGACTCCCTTGCAGGGCCCTAGTTTTGTGCACCAGTGGTCAGTGTCTTGCAAGGCTCTGCGCTTCTGGCGTGGAAAGTCGTGTCAGAACTGAGGTCAGCGTGCAGGGGCGGCGTCTAAGTAGACACCGCGACGTCATCCCGGTGACCACAACGCAGTCGACTGACGCGAAGTCGACCGACGCCACCTACCGACGCGCAGGGGTACTGCTACGAAAAAAGTTCTCCGGATCCAGTCTGACGCCTGGGGGTAATTCTAAGGTAAGGAATCTATAACTAATATATGTCTCTTACAGATACATCGTTACTGAAGGTAAGTAACTTGTTCGTTAGGGGTTCACTTGCTCTAGTGAATGAGGGATGGGAGCAACCCCCTAAACCTCCTAAGCAAGACATTGTGATTATGTGCTAGACCTACATTCACGCATGGCGGAGTACATGAAGGCCAGCAAAAACTAGGAGGCCAGCCAAGAACTTCAGAAAGCTTGGCATGGACCTAAAATAAAGGCTGTAATGACTATGTACCAGCCAGGGCAGAACGCATGGGTCTTGGAGCCTGTAGCCCCAAGAGCCCTTCACGACAAGTGCAGTGGCCCCCATTCCATCCTGGAAAAGAAAGGTGAGGTCACCAATGTGGTTGACCTTGGTACTCCTAGAAGTCCCCACAAGGTGCTTCATGTGAACTGCCTAAAGCCTTACTTTGACAGGGCTGACATGAGCTTGCTCATGGCTACTGATGAGGGACAGGAGGAAGAGAGTGACCTTCTCCCTGATCTCCTCTCACACTATCCTGTTGATGTCCAGTTGGAGTAGTCTAGCCAGGCAGCCTCTCTGAACAACAAATTGACTGCAGACAGGCTCTGTCAATTGCCTGAACCCTTTTCCTTGACACCCAGTTAGACTATCTGGTGTGCACATGAGGAGGACACAGGTGACAGCATGCCTGTCAAGAGTAAAAACTACAGGCAGCCTGACCATGTCAGGGATTGCATCAGGACAGAAGTCTAGAAGATGCTAGAGTTTTGGGTCATTGAGCCTTCAGATGGTCCTTGGGCTAGTCCAGTAGTCCTTGTGCCAAAACCTCAGTCACTGGGCAGAAAGAGATGGGGTTTTGTGTAGACTACAGAGGCCTCAATGCAATCACTAAGATTGATCCCAACCCCTTTCCCAGGGCTGATGAATTGATAGATACTTTGGCTTCATCCAAGTATCTAAGCACCTTTTACCTGACTGCAGGCTATTGGCAGATCACTCACAGATGCTGCAAAACCTAAGACAGCATTCTAAACATCTGGAGGGCACTTTCAGTTTACTGTAATGCCCTTTGGTTTGAAGAACGCACCTGCCACATTTCAGAGGCTGGTGAGTAAAGTTCTCTCAGCTCTGGAAGATTTTAGTGCAGCATATCTTGATGATATAGCGGTCTTTACCTCCACCTGTGAGGATCACAAGGTCCACCTCAGAAATGTACTTGAGGCCCTGCAGAAGGCAGGCCTCACTATCAAGGCCAGTAAGTGCCAGATAGGGCAGTGCAAAGTTGTGTTCTTAGGCCACCTGATAGGTGGAGGCTAAGTTCAACCATTTGAGAGCAAAATAAAACCATTGTGAATTGGTTTGCTCCCACTACCCAGACTCTGGTCAGAGCTTTTCCGAGCCTGCCTGGGCACTACAGAAGATTTGTTAAGGGGTATGGGTTCATTGTGACTCTCCTTAATGACCTCACCTCTAAGAAGATGCCTAAGAAGGTGAATTGGACAGTTAGCTGTCAAGTGGCGATGCCCTGAAGAACAGTCCTGACTATTCCAAACTGTTTATTGTCCAGGAAGATGCCTCTGAGATAGGAATAGAAGCAGGGTTATCACAACTTAATGAAGAGGGCCAGGATCAACCAATAGCTTTTATTAGCAGAAGGTTGACTCCCAGAGAGAAAAGTTGGTCAGCTATTGAGAGGGAGGCCTTTGCTGTGGTCTGGGCCTTTAAGAAGCTGAGGCCATACCTGTTTGGCACTCACTTAATTATTCAAACTTACAATAAGCCTCCATTATGGCTAAAACAGATGAAGGGCGAAAACCCAAAACTTTTGAGGTGGTACATTTCCCTACAGGGGATGGACTTTTCAGTGAAGCATAGACCTGGGAGTAACCATGCCAACGCAGATAGACTTTCCAGATATTTCCACTCAGAAAATAAAGACTCAACTGGGCAGGTTAGTCTTATCTTCTTTCATTTGGGAGGAGGGTTATGTAGGAAAGTAATATCTTTCTGCCATAGTTAACCCCTTTGGCATACTGGGGTACCATTGTAAGTCCCTAGTATATGATACTGAGGTATCCAGGGCATTGGTACACCAGGGGTCTCGCATGGGCTGAAGCATGTATTATGCCACCCATAGGGGCCCTTGCAAACTGTGTCTGCAGAGCTGCCATTGCACTCTGCGTGACTGGGTGCATGCACCCTTCACTTTAGATATAAGGTATCCCTTCTATCCCAGTCATTGCACTTAAAACCTATAAGCCACCCCTAAGGTAGGCCCTTCAGTCCAAGGGCAGGGTGAATGGTTCTAAGTGTGTGGGTGCCCCTGCACGAGCAGAGATACCCCTACAAACCCTGGACTATATTTGCTGGGCTTTGTAAGTGTGGGACAGCCATTTTAAGGTATGTAGTGGACACTCGCATGTCAAGATGTCCAGCTAAATAATGGCTTCCCCGAACCTGGTCATGTTTGGTATCAAACATGTTGGAATCATGCCACTGCACCGATTTCAGTGTTAGTTGCATGATACCATGTACTTGGGGGCTCCTTAGAGGACCCCCAATACCTACCTGTGGAGCCTTTCAGGGTCTGCCTGCCATCCCATGCTGCTGCCGGCTTCAGACACTGTTCTGCCCCCCTGCCGAAGAGCCTGACTCGGGCAGGGTAAGCTGAGCTAAGGATTTCCTGCGAAGGAGAGGTGTGACCACCTCTCCTTTAGAATTAGGTAGGATGTGGGTGCTTCCGGGCGCCACCAGACTGCATTGAAGGGCACATTTGATGCCTTCCTTGTGGAAACCAGTTTGGCCCAGTTGAGGAGCCTTTGGCTCCCGTCTGGTGCGAAACCAACCAAAAGGACAGGGTTGTCCAGCCCTTTCCCAGGGAGGTGCCCCAGGGCTCCTCCAGGTGGCCACTTGATTCTGCCATGTTGGATCTTGGCCCCTGGGTGCTTCTGACTGACTAGGACATCTGAGTAGTGTTACTGACCCCCTTTGATAGCTGGGTTGCCACAGAAGAAGTTCTTCCCCTTTTCAGGGTTACTTAAGGGCTCCCCTGAGGTAGACTCTTAGATGCCTCCCGACAACTTCTGGAACCAACTGCATGTCGTCTGAAGATTGTTCAAAGACTCTTCTGCTGGTGGATACTGGAACTCTGCTGTTCTTCAAGCCAGGACCCATGACAAGACTGCTCCCGGTAGGAAGAATCTTGCTGCATGTTCATCCCTGTGCTTTTCCAAAGATCTACAACTCCGTGGCTGTGCATCCTCCAAGTCACCAAGGACTCTCCCTTGAAGTGAAGGATTCACTTTCTGCATCCGCAGGCACCTCGACAACTGGTTTGCTGATCCTGTTGTCCCATGGACATTGTCTGACTCTGCGTAGTAATAAATACAAAGTATTTTTCTACTCACCTGGTGTGGTTATTTCTTGTGTGAAAAGCTTACTGACCGAATAAGTGATACATGCAATTGCTTTACACCCTCCTGGATAAGCCTGAACTGCTCTCCACAATTACCCCTTGAGAGCTTTGGTTTTCAGGGACCTAAACACCATCACTAAGGGTTGCCTGGACTCAGTGCACAGTGCCTCACCAGAGATGTACACTATATACTGGGCTAGCCTCCTACACTATGAGCAAAGAAACTGGAGGTGATTGGGATTACAAGCTCACAAGGAGGTAAGCGCCAGCCAGGAAAATGTGCAACAGTTACAATTCTCGGAGCATTGAAAATAACAGGCTGAGAGTATGAAACAATTGAAGAGGATTTGCAAATGATAGCATAGTGTCTGACACGTTCAATCAATGGGTCGAATCTTCCCTGGACAAGATCATTCCGCAAAAATGGAGTCAAAAAAGGCCTAAGGAAAAACGATCACCATGGTACTCTCCTAAGTTACGGGAACTCAAGCAAAAATGTAAAAAACTAGAGAGCCTGGAGGAAAGAATATAGCCTAGATAAAAAACAGAACTACAGGCAGAAACTAAGAGAGCACAAACACAATATTTTGAGGAGGAAATTACACTGGCAGCGAACGCTCCTAGGGAAATTCTCCTAATAGCAAAAAATCTTACAAAGTGCTCACCACCTGAGTTACCTGCAGAATCCTCTCAGCAATGTTGTTTGGAACTCGCAGAGTTTTTAATAAAAAAATTCTAGATATCTACAATAACTTTCCTAATGCCTCCGGTCTCGATAACCTGGACCGGGAGGTAGAAATCCCGGGGGGTAGTATCCCACGGCTAGAAGATATTCCTGCTTTTGAATTAAATACATTAGTCCAACTGTTTTCCAAAGTTAAATCCGGTTCCCCCCTGGACGCGGCCCCCACTCACATGCTGCGCAAGGTGAGGGATGTCATTTTACCTGTGCTACTGGAAGTATTAAATTCTTCTTTAGCAACTGGTCAAGTGCCCAGATCATGGAAACATGCCATGATAAGAGCACTTCTAAAAAAAATAAAAAAAAACAGCCTTAATCCTGACGTATGGGGCAACTACCAGCCGGTTTCGCTCCTCCCCATGACTAGTAAAATCTTAGAGAAATATGTAAACAGAACTCTCTCTGAGTACTTAGAAACTCACTCGCTTCTGCACGCTTCCAAGACAAGTTTCCGACCAAATCATGTAACAGAAACGGCCCTATTAGCAGTAGTGGAGGAATCACTGAAAATTCTAGACCAGGGAGGCACGGTGGCAATCATCCTGCTTGACCTGAGCTCCGCATTCGATACGGTTAATTACAGCATCCTTTTCGACAGATTAAGAATGATCGGAGTATCAGGAAAAGTTCTCACCTGGATCAAATCCTTTCTGAAAGACCGGTCATACCAGGTATTCGAGGGCAACTACTCCTCAAGAAGGGTGCCACTTACATGTGGAGTCCCACAGGGCTCCTCACTGAGCCCCACCCTATTTAATATATATCAAAGGCCCCTTGCGGAGTTGGTCCTTCCATATGGAATCCATATTATAACCAATGCAGATGACACCCAACTAGTGGTGGCATTAAGCCACCCAAAGAAGGTGCCAGCTAATCTAGAATCTTGCTTGGGAACGGTGGACACGTGGATGGACCAGTCGTGTCTCAAGTTCAATGGAGACAAAACGGAGCTAATGATCCTGGGCAACTGCTCCATCTCTACGGCCGGCCTGAGTTGGCCAAATTGTCTTGGCCCGTCGTCAAAGCCCAAAGAAAAGATTAAAAGTCTGGGAGTTTGGCTGGATAGGTCGCTCAAATTTGACCAGCAAGCAGTATAATTAGCAGCCTCATGTTACGACATCATTAGACAGATGCGAAAAAGTCTTCCACTTCTCCCTGAATCTGCACGTAGGATTATGGTTAAGGCACTGGTGTTATCCCGGCTGGATTATGGAAATTCCCTCTACCTGGGTACTCCAAAGTCCACAACAAGGAAACTGCAAGTGGTGCAGAATTGTGCAGCCAGGTTGCTGCGCAACATCCCCAAAGCACACTCGGCCAAGCCGGCATTAGAAGAGCTACACTGGCTACCAATCACGGAACGCATACTGTTCAAGTCATTATGCATAGCACACAAAACACTTTGGGGTATGGGCCCTAAAATCAACCTCTCACTTATAGCTTTCCACCGCCCCTCGAGACGCTTGCGTTCAGCTAATTTGTTCCTGGTGACAGTACCTAAAATCAAAAGGGCACGTTCTGGAGGCCGAATGTTCGCTTATAACGCTGCAAAACTATGGAATACGCTCCCCATCGATCTCCGCTCAACGACCCACCTTTCGTTTCGGAAACAACTAAAAACATGGCTTTTCCAGAAGTGACCTTGAACTGTATCGGACTGCCTGCTGTCGTAAGCGCTGGGATGCCTAAGGGTACCCATGCGCTCTATCAAATGTTAACTAATAATGAGTAACATGTAGGGTTCCAGTAATGATTAATTGGCAGTCCAAACAAAGCAGCTTAGAATGAGAACCATAAATGGTCAGTAGCTTGATAGAAGACCTCTGCAAAGTTATATGCAGCGTCTACATTGGAGAACTTGGCATGCACCCCCAAAGAGGCAGGGCTATGAAACAGAAAATCAACCAAATTGGCAACGAAATGTGAAACCTCTGAACAAGAATGTCATCAAGAGACTGCAGGGGGGAAATCTGGGAGTAAGCCATGAAGCGCAAGTCGGTAAGCTTAAAGTTTAGCACTTTGAGTCTGGAACATAGTGTTTTGATAATGAAAGCTTGGCATTTGTCATTCAACAGGTCGGTTATCTGTAATAAAATGATAGATTAGTTTGATATTTGTAGTTGGATTCCGAACACTGCTCACTTCTTCAGAGTGCTGTGCAGTGATTACATATCGGCAAAATAGTTTGGTCTATCACAAATAAATATTCGATCTGTGGCTCACAATACTATCGGTATTAGAAAATTAGGTAACCAAGTCCATTGTGTAAACCTAATAGCTCAGAGAAGTTTTAATTTATCTGAGCTTTAATTCTATGTTTTCCAGCATGAATCTGGTATCTGATCCGAATACTGTGCACACCCCCGCCATAGTGGTTGGGTTGGAACTCATGTGTTTTCCTTTGAAATAAAAAAACTTCAAGACTATGGGGTGTCAACTGTTTAATGTCGGTCATTAGATTTCTGTGTGATACTGAGGACCTTGTTTCCTTCTTCTGGTTTGGTCACACTTGTATGGAGAAGAAGATTCATAGAGAAAAAATAAAATTGAACCAGTGGAAAAACTGTGACACTGTTCTGCACTCTTCTTTACAAAAATCGATCAGAACTGGTGTTGACATGTATTTCTTTCAATTCATTTGGGGCTTCTTTACACTGAGATTTCTGTGCGTTAAGTCAAATACTTTTTTTTAAAGTTTTGCACTTAGAGTTGCAAATTCCCTTGGGGAAAAAAGCAAAGGGTTTTTATTTGATGCCTGTCAAGAGATCATACAGAAGAGTAGTGTAGTGCTTGCAGTGGCTTCTTACCTATAGCATTTAAAGGTCAAAAGAAGATGTTGTGTGGCTGATACAGCATGCCTTCACAGGATATAAATGGCTCTGAATTTGCCATTACCAGAATCAACATAAGTTAATGGGATGACAGCTACTTGGGCACCTCCTACTGGACAAAGACACTATTTATCTTCCAACAGCACCAGACTCTTCCGAGCCCCAATATCCAGGCTTGCCTAGATAGGACATAGCATAAGTTTGTACAGATATGTTCTGATGGATTCATCTGCCTGTGGATTCCTCACCTTTTGAATTACCCCTGTGCCAGCATTCCACAGAAATTATTTTCTTAGGTCTCCCACATCGACGAGGACGTCACAATAGCACGGCTCCGCTCACGACTCCATGTGACATCACCGGAGCCATAAGAAGGCCTCGTCGGCGTGCTGACATCGGTTCCCTTTTTTCCGCGCCATCGATGCGTAACGGTTTTTTCTGGGACTCTCCATTTTACATGTGATAACATTGTTTCCATCTTCTGCATCAAAGGGTGTTCGTGCTGTCGGAAGATGAACCCGAAGGCGCTGAAGGAACGGGAGGCGAAACTCTTCATGACACAGGCAAAAAAGGAGAAGAGGGGTCGCATACTTCGAAGTCGAAGAAGCATAAGAAAGAGAAGACATGGGTCTCGATGTCTATCTTCGAAGGACAGGACTTCGAGGTCAGTCTCCCCTGTACAGCGGCGTCATGACAAGGATACCATCTCGCCATCGCCTACTCCTCCGCAGGTGACTCCGGCAGATTCGCCGGCGCCCAGGGATTCGCCGGCGCCCAGGGATTCTCCGGCTACCAGGGAGTCTTCTCCTGCGCCTTCGCCCGTACCGGTACCTCCGGCTCCCCAGCCCCCGTACGGCCTTGGATGGATCCAGACCAGGGGGTTTCGGATCCTTCGCATTTCCTAAATTCGATGTTTGGCAAGTTTGCCAGGGCATCTTACCCTACCGGTGCGCCATCTGGTCCCGTGGTTCTGCTTGCCTTTAATTTGGGCATCCACTAGCAGTATGCCCAAGTACCTCCATCATGGCAGTTTCCGGCACCGAGGTTTTCAACTCCGAAACCTCAGTCACCGGCACCATCCGGTGTTGGGCCTACGTCTTACCGGATTCGAGCTGCGATGTTGCCGACTTCGGAAGGTCCTCCTTCTACGCCAGCGCCGTTGTCACTGGAGCCGCGGCTGATGCCGCCGACGCTGATCCCGAAGTGGCGTTCGAGGAGGGAAGCGCAAAGACTGCTGGAGGAAGAGGAGTACCAGCAAGAACAGGAGGAAGGGGAGATCCTGGACGCCGTGGACAACTTTGAGGGCCTACGTGAGGCCAGTGGCCTGGATACTTCCCCGTAGTGGGAGCTTTCTTCTCCCGAAGGCCTTGCCTTCACAGGACATTGCCCCTTATCACTCAGTCATCAGGAAAGCCGCTGATCTGTTGGACCTTCAGTTGCCCTCAGCTGAGGTGAAGTCAAATATCTTGACTGAAGTGTTACATTCTCCTTCCTCTTCTGTTGAACCTCTGCTGCCTTTCAATGAGGCATTGACGGAACCGATTATGGAGGTGTGACGGAAGCCCTCGTCTGCCTCTGCAGTATCTAGGTCAGTGACAAGACGGTATAAGCCTGCTCCTGGTGATCCAGCTTTCCTTTCTGCTCATCCTTCACCAGAAAGCTTGGTGGTTCAGGCTTCTTGTTCCAAGCAGTCGAATGGATCCTTCCTCACCACCCCAGGAGATAGAGACTCGAAAAAGCTGGAGCAGTCTGCCAAAAAGGTGTTCTCGGCAAGTATGGCTCTGAAATCAACAAATGCCACGTGTTTGCTGGGAAGGTACATTCATGCACTGATGGACACTGTCAAGCAAGTAGCTCTTAAGCTGCCTGAAGAGGACCGTGTTCATTTTCTGGAAGCGCTATCAGATACGCAAGCAGCAGCCCTTATAGTCATCCAGTCGGGTCTGGACACGGCGGATTCAGTCGCCAGAATGATGGGCTCCTCTGTGGCTACCAGGCGGCATGCCTGGCTTAGGTCTTCAGGTTTCTCGCTAGATGTACAGTCTACTTTACGCAATCTACCCTTCGATGGATCTAGACTGTTTGGAACAAAGGCAGATTCTGCGCTGCAGCACTTCAAGGACAGTAGGGCTACTGCAAGATCCCTGGGCCTGCAGTCCCAGCCCACAGGCTATGGATACAAAAGGTATCGAGGCTTTGGGAAGGCGGCTTCCTTTCGAGGCCGTCCGCAGCCACAGCAGCAGAACCCTCTGTACAGGTCGTACAGAGGAAAAGGTAGAGGCCGTTTGCGGGGAGCTTCTCGACAACAGTCTTCCTCCTCCTCCTCCTCCCCTGTCCCCCACCACCCGTACCACGGGAAAGCAGCTCTAGATCCCCCATCATGGAGCATGCTGGTCCTGTAGGGGGCCGGGTGTCCCATTTTCTGCAAGAATGGAAATTGGTTACTTTAGATCGTTGGGTTTTGAATCTCGTGGAAAATGGGTACACCCTCCCTTTTCAAGAGTTTCCACCTCCTTACCCTCCTCGCCAGGTCTGGTGTTCAGAGGACCATTTGCTGCTCTTGCAGCAGGAGGTTCTTGTTTTGCTGCAAAAAAGTGTGATTGGGGTGGTTCCGGAGCAGGAAAAGGGTCAGGGTTGCTACTCCCGTTATTTCCTGATCCAAAAGAAGGACGACCGGTTGAGACTGATCCTGGACCTCAGGGTTTTGAGTTTTTACCTCATGCAGGAAAAGTTCAAGATGTTGACCCTAGCTCAGGTTCTTCTGGCGCTGCAGCAGGAAGACTGGATGGTGTCGGTCGACTTGCAGGATGAGTATTTCCACATCCCCATCCTGAGGTCGCATCGGAAGTATCTCCAGTTTACTGTAGGCTCTCAACACTACCAGTTTGCGGTCCTCCAGTTGGGTCTCACTTCCGCGCAAAGGTGATGGCGGTGCTGGCAGCACATCTCAGATAGTCAGAGATTCCTGTTTTCCCCTATCTGGACGTCTGGCTGCTCCAAGCAAAGTCGCCAGAGATAGTGCTGCGTCACTTGCATGTAACAACGCGACTGTTGTTCAACTTGGGTTTCTGGATAAATGTACCCAAATCTCACCTGGTGCCCTCTCAGCGCAGCCTGTTCATAGGTGCATTACTGGACACTACTGTGTGTCGACCTTTCCCGCCTCTGCAGAGGATTCTCGACATTCGGGAGATGATTCCTTTGTTTCACGATGGAGCGGTTGTTCCAGTCCTGAAGGTCCTACTCCTGCTCGGTCTGGTCTCTTCCTGCATACTGTTACTCAACCATGCACGCTGGCACATGTGGGCACTCCAGTGGTGCCTCGGCAGGCAGTGGTATCAGCACAATGGAGATCTCGGGGAGAAGGTCAGAATCTCCAGAGACACTGCAGCGGAGCTGTCTTGGTGGAGTGTGCCGGGCAACCTGTCTCAAGGAAACCCTTTTCAACCTCCTCCACCGGTGGCCACAGTAATCACCGATGCCTTCACTCTAGGGTGAGATGCTCATCTGGGGGATCTGGAGATCAAGGGTCTAAGGTCTCCGGAGGAAAGTTTGCTTCACATCAACCTTTTAGAATTGCAGGCAATAAGTTTGGCTCTCAAGGCCTTTCTTCCCTCCTATCGCGTTCGGTCGGTTTGAGTCCTGATGGACAACACTACCGCGATGTGGTACATAAACAAACAGGGAGGTGTAGGGTCGTATCCTCTCTGCAGAGAGGCTCTGCAACTCTGGTACTGGGCTCAGGGCCATCAGATTTGTGTGTTTGCAAATCATCTGGCCGGGGTGCTAAATGTACGTGTGGACAATCTGTCGGCAATACTTGGCCGATCATGAGTGGTGGCTTCATACGGAGGTGGTCCATCACATCTTCAGGATGTGGGAGTTGCCTTGGGTGGACCTTTTTGCCACTCGGGGGAATGCGCACTGCCCGTCGTTCTGTAGTCTTCAGAAACCGATGCAGGGAGCGTCGGGGGACGTGTTTCAATTGGATTGGAGCTCACAACTCCTTTACGCGTTTCCTCCCATATCCTTGATTCCGCGAGTTCTGAGGAAGATTTGCCAAGGCCGCGCCAAAGTCATATTAATCGCTCTGGATTGGCCAAGAACGGTGTGGTCTACTTCACCTCTCATCGCACCCTGTGCTTCGTCTCACTCTCAGGGCAGACCTCCTCTCGCAGGGGCAGGTTCTACACCCCCCCCACCTCCAGAGCTTGCACCTTCATGCCTGGAGATTGAATGGGGCAACCTAAGTTCTTTCTCTCTCCCTCCCACCGGGTGTGGTGGATGTCATTTTATCATCCAGGTGAGAGAGGTCCATTGATCCTTTGAAGGCCCATTTATCTGATGTACTTGGCTTTTCACTTTCCTTGGCTCAGCAAGGTTGTGCTGTGGCTACGGTAAAGGGTTACTTGTCTGCCTGGTCAGCTTTCCTCTGTTTGCTGGACCAGCCATCTTTATTTAAGTCCCCCATTGTTATGAGGTTCATTAAGGGCCAAACTAATAGGTTTCCTCCCACTCCCTTCATTATGCCTCAGTGGGATTTGAATCTAGTTCTTACTTTCCTGATGGGTTCTCCTTTTGAGCCTTTTCATAGTTGCTCGTTGAGGCTTCTTACTTTCAAGACGGTTTTTCTGATCGCTATTACCTCAGCCAGGAGGGTAAATGAGCTTCAGGCTCTTAGTTCTAAACTTCAGTTTTTAACCATTCATGCAAAAAATATGGTTCTCAGGACCAGGGCTGCTTTTCTGCCCAAGGTGGTCACTCCTTTCCATCTAGGACAGTCTATTACCTTACCTACCCTCTATCCTCCCCTCACCTTTCCAAGGAGGAGGAGAGACTTCACTGCCTGGACCCTAGGAGGGCTGTCAGTTTCTACCTGGACAGAACCAGGGACTTCAGACTGGATGACCAGCTGTTTGAGGGCTATATTGGAAGGATGAAGGGCAAAGCTGTCCACAAACAAACACTCTCCAGGTGGATCATCTTATGCATCAAGATCTGCTACGCCTTGGCCAAGAAGGAGCTGCCTGAAGGTATTAGTGCTCATTCCACCAGAGCTAAGTCATCTTCTTCTGCTTTGGCTAGAGGTGTTCCTGTTGTACACATCTGCAAGGCGGAACTTGGGCCTCCCTCCACACCTTTGTGAAGCATTACTGCTTGGATTAGGAGGGACGGCCATTTTGCACGCTCTCTGCTGCAAGATTTTTTGATATATGCAGGTGGACACCCTCCTCCGGGAGAGAAACAACTTGGGGATTCAATTAAAAGGTGAGAAATCCACAGGCAGATGTATCCATCAGAAGAACAAGTTACTTCCCTTCGGTAATGCTTTTTCTGGTGGATACAGTATCTGCCTGTGGATTCCTGACTGACACATCCGCCTCCCCATTGTCCTCCTGCTTATACTGAAAAACTTGTGACTGTTTTGACATTATTTTTCATGTCTTTTATATGCCATACAGTTTGTTGCTAGGAAATGCTTTGGTTTTTGGCTTTTCCTTTATTTATATATATATATATATATATATATATATATATATCCAAAGACTTCGTCACCAATCCAATAAAAGACGAGAAGCAGACCCAGAGTTGGTGCAATTGCTGGTTTATTTGGTGAACTCCCGCACCTCCGCCATTACGCGTTTCAGCCTCACACGAGGCCTTGATCACATGACACGAAACGGAGACTTCTTTTCAAATTTAAAGTGCTAGTGCATAGTAAACACACGTGGAATGCAGAATTTTGATGGACAAAGAAGAAATACTACCATATGTTTCTGAGCAGACCTTATACAATGCCATTCATTTTCATAAAGTGCAATAGACATATACCCATAGTCACAATGTGCAATCATGTGCAATAAATAAATAAATAGATCTTCATAATTAAATTTAAATACAATGCACATAGAAAAAGGGTTAAAATTCAGATTAAAAACATGTACATTTAAAATCTGAATTCCCACATTTTGACTATTCAAATGGCCTCATGCAAAATGTGCTCCTGGTTACCATATTTTATAACCACTTCTTCATGCATAATTGACCTAGCTGAATGAGCATGGATTGAAAGAAAATGTAAGGTATGCAACAAATTCAGCCCAAGTGGGCATAAGTCCATCAATTCAGATAAAAGTGCTTGTGCTAATAAAAACTATACCCGTGTCTACAACACCTTGAATCACAGCCGTGATTCATTACTAGTCGTGTGTAAAAAATGCTAAAATTTTAGATAAAAATATTTTTAAGAAAGGGAAGGGGGCAGTTTTAATACAAAAAGTAAAAAGTTGTACTTTATATAAGAAGGATTAGAGGTAACGGTGTAGTGGTGAGCCTCAACAAGGCCTACCAGTGCTTGGGGTTCTCCCTTCCTTGCACAGAGTCCTCAGACCAATAGGAAGAAGTTGGCACAGAAACTGGAATAGAAAAGACAGAGTTTATTAAACCTCATGAGGTGGAGCTACATTCACACAGCACCCTTCGGTAATGCATGAAGTAGCACACTGAATGGAATGACCTTGGTCCTTTTATACCCACACAGGGGCTCAAATGAAGGCGGTACAAACACAAATGCTGGTTTTAGGTACATATAAGGTCATACAAGAAATGCACAGTCGACAAGTGGGTGGAGCTAACAGTTTCTACTTCTAGTAGACACATCCTGACATTTATAAACTCAGAACAGCTGCATGGACAGCTGCGAGCTCAACTGAGCATGTGCAAAGCAAAAGAAACTAAATATAACTCGTCTCTAGGCAGATTTCAAGAGCAGTTAACAGGAAGGTAGGACAGAGCACATGGCGAGCACATGGCAACCAAAATGGCTGCCAGAAATATAAAATGGATTCCACAAAGCGGACAATTTAGCCTCTGAATACAGGATGTCTTCGGCTAATGCTTAACTTAAGTGCTGCCAAATTACAACAGACGACCCTTTTCAGCATTAGCTGAAGACATTCGTTTATCTGGGGTAATCTAAATATTCATCCCGTACATCTATTAACATTATTTCGGCCACCTCTTTATTCAACATTTGTTGGGCCTTTGTTTCAGCAACGTTCCTTTTGGCAGGTATACAAGCAGAGATGCAAATGGAGCAAAGCATTGTACCACATTGGATACATACACAGCATGTAAAAAGTATCATAATTATTACACACAGGATAGTCAGTAGCTTCCAGCCCCAAGCAGAAACAAGAGTCCAAAACCATCCAGTAAAAGTCCAAGTACCAGTCTCTGAATGAATTTCTGCAGCAATCTTATGCAGTTTTGATATTGCTTCATATACTGAAGGTGAGTGATCCAGTATGAATACGCAACAGCTGCTACTGATGATGCGACATGCACCACCTCGATCAGCCAAAATCACATCTAACACCATCCTATTCTGGAGTGCTACAATCCTTGCAATCTGTAGTTCCTCTGTAATGTTCCCAAGTGCCATAGCTGTCTGATTGGTAACAGCTTCCACAACACGAGTTAAGCGCCTGATCTTTCTACTGTTCAATGCAGCACCCACAAAGAAAAATAAGCCCAAGTTGAAATCAACATATTGTTGTAGGGTAGTGTCGGTTTGGTCAACTTCATCCATACTTATTGTCCTCTTATTTCTGTTTTTGGAAATATCATTGTACAGTTTAAAATCACGGTGATATAATGCAGGTGCCAGAAACACAGGGGGCAACAGAAAAGATACATAGCAGATTCCTGACCACCCAACAGGTAATTGATAATATCCGTTATTTCCACACACAAAATACGTATTATGCGAGGTTGTGAAAGTGCTGTTATTGGCACCTTCAATGGTCAGGATTACAGTACACTCGCTCCTCCCCACTGGAATTCTTCCAACACTACAGATACACAAATCTGCTTTAGTTTTTGTCACAGAAATCACAAAAGGTCCAATGTTCTTTATTATTCTCACATTTGTGAAGGCATATGGTGTTGAAATATTGTCCGGTTGATACTCTTCCCATTCCCATTTAGTCCCTTTGGCTTGTGGATAACCTTCTTTATTTTGATAACACACTTTATTAAGTTGAAAAATAATCCCACCTACTGAAGGCTTTCTAGATGCAAACAAAAGCGCATACCAAGCTTGACAAGAACCATTGTGAGAAAATGGAAGAGGAATAAAAGGTGTTCCTCCTTTCTTTTGATGTGCAGGTATCATCCCACACACCCAACAGTTGGTAGTATTTGTAGCATTGTGAGTATGGTGCAACATCTGGATAAAGGTATTGTTTAGATAGGATTGTCGATGCTTCTGCTCACGGTAGGGAAGAGTGAAGTAGTAGTGTTCCACTGGTACTGGCGTAGTGGCAACAAAAGCTGTCGAACAGGAGCCACCTTCTCGATGTACCACGTAATTGCTGCCATAGCCACCATAGCAACAACAAACCCTACAGCACAAATGATTCTTTTGTTATTCATTTCAGCAACAGTAATGATTGATCTTTCTAAAAACTTGTTGAAAACAATTGTTGGAGCTCTTCTCCCTGGGCAGCCGTTGATTTCTTCACCATGGGCCAAGGCGGGTGTCACTACACTAATGCAAGGCTGATCCCCCTCAAAAATGGGACGATCAAAGGGGTACATTACTAACAAAAAAAAGAGTCCTTGGGAAATTGTAGCCGCTGTACAACCAGCCAGAGGGGAGTCTTCTCCCTGTGTCTGTTTGAGCCTCACAGGCAGGCTCTTGTTGTTCCCACGGTGGAGCTGCACAACTCGCAACTTCAAGAATCACGGCCCAGTTTGAGAAGAAAAAGTCTTTCTTTCAGGATAGGGCAATCACCCCACCCAGGGCAAATACCCTCAACGATCCTGTCCAGTGTCTCAGGCAGTGCACCAGTTTTCTTCACTTTAATCTAACAGGCACCAAGGGCACTGCACCTGTACCCTAAACTCAAGTCCTTCCTTAACTCCTGTATTGCTCCGGTGGCGCACTGCTCTTTTGTTGGGGCCACAGAGTGTAGCCAGTATGCTCAGGCATCCCTTGATCAACAAACAGAGGCGCAGACTTGCATTCACTTTGGGACCAGGACTCAAGGCCTGAAGCAACCCTTGTTTCAAAGGGGGTCACCTCAAGCAAAAGCCTCCTTGTCGGTCTGTGACTCTCTCAGCTGGGCATCAAAAACTGGATCCACAGAAAGATTTCTTCATCCTGATTTGTGACCCCGTCTTTCGCCCAAGACAGTGGTAGGGGTACACACTTCACGTCCCAGTGCTTCCGGCCTTCACTGAGGTCCTAGTTGCCAGCAACGCCTGTGCTGGTTCCCTTTATCTTGACTCCAAGCTGGACTGGTGCTGACTCCCAGGCTGGATCTGATGTCCGGGCCCCTCTGGCAATGGTTGTAGGGCAGCAAATATCTATTGGTGGGCAGAACAAAAGGTCTTTAGACAAGGCACAAAAATAATCTATCAACAGAGAGGATAGTCTCAGAATACTTCCTTAGTCTTGGGATGCCCCATTCATTAGCAAGGCACCCAAGAACCACTTCATCTATCTGAGAATAAAAAAAAAAAACACCCTAGACCTATTGGCAAGTATAAAAGGAACTTTCTGGTGAACTGACCAGAGTAATACGTTACACGATTTGATTTGTTTCTCCCAATCCCAAGCAGCCAAGGAAGTCTGTGTTCATTTACTAAATTCTGAGGAAAAAGAAAAACAATACAGACATACTCCAAATCCTTACATTTGTGTATTCCTATATTATTCATCTGAAGAACCTCAAGAAAAAGGAACTTTTCTACACTTCTACTTATGAACCTTGCATTACTTGTACAGGACTGCAGACACTTCTAAAATAATTTCTCTTAATAAAAACATCTACATTTTATGCTTAGGACCATGCTTTCATGTTATAGGCTCAGCGGAAAAATCTAAAACTGCTAATTTAACAGGGATTCTTATTTCATAAATAACTTTTTTTTAAAACTCAAGATAGTGGGTACATAAATTTCTCCAGCAGAACATGTTGTGACAAACAAACTCCTATAAAACAATATTTTCCTTCAAAATGTTTGCTAAGGATCACATGGGCGTCTTTCCTGCATTCTACTTTTCACGATCCGAACTATGCAACATCATTTTCAAAAGGAAAAAACCCTATCTCCAGTTCTAATAAGGGCTGTCAACTCAATTACACAGACTAGCTAATAAAAGACTAGCAATGCCCTTGCAAAACTGTATAGAACATGAGAATAACAAACAATAATGGTATTGCCACCTGAGATTTTTGAACAGAAACCCCCACTATACAGTTCCCTTTAAAGATCAAATAAGGGAACATCAATCTGTTCTACTCATTCTTTCATACAGGATGGGCAGTAACATAGTATATTTTTCATCATTTTATTAATTCTAACAAGTTTAAAACAGTATTATTGAATAACCAATTAAATGTCTCATGGCCATTTCCTGGTCAGCTTAGACAGACTCAAGAGAGAGTGAGAAAAAGAGAGAGAAAACATAAATTTGCCTACCCTTAATTTGCCCAGGAGCTAACCTCCTTCCTCCATTTTGACAGTAGGAAAACCTGAAAACAGGTTTACCTTCTGTCAACACTATTTACCCCTATTTGTGGCAACTGGGCACAAACAAACTTGTGGGAGATATCTTAGAAAGTGGCTATTTTCTGATTCAGCCTAACACAAGCACATTGAGTTAACTTTAGAAAGCGTTAATAACCAATTCCTTCAGCAATGGTGCTAGATTAACATGAGGGCGCATGAATGCAAACTAAAATCCATTGCCTCCTTATCTCAGCCCTTGCACAGTAATCTTTAAACTAAAACCCTTATTTTTATATACATGGCAGAGCTATGCTCTACTCAGGGCCCACATACGTCACTGCTTTACCTTCTTTTCATATGACTGCGCAAAACTTGCGTTTGCCAAAAATAGAAAGCAAAGCTTTTCTTCCTCTCTCTGCGCTGTCATCTCTTCTTTTAAAAACTGTTCGGAGGTCGAAATGTCCAAGCAAACCTTCCCCTTAGCCCTGCTAGGTAGCTAAATGCAGAACTCCGACCTTTAACCCTTTCACCAGCTGTCCATTTTTGTGCAAGGCTTTCCATGCGGTCTTTGCAATTCAAAGCAACTCTGGAGAATCACAGCTGAAAGGCAGTCCTGTCCGTCTAATAATTTTAAAGGTAGGATCTAACTTCTGCTGTGTTTTTTTTCTTCTTCAATACTTGTCTCTATCTGTGTGCAGTGTATGGTGTGCATTCTAGCAGGTTAGAGGTCAGCTATTTGTGTTATACTTAAATGTGTGCATTTACTGAAGCCTAAGAGCAGTGTGAAAGCTGCTCTGCTTGGCAAAACTACTTTTAAATAGTGAATTTGTCCCAATTTCGACTTTGGTGGTAGGGGCACTTAAAAATGAATAACCTACAATATTTTGGCATATTAGGGATCCCCAGGGTGTCCTCTAGATATCCCAGAGATGGGGGATCAGAAATGTATAAGGTACACCCTTAAAAAACGTTTTTATATGCCTGGGTAAAGTGAAATTTCACATTGCACTCCCCACATCATGGTAAAGTGCTACTTAAATCCAACTTTGATGCTAGGAGCTATATATTATTCACAGTATGATTATCAGACATTACAAAAGATCAAAAACAATTTTAGGGCAATTATTTTTAATAAACATTTTTTTCTTTCTTCATATAATCAAAATTCTCCTTTTTTTTTTTTAATCACAAACCCTTTTGATGGTTCCACATATGAAAAGCAAGCCTCATTCCTTTCCTATCACCTTTAAATGTATTTATTTATAATACTGAAGCACAAAAGCCTTACTGAAACATGAAAAGTCAGCGTCACTTTTAAAGGACAGTAATCATTTAACATCAGAACCACGGATGTGCTTGTTAAAAAGGCATTAAGAAAGGAAATCCCTTTTAATCTTTTCTCTGTTATCCAAAATAATGAAACTGTCTTTTCTGACTTATAAAATCAGCAGTTTTTAATGCACGTTTTCAAACCATGTTTGCACTAACTTAAAATCTAGTTGACTCGGCAGTTTCCTTATAGCTTGGGACCAAGAATAGCCATGTGTTGTTGACACAGCTGTGTTCTGACCAGCAGGCGTCAACATCTCACGCCTTTCAAGCCAGCACAAATCTATCGTTCTGTAATGTGGTGTTTATTTCAGCAACAACCAATTCACTCAGATGATGTGACTGCCTTTCAATATTAATATATAAGGATAATACTGTAACATTTTTCATTTTAGTCCTAATTGTGTCAAAGCACACATTCGTTTTTTCCTACCTTTCTATGAGGCCTATTTTATTCCTATTGAATGTAAATTCTGATTTATCTGTACCAGTGTGGCAATTTGCACATATCTATAGTTTCTTACTTTATCAATTTTAATGGTAGTGTGCAGCTATTTAGCATATGTTACATTATTCATTCCCTGAATTTAAAAAAATGTAGTTCTTTAAATGACATTTGCATAACAGAATGACAACAAAAACCAAATTTAGCTCATTCCAGACATTTTCAGAAGGGGGTCATACACTCATAACACACAACACAGCGCGCTTAAGGCTAGTCATTCTTACACAAAAACATAGTCTACTTTACTGAAACAAGTACTTTCAAGCATGTCAGTCCAGAACCACATACAACAAAAAAACAATTAACCCACAAATCAACACTTAGGGCAAAAACAAGAGACAGCCTACAGACTGTACGCAAAACCAAACTATTTGTAAATACTAATTGTAAGTCATATTTACAAGAAGAGCTCTCAAAAGTAGTCCAAAAGACTGCTCCATGTTCAAGAAGCCAAAATACACCAAATTCGCCAGTTTTGGCTGGTAGAACACTCAAAAAGCGCTCTGCATATCACCACTTATGAATGTTACTAAGTGCACAGATCAGGTTCCGTTTTATGTACATATTTAGTTCCATGGGGTACTCAGTCATCAAGAAAGGAATATCTTTTTACTATACCTAAACCTATTTAGGTATCCCCTCTGAGGGGAGTCAGCTGAATACTTACTAAATCCATATTGGTACCTCCAAAACAGCAACACTTTCTACGAAGTGTGCTATAAGCAGGCATGCCAAAAATATTATAGCATATATAATATTATACTCCAAGTGACACTTAACACAATGTGTGCCGTTCAAGTTTTCAAAGTTAGAGAAAAATCTCCTCATTACCTGCCTATATGTATTGCAATACATATATAATTACAAAACAGATTCCAAAATTGGCCAATCATACAAACAAAGCCACAGTAAGTGTTACTAAACTACCTTACCAATCAAAGGCATCAAACCAACAGCAAGTGCCGCAAAACGGCTCTTACCAATCAAATGGTGTCCAGGTTCCAACTGCCAAGTTCTCAAATCGACCAAATGGTCACTGCACGGCGAATCAACAGAAGAGATCTCAGTCGAGGACCGGCGCCGCCGGGATGGTCAGATCAGAAAGAAAGGAAAAACGCCATGGGTGCCAAGACTCGGGTCTCCTCAGGCAGCGATCGCGTCCAAAAGCGAGATTCCAATCCTTCATCTCGACCAGTCCTTCGGGCATCCGAGTCGCCGATGAGCCCCACGTTGGAAGCGCCAATTTGTAGTGGTGAGCCTCAACAAGGCCTACCAGTGCTTAGGGGTTCTCCCTTCCTTGCACAGAGTCCTCAGACCAATAGGAAGAAGTTGGCACAGAAACTGGAATAGAAAAGACAGAGTTTATTAAACCTCATGAGGTGGAGCTACATTCACACAGCACCCTTCGGTAATGCATGAAGTAGCACACTGAATGGAAGGACCTTGGTCCTTTTATACCCACACAGGGGCTCAAATGAAGGCGGTACAAACACAAATGCTGGTTTTAGGTACATATAAGGTCATACAAGAAATGCACAGTCGACAAGTGGGTGGAGCTAACAGTTTCTACTTCTAGTAGACACATCCTGTCTACTGTTATAAACTCGGAACAGCTGCATGGACAGCTGCGAGCTCAACTGAGCATGTGCAAAGCAAAAGAAACTAAATATAACTCGTCTCTAGGCAGATTTCAAGAGCAGTTAACAGGAAGGTAGGACAGAGCACATGGCGAGCACATGGCAGCACATGGCAGCACATGGCAACCAAAATGGCTGCCAGAAATACAAAATGGATTCCACAAAGCGGACAATTTAGCCTCTGAATACAGGATGTCTTCGGCTAATGCTTAACTTAAGTGCTGCCAAATTACAACAACGGATTCATAGGCAGGTAAAAAAGTCCTCACTTGCGTTCAAGCCAGATGGGATTTTACAGTCGAGTTCCAAGATGTATTGTGTTTCCAACTTTCGTAGGAGGTAGTCACGGTTCCCACCCCTTCTCAGTGGCAAGACAGCATCAATGGCAAAGTATTTCAATAGCTGACTATCACTGCCATGGTGTTCTTTGAAGTGTCTGGCCACTGGGTAGGAAGCGTCATTGTTGGAAATGGCTCGCATGTGCTGGAGTATCCGCTTGTGCACCTGCAATTTGGTGCTCCCCACATAGCGTAGGCCACACGGACACTCCAGCACATACACCACAAATTCTGTTTTACAGTTTAGAAACTTGGAAATCTCAACTGGTCTCTGTCTGAAAGGAGTGGTATACATTTTGACATTGTTGCTGTGTCTACACGCTTTGCAATTGGAGCATTTAAAAAATCCTGTTCGCGCATTTAGCCAGTTTTTAGTAGAAGTAACCTCAGGGCTACTTCTGACTAATGCGCTGCTCATAGATCGGGCTTTCCTGTAAGTAATGCTAGGGGTAGTTGTTAGGCGCTCGCCCAATATGGGGTCATTCAGTATTAGTGGCCAATTCCTATTGACTATTCTCCTTAAGGTTTTATGCTGTCTATTGAATGTCAATATCAACCTGGTAGGTTGATCCAAGGATTGTCTAGTTTCAGAGTCCCTTTTGTTTCGGTCAACCAATAACTCTGAACATATATATCTCACTTCACTCCGTATCACACTGGATCTCTCCCAACACGGACACGGACCAACCATCTTCGTGCAGAGTTGTTTTATTGCTCTGTCGCCATAACGTTTCGGCTCGTCCGAGCCTTGATCACATGACATGGCAAAATAGGTTTTGGAAACATTTTTAAAGTGACAAGTGCATACCAACTGTTACCACGTGATTTGTGCTCCAATAGACAGAAAAAATTCTCTCAACACATCGCAATAAAATATTTCAACTACCACCAATGACCCTTTCACAATTATTTAAATTGTTAAAGGTTTCAAACAATCAAATTACTGTATCAAAGCTTTGCATACTTAATTTCTGCAAATTTGCTTCTAGCTCTCCTTGATGCATAGCGTTAAATTTTACTATTGTATTTGAAAATAACTGCATTAATGCTTGAACTTGTGGTGGAATCCACTTTGAATTTCCTGATGGTTTTATAAATTCATATATCTTTTCTGTTAGAGATGTGTATGTCTACCATTATTCTATGTGCTAAAAGAAATTAAGTGATGTGTGATTAAAATTACATGTGCATCCTTGTTTCATTGATAAAACACCATTCCGTACTTTTTTCTTTCATTATTTGAATAAGACTTGGTGGCTATCTCCTTTCTTTTCTCATGTGAGCGGTCATCTGTGTAACTGTTCCAATTTCTAAAAATTATTGATTTCAAATGTGTATTACGGTTTAAATACCTAGATGTATCCTAGTTGCGGTAGGCAAATTGTTGCATAGCCTGTTCTGTGTGTATCTGTGCAAAGTATCGCAAATATCAATGTAAACATATAAACATATCCATATAAATAGTTAAATATATAAATACATGTTAATACATTATTAAATAACCATTACATTGTGTATAACCTAAACTGCATTGATAGTTATACATAAATATAAAATTAGATACATCAATATTTGTATGGATATTTGATCTGCACCATGTCTGTCATCATATGCATTACATGACACTTGTACCTTGCTCTACCTGATCGATAGAATTATGTTGTATGTAAATAAACCCTCTAAAATATCCTGATATTTTTAACTTAGGCAGGTATATAAATCTTCCGTCGCATTTAATCCTCCTGGACTTTTGGAATCTAATTGTAGAATGTACCTTGTTTCTAATTTTCTCAATTTAGATTCTCTATCTCCTCCTCGTCTGCTAGGTGATACTGCGTCTATCACATAATATTTCAACCCTACGTTGTTGGAATCATGCTTCTCTCTAAAATGGCGCGCCACGGGATATGTATTATCCTGATTCGTAACGGCGCGTAGGTGCTATAACACACTTTTATGGACTTGTAATTTTGTGCTACCTATGTATTGGAGGCCGCAAGGGCACTCCAGTACATAAATAGCATATTCTGTCTTGCAAGTCAGAAGCTTATGGATCTTGAACTCTTTATTGCTAAAAGGTGTCTTATATGTCTTTGTATTGACTCCATGCAGGCATGCCTTGCAGGTTTTACATTTAAAGAACCCTTTATTAGTTTGTAACCAGCCTGTACTCTCAATTACTTCGGGGCTGGTATTAACCAATGCGTCTCTCATAGATGGCGCTTTGCTGTATGTGATGGACACCCTCTGCGGAAGCAGGGGTCCAATCACAGGGTCGTTTAAATCAAATGGCCAATTCTTTTGGACAATTTTGCGTAGACTATTTTGTTGTTTACTGTAGCTCATGATTATTCTAAATTGATTGGCCTCCTGTTCCTTTCTCATCTCCGAGACTTTCCTGGTTTCTTGTATGTCTTGTCGTTTGCCTCTGAGTAGCTCATCTCTGTTGTGCAGCATCGATTTAGATATAGCTTTATTAATAATGAGTTTTGAATACCCTCTTTCTTGGAATCTTATGCTGCTATTTTCTTGCGCATTTTTCAGGTCCTGCTCATTGCTGCAAATACGCCTGAGGCGTAACATCTCACCGTATGGTATACTGTTTATGAGATGTTTGGGATGCGAGCTACTTGCATGTAAGGTGGAGTTGCCTGACGTCTCTTTTCTATATAATCGGGTTTCTATTTTGTTATCCCTGGGTGTCTAAAAAATTAACAGACACTTGGCTTATAGTAGCTGTGAAATGTAAGTTGACATCATTCTCATTAATAGTCTTCACAAATTCTCCTGCCTGTTCTTGTGAACCTTGCCATACAACAAATAAATCGTCAATGTAACGTAGCCATATTTTGATGTTGTGTCTAATGTACTGTCCATGATCCCTCATGAGGACCAGCTCCTCCCAACAGCCCATGTGTAAACATGCATAGCTGGGAGAGAAGCTGGCCCCCATGGCTACTCCTCTGGTTTGCTGATATAACAGGTTATTGAACATAAAATTGTTGTTATTCAAACAAAATTCCAACATTTCCATCAACATCATATTGTTTTCATTGTACTGGACTGATCTTTTTGTCAGATAATGTTTTACTGCTTTGATTCCATCGCAGTGTCTGATGCTGTTGTATAGGGATGTTACATCCAAAGCAATCAACCAGTATTCCTTGTGCCATTCAACATCTTTGATCTTTCTTAAGAAATCGCTAGTATCTCGTACGTATGACGGTAGTGTTTTGACGTAGTCTTGAAGGAAAAAATCGACATATTTAGAAGTATGTTCAAGTAAACCTTCCCGGGCAGAAATTATTGGCCTTCCTGGAGGTTTATTGGCGTCTTTATGTATTTTTGATATAAAATACATTGGTGTCACTGGATTGTCTTTTTCAGGTATTTATGTTCTTCTGTGGTTATGAGGCCTTTGATTTTCCATGTCGACAATTTCTTATAATATTCTTTATATGTCTCTTTCAGATTAGAGGCATTATTGTGTATGTAGCATGATCTATCATTAAGTTGTTTAAATACTTCTTTTTTGTAGTCTTCCTGAGGCCAGATGACTATGTTGCCTCCCTTGTCACTGTTACGTATAACTATACTTTTGTCCTCCTTTAATCTTTTAATTAAATTGTCGTATTGTTGATTTTGTTTGTTATATTTTCTTCGTATCACTTGTGTGTTCTTATTTAGTTTCTTGATTTGTGCCGTAACAGTCTCATGAAAAATGTCAATGGAATCGCGGGGGGTAACTAGATTGAAGGTGGAAGTTGGTTTGAACGGTGTTGGTTGTAGCACCGCTCTTCCACTTATTTCTTTTGGGTTGTGACTTTCCTCATTACGGTTATGTGTCACTTCCTCATGATAATTCATGCCACTACCTCCCCATAGTTCCTCCACTTCCCTTAAAAGGGGTAAATCCGATTGTGTTAAATTTGTGCTTCCCAGTAGATACAACTGCCTTCCCTACTGGGAAGCGATACAAAAGGGGATGATGGACGGAACGTTTGAGCCAATCAAACACTCACCCCCAGTCAACTGATCTGGGTTTAATCCATCATCATTCTTTAGCTCACTCCACCACCCCAGTTCAGACACGGCCATATGCAAATCAGTCTGACCCTGTGCCTCATGGGAACAGTCCAGCCCGAACTGCCAAGCCATGTCTTCCCTGGACCGGAAACAAGCATCCTAGGACCGGTTTCTGGCATTCCAGCCGTCATCAGCCAGGCTTGCTTGAATCCAGTGGCAAAGTGAGCAAGGGACCCACGTCTGGGCATACCCCGCCAACTTAGGGGCGAACAAAGCGATACAAAGGGGATGATGGACGGAACGTTTGAGCCAATCAAAACACTCACCCCCAGTCAACTGATCTGGGTTTAATCCATCATCATTCTTTAGCTCACTCCACCACCCCAGTTCAGACACGGCCATATGCAAATCAGTCTGACCCTGTGCCTCATGGGAACAGTCCAGCCCGAACTGCCAAGCCATGTCTTCCCTGGACCGGAAACAAGCATCCTAGGACCGGTTTCTGGCATTCCAGCCGTCATCAGCCAGGCTTGCTTGAATCCAGTGGCAAAGTGAGCAAGGGACCCACGTCTGGGCATACCCCCGCCAACTTAGGGCGAACAAGCGATACAAAAGGGGATGATGGACGGAACGTTTGAGCCAATCAAAAACTCACCCCCAGTCAACTGATCTGGGTTTAATCCATCATCATTCTTTAGCTCACTCCACCACCCCAGTTCAGACACGGCCATATGCAAATCAGTCTGACCCTGTGCCTCATGGGAACAGTCCAGCCCGAACTGCCAAGCCATGTCTTCCCTGGACCGGAAACAAGCATCCTAGGACCGGTTTCTGGCATTCCAGCCGTCATCAGCCAGGCTTGCTTGAATCCAGTGGCAAAGTGAGCAAGGGACCCACGTCTGGGCATACCCCCGCCAACTTAGGGCGAACAAAGCGATACAAAAATGAGGCACAGGGTCAGACTGATTTGCATATGGCCATGTCTGAACTGGGGTGGTGGAGTGAGATAAAGAATGATGATGGATTAAACCCAGATCAGTTGACGGGGGTGAGTGTTTGATTGGCTCAAACGTTCCGTCCATCATCCCCTTTTGTATCGCTTTGTTCGCCCTAAGTTGGCGGGGGTATGCCCAGACGTGGGTCCCTTGCTCACTTTGCCACTGGATTCAAGCAAGCCTGGCTGATGACGGCTGGAATGCCAGAAACCGGTCCTAGGATGCTTGTTTCCGGTCCAGGAAAGACATGGCTTGGCAGTTCGGGCTGGACTGTTCCCATGAGGCACAGGGTCAGACTGATTTGCATATGGCCATGTCTGAACTGGGGTGGTGGAGTGAGCTAAAGAATGATGATGGATTAAACCCAGATCAGTTGACTGGGGGTGAGTGTTTGATTGGCTCAAACGTTCCGTCCATCATCCCCTTTGTATCGCTTTGTTCGCCCTAAGTTGGCGGGGGTATGCCCAGACGTGGGTCCCTTGCTCACTTTGCCACTGGATTCAAGCAAGCCTGGCTGATGACGGCTGGAATGCCAGAAACCGGTCCTAGGATGCTTGTTTCCGGTCCAGGGAAGACATGGCTTGGCAGTTCGGGCTGGACTGTTCCCATGAGGCACAGGGTCAGACTGATTTGCAAATGGCCATGTCTGAACTGGGGTGGTGGAGTGAGCTAAAGAATGATGATGGATTAAGCCCAGATCAGTTGACTGGGGGTGAGTGTTTGATTGGCTCAAACGTTCCGTCCATCATCCCCTTTTGTATCGCTTTGTTCGCCCTAAGTTGGCGGGGGTATGCCCAGACGTGGGTCCCTTGCTCACTTTGCCACTGGATTCAAGCAAGCCTGGCTGATGACGGCTGGAATGCCAGAAACCGGTCCTAGGATGCTTGTTTCCGGTCCAGGGAAGACATGGCTTGGCAGTTCGGGCTGGACTGTTCCCATGAGGCACAGGGTCAGACTGATTTGCATATGGCCATGGCTGAACTGGGGTGGTGGAGTGAGCTAAAGAATGATGATGGATTAAACCCAGATCAGTTGACTGGGGGTGAGTGTTTGATTGGCTCAAACGTTCCGTCCATCATCCCCTTTTGTATCGCTTTGTTCGCCCTAAGTTGGCGGGGTATGCCCAGACGTGGGTCCCTTGCTCACTTTGCCACTGGATTCAAGCAAGCCTGGCTGATGACGGCTGGAATGCCAGAAACCGGTCCTAGGATGCTTGTTTCCGGTCCAGGGAAGACATGGCTTGGCAGTTCGGGCTGGACTGTGCCCATGAGGCACAGGGTCAGACTGATTTGCATATGGCCATGTCTGAACTGGGGTGGTGGAGTGAGCTAAAGAATGATGATGGATTAAACCCAGATCAGTTGACTGGGGGTGAGTGTTTGATTGGCTCAAACGTTCCGTCCATCATCCCCTTTTGTATCGCTTTGTTCGCCCTAAGTTGGCGGGGGTATGCCCAGACGTGGGTCCCTTGCTCACTTTGCCACTGGATTCAAGCAAGCCTGGCTGATGACGGCTGGAATGCCAGAAACCGGTCCTAGGATGCTTGTTTCCGGTCCAGGGAAGACATGGCTTGGCAGTTCGGGCTGGACTGTTCCCATGAGGCACAGGGTCAGACTGATTTGCATATGGCCATGTCTGAACTGGGGTGGTGGAGTGAGCTAAAGAATGATGATGGATTAAACCCAGATCAGTTGACTGGGGGTGAGTGTTTGATTGGCTCAAACGTTCCGTCCATCATCCCCTTTTGTTTCCCTACTGGGAAGGCAGATGTATCCATCAGAAGAACAAGTTACTTCCCTTCGGTAACGCTTTTTCTGGTGGATACGGTATCTGCCTGTGGACTCCTCACTGACCCACCCGCCTCCCCATTGTTCTCCTGCTTATACTGAAAAATGTATGACTGTTTTGACATTATTATTTTTCATATGTCTTTTATATGCCATACAGTTTGTTGCTAGGAAATGCTTTGGTTTTTGGCTTTTCATATAGTTATAGTTAGGACCTCGTTTCCATTCAAAAAGCGTTTTTTCTTTTGCCAATATCTTTGGCGACGGTTGACGAATCTTCGCGAAATTTTCAAAATTAATGGGGCGCTCCAGTCAGCTCCTGTCTTGAAAGTTTCGGGGTGATTCGTCAAGCGGGGGCTGAGAAAAAAGGGGGGTCCCTAAACGCGTTTTCCCCATGTTAATTTCCATAGGAACTTTAGACAAAGCTACAGCCCGAACTGCTGAACGGAATTACACTAAATTTGGCAAAAAGGTAGGTCTTGGTTCAGAAAGAGCCCTTTTTTTTAAATGGTGTAAATCCGTTCAGTAGTTCCTGAGAAATTAGAAAAAAAAGTTTCGATATCTGAGCACCGAGGGTTCGCGAACCCTCCCGGGCACGAGCTTCACTCTGATTGGCTGCCAACACTCCAAACCAGGAAGTGTTGGCAGCCATCTTGTGACAAGGTAAAACCGAGTCACAAGAAAAGAGTTAAAAAAAAAAAAAAAAAAAGGTAAAAAACAAGAAAAGGGACAGGGTACAAACACCGACCCCCTAGGCCTGCTCAGGGGGTCCCACAAGGACCCACAGGGCCAAAAAAAGCATTTTTTTTAAACGCCCGAATTCGCGCTGGGTGCAGGAATCCGGACGACAAAACGGAAAAAAAAACGAAGCGGGGGCTCCCGCGCTTCGCTATCTGATAGCCCCCGAGTGGGTCAGGTCCCGGGGGCAATGCTTATTTATGTAGCGGGGGCCACACGTGCAATGAACACGAGTCCAGTTGCCACAATGTTGCCAGTTCTCTGAATATGCATTTCAAAGACAGAATAAGTGTTTTGTGTGAAAACTGAGGGGCACGCGTGACCTGTTGTAACTCATTATAAACAAGCCAATCTGGAAACTGGCCTTTTAGCACATGCTGGGAGGCTGGCCTTAGCAGTCAGTGACCCCCTATTCATTATCTGAGTGCCTCAACCCCCCACCCCCCGCACACACTTCTTTTGTGCAAATGAAAGTGAGCGCGGAGATGTCACACCTCCTCAGCCTGGCTTCTTTTGAGGTGTGCGCCGTCACCACAAGCTTTTGAAAAAGCCTCCCATTTGTGTTTTTTTTTTGGGGGGGGGGAGTGGCACACAACATAAGCCTGGGTGAAACAGTCTTCGTCGGCGCATCTCAGTGCAGCCGTGCACGCCTTTCCTCGGTTAGGAAACGCACATCCCTTGATTAAAGTGACGTATGGATTTTCACAGACACAGGAAAAAAAGGCAAAAGTGCTGGGGGCATTTTATGCAGATCCAAAGAGTATTGCAGACCTGGGGGAATAAAGCTGACAGCTTTGATAGTATCAACAGCATTAATAATCTGTGTTTGAAGGCAGCACTCAGACAGTTACCCGATGGAGGCAATAAAAAGCTCTCCGCCGATATTTTCAAATAATTGACGTTGCTGCTTCATGCATAATTTTTTATACCTCCCGATCACCCCAGTCCTCCAGGGCCGGCATCATTTCAAAGCAAAAAAGGAAAATGTATAACATTTATTTTCTGAAATTCTGCAAAAACTCGCGGCCACAGCAATCGAGAAGGAACTAAGTTAGTGGTTGGATTTTAAAAACATTTGTAGTTATACGTGCTTCGACAATAGTGTTTGTAAGGAGATTCGATTTTTTTTAGGTGGTGCTTTTTGTAAATCTGCAGTACACTGACGTCCTCGATAATAGTGATGCGTAAAATAAGAGGCACTCACTGCTGCTTCGCAGAGCTGTACTGATCCTTCTGTGCACTCCTGCAAGCTGAACAGAATTTACTTATAAGCAACATGTAAGTAAAAACACATTAAAAACGTAAAGTCGCACACACATTGTGGAGTCTAGTGTAAGTGTTTACCTGTGCGTTTTCTGTGTGTGCGAGCGCCCTGTTAACTGTGGTATAGTGTTTTTATCTGTTTTGTGTTTGCGCGTGTGCTTCTGTGTGTGCTTGTGTTTCCCTGTGTGCTTGTCTGTGTGTATATATACGTCTGAGTGTGTGCTTCTCTGTATGTGTGCTTCAGTGTGTGTTTCTGTCTGTGTGATTATCTGTATGTGCGTGATCGTGATTTTGTGTGTCTGTGTGCAGTTTTTGTGTGTTTCAGTGTGCGTGATTCCGTGTGTGTTTCTGTGTGAACGAGCTTGTGTATTAGTGTATTTCAATGTGTGTTTTTGTCTGTGTGCGTAGGTGTGTGTGTTCCTGTGTTTCTGTGTGTGTGTTTGTGTATAGGTACTTCTGTGTGTGCTTCTCTGTATGTGTGCGTATGTGTGATTCTGTGTATGTGCGTGATTGAGATTCTGTGCACGTGTTTCTGTGTGTGATTCTCTGTGTATGTTTTAGTGTGCCCAATTCCATGTGCGTTTCTGTATGTATTTCAACACCTCAACGGTTTGCAAGCGCCACATGAATACAATTTGTGTGATTAGGTGTGCTTTATTCTGGATGTGTTTGCGTTTCTGTGTGCGTGTGTCTGTGTGAGATTTTCTGTGCTTCTGTTTGTGGATTCCGTGTGCGTGCATTTCTGGATGTGTGTGCGTGCGCGCGAAGAGGACTGGAGCAGATAGTCGGGGCAGGAGAGATTTCATCACCTCTGGTTCTAAACAGATGACCAGTCTCTCCTTTGAGCAGCACCATTAGCCCGCGTGCTAATCTAGCTGGCGTGTGTCCGGATAGATAGCCACTATATTAGAGTGATGGCCCCCACCCCTGCCACCCCCAACCCAGTCCCTGCGAAGCCCCTCTCTCTCCCCATGATGAGATCTGCCCTCCCTTGCAGGGAGAGGGTGTAAGTGCAGAGGGTGGTAGGTCAGCCTTGGTGTTGTGGCCCATGCCCCCAGGGGACACTCCCTGCTCATCCTTGTATTGTTTTGCTTGAAACCGAGCAACCTCCCCCCCTCCTCCAGTGACCCCCTGACTGCACAGCTGGACAGCTGCCCCTCTGACAGCGAGAGCCCTCACCGCCTGAATGTGACACCGCAAGATGACGGCGTGCCGGATAGGGACACTGCAGAGAGCCATCCCGAGCAGTGTCACTGACTACACACCCGCCAGGGCACTGCACACAGACCCGCCAGGGCACTGCACACACACCCGCCAGGGCACTGCACACACACCCGCCAGGGCACTGCACACACACCCGCCAGGGCACTGCACACAGACCCGCCCGGGCACTGCACACAGATCCGCCCGGGCACTGCACACAGATCCGCCCGGGCACTGCACACAGATCCGCCCGGGCACTGCACACAGATCCGCCAGGGCACTGCACACAGATCCGCCAGGGCACTGCACACAGATCCGCCAGGGCACTGCACACAGACACACTAGAGCACTGAACACATCCACCACAGCACTAAACACAGATCCGCCAGGGCACTAAACACAGATCCGCCAGGGCAAGGTGTATTAAAGAGTAAGTGGGGAGGTTAACCCCACCCTTGGAATTTACAATATTCTGTAGAGAAGTGTTGAACAGACCCAGGGCAAGAATAATGCAGGATTGTGTGTGTGCTTTACTCACCCCGCGTGCAGGTACAGGCAGCCAGAAGTCTGGGGCGCCTTTGGTGCTGTGATCCTCCGCAGACAGGCGGCGAGGGTCCTCCCCCTGCTCGGTGCTGTTTTATCTGGGAGGGGGCCAATGGAGGGGTACAGCATAGGACTTGACACCCCTCCCCCCGTCCCAACATGCCCACATCCCTCATCCGCAGCACACGCACACAGACACACAGTGTTCCCATTGCCAGTGTGTCTGTCCACCCGCGTCTGCCAGCCCCTCCCTTCTTTACGGGGAGGGCTGTTCTACAGGAGACACCGTACGACGGCTCATTTAATCAAACGCTTTAATTGCTGCACTAATCAGTTTCGTGATCACAGGTGCTCAATCCGTCTCTATTTTGGGAAAGTTTTATTGACCCCAGGAGGAAGCTGCCTTGCACCCGTTAACTCGTAGGCAATACCTCAATATGCGTGTATGTACATTACATCACTAAAAAGACCATAGGTTTCAAGGACGTTATAGTTAGAAATTAGCATTTAAAAAAACCTTTGAAATTCACTGAAAAAACCATAGGTTTCAGGGACGTTATAGTTAGAAATTAGCATTTAAAAAAACCTTTGAAATTCACTGAAAAAACTATAGGTTTCAGGGACGTTATAGTTAGAAATTAACATTTAAAAAAACCTTTGAAATTCACTGAAAAAAACCACAGGTTTCAGGGACGTTATAGTTAGTTGGGCATTTCACTCGTATAAAACCAGTGAAATTCGGCCGTTATAGTTAGTTCAGCTAACTATAACTCGTGCCCCCACAATGCACTGCTGATGACGTCCCATATTACATCATTCATGACATGGTCAGTGACATCACTGATGACATCTGAAATGACATCACTGATGACATCATCCAGTGACTGTTTCTGAAAAGTTTAAGTATGTTTTTTATATATATATATATATATATATATATATATATATATATATATATATATATATATATATATACCAAGGTGTATTGAAGAGTAAGTGGGTGTATAAGTATTTGAATGGATGATTTAGTAGGTGCGTGACTGTCTGTATAAGTGAGTGATTAAACGTGTCTTAGTGAATGCATGGGTTAGTGACTAAACTGTTTAAATGTCTATCAGTCTGTCAGTTGGTGTGTAAGCGGTTGCATGGGTTGGTGAGTAGCTAAATGAGTGTCTATATGGGCTATTGATTGGTTGTCCGAGTATCTGTATGTGTGCCTGAGTGTCTTTGTGGGTGAGTGGGGGGTGTGTGACTCCCTGCATGGATGTGTGAGTGGGTGACTCACTGGGTGTACGGGTTCAAGACTGCATGTGTGAAGGGCTATATGGGTGGGTGGGTGTGTGTGTGTACGGGTGTGTTGGTCAGTGAATGGATGTCTGAGTGGTACATGTGTGAGTAACTCCATATGTGAAAGGCAGTATATACGAGTGTTGGAGTATATAAATGACTATATGTGAGAGTGAGTGATTGTGAGAGTGGCTGTATGGATGAGTGTGTGCTTGTATCAGTGATTGTATAAGAGAGTAAGTATGTGTTAGTATCTGTATGAATAAGTGAGATAGTGTGTGTATAACTGTATAGGCGAGTAAATGGGAGAGTGATTGATTCTTTGCATAACTGACTAGGTGTGTGAGTAACTCTGGATGAGTGGCGGTGTGTGTGTGTCTGTATAGGTGTATGAGTGCATATGATAGTGCTGTACTGATGAGTGACCGCATGTATGGGTGACTATGGGTGAATGAGTGGATGTGTGTGTAGACTTAGGAATCAGTGAGTGGTATGTAGTAACTGGTATTGGTATGTCTATGGTTTTGAAAATGGTAGTCTGTATTTTAGAGTAGGTGTATCAAAGGTTATATTAGGGTGTGAGGAGGTGTATCAGATTATCACGTGGATGATGTCATCAGTGATGTCATTTGAGATGTCATTTGAGATGTCATCAGTGATGTCACTGACCATGTCATGAATGATGTAATATGTGACGTCCTCAGCAGTGCATTGAGGGGGCACGAGTTATAGTTAGCTGAACTAACTATAACGGCCGAATTTCACTGGTTTTATACGAGTGGAATGTCCAACTAACTATAACATCCCTGAAACCTGTAGTTTTTTTAGTGAATATATATATATATATATATATATATATATATATATATATATAGTATTTATTTGTGAATATATTTTGTATACTGTGTATGTTGTCGGTCCGCCCGTTTGCCTCGAGGGCACGGAAAAAATGGGTGGAACTGACGTCAGCACACCAATGAGTCTTCTTATGGCTCTGGTGACGTCAAACAGAGTCGTGAACGGAGCCATGCTATAGTGACGTCCTCGTCAACGTGGGAGAGCTAAGAAAAGAATTTCCGTGGAATGCTCGCACAAACAAGGATCCCATGCTCGATATGATACTGTATTCAAGCTAGCCTGGCTGATGAAGGGTGGTACCAAGAAACCGGTCTCAGGATGCTTGTTTTCCGGTCCAGGGAGGACCTGACCTGGCAGTTCGGGCTGGACTGTTCACATGTGGAGCAGGGTCAGGATTGATTTACATGTGGCTGGGTCTAAATTGGAATGTCATGGTGTGCAAAAAAATGATGAATTTAGTCGGAGGTCTCTGTACTGGGGGGGAATGTGTGACAATGTTAAGCATTCCGTACATCAGCTTTTTGTGTTGCTATATTCATGGTAAACACATCTTCATGTTCCAATTGTTTTTTTATTTTAAGCATACATGATTAAGGCAGGCATTCCCACTTGAGAAAAATAACCAAACCAACCCCTGCCCACCTTCCCACCAGCCCCCTCCTCTTTGTTCAAAATCAGTATGTCAATGTTGGGGTGAGTCTCATTAGTTCACCACCAACCAACAGATCTACTCTGAGTTACACCGCTTATTCTCCAGAAGTTTCAGTGAGCATAATTTTAGCTTTCTCTGTTCAAATACCCGAAGATTGGGTCCCACAGCTTCACAAATTTGTGTTGTCTTTTAGGTCATATGAGATTCTCTCATTAGCTATTAACTGCCATATTGTCTGTAACCAGAGTTCTTTTGTTGGTTTGTCATCTTTTCCACAGACGCCTAAAATTGTTTGCTTAGCCACCAAATGAGGATGGGAGATTTTTGCCTCAGGCAGAGTGCAAAGGGTATGTATCTTTGATCGAGATTCCCAACAGAACAGAGGCCATGTCGTCCTTGAAGTCTATCCCTTCAGCAGCTTTTATGGCTGAGACTATTGATAACCAAAAGCTTGCAATCTTGGGGTATGACCACAGGATGTGTGTTATGTTACTTATGTGGTTGTATAACAGAGGCACGCATGGCTAAACCATGCGTGCCTTTGCAATGCAGTTCAAACAACAAATGCGTCTGAACAACACATTCCTTTACAACCCATGCCTTAACTATGCAATAGCGTGGTGAACGGATGTGTAATTGTTGTTCGATTTATATAGCGCTTACTACCCCTGATGAGATGTTGAAGCGCTCATCGGCGAGTAGTATGCTACACCAGAACCCAAAAAGGATTATTGGTGGGTTAGTGTAGGAAAATTAGTATAACTTTTTTTTTTTTTTTAACTTTATGTAGATTTTAACATCTGCGCGCTGAGGCCCGCCATCTCAGACAGCAGAACAAACAGCATACATGTAGGTGCAGAACTGTATTCATTTACATTTGGCATTATAGGATACAAGTCGCATCTGAAGAGAGAAAAAGAAAAATGCTTGTACATTGTAGTAGAGGTTCTTTGAGCAGTGGACATGTGAGTCTGTTAGTTGGATTGGATAGGATAATGGAGGGATAGAAGAGGGAAGAGTCTAGAAGGTGTTTTATGGGAGATCCCAACCCCTCCGCCTTGAGCCCTAAAACCCTGGCTCTTGCACTTTAAACAACCCGACACCCCCGATCCCTAAAATCGACCCCACCCCATAAACCTAAATCTAGCCCCCCCCACCCTTAGCCCTAAAACCCAATCGCCTGTCCTTGAACAACCCCGACCCCCCGAGCCTAAACCTCTTCTGATCCCAGGTTACCACTCCCCCACCCAGCTGCAGTAGCACAGAGGGACTGTTCCCTCCAGCTTTGCAGCCTGCGGTTCGAGACCCGGAACCTCCAGAGCCGCAGCCTGCTTCCTTCAGCCTTTACTTTCTTGTCTCATTTATTTTCTTACTATGCTTGCCTTATCTAACATCGCCTTTCCTGCCCTTCCTCTTTCCCATTCCTGCTCCTTTATTGTCTCCTGCCCGTTTCCTGGTCCTTTTTTTCCACTCCATTTAATTTTTCTTTACTTTTTTTCCTCCCTCCTGTGCACTAAGACAACTGGTCCGCTCCAGTTTTACCCCTCCGCAGCTCCCGACCCCAGCTTTCCCATCTACTGGACTGCCCCTTCCACCACCCAGGGCTACTTAATGAAGGCTGCAGAGCGGGCGTGCTGCCGGCACACCAAAGGCAAGCCTGTCTGTGACCATCCACGCCTGGAAAGTGCCCAGTGCCAGAAACCCTGGCTTCGCTGCCCGCCTCCGGTACACCTCTAACGACTTCTGAGCCCACGACCCCAAGAGCCTGGACATAAGCTGTGGCTTTGCCTTACCCCGCTCCACAGAAGGACCCTTCACTTGCCACCACTGCCACTTTACCTGCAATCATGTCTTTTTTCACTAAAAGAAGTTCACAGCATCTGAAGGTTCTCACTCCATTATAGTGGGATCCTCCGTGTGAAGATAATTTCTGTCACGATGGTTAAATTATGGTGCTCATAATAGTTAATCAAAGACTTTGACTTCCTCCAAGGCTGACAAAGTCTGCTTTGAACACTTGTGCTAGCAATTTGTCATCAGAGGAAGTTACTGCCTTTGAGGCTGGAATGTATTGTCTTAAGTTAGAGTGACTGAGGTGTTTTTCTCATGTAGGCAAGATCTTTTAACTGCTCCACTGCACTGTGTATGTGGAACTCTGATACTCCAGCTGGATTGTTTATGAGAATACTTTGGTATTTTCTAACACCATCCCACTTTGAAAAAAGTCCCAATTTTCTGAATTTTTCCATCACACCTCCTACTTCCCTTGCAGTCATAATTACAAATACTAACCTAGTGCATAACTGTTGGTTCTCATCCTCCTATGTGTCCTCTTCACCCAGGACAATTGGTCGAGTGGTGCCTTGACCTCATAAAGTAGCAGCGGGGATGTCATCTGACATGAGGGCAAATAAATAACCTAGCAAGCACTAGTAAACATTTATCCTTGTATTGAAATGGGTAGCAGTGTAGACAGGATGCGCAACTGAAGGCTAGGATGGCAAGATGAGAGAAATGAGGGCACTATTTGAGACTCATACACTTGTACGAAGGTGTGATCAATCATAATAGTCTCAAATTTACGTTTGCTTAACTGCTAGGAGCTTGTGAAAATGAAGATGTTAGAATGTGTTATTCATAATTTTCATTATTTCCACTAAGTATAGCATAAACCTTCCTTTCTCAATTAATCAGTTGACTTATTGGTGTACCCTAACCTAAAAGAATTGCACTGAGAACAGTACGCTGTCACTTGGCTGGCAATAAGATCTTTTTATCAATCTCCTAATATAGATGCCAGAGTTGTGTAGAGAGTGCTAGCAAATGAGACGTTTTTGAGCGATTTATGCTAGGTTGAAAACACAAATCGACATTTGAATTTCTAGCGAGCTGTTGCTTATCACAATATTTCAGATGCCATAGAACTTAAAGCTTTATAAAAATCAGTTTTTCATTGTATTGCATTAGTTTGAAAATATTAGAGTCCTTACAATTGTAGATGCACTAACACTGTACTTTTCCATCTGCAGATTATACTGAATGACCAGCAGTGGAATTGTTGCACAAAAGAATTTTTGTGCATTGCTGAAAAATAAAAAATAAAAAGTTCCCAACCATTTGGCATTCCTTTCATCAATTTATATCGCAAGTCAAACTCACATTCAATCATGTGGTTTGTCACGAAGGAAGTTCACAGCATCTGAAGGTCCTCACTACATCATAGTGGGGTCCGCCACGTGAAGATGATAGTGAAGATAATTTCTGTCACAAAGGTAGTATTATATATCACATTATGGTACTCATGAAAGTAAATCAAAGACCTTGACTCCCTCCAAGGCTGACAAAGCCTGCTTTAGATACTTGTGCTAGCAATATGTTTTTAGAGGAAATTACTGCCTTTGTGGCTTGAATGTATTGCCTTTAGTTAGAGCGGTTGAGGTACTTTCTCATAGAGGGAAGCTCATTTAACCTGTTCCGCTGCACTCTGTATGTAGGACTCTGATATTGTAGATGGATTGTTGTTGAGGATACTCTGGTATTTTGTAACACCATCCCACTTTGAAAAAGGCCCCAGTGTTCTGAGTGGATCCGAGAACTTTACCATTTCACCTCCTACTTGCGCTTGCAGTCATAATTACAAATAGTAACCTAGTGCATAACTGCTGATATCTCATCCTCCTCTGTCTTCTTCTCCGGGGACAATTGGTCACATGGCGCCCTGACATAATAAAGCTACACAAAACAGAAAAAGGGGGAGAAAGAGGGACGAAGCTAGGTCCACCCTCCTAATGCAATAGTAGACCTACAAAACCGGTATGACCGGATAGGGACCTAGCTGGGGTGTAGATTTTCCACTCAAATGTGAGCTCGAAAATCTTGAGAAAGGAAAGCTTTCCTTTCTTGAGTCCCCTCACTCACCAGGGTCACTTCATCATAGGGGCCATCTCAACCCGCTGCGGGCTGAGGCGTGCTACGACTTGCGATGAGACGTAGGAGCACTAATCGTGAGGAGCTATGTGTAGTGCAGTGAAGTGGTGGAGTGGAGTTAATTAAAAAGTACCTAACTAGTGGGCAGAAAAAACTTTATTCAGGCTCCTAGTCGGTCTATTAAAAATTGGGGTTAGTCTCTAGTGAACCTAACCGAATGCGTTAGGGGTCCCTAGTAGATGTCAACATGTTTCGAGCTTCCCCACAGCTCTTCTTCAGGACAACACAGGGTCCCGCCCTGTGTGTACCACTCCAAAGTGACCTGCAGTGATATACGTGAAAAAACAATGAAATGCTGCAAAAATAAGGCAATTGTTAATAGTACATACGGTACAAAATTGTCACGTAGTATGGGTACATAATAGTCCCGTAGTATCTGTAAAAGGAATAAAGAAAGAACAATCATTAATGTAACCCTACCCCCTTTTTGGGGGTGGGTGGAATAAAGCGTAATACTCAAGGGCTCCTTGCGATGCGTGCTTTCAAACTGCCAAAATGTGAAACACCATGCAGAGCTGCAGAATAACATGCTTGCCTAAAGTTATGGTGGAATTAAGGCATTTTTTAAAACATTAAAGAATAAAGAGGGGTTAAAATATGCACCTAGTAACTACACCGTGGACATGACAAACATATAGACATTACATATAACATAAACAACATACTGTATTTTAAGCAACAATGTGCCTCATGGTCTCAACCGGGGTGAGAGGGTTCCAACTGGAACTCTAGAAAAGCGAAAACGAAGGAGAAACGTTGTAAGTTGCCGTTTTACGATCGAGGATCGTGTTAGAATCGAAAAATGCAGAAGAAGGCCGAACGCGCCGAGGGCAATCCCCGCAGCGTGCTCGGTTCCGTATACAACCTGAAAAACAATCCACTTACTTGTGTGATAACCTCTCGGTCAGTAGACCTAGCAAGATTCTCCCTCGAGACCGCATATTGGCGTGTCTCACTAGGGAGCTGGATTAAAAGGAAGTGTTTCCGTCTAGTCATGCTAGGATGACTAGAGTGCGAACCTTCCAAAATGGCCGTCCTGTAATGTGCTAATGGTGTAGCCCTGTTGGGAGTGAAAAAAACTTTGCTTCATTTACGAAGATGGGGCAAAGGAACGTACTATTCATTAATAACCAAATACATAAAGACATAAAACAGAAAAAACACAAAACAGTGGTTGGGACGAGTGATATCCCATCCGCATTCACCATTTGGTCGTGAGCGATCGTGAAAGGTTGGTGTGTTTAGTTTTGGTGAGGCATAATTTGAAATTTAGAAGTTGCCAGATTTCTGCCAAAGAAAAACGTGAGAGACCTGTTGGAGGTGCTAATTTAATAATAAACGGCCTCTGTTGATGATGGACAAGAGATATGAAGTTTATACAAAATGTCATTATTGCCTAAGAGATAATTGGTGTGTAATGCCACAGAATTGATGGTACCTAAACAAATACAGGTTGTTGACCGGGGGTATGCCGCACAACCTGCGATTTGTCAGTATCCATATATGGTGTGTTATATTAAACACAGGATAATCTGTTACATGTTTTTCCAACAGCTAGAGAATTCAGTATAAGAGTAATAATAATAATAAAGCTACAGCAAGATTCCATCTGACATGAGAGCCAATAAATGGCCTTGCAAGCAGTAGGATACATTTATCTAAGCCTAGGCGGAGTTTGTGGAGTTTTACTCCACAGAATGCTGCGAAGTGCCAGAAAAACTCTGCCGCCCTCCGTAGAGTTCCGCCAGCTGCGCAGTCTGTTAAGTCTCACTGCTCGCACTGATTTTTAGTGCTGGGAGTTTGTCCTGTGCTTTAAAATCAGTGTGAATGGCACTGCAAGTTGTGCCAGAGGACGCTGCTGCTTTCTGCCAGCTCGAGTAGACATTTTACTCGAGCGGCAGCTTCCTCAACGCGAATGGCAGATTTCTCAACGTGAGCGGTCGCGACCTGCCGCAACCGCCTGCAATGAGAAATCTCACTGGGAGGAGGTCTAGAGTGTGTTTTTTTTCTCGCGAGCAATCACCAACGGCAAGCTGCTTGAGAGAAATAACTCCGCTCCGCATCACTAAGCTGAGTTTTCGGCAATCCACACTCTGCGCGCCGTGGGAAAACTATGCGAACTCCACCGGTGGAGCGAAATTCTTCGCCCACACCTACATTTATCTTGGTATTGGAATGGGTAACAGGGTATACAGGTAACCCAATGGAATACTAGGATGGCGGGATGAAAGAAAGTAGGGCATTATTTGAGACTTTAAAATTTGTATGAAGGTGTGTTTGATCATAATATTCTTGACTTTACTTTTGCTAAACTACTAGGAATTTATGAAAATGAAGAAGTAAGAATGAGTTATACATAATTTTTATTATTTCTACTAAGTGTGAAATAAGCCTTCCTCTCAACTTATCATCTAACTTAATTGCTATTACCATAACCTAAAGGAATTGCAGTGAGAAGGGTACAGTCACGTGGCTGGTATTAAGATCTTTTTATCAATGTTCTAATATAGATGCTAGGGTTGTGTAGAGAGTGCCTACAAATGAGGCATGGGATAGAGAGATGTATGCTAGGTTGAAAACACAAATTCAGATTTTATTTTCTAGTAAGCAGTCATTATAATAATATTATTTATAATATTTATAACGTATTTGCAGCAGGAGGGGGCAGGACCATAAGCCCCAGCAGTCTCTACGGCCGTTGCCACCTGTATTTGTGCTCAGTTTGCACCCGGAGGCGCATATAACCAGCGGCAGTGCCCCGCAGGGCAGGAGCCCATATTTGCAGCAGGAGGGGGCAGGACCACAAGCCCCGGCAGTCTCTGCGGCCGTCTCCACCTGTATTCGCGCTCAGTTTGCGCCTGGAGGCGCATATAACCAGCAGCTGGGACATGCGTGGGCGTGCCTTGGCCGCTCCCGGGCGAAGCCTGGGCCAAGGGCGGGCCAGTCTGCGCCCGTCAGAGCCCGGAAGAGGCTGGACTGGGCCGGGCCACCCCCCTAAATTCGTGGAGTCAAGGATTCAAGGACATTCTAAGGTACCGTGACCCACTGCTTGCAACACATATCTTATTTATTGAACTCTTTGTGGCATTTACCTTATTTTGTGTGGACACCTGCGCGCGCCTAGGCATTGAGTTGTACCGTCCTGGGAGAAGGTTCAACAGTACTATAGTCGCAAGCCTTCTTCTCTGCAACCACCCCCTAGGGACCCATCCAGGAACTTTTAACATATGATGGGGAAACGTACTGGCCAATCATCATCCGCCCGCCCCGCCATCACCTTGGACAACATGCTGGAGAGGGTGGTTAGCATTGTGTCTTCCGAAATTGAATTGACAGAACGCAGACTGTCCCTGGGGAGCAAGACTATACACACTAATCTCACACCTGGCAGGCCAGCAGGGGGAGCATCAGATAACCCAACACTTAATACAACATCGCGCGCCCCCGTGCCCCATGCAGCTGGTTCCCCCCCCTTAGTGAAGGTATTTCTGATGAACAAGTGCCTATCCGCCAAGGATATTGCTACCCATGGGCACTTCAGAAGCCGTAGCCACAGTTACAGTTGCTGTGACCGCCATACGCAAAAGAACTGGCAGGAAACAGGCCAGCTCCAAGAGGAAACAGCCCCCACACGCAAGTTCTTCCCGCAGCTGCTTGTCATCATGGATGCAGTACTCTTCATCATCTGGTGCGAGTACTCCGGGCCTGGAGCCGAGTGGCAATCCCACTCGCTCCAACTGCACACAAACTGAAGCAGGGCCTACTGCATTAGACACTGGGGAAGTTTATATCAACTCGGTCCGTTCATGGATTGCTGACGCAATAGATATGAAATTTAAATCCCTCTGGGAGCGACTAGATCGTTTGGACACTGCAGTAAATAAACTCACTTTGTGGGAGGGGAGAACCTCAATCAACATCGTACCGGGGGGCACCTACCCCCCCAAACGCCTCCACTAAAGCCAATCCATCCACTGCTACTTCGTGCCTGCCTGCCGGGCCTTTTGGCGACCCCCCCCTTGCAACACTTGTAACACCTGCACCCAATTAAGGGAACTCTTTCTCCCGAAGGCCAACACAGTGCCAAAGTCCCGTCTCCCTGATCATGGTCGCCCTGCCCTGTTTGGGTCTGACACACCTGCGCCACTCGTCCCCATGCCTGCACCCATTAACAGCCCAACCAGTGAGCGAGCAAGTCTGAAAACAAGAGGTACAGGGTGTCAAATATGCAAGAGATTATCATGGAGCGAAGAGTGGGCTGGGTGGGCGACACACCTAAGAATATTGAGGGGGATTGTATTGTCATCAACTTCCGCAGACAGTCTACAGTCAAGTCACTGTTGAGCCATCAGGAGATTGTAACTTCTAATTCGCCAATCATCTGGTCATTACCACTGGGCCATTTTTACAAACCAACCCCCAGTAGAGTTTTAAATAAACCTGTTATACAAGCCGCACAAAATAAATTCTCGGCCTTGTCGGACATGGACTCTCAGGACTGACCACCACCATTCCCAGCAACTGCTGGAGTCGATCACACATCTACACATGTTCTAAACCCACCTGAACCACCAGAGCCACAGGACCATGTTGCCATACTAACCCCCAAGGCCTCCGCAAACACAGACCTAAATATACTCAGCTGGAATGTCGCCGGCCTACAATAAAAAATAGACCTAGTAGACTGGCTGGAACTGGCTAGACAGCAGGACATCTTGATGTTTCAAGTAACCTGGGCTACCAAAGATATCTACCTTGAAGGGTTTGCTTGTTTTAATGTCTTGGCCCCAATCCCCAAATCTGGCCACCCATCTGGCGGCCTCTCTATTTGGGTGAATATTGCTGCCGGGGGCAGCATAAAGGTTCTACACACCCATAGCAACACATTTCAAGCACTGCTATATAAAAGGGGGGTCTCTATATACATACTCAATTTTTTTAATAATGATTTTTATAACTCACCTAATATAAATTTCTCCAACCTATTTGACTTCGTCACCACTCTAGAGAATAGTAATGGTCTGGAGACAAAAGTTGGCATCTGCTTGGGCGGTGATTTAATGCTAATCTCCCTTGTGAAGACTCTCTAGCTCTAAGGTCAGGGAGCAGAGGACAGACTTGTCAGAGGGGCGTGGAACTAAAGGAATACTTGCAGAACCACGCTTTAAGTAATGTAATGGACATTGCTCCCGCAACCAATGATAACATACCTGAGCCAACATTTAGAGGGAGGGGTTGCGCAAGTACTATCGATTATATTTTTATTTCTCCTGCCTTTGAAGATTTTCTAGTAAAAGCACTAGTCCCCACACATCATGATGACCATAATCCGATCCAAGTTGGTTTAAACTGTCCTCGAGGCTGACACTTAAATTAGAATGTGGCGCTAGGGATTTGGTACCCTCCAGTGACAATTTAAGACTAGTGTAGCGAGAGGTTAACAATGCGGACCTGTTTCATATGGTAGTTAGGGACAACCTGGAACTTTTACACACCTGCTTGCCTGAACAGGACTCCAATCCCGAGGTGATCAGCGCATTCACTAAACTTTGCGAGTCCGTGAAGTCTACGGTATCAAAACCTCCCGTCGCCTTGCAGCAAGGCCCAAGATGATTCAATGGTGAGTGCTCAGTGATTAACAGACAACTACGGAAGGCCCTATCAACCAACCCAAGGTGCCCCCTTCTAATTAAGACACTTAGAAGTATAAGTTGGCCCTATCACGCAGGAAGGAGTAAGTACTATCTGATCAATGGGCTGCCCTTGCTAACACCGCCACCCTAAGGAATGGGAAAACTTTCTGGGCTGCTATTAAAGATATGAGATTCATGGGGCTATCATTAACACCAATCAGCTGCAATATAATTAGCAAGGCCTGGGAAGCGCATTTCTTGAAGATCTACACCGCCACCTCACATGAGGAAGACCTGTTTGGGCCCCAAATCCCCATAGGGATCTCAATATCTTTATCTGAAGTTGAGGAAGCCATACATCAGAGTCCGGGCAATAAGGCCCCTGGTCCCGACTGGTTACCAATCGACCTCATTAAATATAAACCCGAATTCTGGGCCCCTTTGCTCCTGAATGTTTTTAACAACTTATCCTGTGCCCCACTGCCTGGCACCTGGTCAACTAGCACCATCGTCCCATTTTTTAAAAAGGGTGACCGCTCCTAACCCAGCTGTTACAGACCAATCTCTCTGATCGATAACACTCTTAAAATCTTAGGGAGGGTCCTATATAACGAGATCAAAACTTGGTCTGAAGACAATTTCATCTTACAACCATGTCAACTGGGCTATAGGAGCAGTGTAGGCACGATCGAGCAGTGCCTTAACCGTAACTTAATAATAGGGAAATACACCATTGCACAGAAGTCACGTATTTACCTGGCCTTTATGGATTTGACCTCAGCCTTCGACAATGTAAACCGTTCATGGCTGTGGTCAACCCTATTAGACTATGGGTTAGATAGGTCCCTGGTACACTTTTTAGCACACCTTCATAAGGATCTGAGAGCTCGAGTCAGGATTAACACCGGGGGTGAGGTCTCTAACGACATCAAGGTTGGCAGAGGGGTCAGGAAGGGATGTGTCTTGGCCCTCTTACTTTTTATTATATATATCAACAACTTACACAAACCATTCATTGAGTTAACCAATGATGTCCCCAGAGTTAATAGTAATACACTCCCCGCTCTACTATTCGCCGACGATGCGGTTTTAATGAGCCCCACACCCAATGCCCTACACCTATTAGTACGGGGTTTTGTTGATTTTATGGCCACCTTGGATTTATGCACTAATTTTTAAAAATCTTTTATAATGGCTTGTGGACCAAGGAAGCACCTTTTTAAATTCCATCTCTGTGGGCAACCAGTGTTTACAACGCACTAGCAATTTCCCCTTTTTGGGGCTTGGTTTTGCTGCTAATGGTTCCTGCGCCGACCACATGGTCTTTTGTAGGAACAAGTTTACCAAAGCCAATAATTCGGTTCTCAGCCTTCCACAACCAAGGATGACTGGGGCCGTTTTAGCTATTTTCATTTTTTTTTTTTAAATGTCAGTACATTCCTACAGCTACTTATGGCGTGGAAGTCTGGGGAATCTTTAGGGGCTGCAGTATCCAGCATGAGAAAAACAGGTTTTTCCGGAAACTTTTGGGTGCCACAATTTCCACGTCACAATATGTCTGCCATAGCGAACTGAATCTTCATTATATTGAAGATTAAATACAGGCATGCCCCGCCCTATTTTGGCTAGCTATCTGGAAAAACCAAGCGGCAACCCTCACGCGGGAGATTACAGGAGACTGCCTAAAATGTGAAAAGGGTATTGACATCCCGTGGCTAGCAGAGGTACGCTCAAGCCTAAGCAGGGTTAAATATGAACACATTTTCACAAATCCAAATGAGGCAGCCACTGTTAGCAAAAGAGACATAAGCACAGCACTTTACACGCACTACAGCAAGGTAAGACTAGTCAGGGAGTCGAAGAAACCAACTGTAGCTGCTTTTTGTCGATTGAGAACACCTCTTAACAGCTGGCTAGCTATTGATGGAGCAGGGTAAATGAAAAAAATTTTAACCTAATATTTTCGTAAAATAATTAAAAAACATGTTCGTTTAAGTAAATAACCAACAATGTATGTTACATGTTAAGGGTTAAAGGTAAAACGCTATTCCGTGTGCAAAATAATCAACTTATAATTGTTTACGTGTCTAAACATAACATAATAGTTGCGTACTAATTAACATAATAAATGCATGATCTGTGCTTTTAAATAAAACGTGTGGTTGCAAAATAAAGCGATGGTAAGTAAGGGACAGCTTTATATGTTGCTTTTTGCTAGGTAATACCTAATTGGGGTACTTAGAAAGACGGGAGGGAAACGAAAGGGTTTATATTTCTTTGTTTTAACAATATTTTGTTTATCTTTGAAAATAGTGCGCTTAGGCCTGTCGAGCAGCGATATAAAATGGCCGCCAGTTGCTAGAGTATGCATGAGCGGGGGACCATGTGATAGAGGAGAGAGGCTGTGGAAAAGGGATGATCACGTGCTGATGCTGAGAGGCTAAAATGGAAGTATGGTCAAGGCTGTTGTGACCTTTCTGAGCAGATGTGTGCCAAGATGATCAGCAAGAAGCGTGAGAAGTCCAACTGAATCAATAGACGGAACTGTTAAACCCAAAATGTAGCAGAAAAAGATACAATTTGGACTGATCGAAACGGATGAGCAATTGCATGAACTGTGGGAAACGATGCTTGCATGGACATTCCACAAGGAACTGGTTAAGACCAGGAAGTTTGATTAAAATGTATATGGGCCTGAGTTTTGACCAATGAGAGAGTCACGCCATGAAGAAGAAACATTTTATGCTGTAAGCTAGAATTAGGGTATAAGAAGACCTACTCTTGGTGGGAGGGGTTTGAATGCTGGAGAGTAGATGCTGCGTTAGATGCTGTGGGAGAGGCTGCGGGAGAATGCTGGAGAGTAGATGCTGCGGTAGATGCTGTGGGAGAGGCTGCGGGAGAAGTTGATGGAGAGCAGATGCTGGAGAAGTTAGATGCTGTAGATGAGTGAAGTTGCGGTTGCTGATGCCGACGAGCTGATGCTGCTGCTGCTATTTTTCTTTTCCAGTTGACTATAAGATGCTGCTTGAGGAGAATTTTCCTGATAGATTTTTATTTTAGAACTATTAGATTTCCCCCAGATAGATAGGTTGATCTTTAAGAGTTCTTACTAAAATATCCTTATTTTTCCGTCTAATAAAAATGCATTACAATTTCAAGTTATTCTTATATTGATGATAAATGTAATGATCTGAATAATAAGCTTAACTTCATTTCCTGCATTCAAAACTTTATATAAACTTTATTATTCTTTAAACAAATGACTCAGTGATTCTTTAGCTCAATGATTAAAATGAAATATTAGAGTTTATTGTGATTGAGCTGGTCTTAATCACCATCAACTGATTCCTACTAGTTGGTCCATCGACCAATGAGCGGAATACCTTAAAGCAAAGAGAAATATTATGTCATGTTAAAGAGGTATCCCGTCTCCTTCCAGCGAATTGTTTTCTCCTAGGTTATTGACGGAGGAAATCCAGGGAACAAATGAGTAAGTAAATGTATATGCGGTGTTATGGGCCCCACCGTCATATGGATATAGTGTGTGTGTTGGAGTAATTGCACCTGGATGTCCGAAGTATATAGGAGAATAATTTTTATTGTTAGCGCTGGATCAGATTTCTTGGTAGCAGAGGATGGTTACTATAGATTAGTTTGGTGATTATTGATTATTGATTATTGATAAGTTCATGTCTAACACTTCTTGTTGAGTCGCGTTATGTTATATGTAAGTTTTCACGCTTCCGGGAAGTAGGAAGTGGAACACGTGTGGCAAGAGAAGTCACATGGAATTGTACACTGTCTGAGTTCAATTATGGTAATAACACAGGTTGTGTTATAATAGGGACATTTTGCGTATAAAAGGTGTGTAAGTGAAATAGAGATCGGTTTTCTTGTGAAACTTTGGCCTTAATTCTCAGGAGCAGTATAGTCTCCACATGTGTTTTATCCCCAGAGAAACGGGTTTACTGATTGCTTGAAAGAAGGGTAAGGTAGAGGGAAGTACTACTTTATCGGCGAAACTAAAAAATTCTGTGGTAGGGTAGAGGTAAGCGCTGCCTACTGGAAAATACAGAATTCTTGTGTAAATGGTCAAAGCTATCTCTTCGGTTTAGCGAATCAGACAATGGAAATGTGTTTTAAATGTTGTAACTAACACAAAATTTGTAGAAAAAAAAGAAATTGCCGATAAATTTTGTAAAGGAGGGGTCAAGAGCAGAAGTGACGTAGACAAGAGTCCCCCTGGGATTGGACAGAGCGCTAGTCACACGGAAACAGGAGCAGAACTGACGTAGACCGAAGCCGCGCTGGGATTGGTCAGTGCGCGGTAGACAGAAATCGCTCTGATTGGAGTGTTGGTGTGAGTCGCGCTAGTATTGGTTGAAATAACGCATAGAGAACAGTGTTGAATTGCGGATTGTTTAAGGAGAAAAAAGGTTGTGAATCATGTCGTACTATGAGTATGGTAAAGAGAAAACGTCATGGATGTCGAAAGTTAAGAACTTCTTTAAGAAAGACAAAAAGGTAGTGACTAGAGAGGGACAAATAATTCCTCCACCGAAATCACCAGCTTCACATATGATGCTGAAATATGCATATCATACATGCATATGGTTAGAAAATTGGACAAGATACACCAAGAATGATGGAGCATTGGCTTTCCCTGAGAATGGTTCATTTAATGTAGCTGTATTACGGAACTTGAGAGAAAAGATGGTAATGTTAGAACCTAGACCTAGACCGACACAGTTTGAAGCTTTAACGGAATGGGAAGATGAGATGTATGAGCGAGAGAGATTCAGAGGATTAAAGAATCATGAGTTTCTGCCTGGAAGGTTATGGGGAGTAAATCATGAGGACAGAGTAAAGCGTTGGAGATATGCTAACATGACAGGAGGTTTGTTTCCAGCTTTTACAGTTGAGGAAGAAGCAAAGAGAAAGTGTACAGAGAAAAAGAAGCATTTAGTGGTAGAAAAGTATGTGTATGGTGGTAGTGAATCGGATGACGAATTGCTGGAAGATATTTTAAACAGAAACCCACCTCCATACCAACAGACTTCTGCGGTGGTGACACCTAATGCACCGCCAATGGAAACTGGGAGGAATAAAAAACCCGAACGAAGAAATGAAACAAATAGGTCACAAGAACAATTTAAAACTTCACAAAATGAAGAGATAGAAAGTGACAATGCAACTGAATTAGCAAAAACGACAAAAGAATTGACTGAGAAAATAAGAGAATTGACAAAGAATATGGAAGTTGTAACTGTACCAGTAACGATAGGTCCAGTAATGCCAATTTTTGAGAAACAGAAAATTGATGAACGTTCCTTAGTGATTCCCATGAATTCACATTTGCAAAAAAAAAGAGAAGGGATGGAAATGAATAATGAAGGTGCACACAATTTGGCTAGTACCTATAGACCAAGCCCACCTACAAATTTGATGATAAATGAAAATGAGATCAGGAGAATGCCTATGGTGACAGTCTGCATCAGGAACACCAGAAAGAAGTAGCAATTGGATAGAATTAAATAGTGCACCTGTAGGTCCGACTCCAGATGAGTTAAATGAATGGATGAAAGCACTAAAAACAAAAGAACCGGAAGAGAAACCATTAGATGTAATTAGGTTGAAAATAGACATGGAAGAATTGATTTTGGGAACAATTGGAACAGAAAAATTAAAAAGTTATCAGGATGATGAGATTATGTTTTTGTGCAAGAGTCTTACTTGGAGAGCTAGAAATTTACATGACAAATTGGAAGAGACAGCAAGTGAACTAGGAGTGGAATTTGTAAAAGTGAGAACGTTGCAGAAACCATACAGAGTAGATTTTTGTGAGAAAGACATAGAGAATTTGAACACATCAGGAAGACTGACCCAAATAAAAGAGTTGATTGTTTTATTGAGAAAATGGGGTGATGTGGACAAGTGGAGAAATAGATGGTCAAAGAGGAATGAGAAAACAACAGATAAAGCATCTTTGGCTTTTGCAGTGACAGATAGGGAACCAGTTGCTAGGGAATACCCGATGAGAGAAACTCCAGGTGGTAGTTATGTGCATGTTCCGTGGACCAGACAGGATATACTGTCATTTACAAATGACTTCCCCAAATTGAGAGAGAAACCAGTAGAATGGTACAGACAAGTGGAGAGATTTGTTAAGGTGTCAAAAGTGCTGTGGATAGATCTGGATGGATTGTTTGATATAGTAGTGCCAGCTGATTTGTGGACAGAATGTAAGATTACTATTGATTGGCCAACTGTAGAATATCCAAGGGACGCTAAAACAGGAGCGCCAGGACCAGAAGTGATGAGGAAGTACGACCAAGTAATTACCTTTTTGAAGAATAAAATTCCACCAAAAGAAACAGATTGGGTAAAAATAGACAGAACAACGCAGGAAAGTAAAGAATCAGTGCACGCCTACTATGAGAGATTGTTGTTGGTCTTCAAACAGTATAGTGGTTATGAGACACTGAATGAGAAGGATATGAGTCATTTTGTATATAGGTTTGTATATGGATTGAGACCAGAGATAAGTGAAATGATTAAGCAGCACATGATTGGTTGGCAGAATAGCACAGTCGACGAAGTTTTGAGATATGCTAAGTATTGCAGTGATGATATTGAGAGTAGACAGCGTAAATTGAAGAGAAAGCCATGTGGGCGCAGGTGAAAGTTGCAGAGAAGCAAGAAGCTCAATTGAGTAATACTGGTAATGAAACAGGACAGGTTAAATCCCGACCTAATATAGGAAAAGGACAAATGAGCATAGATGAGGCAAAGAAAAAGTGGCCATGCCACAACTGCAGAAAGCTAGGACATTGGAGAAACGAGTGTAAATTTCCTCCAAAACCTAATGTGGAAAATCAATCATTAAATTCACAGGTGCAGAGTGAGGTAGTTACTCAACAAGGTCAGGTGCCACAACCACCACTTCCCAAGAGTGTTAACCAACAGAAATACAGTGCAGAAACAGGATTCTACGGAGGAGAACAGGTAACACAGTTGCCGCATGCAGCTGCAATTTCTCAATATTGGTTACGACAGGATGAGGATGACACGGATGAAAGTTCCTGACGGTGTCTAGGAGAGGGGGAAGAGTGCGTGCTTGGCGCAACTCTAGAGGTAGATCAGTCTGGTCCATTTGTGGATGGAGAAGTGAATGGTGCAAATGTAACATTCCTTGTTGACACTGGAGCTACCCATTCTACTGTTAGGTCAGTGGAAATTCCAAACCTTCCTCTCTCAGGTGAACATATCCAAGTAGTTGGAGTTTCAAATCAGCAAATTAAAACGCCTCTTACTAAATTAGTGAAGGTAAGAATTGGTCCATTTAGTGAAATGCACCAATTTGTGGTATGCGATTGTAGTCCCGTGAACCTTTTAGGACGCGATTTATTGTGCAAGATGAACTGCACTATCTATTGTACCCCAGACGGAATTGCATTTCAGACTCCAGATGAGGATGTGCTGTATAAAATGACAATGGTGAATTTAGAACCAGAAGTAAATGGTTTGTTTCCTGTATTTGATGCAGAGAAAATCCCAATTGAATTGAAAAAGACCGTGAAAGAAGAAGTGTGGGACTTTACAGGAGAAGATGTAGGATTAATGAAAGGAGTAGATCCCGTTAAAATAACAGTGAAAGAGGGAACGAGTTACCCAAATACGCCCCAGTATAAATTGACACCAGAAATAATTGAAGGAATAACGCCAGTAATAAATAAAATGATTGAACAAGGGATTCTAAAAGAAATCATGAGCAGTCCATGTAATTCGCCAATAATGGGACTGAAAAAGCCAAACGGAACATATAGAATTGTACAAGATTTGAGGAAGGTAAACAAAATTGTTGTGCCTTGTTGCCCAATAGTACCGAACCCTGCTGTGATTCTATACCAGATTCCACGTGAAGCAGAATGGTACACAGTAATTGATTTATGTCATGCATTTTTCTCTATTCCACTGCATCCAGATAGCCAGCCATTATTTGCGTTCCGGTTTGGAGAGCGTATTTTGGCATGGTGCCGAATTCCTCAAGGGTACACAGAAAGTCCCTCAATCTTTAATCAGATCCTAAAGAAATCATTGGAAGATTTAAGAATGCCAGAAAAGTCAGTGATGGTTCAGTATATTGATGACCTACTGGTGGCATCAAAAACGAAAGAAGCATGTGTCAATGATACAATTGCTTTGCTGAATCATTTAGCAAAAAGAGGACATAAAGTGTCCCCTTCAAAATTGCAGTTTTGTCAACAAGAAGTCCAGTATTTAGGGCATAAAATTGAGAAAGGAGTGCGAAAGGTAACGACTGAAAGAATAAAAATGATTCAAGGAATGAGAGCTCCAATGACACAAAGAGAGGTAAGAATGTTTTTGGGAATGGTTGGATATTGTCGACAATGGATAAGCGGTTTTTCACTAATTGCTAAACCATTGCAGAAACTGACAAAGAAGGATGTTAAAGATCCTTTTGAAATGAATGATGAAGAAATGAAAGCATTCAGAGAGCTGAAAAAGAAATTATGTGAAGCTCCAGCATTGGGAATGCCTGACTATGAGAAAGATTTTGAGCTGTATTGTAGTGAAAGAGATGGATGTGCATTTTTAGTTTTGGTACAGAGACATGGAACTATGAAAAGACCAATTGCATATTTTTCGGCTGTTTTAGACCCTGTAGCGAAAGCATTGCCTGGATGTTTGAAAGCAGTTGCTGCTACTTGTGAGAGTCTGGAACAGAGTGAAGGCATAGTGATGGGGTATCCATTGAGAGTATATGTTCCCCATTCTGTGGAAATTCTCTTGACAAGAACGAAAACCCAATACATGACACATAGTCGGCTGACTAGGTATGAAAAAGTAATTTTAAGTGCAGATAATGTGACCATTGACAGATGTATGAATGTGAATCCTTCGACATCATTGCCAGATGAAGAGAGTGTGATTGAAATGGATGAAGTAGATCACGATTGTCTGAATGTGCTCGAATACTGTACAAAACCAAGGTCTGACATACGAGATGAGCCTTTGAAAGAATCAGATTATATTCTGTTTGTGGATGGCTCATGTTTGAGAACAAGTGATGGAGTTCTAAGTGCAGCATATGCAGTTTGCACAGTAGCAACTGTAATGGAAGCATCTTGTCTGAAAGGGGTACGATCTGCCCAAGTTGCTGAATTAGTAGCTCTGATTCAAGCATGTAAGTTGGGAAGAAATGTACGGGTTACGATTGTGACAGCCAGTACGGCTTCGGGGTGGTGCACGACTTCGGTCAGATTTGGTCACAAAGGGGTTTTTTGACGTCTGCAGGAACGCCCATTAGAAATGGAGATTTTGTGAAAAAGCTGCTTGAGGCGATACAGCTGCCTAAACAGATCGCTGTTGTGAAGTGCAATGCACATAAAAATGGGGAAGACTACATAACTGTTGGTAATAAATATGCTGACGAAATGGCACAGTATTGTGCAAAGAATGTGGTTTCTTTAAACAAATGTCGGGAAAGAGAGCATATTTCTTGTCCTTTGCTTTTTACTAACTCTATTGAAACATGGGATGAGGTGAGACAGTTACAAGAAGCTGCAGAGGATGAGGAAAAAGATACATGGATAAAAGCAGGATGTAGAAAACATGAAGAAAATGATGTTTGGGTTTATAGAGATGAGACCAGTTATGCCTGATAGCATGATTTCTGACATGGCACGGATGTACCATGGACAAGCCCATATTGGGAGAGATTCAATGATCAGACTTTTTAGACAAACATGGTACAATCCAAAATTCAGAGCCATAGCTGAGAGTCTTTGTCAGAGATGTCTTATTTGTCAACAGTTAAATCCAGGAAGGAAGACAGTAGTAAGTCTAGGAACAATAGGACGAGAAGGGGGTCCTTTCACTAGAATGCAAATGGATTTTATTGAAATGCCACCTTGCAACAGACTAAGGTATGTCCTAGTGGTCGTCTGTTTGTTTTCCCGTTGGGTGGAGGCATACCCAACAAGAAGGAATGATAGTATTACGGTAGCAAAACTTATGCTGCGAGAATTCATTCCGAGGTATGGTTTTCCAGTCACGATTGAAACAGATAGAGGAACACACTTCCAAAATGAATTAGTTAAACTGATTTGTGAAGCACTTGGTATTAAACAGAAACTACATTGTGCATACAGACCAGAGGCTTCTGGAATCATAGAGCAAGTGAATGGAACAACCAAGAACAGGTTAGGAAAAATGTGTCAAGCTACAGGACTCAAATGGCCAGATGCTTTGCCATTAGTTCTAATGACAATCAGAAGTATTCCGGAAAGGAAAACTGGACTCAGTCCCCATGAAATAATTATGGGACGAGCAATGAGACAAGCACAAGTACCTGTCAACAAACTACTGACTATAACTGATGATCTAGTGCTGGATTATTGCAAAGGATTGGCTGATGTGGTGCGTTCTGTGTTTCATCAGGTTGGACCGGATGCGACCACTCTTGAAAGAAAACCAGCTCACGACTTGAATCCAGGAGATTGGGTCCGCATAAAAGTCCACCGGAGAAGAAACTGTTTGGTTCCTCGCTGGGACGAACCATGACAAGTGATCCTGGTGACGACCACTGCAGTCAAGTGTGCAGGAGTGAAACACTGGGTACATGCCAGTCACACATCAGAGTTCCAGAACCTAAAGATCGACCAGTAAGTCGACATCTGGAAGACCCAACTACAAGTGCAGAAACAGAAGAAGTAGAAGAAGTAGCTGAAGTTCCAGAACTTGAAGATCGACCTGTAAGTCGACATCTGGAAATATCAGACACCAGTTCAGAATCTGATACAGAGCATTTGGATTGTGAAGAAATTCTAAAAAGAAATTGGAATTTTGAAAGCATAAGAGAAGAAACTGAGCCAGAAGATAGTGACAGTGAGCAACCAAGTACAAGTTGTGGTAAAAATCCTTCGGAGATAATATTGATAGATGAAGAAGGGAAAGTTTCAAACAAAAAGCTAGAAAAATCGGAAGATCCCCGAGGAGCAATAGGGACAAATAGTCAAACACGAGAACAGGGAAATTTAGAAGCAGATAGGGAGACTGACACAAATTCGGAAGAACCTCGAGGAGGGACAGAAATAGGTGAACGAAGGAAGATAAGAAAAGAACCACAAGTAGAAGAAAATGAAATTATAAGTTTCAAAATAAGAGGCAATAACGAGAGAATTGAAACAGAGTCTGAAGAAAGTGGAGAGGAAAGAAACCAAAAGCTAGAGTCAAGGAAAAGAAATTGGAAAACAGAAAGAGAGGAAAAAGGAAGTGAAGCAAAAGGCCAAGAAAAGGAGACAATTGGCCCAACGAAGTAAGAAAATTAAGATACAGAATCATAAGGTTGGATGGGAAAAGTGCTGAACAAGTGAATGAAATAACAAGTCAGAGAGAGCAAGAAAAACAAGGTGGAAAACACTTGCAGAAAACGAAAAGAGTAAAGAAGGTAAATCCGAAGTATAGATCGCCTGAATGGTTGTATCGTGCTTTGACTAGTAACAAAGAAGAAAAGAACACTCACGAAAACCCAGAACAAAGAAACCTGATGGGAGAAAGTGAAGTGCAACAAACCTGAAGAAGTTTAGATAGTTTCTACCGGATTTGACAAAACACTGGATCTGATGAATTTACCGGATGTGACAAAGAAAGAATTCTGAGAAAGAATTAAAAGAAAGTACCAAGCAAAGACAAAATATTTGAGTACAGAGTGGCAAATAAGTCATTTCTGAGGTGTAGTGACACAATTTTCTGGAAAACAAATAAATAAGGTTTTCAAACAAAATGGAGAATACTAGAGATAGAAAATGTAAATGTGAATTTTTAAGTAGATGGTGCAAGATGTGTTGCTTTTGTACAGGATTATTAATAACAGTATGGGTGGTTTTAGCAATCACTATTCCAATTAGTTTAGCTGTAGTAGAAATGTCTAATAACACTGAGAAAGAAAAAGGAGCTAACACTCAAGAACCAGTTATTTTAAAGAGTAGTGCAGAATTACACAAGGACAAATCAATAACAGATTTTTCAAAAAATGTTTTTACTAAATTATTATATGAGTATGTAGAAACAATGGATGTAAGAGATTGCTATGTTTGTATGCAGTTGCCTGCATCGGTAGCAGAGGGTGTGACTTATCATCACCTCCCTTTGACGTATGGAATAACATGTAGCGTTTTAGCAAGTTTATTTTATAAAACAGGTAGATTAGAATATTATTACACTGACATAAATAAGATTTTTGCGAAAGTTTCTGTAGTTCCCGAGCTGAACAAAATAAAAGAGGGAAAAACGTTTGGTGAATTTTTTTTAGAGGATAAGATTTTAACATTAGATAGTATAATTAGGTACAACCTTACCTGTGAGTTAAAGAAAGAAGAAAAGGTATTTTTAGAGATGGTTGAAGAGAGAAGAGTGAAATTTCAAAGAAAAGTGATAGAAGAGACAAAAACACCTCTTTGGGCGTTTGAGGAAGACAATCATGACAAGAAAAAGACAAATGCAGCTATGACTCTGGATTGGCCCCAACAGGGAAGGTTGTGCATTAGAAGAAATAAGACAAGATATGACAATTATTTTGTGGGTTCCAGTATTTGCCATGACAATTACCAAATTTTAGGTGGATGGGGATTCAAAGGGGGAAAAGATCCAATATTTCCAGGGATTTATTATGTTTGCGGAAATAGGGCTTATTATAGGTTGCCGGACCATTGGTATGGGTCATGTTACTTAGGCCTGGTCTTTCCAAAGATTTTTCATGTGGATAGAAAAGAAAAGGGAACACACAAAATGATAAATACCTTTACACGTAGAAAAAGGGAATGTTTTTCAGAAATAGTAGGTGATATTTTTGGAGCATTGATACCAGCAGTGGGAATATCTTTGAATGCATTTAGAATTCGGAAATTATCCACAGTGGTAGATCGTTTATCTACAGATACTGCTGGAGGGTTCTTGATGGTAAATACCGAGATGGTTGCCATGAGAGCTATGGTGATGCAAAATCGACTTGCCCTTGACATTCTTTTGGCAAAAGAGGGCGGAGTCTGTGGAATGCTGAAAGTCCAACATTGTTGCACTTACATTCCAGATAAGAGCGAAAATATACAGAAGTATATAACAAATATTACAAATTTGCACAAAGAACTTGTTCCACTGGAGGTTGAAAGTGTGTTTGGAAAACTTGGTAAAGGGTTTTCTTCAGTAATAAATTGGTTAACAAGAATGAGTGGATTAATAATAGGGAAAGTTATAATAATAGCAACCGTGATAATAATAATAATATTAGTACTGAAGCTTGCAATAACATGTATAAAGAGAAGAAGGCAGAATAAGATAGAAAAAGAAAACATGATAAACAAGGAAAGAGAGGGAGAAATGGGTGAAATAGAGTTAGAAGAAATAAAAGAGAACATGTACAAGAAAACGAAGAGACAAGTTGAAAGGGATACAGTTGTGTAAACTAACAAAAGCAAACAGATAAAAGATATATGCTGTCTGAGAAAATTGTATAACTTAGGTTTTTGTGGTGATATTAAAAATCACCAAAGGGGGAGTTGATGGAGCAGGGTAAATGAAAAATGTTTTAACCTCCTAATATTTTCGTAAAATAATTAAAAAACATGTTCGTTTAAGTAAATAACCAACAATGTATGTTACATGTTAAGGGTTAAAGGTAACACGCTATTCCGTATGCAAAATAATCAACTTATAATTGTTTACGTGTCTAAACATAACATAATAGTTGCGTACTAATTAACATAATAAATGCATGATCTGTGCTTTTAAATAAAACGTGTGGTTGCAAAATAAAGCGATGGTAAGTAAGGGACAGCTTTATATGTTGCTTTTTGCTAGGTAATACCTAATTGGGGTACGTAGAAAGACGGGAGGGAAACGAAAGGGTTTATATTTCTTTGTTTTAACAATATTTTGTTTATCTTTGAAAATAGTGCGCTTAGGCCTGTCGAGCAGCGATATAAAATGGCCGCCAGTTGCTAGAGTACGCATGAGCGGGGGACCATGTGATAGAGGAGAGAGGCTGTGGAAAAGGGATGATCACGTGCTGATGCTGAGAGGCTAAGATGGAAGTATGGTCAAGGCTGTTGTGACCTTTCTGAGCAGATGTGTGCCAAGATGATCAGCAAGAAGCGTGAGAAGTCCAACTGAATCAATAGACGGAACTGTTAAACCCAAAATGTAGCAGAAAAAGATACAATTTGGACTGATCGAAACGGATGAGCAATTGCATGAACTGTGGGAAACGATGCTTGCATGGACATTCCACAAGGAACTGGTTAAGACCAGGAAGTTTGATTAAAATGTATATGGGCCTGAGTTTTGACCAATGAGAAAGAGTCACGCCATGAAGAAGAAACATTTTATGCTGTAAGCTAGAATTAGGGTATAAGAAGACCTACTCTTGGTGGGAGGGGTTAGAATGCTGGAGAGTAGATGCTGCGTTAGATGCTGTGGGAGAGGCTGCGGGAGAATGCTGGAGAGTAGATGCTGCGGTAGATGCTGCGGTAGATGCTGTGGGAGAGGCTGCGGGAGAAGTTGCTGGAGAGCAGATGCTGGAGAAGTTAGATGCTGTAGATGAGCGAAGTTGCGGTTGCTGATGCTGACGAGCTGATGATGCTGCTGCTGCTATTTTTCTTTTCCAGTTGAGTATAAGATGCTGCTTGAGGAGAATTTTCCTGATAGATTTTTATTTTAGAACTATTAGATTTCCCCAGATAGATAGGTTGATCTTTAAGAGTTCTTACTAAAATATCCTTATTTTTCCGTCTAATAAAAATGCATTGCAATTTCAAGTTATTCTTATATTGATGATAAATGTAATGATCTGAATAATAAGCTTAACTTCATTTCCTGCATTCAAAACTTTATATAAACTTTATTATTCTTTAAACAAATGACTCAGTGATTCTTTAGCTCAATGATTAAGGTAAATTGATAAAGAGTTTATTGTGATTGAGCTGTCTTAATCACCATCAACTGATTCCTACTAGTTGGTCCATCGACCAATGAGCGGAATACCTTAAAGCAAAGAGAAATATTATGTCATGTTAAAGAGGTATCCCGTCTCCTTCCAGCGAATAGTTTTCTCCTAGGTTATTGACGGAGGAAATCCAGGGAACAAATGAGTAAGTAAATGTATATGCGGTGTTATGGGCCCCACCGTCATATGGATATAGTGTGTGTGTTGAAGGAGTAATTGCACCTGGATGTCCGAAGTATATAGGAGAATAATTTTTATTGTTAGCGCTGGATCACTATCTTACAAAACCTATTGGCCGGAGGGAGAGGGGACTCCTATTTCACTTAAGAGCAGGCACCGTGAAATTTTTACTCTGTTTCCCTCTCGGCTTCCACGTCAATCTTGACCTCTTGCCATGCCTGTGTGACCGCCAGAGAGGGCAATCTACATTACATTTCCTATTTTCCTGTACGTTTTATATTACATATGCTAAATGGCTCCTAATACCTTATTTTAAAAACAATTCACCTCAAAACCGCATACAGATATATTCTTCTTCTGGAAGACGATGAATTGGCTTTTCGAGTAGGCGCCTTTCTGAAAACTGCTGTGCGAGCCCGTAAAACTATGTGCACTCTATGAATAATGTTTTAACTTCCTTGATTTTATACATCATATTGTGCTGAAATGCAATTTTTGCTTTTATGGATATGTATTTATCCGAATAAAGAATTTTGAATTTATTGAATATTTCAGACTCCATAGAACTTATCTGTTAACACTTTCCAATTTTGTTGTTGTTGTTCTATTGCATTAGTTTGAAAATATTCGAGTCCTGACAATGGTAGATCCACTAACAGTGTACTTTTCCATCTGCAGATTATACTGAATAACCAGCAGTGGCAGTGTTGCACAAGCTATTTCTCTGCATTGCCAACAATAAAAAAAAGAAAGTTCCCAAGTTTTCGGCATTCTTCATCAATTTATATGGTAAGTTAAAATCACCTTCAATCAAGTCGTTTGTCACTAAAAGAAGTTCACAGCATCTGAAGGTCCTCACTTCATTATAGTGGAGTCCTCCGCTTGAGAATAATTCTGTCAATTCAATTTCAATTCCAAATCTTTATTCGGCTATCAAAAAGGTAGCCATAAAAGTACAAGCAAAATAGCACATCTAAAAACAATTAAAACATTTCATATAGCATACAGTTATAATTATAACATTAATTTCATTTGTTGCACTATAGCATAATACTTTTCCTCAAGTTAATCGATTTCAAAATAAATAAAGCAACATTATAACATATAAAAGAATCATCTAATGTCACCAGATATTTCATTGCTCCTATGAGTGACCTAATGTTCTGTGCAACAAGCAATGGTTTAAGATAAGAGCACCTAAAATGCGGATAACATTTACAAAACAATAGAAAGTGCAATGTGCTTTGTTTGCTTCTGTTATCACAGGGGCATGAAACCGTATCAGGTGGGCGGAACTTCATGATTGGGAAGGCAACTAGATGGTGCACAATACCGCATCTCATTCTTATTAACACGAAACAATGCTGTGCCTTGGTCACATATGATAAATAGTTATTTCCTCCCTCCTTCAAATTCAGGGATTTGTACAAGGTGACCGTTGATTTATTCTGCTCATCCATCGATCGGCAGTCCAGTCTATGCTGGAGAAAAGTTTATTTAATACTTTTCTTTGTAATTGACAATACTTTAGTGGGATCAGACGAGATAGATATCTTAAACTGCCTTACGAGGGAGGAATAAATGTACAGTAGCCAGGGAATACTTAATACATCGTTCAGGGTTAGACAATCACAAATAATTGATCTAGTAAAAGCAGTTTCTTCCTTGCCCCATAGTGAAGACCACAATAACAACAGTTTAACCACTAAAAGATCCTCTAAAAACTTTAGTCCCACCTCATGGTGTAAAATAGTGTTGGATGCAGAGGAGGGTAGACGTTTTAAAAAGCAGTTTTCTTCGATTTGTAAGGCCGTACTATTTGCATAATCCCAGAGGCCTAACCCATAAAGAGCTGTGCTCACTCCTTTGGCTTTGTAAATGGCTACCATTTCATTAATTGGTTGGTTCCCTAATTTTGAAGAAAATTTAAAAATCCCTTGGGATGCCCTGCTCATTTTAGCTCTAGTGTTAAAAACATGTTGTGACCATGAGCCGCTACCAGCAAATAAAATACCCAAATAGCAAAAAGACTTCACAGGACTAATTGGGGTGTTATCAATAAAGAACGATTTGCAGGGTTTATGTTTTGGCCCACAGACCATGGTAAATGTTTTAGATTTGTTGATTACCATTTTCTTTTGCGTCATGAACCCAGCAAAGCGTTCATCAATCTCTGAAGGCCCACTGGGGTCCGTGCAAATAAAACGGTGTCGTCTGCATATAACAATACAGGTATTGGGCGGCCAGCCACCCGGGGCACATCAGCCTGAATCGTCTGTGTGGTTATCTACCCCATTAATAAAAAGAGAAAATTATATTGGCGCCAACAAACAACCATGTCGTATACCTCGCCCTATTTTAAATTTAGTTGAACATTCCCCCTGAGGGCCAAAACCGACTTGGCTGGTTAAGTTCTCATACAAACGAGAGAGAAATCCAAAAATTGGTCTAGGTGCTCCCATGGAAGTCAGGGTTGACCAAAGTAGGTTATGATCGACCAAATCAAATGCGCTACTTAGATCTGCAAAACATAGATACAGTGATGTGAGAAGGTGGCCTCGTATATGCTGTCCACCAATTAAAGTGGGCACCCTGTAACAGTCCACAGGACCCTTATGATGTATGAGGTCAAAGAAAACCTTTAGAAAGCTATCCTAGTGGTAGCTGTGGACAGCAGCCTTCAGGCTTAATCTTGAAGGAATATAAAGCAGCTTGTTTTACCAGAATATCACCTCCTGAATGACTAAATGAAAGGAGAACCACACAGTAGTTATATAAAAATATGTATTTATTAATATAACACTCTCTACTAGTCTCTACACGAGATTAGTGCACAAAGCACACAATACTGAATCAATAGAACATTCGTAAGTAGCACAATATACAGCGGGCTCCAGGGGGATACCGAACCATATACTAAAAAAATGGTATAACAATCACGACTTGACTAGACACAGTGCCTAGAGCACGTAGAATCACTGGTACCCCAAGGAACCACCCAAGGCAGTGACACAGGGAGCCCACGGAGGACTGGTGCAGTGAGGAAACACGACTGCGTGCTCCATACAACTCTATGGGCACTTCTACAAGGACTTCGAGCAAACCCTTTGGAACATAGAAGGTTCTAAGGCCAGCCCACCAGTGAGTACCGAGGTACCCGTGTTACCTATCCCAGAGGAGCCGGGTGCATAGGGGTCAAGTGGTGTCTGAAACCTTCGTTGTTTTCAATGGAGAGCTGCAAGGAAGTACTGCTGCCGGGAAGGCGAAGAGTGTCCGGTGGAATCCAAGCCTGGATTCTAGGTGAGAGGAACCTTAAAGCAGAGGGGACAGAGTCTGGGTCCCTTCAGGTGACCAGGGGCTCGGTAGTTGAATGCCCACCGATGTCGGGTGCTTCAGGTGCGAAGAAGGGAAGTTTGACTCTGCAGCCACGGGGACCAGGAGACGTCGAGGATGACCAAGATCCAGAGGTGAGCTGTCCCATGAAGGATGTCAAGTGCTGAGGGGTCGATGTCCGTCTGGAGCACCAACAAGCCTTGGCAAATGCAACCCACGCAAGAAGGACAACCAGGTTACGGTGTGGACCAGCAAGGTCCAGGGGACTCTCCAAGCAATGGGGAGTCGGGGCACGTCTGGAGCAACCAGGGAAGCCCAAGAACAAACAAGGTGACCCTCGCTAGGACCCACAGGCCAACGGACCAGGGATCGCGAGGAGACCTCAAGCAAGTCTGCAAAGCACCAGCCCACGTAGCACTCAGTGTGAGGAGGCTGGATTTCTTTGGTGTAAATACTGCTCGGGGTCCGGACTACTCTGAGTCCAATGCACAAGCTCAGGGGTCGCCAACAAGCATATGCACTTGCAAATAAACGCGGTGCACAGGGGTTCGGGTCACGCGGTCGCCGCGAGGGATACTGGTCTCAAAATCGCTGAGAGGACAGATCGACCTCAGGGACCTTCAGAAACCCACATCCTGTGTTGCTGAAATCTTCAGAGTCCTCAGGAGCTCAGGAGATGCAAGCCAGTCGGATGTGCTTAGGTGGTAACTCCTTTACTCCAAGGGAGATTCTTCAGTCGTCCAGCATCGTGCAGACAGTCGTAGTGCTTGGTTTCTTCTTAGTAGAATCTTGTCCAGGTAAAATCTAAAGTCCTGTAGCCAAGTAACCCACTTTATACCCACGGGAAAGGGTTGGACAGATTCAGGGGACCCTCCTAGGGGAGGGGCAGGACAGAGGGGTGGCTACACCCATGTCCTTTGTCCAGTTTCGCGCCAGAGCAGGAGCCAATGGCTCCCAGAACTGGTTTGAGCTGGACTATGCACAGGGACACCAAATGTGCCCCCAGTGCAGACTTTCTGGCACTCTGAGTGCACCCACCCAGCCCCAATACACTAAACCCTGTCTGGGAGGTGGTCACACCTCCCTGTGACAGGATGCCTATTGTCATGCCTTCCTCTGTTCGAGCTTGGCTCAGCAGCAGGAGAGCAGGATCGTGTCTGTGGCTGGCAGCGTCCATTTTGTGCTGCCAGGGTCGAGAAAGCTGGTACCGGGTAGACCAGTGACCCACAGTAGTGGTTTCAGAAGGGTGGAATCATACTGGTGTGGAGGTATGATTCCAAGGTGTTTGACACCAAACACGACATGTTTCTAAGCAGCCGTTTTAAAGTTGGCATTTACCGCGAGTTTATAATGCAACTTAACCCTTATGTCTGGCTCCATCACAGACAACCCCGGAGAATGGTCTCCGAAGGCTGCAGAGGGGCTCTGCTCATGCAGGGGCACCCTCTCACGTAAAACCCAGCACCCTGCCTTCAGGATTGATAAGGCCTGCCATAGGGGTGATTGATAGGTTTTTAAGTGTAGTGATTTAGATAGATATAGTGAACCTATATCTAAGTAAGTGGTGCAAGCACCAGCTTACTCAGGCTGCTGTAGCAGACCTTTTGTGTCATTTTGAATGGCCTCTCATGGGTGGCATAATGCATGCTTCAGCCCATGGAAGGCCTCTGGGGTACCTATGCCCTGGGTACATGGTGTACCATATACTAGGGACTGATAAGGGTACCCCAATATCGAATCTGGAGTGTACCTAAAGTACATTCATAGCAATTTAAGGGAGAAAGCAGATAGACTGGGGTCCTGGATAGCAGGATCCCAGTCAGACTAGTCCAAAAACAGTGAGACATCAGCAAAAAGTGGGGGTAACCATAAGAAGCAGATACTACTTTCCTACACAACCCCCCCCCGAACGCAAGGACATTAAACTGACCTTGACCAGTTGAGTCTTCATGTGCTAAGTGGAAATATCTGGAGAGTCCATCTGCATTGGCATGGTTACTCCCAGGTCTATGTTCCACTGTATAGTCCATCCCCTGTAGGGAAATGGATCACATCAAGAGTTTGGGGTTTTCACCCTTCATCTGTTTTAGCCATAAGAGGGGCTTATGGTCTGTCTGAACAATGAAGTGAGTGCCAAACAGGTATGGCCTCAGCTTCTTCAGAGCCCAACCCCCAGCAAAGGCTTCCCTCTCAGCTGACCAACGTTTCTCTCTGGGGGTCAGCCTTCTGCTTATGAAAGCTACTGGCTGATCCTGACCCTCTTCATTCAATTGTGATAACACAGCCCCTACCCCTAATTCAGATGCATCTGTTTGAACAATGAATTGTTTGGAATAATCAGGACTTTGCAGAATGGGAGCAGTGCACATGGCCTGCTTCAGGTCATCAAATGCCTTTTGACAGCTAACTGTCCACTGAACTTTCTTAGGCATTTTCTTAGAGGTAAGATCATTCAAGGGGGTCACTATAGATCCATAACTGTTATATCCCGCATAGATGCCCTAATGTAGACCCGTTCGTACATGCCCTAAAATGGACGTATTCATATTTACCCTAATATGGTCATATTCGTACTTGCCCAATTATGGTCATGGCCGCATATGCCCAATTATGGTCACAACTGTACATGTCCTATTATAGTATGATTCCTTTTATAGGCATGATCTTTCACCTACATTGGTCCCAGCTAGAACACAATGAGCTCTGAGGGCTGAACGTTATCTATCCTGTGGTTTTGAATACAGCAGGGCTCTTCCAAACACAGGCCCACACTGTACTCATTAATTATGTATGGCTTTCTAAGAATACACCACCGGCATAATATGTATGTACAAAGTTCACCGCTGACGTCTTCCTCATGTCCAATACAAACCATACTGAGGACCGAGACTCTTTAAGGTATAAATACACCACATCTTGCCCCGGTAAGATAGAGGGAACCGAGACTTCCATGCTGACACACTGACCAGAGAAGCTGAGGCTCCTGCATGCAGCCTCTCCAGCTGACAGTGGTCTGACACAGCCCTGACGGGGTGTCCAACTCGAGACCAGGACGGGGTCCCACACTCTCTCTATTCAGGTATGGGGGTTTGACTAAATCCTAGAAGGATTCTTGGCTCTTAGGCTTTTAGACCTACACATATGCTAGGTACACACAGGTACATCTAGGTAGGCATCGTAGGAGTATGCGGACTTGCATAATGCTTTTATATTCATGTATGTACTCATGATTATCGCAATATGGTAGAACTGTTCTATCCCTTTGCTTTTATCCTACTGCTGATAATATATATCTGCTATTGTCTGCTGGTTACCACAGCACATATATTTTACACTAGAATAACAACTGTTCAATAAATACTTATTGAAACGCCCGACTGTTTATTCTGTGTAACTCTCTGAGACAAACCAAATAAGTGAGCACGAGTGACTGAGCGAAAGATAGTACATTGTTTCCATGATTCTGAGGAATTTGGGTTGTCATGATCTAAGGTTGCCAGAAACTAATCTCTCCCCGATAAGAGGAGACACTAGTGGCACTGCGAGCTAGATAATGTAAAACAATCTAACATACGCGGTGAGGGTGCACAGAGTCAGTCTGCCACCAAGCCCAGAGCTTATGTTATACAAACGCGCAGGTCCTGCATGGGTACTATAGGAACTACATGACATGGCGCCCAACGTTGGTATTGGTACTTATTTAACAGTAGAATCTGAGTAGTTCAGTCGTGCTATTCTCAGAGAACCTACTCACAAAACCCCAGAGACGCCTGGAGTGGATGGGCACAAAATCCGCGGCAGCTGAGTAGTACGAGAATACTATTTATTGGCTGTTGGTTATTCAAGCTTGAAGGAGATATAGTTCCTACAATTGTGCATTTTACACCTATTCTTAAAAATTCTTTAACCTCCCTTCTTCAAATTAAAAATGGTGGGAGAGTTACAACAAACCTCTTCGGTTTAGAAGAAGACCCTGAAGATGCAATACAAATTGCACCAAATTTCAGAAGGGCAGTTACCATAAAACTTCTAGAACATGGCTTAAGAGCCAGGGTTGGTACAGTAATTTTCGTGATTGAGGCACACAAATCCAATAAAACAGAGGTGTTCTATTCATGGGTTACATTTCCCAGCAGCGAATGCAATTACAAATGTATTTCACTACTACCAAGAAGGTGAAACACCAGCGGACTATACTCCTTTTGAGGAATTAGAGGTTCCGCTCACTTACCAGGAGCATAATTACTGGTTTAAAGGCGCCCTACCCCACGTATGAGGAAGAGCAAGATTAGGCCCGCTCGGAGGAGCAGGAGCCACATGGCCCATATTAGCGGCATACACACCGCATCCTGACATTGACACAATGCCACAGCCAGACTTATTCGTACAACACCGAGATTTAATTAAAATCTACAGAAACCTCACACAATTTGTAATGAGGACTTTAACAGTTCAGCCTGTACCAGCTGCAGCACAAGACACTCCAGTCCAAGGTACAGAAATTAAAATAACTCCACAAACATTACACGCGATAATGGGCAAAATGCCAGCAAAACGCGAACAAATCCCATTCTGGATAGCTCAGAAAATAACTCCACTTGAAGCAGTATTCCCAAATACTACAACCAGTGATAAACACAGAATTCTAACAATCTGCTTGCCCATGGGTCTGACACCACAAGTAGAGGACTGCACCTCTTGGGGTTCAGTCTTTGCTGCCATTTATACCAGAACACATGGTATCCCGTCATTAGCAGTAGTGCCTGACGTATTGAGACAGATACAAAATGAGTACGGAGCAGAACCTGCCCTTAACTTAGGGATGAAGTTACTAAATAACTTTGACCAGGTCTCAGCCATAATACTAGCTAACATTAAGGGGGAGGCAGCTTCAGTGGCGATCCGCCAACGCCTGAGGGAGTTCGGTCCAGAGGATCAACAACACGAACTACCCAAAATAATTGAAACTGCATATGCAGAACTAGGCAGAGACAGTTTGGGTGGGAAAGCATTAAAACCACAACTAGTGGGCAGTCCTGAAAAGGATACTACAAAGCAGACACCTACTTATTCTAAAAAGAAGTGGGAAAATAAAAAACAACAAAAGTCTAAAGACACCAGATCTCAGTCCAGAGGTAGATCTCCTCAACAGGAGCCCTCTGAAAGGAGGTATAACCTCAGGAATAGGGATAATATTTAAAAAAACCTGACTGGTATCAGGATACTGATACTCGTTCCTCTCGTTCCTTTCAGGGTTCATCAAAAAACTCCAAGAGGGAAGGACGGTCAGAGGAGTGTACAAAGTCCAGAGACACGCAACGCGCTGCGGACTACGCACCAAAAAAAGAAGCTAAACAAAAATCAAAACCTCAGTTCAAAAAGAAGGTAGCAGGTCTCAAGATCAGACATGCCCAGAATTCTGAGGACACAGCTTCTGAATGGGGAATGGGCTCTGACGATGCTAGACAGCGCGCCAGAAGTAACGATAGCTCACCAGAACCTGTAGGAATTTCTGGTGACAGCGGAGTTGAGTGAGTATATCACGGTGGAAACACCTGATACTCGGGAAAGTGTCCCACATAAGTTACATGAGATAACACTCCGGATGGAGGGGGACAAACCCAGAAAAGTTAAAGGTCTCTTTAAGAAAAATCTGTCATCTGGCTATGACATTCTATTAGCAGAACAAGACTGGCCGCCAGCATTCGTCATGGAGTGCCCTAGGGGAGAAACGATAATTTTTCCAGCCTTTTCCGCCCTCGTTCCCATTCACCTAAAACATGCATATGCGCAGGAGTGGGCGGTTGCCCTAGCTCCAGCATTATATAAAAATCATGCTGGTTGGGATGAGGAGTCAACCCACCACGTGATCCCGTTAAAAATTTCCCCAAATGCTCAAAGGCAATACCCTATAAAGCAGGAAGCTAAAAAACAAGTCCGGGAAATCCTAGATCAACTTGAATACCAGGGGGTGATAGAAAATTGCACTTCACCTATGAACAATCCTTTGTTTCCCGTATCAAAACCTGACAACACATATCGTCTAGTTTTAGATTACAGACATTTAAACACTTGCACAAAGACATTTGCAGTTCAAAATGCACACAGTGCCGCATTAATGAATAACATTGTGCGTAAAAAATATAAAACAACACTTGATATCTCAAATGGATTTTTCTGCCAAAATATAGTGCCTGAAAGCAGGTATCTAACCGCATTCAGTGCGTTAGGGTCCCAACAGCAATTCTGCTGACTCCCCCAAGGGTATAAGAACAGCCCGGGGTTGTTTTCAGCAAGGGTAACCGAGTTACTCCAAAATTTGGATGAAGAAGCATTGTACTATGTGGATGATATTTATCTGACGGACGATGACTTAAAAAGGCACTTGACCAGGGTGAGTACCTTTATTATGGGATTCGCCTCTGAGGGCTATAAATTTAATTTCAAAAAATCAAAAATTGCCCACCTCAATGTCCTGTTTTTAGGATACGAGCTGTCAAGTGAGGAAAAAAGCCTAGCAGCTCTTTTTTAGAAAAGTGTGCGCTGCTCCAACCTCCAAAATCATTAAAGAATTTACAATCAATTCTGGGATTCCTAAATTTTGGTCGAACATACATTTTGGATTACGCAGAAAGAGTAAAACCTTTCTACGACTTAATAAAACCTGATTTTTCAGTCAGACAATGGACACAGGAACACACAAATATCCTGCGTTCCCTACAGGAAGACATGATAGCTTCTAAACATTTACAGACACGCGTAAACGCACAGAACTTAGTGATCCGAGTCATAGCGGGTCAATGCGGTTACACTTATTTAACTTTTAATGAAGGTGAAACAGTACCAATCGCATACAAATCACACCTGTACACAAACGCAGAGATGCGTTTCACTTCAACAGAAAAAATCCTTAAAGCAGTTCAGACTGCTGTAGCAAGAGAAAGAGCTCTGGCTCAGGGAAAACGCATAATTGTCGTGACCCCGGTACCAGCTTTAGAAGCTGTTACAAAAGCTAGCATTCCAAATGCTAAAGCCTTACATCCAAGATGGATACAATGGGCTAATTCTCTTACTGCAACGGATGTTGAATACAGATTTGATCCAAGTTTAAAAACACAGGCATTCCTGCAATATGAACAAGAATACCCTCTACCAAATGAAATTTTGCCTCTAGATCAGTATGAATACATTATTTACACTGACGGGTCTGCTCAACCAGCCACAGGAAGTAAGCAAGCTTACAGCGCGGCGTGTGCGATTGTTAAAGGTCGCATGCACGATGGAAAGTTCCATCCGAGTTGCACTAACATGCAATCTCTAGGCGACTGCACTGCACAGTTGGCAGAACTCAAAGCACTTATACTGGCACTTATAAATAAGGATCACGAATTCCCCACACTTATTGTGTGTGATTCCTTTTACTGTGTACAGTCGTACAATGAATATCTACATCATTGGGAACAAAACGGGTTCAAAGATGCAAAAGGTGGCACAATTAAGCATAAAATACTATGGGAACAGGTAGTGGAGTTGAGAAACGAACTACCAAGGGCTCACGTGATACATACACTGAGTCATCAGTGTGATTGCGTTCACGTTGAAGGGAATTCATTGGCTGATGAAGCCGCAAAGGGGGCTGTTCGCACAGCTGCCGTAGCTGCAGTTACTCGTTCAAAGACGAGGGTGGACGGCAAGATTATGGTAGCTGTCAATGCTTCAAGCAAAGGCAGCACAGCAGTACCTAAAAAATTTCCACTCAAGTACTCCTACAAGTTAGATGCACAAAACATTCCATATGCTCAGATTCCTGGAGTGGGGGATATAGTAATACCAAATATGGATCGTAGGCTAGGCTTGATTTTAGCGGCACACGAGGGTTTGGTTTCTGCGCATACAGGCATTACAGCGACTATTTCTTTACTGAAACAGCGCTACTGGTGGCCAGGGTTAATAAAGCAGACTAAAGACTGTCTTGAAATGCGACATCTGTCAGCAGATAAAAGGCTCCACCGTAACACGCCCAGCGCAGACACCATTACTGAAATCAGACAAACCTCTCGCATGTGTGTATTTGGACCACTGCGGACCCTTACAATCTGATGGGTCCAAGAAATATATCATGGTTGCAGTGGATTCCTGCTCTAGATTCCTATGGGTCTGGCCTCAGCGCTCGGCTGACGCTCGAACTGTTATAAAAGATTTGCGAGTCTTTATCGGCACATACGCAGTTGGCACATTACATTCTGACCGTGGTCCGGCGTTTAGCTCTCGGGCTTACAAAGAGGCCATGGAAGGAATGGGCGTAGCATTGCGGTACTCCTCTCCGTACCCTCCCGAGGGAAATTCTGTTGTGGAGAGGAAAAACCGAGACTTAAAGCAATCTTTAACAGCTAGGGTATTAGGCAAGGGCGGTAGATGGGTCGATCACCTTTATGGGGTATAGCGCGCGCTCAATAATCAGCCAAGAAGCTCTCTAGGAGGTGTCACTCCTTACGAGGTCCTATTTGGGACAAGAATGTGGGTACCTGATCTTGATTGTGAAGGCACAGTGGCGGATGAAAAACCATTTGATATCCATGATCGTTTGGCTGTTTTACAGGATCTAAATGAATCCAGGAAACAACAAAGTAACGTGCCCCAGAAACAGGCCGCCACTGAGGAAGTCAAGGCAGTAACGGCAAGACCTATCTGGATCCCAAAAATCGGGAATCTAGTCAGAGAGAAGATTGCTGATAAGAAAGAATTTGGGCCATCCTACAGAAAGCCTGTATTGGTCCTTGCAATCCACGGCACAAGAACTGTGCTTCTGCCACCTCTTGCCGGAAAAAGGGAGAACAGATTCGTTTCAATTGACTTAATCAAACCACACTATGTGGCCGATACTAAACAGTAGGCCACGTGACTCCACAGTAGCAGACGCCCTCCTCTCGCTACAATCCAAGAAGTTCAAACAGAAAGACTCATCACGTTTGAAGGGCCACCTGTACGGAATGAAGGACTAAGCAACAATGCTATGAAACTCGTTCCACTTAAACAAGAAATTCATCTTCAAAATGAAAACCAACTTAACAACCAAGTTGCAATCAGACCTAATACAGACATCTACGTCAACATGCCTCGTCAAGAGCAAAATCCGATTTCAACAAATCCCGATGCAATTCCAACAATTGATCGAACTGCTTCTGCCTATCTCATAAACTTTGATACGTTTTCACTGGATCCAAGCGAACCGGAAACGACGCCAGCCAAAAAATCACTTCAACAGAAACTCAATGACTTTTTGCACTTTTTTAGAAAGACTTACCTGGTGTTACCTTGGATAGAACTATGGTATATCACTGGGATTTTATTTTTCATTTTCTGGCTAGGTTTAATAATAACTTTTAGTATGCTTATTAATGGACGATACCTCCAACCAAGCTATACAGCCCAAAGAGTCAATTTGATTTTAACACCACACCAGTCTTCACATCGTGAACCAAGAGACTGGTCTTCAGTGAACATTACAGCAGTTCCTATACCGGACGGTATAGTATGGGACAAGATTGATTATGATGTATTCGAACCGACTGAACTTTTAAAGCTAAAACATGTATTTAAAATTTCTTTAAGTGATATCATTACCTCCAGTACATTTTCTGATGATTGGGACACTGAAACTGTAAATGCTATGATATCTGATTTAGAAAAAACTGCAGCATTTCCGAATAATGAAATGTTAGAAGGTACTTCAGACTATGATGCTTTGTACTGTTACCAGCAATATGGTCATCATTTCTTGCACAAATCTATAACACCTAGAAATGTATTTGAGTACCACCAGTGGGAACACTGCCCAATACCTAAAAAAGGTAGTTCACAAGCATTTGCACAGAAATTCACATACTTCTCAGGGTTTAACACATCCGACCCAAAGTCATTTTATTATAAAGTGGCGAAAAATTCAGCTCAGAAAATTGTTAACAAACACCAAACATATTTACTCTGCATCCTTTCTGAACCAGTTGTCTAAACAGGGTTTCAGTCTATGGAAAGGCACAATAGATTCCAAATCAATCTGGGGTTTGAGGGACTGGCAAGTCCAGGGAATAGAAGCACTTTTTAGAGCATGCATCATTCCGCAGCAGATTTTATTTCTGAATCAAACTGTGCAAGAAACAACCTGTCTTGGTTTAGCCAAAGGCAAGGAAATGAACACACCGGGGTTTCCAACACCATCTCAGATGGGTGGGCGGCAGAATTCTACTACACATGGGGTGAGATTAGATGACATTTTCCAGTACAACAGATAAGATCCTGATTGGACAGAATGGCTGGTTTGGCCCATTGACACAAACAAATGTCAACAGAGATTTATGAATACAACCGAAGGGTTTAGTATCCATAGGCCAGATCCACGCTATGTACAAAGACAACACCCAGGGGTAGTGACATCGTATAGTGTTGGGAAGTTGTGCCTTGATTGGCTAGAGACCTCGACACTCACAGAAGTAAAGCACCACTTGACCTTACTCACACCTGACATGGATCTTAAAGATTTTCTACTAGGTCCCAGGAAACAACGTCAGAAACGTTTCATATATGCAGGCCTTTATGCCTACTATAATGAAAACTGGAAAATATCCCAACAAGAGGCCGCAGAAAGAATACGAGAGATAGACCGTATTAACTTAGAAAAAGCATTGGCAGTGGTGGATAATGGGTTAACTACTTTGACCTCCAGGATTTACTCCTTAGGCAACATTGTGTCCTCGGCAATCGACATATTAGAACAAGATCTGGCCTTGTTACAACACGGGCAATCTCAGCTACGTTCTATTATGATGTTAAGCTGGACGCTGCAATCTTTGCGTGCAGGCTATGTGCCATGGCGTTTTATAAACACCACGTCTGTTTTCAGAATACAATCTAACTGAGAGACAGAAATGGCACAAAGGGGAGCCAAATATACAATGTTGCGTATTGAGAAACTGGAAAGGCTACCTTTCACTGTAGCCGAATCACCATCAACAGAATGGCTAATTCATGGCCAAATCACTCTACCGGTCACTACGTTTCAGTTTCACTATTGCCTTGAGCAGAGGCAGGCCGGCAAATGTGTACAAATGGGTAAGGGATACATCAAGGAAACTTGGGAGTTACCATATAGATACCGATGCCGGAATGGGGATTGAGAAGTGTATCTGAGTGGTACAAACTGCAAGAACGCTTTGAGCGGTTCTCTCATGTGTCAGGATATTTCTCTACACGGAGCCTGCAGTGGTTCAGTGGCCAACTTATCTTGTCACATTTCAGGGACCCCAGCGGCCATGATCACGCCGGTTTTCCAGCTGCTCTCGAATGCGAGTTACTTAATGCTAAATGATCAAGGGTGTTGTGGGATGCTTCCGGGCGTCGCATATCTAGTAACTGTTAACTCCAGGGTTACTTGCTGCATGCAAGTATTGTTTCCACCACTGAACACAGTCAGGGAGGCGCTGTTATGGCCTTCGCTGAATGTTTCTTTTATACAGTTTGATACTCTGAGCAGATTGAAAGCCATGCTTTTACAGCAACCCGTGCCCTTAACCTCCGCTCGAGAAACCTATGAACTTCAAGTTGCAAGGACCTCGACTGAGATACAGGCACTCATACGTTTAAACTGCCCCATTCATTTCGCAGAAATGGTGGGACGTATCTTCAATATGTCTGATACGAGCGGAATTGTACACCTATTTAAGACCATAGGGTCAGGACTGTTAAGCACCTTTCAGACAGTCCTCGGAGTAATCCCAAATTATACACTCCGTATTGGGAAGCGTATTTGAAGGATTCCCACTCATCCTGTTCCTAATCGCAGGAATCCTGATTGTAATATTGCTGCTACGCAATATTGGGAATGGTGAACACGCTCCTTGAGCGGAAATACCGTGAACGCATGGTACAACTTCTGGGCCTTTCTTGCCTGCGAGAACTCAATGCCTCCTGGTTTCTATCATTTAGACCAGTCTGGATAGACTGCATCTTACCTGTGCTTCGATGCCTGTTCTGCGGAGAAGACTGCACATTGGATCTTTGTCTAACTTTTCCATCAGATGCGCCTCCGGATACGGATGCAATGCTGGACCCCATAAAGGCCCACGCTCTGCGTTGTCCTCAGCGGCTTCCGATTCTGATGAATGCATTCCTGGAGAATCCACAGGTGCCGTTCGCTCCTGCTGGGTTAGGTGACTCCTCCACAGGCACCCAGGTTACAACTGCGGCACAAGCTGCCGCAGCACCGACTGTTGGCAGTACTACATTCCATCTATGTGCGATTGACGTTCTCTGTGAGGCGTTGGATTTGTCAGCTACAGCAGCTGACACCGATAACATTGAGCTTCCCAGCCAGGACGTGTAATCTTGAATTGGCTCATCGTGTCCTGGGAAAGAATTCGGCTTCTTCACTCGTTTCAAAATAAACTATCTAAATTTGGAACATTTTCTTACATTGACACTTTCGCTTCAGAAAAGCATGGCCTTCTCCTGCTTATGGTATTACAACTTCTATAGAGAGACGATATTGACTTTTAAGTGGCAACTAGAAAAAGCTAAATTTGAAACAAAAATGTAAGCACCAAAATTTTTTAACGATTTTTTAGAACCATGTTTTTACTTGCTTTTAAAAATGTTTTTAAATTGTCCAGATTTTAAGTATGGTCATTTATTATGGTGATTTTTTATCCAGTTCGGAAGAGGAGTGGTTGTTATATCCCGCATAGATGCCCTAATGTAGACCCGTTCGTACATGCCCTAAAATGGACGTATTCATATTTACCCTAATATGGTCATATTCGTACTTGCCCAATTATGGTCATGGCCGCATATGCCCAATTATGGTCACAACTGTACATGTCCTACTATAGTATGATTCCTTATATAGGCATGATCTTTCACCTACATTGGTCCCAGCTAGTACACAACGAGCTCTGAGGGCTGAACGTTATCTATCCTGTGGTTTTGAATACAGCAGGGTTCTTCCAAACACAGGCCCACACTGTGCTCATTAATTATGTATGGCTTTCTAAGAATACACCACCAGCATAATATGTATGTACAAAGTTCACCCCTGACATCTTCCTCATGTCCAATACAAACCATACTGAGGACTGAGACTCTTTAGGGTATAAATACACCACATCTTGCCCCGGTAAGATAGAGGGAACCGAGACTTCCATGCTGACACACTGACCAGAGACGCTGAGGCTCCTGCATGCCGTCGCTCCAGCTGACAGTGGTCTGACACAGCCCTGACGGGGTGTCCAACTCGAGACCAGGATGGGGTTCCACACTCTCTCTATTCAGGTATGGGGGTTCGACTAAATCCTAGAAGGATTCTTGGCTCTTAGGCTTTTAGACCTACACACATGCTAGGTACAGACAGGTACATCTAGGTAGGCATCGTAGGAGTACGCGCACTTGCATAATGCTTTTATATTCATGTATGTACTTATGATTATCGCAAAATGGTAGAACTGTTCTATCCCTTTGCTTTTATCGTACTGCTGATAATATATCTCTGCTATTGTCTGCTGGTTACCGCAGCACATATATTTTACACTAGAATAACAACTGTTCAATAACTACTTATTGAAACGCCCGACTGTTTATTCTGTGTAACTCTCTGAGACAAACCGAATAAGTGAGCACGAGTGACTGAGCGAAAGGTAGTACACTGTTTCCACGATTCTGAGGAATTTTGGGTTGTCATGATCTAAGGTTGCCAGAAACTAATCTCTCCCCGATAAGAGGAGACACTAGTGGCACTGCGAGCTAGCTAATGCAAAACAATCTAACATACGCGGTGAGGGTGCACAGAGTCTGTCTGCCACCAAGCCCACAGCTTATGTTACACAAACGGGCAGGTCCTGCATGGGTACTATAGGAACTACACGACCTAACCCTTAACAAACCTCCTGTAGTACCCAGTCAGGCCCAAGAAAGCTCTGACCTGAGTCTGGGTAGTTGGAGCAACCCAATCCATGATGGTTTGGATTTTGCTCTGCAATGGTTGAACCTGGCCTCTACCCACAAGGTGGCCCAGGTACACAACCCTACTCTGCCCTATCTGGCACTTGGTGTCCTTGATAGTGAGGCCTGCCTTTTGCAGGGCCTCCAGAACATTTCTGGGGTGGACCAGGTGATCCTCCTAGGTGGAGCTAAAGACAGCAATATCATCCAGATGAGCTGCACTATAGGCTTCCAGGCCTGTGAGAACTTTATTCACCAGCCTCTGAAATGTGGCAGGTGCATTCTTCAATCCAAAAGGCATCACCACAAATTGGTAATGCCCACTAGGGGTTGAGAATGCTGTTTTTGGTTTAGCATCCTCAGCTAATCTGATTTGCCAGTAACCAGCTGTCAGGTCAAATGTGCTTAGGAATTTGGCAGAGGCCAAAGTGTCAATAAGTTCATCTGCCCTTGGAATTGGATGAGCATCAGTTCTAGTGACTGCATTGAGTCCCCTGTAGTCAACACAGAACCTCATCTCTATCTTACCACCCTGGGTGTGAGGTTTTGGTGCCAAGACTACTGGACTAGCCCAAGGGCTATCTGAGGGCTCAATCACTCCCAGTTCCAACATCTTCTGGACTTCAGTCCTGATACAGTCCCTGACATGATCAGGTTGCCTGTAAGTCTTATTTTTAACAGGCAGACTGTCACCTGTGTCCACCTCATGTGTACACCAGGTAGTATGACTTGAAGTCAGCGAAAACATGTGTCTGTACTGATTGAGGACCTTCCTACAATCAGTCTGTTGCTGTTCAATGAGACTGCCTGCCAAGGCTACACCATCAACTGAACCATCATCAGGGTTCTGAGAGAGGAGGTCAGGGAGTGGGTCACTCTCTTCCTCCTGTCCCTCATCAGTAGCCATGAGCAAGCCCATGTCTGCCCTGTCCACATATGGCTTGAGCCTGTTCACATGGAGCACCCTATGGGGGCTCCTGTGAGTTCCAAGGTCCACCAGGTAGGTAACCTCTCCCTTCTGCTCAAGAATGGTATGGGGCCCACTCCACTTGTCTTAGAGAGCAGCTGGGGCCACAGGCTCCAACACCCATACCTTCTGTCCTGGCTGATACACAGTCAAAACAGCCTTTTGGTCATGCCAGGCTTTCTGTAATTCCTGGCTAGCCTCAATGTTTTTGGATGCCTTCTTCATATACTCAGCCATCATATAGCGGAGACCAAGTACATAGTCCACTACGTCCTGTTTAGGTGGTTTGAGAGGTAACTCCCATCCCTCCTTAACCAAACATAAGGGACCCCCTGAGTGATTGTCCAAACAGAAGTTTAAAAGGGCTGTAGCGAACCCCCTTCTGAGGAACCGCTCTGTAGGCAAAGAGAAGGCAGGGGAAAAGGATATCCCATCTATGCCTAAGCTTCTCAGGGAGACCTTTTATCATGCCCTTGAGGGTTTTGTTGAATCACTCAACTAACCCATTGCATTGTGGGTGATGGGGTGTGGTGAATTTGTAATTCACTCCACACTCCTTCCACATAGCAGTAAGATAACCATACATAAAGTTTGCACCTCTGTTTGATACTACCTCCTTAGGGAAACCCACCCTGGAAAAGATTCCCAGGAGGGCCCTGGCCACAGCAGGAGCTGTGGTGGTCCTAAGGGGTATTGCCTCTGGATACCTAGTGGCATGGTCCACCACCACTAGTATGAATCTGTGCCCAGATGCAGTTGGAGGATCCATGGGACCAACAATGTCAATCCCAACCCTCTCAAAGGAAACCCCCACCACAGGTAGTGGTATCAGGGGGGCCTTTGTAGTACCACCTGCCTTACCACTTGGCAAGTGATACAGGAGCGACAAAACTCCTTTGTGTCTTCTGACATGTGAGGCCAGTGAAAGTGAGGGACAAGCCTGTCCCAGCTCTTGCTTTGTCCCAAGTATCCTGCTAATGGGATGTCATGTGCCAGTGTTAATAGGAAACCTCTAAACTTCAGAGGTATAACCAACCTCCTGGTAGCACCAGGCTTGGGGTCTCTATCCTCTGAATATAGAAGTCCATCATCCCAGTAAATCCTGTGGGACCCACTGGCACACCCAGCAGCCTCAGCAGCAGCTTGCTGTCTGAGGGGTTCAAGAGAGGGGCAGTTCCGTTGCTCCTGACTCAGATCTGCCCTGGAAGAGCCCCCTGTCCTCAAGGACTCAACCTGGTCAGGTTCAAGTTCCTCTGAGACAGTTCCTTCACAGGGACTGAGATCATCTCCCTTGGGAGACTGATCCTCACTCTGAGGCAGGGGAGAAGACACTGCCTTACCCCTACTGCTCCTTCTCTTGGAAGGCACCTGGTCCATCATTTCAGGATCCAGGGCCTGTTCAGTGGAAGACATTTTTGCCTGTGACCTAGTCATGGCAAACACATCTGCAGGGATGCCCAACATCTCTGCATGTGTCTTGAGTTCCACTTCAGCCCAGGCTGAAGTCTCCAAATCATTGCCCAGCAAGCATTCCACAGGGAGGTCTGAGCTAACCACAACCTTCTTAGGGCCAGTTACCCCTCCCCAGGTGAAATTCACAACTGTCAAGGAATGGTCTGTCCTGACATTGCTAGCATTGGTCACTTGGTACATCTCATCAAGTATGATCTGGTCAGGGCCCACAAGATCTTTTGTCACCATTGTGACACTTGCTCCTGTGTCCCTATATGCCATGGCCTCTTTTCCATTTATCAAAGGCTGTTGTCTGTACTTGCCCAGGTTACTGGGACTGACAAATAAGGAGGCAATAGCCATGCCTCCATCACAGACCAAAACAGCCTGAGTTGTAATTCTGACTAAGCCAGAACCCATCTCAGATCCCAGGGTTAACCCTACTATACCCTTGTTCCCAGTACCACCACTTGGAGCTGAACTAGGGGGAACAGTTGCCTTAGGGGCAGTGGTGGTGTTGGTAGGGGGATCCTTGGCCCTTGAACAATTGGCATCTCTTGTCCAATGGGTTTTCTCCTTACACAGGAAGCACCAAGGTTTCTTTTTATTTTTACCCTTGTTATATTGTGACTCTTCCCCCCCCCCCGTTGCAGGTTTTTGGGGCCCTTGTAAAGACTTCTGGACTTTACCCTTCTCCCCACCCTTATCTGGAGTTTTAGCATCTTGCTTCTTTGAGTCACCACCTTGCTTATGAGTTTTCTGCTTCACCCTGGTTCTGACCCATTTGTCTGCCTTCTTGCCCAATTCTTGGGGAGAGGTCAGATCAGAATCAACCAAGTACTGATGCAACAACTGATTTTGGCAATTATTAAGGATCTGCTCCCTCATAATTAAATTGTACAATCCTTTAAAATCATTCACTTTACTGCCAAGTAACCAGCCTTCCAGAGCCTTAGTAGCACACTCTACAAAGTCTACCCAGTCCTGAGTCTGTGTCTTCTGGGTGTCTCTGAACTTAATCCTGTGCTGTTAAGTGGTTAAGCCAAACCCATCAATGAGAGCACTCTTCAGGACTGAATAATTGTCAGCATCCTCTTCTCTAACAGTGAGGAGCTTATCTCTACCCTTGTCAGCAAAGGAGAGCCACAAGATAGCTGCCCACTGCTCCTGAGGGACCCTCTGTACCTTACAGGCCCTCTCTAGTGCAGTTATCCATTTGTGGATGTCATCCCCACTCTGGTAGGGAGGGACAATCTTGTTCAGGTTCCTATGATCATGGGTGTACTCCTTAACCCTAGGGACACTGTTATTGCCACCATGGGACTCTAGTCCCAATCTCTTTGTAGCTCTCTGGAGCTCTAGGGATTCCCTGTCTAGGGCCAACTGCTCCTTCTTGAGCCTAAGCTTGATTTTCTCAAGTTCCAGAAGTTGGCACTGTCTATCATAAGAGGATTCCCTCTTATTTGATGTGGAAGTCTCTACAGAAGTTCCTGAGTGTTGAGATTCTACAGAGGGAGATCTGGATCTCCTAGGTAAACTCTGTGCTATTCCTGGTGGAGTAAAGAGAGGGCCACTGGGGCCTTCTCCCCCACCTAAAGGAAGATCTATGTTCCCGAGGTTAGAATCATCTTGATTCTCTTGGTCAGGGTTTGAGTCCAGGTCAAAGGTTTCACTTCCTGGCCTTTCCTCATTCCCTGCCCCACCCACTCTATCTACCTCATTAGACCCTGGGGTCTTCCTAAGGTCATCCAAGAGCAAAATCTCAATGAGACGTTGGGTGTTTGCACTTCTCCCTGTCCTCCGCTTCCTAGACACACACATGGCTTTCAATTCCTGGAATGAGAGGTCATTGTTCCTAGTTGGCAGAGAGCCACTGGCTTCTCTTCTAGAAGATATACTAGTGTTATGAGGTGTAGGCACCTACCTAACCTAGTGGAGACTAAACTCTCTTGAGTTGGAGAAAGGGTGTGCTAGACCCTTGACTTACCCACCAATGTGAGAAGGTGGCCTGGTAGATGCTGTCCACCAATTAAAGTGGGCACCCTGTACCAGTCCACATGACCCTTATGATGTATGAGGTCAAAGATAACCTTTAGAAAGCTATCCTAGTGGTAGCTGTGGAGAGCAGCCTTCAGGCTTAATCTTGAAGGAATGTAAAGCAGCTTGTTTTACCAGAATATCACCTCCTGAATGACTAAATGAAAGGAGAACCACACAGTAGTTATACAAAAATATGTATTTATTAATATAACACTCTCTACTAGTCTCTACACGAAATTAGTGCACAAAGCACACAATGCTGAATCAATAGAGCATTCGTAAATAGCACAATACACAGCGGGCTCCAGGGGGAGACCGAACCATATACTAAAAAAATGGTATAACAATCACGACTTGACTAGACACAGTGCCTAGAGCACGTAGAATCGCTGGGACCCCAAGGAACCACCCAAGGCAGTGACACAGGGAGCCCACGGAGGACGGGTGCAGTGAGGAAACATGACCGCGTGCTCCGTACAACTCTATGGGAAAGTCGCGGTTGCAAAGTTATAGTTTAAGTACACTTCTACGAGGACTTCGAGCAAACCCTTTGGAGCATAGGAGGTTCTAAGGCCAACCCACCAGTGAGTACCGAGGTACCTGTGTTACCTATCCCAGAGGAGCCGGGTGCATAGGGGTCAAGTGGTGTCGGAAACCTTTGTCGTTTTCAATGGAGAGCTGCAAGGAAGTACGGCTGCCGGGAAGGCGAAGAGTGTCCGGTGGAATCCAAGCCTGGATTCTAGGTGAGAGGAACCTGAAAGCAGAGGGGACAGAGTCTGGGTCACTTCAGGTGACCAGGGGCCCAGTAGTCGAATGCCCACCGATGTTGGGTGCTTCAGGTGCGAAGAAGGGAAGTTTGACTCTGCAGCCACGGGGACCAGGAGATGTCGAGGATGACCAGGATCCAGAGGAGAGTTGTCCCATGAAGCATGTCGAGTGCTGAGGGGTCGATGTCTGGCTGGAGCACCAACAAGCCTTGGCAAATGCAACCCAGGCAGGAAGGACAACCAGGTTATGGTGTGGACCAGCAAGGTCCAGGGGACTCTCCAAGCAATGGGGAGTCAGGGCACATCTGGAGCAACCAAGGAAGCCCAAGAACAAACAAGGTGACCCTCGCCAGGACCCACAGGCCAACGGACCAGGGATCGCGAGGAGACCTCAAGCAAGTCTGCAAAGCACCAGCCCCACGTAGCACTCAGTGCGAGGAGGCCAGATTTCTTCAGTGTAAATACTGCTCGGGGTCAGGACTACTCTGAGTCCAATGCACAAGCTCAGGGGTCACCAACAAGCATATGCACTTGCAAATGAACGCGGTGCACAGGGGTTCGGGTCACGCGGTCCCCACGAGGGATACTGGTCTCAGAATTGCTGAGAGGGCAGATCGACCTCAGGGACCTTCAGAAACCCATGTTCTGTGTTGCTGAAATCTTTGGAGTCCTCAGGAGCTCAGGAGATGCAAGCCAGTCAGATGCACTTAGGTGCCTGCTAGTGCAGGGGAGTAACTCCTTTACTCCAAGGGAGATTTTTCAGTCATCCAGCATCGTGCAGACAGTCGAAGTACTTGGTTTCTTCTTAGTAGAATCTTGTCCAGGTAAAATCTAAAGTCCTGTAGCCAAGTAACCCACTTTATACCCACGGGAAAGGGTTGGACAGATTCAGGGGACCCTCCTAGGGGAGGGGCAGGACCCCGGGGGTGGCTACACCCATGTCCTTTGTCCAGTTTTGTGCCAGAGCAGGAGCCAATGGCTCCCAGAACTGGTTTGAGCTGGACTATGCACAGGGACACCAAATGTGCCCCCAGTGCAGACTTTCTGGCACTGAGTGCACCCACCCAGCCCCAATACACTAAACCCTGTCTGGGAGGTGGTCACGCCTCCTTGTGACAGGATGCCTATTGTCATGCCTTCCTCTGTTCGAGCTTGGCTCAGCAGCAGGAGAGCAGAATCGTGTCTGTGGCTGGCAGCGTCCATTTTGTGCTGCCCGGGTTGAGAAAGCTGGTACCGGGCAGACCGGTGACCCACAATAGTGGTTTCAGAAGGGTGGAATCTTACCTCCCACACCAGTTACTGGTGTGGAGGTATGATTCCAAGGTGTTTGACACCAAACATGACATGTTTCTAAGCAGACGTTTTAAAGTTAGCATTTACCGCAAGGTTATAATGCAACTTAACCTCTATGTCTGGCTGCATCACAGACAACCCCGGAGAATAGTCTCCGAAGGCTGCAGAGGGGCTCTGCTCATGCAGGGGCACCCTCTCACGTAAAACCCAGCACCCTGCCTTCCGGATTGATAAGGCCTGCCATAGGGGTGATTGATAGGTTTTTAAGTGTAGTGATTTAGATAGATATAGTGAACCTATATCTAAGTAAGTGGTGCAAGCACCAGCTTACACAGGCTGCTGTAGCAGACCTTTTGTGTCATTTTGAATGGCCTCTCATGGGTGGCATAATACATGCTTCAGCCCATGGAAGGCCTCTGGGGTACCTATGCCCTGGGTACATGGTGTACCATATACTAGGGACTGATAAGGGTACCCCAGTATCCAATCTGGAGTGTACCTAAAGTACATTCATAGCAATTTAAGGGGTGAATGCAGATAGACTGGGCTCCTGGATAGCAGGATCCCAATCAGACTAGTCCAAAAACAGTGAGACATCAGCAAAAAGTGGGGGTAACCATAAGAAGCAGATACTACTTTCCTACACAGTGCACAAGCCTTAGCCCTAGTATATTTCCCAATAAGTAGCTCTAGATTAATACATTACTCGTTAGTCCCGAACCCTTTTGTGAACCCAAATTGCACGGGGATTAGATAGAATGCTCTTGTGCCCATTCCTCCAACCTTAGTCACAAGACCCTACTCATTACTTTCAGGGAGGTGTCTAGGAGAGAAATACGGCAATAATTTTTTGGATCTGTTTTATCCCCGTTTTTATATATGGGTACAATAATGGATTCCCCCCATGAAAGATGGAATTGCATCTGTTACTACTGAATTAAATGCCCTGGTCAAAATAGGTCCCCATAATTCAGGGGCAGACTTAAAAACATCGACTGGGACCCCATCAGGGCCTGGAGCCCGGCCTCCAGCACTGGCCTGTATAGCTTGATGGACTTCTTCGTTAGTAATGTTCAGTGGGAGACGTCCCCCCCCCCTCATGCAACAACTTCCAGTAAGGCCCTGTCAGCGTCCCACCACTATTAAAAATTTCAGAGAAATGGGTCACCCATCTATCACAGGGAACAAAAGAGCAAAACTCAGGTATGTCATTGTTTTTAAAAAAAGGAGCATTTACTGTATCCCCAAAAAGTTTGGTATTCCTGGTTTTTACTGAGATGGCCAGATTTTCCCATCCTTCCACTTGGAGTGCCTTTTTCCTAGCTGCTATAGCTAATTCATACTTGCTCCGAAGGGATTTAAGAATTAAAATATCCCGTGGGCGATTAGACAGGGCATATTTAAGTGACTGTAGTGCTTTGGTACAAGCACTATCAAACCATCTCCTTCTATTGTTCCCTAGTGTATTTGGGTACTTGGTTAAAAATGATTTGATTGAGATTACAACATGACCAAAGTTTTCAATCATTATATTTGGGTCAATTTCGTCCTGAAAGACAGCAAGTTATTTCCTTGTAGTTAAACCTTACTATTATCTGCATAATCGTACGGGGATCAACACCCGTCCACTTAATTCTTACACCATTTTTCCTAATAGGGTTAATACTATTCACTAGTTGGAATGAGGCCTGTCTGTGGCCCCAAAAAAAGAATGGTAGTGTAAGTAGACGTTGGTTGCTAAGAATTGAGGGTACAACACTAAGATTACCACCCATATCTATGGTGGAGATGGACACCAGTACATGATCTATAGTGGAAAATGAATTTCTCCCCGTGAAGGTCGGTACTATTTCCCCACTAGGACCGCAGCTACTTATAAGTAGTTGATCATATTTAGGGATAATCAGGTTTAGGGCTTCCCCATACTTGTTGTGGCAAAAATAGTCATTTCCCTCCCCATCCTGGTAAATATTGCCACATGCCTGGATGGTAGGTACTGCACATATCTGAATGTTAGTCTCCTGCCCACACTAATACATAGTCCGTATTAATAGGAGCTAGAAAGGTTTCAAGGCCGTGGTCAAGGGCTGTAGCCACACTACTATGTGTTGGGTCAAAGATAATATTATATAAATTTACAATTATCATATCTCTCCCTCCTTTTTAGGTCTCGCCTACGCAGCGCTGCATAGGCAAAAAGACCTTTTGCAATCGATTCGGCTTTTCAGCCAAAAACGTGCACGCGTTCCATTGCCTTCAATGGCAACGCATGCACGTTTGGCGATTCACTTGAGGGAGCGAGCAGATGGCGCCATATGGTAGCAATTATCGCTCCTGGCGCCGCTCGCTCCCGCAAGGGAATCGCACTCCCCCCACCCCTCCCACTTCTTTAAACCCGGAGTACTCTTCCACTTTCGCGGCTCGGGGCCGCACTTGTTTCATTTTAGAAGGGGACATATCCCACGCCCCACGTGCTGCTGTTCATAGTTATATGGCTGTGTTGACGTCTCTAACCTGCTTCAAATCCCTTTAACGTGCATGTTGACCCACTGAGCTATCTTGCAGACGTACCACCATCTGTCTCATAATCATCTCTTGACTGTGTTCCCTTTTATTAGAAGGGGATATATTCCAACCCCACCCCCTGCTGCTGCCCACAGTTAACATGGCGGTGCCCTTTCACGAGCCGACCGGCCACGTCACTCAGCAGTGCGTCTGCTTCCAAAGCAGCGGGGCGTGAATACATCATTTCTGATTCCCTTTAAGGCCAAAGAGCCGGGGTTGATTATACTCCTACTTGGAGTGTGGGATTCGTAAAAGTGGCCAAACCAGCGTAATGCCTGCCCCCTCGCTCCAGTTACTAAGCAGTACTGGGAACACCTCGAGTCAACAAATGGAATATCACTGCGCGGCCTGCAGAGACATTTAAAGAAATGCAGCGTGTTTTTTTAAGTTGTGGGCGAAGAGATGTTTAAAATGAATATGAATCCCATTGCCCTGACATAATTTCAGTCACTGCAAGAAAGCGTGTTTGGGATGGCAGGCGTTACTCGCACGGTCATGTGCTTGGAACCAGCATCTCCTGAGAAAAGAAGTCTAGGGAGAGGAGAGGATGTGGCTTAATGGCTAGAGCGGCCGACCTTGAAGCTGGGGAACCAGTTTCGAGTCTCGGCAGGGAGACTCCAACATCCTGTGATTCTGGGCAAATCACCTCATCTCTCCGTGCCTAAACAAATGTATGTGTCCGTCTGTAATGCAACTGGTGCTCAGGTAAAGCGCTCTGATCCCTTTGGGTCGAGTTCGAGCTGTATAAAACTGCAAAAAAAACAACAAAACTCGTGGACTGAATAAATCAAGGCTGTTTGTGTTTGAGAAACTGACATCCTGCTAGCCGTGTGTTTTTCAAAATGTAACTTTAAAAAGAAAACTCACTTCCGACATAGGTATATTACTTTTTCAGTTTTCACATCGATATATCAGTCCTTTTGTGTATGGAATATGCGTACCTGGGGTCCGATGATTGCAGTGCTAAGTACTTGCCTGCACTTGACAGGTATCCATTGCTCTTGCTGGGCACGTGGCCACTTTGTGTTTAACCCACATAGGCGCCGAGCTCGGCATGCAGTATTTATCATTCTCCGCGTCCCTAGCTATAGAATTAAATTTATGTTGGTATTTGTGGCGCACGGACTACTGACCGTCTGTCTTGCAGCGCGGTTTCTGGTGTGATTGACGTCATACAGGAAACAGAGCAACATCATTAGCACGCAGTGGTGCTGCAGCGAGCTTCAGACTCGACATCACCGACTGAAGTCCCTTGCCTCGACTTTCCATTCGGCTGGTATATATTCTGAGCTATCTGTACTTTGTTTTTTTGTTGTTTTTTAAAAAAAAATTTTTATACAGAACACATTCGCAACAGCTGTTACAGGGTTAGCATAGGTTGAGTCAATTAGCGTTTATACATCGGTGTTTATATAGTTAACCCCACATGGCATTATTTATTGAAGAGAAAAAGGCAGGTAGAAAAGGCAGAAAAGCAAGGGGTGAAAAACAGAGATAGGGGACAGGCACTGTGAGAGATACATTCCTTATTAATTACATCTGACATCTGACATTCTGTGATGATGTATGAGCTCGCATGCAGGCCCAACAGACACAGTTGTCTTGGTGGAACTATCGTAGGGGTAACCAGAGTGTGATTCGCCGGCCTAGCAGTTTCATGGAGGATCATACGAGTCTAGGTAAGTGTCCAGAGATCTCCACATCCCTCTGGAGGCCGGTTTCCATCACGCACCTTAGAGGAGCGGACAACATTGCACTACAGAGCTATCTGTACTTTGTAAGGCAGTGATTCTGTATGGAGATATGCGCTAGAAAGCCTCTAGGATGGTGTGGCATTCTCCTCATCTGTACCCCTCAATAGCAGGTACCCCACAATACAGGCGAAAGGAGAATAGCACAGCACATAGTACCCTAAACATATAGTCATACAACATGCAGTTAAAAGAATTCGCAGCACTTAACAAAGTTGTCTGCCTTGACACGATGTGCGCTTGAACGCAGTTATTGCTTTAAGACTAATAAAGGTCTCTAGTCCTCATTCTCCAACTGAACTCCATCACCCTTGCATCAAACTCCATCGTTCCACCCACACCCTTATGTCCAACTTCATCATCCCCCTGCACCCTTATGCCCAACTCCAACATACCCCTGCACCCTTACGTCCAGTGTCGCTGTTAACACGTAGACTGTAAATGAGAAAATAAGAAGGTGACAGAATTGTAGGGTGACTACGGCCCTCCGGGCATTAGTGTTTCCATCCTGGACCTCTGTGTGATAGGTAGCCTAGTGCTTTTTAGGTCTCGCCTGAGCCAGCGCATGCGCTGCTCTGGCGAGACATTTAGTGAGTGGGCTTTTAAAAGTCCGACCACAGCTTTGTGTGGCATACAGTGTGCGGTTACGCGCACAGGCACGAGCAGAGGCGCCATCTGGCTTTCCTCTCGCGCCTCGCTTCAATCCCCTCCCCCACCACAGAGCGCGTCTCGCAGCTTGTTCTGTTTCTGACGTGTTTTAGGATTGTCGGCGTCTTTGATGTTTCTCATCCTCGCATGTTCCCTCCTCCTCCCTCCAGCTACAGGGCTATCTTTCACTATCAGCTGCTTTCCGCCAGTGTCTTTGTGTTTTTCTTTACTTGAATACTTCTTACAAGTGCCTGCACCGTTAAATCCTGGCTGGAAGCTTTGGTTGTGTGCACGTGCACACGTCTGCTAGAGGTTCGCGGTGGTATGGACAACGCATATTATCGCATTTTCCCCAGGCAGTCCAATCCACCACACTCCGCTGGTTGTTTACTTCAGTCACCAGTCCCTCCACCACTCACGTCTGTGCTTTTAACTCCCGACCTGTCTCCTTTGTGTTGCTGCTCACCAACGCTCCCCCCCACCCCTCTTCTAACCCTCTTCTAACCCTCTTCTAACCCTCTTCTACCCCTCTTCTGCCCCTCTACTACCCCTCTACTACCCCTCTACTACCCCTCTACTACCCCTCTACTACCCCTCTACTACCCCTCTACTACCCCTCTACTCCTCTTCTACCCCTCTTCTACCCCTCTACCCCTCTACCCCTCTACTACCCCTCTACCCCTCTACTACCCCCTCTACCCCTCTACTACCCCTCTACCCCTCTACCCCTCTTCTACCCCTCCTCTACCCCTCTTCTACCCCTCCTCTACCCCCCCTCTACCACCCCTCTACCACCCCTCTTCCACCCCTCTTCCACCCCTCTACGACCCCTCTACTACCCCTCTACTACCCCTCTACCCCTCTTCTACCCCTCTTCTACCCCTCTTCTACCACTCTACCCCTCTTCTACCCCTCTACCACCCCTCTACCACCCCTCTACCACCCCTCTACCACCCCTCTACCCCTCTTCTACCCCTCTACCACCCCTCTACCACCCCTCTACCCCTCTTCTACCCCTCTTCTACCCCTCTTCTACCCCTCTTCTATCCCTCTACCCCTCTACTACCCTTCTAACCCTCTTCTACCCCTCAACCCCTCTTCTACCCTTCTACCCCTCTACCACCCCTCTACCCCCCTCTACCACACCTCTACCCTTCTACCCCTCTACTACCCCTCTACTACCCCTCTACCCTTCTACTACCCCTCTACTACCCCTCTACCCCTCTTCTACCCCTCTACCCCTCTTCTACCCTCTACCCCTCTTCTACCCTCTACCCCTCTTCTACCCTCTACCCCTCTTCTAACCCTCTACCCCTCTTCTAACCCTCTACCCCTCTACTACCCCTCTACGTCTCTTCTACCCCTCTACCCCTCTTCTACCCCTCTACCCCTCTTCTACCCCTCTACCCCTCTTCTACCCCTCTTCTACCCCTCTACCCCCCATCTACCACCCCTCTACCACCCCTCTACCACCCCCCTCTACCACCCCTCTACTACCCCTCTACTACCCCTCTTTTACCCCTCTTTTACCCCTCTTCTACCCCTCTTCTACCCCTCTACTACCCCTCTACTCCCCCTCTACTCCTCTTCTACCCCTCTACCCCGCTGCCCCTCTTCTACCCCTCTTCTACCCCTCTACCCCTCTTCTACCCCTCTACCCCTCTTCTACCCCTCTACCCCTCTTCTACCCCTCTACCCCTCTTCTACCCCTCTTCTACCCCTCTTCTACCCCTCTTCTACCCCTCTTCTACCCCTCTTCTACCCCTCTTCTACCCCTCTTCTACCCCTCTTCTACCGCTCTTCTACCGCTCTTCTACCCCTCGTCTACCCCTCGTCTACCCTTCTACCCCTCTTCTACCCTTCTACCCCTCTTCTACTCTTCTACCCCTCTTCTACCCCTCTTCTACCCCTCTACCCCTCTTCTACCCCTCTTCTACCCCTCTTCTACCCCTCTTCTACCCCTCTTCTACCCCTCTACTACCCCTCTACTACCCTACCCCTCGTCTACCCTTCTACCCCTCGTCTACCCTTCTACCCCTCTTCTACCCTTCTACCCCTCTTCTACCCCTCTTCTACCCCTCTTCTACCCCTCTACTACCCTACCCCTCTTCTACCCCTCTACCCTCTTCTACCCCTCTACCCCTCTTCTACCCTTCTACCCCTCTTCTACCCTTCTACCCCTCTTCTACCCCTCTTCTACCCTTCTACCCCTCTTCTACCCTTCTACCCCTCTTCTACTCTTCTACCCCTCTTCTACCCCTCTTCTACCCCTCTTCTACCCCTCTACTACCCCTCTACTACCCTACCCCTCTTCTACCCCTCTACCCCTCTTCTACCCTTCTACCCCTCTTCTACCCTTCTACCCCTCTTCTACCCTTCTACCCCTCTTCTACCCTTCTACCCCTCTACTACCCCTCTACCCCTCTTCTACCCCTCTTCTACCCCTCTACTACCCCTCTACTACCCCTCTACTACCCCTCTACTACCCTCCACCCCTCTTCTACCACTCTACCCCTCTTCTAACCCTCTTCTACCCCTCTTCTACCCCTCGTCTACCCCTCGTCTACCCTTCTACCCTTCTACCCCTCTTCTACCCTTCTACCCCTCTTCTACCCTTCTACCCTTCTACTCCTCTTCTACCCCTCTTATACCCCTCTACCCCTCTTCTACCCCTCTACCCCTCTTCTACCCCTCTACCCCTCTTCTACCCCTCTTCTACCCCTCTTCTACCCCTCTACTACCCCTCTACTACCCCTCTACTACCCTACCCCTCGTCTACCCTTCTACCCCTCTTCTACCCCTCTTCTACCCCTCTTCTACCCCTCTTCTACCCCTCTTCTACCCCTCTTCTACCCCTCTTCTACCCCTCTTCTACCCCTCTTCTACCCCTCTTCTACCCCTCTTCTACCCCTCTTCTACCCCTCTACCCCTCTTCTACCCCTCTTCTACCCCTCTACTACCCTCTACTACCCTACCCCTCTTCTACCCCTCTACCCCTCTTCTACCCCTCTACCCCTCTTCTACCCTTCTACCCCTCTTCTACCCTTCTACCCCTCTTCTACCCTTCTACCCCTCTTCTACCCTTCTACCCCTCTTCTACCCCTCTTCTACCCCTCTTCTACCCCTCTTCTACCCCTCTTCTACCCCTCTTCTACCCTACCCCTCTTCTACCCCTCTACTACCCCTCTACCCCTCTTCTACCCCTCTACCCCTCATCTACCCCTCTACCCCTCTTCTACCCTTCTACCCCTCTTCTACCCTTCTACCCCTCTTCTACCCTTCTACCCCTCTACTACCCCTCTACCCCTCTTCTACCCCTCTTCTACCCCTCTTCTACCCTCTACTACCCCTCTACTACCCCTCTACTACCCCTCTACTACCCCTCTACCCCTCTTCTAACCCTCTTCTACCCCTCTACCCCTCTTCTACCCCTCTACCCCTCTTCTACCCCTCTACCCCTCTTCTACCCCTCTACCCCTCTACCCCTCTTCTACCCCTCTCCACACTCCCCCTCTCCCTTCTCCCCTCTCCCCTTCTCCCCTCTCCCCTTCTCCCCTCTCCCCTTCTCCCCTCTACCCTTCTCCCCTCTACCCTTCTCCCCTCTACCCCTCTACCCTTCTTCTACCCCTCTACCCCTCTTCTACCCTTCTACTACCCCTCTACCCCTCTACTACCCCTCTACCTCTCTACTACCCCTCTACCTCTCCTCTACCCCTCTACTACCCCTCTACTACCCCTCTACTACCCCTCTTCTACCCCTCTTCTACCCCTCTTCTACCCCTCTTCTACCCCTCTTCTACCCCTCTTCTAACCCCCTTCTACCCCTCTTCTACCCCTCTTCTACCCTGCGGTGGACTAAGTGGCAGCCGGAGCCTGATAGCACTGCTTGTCCTTTAAGAAATAAAAAAGCATTGGCATAGCCAATAGGTCTCGCCTTTGGGACCTTATAAGTGTTTAGTTATGCAGCACAATATCCTTGGTACAACAACATCAACTGTTGCATGGCTAAGTACTTATAAGGTCCCAAAAGCGAGACCTATTGGCTATGCCAATGCTTGTTTATTTAGCCACAGCAATTGTGCATAGGAGCCCACTGATACAACCTTTTTGACATCAATGGAGATTTTAATGGAAATAAGTATCTGTAGTTCCCCTTTAGCCCGCACAGCTTGCGACCCTGGGGCTTCTACATAAAAGGAGAAATGGCATTCTACATGCACTGGATTTATGCACCAGGTTTCTTCTATACATATGATGTCATAATCAGATATAGTATTAATCCAGTCTGCATTCCCTATCTTATTCAATAGCCCATTCATGTTCCATGTTGCAAACTTGAATCCACCCTCAAAGGGCTGACATACTAGGACCATACTTGGTGCATGAATGGGTATATTACAGGTACTAGCATTATCATTGTCATTCGCCATGGTGGGCTTGGCTACAGCCAGCCTACAAACTGGATGTGTCCCAGGGATAGGTTTATGATCTTTAAGGGATAGTTGAGTTGCCTGGACAGTTATAGAGTCCCTTCCCCAATAGTTCCTGGAGTCCCCAGCATGGTTTTGCTCAGAACTGAGTCATTCATTATCATCTAAGGTATTCAGTGCCTGATATCTATTTGGCTCTGCGAATTCCGAGCAATATGGCAGATACGGTCTTGGAATCACCCTTAGTGCTTGCAGGTTTGGTGTATCATTAGGACATTGGCCTGTACTCCGTAGATGTCGATATGAAAAACCCAATGGGAATATGCCTATATCTTGAATGTCCAGGGTACATTCCCTCATCTTTTTGTGGATGCCTCTAGCAACTCTAGAATTCCTAAAATGAATAACTACGCAGTCACCATCGATGCTTTTTTTAGCGGCCCAATCCACCCCACTCTTCTTGTAAACAAGATTTTGTGTCCTCTAACAGGCACAAATAAGTGCTTAGCGCTAAGCCAGTGGACAAATTTGTTCTTTAAGCATTCTGTGGTTTCCCTAGCCCTTGGCTTCAGCGGGGGACATTAACCAGTACTGCCACATATGGGCAGCAGGCAGGTGGCAGATTATTGGTAAGTAATTCCTGGGAGGCATATTAATATTGGGAGGGTGTATATTTGTTAGGCTCCGTGAGGATTGATCCACAGCATGCATCATAGTGAAAAGCTCCCTAACAAATTTCCTATTAATCTCTTGGGCATTATCGCCCAAGTAACACTCTTCATTTAGTCTGGTACGCGCCACAGCTTCGACGGGGGGGGGCATACCACCTGTAGCATTATTCAGTCTCACCTCTGGTAATTGTAGCTTATCTAGTGGCGTTACACTCGCACTAGTAACATTTTTCAATTCAACCTCCACCCTCCCCAGTCTTTCTTTAAGTGGAATTAATAAACCATTGATGACAGTTAACTTTTCCCAAAATGGAGTCCATGCTAATTTGTCCATGGGATTACTGTTATTATCAGCTGCCCCTTGGAGCGAAGGTATATCCGGGTAACTCAAGTTAACAGGAATTTCATTCTGGGTCTTTCTTTTGCATTTAGCTGCTGGTGGGCGAACAGTAGTTGGAACAGTAATTGCAGCTTTAGCTGTACCCGTTATGTCCTGGGGTGGAGAAATAGGAGCTGATGCTGATTCTAGCACAGTAGGCAATTGACAAGCGCTGGAGTTCACAGACCCATTAATGCATCCTGGGCTCTTGGTGTCTTGATAATTTCCTAGGCCAGACTTCTTAGATGTTAGGCATTCAGGTCCCCCGTTTTGGCCAGTCTCACCAATGGACATGTGCTGCTCAGCTAGATCGATTTCTTTAGATAGGGCTCCCACGGCACGGGCAAGGAAGGTATCTATGGTGGATCGCTTAAGTGCAATAGTTGGCTCTGTAGAAGACTTTGTGCCCCTAACCTTCCGTTTACCCATACTGCTGGTTACCAGCTAGCTTGTGTGAGGCGCAAAAGAGTGGGAAAACAGACTTATCAGTGGCCACTCAGGGTCCTGTAGCTGGCATCCACTGGTGGTAGTAGTGTTCCAATAAGCTGATAGAGGACCACAGGAAAAAAACCAAGAGGGTTGGCCCAGCCCAGCCTCTGTCGCCCGCTGACCCGGGCTTTGCCCTGGTGCGGCCTGGGCATGCACACGTGCGGCCCGTTCTGCCGGAGCACTCAGCAGTGTTTATGGCGTCGGGAGGACTGGCCACGCCTCCCGCGCCATTGCCGCCAAGTACGCTAGGGGACTGAGTCCCACCCCAGCAGCCAGTAACAGGTGACGCGGTAAGTGCGGCGGGCTCCACCAGCCCGTAAGGTTATGCGCCCACGCTGCAGGAGTACTCAGCAGTGTTTATGGCGTCGGGAGGACTGGCCACGCCTCCCTCGCTGTTGCCGCCAAGAACGCTGGGGGACCGAGTCCCACCCCAGTAGCAGGTAACGAGGTAAGTACGGCAGGCTCCACCAGCCCGTAAGGTTATGCGTCCCTGTCACGATGGTAGTATTATGCATTACATTATGGTGCTCATGATAGTTAATCAAAGATTTTGACTCCCTCCAAGGCTGACAAAAGCGTGCTTTAGATATTTGTGCTAGCAATATGTCATCAGAGAATATTACTGCCTTTGAGGCTGGAATGTATCGTCTTAAGTTAGAGCCTTTGAGGTACTTTCTCATGGAGGGAAGCTCATTTAACCTGTTCTGCTGCACTTTGTATGTGGGATTTTGATACTCCAGATGGATTGTTGTTGAGGATACTCTGGTATTTTGTAACACCATCCCACTTTGAAAAAGGCCATAATGTTCTGAATGGATCAGCGAACTTTTCCATTTCACCTCCTACTTGCACTTGCAGCCATAATTACAAAATAGTAACCTAGTGCATAACTTCTGATATCTCATCCTCCTATGTGTCCTCTTCACCCAGGACAATTGGTGAAGTGGTGCCCGGATATCATAAAGCTCCAGCAAGATCTCATCTGACATGAGGGCCAACAAATGGCCTAGCAAGCAGTAGGATACGTTTATCTAGGTATTTACATGGGTAGCAGGGCAGACAGGATGCCCAACTGACTACTAGGATGGTGAAATGAAAGCAAGTAAGCACTATTTGAGACATAAAATTGTATGAATGTGTAGATGATCATAATATTCTTGACTTTACATTTGATTAACTGCTAGGAATATTTGAAAATGAAGATGTTACAATATGTTATTCATATTTTTTTATTATTCCTACTAAGTGTAGCTTAAACCTTCCTCTCTAACTTATAGGCTAACTTAATTACTATTGGTATATCGTAACCTAAAAGAATTGCAGTGAGAAGGGTACGCTGTCACCTGGCTGGCAATTAGATCTTTTTATCAATGTCCTAATATAGATGCTAGAGTTGTGTAAGGATTGCTAGCAAATGAGGCAGGGGATTGAGCGATCTATGCTAGGTTGAAAACACAAACTGAGATTTGAATTTATAGTGAGCTGTTATTATAACAATACTTAAGACTCCATAGAACTTATCTGTTAACGCTTTACAAAAATCAGTTTTTTGTTGTATTAAATGAGTTTGAAAATATTCAAGTCCTGACAATGATAGATGCATTAACAGTGTACTTTTCCATCTACAGATTACACTGAATGACCAGCAGTGGCAGTGTTGCACATGAGAACGTCTCTACATTGCTGAGAATAAAAGAAAAGTTCAGAAGCATTCAGCATTCTTTTCATCAGTTTATATGGTAAGTCAAACTCTGATTCATTCATGTTGTTTGTCACTAAAAGAAGTTATCAGCATCTGAAGGTCCTCACTACATTATAGTGGGGTCCTCCGCGTGAAGATAATTTCTGTCACAATGGTAGTATTTTGCATTAAATTATGGTGCTCATGATACTTAAAGACTTTGACTGCCTCCAAGGCTGACAAAGCCTGCTTTAGATACTTGTGCTAGCAATATGTCATCAGATGAATTTACTGCCTTTAAGGCTGGAATGTATGGTCTCAAGTTAGAGTGGTTGAGGTACTTTCTCAAGAAGGGAAGCTCATTTAACCTGTTCCTTTCATGGGCGTCACCTCCCATCATCATCAGAGGTGCTGTCATGCTGGTTTTTCGTGACCATTACCAATGTAATACAGTTAAATGAACTCATTGTCATGCCCCCTTGTGTACTATTTAAGAACTTGTTGGCACGTCCAATGGTTGGCACATGAGCACGTGCAATTTACCCTTGTGTTTATGCCTCAACCAGAACGTGTCTACAATGTGCCCCATTTGAAGTTATTGGCACGTGTTATGCGCTCAAGCTTGGCAATATTTAAAGCGTGCAACTCTCTGCCTCGCCGCTTTTCCTCGTTGGACACAGATCACTTACCTGATTCTTCCGGCTTCCTTACAGCTTTTCAAAGATCCCCTTCTCCTCTCATCCACATGCCCCGGCGACGATTGTCTTCCAGGCAGCAGGTTGGGTGACGTTGCTTTCCTTCGTGCTGGAATCCTGTTACCAAGGAACCTGTAAGAGACACGCGGCACGCATGAACAAGTGCGGTCATTCAATTTCATTCTGCTACAGTTAAGGTAAAAACGATCCAGTATTAGTTCTTCGGCATAGTTAACAAAACAAGAAAGATGGATTTCTTTTTAACACGAAACTGGCGGTTACTTTAGTTTTTATTAGACACTTGTAAGATGAACTACGATTCTTGTTGGGCACACTAACAAAGACTTATTAATGTGTCTGTTTGAGATAAGAGTATTAAAAGAATCCTCGCTGAAAAAACTCTGAGATAAGATTATGTAACCCTGTGCAGAACAGATTGACTATTTCTGTGATCGGTTACAAAACATTGTTGCAGACTATTTGTAAACAAATCCTGATATGTAAATACATGTTACCTGATGATGTGCTCTTCACAAACCAATGTGGAATCAACGTGTGAATCAACAAATCAAAGTTCTGGTAAATTATCTAACAAAATTTGTTTCAGCCAATATTGTAACTACTGACTGAAACTACTGTCATTACTAATTGTTTCTTTTTCATCGTTTGACGTTTTTACAGATCATATATATATTGTGTGTGTATATATGTGTGTGTATATATGTGTGTGTGTATATATATATATATATATATATATATACACACACACTGACAACCTTGTACCTAGCATTGTCCTGACAACATTGTGATGCAATCTAGCATTGTCCTGACAACCTTTTGTGGTACGCATTATAGTCATTTGACATATTGATAATTAGTCTATTGTTTTGAGAGTGTAGTTTATACCATAGTAATCGGGGATTTTCTTTACAGATAAAAACGTGCAGTAAGATTTTACCCAGCACCATTAAACTAGTGTCAGTGTGGTAAGGAGCAGAACCAGATCCCAAGACTTTAGGAACCTCACGTACAGAACTTATAAGCGTCAGTGCGGACCAGATCTGTGACGGCCTGTATTGCTTTCTCTTTTTGTTATCCCATCCCCCCTCCCCTCAGAAGGTCACGAGTGGGCTGTGTTTATTCCATTGCCAACTAGTGAGCTATAGGGATTCTGGGAATATCCTAGCCCAAGTGAACCTTGCTCAAGTGGAACCACCTGGAGTTCAGGTGAGTGGTCTTTGACAGTTCTGTTGCATTCTGTATGTGGGACTCTGATACTCCAGATGAATTGTTGTTGAGTATACTCTAGTATTTTGTAACACCATCCCACTTTGAAAAAGAAGGCCCTAATGTTTTGATATGATCAAATATCTTTCCCATTTCACCTCCTACTTGCCTTACAGTCATAATTACAAATGGTAACCTAGTGCATAACTGCTGATATCTCATCCATCTGTGTGTCCTCTTTACCCAGGACAATTGGTAAAGTGATGCCCTGACCTCCTAATGCTACAGCAAGATGTCATCTGGCATGAGGGCACATAAAGTGCCTAGCAAGCAGTGGGATACATTTATTTTGTACTGAAATGGGTAGCAGGGTAGACAGGACGCCCAACTGAATTCGAGGCCGGCAAGATAAAAGAAATTAGGGCACTATTTCAAACTTATAAATTTGTATGAAGGTGTGGTTGATCATAATTCTCTTGACTTTACTTTTGCCTAACTGCTAGGAATTTATGGCTGGCAATAAGCTCTTTTTATTAATGTCCTAATATAGATGCTATAGTTGTGTAAGGAGTGCTAGCAAATGAGGCTGGGGATTGAGAGATGTATGCTAGGTTGAAAACACAAACTGAGATTTTAATTTCCAGTGAGCTGTTATTATAACAATACTTCATACTCCCAAAAACGTATCTGTTAACGCTTTTACAAAAATCAGTTTTTTGTTGTGTTGCATTAGTTTAAAAATATTCAAGTCATGAAAATGATAGATGCACTAACAGTGTACTCTTCCATCTACAGATTAAACTGAATGATCATCAGTTTGTGTTGCACAAGAGAATTTCTCTGTATCTGATAGAGACATCTAGTCGCAGATACCTTGCCTTTGAACTTCGCAGGCATCAGACTGGAGCTGGAAGATTATTCTTGAGTAGTACCTCTGCACGCCGATAAGTGGCGTTGGTCAACTCCGCGGGACGTCGTAGGTGTTGTTTGTGTCTTTATGAAGTTCCTGATGCCTATATAGGTGCCACCTTGACGTGCTGATGTCATTTCTTTTCTTTCTGCCCCAGCCAGCACAGATCCATCTAAGAGATCTACCTCCTGTCATTTTTTGATCGACTTTTTTTGACTTTTTTAATGACTTTTTTGTGGTGTTTAGGTTCCAACCATGTCTATGAGCACCTCTGGATTCAAACTGTACGGTGCTCTGTCACCAAACCATGTCGGTCATGGATCCCCACCTCGTGTGTCTGTGGTGCCTGGAGCACAACAATGACCCGAAGTCGTACTCCGACTGCCGGGCCAAGGCGTCAAAAGCTTTGAGGGAGTGGTCCCTAAAGCTGCTTACGGCCTGGTGTCAGGCACCTCGGAGTTCTCCTGGGAGATCTCCTTCCTGTTCCTGGTCTCAGTTGAGAGGAAGGTCCGAGCACCGCTCCAGGGGCTCCAAGTCTTCATCCACCATCCTTGAAGGGGCCAGGTTGCCCTACATGGCTGTATGCGCATGTGGCCCCGACACCGTGGATTGGGTAGACAGAAGTCGGGTCAGACCACAAACCCCCCTGCCTCCGCCTCCAAATCTCCTAGTACGACCCTCCCAGATCATGGGCGTCCAGTCGGTGGCAGGATGCGCCATCACCTCCACCACTGGCGAGACATCACCTCGGACAGGTGGGTTTTGCAGATAGTCTGAAGGGGCTACTCCCTCCCCTTTGAGACTACCCCTCCCACCATGCCTCCAAAATACGATTGGCTGACGGAGGATCACCTTGCTTTGGTTCGAGAGGAAGTCAAGGTTCTCTTGGCCAAGGGAGCTATAGAGAGGGTACTCGGGCCAGAACTAGGCTGTGGTTGATATTCCTGCTATTTTCTGGTCCTGAAAAAGGATGGAGGCCTTCATCCTAGTCTCGACCTCAGAGCCCTCAACTACTTCCTCAGAAAAGAAAAGTTCAGGATGCTCACTCTTGCTCAGGTTCTGTCTGCCCTGGACCCAGGAGACTGAATTGTAGAGCTGGGCTTGCAGGACACTTACTTCCATATTTCTGTCCTGCCTGCCCATCATTGCTACCTGCGGTTTACGGTGGGCCATGAGCACTTTCAATTTACCATGCTCGCCTTCAGCCTTACTAGTGCCCCTTGGGTGTTCATCAAGGTGATGGCAGTGGTCGCAGCTAATCAGCGAAAATCAGGGGTTCCACTCTTCCCCTATCTCAGTGACTGGTTGTTGGAGGCTGGTTTGCCCCAGGCTGTCATCTCCCACCTTCAGACTACACTGAACAACCTGCATTGGCAGGGGTTCACTATCAACGTGCCAAAGTCACATTTGACTCCTTCCAAGATGCTCCCTTTCATTGGAGCTGTTCTGGACATGGTGCATATTTTGGGCGTATCCTCCCAAACGGCGAGTCCATGATATTCAGGTTATGATACCGATGTTTCAGCCTCTGTCCTGGAGTTCGGTGAGACTGATGCTGAGGCTGCTGGGCCTCATGGCCTCTGCATCCTGCTAGGGAATCATGCCAGATGGCACATGTGGGCTCTGCAGTGGGATCTGAAGTTCTAATGGGCACAGCAGTGGGGAAATCTGACCGACCTGGTCCAGATCTCGGAGGGAACTGCACAAGATCTGCAGTGGTGGCTGACAAAATGCGAATGGGTTACCGGCAGACCCCTCTCACTTCCCCACCCAGATCTCAAATTGGTGACAGATGTGTCACTCCTGGGATAGGGCAGCAATCTGGGGGATGTGGAGATCAGAAGACTCTGGTTAAGGTTAAGGCAGCCACCACGGCTCTCCAGCGTGGTCTTCCGGTCCTTGACATCTATCAGGCAGCTACATGGGCATCCCTGCAGACGTTTGCCAAGCATTATTGACTGGACAATCAAGTCCGTAGGGAGGGCCTCTTTGGTTCAGTCCTACAGGACTTTCTGGTTTAAGCTTTTACGCAGTCCCTCCAGGGATGGTATTGCTTGGGTATCTGTTCAAAGGTAAGAAATATGGAGCTAGATGCCTCTATCAGATGGACAAGTTACTTACCTTTGGTAACACCTTATCTGGTAGAGATGTGATCTAGCCGCAGGTTCCTTACCAACCCACCCATCCTCCCCACACTTCGGATCAGTTTTTAGTATAAGGGCTGTTCCCCTTCAAGGCCCTAGTTGTCTAAACACACCACTGTCAGTCACCTTCATGACTCAGCGCTTATGGCGTGGAAAGTCGTAAAAAGTAATGATGTCAGCGTGTCAAGGTGGAGCATATATAGACGACATGGACGTCATAACGACTAACACGAGGCCTATAACGTCACGCAGAGTCAGCCGACGCCACCTACCGGCGGGCAGGTGTACTGCTCTAGAAAAATCTTCCGGATCCAATCTGATGCCTGGGAAGTTCAAAGGTAAGAAATCTGCGGTTAGATCATGTCTCTACCAGATAAGGCTTTACCGAAGGTAAGTAAATTGTCCATTGCTGAGAATAAAAAAAGAAAAAAGTTGCCAAGCATTCAGCATTCTTTTAATCTTCTTACTTCTTCTTAAGTCTTTATTTCGATTATAAAACCATAAAAGACATACAAACAATTAAAAAATAGGCATGGTAAAAACGTGGTAACAGAATAGTTGGGTGATGCCAGGGTTACATTGATCTGGGACAAACACAATTAAATATTTAAAAAAGGAACATTAATCCATCATTTCAGCGGACACTAATGTACTATTAAAACATTTCATTAGGAAAGATATGAAAAGAGATTTCCGCTCAATTGTAATTTGTAAAGGGAGCAGAGAATGGTAAAACCAAACAACATACAATCTAAAAGATAAAAGCTACCCAGATCTTACACAAAATCAATAGGCCCCACCACAATTCTCGGCAGTGTGTCAGACACATGCTGCCACACAACCCACATGATAAGGATAGAACAAAATAAAACAGATCAAGTTAATAGGCCCTTGAATTTATTTGCCCGAATCACCCATGCCCAACTCAGAAATTTTGCCGTAGCAATAACAATAGGTTCCTGGGTACATGTCTGTAGGATCCTCAGGGCCTCTATAGCGTCTCTCGTGCCTAGGGTGGAACAGATGGGTTTGAGCCATTTCGTCCTTGGTGGCCTGTAGGCCGGACAAGCAAATAGGATATGAGCAATTGATTCAGATTGTGCTAAGCACAGCGGGCACAATTCAGACGTTGACTTGGACCATTTGCTAGAGAAAACTCTAGTTGGAAGGGAGCCCACCCTAAACTGATGGTAAAGCTTCCTATCCAACGATTTTGAAATAATATCCCAATATTGTTCAAATCCAACCTCATGTTTGATTGACAGGAAATCCCTAGTCAAAGTAGGCCCTGTGATAGAAGAGAAGCGCTTGGACTTCACCATATCCATATAAGCCGCTTTAAGCTCTTTTTTTGTCGGTAGGGGAGTCGTTTCTGGGTTCTCCCACAATGTAGCCATCCCCATATCTATCAGGGTTTTTTTTAATGTGCTGAAGCCACTTAATCTTACTTAGGCACCCTACCCCCCTAAAGTCCAATAGAGCTTTGGCATACAAAGAGAGCCTGGGGGTGGCCCACAGCCTTCTCCACAATGCTATATGCCTGAATCGAGCCAGGTCCTTAATACAGACACATCCCAGGTCCAAGAACAAAGGCACCAATGGGGTCGATTGCGGCAAGCCTGTTAATGCCCGCATAAATTTATTTTGGGCGATAACAATGGGAGTAATATCCTCATGACCCCACAATTCAGCACCGTATAGAATTGCACTGGTAACCTTTGAATTGTATATTTTAAGAGCGGGAGCTATGGGTTTGGTAAAAGAGAGCCTATGCTCTTTTAAAGAGCCCCAGCCAACTGCGCATGCTTCAGAGCGAGCATGTCGATTTGAGGCTTCCAATGCAGTTTCCTATTTAGGGTTACCCCCAGGTAGGTAAACACATCAGTCTGCTGTAATGGAACATTATTCATGTGGACCACGCTCCTCTTAACTTTTTGTGGGTGGAGAACCATAAACTTAGTCTTGTCCACATTGACCACCAGCTCATGATCGCGGCAGAACTCCTCAAAACGGGACAGGGCCACCTGTAGACCAGATTGAGTCTTAGAAAGAATCAAGGTGTCGTCCGCGAACATGAGTAGGGGGTTTTCAGGCCCCCAAGGTTGGAGCATCGGTAGGACATGTGGAATAATACTGTACAACCCTGTCAATAAATAAGGAAAACAGGGTGGGAGCAAGGACGCATCCCTGGCGCACACCCTTTAATACCGGGAATCTGTCAGTGACGTCACCATGTGTGCCCCATCGGTCATGCAATTTGACTATCATTGCAAACAGCTCCAATGGCATCCCCACTTCCAGAAAGGCACTCCACATTTTATTACGAGGGACAAGGTCAAATGCAGACTTCAGGTCTATGAAGGCCGCATATAGCGTACCCCCACCTAAGATAACAACCCGCCAGTATATCATCACAAACCTAAGCACTTGATCGATTGTGCTGGTGTGGGGGCGGAAACCTGCCTGCATGGGTGATAATATCTTGGATTCCTCTATCCACAGCTGGACTCGACTCAATACTAGCCTGGCAACTATTTTCTGAATAGTCTATAAGGCTGATGGGCCAGTGGAGAGGTGTGGTGCAGCGGCCAGGGCAGCTGACTTCGGAGCACAGGGTTCACGGTTCGATACCCGGCTCCGGCGGCAGCTCAGCTCAGCACCATGTGACTCTGGGCAATAGCTCACTTAATTTCCACGACGGCCCCCAGCGCCTTGAGACCCGTAAGGGTGAGTAGTTCGCGCTTTACAAATACGGATTTAGATAGTTGCCAGGTAATGCACGGTCCCCCTTTTTATACACCGGAATGATGACAGCACCGGACCAGGTATCGGGAATACACGCACCACTGGCGATGGCGTTGGCCAGATACTTAATATAAATCACCCAATTATCCTTGTCATGGAAGAATAGGTCTGCCGGTACACAATCAAGACCCGGGGCCCTTCCACTCGGGACCAGGGAGAGGACTTTCGCAACCTCAGATTTGGTAAATAGTAGGGTGGGTATCGATGTAGAAATTTTAAAATCTTCCAGGTTATTGGCGGACATAGAGAACTGGGCCGTATAATACTGGGCCCACTGTTCCGGTGGAACGTAATTAATGGGTGTATTGGATGACCCACCGCTCCCCCGCTTCACTAACTGCCAAAATTTAACCATACTTTTCTCATTGCTTGCCAGAAGCAGATCATGCCAGCGGTTGTCGTCCCACTCCTTTTTAGCTTTTAATTGGGTTGCTTTATAATTAGCCCTGGCATGTTTAACTTCTCCCACATCTTTCGATCTAATAGCCCTTGTCAGTTGCCGGTACGCCTCTCTACAGGTTTTATTGTACCAAGTAGCCATCGATATCCCTTCCTTTGCCTTTTTTTACTGGTCTTAAGGAAAAAGGTTTTAAGATTTAAAAACAGGTCTCTATGAACCTGGGGGGTGATTTGATTAATATCTCCCTGGGAGGAACAGTTTTGGAGACAAGTTATTGAATGGGCAACCAAAGCCTTCATCGCACCCAAATCCCTTTCATTCTCAGTAATCCAGGGCCATTTTACTCTCCTCATATCATTTGAAAGCGATACTTCAGATCGTATACCCTCCTCTGCCTTATTTGGGATGTTTAGTGTACCTGGGGCCTTAATTGTCAAGATTAGGGGGTCATGGTCGCTTTCAGTGCGTTCCTGGACCAACATATTGAGAAGGGAATGCCACGATTCGATGTTAAGCATGATAAAATCAGTGTGGCTGCTCCTTAGACCATTATTAAATATATGTGCACCCTTCCTATCTGATTGGGACCTCCCGTTCGCTGCTCGCACACCCCTTTCCAGGCATAGCCCCTTAAGTTGCAAGGCAGCTTCTGTCCATTTTTTAATAGGGCACAGATCTAGGGACGGAATGTTTCACTGCGAGTCCTCATCGGAGCTTAAATTACCGTCCTCTGGATCAAGCGGTTCAAAGGTGCAATTAAAGTCCCCCAAAATTAACAAATTACACCCACCCCTCTGACTGTCTAGGAAGATGTCAAGGAGGGCAACAGTCTCCGAGCGCCTCCCGCCCGGTTGCCCTCTGGCGTAGATGTTAATTATCAGTGTATCTCGAACTTGGTCCGTCCGAAGCCGTAATACCATAATGTCCGGGCTATCGATGGGGACCGCCTCATACCTGTACCCCATTTGCTGTCTCACCCAACAAGTGAGGCCGCCTATGGGTCTACCTTTCCAACCCAGTTGGGCAGATTTAGAAAAGTTTAAAAACCCGGGGTGGTATACCGGATCGATAGACCAAGTCTCCTGGAATGCCAGAAGGTCAAACTGATCGATAAAAACCGCCCAATCGCAAGATACTGTTTTGGACTGAAGGCCTGCAATGTTCCAAGAGCCCACTGTCGTAACAGACCTGGCATGCCCTTGGTGCAGGCTTCCGGGAGGAAGATAAAAAGGAGGAGCAATCTCCTCCACCTGCATATCAGGACCATGATAACAGATAGGTAGGGTGGAACCTACTGGGTGGGCATCGCCCGGGTCAACCTGCCCTTCCATTCTCTGTTTCACTTGGATGGTGCGTACTCCCCCATGCTGGCCTGGGTAGTTGCATATAGCATCCCCCTCTGTCGTGATATCCTGAGTTCTTTTGGGACAATTGGGAGGGGTACAGATGGGGGGGCAGTTACCAACAGCCTCAGACTCCCTAAGCAAAGTAGACCCAGATGAATCTATGCGGTCAGTCTCGGCGAGTCAATCAATGTCTTCTAAGGAGGTGAGGACATCAAAGCGGTTGTTAAGGGGGACAGGATGGTTAGTATGACCATGTGTTTGGGAAAACCCACTCCTTCCAACCGTTCTGGTGGAGTTGATGGGTCGGTAGAAGTACCCCAGAGGGAGAACAGAGATGTTATCCCTAACAACAAGGTCCCCAGCCCTCTCCAAAATTTGCTGAACCAGACCAGGGGACCTGAAGCTTAATACCACACAATCACCCCTGAGGGACTTTTGGGACCTCCCAACCCATGGTATTCTACGGACCATTTTAAAATCATTAAATAATCGATTTTTAATCCCCGTCCTTAAACTCAAAAGGTATAAGGCCTTATTTCTCAAGGTTGACCAATCCTCATTTGCCTGCGGAGCTAGCCCAGGGACATTACCTAAGACTACAGTGTAGGGAGCAGCTTCCGGAGGATGATGTAAAAAATTTGGAGCACTCTGAGTACTTGCAGAACGTGGTCGGTTGGGAGAATGTGTGCGTGTTTCACTCAAATCATGCAGCAACCCCTGGACACTAGGGCCTCCCCGGGTCGAGGGGATATGATGACTGGCAGCAGGGGCTGGTTCGATGGAATTCCGTGCCTTGGTGGCATCCCCCCTGTCATCCCGGCCCCCCCCTTCCCCCAGAGAAGGGCCACCCCCAACATCCGTCCGCACTCCAGCACAGTAGTTCGAAGCAGAGGGAGACAGAACCCGCTCCAACTTTGTAAGTCTTTCCTCAATCTGGCTCAGTTTTTGCATCAGGGGGTCAAGGAGGTTTGAAATTCCCTGCACTATCCGTGTATGGAGGGATTCCTCAATAGGGGTGAGTGGGCTAACGACGTTGGTAGTAGCCATGGTAATTTGTCTGCATCCTTCGTTTGCCTTCGTAGCAGCCTTCCGTTTGACTCCACATGAGGGTTGAGGAATAGCCTTAGTTGGACCCCCGGCCTTTCCTTTTCTTCAATGGTGGTTCCCCTTTCTCAACCTGCTTTGCTGCCCTGCCCCTGGTCGAAACCATCGATGTGCATGGATTAGTATCTAGGTTGGGTGAAATATCTGATAATGGGGTATAGGAGCCCTGACTGAACTGGCTTGAAGATGAGGGCGGTGGGGCGGGAGATGTATCTATGTGTGTTAAATCGGGGGGGGGGGAACCATGCAACCATTAGTCACGGGCAGTAGGGAATCTAAAGATAGCCTGCGTTCTGTTAGTTGGATCTCATGGATCAATGCTGATTCAGCCCTTGATAAAAAGGCATCAAGCGTTCCCGCCACCCCCCCACCCACTCCTGCCTTGCGTTTGCTGGATGGACCAGGCGGCATCGTCAAAAATCAGATAAAACTAGACAGTACCTTGTTGATCTAATTATGAAAGTCAGATAAACATAGGGTGGCCCAGCCCAGCCTCAACCAGGCTCAGACGGGCGGCAGGAAAGTTCCAAGGTAAAAATGTCAGCACAGCACGGCAGCCCACCAGCAGCCCATCAACAGGGCGTCAGGATCCAGCAATCCAGCAAGGAGAGGCTCCTCGCAGCAGTGGCAGGCAGGCAATGGGAAAGTTCCAAGATAAAATACCGGTAATTTATTGACCTGCACAACAGCCCACCAGCAGCCCACCAACAGGGCAATAGAATCCAGCAAAGAAAGGCTCCCCCCAGCAGCAGCAGGCAAGGCAACAGGCACGGCAGAGTCTCCCTCACCGCAGGGGGAGAGGCAGCATTCCGAGCGCGGTCACCACACCTCCCCCTCACCCACGGCAGCCGCGCCCGATGCGGTGCGCCCTGGACTCAAACGGGCCCGCCCTTGGTCCGAGCTTCGTCCGGGTTGCGTCCCGCGCCGCGGGTGGAGAAGCAGCTGCACTTGATGTGGTGCACCCTGGATGCTGTAGGCTTCCTCCTTTGGCGGCAGAAAGTTCCGAAGTAAAAATGTCAGCACAACACAACAGCACAGCAGCCCACCAGCAGCCCACCAACACGGCGTCAGGGTCCAGCCTGTCGAAAGCGAGTTCTCAGTTCACAGAGAGATATTAACATAAATCTGTATGTCAGCACGGCCCCCTCAGCAGTTCTGTACTGTGGGCTCAGATCTTAGAAGTGGTAGAAGTTGCCGGGCTGGGACTCGTGCTGCTGCGCAGCTTCGGCAGCAGGAACACAGCTCAGAAGTGCCGGCGGGGCTGGTAGAAGTCTTCCCTCAACATGCGGGAGTTCCGAGGCTTCCGGTAACAACTGCTGCCCCCTCGAGATGTAATATTACTTTTAATCAATTTATATGGTAAGTTAAACTCCGATTCCATCATGTCATTTGTCACTAAAAGAAGTTCACAGCATCTGAAGGTCCTCACTGATTATAGTGGGGTCCTCCGCATGAACATTATTACTGTCACAATGGTAGTGTTATGCATTACATTATGTTGCTGAATAAATTGCTGAAAATACTCTTGTATTTTGTAACACCATCCCACTTTATAAAAGGCCCCAGTGTCTTGAATGGATCAGATATCTTTCCCATTTCATCTCCTACTTGCCTTGCCATCATAATTGCAAATAGTAACCTAGTGCATAACTGCTGATATCTCATCCTCGTGTGTCCTTTTCATCCAGGACAATTGGTTAAGTGGTGCCCTGACATCAAAAAGCTACAGCAAGATGTCATCTGATATGAGGGCCAATAAATGGCAGTAGGATACATTTATCTTGGTATTGAAATGGGTAGCAAGGTAGACAGGACACCCCCTGAATACTAGGATAGCAAGATGAAAGAAATTAGGGCACTATTTCAGACTTATACATTTGTATGAAGGTTTGGTTGATCGTAATATACACAACTTTACTTTTGCTTAACTGCTAGGAATTTATGAAAATGAAGAAGTAAGAATGAGCTATTCATAGATTTTATTATACCTACTAAGAGTACAATAAACCTTTTTCTCTTAACATATCAATTATGATAAAGAGATTACTATTCACTCTTTAAAGTTGCGCGTGCGGAACATGTGACTCTTACTATTTCCAAGGCACAGAATAATTCTAAGACGTTGCTTAAGCTTGTCAAAGAACTGTCTGGCGCTGCTTGCCAACCCACCTCCCCGGATCTTACTGAATCACAATGTGAAGATCTTGCTATGTTCTTTCTCAGTAAAGTTGAAAAAATATACTCCATACTTAATGAGTCCAAGCCTATCAATGTCATACAGCAAACTAAGAATTCTTCTCAGTCAACTAGAAGTACGGAACCGCAGGTCTGTGTGTCCACTGCACCTATCAACAATCTGGAAACTTGGGTGCCCCTAGATAGAAATTCTTTTAGGCGGATTTTAGACAGCCTTAGATCTGGCTCTCCCAGGGACCCTATCCCCATCACTGTGCTTCAGAAACTCGAACAGTCCTCTCTGTTGTTAATTATGGAGTTGCTCAATGCTTCCTTAAAGGAAGCAACTGTTCCATCTGCGTGGAAGCACGCAATGGTTCTCCCACTTTTAAAAAAAGCTAATACCGACCCCGCGCAAATGTCCAATTTCCGGCCCATTTCCTTGCTTCCGGCCTTTTCCAAAATTTTGGAAAAGCATATTAATCTCCAACTGACGTCATTTGTTGAATCCCAAAATTTTTTGCATTGCTCACAGTCTGGTTTTAGACCAGGTTTTTCAACTGAAACTACTCTGCTCGGAGTCACAGGAATGTTGTGTAACCGTGTTGATACTGGGGATACTGTGGCTCTTATACTCCTGGATTTAAGTGCCGCTTTTGACACGGTTTCTCATACCGTGTTACTGCATGCTCTGCAATCACTGGGAGTGACTGTTCTGCACTCAATTGGCTTGATGATTTTCTGACTGATCGCATGTTCCAGGTTTTTTCTCCCGTGGCCAGTTCCAATACTCATTTTTCACCTTATGGGGTTCCTCAGGGTTCCATTCTTAGCCCTTTATTGTTTAACATCTATGTCAGGCCTCTGGCTACGATTGCCGAAGATGTTGGGCTGTCCCTTTTCTCCTATGCCTATGACACCCAGATTGTCTTCTCCCTTTCTGCTGAAAGGGCGTCTAAATCATCATCTCTCCAGTCTGGGTTGAGGAACATAGGCTGGATGCAAGCCAACCTGCTTAAACTCAATGGCGAAAAGACGGAGGTGCTGATTCTGGGTAAGAACAAAGACCTGTGGGGACCTCAATACTGGCCGCCTGAAATGGGTGCTCTGCCCCAGCCTAATCATCAGGTCCGGAATTTAGGTGTCATAATTGATGACCAGTTATCAATGAAGCAACAAGCGGTGAAAGTGGCCTCGACTTGCTTCACTATCCTCAAATGGCTCAGGAAAATCCTTTGGATGCTGCCTTTTTCCACTCAACGCACCATGGTCCAGGCTCTTGTCACCTCTAGACTGGACTACGGCAATATTCTGTATCTAGGAGTCAACAAGGACGTGTTACGTAAACTGCAGATGGTGCAGAATGCGGCAGCTAGGCTACTTTGCAAGGTTCCTAAAACAGTTTCCATCTCTTCGGGACCTTCATTGGCTCGGGGTGGAGAATCGTATTAAATTCAAAGCCCTGAGCTATATGTTCAAAATCAAATTTGGTAAGACACCCCAATATCTGAATGCCTTAGTTCACCCTTATCTACCATCACGTCCTCTATGTTCTGCCACCCAGGCTAAATTCACGGTTCCTAGGACCAGATTGTCGCGAAAGGGCGGTCGGTCCTTCTCTTGTTTGGGTCCCTCTTTGTGGAACTCCCTCCCTTTGTCACTTCGGACTGAAACTATATATGAGAACTTTCGTAAGTGTTTAAAAACCTGGTTGTTTAATATGTAGAGCACTTTCTTTTTCTCCTTCTGTTCCTGTCAGGCGGCGCCCGGAAACCCTTGGGTAGCTGTGCGCCTTATAAGATTAAAATAACATAACATAACTAACTTAATTGCCATTGTTTACAATAGCCTAAAAGAATTGCAATCAGAAGGGTACGCTGGCATTAAGATCTTTTTATCAATGGTCTAAATAGAAGCTAGAGTTTTGTAGAGAGTGCTAGCAAATGAGGCATGGGATTGAGAGATGTATGCTAGATTGAAAACACAAATTGAGATTTGCATTTCTAGTGGGCTATTATCACAATATTTCAGACTCCATAGAACTTATCTGTTAATCCCTTATCAAAACTAGTTTTTTGTTGTATTGCATTAGTTACTTTTCCATCTGCAGATTATACTGAATGACCAGCAGTGGTAGTGTTGCACAAGAGAATTTTTCTGCATTGCTGAGAATAATAAAAAGTTCCCAAGCATTCTGTATTCTTTTCATTAATTTATATGGTAAGTAAAACTCACATTCAATCATGTCCTTTGTCACTAAAAGAAGTTCTCAGCATCTGAAGGTCCTCACTACATTATAGTGGGGTCCTCCGCATTAATATAATTTCTGTCACGATGGTAGTATTATGAATTACATCTGATAGAGACCTCTGGCAGCAAATTCCTTACTTTAGAATCCTCCCCATGTGTGAGACTGGATCCAGAATTTTTTTCCCTTAGAATGTCTACGCGCTGGCAGACGACATTGCGTGACTCTGCATCGATGTCGTCCACCAGATGCGATGTCAAAGGAGTCCATATAACCCCCTCGCCGACACCCCCTTCTTGTCTGCGCTTGCAACATGGAGCCGGAGTGGTTAAGGGCCATTTTTCAGGCACGTCTCGACATCTTGTCGAGCGAACAGTGTGCTGTTTTCAGATGATATCGTCTGGGTTTAAACCCTGCAGAACTTGTGACACATACCAGTGCCTCGGAGAACACCACGACTCCAAGGATAGTGGTCCCTGCCAGTGTTTTCGTACCAAGGCATTGAAAGAGAGCCATATGAAACTCCTGGCGGCGTGCTTTTCTGAGAAACCGTCATTCCCCCTGAAGTCCAGGGAAAGGTCGAGGAGTCGTTCGGGTGAGGGGGTCACTTCTGTCGATGTCAGGGAAGGTACCGAGACCCCAACGATCAAAATGTAAGACTGATGTCGTCTCCGAACCGTCAGTTGAGGAGCACTTGCAAGAGTCTTCCCTGTGTCTCCATAAATATCATGGAGCCGGGGCAACTCTAGACCAAATGAGGGAATATTATTTTTCCTTACAAAAGGTCTTCCTCTGGTGCGCCCTCTGGCTGGGTCTTCACAGGTGGATTCGTCTTCGAAGACAGTTGGGGGCTCTGAGTCCGTTGTCGGATTCGAGACTGAGCAGGTGCACAGGCCTTTGGGCTTCACATATTCGGCGTCCATTAAGCCGCAGAAGTCGGCAGGGTCGGTCGATGCCGACCCTGGAGCTTTGGTGCCCAGTCGGCCAGGGATGTCGTCAGCATCAGTAGACTTTAATCCTATCCTTATTTCCAGCGTTGAGTCGACGCCGCATCAGGCACGGTGCCAACAGTGCTGGCTTCTTTGGGCTCTCCTTTTGGTGTTTTTCAGCCCTTGTCTGTTTCGTCAACGGGAGCATACAGTTTGGAAACTGAAGAGGAGAATATTGGGGGTGAAAACCCTTTGCATGATGTTGTCCAGCCTCCTGTTGTTGGTAAATGGCTGACAGAACTGAGGGAGGTTAGCACATTAGAGGCCTCCCCAGTTTCAGATTTACTTTCTCCACCTGGTATGGCAATGGAGGAAAGTGCCTCATTGGCTGAAGTGCTGAAAAGGGCAGTTGTGGTATTGTATTGTCAATTTCCCTTGGTGGAAATATCCATGGATCCCTTGGTGAATATTGTTCATCAAGGCAAGACAGGGGTGGAACCTGTGCTCCCTTTTAATAAGTATGTTTGAGCTTCCTTTGGGAGTTTGGGTAAAGCCCGTGTCAGGAGTTCCAGTAGACTGAGCTGTGGGCCATCGGCATCGTCCTGCCCTGGAGGAACCTCATTGTCTCCTGCGACATCCCACAACAAAAGAACTGGTGGTTCAATCTGCTACAGCTTCTTCTGACCCTATTGCCCTTCCTTTAGTTCCATCAGGCAAGGAATCCAGATAGTTGGAAAGTTGTGGAAGGAATATATTTTCTTCTGTAAGCTCGGCTTTGAGGTCTCTTTACACTACATGTGTTATAGGTAGGTTTTTGCATACCTTATGGGATTCTGTGGTGCAGAGGCTGCCTTCTCTATCAGAGGAAGCCAGGAATGAGTCATTGCAGCTAGTGCAAGATGTACGAGAGGCAGCAAGATTCACTATCAAATGTAGTATGAACACCATGCATTCCATGGGTAAAGCCATGGCTCAGTCAGTTGCTCTGCACATGCATGCATGGCTGCATCAGTCTGGGTTTTCAGAGCCTGTGCTGGAGAGCCATAAAGATATGCCATTTGATTGTATCTATTTATTTGGTGAACATGCTGATTCGGCTTTATGGCGATTCAGAGCTGGCTGAGTTATTTTGTAAACTTGAGTTTGGTGTTGATGAGTTAGTATGTTTTCAACTGGTACGTCAAGGGTAGTGTTTTGCTTGATAAAAGGTTATTGATACCTAGTGCTTTTTAATCCCGGGCATTTGGGATTATAGAAGTTATAGCTACGATAAGTGTTTTTTTTTTTTTTTAAATACATTTTTTTTATTGAGAGAAAAAAAACCATAGCAGCAAGATAAGTGGTTTTCTTGGTTATTTTGCTAGCTGTAGAAGTGCTGGACTCTGATGACAGTTTTTTGAGTGTTTGATTTTTGCTATATTATTTGTATGAGCCCTGTTTTACAAGTCTTACAGTTGAATTACTCTGGAGAAGAGTTTAGGCTCAAGAGTAATACCCTTATGGTATATACTATACCCTATGTGGGGTATTGTTTGTATGCTGTCATTAGCATTTTTAAATGTGCATTAATCAATATGTATACTTTATTATACGTTTATGCATAATTTGTCTCGTGTGTAAGTGGATTGAGTTCTACTCTATGGGTATGATTAGTTCTCTGTGGTACTTTTGAATTTGTATCCCATTGGAGCCTTGGGATATATGATTTGCCCTCTACTGAGAGGCTTAGGTGCAAAGACCTCTTATTAGGCATGTTAAGTGTGTATTATGTTTTTGTAGGATATGACACTAAGGGGTCATTCCCACTATGACTTCTGGCATTTTCGCAGAAGGTATCTGGTAGCCTGCATTATTATTGAGGTGACTTCGGCCTTTGTCTGTAATTGCCTTTCGTTTATGTGATAGATGAAGTTCTCTGCGTCTGCTGATGTAGAACATTATTAAGCAACCACAAGGAAATGATGGACGGAGCGCTGAAACGTTTGACACTCACCCCAGTCACAGATCTGGGTTGAATCTATCATCAATCTTTAGCTCACTTCGTCACCCTAGTTCAGACCCAGCTATATGCAAACCAGTCTTGACCCTGTTCCTCATGGGTACAGTCCAGCCCGAACTGCCAAGCCAGGTCTTCCCTGGACCGGTTTCGGGGTAACACCCCTCCTCAGCCAGGCTATCTTGTGTCCAGTGGCAAAGTGAGCAAGGGACCCACATCTGGGCATACCCTGCAACTAGGGGTGGTGAAGTGAGCTAAAGAACAATGATGGATTCAACCCAGATCTATGACTGGGGGTGAGTGTCTGAAAAGTTTTAGCTCTCCGTCCATCATCTTCTTGTGTTTGCTTTGTTCGCCCTAAGTTGGCAGGGTATGCCCAGACGTGACCTATATAGGTGCTACAGTTGTTTAGAGAGTGGAAGCAAATGTGGCATGAGTGAGAGAAGTATTCTAGGTTGAAAACACAAATTGAGATTTTGATTTCTGATGAGCTGTGGTTTATCACAATATTACAGAGCCCATAGTACTGATATGTTGACGCTTTATAAAAATGTGTTTTTGTTGTATTGTATTAGTTTGGAAATATTCAAGTCCTAATAATGGAAAATACACTAACAGTGGACTTTTCCATCTGTAGAATAAACTGAACGACCAGCAGGGGCAGTGTTGCACACCAGAATTTCACTGAATTGCTGAGACTAAACAAAAAAAAGTCCTCAAGCATACTGCTTCCATTTACCAATTTATATGGTAAGTCAAACTTGCATTAACTCATTTTATTTGGCATTAAAAGTAGTTCACAGCATCCGAAGGTTCTCAGTACCTTATAGTGGGGTCCTTCACATGAATATATTTTCTGTCAAGAAGGAAGTAATATGGATTACATTGTGGTGATCATGAAAGTTAAGAAAATGACTTTGACTGCCTCCAAGGCAGACAAAGCCTGCTTTAGATACTGGTGCCAGCAATATTTTATCCGAGGAAATACTGCCTTTGAGGCTGGAATGTATTGGCTTACCTTAGAGTGATAGACTTACTTTTTCACAGAAGGAAGCTCATTTAACCTGTTCCCCAGCACTCTGTATGTGGTACACTGATACTCAAGATGGATTGTTGTTGAGGATACTCTGGGTTTTTGTAACTCCATCCCACTTTCAAAAATGCCACAATGCTTTGGATGGTTATGAGTACATTATCATTCCACCTCCTACTTGCCTTCCAGTCCTAATTGCAGATAGTATCCTCGTACATAGTGTAGGAGAATACTGTAACATACTAGATAGTGTTATATAATAACTACATATTTTTATAACTACTGTGTGGTTCTCTTTTCATTTAATCTATACTATAAGATTGCATTCTGGTAAAACAAGCTGCTTTACACTCCTTCAAGACTAAGCCTGAATGCTGCTCTCCACAGCTACCACTTGGATAGCTTTCTAAAGGTTGTCTGAGACCTCTTAAATCACCATAAGGGTTGTCTGGACTGTTGCAAGGTGCACACTTTAATTAGTGGACATCATATACCAGGCCAGTTTCTCACATTGGTGTGCAGCAGTTGGGATTCAAGCCTGCATTGTTTTACCAGATAAATCTTTGTATTGATTAACTGAAAAACCACTAGTACTAGGCACATATAATACAAGCTTTAATACAAGCTTAGAATAAGTAAGTTCTACTGAACTTAGGGTTGGGTAGTCAAGGGTCTAGCACACCCTTTTTCCAACCTCAGAGAGTTTAGTTCCCACTAGGTTAGGTAGGTGCAACACCACACCACACTTAGTATGTCTTCTAAAGAAGATGCCAGTGGCTCTCTGCCCTCTAGATACATGGAGCTTTCATTCGATGAACTGAAAACCCTGTGTGCCTCTAGAAAGTTGAAGACCGGGAGAAGTGCCAACACCCAACGCCTGGTAGAGGTGTTACTGTTAGACGACTTAAAGAAAACCCCTGGGTCAGATGAACAGGAAAGAGTGGGTGGGATAGGGCATGAGGATAGGACTGGAGGGGACTCCCTCTGTGACCTAGAATCTAACCCTTACCAGGGGGAGCCTGATGGTTCCCACCTGGATAGCTCAGATCTTCCAGACGATAGTGCAGAAGGCCTTGAGGGCCCCCCTTCCCCCCTCCTGGAAGAGTGCAGAGTTTACCAAGGCAATCTATATCTCCCTCTGCAGAGTCTAATCACTCAGGACAGTCTATAGGGACCTCTGTCTCTATCAAGAGAGACAACTCCTTTGATAGTGAATACCAACTTCTTGAGCTTGGGAAAGCTAGGCTCAGGCAAGAGCAGTTGGCCCTTGACAAGGAGTCCCTAGAAGTCCAGAGAGCTAGAAAAAAGTTGGGACTAGAGTCCCATGGTGGCAGCAACATTGTTCCTAGACCTAAGGAACAATCCTTTGACAATAGGAACCTGAGCAAGATTGTCCCTCCCTACCCTGTTGGGGATGACATCCATAAATGGATAACTGCTTTATAGAGGGCCTGTAAAGTACAGAGGGTCCCTCAAGAGCAGTGGGCAGCCATCTTGTGGCTCTCCTTTGCTGAAAAAGGTAGAGATAAGCTCCTCACTGTTAGAGAGGAGGATGCTGACAATTACTCAGTTTTGAAGAGTGCTCTCATTGATTGGTTTGGCTTAACCACTGTACAGTACACGATTAAATTCAGAGACACCCAGAAGGCACAGAATCAGGATTGGGTAGACTTTGTGGATAGTGCTATTAAGGCTCTGGAAGGCTGGTTGATTGGCAGCAAAGTGCATGATTTCAAGGGATTATACAATTTGATTGAGGGAGCAGATCCTTAATAATTGCCAAAATCAGTTATTGCATCTATACCTGGTGGATTCTGATCTGACTTCTCCCCAAGAATTGGGAAAGAAGGCAGATAAGTGGGTCAGGATCAGGGTGAAGCAGAAAAGCCAGAACAATGGTTGTGACCAGAAGAAGCAGGATTCTAAAACTCAAGATAAGGGTGAGAACAAGGGTAAAGACAAAAAGGAGTCTTCATCAGGGCCCCAGAAACCTGCATCTGGGGGCGGGGGGTCACAATCCAACAAGGGAAAAGGCAGTAAGAAACCTTGGTGCTACTTGTGTAAAGTAAAAACCCATTGGACAAAAGATATGGATTGTCTAAAAGCCAAGGAGACTACTCCTACCACCACTGCCCCTGAGGCAACTGCTCCCCCTAGCACAGTTACAAGTGGTGGTACAGGGAACAAGGTAATTAGTGGGGTTAACCTTGGGCTCTGAGATGGGTTCTGGCCTAGTCGGGCTGTTCTAGTCTGTGATGGTGGCATGGATCTTGCCACCTTATTTGTCAGTCCCAGTAACCTGGGCAAATAAAGAAAACAGCCTTTGATCAATGGTAAGGAGGCCATAGCAAACAGGGACACAGATGCAAGTGTCACTATGGTGACAGATAATCTTGTGGGCCCTGACCAAATCATACCTGGAGAAATGTACCAAGTGACCAATGCAAACAATGTCAGGACTGACCATTCCTTGGCAGTTGTTAATTTCAGCTGGGGAGGGGTAACTGGCCCTAAGAAGGCGTGGTTAGCTCAGACCTACCAGTGGATTGTTTGTTGAGCAATGATTTGGAGACATCAGCCTGGACTGATGTGAAATTTAGGACTCGTGCAGCAATGCTGGGCAACTCTGCAGATGTTTGCTGTGTGTCGGTCACAGGCCAAACTGACTAATACTGAACATGCCCTGGATCCTGGAAAAATTGACCAGGTGCCTTCCAAGAGAAGGAGCAGGAGGGGTAAGGGTGTGTCTTCCCCCCAGACTCCGAGTGAGGATTAGTCTCCTGAGGGAGATGATCTCAGTCCCTGTGAAGGAACTGTCCCAGATGAGCTTGAACCTGATCAGGTTGAGTTCTATGGGTCATGGGGCCCTTCCAGGGCAGACTTGAGTTTGGAGCAGCAAACCTGCCCCTCTCTTGAACCCCTCAGACATCAAGCTGCTGCTGGGAGTGTCAGTGGGTCCCACAGGGACTATTAGGATGAGGGACTCCTTTACTCAGAGGGTAGAGACCCCAAGCCTGGTACCACCAGGAGGTTGGTCATACCTCTGAAGTTTCGGGGCTTCCTACTCACCTTGGTACATGACATTCCCTTAGCAGGACACCTAGGCCAAAGTAAGACTTGGGACAGGCTTGTCCCTCACTTTCACTGGCCACATATGTCATAGGATACCAAGGAGTTTTGTCGCTCCTGTGCCACTTGCCAAGCCAGCGGTAAGGCAGGTTGTACTGTAAAGGCCCCCCTGATGCCACTTCTAGTGGTGGGGGTTCCCTTTGAGAGGGTTGGGATTAACATAATTGGTCCCATGAACCCTCCTACAGCATCAGGGTACAGTTATATTCTAGTGGTGGTGGACTATGCCACTAGGTACCCAGAAGCAATACTCCTTAGAACCACCACAGCCCCTGTGGTGGCCAGGGCCCTCCTGGGAATTTTTTCCAGAGTGGGTTTCCCTAAGGAAGTCTTAACTGACAGAGGTACCAACTTCATGTCAAGTTATACCACTGCAATGTGGAAGGAGTGTGGAGTAAACTACAAATTTGCCACACCCTATCACCCACAATGCAATAGGTTAGTTGAGAGATTCAACAAAACCCTAAAGGGCATGATCATGGGCCTCCCAGAAAAGCTTAGGCGAAAATGGGGTGTTCTTCTGCGCTGTCTTCTCTTTGCCTACAGAGAGGTCCCTCAGAAGGGGGTTGGCTACAGCCATTTTGAACTTCTGTTTGGGCATCCAGTTAGGGAACCCTTGTGTTTGGTGAAGGAGGGATGGGAGTTACCTCTCAAACCTCCCAAACAAGACATAGTGGACTATGTACTTGGTCTCCACTCGAGGATGGCTGAGTACATGAAGAAGGCCAGTAAAAACCTTGAGGCAAGTCAAGAATTGCAAAAACTTGGCATGACCAAAAGGCTGTCCTGACTGTTTACCAGCCAGGGCAGAAGGTGTGGATGCTGGAGCCTGTGGCCCCAGCAGCTCCAAGATAAATGGAGTTGACCCCATACCATAATTGAGCAAAAAGGTGAGGTCACCTATCTGGTGGACCTTGGCACTCCCTGGAGCCCCCATAGGGTGCTCCATGTGAACAGGCTCAAACCTTTTGTTGACAGGGCTGACATGGGCTTTCTCATGGCAACTGATGAGGGACAGGAGGAAGAGAGTGACTTTAGGAAAGTAGGATCTGCTTCTTATGGTTACCCCCACTTTTTGCTTCATGTTACACTGTTTTTGACTAGTCTGACTGGGATCCTGCTAATCAGAACCCCAGTCTATCTGCTTTCTCCCTAAACTGTTATATTTTGTACTTCGCTACACTCCAGATTGGATACTGTGGTACCCTTGTCAGTCCCTAGTATATGGTACCCATGTACACATTGCATAGGTACCCCAGAGGTCTCCCATGGGCTGCAGCATGTATTATGCCACCCATGAGAGAACCTGCAAAATGGAACTACAGGCCTGCCATTGCAGCCTGTGTAGGTTGGTGCATGCACCACTTACTAACGGGGTAGGTACATATCTAAGTGTCACTGCACTTAAAACCTAAAAGTCACCCCTACAGCAGGCCTTTACAATCCTAAGGGCAGGGTGCATGGTTCTAAGTGAGAGGGTGCCTCTGCATGAGCAGGACACCCCTGCAGCCTTCGGAGTCCCTTTTCCCGGGTTGTCGGTGAAACAGCCATATACTAATGTAGAGGGGCATTATGTGACCGCGTTATGACTATCTCGAAAACTGCTACAACTAACCCTATCGTGTTTGGTGTCAAACATGTTGGAATCCTACCTCCCACACCGGTAACTGGTGTGTGAGGTATAATTCCACCCATCCTGAGCACCCTTCGTGGGGCTCCTGGTGTTCCCGGTACCAGCCTTCTAGTCCCAGACAGCACAAAATGGTTGCTGCAGACCAGAGACACATTTTTGCCCTCCTACTGCTGAGCCAAGCTCAAGCAGGGGAAGGCAGGGCAATAGGCATTCTGTCCCAGGGAGGTGTGACCACCGCCCAGACAGGATTTAGTGTATTAGGGCTGGGTGGGTGCGCTTTCCAGCGCCTGAAAGTCTGCACGAGGGGCACATTTGGTGTCCCTGTGCATAGTCCAGTTCAAACCAGTCCTGGGAGCCGTTGGCTCCCACTCTGGCACAAAACTGGACAAAGGACATGGGAGTAATCTCCCCCCTGTCCAGACCCTCCCCTGGGAGGGTCCCCTGAATCTTCCCAACCTTTTACTTGGGGTACTTAAGGGCTTACCTGGTTGTAGGACCTTAGATTCGTCGTGGACAAGATTCAGAACTGAAACCACTGCACTTTGATCGTTTGGGCACTCTGGACTTCGTTTGGGCACTCTGGACTTCGTTTGGGCCGGACTTCATCTCCCTCTCAGTCTGCTACATTGTCTGTGCCTGTGCACCATACAGGATCTGTGGAGCATCAAAGACAACTGAAGATTATCTCCCTTGGCGTGAAGGAGTCACTCCCCTGCATTCACAGGCACCACAACACTGCTGACCGGTCTGCTGATCCCAAGCTCCTACGGACTCTGAAAGGTCCAGCAACACAGGAGGTGGGTTTTTACCTCCCTCGAGGCCTGAGCTGCCCTCTCACCGAGATTGAGGCTAGTATCCCTTGTGGGGGCTGCAATACCTGATCCCCCTGTGTACCACATATATTTGCAAGTGCATGTAGTTGTTGGCAATTCCTTGAGAAGTGCATTGGGCTCTGAGTAGCCCCAACCTCTGCCACCTTTTCCTACAAAGATCTTCGACCACTTCTCATGGAGTGCTCCGTGGCCTGTTGTTTTGTGAAGCTGCTCAAGGTCCTCTCGCGACTCCTGTCCCTCCGGCCTGTGGGTCCATTTGAGGGTCAACTTTGCTTTTCTTGGGCTCCCCTGGTTCCTCCAGGCTTGCCCTGACTCCCCTGGGTGTGGTGAGTCTCCTGGACCTTGCTGGTCTGAACCGTACACTTCCTTGACCACCTTCGTTGGATGCTTTTGTCAAGGCTTGTTGGTGCTCCCGATGGACACCGACCCCTCCAGCACTCGACATCCTTCATGGGACAACTCGAATCTGGCTCCTGGTCATCTTCAACGTTGCCTGGTCCCCATAGCTGCAGAGTCAAGTTCCCCATCAACTATCCTGAAGCACCCGACAATGGTGGGCATTCGTCTACCGAGCCCCTGGTCACTTTCAAGTGACCCAGACTCTGTCCCCTCTGCTTTCAGGTACTCCTCGACAAGAATTCATGTTTGGATTCCAACGGACACTTTCCTCCCTCCCAGCAGAGGCACTTTATCAAAGTCCTCCATTGGGTTCAACAGTGGTTTCCGACACCACTTAATACCTATGCACCCGGCTTCCCTGGGTTAGGTAACTTGGGTACTTTGGTATCAACGGGTGGAGTGGCTCTCCAACCTTCTGTCTTCCACAGGGTTTCTTCGAAGTCCACTGGGAAGGGTCCCTAAACTTAAAAATTCCAACCGCAACTTGCACATAGACTTGTACGGAGCATGCAGTTGTGTTCACACACTGCACATGTACTCCGTGGGGTCCCTAACTACTCACCTTGGGCGGTTCCTTCGGATCCCAGCAATTGTATGTCCTCTCGGCATCATCCTATCTCGAGTCGTGGTTCTTATACCACTTTCTTAGTATATGGTTTGGTCCCCCCCCCGGGGCCCACTGTATATTAGTGCTATATACTGTCATTTATTTGCTAAAGTATTGTGTGCTTTGTGTCTATCTCCGTGTATGCGATACTGTAGTGTACTAAATAGTGTTATATAATAAATACATATTTTTATAACTACCGTGTGGTTCTCTTTTCATTTAATCTATACTATAAGATTGAATTCTGATAAAACAAGCTGCTTTACACTCCGTCAAGACTAAGCCTAAAGGCTGCTCTCCACAGCTACCACATAGAGAGCATTCTGTGGTTGTCTAAGACCTCTTAAATCACCATAAGGGTTGTCTGGACTGATGCAAGGTACCCACTTTAATTAGTGGACATCATATACCAGGCCAGCTTCTCACACACACAAGGTTTGGTTGATCATAATATTCTCAACTTCACTATTGCATAACTGTTAGGGATGTCCTAAAATAAAGATGTTATAAGCTATTATTCATACATTTTATTATTCCCATTAACTATAGCCTAAACCTTCCTCCCTCAACTTATCAGATGAATTAATTGCTATTGGTGTACCATAACCTTAAAGAATTGCAGTGAGAAGGGTACGCTGTCACTTGTGTGGCAATCTGATCTTTTTATCTATGTCCAAATATAGGTGCTAGAGTTGTGTAGAGAGAGGTGGCAAATGAGGCATAGGATTGAGATATATATGCTAGGTTGAAATTTGAATTTTTAGTGAGCTGTGGATTTTCACAATATTACAGACGCCATAGTACTGATTAACGGCTTATAAAAATCGTTTTTTCATTCATTGTATTGCATTAGTTTGAAAATATTCAAGTCCTAATAATAGACTTTTCCATCTGCAGAATATACTGAATGACCAGCAGTGGCAGTGTTGCAGAAGAGAATTTCCATGCATTGCTGAGACAACAAAAAAAAAAAAAAAATGAAAGAAACGTCATTAGCCTTCTGTATTCATTTAGCAATTTATACGGTAAGTCCAACCCACATTTGCTCATTTTGCTTGTCATTAAAAGAAGTTCACAGCATCTGAATCTCCTCAGTACCCTATAGTTGGGTCTTCTGGATAAATAAAATTTCAGTCAAGATGGTAGTAATATGGATGACATTATGGAGCTCCTAATAATTCATCAACGCCTTTGACTGTCTCCAAGGCTGACAAAGCCTGCTTTAGATACTAGCGCTAGAGTAAGACATAAGAGGAAATATGCTACCTTTGTGGCTGTAATGAGTTCTCTTAAGTTAGAGCATTTGACGTAACTTCTCATGGAGGGAAGCTCATTCAACCTGTTTCTCTGCACTCCCTCTGTGGGACTCTGATACTCAAGATGGATGGTTGTTTATGATACTCTGTTCTTGTAACTCCATCCCACTTTCAAAAGGAGCCAAAAGCTTTGAGTGGGTCCGATGACTTTCTTATTACAACGTCTATTTGCCTTGCAGTCATAACTACAGAGAGTTACCTAGTGCATAATTGCCGATGCAAAATCCTCCTTTTTGTCATCTTCATTCAGAGCAATTGGTCAAATGGTGCCCTGACATCATAAAGCTCAGCTGGATGTCATCGGACATGAGGGCCAATCCATTGCCTAGCAAGCAATAGTATACCTTTATCATATTATTAAAATGGGTAGAAGAGTAGACAGGACGCGCAGCTCAATACTAATATGTTGGGATGAAAACAATAGGCATTATTGGAGACTTCTAAATTTGTTTGAAGTTGTGGTTGACCATAATATTCTGGACTTCGCTATTGCCTTACTAATAGAGATGTGCTAAAATGAAGATGATAGAATCTCTTATTCATACTTTTTATAATTCCCATTAACTATAGCCTAAACCTTCCTCCCTCAACTTACCAGATGAGTTCATTGCTATTGGTGTACCATAACCTAAATGAATTGCAGTGAGAAGGGTACGCTGTCACTTGTCTGGCAATCTGATCTTTTATCTATGTCTAAATATAGGTGCTAGAGTTGTGTAGAGTGGTGCCAAATAAGTCATAGGATTGACAGATGTGAGCTAGGCTGAATACAAAAACCGAGACTTTAATTTTTAGTGAGCTGTGGATTTTGACAATATTACAAACGCCATAGTACCTGATTTGTAAGGCTTTATAAAAGTCATTTTTTTGTTGTATTGCATAAGTTTGAAAATATTCAAGTTCTAATAATAGACTAACAGTGGACTTTTCCATCTGCAGAATATACTGAATGACCAGCAGTGGCAGTGTTGCAGAAGAGAATTTCCATGCATTGCTGAGACAAAAAAAAAAAAAAAGAAAATGAAACGTCATCAGTCTTCTGCTGCATTCATTTATCAATTTATATGGTAAGTGAAACTCGCGTTTAATCATTTTGCTTGTCATTAAAAGAAGTTCACAGCATCTGAATCTCCTCAGTACCCTATAGTGGGGTCTTCTGGATAAATAAAATTTCAGTCAAGATGGTAGTAATATGGATGACATTATGGAGCTCCTAATAATTCATCAACGCCTTTGACTGTCTCCAAGGCTGACAAAGCCTGCTTTAGATACTAGCGCTAGAGTAAGACATAAGAGGAAATATGCTACCTTTGTGGCTGTAATGAGTTGTCTTAAGTTAGAGCATTTGACGTACCCTCTCATGGAGGAAGCTCATTCAACTTGTTTCTCTGCACTCCCTCTCTGGGACTCTGATACTCAAGATGGATGGTTGTTTATGATACTCTGTTCTTGTAACTCCATCCCACTTTCAAAGGGAGCCAAAAGCTTCGAGTGGGTTCGATGACTTTCTTATTACAACGTCTATTTGCCTTGCAGTCATAACTACAGAGAGTAACCTAGTGCATAATTGCTGATGCCAAATCCTCCTTTTTGTCATCTTCATTCAGAGCAATTGGTCAAATGTTGCCCTGACATCATAAAGCTCAGCTGGATGTCATCGGACATGAGGGCCAATCCATTGCCTAGCAAGCAATAGTATACCTTTATCATATTATTAAAATGGGTAGAAGAGTAGACAGGACGCGCAGCTGAATACTAAGATGTTGGGATGAAAACAATAGGCATTATTGGAGACTTCTAAATTTGTTTGAAGGTGTGGTTGATCATAATATTCTGGACTTCGCTATTGCCTTACTAATAGAGATGTGCTAAAATGAAGATGATAGAATCTCTTATTCATACTTTTTATAATTCCCATTAACTATAGCCTAAATCTTCCTCCTTCAACTTACCAGATGAGTTCATTGCTATTGGTGTACCATAACCTAAATGAATTGCAGTGAGAAGGGTACGCTGTCACTTGTCTGGCAATCTGATCTTTTATCTATGTCTAAATATACGTGCTAGAGTTGTGTAGAGTGTTGGCAAATAAGTCATAGGATTGAGAGATGTGTGCTAGGCTGAAAACAAAAACCGAGACTTTAATTTTTAGTGAGCTGTGGATTTTGACAATATTACAGACGCCATATTACCGGATTTGTAAGGCTTTATAAAAATCATTTTTTTGTTGTATTGCAGAAGTTTGAAAATATTCAAGTTCTAATAATAGACTAACAGTGGACTTTTCCATCTGCAGAATATACTGAATGAGCAGCAGTGGCAGTGTTGCAGAAGAGAATTTCCATGCATTGCTGAGACAAAAAAAAAAAAAGAAAAAGAAACGGCATCAGTCTTTTGCTGCATTCATTTATCAATTTATATGGTAAGTGAAACTCGCGTTTAATCATTTTGCTTGTCATTAAAAGAAGTTCACAGCATCTGAATCTCCTCAGTACGCTATAGTGGGGTCTTCTGGATAAATAAAATTTCAGTCAAGATGGTAGTAATATGGATGACATTATGGAGCTCCTAATAATTCATCAACGCCTTTGACTGTCTCCAAGGCTGACAAAGCCTGCTTTAGATACTAGCGCTAGAGTAAGACATCAGAGGAAATATGCTACCTTTGTGGCTGTAATGAGTTGTCTTAAGTTAGAGCATTTGACGTACCATCTCATGGAGGGAAGCTCATTCAACCTGTTTCTCTGCACTCCCTCTGTGGGACTCTGATACTCAAGATGGATGGTTGTGTATGATACTCTGTTCTTGTAACTCCATCCCACTTTCAAAAGGAGCCAAAAGCTTCGAGTGGGTTCGATGACTTTCTTATTACAACGTCTATTTGCCTTGCAGTCATAACTACAGAGAGTTACCTAGTGCATAATTGCCGATGCCAAATCCTCCTTTTTGTCATCTTCATTCAGAGCAATTGGTCAAATGTTGCCCTGACATCATAAAGCTCAGCTGGATGTCATCAGACATGAGGGCCAATCCATTGCCTAGCAAGCAATAGTATACCTTTATCATATTATTAAAATGGGTAGAAGAGTAGACAGGACGCCCAGCTGAATACTAAGATGTTGGGATGAAAACAATAGGCATTATTGGAGACTTCTAAATTTGTTTGAAGGTGTGGTTGACCATAATATTCTGGACTTCGCTATTGACTTACTAATAGAGATGTGCTAAAATGAAGATGATAGAATCTCTTATTCATACTTTTTATAATTCCCATTAACTATAGCCTAAACCTTCCTCCCTCAACTTACCAGATGAGTTCATTGATATTGGTGTACCATAACCTAAATGAATTGCAGTGAGAAGGGTACGCTGTCACTTGTCTGGCAATCTGATCTTTTATCTATGTCTAAATATACGTGCTAGAGTTGTGTAGAGTGTTGGCAAATAAGTCATAGGATTGAGAGATGTGTGCTAGGCTGAAAACAAAAACCAAGACTTTAATTTTTAGTGAGCTGTGGATTTTGACAATATTACAGACAGCCATAGTACCGGATTTGTAAGGCTTTATAAAAATCATTTTTTTGTTGTATTGCATAAGTTTGAAAATATTCAAGTTCTAATAATAGACTAACAGTGGACTTTTCCATCTGCAGAATATACTGAATGAGCAGCAGTGGCAGTGTTGCAGAAGAGAATTTCCATGCATTGCTGAGAAAAAAAAAAAAATGAAAAAGAAACGTCATCAGTCTTCTGCTGCATTCATTTATCAATTTATATGGTAAGTGAAACTCGCGTTTAATCATTTTGCTTGTCGTTAAAAGAAGTTCACAGCATCTGAATCTCCTCAGTACCCTATAGTGGGGTCTTCTGGATAAATAAAATTTCAGTCAAGATGGTAGTAATATGGATGACATTATGGAGCTCCTAATAATTCATCAACGCCTTTGACTGTCTCCAAGGCTGACAAAGCCTGCTTTAGATACTAGCGCTAGAGTAAGACATCAGAGGAAATATGCTACCTTTGTGGCTGTAATGAGTTGTCTTAAGTTAGAGCATTTGACGTACCCTCTCATGGAGGGAAGCTCATTCAACCTGTTTCTCTGCACTCCCTCTCTGGGACTCTGATACTCAAGATGGATGGTTGTTTATGATACTCTGTTCTTGTAACTCCATCCCACTTTCAAAAGGAGCCAAAAGCTTTGAGTGGGTCCGATGACTTTCTTATTACAACGTCTATTTGCCTTGCAGTCATAACTACAGAGAGTTACCTAGTGCATAATTGCCGATGCCAAATCCTCCTTTTTGTCATCTTCATTCAGAGCAATTGGTCAAATGGTGCCCTGACATCCTAAAGCTCAGCTGGATGTCATCAGACATGAGGGCCAATCCATTGCCTAGCAAGCAATAGTATACCTTTATCATATTATTAAAATGGGTAGAAGAGTAGACAGGACGCCCAGGTGAATACTAAGATGTTGGGATGAAAACAATAGGCATTATTGGAGACTTCTAAATTTGTTTGAAGGTGTGGTTGACCATAATATTCTGGACTTCGCTATTGACTTACTAATAGAGATGTGCTAAAATGAAGATGATACAATCTCTTATTCGTACTTTTTATAATTCCCATTAACTATAGCCTAAACCTTCCTCCCTCAACTTACCAGATGAGTTCATTGGTATTGGTGTACCATAACCTAAATGAATTGCAGTGAGAAGGGTACGCTGTCACTTGTCTGGCAATCTGATCTTTTATCTATGTCTAAATATAGGTGCTAGAGTTGTGTAGAGTGTTGGCAAATAAGCTATAGGATTGAGAGATGTGTGCTAGGCTGAAAACAAAAGCCGAGACTTTAATTTTTAGTGAGCTGTGGAATTTGACAATATTACAGACGCCATAGTACCAGATTTGTAACTCTTTATAAAAATCATTTTTTTGTTGTATTGCATAAGTTTGAAAATATTCAAGTTCTAATAATAGACTAACAGTGGACTTTTCCATCTGCAGAATATACTGAATGAGCAGCAGTGGCAGTGTTGCAGAAGAGAATTTCCATGCATTGCTGAGACAAAAAAAGAAAAAAAGAAAATGAAACGTCATCAGTCTTCTGCTGCATTCATTTATCAATTTATATGGTAAGTGAAACTCGCGTTTAATCATTTTGCTTGTCATTAAAAGAAGTTCACAGTATCTGAATCTCCTCAGTACCCTATAGTGGGGTCTACTGGATAAATAAAATTTCAGTCAAGATGGTAGTAATATGGATGACATTATGGAGCTCCTAATAATTCATCAACGCCTTTGACTGTCTCCAAGGCTGACAAAGCCTGCTTTAGATACTAGCGCTAGAGTAAGACATAAGAGGAAATATGCTACCTTTGTGGCTGTAATGAGTTGTCTTAAGTTAGAGCATTTGACGTACCCTCTCATGGAGGGAAGCTCATTCAACCTGTTTCTCTGCACTCCCTCTGTGGGACTCTGATACTCAAGATGGATGGTTGTTTATGATACTCTGTTCTTGTAACTCCATCCCACTTTCAACAGGAGCCCAATGCTCTCAGTGGTTCAGAGTACTTTCCCATTACACTTTGCTGCTTGTTAGAACTTTGGTTGTTGATCTTGAAGTCTCACCAGTCAGAAAATGTAGAACTGTAGTAGGAATGGAAGCTGTCATTTCATGCCAAACCAAAATATCAATAATCACTAAAAGCTTAAAATAATAAGTGAATTAGCGATGTGATGTATAATGTTTGAAAGATTAAAATAATAGTGAAATTAAGGGACCAGTGTAGGAAGCTGGTTCTGTATATACTATACCAAAGTAAGGTATTGTGTGCACAGAGTCCAGGGGATCCCCAGAGGTATAGCAGAGGCTAAATTAGATAATCACTAAAGTCTCTCTTGGTGCTAGTGTGGTCGAGCAGTTAGGCTTTTACACGAGGGTGTGTTAAGCATTTATTGTATTCACTCAATCAAGGACTGATTACACACAGTCAGAGACTGAATCCAGACCAATCAGGGCTTGGCACAGGTAAGTAAAATATACTTTCAAATACAAAACCTTAAGAGAAAATGCAGTTGTGGTTGAAATTGTAATTGTTACAGGTTTGTATTTGCTTTTAAAGCAGTTTAAAATTACACTTGATTACTTTTGTGTTACTTTTAGATTAAATAGTCTACTCTGGGTGATATGCCGAGATATCACCCTGTGGATCCTACAGTACAAAGGTAAGTAAGACATTTTTTGGTTTAAAGAACAGTTACTTTTCTTCCATACAAAAACTGGTCAACACACATTTTTAGGAACAAAATCTTGTAACATTGGTTACTATGGGGAAAAGAGTGTTACGTTTTACAGGTAAGTAAACGACCTGCAAGTATGGCTTTTGGGGGTTGGGATCAAGGTTCTCCAATGTCTAAGTAGGCACTCAAGTTGCACCACCAGCGGCACTGGGTCAGCCTGGTGCAGAGTGCAGGGGCCCAATGTTAGCTAATTGGCCTTTGGTCAGGCGCTGCTTACGAGCAGGCCACTTGGGTGTAGGAGCAAAGGTCCTGGGGCTGAGATCAGCACTGCAGGGGCCAACAATCAGCACAGGAGCTGCACCAGCAGCAGCACGGAGGTGGCCGGATGCAGAATGCCTAGAAGACTTCGGGAGCCCTGTGGTTTGCAATGGAGATCTCCGGTTTGAAGAAAAGGCTGCAGGCTCAGGTAGGGTAGCTTCCTGGAGGCAACCACTGGCAGGAGAGGTAAGTTGGGTTCTTGTGAGATGCCTGGACACAGTTGGTTGGGCCACCCATGGCCGTGGGGTGTTGGTTGCAGGGGTATCTTTTGGCGTTGGGTCTTCTTACCAGCTCCTGTTGTGGTCAGGGGCCCTTCAGGTTGAGGGTGCATGCATCAACTTGAAGCTTGAGGGAGTTTGGGGGTCACCAGATCCCAGGTCAGTTTCGCTGGGGACATCTCCTCGTGGTGTTGGGCAACTCGAACTTGGGCCCTGTGCATTGGGCGCAGAGTGGTGCAGAACCGCGAAGCTGCCTGGATCTGGATTCTGTCTTGGAAGTCTTAGACTCTGTTGAGCAAATCCGGTGCTCACGGGAGACAGTGAGCTGAGTGCAGGCAGGCCCTCCGGGCTCTGGGGTGCTGCTGGATACAGAAAACATACCCATATCTCTTAGACGACTATTTCACCAACCCCCAAAACGCACAAAGACAACCAGCAGGCACCTGGGGTAGATTAAAAAATAGACAACCAGTGACCATTTCCGATTCCTCTACTGACTCCGATTCATCTGACCCGGGTGCAGGCCCAAGCACCTCCTCTAACACCCTCCTTTTTTTAGGCAGACCCAGCCCTTTCAAACGGAGAGAGGCAGGGTGAAACTGATACAACTTCCCACCGGGCGAACGCCAAACGAGGCGCAAATTCTATCAATGGGATTACCAGTACTAAATACCATGCCTTTGGATAACCCTACCTCCACCCTAAAGCAGATACCCATCTTCAACCTGTCTGACCATCAATTGGCCTCCACCGAGATCTCCCTATTAAGTAGAGGACTTTCATACGTTTTGACAGAAAAGCCTGATTGGTTCACCATTCAGACTGAAATTTTCCAATTTTTTAGGAAAATAAGATTAAAATAATTTTTTCTGAATAGAGAGACTATACCCAACACTGACATCACAGGATTACGTCCCAAGTCAACTTTCAACCCTCCCACCGGTTCTCTACCTCCAGAGGTAGTCACTTTTGAAAATCTTGTCTTGAAGGACCTGTATAAACTACGTAAGGAACACAACTTCATTCCTTATAACATAAGCCTGGATGAGAAGAAGAGTCTGTCCAAATTTAAGAACATGGAACAAATAATCATAAAACCATGTGACAAAGGAGGTGGTATTGTCATCCAAAATAAAACCTCCTATGACATGAGATCCTACGCCAACTAAGCAATACCACACACTATGAACTTCTGTGTCATAACCTCCTCCCTGAAATCAAGAACCTTATCCTAACCATTACCAAAGAAGCTGAAGATCTGGACTATCAGTCACAATGAATTCATTATCCTCAATAACAAAAACCCACGCACCCCTGTATTGTACACACTACCCAAAATTCATAAGGACCTAGAAAATGCCCAAGGTACATGAATTCTCTCAGGATGTGGCTCGATCCTAGAGCCGTTAGGTAGATACATAGACTGGTTTATCCGTGATCTGGTACAAGACACCATAGCCTACGTCAAAGACACCACACACTTTATCAATCTGGTTGAACAAGAGCTATTTGATCCCACATGCGAGCTCTTAGTGTATAGTGATTCTATATCGAGAGTAACTAACATCCCTCAGGACAAAGGCATTGCAGTCATCAGAAACCATCTTAACAACCATCCCAGCCCACACCAAGTACCCACTGAATTTATCATTTCACTCCTGGAACAAGCCCTTACCAAAAACTACTTCTTGTTTAATGACAAATACTACAAGCAATGCAAAGGGACTTCTATGGGTGCAGTCTTTGCCCCAAACTTTGCCATTCTTTTTGTTGATCACATAGAGAAATCCTTTGTCCTCAACCCAGTCAACCCCTACCGACACAAGATCAGAAGCTGGCATCGTTATATTGACAATGTATTCATGATATGATATGGCATGGCAACCCGATTGAATTACAAAACTTCTGCACGTGGATCAATAACTGCGAACCTGACCTTAAATTCACCTACGACTTTAGCAGTAATCAGATACACTACCTGGACTTGACAGTCAAACCTGATGAGGGTGGTCTCTACACAACACTTTATAGAAAACCCACTGAACGTAACACGCTGCTCCAATACAAGAGTGCCCATCCACAAGCACTTAGAGATGGGCTCCCATATGGCCAATTTTTAAGGATACGTAGAAATTGTAAACGCAAGGAAGACTTCTTTATGGAAGCAGAAGCCCTATGCAACAAGCTTAGGAGTAGAGGCTACCCTAAACGCCTGATAAAACGCTTGATGAAACGGGCATGGTATTCACACAGAGACACCTTACTTGAGCCCAAGCCTAAGAAAACCATGTCACGTATTGCGTGCATCACTACATTCTGCCCCCGAGCAATAAGATAACAAAAATGATAAAAAAACACTGGCCCATTATAACCTCTATCAATATCACTAATGAGGCACCCCTGTTCTCGTTCAAACGGGGACGTAACATCAAAGACCACTCGGTACGCGCACAAAAACCCTCGTGCATTTCCAACACCATACAATCAAGCATGCCCACTCACTAAAAACACCAAGGTCTTTGAGCATGGCACTATGTCGCACAAATTGAATTTCTTTTCAAATTGTAATTCAGAGAATGTGATTTACTGCATCCACTGCCCTTGTGATTTAATCTATGTTGGACAAACCACTCAAAAAATAAAAACACGAATCAGCCAACATAAGAGCAGAATACGCTGTAGAGTCACCACTGCGCCAATTGTGGAGCACTTCATTGAGAAAGGACATTCCGAATCAGACCTGCGATGGCAAGTGATTGACATAGTACGTCCCAACAATAGAGGCGGGGATCAACAAGCCATCCTCAACAAATTGGAATGCAAATGGATGTTTATATGCAGATCTATCAAACGGACTGAACACCCTCGAAGAGTGGAATATGATTCTGTAATCTCTCAGTATCCTCATATACCTTCACTGAACTGTATATATGTAAATATCTCTGTACATTGTAATTATGTGGTTTTATCTCACTCACTTTGGTTTCATTACTCTTATGCACCAATCTTGTGCTTTTTCTAGAAGGCTCCTGCCCTTCGCCAAGTTCTCTCAAATTAGCGAGTTCATCCCCAAATTGTTTCACTAAGCTCCTTGTGCAGGCACTAGTATGCACTTTAACTTCCGAGAGGATTCTTCCCTCTCCAAGATGGCCACCGCTCTTGCCGCGCGTTCCCCACGCATGCGCGATCCCTAGCTCGTTTCAGCTTCTCAGCATATCAGACGCTACCTGTGCACCTCCACCCCAGGAAGTGTTCAGACTTATGTGGGGCGGAGCTTGCACGCGATGGAAATATGCCGCCTAGGTGGTGAGCTCCACGCTACTATTGCGCAATTCATCAATTATCCGGCATCTGCTTACCTGATACGGCTTAACTAGAGCCGACACTGGTTCTGGAGAGGCTGCGGAGCACAACGTACTGCCTCCGATTCTTGAACTCACCCGAACGGCTGAGCGGACACTCGCTGCCGGGACAGGACTAGTATAGGCCGCGGTCCCCGGGCTGGCGTGCTGAGCGGGGCCGACCAGTCGCACCGCGACTCAGCTGAGAGCGCCGCGCCCAGGACGGTGGTGCGAGCTGTGAGGCCGGCTGCTGCTAGCGCTTGTGACGAGGAGATCTTCCTCTGGTACGGTGTGGTGGCTGGGGCAACCCGTGGCCAGCGGGGCGGAGGAGCGCACTAGACCCAGCCGCGAGGCATTGAGAAGCTGAAGCGCGCATGACGCCGGGTCCTGAGAGAAGTTGCGGCCCTTCGAGGTGGAGGCATCGGGGGAACACGGCGCCCCTATTGCGGCCCGCTGAGGTGTCATCCAGCGGGTAGAGCGCTGCCTGCAGACCAGGGGAACTGTGCACTGGAGCTCCGTGAGTGGTGAGATATGGAGGACGGGCCCCGTCATTTTAAATTTAGTTGGTTCCGGAAGTCTCAGGCCACATAACCTGCTTTCTACAGCAAGTCTGAAACACTGCGGCCTGGCAAGGGTCCATACATTGAGTGTGAGTGGAGCCCCGCGCTGTTTTTTGCGCCTGCAGGCCCCGGTGCAGGGCTGGGTTGCAGCGGTGCCTGGAGGTGGCCCACGCGGAGCCTGAGGGGGGTATACAGAGATTGGATGCGGTCTCTGGTGAAGCTAGGTGAACTGGCACTATTTGGGTGAGCCGCTGACGAGATTCACGAAGGGGCCGCCTCTGCCACGCCGCGGTGTTAGGGCCACTTACTTCATGCTGCGCTGCTCCTCCTGCTGCGAGGAGCCCTACAAGGAGAGACTGCGGAATGCTTTGCCCCCGGAGTAGGCCGTGAGGAGGTGGCGACGGTGAATAGAAGACGGTGCCCTGTGTGGCGGGGAATCCATCCCCGATGGGTCGTTGCAGGCCAGACTCTCCGTGCAGTTGAGGGGCGGTAAGCATTTGTGTGGTGTCATTGGCACGGTGCCCTGAGGCGGCTGCTCTGCAGAAAGACGCGTTTGTGGAATCGCAGCGAGCAGGTCCTTGCTCTGACCGTTGCCCAGTGCAGTGATCGTTGGGGCGCCATCGCTTCTTCCTGGTGACGTGCATTGAGGCGGTTGTTACTGGACTGGGTACCGGCTGTTCTTGGACCTATACTGTTGCGGGGGACCCGCTGCGATGGGCAGAGTAGATAAGTCCCAGCTGAAGCTAACGTTCGACCAAAGGAAGTCTAAGATGAGAGACACAGCTGCTGAAGATGCGGATGCGACGCAAGAACAACCTCAGGATGAGGCGGACGGCGATATACGCTCCATGCTGGTGGCAATGGAAAAAGGCTTGCAGAACAGTCTCTCAGTTCTGGGCACTAAGATGGACTCCCTCTCATATCGGATGGATAGAATGTCTGAGAGGCTGGACAAGCATGCTGAACGATTAAACATGACGGAGCGCCGAGTTACGGAGGTAGAAGAAGCACAGACAACGTTGGACGCCGATCATAAGCAACTGGGTAGAGTGATGCAGGTCTTGCAGGATAAAACCGAGGACCTTGAAGCGCGTTCCCGTCGCAATAACCTGAGAATCACGGGCCTACCGGAGTCGACCCCGACTGGCAACATGGAACACTTCGTCGAGAAGTTATTAGTAACGCTCCTGGGTAGCGAAACCGTTTCTCCCATATTTGTGGTACAGAGGGCGCATCGCTCTCTGGGCCCTCGTCCAACTCCTGGTGCTCCCCCAAGGCCGATAATTGCGAAGTTGCTGAACTATCGTGACAGGGACTCGGCGCTGAAGGTGGCCAGGGAAAAACAGCCACTGCAGTATGAAGGATCTACTATCTCTCTGTTCCCAGACTTCACGCTCAGAGTGCAAGAAGCGCGTAGACAGTTTGCTCCAATGAAGAGGCAATTACGTGAGCACAACATAGATTACGCCATGCTATACCCGGCGAGACTCCGAGTCAATCGACAGGGCCACTCGCGTATCTTCACAGATCCGAAAGCCTTACAGAAAGCCCTGAAGAACTGGTCCAAAGAAAAACGTTGCAGCCCAGAGCGAGGCTCCTTGGAGGGAGCGGAAGGTGGACGATTAGACGACCAGGATTGAACTCTGGACTATTCTAATTGCAGATAAGATTGCTACTCTGCGGGGGTGTTGGGAGGCCTAAAGTGAAAATGCATGGGGTTACCACGTATACACATGTCTAATCAAGTTCTTTACCATCGGAGGGCATTATTGGGGAATTAGAGTGATAGAGCCCTGGCAAAGTTGGTGCTAGTTCCTCAAAGGGGTTAACTAATGATGCTCTTTGTCCTAACGTTGGGAAGGGGAGGAGGGGGTTGGAGATTCATTCTTTTTTGCAGATGCATAATACTTGTTTGATAGTGAGCGGAGCGGATACCTGGCTAAGCTTAGAAGCTTTACCTTGTTAGGCGAGCAACATCTGCCCATGAGTGAAGCACACACCTGGGGTACTGCACTTTGTGGGGGGGGGGATCCCTTGGTTTGAAGTTGAGTTGTTTCCGATTGCTGTGTTTTATGCTGGAACAAGGGGACAGATCGATGTCATATCGCCGAGGCACAGTTGGGGTTATGTTATGTTATGTTATAACAACTTGTATAGCGCACTACTACCCATAGGTGTCTAGGCGCGTTGCGGACCACACACTGACGCAGGAGACTAGTTTTTAAAAAGCCAGGTCTTGAGGTGTTTCCTGAATTCAAGCAGGGATGTAATCTTCCTAAGAGAGAGCGGAAGTGCGTTCCAAATTCTAATGGTACTGTGTCTAAAGCTCCTACCCCCCCAGTTCATAGTTTTAACTCTGGGGGTAAGCATTAAAAAGGCGTTAGCTGATCGTAATGACCTACTGGGAGAGTACCAATTAAAAACGTGATGAAGAAATTGTGGGCCGTCACCATGAAGTGCCTTGTGTGCGATGCAAAGTGCCTTGAATTTTACACGCTGGCCAACTGGAAGCCAATGCAAATCTTGAATCCCGGTCCTGATGGACTGGTGCTTAGGGACATCCAGAATCAATCTGGCAGCGGCATTCTGAACTGACTGTAACCTTCTGAGCTGGTTGGACTGCAAATTAATATACAAAGCGTTACAATAGTCCAATTTAGATAAAACCAAAGTGGTTAAAACAATTTTCCTAGCCTTTCTAGGAATGTAGGGAAGGATTTTGCGCATCATTTTGATTGTAAAAAACGCAGAGGACACCACCTTTGAAATCTGAGATTTAAAATGAAACTTCTCGTCTATTATGACCCCCAAATTTTTTGCTTTCACCACCGGAGTAGGGAGGGGGCCCAAAAAACTGGGCCACCAGGCTGGTGACCAAAGAGGAGAAAGCTTGCCAAACAGCACCACCTCAGTCTTACTTGAATTTAACTTCAGGCAGTGCCTACTCATCCACTTACTCAAGGATACCATACAGTCATGGAGTTTGGTAGAGTAGTTAACATCCCTGTCAATAGTTGAGATCACCAATTGGGTGTCGTCGGCATACGAGGTCGGGATTAAGTCAAAGCTTCTAATTAGAGGTGCTAATTCGGACACATAAATATTAAAAAGTGTAGGGCTCAAAGAAGAGCCCTGCGGTACCCCACATGGCAAAATAAAAGGTGCTGATTTAAAATCGCCTAATTGCACTGTCTGGGTTCTATCTGTTAAGAAAGATGTTAAAAGCATGAGGGCATTTCCTCCCAGACCTATGCATTTTAAACGTTTTAGCAGCAAGGTATGGTCCACGGTATCAAATGCCGCGGACAGATCTAGTAGGATAAGGGCTGCCGATCCTCCCCCATCCAAAGCGGTTCGGATTTCCTCTGTGGTCTTTATCAGGGCTGTCTCAGTACTGTGGCATGACCTGAAGCCAAACTGACTGTGATCTAGGATATTATTTTCTAAAATATATTTGGAGAGTTCTGTATTTACAATCTTCTCCAAAATTTTTGCTGGAAGCGGAAGCCTTGCAATAGGTCGATAATTAGCGGGATCCGTTATTTCTAAGTTGGTTTTCTTTAGTAGTGGTAGAATGCAGGCTTGTTTCCACCTTATTGGAAATGTTCCCTGTGAAAGCATCTGATTAAATATGTCCGATAACCGTGGACTAGCAAGATGGCCAACAAGATGGAGAATACTTGGAGGGCAAGGGTCCTCCGGTGAACCCGATTTGGTATTTGCAAGAAGCGTAGCAATTTGCACTGGAGATGTAAGGGAGAAGTTTAGAAGGGGCGTTGTAATCATAACTTCCTGTTCTGTGGAGTTTGAATTTGGCAAATGTAGGACAAATTGGTAATAAATTTGATCAACTTTTGATTTAAACGACTGTGCCAAGGTATTACAAAAATCTTGAGTACAGATGGCAGTGTCCTCCTTTTTAACTGTTGTCAAATTGTTTATAACCGAAAAAAGTTCTTTACTTGAGTTACCTGCCTTTTCTATTTTTAATGTATAATATTGACTTTTTTCGGTAATAATTTTTTTCTTATAATCAGCTAACATTAATTTATATTGCTCTTTCTCGACTGCATCATAGTTTTTCCGCCAGGTTCTTTCTTGCCTCCTACAAGCTTGTTTATCTAATCTAAGAGCCTCGGAGAACCATGGTGCTGATGGAGTCTTCCTATTTTTATTAGCCACCGAGACCGGTACTAGTCTAGCAAAATTGGATTCTAGCCAGGAAGTATAGTCTCCCGCTGATCCTTCCGCGTCCGACCCTAGATCTGGTAGGCTTTGCACTAGATGTCTTTCCAGAACGCCTGTATCAATATTATGCCATGCTCTCTTCCTGAACTTGGTACTAGCTGTATTTGTTACTTTGACACCAGGTAGGTCATACCGAAAAATCACAGCGTGATGATCGGACCATATCAGGGGCAAAGCAGCTGTAAATGAAATAGCTGGGTTGTTTGTAAACAGCCCATCCAGGGTATGTCCAGCTTGATGCGTAGGACCATTGATAATTTGTTGTAGTCCTAGATCTGCTGTAATATCAAGAAGTTCCTGGGTTTTTTTGTCGGCTAGAGCTTCCAGTTGAAAATTCATGTCGCCCAGCATCGTAAAACAGCTTGATTGTATACCCAGCTCTAACAAAAAAGGCAAATTATTTAAAAAGCTAGCTTTAGAGCCTGGTGGGCGATAGATTAATATTCCTTTAAAGGTTTCATATTCTGAAACGCTAATCTTAAAAAGTAGAGCTTCGCAATCAGACGAGGTGAGTGTAGAGCAATGGGATACAAGCTCGCTCCTATAAATTATTGCCAAGCCCCCACCTTTTTTACCAGTCTATCATGCCTGAAAACTTTATAACCGCAAGGCACTGCTATAATGAAATCTGGGTCGGATGTTTCCTCGGCCCAGGTTTCTGTGATAAACAGAATATCCAAATTGTTATCAATAATAAAATCGGCAATTTCATATTTATATTTAATCAATGACCTAGCATTGACAAGAGCTAACTGAAGTTCTGTGTTTCGTTGATTACCACTTATCTGCCTCGCCCTATGCATCCTAGGAATTTTACTAGCGCATTCTAAGCACTGAGGCTTTTCTGTGCTAAGGAGCTCCTCACAAGTAAATTGATGGCATCGCACGTCTCTAGATTGGCCCAACGAAATAATACTTTCCCTTGAATAGGTTATTCTGGGGGACGAAACTATATTTTGGTCAGGGGTCAAAGCCCTAGGCCCGGACTCAGCGCGGACGCTCCAGCTTGCACCTAAATAGGTGCTCCTGGAGCCTAGAGCGCTAACAGGACGAACGAGAAACGCCCCGGAAGTATGGCAAAATTGTGGTCTTCCCTCCGCATCAATCGGCTGACGCCGCGGCGGACCGGGGAAGACCAGAACAAACAGTACAAAGAGGCAGGAAAGTGCAAGGTGCGCAATAAAACGAATTACAACGTTTTAAAAAGTTTTAAAAAAGTTTAAAAGTCAATAAAAAGTACCAGTAAAAGCAATTCTGGCGAGGACAGTGCGTGAGCAGTTAGCAGCAGCAGCAACTATAATTGAATAAACAAGCGTCTCAGCAGAGTGGTCCGCTGCGCGTGCGCTCCAGCTTGCACCTAAATAGGTGCTCCACGCCCCGGAAGTATGGCAAAATTGTGGTCTTCCCTCCGCATCAATCGGTGGGCCTGGCGTGGGTGGGGGGCGGGAGGGGTTGGAGATCCAGACAATGGGACACTGTTTCTAAACACTACATTTTGCGCTTGACGATTGTCCAAGTTGTAAGCTCCAATGGCAGGCACAGCTAGATCAATAACGCACGACCGCACGACAGATCGCAGTAGATCCCATAGCGACCCAACGAGTGGTAAGCTTCGAGCACTCACATGGAATGTGAGGGGTCTTAATGACCACAGGAAGCTCCGCAAAGTCCTGGCCTACATGACGAGACACGAAGAAGAAATTGCGCTATTGAAGGAGACGCACCTACCTCTTAATAGCCCCATGCTCCGCAGCAGGGGATTACACAAACACATGAACGCAGCAGGTTTTACCACGCATGCGCGAGGAGTGCTTACATGGGTGAACCCCAAGGCCGCGATTAAACTCAAACCCATAGACACTGACAGAAATGGGCGATATGTGATATCTAGATGCTGGGGAAAGGGTATGGACATACTCCTAGTTAATATATACAGCCCCAATTATGATAATCCCAACTTTTATGCTGCATTGTCTGAAAAGGTGCGTGATTGCGGGGAAGGGCAACTACAAGTTGAGGTTGCCACCCCAATCTTGAACCCGCATCAGGATAGATCAGGGGGGCCGGAGAGACAAGTCACGGCGGCGGCCCGGACAGTGACGGATGTCATGGTCCAGTACGACTTGCAGGATGTGTGGCGGCAACGATTCCCCGACAAAGGGGGATACACACATTACTCCGCGTTTTATAATCTACATACCCGCATAGACTATTGGCTGGCATCCAGACAGCTGTATGAGTGTACCCGGTCTTGCGAGGTGCTGCCCCAAACGCTCTCGGACCATTCCCCAATAGTACTAGTTTTAGATGCTCCCCAGAAGACTATCCCCCCTTTACCTGGAGGTTCCCACCTTATTCTCTGCTAGACGCAGTATTTAAGGAGGAGCTGGCTGAACCGATCAAAACGTTTTTCGTCACAAATGTGGGTTCGGTGAACAGCTTCCAGGTAGTTTGGGAGGCGTTCAAAGTCTATATCCGCGGTGTCGCCATGGCTAAACACTCCGGAGTCCTTAGAGCGATACGACGGAAACTTGCAGATTTGGAAACGATTTTAACCAACCTGGAGGCACGTCTTCAAATTGAACTCCTTCATTACGTCATCATCTGCTCCAAAGCCCACTTAGAAGAATGCCACGATACTGCAGATGCGGAAATAAAGCATCTTGGTAAATACACCACTGCTCGCACCTACGGTGAGGGCGAAAGGCCGGGTGTGGTGCTTGCCCAATTACTCAAAAAACGGCGAGAAAAAACGGTAGTCGCAGAAATTAAGACGGCAGAGGGAGATACGCTCACTGAAGAGACAGATATAGCAGAAAGGTTTAGACAATATTACTCACTGCTCTACTCTACTCGTAGCGGAGGCACTGAGGCAGAAATCTTAAACTACCTGTCTCATATAAAGCTACCATGGCTTACGAACACGCATCGTGAATTCCTGATGAGACCCCTAGAGAGAGAAGAAATTACTTTGGCTCTATCAGGCATGAAATCGGGAAGCGCGCCGGGTATAGACGGCCCAACAGTCACTTTCTACAAGGCATACTTGGACCTGCTATTGCCGCACTTAGCCACTCTCTTCGACGACACGTGTGTGTCGGGCACTACGCCACCTTCGATGAGAGAAGCGATCATTGTTGCCATACTGAAACCGGGCAAGCCCCTGAGGAATGCGCATCTTATCACCCGCTTTCCTTGCTCAACGTCGATACAAAAATCTTCGTGAAGATACTGGCAAATAGGCTGGTCCCCTTGATTCCGACGCTTGTCGCCCCGGAGCAGGCGGGGTTTGTCCCGGGCCGAAATCTTACTTACAATTTACGTACGGTGTTCGGTGCGGTGCAGCACACTAAGCCGGAGATCTCTGCGTTGGCAGTTTTTCTCAACATGGAGAAAGCCTTCGACTCTGTCGAATGGCCCTTTATGAGACAGGTGTTGACGAGGATGGGCCTGGGGGAAGTCTTTCTGCAGCTTATAGGGGTATTGTACAGTGCGCCCACAGCCAGGATCAAAATTGGTAATCTGGTGACCGATGCTATACATATCACTAGGGCAGAGGTCTTCAAACTTTTGTAGGCTGAGCCCCCCCAGCGAAATGTTTTTAGATGTCGGCCCCCACCACCCGACCGAAATTTTTGGAATCTGGTACACTATATAATCGACTGCCACCCGCATATCACGGGCCATATCTGGCAAATAATGTTAAACACAATAAGAGTGTTTAGTAAACTGCAGGTTTGTGAGTGGGTGTGGTTAAATGACAGAGGCTTATTACACAGTTTAAATCAAAAATTTCCTAGATGAAATGTGCGCAAATTGTTTTTACTATGAAGCTTTGTTTTACACATATAACACCTGATTTGACATAGATTGATAATAACACCACTAACATTAATGTGATGGGTGTGCCTGTTTTTCGCCACAGAGACGGTCAATCTGTGGATGGATTTTGGCTACTGCCATCCTCAGGTTGTGCTCCACATCTAGTCTTGACCAGTACTTAGTCTTTAACACCGCAAGTGCTGAGAACCCAATCTCACATAAATAGGACGAACTGAAAGGCAAGAGAGTTTTGATTGCAGAACATTCAGCTTTGAGAGAAACTGCTGACATTTTCAGCCAAAACTCTCCCAATGAGACTTTGCTGAATTGCATCTGCAGAGTGCGGTCACTTTGGAGATCAATCAGTTCTTCCTGCATGCGAATCGGGAGATGGCGCCCCACCTCTGCCAGAAATGGTTGAAAGACCCAGTCATTGAAGTGATCGCTGTCCTCAGGAAAATACTTTTGTAAACTGTTCCTGAGAGACGTCAGGTGATTTTTTATTATCTCACCAACACTTGGACGTTCATATTCAGTCTCCTCAAGAGCATCTACTAAACATGGAAACGACTCAAACAGACCCTCTTCAACTAGTCTTCTCCATAATTCCAGCTTCTTCTTGAATGCAGTTATTCTTTTGTTCATGGTAAAAGAAGTGATTTCAGCTCCTTGCAGAGACAGATTCAGGGAATTTAATTTCTCGAAAATGTCAGCAAGGTATGCTAAAAGCACAAGCCAGCGGGGACTGCATAGCTGTTCTGCTTTGCCAGGGTCCAAACACAGAAGAAACTGCCGTACTTCATTCCTTAATTCAAAGATGCGAGTCAGCACTTTCCCCCGGGATAACCACCACACTTCGGTATGAAACAGCAAGCCATCATGCTCAGCTCCCATTTCTGCACATAAAATTGCAAAAAGACGAGCTCTTGTGGGATGGGTCTTTATAAAATTTACTATTTTTATAGCAGAATTAAACACATCCTCAAGTTCACTGTCTATGTTTCGAACAGCAAGGGCTTCCCGGTGTATCATACAGTGGGTCCACAGAATATGTGGAGCCACTTTCAACACGTTAGCTTTTAGGCCAGCCCTAGCACCACACATTGAAGGAGCACCATCTGTGCAGATTCCAACACAGTTTTCCCATTTCAAGCCATGGATATTCAAGAAGTCATTGATAATGTCAAATCAGAACCTGTTGCTCGCCCCTTGATTGGCTTGCAAAATAAGAAATCTTCCAATAATAGTGTTTCATAATAGTATCGAACATAAGCAATTAAATGGGCATCCTTTGACACATCAGTTGCTTCATTTAATTGCACAGCAAACAAGCTTGATTTCAACCGTGCTATGAGCTGTCCCTGGATATCTTCTGACATGTCAGAGATGCGGCGGCAAACTGTTGTGTCTGAGATGGGTATGCTTTTGAACTTCTCTGCTGCTTTTTCACCAAGCATTGTCCTAGCCACGTCGAGCAATGCTGGGAGAATCACTTTTTCTCCATCTACAAAGGGCCTTTTGTTTTTAGCAATGTGGTATGCTACTTGGTATGATGCTTTTAATGCATTTTCTGGAGTATTTGCCACATGTTTCACCGCTTCTTTCTGCTGAGTTATGTCCTGCAACTTCCTGGCAAAAAATCTCTGCTTTTTCCTGCCAGAGACCCATGTTTCGTTTCAAAGTGACGCCTCAGTTTGGTTGGCTTCAAGCTGTCATTAGCTAAGATCACGCCACAAACCACACACTGTGGTCTACTTTCTCCACTAACAACAATGCAGGTGAACCCAAAGTCCAAATAGGAGGCATCATATTTCCGTGTTTTTGCAGCTTTTCTCTCTCCATCTGTTTCTGTTTCAGCCTTTCGCTTGACCACTCTACCATCTTTTGGCAGCAGGAAACGGTCCATGTCAAATGTGTGCTTAACCTAAGATACAAAATTCGAAGCTGCATGTTAATGAATAGTACATGGCTACAATTTTACAGCTTCATGAGGTAGAGCAGGTTTTGTAGTTTCAAAAAATCTTTACAAAAATTCTTCTTATATTATAAATAAAAAATTGGATAAAAAAATAATTTTATGATAAGTGGATAAAAAGTAATTCCAGCTCATCCAGGCTTTAAGTAGGTGCTTCCATAATTGCTGCAGTATGTATATGCTGTATACCACCGTTGAGGCTCTGCAAGTTACTTGTTCAAAGGTTAGTGAGGGCAAACTTCAGCACTGCCCCTTCACCCATCACTCAAAAACAAATGCGTACCTTCTTATTCACTTCCTCGGATGTTCCTGCTGCTTGAATAGGAGTCCTCTGCCTAGCGATCAAAAAGCGTTTTCCCTTGCAATGAAGAGAAAATGTTTAAGAAATATTACTTGCATGTTCTTAATAGGTTTTGCATGAGACATCATGAAAGTTCCCCTGAGATCAGAATCATACTGATTGGCAAGGGAGTGAATGACATGCCTAGAAGTTACCTGCTGCCTTATCTTAAGGGCAAATAAAGTATGCCATGATCTGCAAGTTATTAGTTTCAAGTCCTGACGGCTGGTAAGATAGCCATGATCTCCAAGTTAAGAATTTGATTTCTGGCAGGGCCACGTTAGCTTTCCATTCGTTCAAGTTTGTTAAATTGATCTTGAATGTACTTCCTTGGAGCTCCTTCACTTCAATATCCCCCATAACCAACACACCCACTCTCCTGTAAGCGACAAGTATCCTTTACTTTTGCCTTGCCAATATTTCAACACGTGCAGTTCCTCTGCAGAGGCGCAAAGGATTGGATGAGCATGTATTTGGATGTTTTTTTTATGACCCACAGACCGCCGCTATGCGAAACTTGCACTGCCTTTGATTCTCAAATCCAGAAGTCTTAATCATGGTTATTGAGCGTTTTAAGTACGGGCACATCTCTGACCGGCTCAAGAGGTTGTACATAATTTTCATGGGGTCCTGGTCTTTGCTCTTAGGCCTGTACCATATTGCAGACGGAAGGCCAGAGCAAAAAAAAAGCACTGGGGGAAAAAGAATTCTACAGCATCAAAAATTGTCCATATAACGCGTGCTGCTGAACGGCATCTATAAAGGGACAAGGAGGGCTACTGGGATACTCCGTACCGCCACACTGTACCTTCTAAAAATGTTGTATTCAAAATATAAATCTTTCCTATGCCCGGCTAAGACTCCATCGGTTAAGACACTACCTTGATATATTGGGAAGAATGAATGCCAATAAATTACTTTAAAAATATAATTTTTTCACAGTTTTACATTGTGCAAACTCCTGGGCACTGGAACACTTTAAATGAGCACCAGTTACATTACACAGGGTCAGATTTGTTTTCATTACTCCTGGATAAATTACATTATTTCGTCCAAGATCACTTGATGTTACGCCGAGGATGGGATTCAAACCCGGCTCCCCACTTACAAAGTCAACAGCTCTGGCTATAAAACCACATCCCTCCCCTTCAATTTGATGGGGTGGAAAGTATCAATCCAAGTACAGCATGCAAACGAGCATAGTGGACGAATGCAAACTTAGAGGGTGGGGTTTGCTTAGTTGTATTGGTTTATAAAATCAAATGATCCATTGTACAGCATAAAGTTCTAGAAAACTGGGGCATTTTATGGCCAAAATATTCCTCAGGTATAATCCCCAATTTGTCTTTTTCCCAAAAAGCCTACAAGCCCCAAAGTCAAGCCCATACTGACCAAACAATTTCCCAGGGCCCGCTTTAGGGCGGTACAGCCGATGTGTTCAATAACTTTTGGTTTTAAAAGTACTTGCTGTTTCCTTGCTGTCTAGCAGTTTTCAGGCAACAATAAAAATGTCAAGATAACGCAGGTGATTAATCTTTCTGCTGAAGAGAGATGAAGTTTTGTCTAGTGGCATTTTTGACTCATAATGTAGCGCAGAGGGTTAATGTGCTTGCTGCAAAGAACGTATACCATGCAGATCACACAACGGTATTCCTCACTGTTTTGTGTAACATTTCCTGTAGAATGCTTTATACACAAGATTCATTGCCTCTGAGTAACCAGTGCTCAATTTAGTCCGGTGGTTGTCTTTAGGTTCCACCGGCACTCATTTTTGGTGACCGTCACTTATTTTTCCTCATCGCACATTTACCTAGAGAAAGAGGAATAGACAAACACAGAAAAGGGGAAGAAAGAGGAAAAGAAAAACAGAAAAAAGTCACAGAGGGAGAAAGCAGGAAACTGCAAAAGTGAGATAAAGGTGCAGGGTGTGACTGGTAGTGGATTAAAGGCATGACAGATTACAAAACAACATATTTGGAAAACTAAGATTTAATATTGCTGGCTTTGGGCATTTGAGCAGAGCTCTGGACACCAGCACCTATTTTGTTGATAGCAGTATAGTGGTGCAACTAGAATCAAAGCAAGAAGGCACCAGTGTGCTGAAGAAAGCAACGCCCTGCGTGTGCAACACCTGCAAAACCACAGTGAAGTTCTTCAAAAGCTTTCTTATCAGCCTCTCACGAAATATTAAATCTGTTCACTCCCTTCATGTGTTTGTGGTGCGAGACTCTCTGGTTGCATGTGTGTTTTTCTCTGTGCTGTGTGGACAGATTCCGTGAGGATGAGGCACTCTTGCTTTGCTTCCTGAAAATAAAACGTCTTTGCTCTCGTGTGCTTCTGTTGTCTGGTAACAAGTGGCTGCCTAAGAGTGAATTAGTGATTCCCTTTTGAGTGCAGGCGTTTTTGTAATAATGTAAAAATGAAAATCTCTTTGAACAGCAGAAGGCGCCGTGTTCCAGGTTTTTGTTGTCTATAATTGGGCACACAGAGTTTGTTTCTCCCTTGCTCTGTTCCTACAGGCCTTGCTGAAACCCCCAGAGATGTTTCTTTACACTACAGAAGTATAGGCACGTCCTGCCCCATTGCAATTTTATTTAAAATAACTTTGCTCTGCATTGCAATGTGTGACATTTTCATAATTTCAGTGTAATTATGACTAACATTTCAACGACTATGAGTGACACAAATCAAGCAATGAAGACGAGGGAAACATAAATATCTGAAATTGCACCCATTTGAGCAACGTGACTGCACCAGCAAAAGCACATTTTCATAGCATACCAAGTCAGTGTAACAGTAGATCAGGCTTCTCCAAAAAGTAGCTCGCAAACTACTGGTAGCTCTCTAGCTACCCATGAGTAGCTCTCCTGTGTGCAGCCCAGCCTACAGAATTACAAGCCTTTGCTTGGCTGAATTATTATACATATACCTAAATGGAAAAGTGAGTATTTAAGATGAAAATGCGTTTACTTTCAAAGCCCATATTTTCCAAATTATTAGGTGACTCAATGAAAGTGAGCCGAGCAGCGCTGGTTACACTAACTACATGATGTATTCTGAAGACAATGACATTGCTGATTTGTAAAAGAAAAGTCCATGGGCATACATGTGTGTGTGAGGGAGGAAGGGTAGAGATGGCAGCCAGGCAGAGTGCAGCTGCAGCATGAGGGAGTACGGATAGCCACAGGCCCTTTCTAAATAGATTTTATTTGAACAATCTGCTGAACACGAGCGCTAGAGTTTGCTGGTAACTGTTTACTAGCTTGGGTGAGCGGACGTTCGTTCCAAGCTTCCCTTCCCTCTCCCACATCAACTTTACATGATGCACCCTATTCCAACAAGAAAACAAGCATTGGCATAGCCAATAGGTCTCGCCTTTGGGACCTTATAAGTATTTAGTTATGCAGCACAATTGTTGCATGGCTAAACACTTATAAGGTCCCAAAGGCGAGACCTATTGGCTATGCCAATGCTTGTTTTAATAGCCCCTAACCTCACTATATTGCTTGTGAAAGTCTCTGGTTGGAGACACTAAGCCAATGGATGGGCCATGTTTTAAATATCTCAAGAGCTAAGCCTGCTTTATCACCAAACAGGTGAAAGCACATACTTTAGGAAAGCATCGCAAACGACTTGCATCTGTTTTAAAGCTATAATTTCCTGCATCTGTAAGTCATTCCTAAGGAAATACATGAATAAATTCTAGGTGTACCATAACGTTCTATATGAATATTCCTTAATGTAAACTGGTGCTTCCTGAGATACCACTTTGGGCACAAACCTAAAACTGAAGACAAGCTTTGAAACGTTCTGCTGTGCAGAAAAGAGTGCCACTTTTCGTTGTAAGAAACACACACGGAGCAGGTTTGTCTTCTACTGATTGCAACACAGTGTACGTTTTACATAAACTATATTACTCAAAAAGGCAGTGTTTAAAAAACTACGTGCTTCCAGGCAATGCAAAATCATTAACTGGTAATGAAAAACATTTTGAATAGGAAATGATTAATGTATATAACTGTCGAATCATTATTTTTATTTATTTATACCTCTGGCATATCGTGTTCATCAACGAAGATTAACATCTCAAAACAACTTCATAATGCCACAGAACGTGCTACATAATTTGCATTTTCTTCATCGAATATTAAGAACAACATTCCATGTAGTTCAGTCATCCAATGAACCTGCTTATGTCGTTCTGATATTTAACAACCTAATCCCTTCTGTCCTGAATGCAGTTTGTGTGAGTATATTGGCATGAACTGTATTTTCGTTTCTTAAAACATTATCCCAAGTATAGGAAGGGACATTTACATTGTTGGCAAGTGGACTGGGGGAAACTGGGAGCAGGTTCGAGTAAAAATCTGTGTAAGCCTACAGGGACTATATCCGGCATTGTAAACTAAATCTTCAAGTAGGTATAGTGTGGGCTTGCACTACTTTACTGCAATAGCGAAACGCAAATTCCGGTCTGTAGATCACACACACGCTCTTCTTACACAACACACAACGATATGCTTGCACAGAGTTTAAGTTATTTTCAACCCTCTTTCACCACATTATAAGTAGTGGCTGACATAAGACCTTTGGCTTCACATGAGAGGCAGCATTTATAAACTGAATTACCTTGACACAGTAGCAGTTGCTCTGTAAGATGACAACACTGTTTCATAATTGCATCCAGCGGGGCCAGAAAAGGGGTGCTTTGTCATTAGTCTGGATGACTTGGTACTTGGAAACCCTTGCATCACAAAAATCACGATAGGTTAGGAGCTCAGTAGAAGTGCAAAGCGCTGGCAAAGGGGACAAAAGGATCGGGCAAAGGTGGCAGAGGGGAAGGAGGGATCCTTCTATGAATTTCGCAGCATAAAGATGGTACAATGCTAAATGTCAGTTACTTGTCCAGTTCTATATGCAGGGACGTAAGTAACATTACAAAAAATAATGCGTCTCACTCTCGGCGTAGCCCGCTGATGCTGGGTAAACAAGTGGGAGGGGTGGGGGGAGTGCAGCCGAGATCAGGGACACGCAACGTTGACCTTGCGGGAGCGAGCGCACTAATTGGTAACACATGGCGCCGCTCGCTCCCGCAAGGGAATCGCCAAACGTGCACGCGTTGCCATTGAAGGCAAGGCAACGCGTGCACGTTTTTAAGCGAAAAACCCAACCGATTTCAAGAGGTCTCCTCCCTAAGCAGCGCATGCGCGCTGCGTAGGCGAGACCTAAAAATATCATTTGTACATTAACAGAACCCTTCAGAGAGAACGGTTCAACAGCAGTTTCTGATTACAATACCTTGCACAACCGGGGTACAGAGAACACATTTGCAAGTCTCCCAGAAGATAAACACTCCTCTGTTACTGACAGGCCTTCTGACCTTGAGGGGTCTTTAAATTACAAACTTATGAGCACGTCGTGCCCCGTTGCAAGATACTTAAAATTAGTATGGGCATGTCGTGTCTCTTCGATTTTCCCTCTCTCCCCCCGCCCACCTCCGCCCGACTGAGAAAACTAGGCAGCATTGAAAGGAGAATGTTTGCACATAAGGCTACAAATAATAGGGAGAAAATAAAAGTGTTATAAACTTATCTGTTGGTGGTTTCAATCTTCCGACAGCAGCAGGAGAACGCCAGTGCATCAGCACTAGAATTCTTCACGTCGATGAAGTCAACTGCAGATCATACACCAGGATAACCTCGACAAGACAGGAACCGGCAACGAAGAAAGTGAAAGGCAGCAAACAGAGGGAGTAAAGAAACGCCACACTACCCAAAAAGTAGACTAATTCAGGAGCTTTATGCTCCTGATTTCGCGGCACTTCCTGCCATCGGTATAGCTGTCCCCTTCATTGGTGTAACGTCAGTGGTGACGTTACTGAGGGCTGATTGGCTGCTGTGAAGGAGTTCGCCATTCCAAAAGCCCCATTTGAAAAGGGGAAGAAATGCAGGAAGTAAACGTACTTTCGACGTTTAGAAACAGGTGAGATTTTCCGGTGGAGTGCGCGCCCCCCCTGAGATGATGGCGCGCCCCCCCAGGGGGGCGCGCCCCACAGATTGAAGAAGTCTGCACTAGGGGCACACGACCGGGTTGCCCGTTGTCACCGATACTATATGCTCTGGTGGCAGAACCTTTAGCTTGTGCGCTTCGGGAATACCTTAGGTATAAGGGTGTGCGCTTCCCAGGCTACGAACTTACAGTCTCTACATACGCGGACGATACGCTCCTATATATCCGTGATCCAGAGAGCAACCTGTCCCCTGTTATGCGCGAAGTGGTTCGCTTTGGTGCAGTGTCTGGATTATGAGTAAATTGGCCGAAGTCTATCGTATTTCCCCTTAACTCTCCCTCCTTGCAGACAGAAGCATCTCCGCGAGTAGCGACTTTGCACCGCTGGGCCGCCTGATTACTTCGCGGCATCCCCTCTTAGAGTGACTGCGCACCCCACGGGCCAATTGCATTCTGAGAAATCCACAGATTATTTAACTGAAGGATCTAAGCCAAGTAATCTGGTCTTGATCAGGCGACTATTTGGAAGGGACCTGTCGGATATTTATCCGTTTTAAGTGCTGTCGTCCTGCTCTCGTTCATTTGGAGCCTACGCGCCCTACGTTTTGTTAAACCGGCCCTCCATGTAGGGCTGCACATGGTTCCCCCTCCCCTTTCACCACAGTCCTGAGGAAGACCCCTTCGTAAGGAATTCAAGAACCTACATCATTTCGGGGGTCGAAACGTCGACACTTTATTCCTTGCCAGCATAACCAACAGTGATTGGTCTACTGTGTTATTCCTCTCAATCATGGCTACACAATAATTTATGGAGAATGTTATGAAGCTTTTGGCTAAAGGATAAGCCACTGTTTAATGTAAACATGAATATGTAATTTGCACTATACTCTTTACCTTTTGTACCCCTTTATCCTCACTCAAATCACCATACTTCCCCAGATCTTTTTCCTTTTCTTCTGGGCACTTGCTGTTTTTAAAGTATTCTATTACATCATTGATCTATAAAATAGTGTATGTACAGTGTGATTAAATAACACTGTCCTATCATTCACACAACGTGGCCATTTCCAATTTGTTTTCCAATTCCTGTATTTTTTCTGTTTGTTGTTGAAATATTGCCTACTGGGACCACTTTTCATTGTACTACCCGTTGCAGTGGTCGACGGACTCTGTTAGATACCTAGGTATCCAGGTGCACTCGGACTCTGAGATTGTATTTAGGGAAAACTACGGTGTAGTGATTAGTAAATTGGAAGACGAGGTGGAAGGCTGGAGTCGACTACCTTTATCTTTGATGGGCAGAATTTCTATAATGAAAATGGTGGTACTCCCTCGCTTTCTGTTTCTTTTCTCTAACATCCCGTTGGTACTTCCGGCCGCATTCTTCAAAAGGCTCACAACATTGATGATTAAATTAGCTTGGGCTGGCAAGCAACCGCGAGTCAAATGGCAAATCCTTACCTTACCGTATCACATGGGGGGGCTTGGGGCCCCTAATTTGGATTTATACTATAGGGCGGCGCAAAGTGCACAGGCATATCACTGGATGCATGGTTCACCGGACACCCCACACTTACGCATAGAGAGGGTTGTAGCCTCCCCTCGCCCATTGCCTGCTCTGCTTTTCTCGCCCCCAGATCGTAGGACGGGGATACTAGACTCAATCAACGCGACTACACATGCCTGGCACCATCTTCTAAAATTACAGGCGGGAGCCATACTATATTCCCCGCTTGTTCCACTGGACTGGTGCCACTGGTTGCCCCCATATAGGGATAGGGGAGTTGTGAAAGCGCTCAACTCAATAGAGATCCGGACTATAGGGGACTTATTTGAAAGAGGCACAGCGTGTAGCTGGGAGGACTTGGGGACTGGAGACGCAACGCCCACCCTTCTTACCAAATTTCAATTCCACAGAACTCGGCATGCGCTGATACAAGTCTTGGGGGACGACTTAGAGGAACCACCGGAGTTGTCTTCCTTGTCATGCGTCATCAAAACTGACGACCCGATGCGTATAGTATCTAAAATATATAAACTGACTATGTCCTATAGAGAGAACTACTTCACTAAAGCCCGCTTAGCTTGCCAGAGGGATTTAAATGGTGACATTGACGACACAATGTGGACGTATTGTTGCAACAGTACGAAACTTATCTCCCTTAATGGTAGACACCGTCTGATTCACTTTAAATATCTTAATAGGGTCTACTACACTCCAGAGAGGAGGTGCAGATATGGCCTCAGCGCGGAGTCGAGGTGTGAGCCCTGCAGCGAAAGGCTTGCTGACTTCCTGCACCTGGCATGGACCTGCTCGGGGATTGCTAGAATCTGGGAGCGAGTATTTAAGGAGCTTTCAGAGGTGATTGGGCGGGAACTTGTGCCGGAGCCGGCGTTGGCTCTGCTGGGATATTCCAAACCAATACCTAAAGGGGTATGTAGATTAGTCGACATGGGTCTGTTATTAGCCAAACGCAGAGTGGCAATGTGTTGGTCGAGAGGACCGACTCCTACGGTTGCTCAGTGGGCAAATGACATGCTATATTGCGGCACTCAAACGTAGAACTATAGTCAACTTCTCCCACCTCGCAATAGGCCTAAGAACTTCTGGGCGTTATATAGAACATACAGGGCGACTAAGGCAGGGGATGGTGCATCCAACAAAGGGGGTACAACAAGACTCGAGGGTGACCAGCCTTGAGGCTTAGTGACACAACCACGGCGCTGGTAGAGACAGAAGGAACCGAGAGTTGCATACAGAAGCACTGTGGAATGAGTCCTCAAGTTACTTTCAGACACTTTGGGGACTGGAACTGTAGCTGATGGGGCGCTCATGGTCGGATGGGTGGTGCGGCTCGACAGCGAAATGTAATATGGTTTAACTTGCCTGCTGCGTTATTTGGATACTATGTTGTATGATTATTGTATTCTCCTGGTAACTGCAACTGTCGCACGGATAGAAATGTGTCCTTTGTTTATTGTGCATAAATCAATAAAGGTTTTCTAAAACTTAAAAAAAAATTTTTTTCAGACTTACCCCACGCCTCCGACAGAAGAGGACGTATCCCGACTTATGCAATGCGCCTCCAGAAGTAAATGCTACGGACCCCAAGTAAGTTGTCCGCCGTAGCTCCGCTACACCCTTAGCACCCCCGGAAATCCAACAGGCTAACCATTATCTCTTTCCTCAGTTATACCGGAATCTTGGATCCCATGTTGAGGAAGATCTCCGTACCCTCCTACGCTCCTCCCGCCAATCGGGCGTGCCCCCAGTAAGTTCACCTTGATGCGCCGTAGCTTCACTAGCTTAATACCCCCCTCCAGCTCTGATCGGTTAACCCCTATCTCTTTCCTCAGCTACACCGATACATTGGTCCCCCCAGTGAGGAAGAACTTAGTCTCCTCCGACGCTTTACCCGCCGCACCAGACGTGCCCTCAGTAAGTCCACCCCTACTGCACCGCAGGTTCACTAGCACAGCCTGACAGTTCCCACTCACATACCCCCCTCCCTCCCTTCCCCCAGCTCAAGTGGTCCTTACGGCTTTCAATCTTCGGGGTTTCCCAGGCACGTTGGCCCCCCGCTGATCATGGGGGGAGAACCACCCACCCATTGGTTCTCGCACTGGTTGTACTAGTATACTCTGCACTGATGCATCCCCCCCCTGGCGAGCCCTCACCTCGCGCTCCCCCCGTAGTAACCTCAATTAGTCATTGTCCTCCTAATTGCATCGTTGTTTTTCCTACGCTTGACCTCTCAAACAGCCTCATTTGTCTTTCTCGTCTCAATTTCGGCTTCACTCGCCTTCTGTTTAGTTTTCCATTTATTGTCACTCTATTCTTTCCGGTTGTTCAGGGAGCCCAATCGCATGGCTATCCTTGTTATTCTTCTTCATGGCATGCAGAGGAATCTGTACATTAGTGTGGCTCATTGCTAGATTCATTTTACGTTAATTACATGTATACGTTTTTTATGTACTATTGGCATATCATGTTCTTAATCTTTCGGTTCAAGGAGTCCTATCCCTTCACTTTCCTCAATTTAATTGTGCAATATTAGCTAGGACCTATGGTTGATACCGTGTTCTTTCCCCCTGTAGGTTCAACTTGCTCACACTCTTGTTGTCCTGATGATGATCTCTAACAAATGAGATCGAAATGCCGTAGACTTCTTCCTACAACCAAAACTCCTTCATTTCTTTGAATTAATTGGAGTTTTGTTTATTGTTGTCAATGTGATGTATTTTTAAATGTCACCAACCCCTCACTTCACGCACCTGCACTAATCTGTGTGAGCACCTGAACTACACCCTGTGAACAAGTGATACTCCATTTATGCCATTAATAAATGTGAGATCATTTCAACCTTGTGTTCATTCATATACTGCGCAGGAAGGACTTATTTATTATTTTTGCTGTTTCTTTCTTTTGACCTATGCGTATTCAAATAATGTTAGCCTAGGCTACCCGAGGACCTAAGTGGCCTCTATAGTACCGTTGTTCTTCTCTACTATAGGGTTTCCGATGTAGGCAGGTCAGAGTCGGGACAGGCCGGTAGGGCTGGGGCCAAAGCAGTTGGTGTCCTCTTCTTCCTGTGTCAGCACCACTCTTTGGTCCTTCTTCTTTTTTCCTCAAATCTGAGGAGGCAAGGTTCAGGGTCGGCCCTAAATACTTAATTTATGGCCATTAAAAGAGGTGTGCAGGTCGGGACCAATAGGTCCCTTCCTTGGAGTGAGTATACCTCCTATTATGCCACCCTCCAGTGGGACGGGGACATGAGCCTCTCTCTAATTGGCTGGGTCCCCTTGTCTTCAATTTGGAGGGAACTGAGATGTGTGCTTCACCTTGCCTCCTCCACCTGAGTGGGGTTTGCAAAGGTGGGCACACCTTTCCTCCCAACTTGGCTCCCACCGGCTTTGACCCCCCCCTTTGGGCAGGAGAATCGGCAGGAAAACCATTTGTTGGGGGCAGCAAAAGGCAGGTACAGCTTACAAAGGCGGCTGGATTTTTAAAGCTTCCCCTTTGTGGACTCAGCCCATCCTGGGGGAAGAGGCATGACACTTCTGCCCAGGATGGGCTTTGATTCTTGACCCAGTGAGTGGAGGTCCTCTACCCAGGGGTCCTGAAACCTGTCTGGTGGTGGCAGATGGGGGCAGCCATTCATGAACCACACCAGTGTGGGTCGTTTTTCGGGGGACATCTCTAAGATTCCCTCTGAGTGCATTTTACATTCAATCCCACACTGGCATCAGTGTGGGTTTAATGTGCTGAGAAGTTTGCTACCAAACATCCCACTTTTCATTAAAGCCATTATGGAGCTGTGGAGTTCGTAAAGACCAACTCCCAGACCAAATACTCTTTATGGCTTTACTGCTCTTACAATTTCTAAGAATGCACTTGGACACTGCAGGGGTACAGTCCTCATGCAAGTGTACTTTCGCCTAGGGCCTAGTGCACCCTGCTAGAAGGGTGACTTACCTAGGCCCCAGGCAGTGGGTTGCAGGCATAGCACACAGGGATGTGTGCCATGTCAACTCTTCACTTTTCTCTGCACCAAAACACGCAGCCTGCAATGGCAGTGTGTGGGTGTGAAGGTGCAGGGCCTCTATGGGTGGCACAATAGGTGCTGCAGTCCTTAGAGGCCTTCCCTGGTCACAGTGCCCTTGGTACCCATTGTACCTTTTACAAGGGGCTTATCTGTGGCCAGAGATTTGCCAATTTTTGGGTACATAAGTACAGGTTTGGGAAAGAACACCTGCCAAAGTGCATCAAATGTCATGCAAAAAGTTGGGGGTGAACATGCAAAACGGGCCACTTTCCTACAACAAGCCTGCCACGTTGTTGCCACATTCAGCTGTGATCTTATATATTAGCCCAACCACATATGTTCTTCTGCCAGACACTGGTGCATTCACTCAAAACGAGAAAGAAGATATATTGATAGTGTAGGAGAGACAGACACTTGGAAGACAAGAAATCTTACGGTGAGTGTTGTATATGGTTTGTACAATGCACCCTCAGTGGGCTTCAGCAGCTTATTTTCTAATATAGTTGGCTAAGACATCTTAACACTAAATCCTTGTAATGGAAACGTCGCCAGCTGCCGACAGTACTAGAGATAGCGCCATGGAAAGCATATTGATGAATAACACCAGTGCTATTAATTGTGACTCTTTTTATTGTTCAGCAGCCTCTTTTTCGGGTTTATGCTCTGATACAGTAACCTGTCTCAACTTAAAACCTTTCCTTTTAGCCTATAACTCCTATCTTATCTCCTGTTGAGTAAATTACAATCCTTCCCTACTTCACTTACCGCCACTCCTTATATGGTTGTAAATATATTGTGTTTATTATTCAAGGTGACTGAATCAAATTATCTGCACATATTTTCCATCGCACAATTACTAGGAGTGCCTGTACCAAGTGACATTTACATTACAAGGTTCTAATATTAAAGTATTTCTTGTTTAGAAAGTGACAAATATTAAGACACTGGCACTTACATTTAAAGATCTCAAGCAGAAAGTATGGCAGATATAAGAAATCAGTAATTGACTAGTCCTAAGGTCAGACAATAATGCATTACCCACAGTATACGTCTTTTTTAAGAGCAATAGCACTATACAGATATAGGTCCCAGGTGGGGCTTGATGCAGATCAGGATGACAGGATTACGAGACTTTTTGTAGCAGGAAGGGAGTGGGGAAATCACCCAAAGGAGGGATTAGAAGGGAAAGAAAAATATTTTATTTTGAATTGATTTAGTAATCTTGTCTATTGGGCGATGATAAACTTCACTCACTTAAGGACCAAGACGAGAAAGGCCAACTAGGTAATGTAGAAGTGTAATCTTGACCCCATCTAAAGATTATGCATGAGTATGATGCACTCCTACATTGTCAGCACTCAAATATACTCTATCATAACTAATGTACTAAAAGGGGTGGATTATTTTATACCAAAGGGTATTCTGTTTGAAATATATGTATTTAAAATGTGATTAGTAAGGTTATGTAACAATTTATGTATTAACGTGACGGGAGAGAATAACCTGTGAGCAACTAATGTTTAATGTTTATATGCGTAATCTCAATTAATTATGTGCGAATGAATTTACACTGAAACGTGTATAATTCATTAAATTTATTAGTGCCATGAGCAGTTGCATTTATTTTATATGCAGAAAGGTGCACTTATTCTGTAACCCTGTGCACATGTTAACTTGGTAAACTAGGCTTCCAGAAGAATTTTGTTCAGTTGCTGCTCACATTAAGATTTGAAATATAATTCACATATAGCCTTCAAGCATGGAATGTATGCTGCTGAATTGTTTCTATTGCAGGTGTGGATAAACCTCATTATTTAGAATAAAGGAGTTTTGAGTTAATAGATAGCAAAGCATGAGAAGGAGGAGTTGGCTGAGGGAATCGTGGTAACGAGCGAGGAGAGGAGTTCTGATGGGAGAGGAATGGCCAATGACAAGAAGAGATAATGTACGATCTGGCTGAAATGGTACTGAAAGTATCGAGTTGTGCCTGACCTATGGTATTTTCCCAAGGAGGAGTCACATGAGAGTGCCACATCGATGGCAGATGATATGTCCTGTGTATAGTTAGGGAGAGAGTCCATCTTGGGTTTCCTTAGGGAGAAGATCTATGCTACTGTTTGCATGGCTTTAATCTACTAGACCAATCATTGGAGTGTTTCTATTGAAGACTCTGATGGCTGACACCTTACTTCTTTCCTTATTTGAATAGGTCCTTACTCAAATGCTCTAGTTTAGGGTTCCCCTTATCAAGGTAGTGTAGGGAAAGTTAGTTTACTTATGCTCATTAAAGAGAACCTTCTGAAGCAATTCAACCTTTATTTCTTTTTTGTGATTACCTGTGTCATTTTCTTAGAGTTAGTAAATTGCTTTGCACTATATAGGGTACATCCCCTAAAGAGATTTGGACTTACTCTTGTGAGAAGTTGACCTGGTATATGCTGTCCACTAATTAAAGTGGGCACCTTGTACCAGTCCAAACGACCCTTATGATGTATGAGGTCAAAGATAACCTTTAGAAAGCTATCCTAGTGGTAGCTGTGGAGAGCAGCCTTCAGGCTTAATCTTGAAGGAATGTAAAGCAGCTTGTTTTACCAGAATATCACCTCCTGAATGACTAAATGAAGGAGAACCACACAGTAGTTATATAAAAATATGTATTTATTAATATAACACTCTCTACTATCCTCTACATGAGGATAGAACACAAAGCACACAATATGAGATCAATAGAACAGTTGTAAGTAGCACAATACACAGTGGGCTCCAGGGGGAGACCAAACCATATACTAAAATAGTGGTATAACAATCACAACTTGACTAGACACAGTGCCTAGTGCACTTAGAATCGCTGGGACCCCGAGGAACCACCCAAGGTGATGACACAGGGAGCCCACGGAAGACGGGTGCAGTGAGGAAAAACGACTGCGTGCTCCGTACAATTCTATGGGAAAGTCACGGTTGGAAAGTTAAAGTTTAAGGACCCTTCTAGGAGGACTTCGAGCGAACCCTTTGGAACTTAAGACTTTGAAGGGCCACCACACCCGTGGATACCGTAGTACCCAAGTTACCTATCCCAGAGGAACTGGGTGCGTAGGTCGGAAGTGGCGTCGAAAACTCCCGTCGTTCTCAATGGAAGGCTGTGAAGAAGTACTGCTGCCGTGAAGGTGAAAAGTGTCCGGTGGAATCCAAGCCTGGGTTCTGGAAGGAAGGAACCTGAAAGCAGAGGGGACAGAGTCTGGGTCACTTCAGAGTGACCAGGGGCTTGGTAGACGAATGCCCACCGATGTCGGGTGCTTCAGGTGCGAAGAAGGGATGCTTGACTCTGCAGCCACGAGGACCAGAAGATGTCAAGGATGACCAGGAGCCAGAGGTGAGCTGAGCCACGAAGGATCTCGAGTGCTGAGGGGTCGGTGTCTGGCGGGGGCACCAACAAGCCTTGGCAAAACCAACCCACACAGGAAGGTCAAGCCGGTTACGGTGTGGACCAGCAAGGTCCAGGAAACTCACCAAGCAATGGGGAGTCAGGGAACATCTTGAGCAACCAGCAAAGCCCACGAGAAATCAAGATGACCCTCAGGAGGACCCACAGGCCGAATGACCAGGAGTCGCGAGGGGACCTCGAGCAAGATTGCAAAGCACCAGCCCACGGAGCACTTGGTGCGAGGAGGTCGGAGTTCTTTGGTGCAAATACTGCTCAGGGTCAGGACTACATGGAGTCCAATGCACAAGCTCGGGAATCGCAATCAAGCATATGCAACTGCAAATGGACGCGGTGCACAGTGGTTCGGGTTATGCAGTCCCAACAAGAGATACTAGCCTCAAACTCGGTGAGAGGGCAGATCGACCTCAGGGAACTTTGGAAACCCACCTCCTGTGTTGCTGAAAGCTTCGGAGACTGCAGGAGCTCAGGAGCAGCAGATCAATCAGCTGCAGTTCGGTGCCTGCGAATGCAGGGGAGTAACTCCTTCACTCCAAGGGAGATTCTTCAGTTGTCTTAAGTGCACCACAGGTCCTGCTTGTATGGAGCTTGTATGGAGCAAAGGCACAAACTAAGCTTCAGACGGAAAGGGGGACAAAGTAGAGCCCAGTCGAGGTCCAGCCAAGTCCAGAGTGTCCAGACGGTCGAAGGTCAGTGGTTTCTTCTTGTAGAATCTTGTCCACGTAAAATGTAAAGTCTTACAGCCAGGTAAGCCCTTTTTTACCCACGGGAGAGGGTTGGACAGATTCAGGGGACCCTCCTAGGGGAGGGGCAGGACAGAGGGGTGGCTACACCCATGTCCTTTGTCCAGTTTTGCGCCAGAGCAGGAGCCAATGGCTCCCAGAACTGGTTTGAGCTGGACTATGCACAGGGACACCAAATGTCGCCCAAGTGCAGACTTTCAGGCAATCTGAGTGCACCCATCCAGCCCCAATACACTAATCCTGTCTGGGAGGTGGTCACACCTCCCTGAGACAGGATGCCTATTGTGCTGCCTTCCTCTGCTCGAGCTTGGCTCAGTAGCAGGAGGGCAGAAATGTGTCTCTGGTTGGCAGCATCCATTGCGTGCTGTCCGGGTCGAGATGGCTGGCACCGGTTAGACCAGTGACCCCATGAAGCTCGCTTCTGAAGGGTGGAATCATACCTCCCACACCAGTTACTGGTGTGGAGGTATGATTCCAAGATGTTTGATACCAAACTCTATATGTTTCTATGCAGCCGTTTTCGAGATAGCATTTACCGCGAGGTTATAATGCACCTCTACCTATATGTCCGGCTGAGTCACAGACAATCCGGGAGAATGGTCTCCGAAGGCTGCAGAGAGGCTCTGCTCATGCAGGGGCACCCTCTCACATAAAACCCAGCACCCTGCCTTCAGGATTGTTAAGGCCTGCTATCGGGGTGACTTATAAATTTTAAGTGTAGTGACGAATAGATATAGTGAACCTATATCTAAAGTAAGTGGTGCAAGCACCATCTTACCCAGGCTGCAGTAGCAGTCCTTGAGTTCCATTTTGCATGGCCTCTCATGGGTGGCATAATACATGCTTCAGCCCATGGAAGGCCTCTGGGGTACCTATGCCCTGGGTACATGTGTACCATATACTAGGGACTGATAAGGGTACCCCAGTATCCAATCTGGAGTGTACCAAAGTACATGTATGTCAATTTAAGGGAGAAAGCAGATAGACTGGGGTCCTGATTAGCAGGATCCCAGTCAGACTAGTAAAAAACAGTGAGACATCAAGCAAAAAGTGGGGGTAACCATAAGAAGCAGATCCTACTTTCCTACACAACCCCCCCAAACGAAAGGACATGAGACTAACCTAGACCAGTTGAGTCTTCATTTTCTAAGTGGAAATATCTGGAGATTCCATCTGCATTGGCCTGGTTACTCCCAGGTCTATGTTCCACTGTATAGTCCATCCCCGTGAAGGAAGTGACCCGATTAGAGCCACCCGGGTCACCTACGACCACCTCATAGCCTTCCAAACAAGTGAAGAGTCGGTCAGACAGTAGAGAATACAAACAATCATTTATTAGTAAAATACACTGCAGCAGAGTCCAATCTGACTAGCACCCAGAGATGGCTGTCGAGGGGACTGGCTCCCCAACACTTGGTAATAATCATTCTTCTGACAACCCTCAACCCCGCCCCCATTGGAAAGTTACCGGCTTGAGCCGTACATGAACAAAGAAGGCACAGAAGGATGGGCTACCACCTGCGAGATGGGTACACACTATCACTATCTCAATGTTGCCTTGGTAGGCCCGGCTCCTCCTAACGTGGGAGCAGGGCTACGAAGAGGGATAGGCATGCAGAGGCAGAATGGCCTATTCATTAGTGAGTCGGAATCCAACCTTGAACACAAGAGAAAAAAAAATAGCTGAACACAGTCTTCCGCTGAGGCAAGAAATACGGATAATTGGAGCTTGAATCAGTCACCACATAACATGGCCTACAAACTACAAAATGGAGCTGCAGATGCTAACATAAGCGTGTATTATAAGGATAACTCAATGGGGTACATTTAGACGTGGCGGCTGCTACTAATCATAGCCTTCTAAATGCTAACATAACATAACACAAAACAAGTCCATGAAAGTACATAAATCGCCAAATTCCAACAGATCCTCCTTTTACCGTATAGAAGGCTAACTTTATTAGTGCTATCAGGTAAGGGTCTTTGCAAATTGTGATTATTATTTCTTGCTTATAATTGTGATTTGCACTTTCTCTATTACTAATAGAGCTAAATAATACTAATAGAGCTAAATAATCATGTAATTATGAAACGGGTTCAGTATTCAAAAATGCCCTTGTCAATATTCATCATATCCTGTACATCCTGCATCATCATAATTGTGACTTTAGCATCAGGTCCCGCTATTTTGGGTGTAGGTGTCAGCTTACTAACACAGTAGGAGCAACAGGCTGGAAGACAGTTAATACACAAGCAACACGTAAAAATTACACGTGCGATGGCCACTAAGAAAAGAAGTATTTTCCAACCCCAAGTAGTCATCTAATCCCCGAACCACGCAGATAAGGACCAGGTCCCATTCTCTTGGTGAATATCAGAAGCAAGCCTGTGCAACTTCTGTATGGCTGCATAAACATTCAGGGCGTGGTCGGTATGTACAAGCAGCAACTGCTGCCGATGACGTGACAGGCTCCTCCCCTATCAGCAAGTATGATGTCTAACACCATCCTGTTTTGAAGAGCAACAAGTCTGGTAGCCTGAAGCTCGGATGTAATATTGGTCAGAATTCCTGCAGTGGTATTAATAACCCCTTCCACTACCCTGGTGAGGTGACGAATACTAAGACTATTGTACATAGGACCCCAGAAGGGCAAGATACTACTCTGCAGCAATTTACTGATGCTATGAAGGGTGTCTGTTTGATCTATATACTCAGCATCAATTACCCTTTTCACCCGGGGCAGGTGTGTACTCCTATGGTCTTTGTGATAACTAGATGGTGCAATATATATGGATGGCAGCAGAAAGGAGACGTAACATATGCCGGACTAGCCCCTAGGGAGCCATATATAAGTCTGAGATCCACAACCAAAATACACATTATGGGTTGGGAGTAAGGGCGGACTACTAGTTGTATTGAAGTGATATGTGTAGTTGCAATTACTTTTCCCTACTGGGGCATTTCCGAAACCCTGAACACAAAAACTGGCTGTAATGTTTACTACTGGTACAGGCATTGCTCTGTCTTGGGTAATGTTACGTGAATGGAAAGTTTTAAAGTACTCAGTGACATCAAATCCCTGGAAATCCATCATCTCATTCTGGAGCCATGTGACATTTTTCTTGCGTTCATAGACATTCATGCAAGCATCTGGATGTAAAGTACCCTGTTCCCCTCCTTCACCCGGAGTAAATCCTTGATGTTCTACTGTATATTCTAACACGGTCTCGTAGTCAGACTGAGTTATATTCATAGCATCGGCATGGTAATGGATATACACCATCGAGACCAACTGGAACCATGACTCGCAACTACTCAAATATGACATGGGTAATGACACCAATAAATCATTTTTATGCATGACAGAAGGGAGTAACCCACACACCCAGCAATCAGTAACATTGGACATCTGATGTGGTTGATGGAGCATCTGAAGAAAAACATTATCCACTTATGTCTGTCTGTGCCTCTCTTTGTGCGGGGCCAAGGTAACGAAAATATGTTCAGGAGGAACAGGAGTTGTTCCCAGCAGAGTATGCACAGGATGCTTTTCTTCTAAGTACCACACTACCCCAAATACTGTTATCAATACTACAAAAACCACTGCCACTATCCTACTTTTAGTGGATCAACTAGACTAACCTGGACTACTCTGCTCTACTAGAGGGGCCGCTAAGGGCTGCTCTTCTTCCATAGTGGGACGACCAAATGGGTAAAAAAAAAATTGGGATGATGAGTAATTCGCAACTGCCAGAGGAAATCTGTATACTGGAGCCAACAATGGTATAATAAGCTAAAAGGGGCACAAGTCACCCAGCGTACTTCAGAGCCTCGCTGGTAGACTCCTATTGTTCATCTACGGTGTGCACTCGTCGGTGGAGCTGCGCGATCGCAGCACTTACTGGAAAATGAGTCCTCTTCTTTCAGGATAGGGCACCTTCCCTCCTGGGAAAACACCCTCAACTGATCCTGTCCAGTGTCCAGGGCAGTGCACCACTCTTCTTTGACCCTGTTGCTATCACCGGTACCTTAGACAGGGTACCTGCACCCTATTCTTCATCCATGAAGTCCATCCCTATTCTTCTGACTTTCCCTCTGGTGCACAGTCCTTCCGTCGGGGACGCAAATTGTATCGAGCTACTCCAGGCACAGTGTCATCACGAAAAAGAACCTGAAACTCAGGAGTGGAAGGAGACTGAGACTCAATTGCTGGTGGGTTAAACGAGGATGGCTCTTGGGAAGCCCTGATCTCTGGAGGTATTGCTTCCTGCAAAACAGCATCGCTCTCCTCCGTCTGCGCCCAACTTATTCGGGCATCAGAGAAGGGAGCGAATCGAGGCACTTTGTCGGTCTCGTTGTTTCCGAAGCCTTTACACACCCAGCGATCGTAGGGAAGCAGGAGAGGGAACCTGCGGCAGTGCGTGGCATTGATCCAATGCTTCAGTCAGTCTGCTTTGACTGCAGTCCGGGTTGCGAGGAGGACCTGGAAGCGACCCTTCCAGCGAGGTTCCAGACAGCTCTTCCTCTGGAAGTTGCGGATCAACACGAAGTCACCGGGCTGTAGCTGATGCCCAGGCCCCTCCGGTACTGGCCGTAGCGTCTCCTGAATCTGTTGGTGAATAGAACGCAAATCTTTAGTCAACTCATAGAGATAATCCACAAGCAAGAGGTATTCTATCTCGGAAAAACGTCGGGGCGTAGAACGCCCCATACATTTACAGGGCGGCCAAAAACCACCTTGTATGGGGACAACCCTGTTCTAGAATGCGCTGTCACCCTGGTGGATAACAAAGCTAAGGGTAGTGTGTCTGGCCACTGCAATCCTGTGCTCTCCTTTATCTTTGCTAACTTCAGTTTAAGAGTACCATTGTACTTCTCAACCAAACCTGCTGACTGAGGGTGGTTTGCTGCATGGAACTTCTGTTTAATGTGTAGACCATCGCACACCAGTTGGATAACCTTTGAATTGAAGTGACTTCCGTTGTCACTCCAGATCAAACGTGGCAAACCAAACCGCGGAAAGAACTCTTTCAAGAGTGCCTTCGCCGTCGCCAATGCTGTATTCTCTTTAGTGGGGTAGGCTTCGATCCATTTACTGAATGCACAAACCACCACCAATACATATTTCAGATTGTTCACTCATTCCATTTTGATGAAATCCATTTGGAGAACCTCGAAAGGGAAGGAAGGTGGTGCAAAGTTGCCGGTGGGTGTGCCCTTTCCAGGATTGTGTGTCATACAGATCATACAGTGTTTTACCAGATGAGTGGCTACCTTGGGGATATTGTCATTCTGCCATACGGGATCTAGCACCTTACATGTTCCCTTCGCGCTAATGTGGGCTGGGCCATGTGCCATAGTGACAACAGGGGGATACAAAAGGGGATGATGGACGGAACGTTTGAGCCAATCAAACACTCACCCCCAGTCAACTGATCTGGGTTTAATCCATCATCATTCTTTAGCTCACTCCACCACCCCAGTTCAGACATGGCCATATGCAAATCAGTCTGACCCTGTGCCTCATGGGAACAGTCCAGCCCGAACTGCCAAGCCATGTCCTCCCTGGACCGGAAACAAGCATCCTAGGACCGGTTTCTGGCATTTCAGCCGTCATCAGCCAGGCTTGCTTGAATCCAGTGGCAAAGTGAGCAAGGGACCCACGTCTGGGCATACCCCGCCAACTTAGGGCGACCAAGCTGATACAAAAGGGGATGATGGACGGAACGTTTGAGCCAATCAAACACTCACCCCCAGTCAACTGATCTGGGTTTAATCCATCATCATTCTTTAGCTCACTCCACCACCCCAGTTCAGACATGGCCATATGCAAATCAGTCTGACCCTGTGCCTCATGGGAACAGTCCAGCCCGAACTGCCAAGCCATGTCCTCCCTGGACCGGAAACAAGCATCCTAGGACCGGTTTCTGGCATTTCAGCCGTCATCAGCCAGGCTTGCTTGAATCCAGTGGCAAAGTGAGCAAGGGACCCACGTCTGGGCATACCCCCGCCAACTTAGGGCGACCAAAGCGATACAAAAGGGGATGATGGACGGAACGTTTGAGCCAATCAAACACTCACCCCAGTCAACTGATCTGGGTTTAATCCATCATCATTCTTTAGCTCACTCCACCACCCCAGTTCAGACATGGCCATATGCAAATCAGTCTGACCCTGTGCCTCATGGGAACAGTCCAGCCCGAACTGCCAAGCCATGTCCTCCTGGACCGGAAACAAGCATCCTAGGACCGGTTTCTGGCATTTCAGCCGTCATCAGCCAGGCTTGCTTGAATCCAGTGGCAAAGTGAGCAAGGGACCCACGTCTGGGCATACCCCGCCAACTTAGGGCGACCAAGCGATACAAAAGGGGATGATGGACGGAACGTTTGAGCCAATCAAACACTCACCCCCAGTCAACTGATCTGGGTTTAATCCATCATCATTCTTTAGCTCACTCCACCACCCCAGTTCAGACATGGCCATATGCAAATCAGTCTGACCCTGTGCCTCATGGGAACAGTCCAGCCCGAACTGCCAAGCCATGTCCTCCCTGGACCGGAAACAAGCATCCTAGGACCGGTTTCTGGCATTTCAGTCATCATCAGCCAGGCTTGCTTGAATCCAGTGGCAAAGTGAGCAAGGGACCCACGTCTGGGCATACCCCCGCCAAGTTAGGGCGACCAAAGCGATACAAAAGGGGATGATGGACGGAACGTTTGAGCCAATCAAACACTCACCCCCAGTCAACTGATCTGGGTTTAATCCATCATCATTCTTTAGCTCACTCCACCACCCCAGTTCAGACATGGCCATATGCAAATCAGTCTGACCCTGTGCCTCATGGGAACAGTCCAGCCCGAACTGCCAAGCCATGTCCTCCCTGGACCGGAAACAAGCATCCTAGGACCGGTTTCTGGCATTTCAGCCATCATCAGCCAGGCTTGCTTGAATCCAGTGGCAAAGTGAGCAAGGGACCCACGTCTGGGCATACCCCCACCAACTTAGGGCGACCAAGCGATACAAAGGGGATGATGGACGGAACGTTTGAGCCAATCAAACACTCACCCCCAGTCAACTGATCTGGGTTTAATCCATCATCATTCTTTAGCTCACTCCACCACCCCAGTTCAGACATGGCCATATGCAAATCAGTCTGACCCTGTGCCTCATGGGAACAGTCCAGCCCGAACTGCCAAGCCATTTCTTCCCTGGACCGGAAACAAGCATCCTAGGACCGGTTTCTGGCATTTCAGCCGTCATCAGCCAGGCTTGCTTGAATCCAGTGGCAAAGTGAGCAAGGGACCCACGTCTGGGCATACCCCGCCAACTTGGCTTGGCAGTTCGGGCTGGACTGTTCCCATGAGGCACAGGGTCAGACTGATTTGCATATGGCCATGTCTGAACTGGGGTGGTGGAGTGAGCTAAAGAATGATGATGGATTAAACCCAGATCAGTTGACTGGGGTGAGTGTTTGATTGGCTCAAACGTTCCGTCCATCATCCCCTTTGTATCGCTTTGGTCGCCCTAAGTTGGCGGGGGTATGCCCAGACGTGGGTCCCTTGCTCACTTTGCCACTGGATTCAAGCAAGCCTGGCTGATGACGGCTGAAATGCCAGAAACCGGTCCTAGGATGCTTGTTTCCGGTCCAGGGAAGACATGGCTTGGCAGTTCGGGCTGGACTGTTCCCATGAGGCACAGGGTCAGACTGATTTGCATATGGCCATGTCTGAACTGGGGTGGTGGAGTGAGCTAAAGAATGATGATGGATTAAACCCAGATCAGTTGACTGGGGGTGAGTGTTTGATTGGCTCAAACGTTCCGTCCATCATCCCCTTTTGTATCACTTTGGTCGCCCTAAGTTGGCGGGGGTATGCCCAGACGTGGGTCCCTTGCTCACTTTGCCACTGGATTCAAGCAAGCCTGGCTGATGATGGCTGAAATGCCAGAAACCGGTCCTAGGATGCTTGTTTCCGGTCCAGGGAAGAAATGGCTTGGCAGTTCGGGCTGGACTGTTCCCATGAGGCACAGGGTCAGACTGATTTGCATATGGCCATGTCTGAACTGGGGTGGTGGAGTGAGCTAAAGAATGATGATGGATTAAACCCAGATCAGTTGACTGGGGGTGAGTGTTTGATTGGCTCAAACGTTCCGTCCATCATCCCCTTTGTATCGCTTTGGTCGCCCTAAGTTGGCGGGGTATGCCCAGACGTGGGTCCCTTGCTCACTTTGCCACTGGATTCAAGCAAGCCTGGCTGATGACGGCTGAAATGCCAGAAACCGGTCCTAGGATGCTTGTTTCCGGTCCAGGGAGGACATGGCTTGGCAGTTCGGGCTGGACTGTTCCCATGAGGCACAGGGTCAGACTGATTTGCATATGGCCATGTCTGAACTGGGGTGGTGGAGTGAGCTAAAGAATGATGATGGATTAAACCCAGATCAGTTGACTGGGGGTGAGTGTTTGATTGGCTCAAACGTTCCGTCCATCATCCCCTTTTGTATCGCTTGGTCGCCCTAAGTTGGCGGGGTATGCCCAGACGTGGGTCCCTTGCTCACTTTGCCACTGGATTCAAGCAAGCCTGGCTGATGACGGCTGAAATGCCAGAAACCGGTCCTAGGATGCTTGTTTCCGGTCCAGGGAGGACATGGCTTGGCAGTTCGGGCTGGACTGTTCCCATGAGGCACAGGGTCAGACTGATTTGCATATGGCCATGTCTGAACTGGGGTGGTGGAGTGAGCTAAAGAATGATGATGGATTAAACCCAGATCAGTTGACTGGGGTGAGTGTTTGATTGGCTCAAACGTTCCGTCCATCATCCCCTTTGTATCGCTTTGGTCGCCCTAAGTTGGCGGGGGTATGCCCAGACGTGGGTCCCTTGCTCACTTTGCCACTGGATTCAAGCAAGCCTGGCTGATGACGGCTGAAATGCCAGAAACCGGTCCTAGGATGCTTGTTTCCGGTCCAGGGAGGACATGGCTTGGCAGTTCGGGCTGGACTGTTCCCATGAGGCACAGGGTCAGACTGATTTGCATATGGCCATGTCTGAACTGGGGTGGTGGAGTGAGCTAAAGAATGATGATGGATTAAACCCAGATCAGTTGACTGGGGGTGAGTGTTTGATTGGCTCAAACGTTCCGTCCATCATCCCCTTTTGTATCGCTTTGGTCGCCCTAAGTTGGCGGGGGTATGCCCAGACGTGGGTCCCTTGCTCACTTTGCCACTGGATTCAAGCAAGCCTGGCTGATGACGGCTGAAATGCCAGAAACCGGTCCTAGGATGCTTGTTTCCGGTCCAGGAGGACATGGCTTGGCAGTTCGGGCTGGACTGTTCCCATGAGGCACAGGGTCAGACTGATTTGCATATGGCCATGTCTGAACTGGGGTGGTGGAGTGAGCTAAAGAATGATGATGGATTAAACCCAGATCAGTTGACTGGGGGTGAGTATTTGATTGGCTCAAACGTTCCGTCCATCATCCCCTTTTGTATCGCTTTGGTCGCCCTAAGTTGGCGGGGGTATGCCCAGACGTGGGTCCCTTGCTCACTTTGCCACTGGATTCAAGCAAGCCTGGCTGATGACGGCTGAAATGCCAGAAACCGGTCCTAGGATGCTTGTTTCCGGTCCAGGGAGGACATGGCTTGGCAGTTCGGGCTGGACTGTTCCCATGAGGCACAGGGTCAGACTGATTTGCATATGGCCATGTCTGAACTGGGGTGGTGGAGTGAGCTAAAGAATGATGATGGATTAAACCCAGATCAGTTGACTGGGGGTGAGTGTTTGATTGGCTCAAACGTTCCGTCCATCATCCCCTTTTGTATCGCTTTGGTCGCCCTAAGTTGGCGGGGGTATGCCCAGACGTGGGTCCCTTGCTCACTTTGCCACTGGATTCAAGCAAGCCTGGCTGATGACGGCTGAAATGCCAGAAACCGGTCCTAGGATGCTTGTTTCCGGTCCAGGGAGGACATGGCTTGGCTGGACTGTTCCCATGAGGCACAGGGTCAGACTGATTTGCATATGGCCATGTCTGAACTGGGGTGGTGGAGTGAGCTAAAGAATGATGATGGATTAAACCCAGATCAGTTGACTGGGGGTGAGTGTTTGATTGGCTCAAACGTTCCGTCCATCATCCCCTTTTGTATCGCTTTGGTCGCCCTAAGTTGGCGGGGGTATGCCCAGACGTGGGTCCCTTGCTCACTTTGCCACTGGATTCAAGCAAGCCTGGCTGATGACGGCTGAAATGCCAGAAACCGGTCCTAGGATGCTTGTTTCCGGTCCAGGGAGGACATGGCTTGGCTGGACTGTTCCCATGAGGCACAGGGTCAGACTGATTTGCATATGGCCATGTCTGAACTGGGGTGGTGGAGTGAGCTAAAGAATGATGATGGATTAAACCCAGATCAGTTGACTGGGGGTGAGTGTTTGATTGGCTCAAACGTTCCGTCCATCATCCCCTTTTTGTATCTCTTTGGTCGCCCTAAGTTGGCGGGGGGATGCCCAGACGTGGGTCCCTTGCTCACTTTGCCACTGGATTCAAGCAAGCCTGGCTGATGACGGCTGAAATGCCAGAAACCGGTCCTAGGATGCTTGTTTCCGGTCCAGGGAGGACATGGCTTGGCAGTTCGGGCTGGACTGTTCCCATGAGGCACAGGGTCAGACTGATTTGCATATGGCCATGTCTGAACTGGGGTGGTGGAGTGAGCTAAAGAATGATGATGGATTAAACCCAGATCAGTTGACTGGGGGTGAGTGTTTGATTGGCTCAAACGTTCCGTCCATCATCCCCTTTTGTATCGCTTTGGTCGCCCTAAGTTGGCGGGGGTATGCCCAGACGTGGGTCCCTTGCTCACTTTGCCACTGGATTCAAGCAAGCCTGGCTGATGACGGCTGAAATGCCAGAAACCGGTCCTAGGATGCTTGTTTCCGGTACAGGGAGGACATGGCTTGGCAGTTCGGGCTGGACTGTTCCCATGAGGCACAGGGTCAGACTGATTTGCATATGGCCATGTCTGAACTGGGGTGGTGGAGTGAGCTAAAGAATGATGATGGATTAAACCCAGATCAGTTGACTGGGGGTGAGTGTTTGATTGGCTCAAACGTTCCGTCCATCATCCCCTTTTGTATCGCTTTGGTCGCCCTAAGTTGGCGGGGGTATGCCCAGACGTGGGTCCCTTGCTCACTTTGCCACTGGATTCAAGCAAGACTGGTTGATGACGGCTGAAATGCCAGAAACCGGTCCTAGGATGCTTGTTTCCGGTCCAGGGAGGACATGGCTTGGCAGTTCGGGCTGGACTGTTCCCATGAGGCACAGGGTCAGACTGATTTGCATATGGCCATGTCTGAACTGGGGTGGTGGAGTGAGCTAAAGAATGATGATGGATTAAACCCAGATCAGTTGACTGGGGGTGAGTGTTTGATTGGCTCAAACGTTCCGTCCATCATCCCCTTTTGTATCGCTATAGTGACAACAGGGAGCACATATGCATTAGGCAACATCCATCTTTGTTTCCCAGACAGATCAGTCCAGCATCCATCCTCATCTAGACGCCCCATACTCTCCTGCCATATTGCCAATTCATCCATTGTCGCCTCAATCTGTATCTCCTTAACATTGTCTAGTGTGTCCTTGAAAAAGATATTTGTGGCAGGCCCAGCTAGATGGGTGCCTGAAAATGGGATGTTTATCTTTGATCTAGCTGTCTCTTTCGCTTTCTGATCTGCAAACGCATTTCCTCTCCCAACATCATCAGTAATCGCCTTGTGAGCACTGCACTTCACTATTGCTACTCTTTTTGGAAGTGTCAGAGCTGACGAGTCTATATGTCAGTGGGCCATTCTGTATTCGTAAACCATGTGAGGTCAGAAACCCTCTCTCCGCCCAGAGGCACCCAAAGTTATGAGCGACCCCGAAGGCGTACTGGCTGTCAGTATAAATATTGACAACCAGTCCTTCACTTAACTCACAAGCCCGGAGAAGGGCAATAAGCTCTGCAGCTTGGGCCGACTGATACGGGACGCCTGTTGTTTCAACAACAGTACGCAGCGTTGTTATTGCATACACTGTAGTAGTGGTGCCATCCAGTAACTTAAAACAAGAGCCATTGACATATAGTTCCCCTTGTGGGTCAGATAGAGGAACATCAGTCAAGTCTACCCGTCCCTTCGTCTCCTCCTCAGTACGATATACACAATCGTGCACATCTGTATCCCCGTTCACCGATTGGAGGGGTAGTAACGTGGCTGGATTCAGAGTGGCACATCTTTTGATGGTAATGTGCGGTGCAAATAACGTTAGTTCATAGCCAGTCAAACGTGCACTAGTAAGGTGCTGTGTCTTTGTTTTGTTTAGAAGTGTATCCACAGCATGAGGTACCATAACTGTGAGATCAGTATCAAGAACGAGCCCCGCCAATTGCCTGATAGAGACTGCCACGGCCGCAGCAGCTCTTAGACAGCTCGGGAGGGCTCTGGCGACGTTATCCAAGATAGCAGAAAAGTACGCGCAAGGCCTTTGCTTACCTCCAAAGGCCTGTGTTAAGAGGGAGAGCGCGCAGCCAGCCGTCTCATGTACATAGAGCACCACCGGCTTCTGGTAATCAGGTGTACCAAGCACAGGAGCAGAGCAAAGCGCAACCTTTAATTGCTCAAAAGCTTGCTGGCATGCAGGTGTCCAAGGCAGGGGTTCGTGCACATCTTGGGTGGTTAGTTGGAGTAGGGGTTTTGTTAGTAGGGAATAATTGGGGATCCAGTGACGGCAATATGAAGTAATCCCAATAAATGCACTCACATCACGTTGGGTTTTAATTACAGGCATGTTATTTATAGCAGCAATGCGCTCAGGCGTTAGTCTATGACCCTCCTTCGACTGTAGGTGACCTAAATAGGTAACCTCCTGTCGACAGTATTGAAATTTGGAAAGGGACACTTTATGTCCGTGGTGCGCCAAATGTAACAATAATTTAACAGTTGCGTCTTTGCAGCTGTCCTCAGTGTCAGAGGCCACTAAGAGGTCATCGACCTACTGCAATAAGACATTACCAGAGGGGAGTGTCAAAGAATCCAATTGTCCTTTCAGAGCTTGACTATAGATACTAGGACTTTCAGTATAGCGCTAAGGAGCACGACAGAATTGGAAGCTCCTGCCAGCTATGGAAAACCCAAACAGATATCTACTATCTGGATGGATTGGAATGCTAAAGAAAGCGTTCTTTAAATCAATCACGGAGAAGAATTTCGCCGAGGGAGGGATCATCGTTAACAATGTAGTAATGTCAGGAACCACAGGATATTGAGGAATCACAATTTTGTTTATCGCGCGCAGATCAATAACAAAACGGTAAAGAGGGTGAGCATCAGAGGCATCGGAGGGTGCCTTCTTAAGAATGGGAAGAATAGGGCTATTGCAAACATTTGCTACTGTTTCCTCAATCATCCCTGTCCTTATTAAGTCCTTAATTATTTGCAAAAGGGCTTTCTCCCCCGCCTGTGGTAACTTATACTGGGGAATACGCGGTAATACAGCATTATCTTTGATCTTGATAGAAACCTGTGGGATCTGTAACAACCCCATGTCCATATCTCCCATAGCCCATAGTTCAAGGATGTGCCACGTACTCTATGTAGGGAGGGGGGTATCTTTAGTAAAACACTGTTTTGTACTAACCACCTTCGGGCCAATGATCATGTAAACGCCATCTGGTGAACAGAATATGGTTGCATGTAGCTTCTTCAACAAATCTAATCCCATCAAATTCTCCCCACAATTCGTTGTCAGTAAAAATGGTGAATCAACTGTGAAAGGGCCAATAGTCAAAGCAAGAGGCTTGGAAATGGGGCTCACAACCGGCACGCCTGAGAAACCTACCGAAACATTATTTAGGCCAGACAGAGCTGCCCCTGGGACCAGCGAACGAGAAACAGAGCTATTCATAGCACCCGTATCAATCAGGAATGTCTTGGCCGTGCCATGTAGGTCCGCGGTGACATAAGGTCCACGCTGATCTACAAGCACCGAAACTGGTCCCTCACCCTGTCCCTGGCAATCCTAGCTGTAGGACATTCCTGTCACCTCATCCATGTCATAATCATCGTGATAATACTGTCCTCCTCGAGTATCATCAAAATAGTTCTTATTCTGACGACCAAACGACAAATCCTCTTTCTGCATCTCATCACGGCCACCTCCATCATGACCACATCCTCTAAAACCCCGACCTTGTGGAGCCGCAACTTTGTGTAGCGGCTCCGGATACTCGCTTTGCCAATGCCCCTCCTTTTTACAATACGCACATTGGTTCAGTCCAACAGGTGCGCCTGCGGTGCTGTTCCTGTTGGTCTGAGGCAACTGCTGGGCCGACCCTGAGCCCCCTCTCCCCCTTCCATTTCCCCTTGTCACTTGCTGCATTAACACTTTCGTCTTTAAGTCCTTATTCTTTTTCTCCACTTTCTCCTTCTCCTCATTCTCCCTGTGCTCATAATACTGTGCCATACTCAATATCACTGATGGGGAGGAAGTAGTCCAAGTACTCTCTGAAGCCTGCAGCCGAGTTACGATCTCAGGAAGCAGGTTCGTAACAAATCTGTTAACAAACAATCGGACACCACCCTCCACCGACAAATCTTGGCCGCTAAAATCCAAGAACACACCTTCAAACCTGGTGAAGAAATCAGACACACTTTCATCCTTCTTCTGACGACATGCTGCCAACTTATTCCACCTAGACGAGTAGATTGGGACAAGGGAATGCATATAAGTAATGATGCGACCCGGTAAAGCTAATATTTCTGCCCTCGGCTTCTCACCAGGCTTCCGGTCCTTATCCCATGCCCTTATCTCGTTCCATGTCCCCCCTAACTCCACTGCATGGTCCTGCGTATGCACCTGCCGCCATATATCCACCGGCACCAATAATCCGAAAAACAGCTCAATATCAGCTAGTGTCATTACCGTAGAGGAAGCCGCCTCCGTCAATTCCTTAAAGTACGCAGTTGGATTCTTCCTAGGGTCTGGCAACTGACTTTTAAGGGATAGTACCTCACTCCTCTTCCAAGGAGTGTAGACCCACTGTTCCTGGAAATGAGCCTCTACCCTTTGCTGAATAACAACATTCGCTGCATTGCGCTGCTCCGGAATCTCGGGATGGTAAATGGGATGTACCTCCCTCATAGGAAACTGCGTACCCATCGTTGGGGTCTTCTGATGTAGTCTACTACGGTAACCAACCAATGTCGCAACATTACTAAAACCGCCATTGGGGGCCAAATCAGTAGCATACACACGATCCCGGATATCATATATGATCTGTAGTGCAACGCCATTGAAACACTGTTCCCACAATCCTATTAGTGTAGCCAACATGTGCTTAAGAGCATGCTGCTGCACAAATGGCTCATAATATTTCATCACACTCCACACATCTTCCACGCTGTAAATCGGATTCCGGGCCCACTGCGCAGCCTGGTTAGCCACCATTCTTTTCTCCTCATTTCCCACATCAGATCTCATCAATGCCCTCCCCATTCGTTCTCGCGCTGCTGCCCAATTCCCCTCAACCTCTCCACGCACAGGCGTCCCAGCACTCAGCAGCACCGGAGACTAAACATTTGAGGGGGGCAGAGCAGATGAAGAAACAGGTATCAACGTTAGAAACAATTGCAAAGAAGGGGTGAGAGAAGGGGAGATAACAGGTGTAGGGCCATAGGGCCGAACAGAAGAACTAGCGGCCCCCGCACCTGCAGCTGACCGAGACCGAGAGGAAGCAGGCGGGCCGAGGCCGGAGCAGTCGAGCCAGAGACAGGAAGACCAGGCATAACAAGTGTAGGGTCTGGAGGCTGAGATGTCGGAACAACGGCGTACACCCTCTGCGGGGCATAAGGAGGTGGTGGTTGGGTATCTAATAGCTCTTCCACAAAAACATCACCTTCTTCCCGAGCGACATAACATTTATCACTCTGTAAGCGAAACTTCCTATCTGCACATTCTATACCCTTCTCTGTTCTCACTCTATCATAAGCCACGGCTTTCTGCTTCACTGTCTGTATCTTGCCCCTTCGGGCCTCCTCTGCCCACATACGTTGCTGCTTTGCTTCCTTCTGCCACACCTGGAGGTTGTCAAACATCGACTGCCTACTTCTTTTAGCAAACAATTTATCCTGCAGGAAATTCAATTTTCGTTCATCAAATGTACCCGTAAGTGGCCACTGCAAGTCGGCATTGTCCCTCGTATACTTATGCCAGAGCGTGCTAAACATAATAGGGCCAATACCGTACTTGACGTATACATCGAAATTTGGGGTACCTTCTGGAGGCGCAGGCTGCCTCTCCTCCAATCGGGCTTCGGTAGAACAACGCCGGCATCCAAAACACCCTAATTTACTCAAACAAGGCATCTTTATATAAGACACATTCACTATCCACACTGGACAAATACCGTACCAAACAACACAAACCAAGACGGTCCGAGACCATACCAGGCAGTCCGCAGACTGCACCAGACAGTCCGAAGACTGCACCAAGACAAGAAGATAGGCTCTCGCCCCCAGGCCTTTTCAAGAGTAGACCAAATTTCCAAGTGCCCTGGCAGAGCGTTCGCAAACACTCTGCATCTCAAGGGTCCGCAGACCCACCAAGTTCGAACAAACTAGAACTCAAAAATGGCGCCATTTTATCACAAGACAAAACAAAGTCACCTGGTGCACACAGGTCAAGTAAAGTTATTCTCCACTGCTGACTCTTCGGACCAAACGGTCAAATCCAAGGGTTTCACCTTCTCAGGACCCCAGCCAGGGTGGCCACTAGACGAGGAGCCGCCCGATCAGATAGGCGGGGCAGCTGCGAGTGCAAAGCTCTATCGTGCAGGGTACCCTGATCCGCCCATCCAATCAGACGTAACCCCATCCTCCTTACACCCGACTACGGGCGAGGATGGGACACCCGATGGAGGAGTCCCTGTTCAGGCACCAACTGAAGGAAGTGACCCGATTAGGGCCACCTGGGTCACCTACGACCACCTCATAGCCTTCCAAACAAGTGAAGAGTCGGTCAGACATTAGAGAATACAAACAATCATTTATTAGTAAAATACACTGCAGCAGAGTCCAATCTGACCAGCACCCAGAGATGGCTGTTGAGGGGACTGGCTCCACACTTGGTAATGCATAATCATTCTTCTGACAACCCCCAACCATGCCCACAGTGGAAAGGTACCGGCTTGAGCCGTACATGAACAAAGAAGGTACAGAAGGATGGGCTACCACCTGCGAGATGGGTACACACTATCACCATCTCAAGGTTGCCTTGCTAGGCCTGGCTCCTCCTAACGTGGGAGCAGGGCTATGAAGAGGGATAGGCATGCAGAGGCAGAATGGCCTATTCATTAGTGAGTCGGAATCCAACCTTGAACACAAGAGAAAAGAAATAGCTGAACACAGTCTTCCGCTGAGGCAAGAAATAAGGATAATTGGAGCTTGAATCAGTTACCACATAAGTTAACATGGCCTACGAACTACAAAATGGAGCTTCAGATGCTAAGTGTGTATTATAAGGATAACTCAATGGGGTACATTTAGGCGTGGTGGCTACTACTAATCATAGCCTTCTAAATGCTAACATAACACAAAACAAGTCCATGAAAGTACATAAATCGCCAAATTCCAACACCCTGTAGGGAAATGGACCACCTGAAAAGTTTGGGGTTTTCACCCTTCATCTGTTTAAGCCATAAGGGGGCTTATGGTCTGTCTGAACAATGAAGTGAGTGCCAAACAAGTATGGCCTCAACTTCTTCAGAGCCCAAACCACAGCAAAGGCTTCCCTCTCAATAGCTGACCAACGTTTCTCTCTGGGGGGTCAGCCTTCTGCTTATAAAAGCTACTGGCTGATCCTGACCCTCTTCATTCAGTTGTGATAACACAGCCCCTACCCCCAACTCAGATGCATCAGTTTGAACAATGAATTGTTTGGAATAGTCAGGACTTTGCAGAATGGGAGCAGTGCACATAGCTGTCAAAAGGCATTTGATGACCTGAAGCAGGCCAACTGTCCACTGAGCTTTCTTAGGCATTTTTTTAGAGGTCAGATCATTCAAGGGGTCACTATGGATCCATATCCCTTGACAAACCTCCTGTAGTACCCAGTCAGGCCCAAGAAAGCTCTGACCTGAGTCTGGGTAGTTGGAGCAACCCAGTCCATGATGGTCTGGATTTTGCTCTGCAATGGTTGAACCTGGCCTCCACCCACAAGGTGGCCCAGGTACACAACCTGACTCTGCCCTATCTGGCACTTAGTGGCCTTGATAGTGAGGCCTGCCTTTTGCAGGGCCTTCAGAACATTTCTCAGGTGGACCAGGTGATCCTCCCAGGTGGAACTAAAGACAGCAATATCATCAAGATAAGCTGCACTATAGTCTCCCAGGCCTGTGAGAACTTTATTCACCAACCTCTGAAATGTGGCAGGTGCATTCTTCAAACCAAAAGGCATCACCACAAGTTGATAATGCCCACTAGGGGTTGAGAATGCTGTTTTGGGCTTGGCATCCTCAGCTAGTATGATTTGCCAATAGCCAGCAGTGAGGTCAAATGTACTCAAAAACTTGGCTGAGGCCAAAGTATCAATAAGTTCATCTGCCCTGGGAATAGGATGGGCATCAGTCCTAGTGACTGCATTGAGCCCCCTGTAGTCTACACAAAACCTCATCTCTTTTACCACCCTGGGTTTGAGGTTTGGGTACCAGGACCACTGGACTAGCCCAATGGCTATCTGAGGGTTCAATGACTCCCAATTCCAGCATCTTTTGGACCTCCGTCCTGATGCAGTCCCTGACATGGTCAAGTTGCCTGTAAATCTTATTTTTAACAGGCAGACTTTCACCTGTGTCCACTTCATGGGTACACCAAGTGGTCTGACTAGGAGTCAGGGAAAACATGTCTGTACTGATTGGGAACCTTCCTGCAATCAATCTGTTGCTGTTCATTGAGGCTGCCTGCCAAGGCTACACCATCAACTGAACCATCATCAGGGTTCTGTGAGAGGAGGTCAGGGAGTGAGTCACTCTCTTCCTCCTGTCCCTCATCAGTAGCCATGAGCAAGCCCATGTCTGCCCTGTCAACATATGGCTTGAGCCTGTTCACATGGAGCACCCTGTGGGGGCTCCTGGGAGTTCCAAGGTCCACCAGGTAGGTAACCTCTCCCTTCTGTTCAAGAATGGTATGGGGTCCACTCCACTTGTCTTGGAGAGCTGCTGGGGCCACAGGCTCCAACACCTATACCTTCTGTCCTGGCTGGTACACAGTCAGAACAGCCTTTTGGTCATGCCAAGCTTTCTGTAATTCTTGGCTAGCCTCAAGGTTTTTGGATGCCTTCTTCATGTATTCAGCCATCCTGGAGCGGAGACCAAGTACATCGTCCACTATGTCTTGTTTAGGTGGTTTGAGAGGTAACTCCCATCCCTCCTTCACTAGACACAAGGGACCCCTAACTGGATGTCCAAACAGAAGTTCAAAAGCGTTGTAACCAACCCCCTTCTGAGGAACCTCTCTGTAGGCAAAGAGAAGGCAGGGCAACAGGACATCCCATTTTCGCCTAAGCTTTTCTGGGAGGCCGATGATCATGCCCTTCAGGCTTTTGTTGAACCTTTCAACCAACCCATTGCATTGTGGGTGATAGGGTGTGGTGAATTTGTAATTCACTCCACACTCCTTCCACATAGCAGTTATGTAACTTGACATGAATTTTGCACCTCTGTCAGTTAAGAACCCCTTAGGGAAACCCACTCTGGAAAAAATTCCCAGGAGGGCCCTGGCCACCACAGGAGCTGTGGTGGTTCTAAGGGGTATGGCCTCTGGGTACCTAGTGGCATGGTCCACCACCACTAGAATTTATCTGTGCCCAGATGCAGTTGGAGGATCCATGGGACCAATTATGTCAATCCCAACCCTCTCAAAGGGAACCCCCACTACAGGTAGTGGTATCAGGGGGGCCTTTGTGGTACCACCTGCCTTACCACTGGCTTGACAGGTGGTACAGGAGCGACAAAACTCCTTTGTGTCCTCTGACATGTGAGGCCAGTGAAAGTGAGGGACAAGCCTGTCCCAAGTCTTACTTTGGCCTAGGTATCCTGCTAAAGGGATATCATGTGCCAGTGTTAGTAGGACACCCCTAAACTTCAGAGGTATGACCAACCTCCTGGTGGCACCAGACTTGGTGTCTCTACCCTCTGAGTAAATGAGTCCTTCATCCCAGTAGATCTGTGGGACCCACTGGTACTCCCAGCAGCCTCAGCAGCAGCTTGCTGTATGAGGGGTTTAAGAGAGGGGCAGCTGTGCTGCTCCTGACTCAGATCTGCCCTGGAAGGGCCCCCTGTCCCCAAGAACTCAACCTGATCAGGTTCAAGTTCCTCTGGGACAGTTACTTCACAGGGACTGGTATCATCTTCCTCAGGAGATTGATCTTCACTCTGAGTCTGGGGGGAAGACACTGCCTTACCCTACTGCTCCTTCTCTTGGAAGGCACCTGGTCCATTTTTCCAGGATCCAGGGCCTAGTCAGTGGAAGACATTTTTGCCTGTGACCTGGTCACAGAAAACACATCTGCAGAGATGCCCAACATTGCTGCATGTGTCCTGAGTTCTACTTCAGCCCAGGCTGAAGTTTCCATATCATTGCCCAACAAGCATTCCACAGGGAGATCTGAGCTAACCACAACCTTTTTAGGGCCAGTTACCCCTCCCCAGCTGAAATTAACAACTGCCAAGGAATGGTCTGTCCTGACATTGCTAGCATTGGTCACTTGGTACATCTCACCAAGTATGATCTGGTCAGGGCTTACAAGGTCCTTAGTCATTGCAAACAAATGATGGACGGAATGCTGACAATGCAAACATTCTCCCCCAGTCAAAAGATCTGGGTTAAATCCATCGTCTTTTGCTTTCTCTCCCTAAGTGTGCCAGGTATGCCCAGACGTGGGTCCTGGGCTCACTGTGCCACTGGAATCAAGCTATCCTGGCTGAAGAGGGGTGAAACCCCGAAACCGGTCCTAGGATGCTTGTTTCCAGTCCAGGGAGGACCTGGCTTGGCAGTTCGGGCTGGACTGTTCCCATGAGGCACAGGGTCAAGACTGATTTGCATATGGCCAGGTCTAAACTGGGGTGGCATGGTGAGCAAAAGAATGATGGATTTAACCCAGATCTCTTGACTGGGGGTGAATGTTTTGATTTGTTCTGCATTCCGTCCATCAATTGTGTGTCTTTTGCTTTCTCGCCTGTGTCCCTATATGCCATGGCCTCCTTACCATTTATTAAAGGCTATTGTCTGTATTTGCCCAGGTTACTGGGACTTACAAACAGGGAGGCAATATCCATGCCTCCATCACAGACTAGAACAGCCTGAGCTGGAGTTCTGTCTAGGCCAGAGCCCATCTCAGATCCCAGGGTTAACCCTACTATACCTTTGTTTCCAGTACCACCACTTGGAGCTGAACTAGGGGGAACAGTTGCCTTAGGGGGCAGTGGTGTTGGTAGGAGGATCCTTGGCTTTGGCACAATTGGCATCCCTAGGCCAATGTGTCTTTTCCTTACACAGGAAACACCAAGGCTTCTTTCTGCCTTTTCCCTTGTTAGATTGTGACCCACCCTCAGGTGCAGGTTTTTGAAGAAGACTTCTGGTCTTTACCCTTCTCCCCACCCTTATCTGTAGGTTTAGCATCTTGCTTCTTTTGGTCACCACCTTGGTTCTGATTTTTCTGCTTCACCCTGATTCTGACCCACCTATCTGCCTTCTTTCCCAATTCTTGGGGAGAAATCAGATCAGAGTCAACCAGGTACTGATACAACAACTGGTTTTGGCAATTATTAAGGATCTGCTCCCTCATAATCAAATTGTACAATCCCTTGAAATCATTCACTTTGCCGCCAAGCAACCAGCCTTTAGAGCCTTAGTAGCACAATCTACAAAGTCTACCCAGTCCTGAGTCTGTGCCTTCTGGGTGTCTCTGAACTTAATCCTGTATTGTTCAGTGGTTAAGCCAAACCCATCTTCAAAACGGAATAATTGTCAGCGTCCTCTTTTCTAACAGTGAGGAGCTTATCTCTACCTTTGCCAGCAAAGGAGAGCCACAAGATAGCTGCCCACTGCTCTTGAGGGACCTTCTGTACCTTACAGGCCCTTTCTAAAGCACTTATCCATTTGTGGATGTCATCCCCACCATGGTAGGGAGGGACTATCTTGCTCAGGTTCCTATGGTCATAAGTGTACTCCTAAACCCTAGGGACACTGTTGCTGCCACCATGGGACTCTAGTCCCAATCTCTTTCTAGCCTTCTGGAGTTCTAGGGATTCCTTATCTAGTGCCAATTGCTCTTGCCTAAGCTTGACTTTCTCAAGCTCTAGAAATTGACACTCTCTATCATAAGAGCTATCTCTCTTATGGGATATGGAGGTCCCTATAGAAGTTCCTGAATGGTTAGATTCTACAGAGGGAGATCTAGATCTCCTGGGTAAACTCTGCACTCTTCCTGGAGGAGTGAAGAGAGGGCCACTGGGGCCTTCTCCCCCACCTCCTGGAAGATCTAAGTTGTCCAGGGGGGATTCATTTTGATCCTCCTGGTCAGGTTTTGATTCTAGGTCAAAGAAGGTTTCACTTCCTGTCCTCATTCCCTGTCCCACCCACTCTATCTAGCTCATCAGACCCTGGGGTCTTCCTAAGGTCATCTAAGAGTAACACCCCAATGAGGCGTTGGGTGTTTGCATTTCTCCCTGTCTTCAGCTTCCTAGAAGCACACATGGCTTTCAAATCCTGAAATGAGGCCATTGTATCTAGAGGGCAGAGAGCCACTGGTTTCTCCTTTAGAAGACATACTAGTATTGTGTGGTGTATGCACCTACCTAACCTAGTGAGAACTAAACTCTCTTAAGTTGGAGAAAGGGTGTGCTAGACCCTTAACTTGCCCAACCCCAAGTTCAGTAGAACTTACTTATTCTAATCTTGAAGTATTATATGTGCCTAATACTTTAGTGGTTTTCAGTTAATCACTCAGTGAGATTCATCTGGTAAAACAATAGCAAGCTTGAATCCCAACCACTGCACACCAATATGAGAAGTTGACCTGGTATATGCTGTCCACTAATTAAAGTGGGCACCTTGTACCAGTCCAAAAGACCCTTATGATGTATGAGGTCAAAGATAACCTTTTGAAAACTATCCTAGTGGTAGCTGTGGAGAGCAGCCTTCAGGCTTAATCTTGAAGGAATGTAAAGCAGCTTGTTTTACCAGAATATCACCTCCTGAATGACTAATTGAAGGAGAACCACACAGTAGTTATATAAAAATATGTATTTATTAATGTAGCACTCTCTAATATCCTCTATACGAGGATAGAACACAAAGCACACAATACGATATCAATGGAACAGTTGTAAGTAGCACAATACACAGTGGGCTCCAGGGGGAGACCAAACCATATATTAAAATAGTGGTATAACAATCACGACTTGACTAGACACAGTGCCTAGTGCACGTAGAATCGCTGGGACCCTGAGGAACCACCCAAGGTGATGACACAGGGAGCCCACGGAAGACGGGTGCAGTGAGGAAAAACGACTGCGTGCTCCGTACAATTCTATGGGAAAGTCACGGTTGGAAAGTTAAAGTTTAAGGACCCTTCTAGGAGGACTTCGAGCGAACCCTTTGGAACTTAAGACTTTGAAGGGCCACCACACCCGTGGATACCGTAGTACCCAAGTTACCTATCCCAGAGGAACTGGGTGCGTAGGTCGGAAGTGGCGTCGAAAACTCCAGTCGTTCTCAATGGAAGGCTGTGAAGAAGTACTGCTGCCGTGAAGGTGAAAAGGGTCCGGTGGAATCCAAGCCTGGATTCTGGAAGGAAGGAACCTGAAAGCAGAGGGGACAGTGTCTGGGTCACTTCAGAGTGACCAGGGGCTCGGTAGACAAATTCCCACCGATGTCGGGTGCTTCAGGTGCGAAAAAGGGATGCTTGACTCTGCAGCTACGAGGACCAGGAGATGTCGAGGATGACCAGGAGCCAGAGGTGAACTGTCCCACAAAGGATGTTGAGTGCTGAGGGGTCGGTGTCCGGCGGGAGCGCCAACAAGCCTTGGCAAAAGCAACCCACGCATGAAGGTCAAGCAGGTTACGGTGTGGACCAGCAAGGTCCAGGAGACTCACCAAGCAATGTGGAGTCAGGGCACGTCTGGAGCAACCAGGAAATCCGACAAAAAATCAAGATGACCCTCAGGAGGACCCACAGGCCGAATGACCAGGAGTCGCGAGGGGACCTCGAGCAAGATTGCAAAGCACCAGCCCACGGAGCACTTGGTGTGAGGAGGCCGGAGTTCTTTGGTACAAATACTGTTCAGGGTTAGGACTACACGGAGTCCAATGTACAAGCTCGGGAATCGCCAGCAAGCATATGCAACTGCAAATGGACGCAGTGCACAGGGGTTCGGGTTATGCAGTCCCAATGAGGGATACTGGCCTCAAACTCGGTGAGAGGGCAGATCGACCTCAGGGACCTTAAGAAACGTACCTCCTGTGTTGCTGAAAGCTTCGGAGTCTACAGGAGCTCAGGAGCAGCAGATTGGTCAGTTGCGGTTCAGGGCCTGCAAATGCAGGGGAGTGACTCCTCCACTCCAAGGGAGATTCTTCAGTTGTCTTAAGTGCACCACAGGTCCTGCACGGAGCCTGTATGGAGCAAAGGCACAAACTAAGCTTCGGACGGAAAGGGGGATGAAGTCGAGCCCAGTCGAGGTCCAGCGAAGTCCAGAGTGTCCAGACGGTCGAAGGTCAGTGGTTTCTTCTTGTAGAATCTTTAGATTTAATGTGGACAAGTCTTACAGCCAGGTAAGCCCTTTTGTACCCACGGGAGAGGGTTGGACAGATTCAGGGGACCTTCCTAGGGGAGGGGTAGGACAGAGGGGTGGCTACACCCATGTCCTTTGTCCAGTTTCGCGCCAGAGCAGGAGCCAATGGCTCCAAGAACTGGTTTGAGCTGGACTATGCACAGGGACACCAAATGTCGCCCAAGTGCAGACTTTCAGGCACTCTCAGAGTGCACCCACCCAGCCCCAATACACTAAATCCTGTCTGGGAGGTGGTCACACCTCCCTGTGACAGGATGCCTATTGTACTGCCTTCCTCTGCTCGAGCTTGGCTCAGCAGCAGGAGGGCAGAAATGTGTCTCTGGTCGGCAGCATTCATTTTGTGGTGTCTGGGTCGAGAAGGCTGGCACCGGTTAGACCAGTGACACCACAAAGCCCGCTTCTGAAGGGTGTAATCATACCTCCCACACCAGTTACTGGTGTGGAGGTATGATTCCAAGGTGTTTGATACCAAACTCGATATGTTTCTATGCAGCCGTTTTTGAGATAGCCAGACATATAGGTAGAGGTGCATTATAACCTCGTGGTAAATGCTGAGTCACAGACAACCCAGGAGAATGGTCTCCGAAGGCTGCAGAGAGGCTCTGCTCATGCAGGGGGCACCCTGTCACATATAACCCAGCACCCTGCCTTCAGGATTGTTAGAACCTTTAAGTCACCCCAATAGCAGGCCTTAAGTGTAGTGACAAATGGATATAGTGAACCTATATCTAAATTAAGTGGTGCAAGCACCATCTTATCCAGGCTGCAGTAGCAGACCTCGAGTTCCATTTTGCATGGCCTCTCATGGGTGGCATAATACATGCTTCAGCCCATAGGAGGCCTCTGTGGTACCTATGCCCTGGGTACATGTGTACCATATACTAGGGACTGATAAGGGTACCCCAGTATCCAATCTAGAGTGTACCAAAGTACATGTATGTCAATTTAAGGGAGAAAGCAGATAGACTGGGGTCCTGATTAGCAGGATCCCAGTCAGACTAGTCAAAAACAGTGAGACGTCAAGCAAAAAGTAGGGGTAACCATAAGAAGCAGATGCTACTTTCCTACAACTCTGATCTTACAATTTTGCTAAGGTTGATTTACACTGATCTATTTTTGAACTTATATTTAAACCTATGTTACAAATGTGGATTGCACCACCAATTCCAAATTCAAAAGTAATTGGGTCCGTCCAGTATTTGTTATTATTAAGTCTCTTTAATCATTTATAGTAAAAACAGCCAAGCAGCCAACGCGTTTCGTCCAGCTTCAGTGGACTTCATCAGGGCTTATTATCAACATTTGTTCTCCTATAATTGTAGAAAATTGCAACCACGCTGTCCGGTTCAGTGTGTCTCCCACGTCTGAACTGTTCCCTCCTGAAACCAGGGTGAGTTCACTATTGCTCGGCTCCTGTGCCACACAGCATAGTACTTCACAGGTAAAGACGCGGACCTTGGCATCCACTGAAGCTGGACGAAACGCGTTGGCTGCTTGGCTGTTTTTACTATAAATGAAGAATAAAGAGACTTAATAATAACAAACACTGGACGGACCCAATTAATTTTGAATTTGGAACTGGTGGTGCTATCCACATTTGTAACGAATCTAACATTGGTGTTGGAGACTGCCCTCTGGAAACAGCGGGAGCGGTGGAGGTGCACACCATTAGAGTGTAATACTCAAAGCATTGGACTCTTTGTGGGGGATTTCTGTCTTTGGGGGAGGTGCGTTACATGTACACTGACGTGTAGATGTTAGGCTTGCTGTTTCGCTTTGGTATTGTATATATTTAAACCTACTAAGCTCAGATTGAGAGTCGAACAGATTAATGTGTAGCCAAAATGGTTGTTCTGTATTGAAATATATTACCAGTGATTTATTTTTGCCTTTCACCACTCCCTCTGCTAGAAAGACCTATCCCCTCTGGAGAGAATTTTGAAAATCGGCCTAGACTTTAACCATCTGATGATGCGACCAATGTTACAGAACTGAAGGGAACTAGAACTTTAGCTAGAGAATCTGAATCCCAACATTAGTGTCCTCTGTTCTCCAAGCCTCGATCCTGGATTCTAAACTGACCGAGTTCCAGTGGCGTGCGTTAAAATGGCAGCGAAGGAGGAGTGAGAATTAGTAGCGATATATGTGTGTGAAATTTATGCTTAGCTTGTAGGATAGTATTGATTGTGTGATGTCTGATGGAGATGTTGTGAGTCGTGTGAATGTGATATTAAGTTGAAGTTGTTTTAAGTTGAAGTTGTTATCTTATAGTGACCTAAGATCCCGGGATATATAATAAGGGTGTAGAAGATGCAGTGTTGCAATTGTCTGCTAAGGTTTTGGGGGGTTTGCCGTGAGACGTCAACAGCCCAATTGAGAAGGGAACTTTCGTATGCAAGATAGTGTTGTAATTAGTGTGGTGGACCTTTTGGGCAGAAGGGAAATTAAGACTTCGACCAGTGAGGAATCCCCAAAATCAGTATAATTTGGATCTGGGTTCTTTGGGTGAGTGTTTAACAATTGTCTGCTTCACTAAAAGAATTGATAGAGTTATAAACAGAAGCGAATGAGAGAGTAGGAAAAAGAGGGTGAACTGCTGCGGGGAGTGAGAGAGAGGTCAAGTTGTGCTGCACTAGGAAAGGTCGGTTGGTGTAACGCTGTGCTGGGATCAGTTGAAATTGTTCCTTTGATGCTTTGCTATTAGTGATAGTATTGCAAACCTAAAATCTGTTTAATTTGGATTGGAGTTAAAAAAATAAATAAATGGTGAAATAAGAGATTGTAAAAAGAGGTGTCTTAAAGCAATAAGAAAAATACACACAAATAATTGATTTTGCTCTGCATCGTGTCCAACATTCACCACCAGTTAACAGATCTGGGTTAAATCCATCCTTCTTTTGCTCACCATGCCACCCCAGTTTAGACCCAGCCATATGCAAAACAGTTGGGGCTGGACTGTTCCCATGACAAGACTGCCAGGCCAGGCCCTCCCTGCACCAGAAACATGCATCCTGGGACCGGTTTCGGGGTATTGCCCCCTCATCAGCCAGACTAGCTTGATTCTGGAATCTAGTTGCCCAGTGAGGCCGGGGCCCACGTCCAGGCATCTCCGGTGTACTTAGGGCGAGAAAGCAAGACCCACAAATGATGGACAGAATGCAGAGCAAATCAAACATATAAAGCTATATAAAACTAAAAAAAAAAGAAGAAAAAAAACTGTCGAGTGGTTAAAGCAGGTTGATCGATTTGTGAAAATTTCAAAAGTGCCGTGGATTGACCTGAACACATTGTTAGAAATTGTGGTCCCTAGTGATTTATGGTCAGCATGTAAAATAGCTATAGATTGGCCTGAAGGTGAGCCGGAAAGAGATCCAATGACACATGGTTTGGCACCTATAGTAATTAATAAGTACGAGCAGGTGGGTTACTTGGTGGAAGGCAAAGGTACCACAGCAAAATAGGTTCTTGGGTCAACCCAATCAATAAGGAGATGATTCGTACTTTTTATGAAAGATTATTACAGGCTTTAAAGTATCCATGCCACTATACCGCTTTAGAGCCCAAGAATGTTGGACAATTTATATCTAGATATGTGACTGGATTGAGACCTGAGATTAGCATGATGACTCAGCAGCACTTAATCTGTTGGCAGAATAAGTCTGCATATTCCAGAATTTCGTCAACAAAGTACTGTTGTGATGAAATTGATATAAAACACATAAAACTGAAGGAGAAGTTGATGGTGGCACAGATGAAGGCGACTCAGAGGGGTCGAAGACAGCCTTATGTGGGGAATACGAACTCTGCTGCACGGGAGTCCCAGACTGCTGAACTTCCTGCATAAAGTGGAGGCTTTCGAGACAAGGAAGGGGCAGAGGTGTTCCTATAGATCCTAAGACTGAAGTTGATATTGCCACTTTGAAGAAGACTAAACCATATCACTATTGTCACAGGGTAGGGCATTGGAAGCGAGAATGTTGTTTAAATCCCGGTAATCAGTAACAGAATGGGGGGTATGGTTCAGTGTCAGGGAAATGTTGTGCAGTCTCAAAATGTGCCCATACCGAGATCTCAAAATTTCTCTGGTTCAGAAGGTCCTGTGATGCAGGTACCGCAACCTCCGATGCCACATAAAGCTGGAGGTAATCATACATTTCATCCAAATATGGACATGAAAGCAAATCAAAATGTGTCTTAGTCATTGGAAGTCTACAATATTTGGAAATTCTATGATACAGATCCATCCTTATTACGGTGCCTAAGGTGGAGGAAGACTGTACGCTTGGCTCAGTCTTTGAGGTAGAACAGCGTGGACCATATGTTGATGCAGATGTAGATGGCTACAATGTCACCTTCTTGATTTACACTGGTGCTACCCGCATTACTGCGAGAACAGCAGAGGTTCAAAACCTACCCCTCTCAGGAAAACAATCCAAGTTATAGGAGTTGCAAATAAACGGTTGTCGGACCCCCTTACAAAAGAAGTGCCTGATTATTATCTTCAAATGTCCCTATTTTTACAATTTGTGGTATGTGAATCTAGTCCTGTATGTCTTTCAGGATGTGATTTGCTGTGCAAGTTAAATTGCACCATATACTGTGCGCCAAAAGAAATAGAACTTAAAGGCAATGTCCTCATCATTTGTTTGAAGTTAGCGAATCAGAACTTAAACGTCTCATCGTTCCCTATGTTGACAGCAGAAGACTTAGCGCTGGATCTCAGAGATACGGTGAAAGACCTAGTTTGGGACTTTTCTGGAAAGGACATTGGAGTCATCCGAGGGGTTGAGCCCAGCCATATCCATTTTAAGCCAAATGCAGAATATCTGTGAACACCACAGTATAATTTGAAGCCTGAAACAGTTGCTGGAATTACACCTGTGATTGAACAAGGCATTTTAAAGGAGATCCCGGGGAGTCCATGTAACTCACCCATTATGGGCTTCCAGAAGCTGAGCGGCAAGTACAGCATTGTTATTAATCTTTCGGAATGCACATAGTGGTTCCTTGATGTCCCATGGTACCAAATCCATCTGTGATATTGTTTCAGATACCAATGCAGGCCGAATGGTTCACTCTTATTGATCTTTGGCAGGCGTTCTTTTCCATTCCCCTCTATGAGCAGAACCAATTCTTATTTGCTTTCCGGCTGGGGAATCGTGTTTTAACATGATGCTGTGTCCCACAAGGGTATACTGAGAGTCATTCTATATTTAATCAGACCCTGAAGAGGAATCTGGAATCTCTGGTCATGCCTTGATATACTGGACTGGGGCAGAGTTACAAGGACCTGCTGGTTGCTTCGAATACCTGAGATGCTTGCAAAATGGATACAAAAGCCCTGTTGAACTATCTTGCTGAGAACGGAAATACAGTACTGCAACTTACTTGGGGGTACTTTATGACAACAGTTCTTTATTTGGGATATCGTATTGTGAAGGGTGCGAGAAAGGTGTCACAAGAAAGAATCTCGGCGATCATGCAAATGAATCCGCCTTGTACACAGAAGTAAGTCAGGATGTTTATGGGAATGATGGGCTATTGTAGCCAGTGGATACCCAACTTTTCCATAATGGCTAAGCCTTTGCAGAGGCTAACACAAAAAGATGTGTCTGACCCGCTGCCTTGGGTCAATGATTGCTTGAATGCCTTCTCAGATTGAGAGAAATTATTTGTCGTGCTCCTGCACTAGGAATGCCAGATTACAACAATGCGTTTTTGCTGTTTTGCAACGAACAAGAAGGTTGTGCACTCTCAGTATTGACACAGACTCAAGGAAGTGCCCATAGACCAGGGGCTTATTTTTCCGCTACTTTAGATCCAGTAGCGTCAGCGTTTCTGGATGTCTCAAATCAGTTGCTGCAAAAGGTGTCCACATTGTGAGAAGTTGGCCTGGTATATGCTGTCCACTATCTCTCTAATTAAAGTGGGCACCTTGCACCAGTCCAAACAACCCTTATGGTGATTTAAGAGGTCAAAGATAACCATAGAAAGCTATCCAAGTGGTAGCTGTGGAGAGCAGCCTTCAGGCTTAGTCTTGAAGGAATGTTAAGCAGCTAAGCAGGTTGTTTTACCAGAATGCAACCTTATAACTACTGTGTGGTTCTCCTTTCATTTAACCAATACTATAACAATAAATACATATTTTCATAACACACCTTAAATATCTCACAGTATCTGCTACACGCAGATAAACACAAAACACACAAATCTGATAGAGACATCTAGCCGCAGATTCCTTAACTTAGAATATCCCCAGGTGTCAGACTGGATCCGGAAACATTTTGTGCAGCAGTACCTCTGCGCGCCGGGGGGCGGCGCCGCCTGGCTCCACCCTGATGTTGTCCCCGGACATGACGTCAGTGGAGCTACATAGGACCCCCCGGCGAGCTGACGTCAGTTTCCTTCTTTTCCGCGTTCCAACGTGGATCATGGATTCAGCTGTTCCTCTGGCCTGTTTTTCTTCAGGCCCTTTTTCGACGTCCTTTGGCATCGGGGAACAGTGTGCGATGCCTTCGGGCTTTAAATTGCGCGAAACTTGTTCGCGTCACAAATGGCGTGCGGGTCCGTCGCCGACATCTATGTGGTGTCTTGGGTCGCACCATGACTCCGGGTGCATCTGCCGGCAGGTGTCACACTCCACGAAGTCCCTACGGGAGCATCGGATGAAGCTCTTAGCCGCCCGGATTACCCGCACGGCGTCTCCCCGACGTTCTCCGGTTGGGTCTTCTCTCCGCGTCCTCTCCCGGAGTCGATCCTGCGAATGTCGCTCTACAGGTAAGTTGAAGAAAAAGTGACGGAGGACGAGGTCCTCGCCTCCACGTGACGATGGGGGCCATGGTTCCTGTTCCCACACAGAGCCGTGCGTCCCGGAGTCAGCCTCCCTTTACCCGCCCTTTCCGGGTACTGGTGCGACTCGGTCCCAGATGCAAGCCTACTACAAGGCTCTGCACTCCATCTTCGGGTCACCTCCTCTCCCTGGCGTGCCTTCGGGTCCCACAGTGGAGGTAGGCATTCAGGTCGGATCTCCGCCTGCGGGTTCGCCCTCGGCGCCGACCGAGTGCCTCGGCTCCGGAGCCATGCCGGCGTCGGGTGCCAACGCCGATGGGCGTTTTAGTCCCGCGCCGTGCCATTCTACCTTGTCTCCGCATAGCCCCTGGCGGCTCCATGCGTCGACATCGGCGTCTTCGGCGCCGGCGGCCGAGTGCCTCGGCTCCGGAGTCGTGCCGGCTTCAGGGCCTAACCCCGATGGGTGTTCCAGCCCCCCGCCGAGCCATTCTGCCTTGTCTCCGCATAGCCCCTGGCGGCTCCCTGCGTCGACCTCGGCATTAGCGGCGCCACCGGTGCCGTGCCTGTCGCCACCTGGTCCTCAGGCTCTGTCTCCGTGCCTCTCCATGGAGGGATCGGCGCCTTTGCGGCGTCGTTCGGCGTCGGTGCGGCGTCGGAATGGTCACCGCCACCTGTCGGTTCTCCGCTTCCAGAGGACACAGGCCGGGTAGGCCCGGACTTGTCTCCCCGCCAGTTGCCTCCAATTCCATGGGGGCAGTGGGCCCTTCTTCCTCCTCCTGTGGGATGTGTCAGCTTGCAACCGTCCCCTACAGATGGGCTATTGTCACCCCCCCACCACGCCCACTGAAGCTGGTGCTTTGTTTTTAAGGGGTGTTCGTAGGGCTGCACCTGTTTTACATTTGCACCCTCCTTCTGTCTCCTTGTCTTCCAACCCTTTATTGGATCTCCTCCACCAGGGTGCGGTCGATATTGAGCCCTTGCTGCCTTTTAGCGGCTTATTGTTCAACCCCCTTCTCGGGACATGGGCACGGCCCTCTTCTGGAGATGCTGTCGACAGGGCTGTGGCGCATCGGCACCGTCCGGCCCCTGAGAGCCCAGCCTGTTTGTCCCTTCAGCCTGGGGCTTACGGCCTCATGGTGCAGGTGTCTTTGGCCACGCAACCTTCCTCTCCACCTCTTATGCAGCCTCCTACTAGGGAGTCTCGTTGGTTGGAGGCATGTGGACGCAGCATTTTTGCAACCTCTAGTTCAGCCTTACGTGCTCTAAACACGGCTTGCGTCTTTGCCCGGGCTTCTTCTGCCCTATGGGACTCGGTGGAGTGTCTTTTGCCTGCCCTCCCTGAGTGTACTCGCGCTGATGTAGCTCGTCTTCGTCACGAAGGCCGAGAGATGGCGCGCTTTACCGTTCGGTCTGCCGTTGACACCAACGATTCGGTGAGTCAGGCAATGGCGAGGTCCGTTGCTTCACGCCGCCATGCTTGGCTGCGCGATGGGGGTTTCCCGAAAATGTCCGTGACAGTCTCCGGGACTTACCATTTGATGGTGTGTCCCTGTTTGACACACATGCGGACTCTGCGGTTCACCGTCTTCTGTCTACCCTTCCTTAGTGTCTCTTGCTTCATGTTGGCCCTGGGGTCATGCTGTAATATCTGAACGGCCTAAGCGGCTTCTCGCCGTATTTGCCAAATCCAAATCCAAATAGCTTTATTTCGGTAACAAGTACCATAAAAGCAACAACATTCATACAAATCATCAGTAAAATACAAATTATCGTAAGCAGCAATTGGTAGCCACTATGTAAAATCCATCAAGACATACAATAGCAGATGATCCATGAAACATGATAAAAAGTTAAAAAGATGCAAATAAATACTAAAAGCTAATCCATAGAAGTATCATTACATAACAAATAAAGTGACAGTGCTATAGATCCCAGACTAGCTGGTTAATTACGGGTTATGAAGCACAGAACCCTATTGAAACATCAGACCTCCAACCTTAAAAATCTGGACCTCACGACCCAAGCACTACTAAGATACTTAGCCACACCACATGCGAGGAAAGTTCTAGGATCAGATTTCAAAATTCGTAGGGCGACACTATGGTCGAAGGTGCCCAGATGCCTACAGATGGGCTTAAGCCACCTGGATCTAGCTAGGCTCTATGCTGGTCATGCAAACATTAAGTGTCGCACAGTCTCCTTTGGGGCTTTGCAACAGGGACAGCCCGCTATTGTCTGGTGTGAAGGACTCCACTTTGCGGTAGTATCGCGAACCATAAGAGAACCAAATCTGAACTGTATATAGAGAGCCCTATCTCTTGGTTTCTGAATGAAGTCCAGATATGGCTCAAGAAATATTTGCTGCTTATGTTGGTAAAAGTCCTCTGTTAACCTTCCTACCTTAGTGTTGGTGACATCCTGACAATCTACCCAACCCCAGTAAATTCTTTTAATTTCAGCCTTGCTTGGGGGGTTTTGGCTTTTTCAGGATTCCTTAAACCCCTGGGTAAATAGCAAGTTTCTGACCTTTTTTATCCAAGAAACCCTGTGGCTTACATCCAGATTGATTACCTCGGTGAGTGCTGCAGCATACTTGGCAAGTTCTGCGGTCCGAAGGAGGCGTCCCCAGAATAACAATGGTCGTAACCTAGAGATATCTCTAAAGGAACGTCTCCCCATATCGGACATCTGAGGCTTGAGCAGTACGTTGCGCAGCAGCATCACTAATTCTCTCAGAAATTTATTTTCAGATCTCATCTACATTCTCAAGACCCCACAACTCGGCACCATAGGAGGCCGAGCTGACTGCCTTTGCTGCATAAATCGTGAGCGCCGGAGCAACAGGCCTGCTCTGAGATGAGCGATGTTCTCTGCCAATTGCTCCGGCCGCACGCCTATGATTCAGCAGCATCTTAGTAATGTGGGGTCTCCAGTGCATACATTCTGATAACCGAATGCCGAGGTAGTCAAACATAGCGACTCTCTCCATGCTAGTTCCACCCAGGGTAAACTTATGCCTGAAGGGTTTGTAGGGGTTAAATGTCATCAGTTTGGTCTTAGTAACATTGATGGTTAATCCCCTCGAGTCACAAAAAAGCTGAAACCTGTCCAATAATTTCTGTAGTCCACCCGGGGTCTTTGAAATCAACAGGGTGTCGTCTGCAAAGAGAAGAGTGGGAACCCTATCACCAGCCAGGGCTGGGGCATCAGCTGGAATTCCTTGTAAAAGCTCACCACCCCGTTCATGTATAAAGAGAACAGGGTGGGTGCCATGACACAGCCCTGGCGGACTCCCTGTTGACAGGAATCCTGTCAGTCTTTTGATCTTGGGAGCCCCATCTCACTTGTGCAAAGTTGCCATCGTGTAGGCGAATCAAAAGGTTAAGTATTAGTGGAGGGATACCCATCTCGCCCAGGACTTGCCACAGCCGCTCTCGAGGGACCAGGTCGAAGGCAGTCTTCAGGTCAATAAAGGCGAGATAAAGACTGCCTCCGCCTATGGTAACTGTCTTCCAATAAAGGAGAAGTAACCTAAATGCTTGATCGACTGTCCCTGTGTTAGTCCTGAAGCCCGCCTGAAAATGGGAGAGGACGTTCTCGGCCTCAACCCATAGATGGATTCTCTGCAATAACACCCTTTCAACTACTTTTTGAGCAGCATCAATTAAGCTGATCGGGCGGTAATTAGCAGGGTCTTCCCTAGCTCCTTTTTTAAAGATTGCCCAATTCCGGAGTCATGGAAGGGTGCGGAAGTGGTGCCAACCATTAGCAATGGAATTAATTAATTGTGTGATGAATCTGGCCCAATTACAGGGGTCTGCAAGGAACAAGTCCCCTGGAAGACCATCCGGCCCAGGGGCTTTTGCTGGCACTATCCTTTTGATAGCTGCTTCGACTTCATCCTGCGTGAAGAGGTCTGAACCATTTAGGGTGAGGTAAGTAACTAGCTGGTCACAAGGCCCTTCTTGGCGGGTTTCGATGGCCCCCGAATAAAGCCCTTTAAAATGGTCAAACCAGTCCTGATTTGAAATATGGTTAGGGATTAAGTCAGGATCTTTTCTATCCCCCCTCCTTACAAGGTTCCAGAATAAATTGGCATCCCTCGCTAGGCTAGCGGTCTTCAAATCTTGCCAGTAAGATTCTTCCCAATTGCGCTTGGCACAAAGCAGAGATGCTTTATACTCCTTCCTCGCAGATTGGACCCGTGGGCAGGTTTTGCTCTTGATAGCAAGAACGAACAATTTCTTTTTCTGCCTACAATCCCTTGAGAACCATTTTTGCCAACTATTCGCACCCAGAGATTGAGAGGTGCGCCTGGACGGTATATAAAATAAGGACCCCAACTGTTCTACACTTTTACTATAAACTTCTAAGACCTTCACGTGGGCTTCTGATGCACCTGACGCTACCTGCATATTGACAATTCTTTCTCCCAATAATTGCTTAATGCTAGACATTGCTAGTTCGTTAGCAGCAATTTTTGGCCATTTAAGATATCTTTTGCAATTAGATGGAATCAGTTCCTTGGTGAGCATGGCAGTACCTGCATTATCAGCCGGACAAAAAACGGTCCATGGCATCTTCATGATCAAACAAAGTGAGTTATGATCGCTATCAGTTGTAGGAACAATTTCCATGTCAATTACAGATATCCAAAGTCTAACATCTATTAGAATATAATCAATACGAGAAGATCCACCAACTCTGTTAAAAGTGCATGTCCCAGTAACGTCCGACTTTGTTCTGCCATTAGCAGCTCTCACCCCATATTCCAAAGTTAATGCATATAACTGGATTGCAAGCCGGAACCATCTTTTAATGGGGGGAGCACTTAGAATAGGAACACCCCACCTAGCGTCATCTTCCTCAAGCCCCAAAGTGTCCACCTGATCAAACGGCTCAAACGTGCAATTAAAATCACCAGCTATGATGTAGTGTGAGCCAGACGGGCAACTTGATAGTTCCTGCTCAAGGATTGGGACAAGGGGTGAGGGCGCTCCCCCTCTAGTTTCCCTGACATATATATTAAACAGTTCAAGAGTTATACCCCCATTATTCCCACAAAGGGTGAGCCTCATTATATCTTGGCTCACACATTGCACTGGGTTGCAGAATAGTGGAACATCAATGTTAACCCAAGCTATAAGGCCCCCCGACGGCCGTCCTCGCTCCTTTGTTACCGCTGGTACACAGAAACGAGTGTAACCATGCTTGTACAAAGGAACTAAACTCCAAGTTTCCTGAAAGAGGCAGATATCCTGGCCTTCTATCAATCTATTCCAATCAGGAAGTAGCAGTTTGTTATAAAGCCCAGCTACGTTCCAGGAAACGATCTTCAGCTCGGAGCAACGGGCGGAGTAATAACTGGTTCGCAAGGGGGGGTTTCCAGGGTAAAAGAAAGTGGCCGAAATAGTGGCCCTATCATATCTTAGATGTAGCAACCCTCGGGCTCCCTAGCACATTAGCCTGGTTACTAGCGCATTCAGCAAGGGTCGAGTTAGGAAGGGGGTAGCTGGGACCTAAAACTTGTTGTGTGGACAAAAGGGAAACCAAGTTGTCGTTAAGGTGCATAGGTTGAGGTGCAAGGTGCGTGGTTAGGTCGGTTCTCAGTCAGTCATTATCTTCCAAGTGGGATTCCCCGTTTAAACACGGATCCAGTATGCAATCATGTGCCCTAGCAGCAGGATTGTAGGGAAACGCCTAAACTGGATGGTTGAGGATCCTGGGGGACAAGTCCGGTATTCTAATGCTAGAAGGTTTTCGGCCAGGGCAGATGTAGTCAAGGTAAGTTCAATGCAGTCCCAGGTTTGGCTATCGGACGTGCATCTTCGTGCCCTGGCTATGTCTTTCCTCATCAGTGAACGGCAACCCCTGACGTGGCGAATCCAATGTATGGACTTATTAATCAAAGAGTCTTCATTTTCAAGGCCACCAGGTATGGCAAGCCTGGGGACGTTGACCATTTACTCGAGGATCATTTTTGGATGTCAGACTCTGATATATGACAAACAACCCAGCTGTGCTTTTTATAACCTTTTGTTAGTCATTCCCTGTCTCTACAGTGTTTCCCTTATCTCCAGAAGAGGATGGGGCTGTGCCCTAGCCACACTGACCATTGACATTTCCAGACTCAAAGAGCCCCTCTGGAGTAAGGGAGAGTCAAGCTTTTCTGTGCACTTCAGTGTGTGTACCACTCCGCTCTCAGGAACGTAGCACAATCTACACCCTTGTTTGGGAGGGCTCCTCCACATGTCTTTGCAAGCCCATGGGTTTCCAAAATGGAACTCACAGGCCTCCATGCATTGTACCACACACAAGCAGACTCACATGCATTGCACAGCTACATGCTAATATGATGTTGGGCCATAGCGAGTTAAGCACACAGCAGTGGAACTTTATATAAGTGAGACGGTAGGCCTCACTCCAGTGATGCAGGTAAAGTGCCAGCTCGCTATAGTGATTTTTGTTACAACAACATATGTTTCCACTGTAGTTCTTGTGCTATTTAACTCTTAATAAGGGCAGTAGCCCTTTATAACTACAAGAATAGCACATTGGTCACCGCTCCTGACCTAACAACCACAATCTGTGAGACAGGGCTGTAAGTCATGACATGCACACTTGATCTGTATTAGTCAATGACCAAAGATTGGTACCAACAATCCAGATATTGTTGCACCCATGTGGGGGACTTTTCTGCCCCAACAGATGCTCTTTCCCGCTGGAGGATCTGTGATTGTAATGTGCCAATGAGCACGATGAGATGACGTAGGACGGAGCGCATGCACCGGCAAGGCCAGATGCGGCCAAGAGGAGGAATAAAGAGATAAGACAGAGTATGTACAGAAGTCTGGGGCAGATCCAATGAGCATGATGTGTATTACTACTGGCAACATCCTCAGACTCTTTGCCATGTTGCGGCCCAGTGTGGCCTACCATACACTGGCGACGAAGGATGAACATCTCATTGTGTGCGCTCAGTTAATCAACTTTTACTTACTTCTCTGCTGGAGAGACTCGTGTGGTTGGGTTGCACAGCTGAACAACAGTCATGCTGCTGATGAACCACATGTCTGATGGATACATCTGCCTGTGGATTCCTCACCTTTTGAATTACCCCTGCGCCAGCATTCCACAGAAACGTTTTTTATTGCTCTCCCATGTCGACGAGGACGTCACAATAGCACGGCTCTGCTCACGACTCGGTATGATGTCACCGGAGCCATAAGAAGACTGACGTCGGCACGGAAAAACAGGAAACCTCGTCAGCGTGCTATCGACGCGTAACTGTTTTTCTGGGACTCTCCATTTCCTTAGGTATTACTTTGTTACAGTTTCTATCTCTGTGTAGCAGTGTGATGGCTACACAAAAGAAGTCAGGATTCAAGCACTGTAGGGAGTGTGGGGGTACTATGTCCATCATGGACCCCCATGAAGATTGCCTTTGGTGCCAGTCCTCGAATCACGACATCGAAGGATGTTCGTCTTGTCGGAGGAAGAATCTAAAAGCACTTAAGGAGTGAGAGGCGAAGCTTTTCATGGCCGGGCGAAAAAGGAGAAGAGAGAGCGCAAAAGATCCAAGTCGAAGTAGATGACCCCGCACACCTCGAGGTCGTCGAAGAAAAACAATGTCGACATGGGTCCCGGCATCGGCACTCGAAGGGCAAGTCTTCGAGGTCGGCTTCTCCGGTTCAGCGGCGTCATGGTAAAGATGTCATCTCGCCTTCACCTTCTCCGCAGGTGACTCCGGTCCAATCTCCGGCACCAAGGGATTCGCTGGCGCCCAGGGAGTCCTCTCCTGCTCCTCCGGCTTTGCCTGCCCCGGCCCCGGTGTCCCCAGCGCCGCAGCCACAGCCTGCCACACGACCTCGGTTGGATCCAGACCAGGCGGTTCAATATCCTCATCCATCCTTTCCGTGTCCAGGTATCGATCTGACGCATTTTCTAAATGCGATGTTTGGCATGTTTGCCAAAGCGACTAACCCATCCAGTATGCCTGCTGTCCCCATGGGTCCGCTTGCATTCAATTTGGGCATATGGCTGGGGGACACCCAGACACCTTTCGTGCCCTTCATGCCGGTGACTCCATCATGGCATCTCCTGGCGCTGATACCGCAGTCTCAGGCGCCGTCTAGTTTTGGACCAATGCCTTCCCAGTTTCAAGCGGCGCTGCTGACTGCCACTGAGGGACCTCCTTTGATGCCAGCACCACGCCTGGCAGGGCGATCCCGAAGTTGCGAGAACTGAGGCCCAGAGGCTGCTGGAAGAATCAGGGGCAGCAGGATCAAGCTGAAGAAGGAGAGATCCTTGACTCTGTAGATGGCTTTGAAGGTCTTCAGGAGGCCAGTGGCTTGGACACTTCCCTGGAGTGGGTGCTTTATTCCCCAAAGGCTATGCCTTCTCAGGACGTGGCTCCTTATCATACTGTCATCAGGGAGGCTGCTGACCTGTTGGATCTGCAATTGCCCACAGCTGAGGTCAACTCTAATATTTTGACTGAAGTTTTGCATTCTCCGTCTTCAGTGGTAAAGCCTCATTGAATGGCAGTAAAGGCTCTAACTGAACGGATTCTGGAAGTGTGGCCGAAGCCTTCGTCTGCTCTGGCAGTTTTGAGAGCCATGGCAAGACGCTATAAACCTGCTCTGGGGGATCCGGCTTTTCTAACCTCCCACCCGTCTCCAGAGAGCTTGGTGGATCAAACTTCATGTTCGTCCAAACAGTCGGCAGGATCCTTCCCCACCATTCTGAGGGATAGAGACTCCAAAAAGCTTGAGCAATCAAGGCAAAAAGGTGTTCTTTTGGCAAGTATGGCCTTAAAATCCACAAACGCCACATGCTTGCTGAGAAGATATATCCACGCTTTGATGGACTCAGCCAAAGAGGTGGCCCCTAAACCACCTGATGATGTACGAGGCCACTTTTTGAAGGTGTTCGCTTATACCCAGGCTGCAGCTCGTCCAGTGATTCAGTCGGGTCTGGATACGTTGGATTCAGTCGCCAGGGGGATGGGCTCCTCAGTGGCTACCAGAAGGCACGCCTGGTTGAGATCTTTGGGGTTTTCTCCTGATGTGCAGGTCACTGTGCTTAATCTGCCTTTTGATGGATCCAGGCTCTTTGGGACAAAGGCTGATTCTGCTATACAATGCTTCAAGGATAGCAGTGCTACTGCAAGGTCCTTAGGCCTTCAGTCCCAGCCTAGGGGCTATGGTTACAGGAAAATTTTTAGATTTGGAAAGACGGCTTCCTTTCCGGGCCATCAACAATAGCAGCAGCAGAACCCCCTCTATAAGTCATACAGAGGGAAGGGTAGAGGCCGTCTGCGAGGGGGCGCCCAGCAACAGTCCTCCTCCTCTCTTGTCCCCCCACTGGTTCCGCAGGGAAGCAGCTCTAGATCCCCCATCTTGGGACACCCGGCCACCTACGGGACCAACATGCTCCATTTTCTACAAAATTGGAAATTTGTTACTTCAGATATTTGGGTTTTGAATCTTGTAGAAAATGGGTACACCCTTCCTTTCCAGGAGTTTCCCCCTCCTTACCCTCTTCACCAGGGCTGGTGTTTGGAGGACTATCTGCTGCTTCTTCAGAAGGAGGTCCTGGCCTTGCTTTAGAAAGGCGCAATAGAGGTAGTTCCGGAGCAGGAAAGGGGTCAGGGGTGTTACTCCCGATATTTCCTGATCCCCAAAAAGGATGGCGGTTGAGACCGATCCTAGACCTTAGAATCTTGAATTTTTACCTCAAGCAGGAGAAGTTCAAGATGTTGACCCCTAGCTCTGGTTCTTCTGGTGCTGCAGCAGGAAGACTGGATGGTGTCAATAGATTTGCAGGATGCATATTTCCACATTCCCATCCTGAAGTCACATCGGAAGTATCTCTGTTTTACGGTGGGATCCCAACACTACCAATTTGCTGTTCTTCCGTTCGGACTTACTTCCGCACCGCAAGTCTTCACAAAGGTGATGGCGGTGGCTGCAGCTCATCTCAGGGGAATCCCGGAATCCCCGACATTCTATCTAGACGACGTCTCCAGATTTGGTGCTGCATCATTTGCAAATAACGGCTCCGCTGTTGTTCGACTTGGGTTTTTCGATAAATGTACCCAAATCTCACCTGGTGCCCTCCCAGCGCAATATGTTATCTGATAGAGACATCTAGCCGCAGATTCCTTAACTTAGAATATTCCCCAGGCGTCAGACTGGATCCGGAAAACTTTTTCCCCCCAGCAGTACCTCTGCACGCCGGGGGGCGGCGTCGCCCGGCTCCGTCCTGACCTCGTCCACGGAAGTGACATCAATGGAGCTATATAGGTCCCCCCGGCATGCTGACGTCCGTTTTCTTCTTTTCCGCGTCCCAACGTGGATCAGGGAGAAGCGGTTCCTCTGCCCTGTCTCTTTTCAGGCCTTCACGACGCCTTTTCGCGTCGGACACAGTGTGCCGATGCCTTCGGGCTTCAAGTCGTGTGCGTCCTGTTCGCGGCAGATGTCGGCGATGGACCCCCACGAGATTTGTACTTGGTGCCTGGGCGAGCACCCCGACTCCGCAGAGTGTGACGCCTGCCGGCAGCTGAAAAAAAGGCCCTGCAGGAACGTCGGATGAAATTGATGTCTGCCCGACTGTTCCGGTTGGACTCCTCGCGGCGCCAGTCTCCGTCTCCAGCGGAAGGCTCCGTACGGCGTAGTTCTTCTTCCCACACTGAGGTTCCTGTCCGGGACAGGTCCCAGAGTAGTTCCCGTGGATGTCGCTTGCCTGAGTCAGGTAAGCACCGGAAGAAGTCACGGAGGTCGTCGACCTCGCACAAGCCTGACGTCAGGGCCCGCCACTCCCGGTCTTCACCGAACACGGGCCCTCAGGAGTCGGCCCTAGCCTACCGCCTGCTTCCTGGTTTGGGTGCGACTCAGACCCAGATGGAAGCCTATTCCAAGGCTCTGCAGGCCATCTTTGGGTCACCCCCTCTCCCTGGTGTGCTTTCGGGCCCCACAGTGGGGGTAGGAACTCAGGTCAGGGGCTCGCCGGTGGGTTCACCCTCGGTGCCGACCGAGTACCTTGACTCCGGTTCTGGGGTCGCTGCGACATCGGGACACGGCCCGGAAGGGCATCCCACAGCGACGTCTGGCCCTCCTGATGCGCCTTCGCACAGCCCTGCGGGGCTCCCTGCGTCGTTGCGGGAGGCGGCTGAAGTGCGGAGCTCGACTCCGAGTCGACGTCGTTCCTTCCCGCAGGCTCCTGCCTTGGTGGAGGTCGAGTCGACGCCGGGCGGACGAGTCCTCTCCGGGGGTCGTCGACGTCGCTCCGACGCCGTCTTGAGGTCGATTGACACCGGTTCCGTTCCCTGCTGCTCCTCTGCTGGTAGAGGACGTGACCCCAGTCGGTTCTCCATCCCCGGCATTGTTTCATTGCTCCATGGAGCAGGGGCCCATGGCTGAGCAGGGGCCCATGGGACAGCAGGGGCCCATGGGGCACTGGCAAGCTCAACATTTTGCAGGGCCTCAGTCGTTGGGTGGACAGATTAGCCTGCAGCCGTCCCCAAAGGATGAATTGCTGTCTCCGCCTCCGGTGGCCACGGAGGCTGGTGCTGAGTTTGCGAGGGCGGTTCGCAGGGCTGCAGATATCTTGCAGTTGCAGCCGCCCTCTGTTTCCCTGCCTTCGGATCCTTTGTTGGATCTTCTCCACCAGGGCATGGTAGATGTGGAGCCATTGTTGCCTTTTGGCGGGTCCTTGTACGATGTCCTTCTGGGGACTTGGGCCGGACCCTCATCGGGGGATCCCGTGGGTCGCGCTATTGTGCATCGCCATCGCCCAGCTCCAGACGACCCTGCGTGTTTGTCCCTCCATCCTAGGGCTCATGGACTTGTAGTCCAGGAGGCGCTCTCTTCCTCTCCTCCTCCGTTGCTTCCTCCCACTCGGGAGTCTAGGTGGTTGGAGTCGTGTGGCCGCAGTGTCTTTGCGACCACCAGCTCAGGCCTTCGGTCCTTGAACACGTCCTGCTTGTTTGCTCGGGCCACTTTTGCCCTTTGGGACTCCGTCGAGCTCCTCCTCCCCTCTTTGCCGGAGGGCCCTCGTGCTGACCTGGTCCGACTTACTCGGGACGGCCACGACATGGCGCAGTTTTCTATCCGGTCGGCCATGGACACCACTGACTCCGTGGATAGGGCTATGGCCAGGTCAGTTGCTCTGCGTCGCCATGTGTGGCTACTCGATGGCACTTTCCCTGACAATGTTCGAGAGCGCCTCAGGGATCTGCCCTTTGATGGGGTCCATCTGTTTGTTGAGCATGCCGACTCGGTGGTCCAGTGTCTCCTCTCTGGTTTTCCATGACTGCCAGGTTTTTAGTCTTTTTTGAGGACTTGTGTTTTCGAATGCACTATTGTCCCTGCTTTTATAATTTCCATCTCTGGTCAAGACGTTATTGCCCAGACGGTCTGTATGGCTGTTCCGCCGTGTCTCTTTTGTTCCTCCTTCTGGTGCAGCTGGGCCAGCTGTTTAGGATGATTGTTTTCGAACTCTGCTTATGAGCTTGTCTCAAGAGGTGTCCCTCGTTTTTTGAAGGGATGTGACTTACCCTATGTGGGGTATTGGTTGGCTATTGTGTAGCTGTTGTTCTTTGCTGGGAAGTTTCGGGGGCTCCCATGGAGTTCGCTTTGTTATTTTCTGTCCCTCTGGGGGTTTTTCCTGTGGGTTCTGCTGGGAGCATTCCCCTTTGTTCTTTGCTTCCTGCTGTGGTGGAACGTCTCCTTTGTTGAGGCCAATGGGCTGGCGTGGTCCTCTCCTGGAGCTTCTTTGCTGCCTACGGTTGTTCCGTTGCACTCTCCTGCGTCTGTGGATGCAGTCTGCTCTGGTGTGTTGTTGGCGTTCCAAAGAGGGATTCCCATCCTCCTGCCTTGCATTTGGCTCTTCTTTACGCCTTATGTTCTGCCCTTAGCACTTTGGCTGCCTTGGGCGTGGGTGCGCATCCCTGTGGGCTCTTTGTTCCATTCCGCTCCAGTCCGGTTCTTCTGTGTTCTGAGCGGGCACCACATGTGGGTCCACACTGGGTGTGTGCGGTATCACGGGGGACTAGTAGTATTCCTTGAGCCACTGTCTTGGCTGCGTAGTCTTCGAGCCCGTTCCAACACCAGGGAAGGGCTCCCCCTGTTGGGGTTTGCCTATGGGCAGTGGGGTTTTCGCCAGGGCTGCTGCGGTTTACCCTCCCTTTGCCGGTTCCCGGCCTGATCTTTGGTCTTTCTGTTGTTGCCACACACGGCTCAGGTGTTTCTCCTTCTGGCCTCTGGTGTGTTTTTTCGACAGACTTGTTCTATCCCCGGATGTTTTCTGGCATCATCCGGTCTCTGGCTATACTTTTTCAGACATTCTGTGTCTGGGGGTTACTGACTCCCTCTTCTTCCTTAGTGTGATGGTCAGTATCCCATCTGTTTTGCGGTGACTCAACCTTTCCTCTCCCGATCGGGAGGTTGGGTTCACCCTCTTTGTTCATGGACTTGGGTGTCCTGCTACGTTCACATCGGTGCCGTTGGTGCCTCTTTGACAACCAAGGGGAAACTGGAAGAGGACCCCGAAAGTCGTCCAATTTCTTGACTTTTTCATGTTTCTATGATGCTGTGTACGCACATGAGAGGGCAGGCATGCGTGTGGGGTTTCCCTGCAGTGTTATCTGGGAGTTGTCCCAGATTTCCTCTCCCTCTTTTTTCTCTCTCTCTGCTTCATGGGAGATAGCTTGGGTGCATCGGGCTTGCTGGTGGCCCTTCCTCGCTGACCCTGTGGGTGGGGTAGACTGGTTGACTTCCTCCTGCGGTGCCACCCTTCTCTGTCGACGGGCATGATTCATTGGCCTATGCAGTGGTGTGGTTTTCACGGTACACACTGTCTGGTCTGTATCTTCTTGTGATACACACTACGTCCACCATAGATGTGAATATCTTGGCATGATGCCTTCTGCCACCATTTGCGGGCACCTGATGCTGTGCCACTCATTTGGTGTGTTCTGACTCTGTCCTTTTGTTCAGTACCTTCACTGGGGCTTTCTCTCTTACGACTTCTGGGATCCTGTACTTAGTTTCCCTCTTTTCGTGGCAGCTGTGGCATTCTGCCATTGTGCACTGACCTTTCTGGTTCTCTATTTTCGTTTAGTCCCCGTTTGGCTGATGGTGGATTTGTGCCGTCCTCTGACGGATTGTGGTGCTTGGCTTCCTTTGCTCATGCTCCACTTTTTACTTTGTTGCCTAGTGTGAGCTCAGCTGGCATTGCTGAGGTTTATGGGTCTGGTGTCAGCCGCACTGGCATCGCTGTCCCCACCTTGTTTTCATCACTGTGCTTGACGGTTTACTTCCCTTGGGAACTTGGTGGCTTTCACTCGCAGACCCTCCCCCAATGGGGTATGGCTTTGGTATCTATTCTAAGTTAGAGACATCTAGCCGCAGATTCCTTATCAGATGAACGAGTTACTTACATCGTTACCGAAGGTATCTGGTAGAGACAGTCTAGCCGCAGATTCCTTAATGCCCACCCATCCTCCCTGTTCTGCGAGAGCCTATCCAGGTGGGTTACTACCCACTTGCCTCCTTGCAGGTGGCATTGGTCTACCTCAAGGATTTTCTACTTTGCCTGCCTCTGGGGTAGGGTGTGTCATTCTGTTTTGGCACCTTGGCTCTCTGCCACTTTGGTTCATGGGTGGCTAGGTTCTGTGCTTTCCATGTTCCTCCACCCTGATTGCTGCGGTATGGAGATTCTCATGTTCTTCTGCCCTCCCTCTGCTCTCGTCTATTTCTCCCCATTCCTTGGGGTCTCCTTGTCTCTGCTGCAGTCGATTGGGTTGTGCTTCTATTTGACTATGCTGATGCTCATCGGTCATTGCGGGGGGTGTGGTGAGCATCCCTGATTGTTGCTCACTTCTGGTCCCTTGTCATAAGTCATGTTGTTCCAGTCTTGTCCTTTACAGTTACAGTATATGGTTACTGACTGTCTTTCATACAGTTCCATTCTGTGGTTACGAATTGCCCTTCTTTTGTTCTGTCATTTATTTCCACTGCCGTTGCCTCTTACGGGGGCCGCGGCTCTTCGCTTTGTTGGGACTTTTTCTGGGGCGGGCGCTCTGTTCGCTCCCTTCAGTCCCTTCAAGTGTTGAGTGTTCTTTCAATGTGGTGATGTTTCTCATCATTATCTGATTTCGTCTCATTGTTGTTCTGAGAACTTTGTTGTTTCAATGATTTTTATTCTTTTTTGGCACACTGTTCCTATACTCTCACAGTTTTTTGTAGTGGCTCCCCTTTGTGGCGCGGAAAAGTTTCACAGAAAACTGACGTCAGCATGCCGGGGGGGTGGGGGGGAACCTATATAGCTCCATTGACGTCATCCACGGAAGGGACGTCAGGACGGAGTCTGGCGACGCCGCCCCCCGGCGTGCAGAGGTACTGCTGGGGAAAAAAAGTTTTCCGGATCCAGTCTGACGCCTGGGGAATATTCTAAGTTAAGGAATCTGCAGCTAGACTGTGTCTCTACCAGATACATTGTTACCGAAGGTAAGTAACTCGTTCAATAAGGGCAGTACTGGACACTACTGTGAATCGGGCCTTCCTGCCTCCTCCTCGGATTCTAGAAATCCAGGCTATGATTCCGTTGTTTTCGAACGGAGGGAATGTTCCAGTCCTGAAGGTCTTGCGCCTGCTCGGTCTGTTCTCTTCCTGCATACTGTTTGTCAACCATGCACGCTGGCACATGAGGGAACTCCAGTGGTGCCTCTGCAGGCAGTGGTTTCAACACAGCGGTGGTCTCAGGGAGATGGTCAGGATCTCCAGAGACACTGCGGCAGATCTGTTATGGTGGAGTGTTTCAGGCAACCTGTCTCAAGGGAAGCCATTTAAACCTCCTGCTCCGGTGGCCACGGTGATAACGAGCACCCCACCTCAGAGTGGAGGCATCCATCTGGGGGATCTGGAGATCAAGGGCCTTTGGTCTCCAGAGGAATGATTGCTTCATATCAATCTTCTAGAATTGTGGGCGATATGTTTAGCTCTCAAGGTCCTCCTTCCCTCCCTTCGCAGACAGTCGGTTCTGGTCCTGATGGACAACACTACTGCGATGTGGTACATCAACAAACAGTGAGGAGTAGGGTAGTTTCGTCTCTGCAGAGGCTCTGCGGCTCTGGTCCTGGGCTCAGGGCCGTCAGATTTGTGTGATTGAGACTGCAAATCATCTGGCCGGAGTGCTAAATATATGTGCTGACAGTCAGCAATTCTCGGTCGATCATGAGTGGCAGCTTCATCCGGAGGTGGTCCATCACGTCTTCAGGATATGGGGGTTTCCTCGGTTGAACTTTTTGCCACTCATGAGAATGCGAACTGCCTGTCGTTCTGCAATCTCCAGTATCTGATGCGGGGAGCGTTTGGGGACGCATTTCAGTTGGATTGGGGCTTGCAACTCCTCTATGCATTTCCTCCTATACCCTTGATTCCTCGTGTTCTGAGGAAGATTCGCCAAGATCGGGTCCAAGTCATTTTGATCGCTTCGGATTGGCCAAGAAGGGTGTGGTACACAGCCCTTTTTCACTTCTCATCGCAGCCTCCACTCTGCGAGAGGAGGTGTGCCCAGAGAGGGAGACAGTCGCAGGGGCAGGTTCTGTACCCCTACCTCCAGAGCCTGCACCTTCATGCCTGGAGGTTGAACGGGGCAACCTAAGTTCTTCCTCTCTCCCACTGGAGGTGGTGGATGTTATTTTATCGGCCAGAAGACACTCCACCAAATCTGTTCATTCCTGTAGATGGGCCAGATTTGTGGAGTGGTGTGGAGAGAGGTTGATTGATTCAGTGAAGGCCCATTTATCTGATGTACTTAGCTTTTCACTTTCCTTGGCCCAGCAAGGTTGTGCCGTGGCTACTGTTAAGGGTTACTTGTCGGACTTGTCAGCCTTCCTTTGTTTGCCAGACCAGCCTTCGTTGTTCAAGTCTCCCATAGTTATGAGGTTCATTAAGGTCCTCATTAATAAATTTCCTCCCACTCCCTTCATTATGCCTGAGTGGGACTTAAATTTGGTTCTGACTTTCCTGATGGGTTTTCCTTTTGAGTCTCTTCATAGTTGCCCGTTGAGGCTTCTCACTTTCAAGACTGTGTTTCTAATTGCTATTACCTCTGCCAGGAGGGTATGTGAGCTTCAGGCTCTTAGTTTTAAGCCTCCTTTTACAACCATCCATGCAGACAAGATTGTTCTTAGGATTAAAGCTGCTTTCCTGCCTAAGGTGGTTATGCCTTTTCATCTAGGGCAGTCCATCACTTTACCCACTTTCTATCCCCCCTCACCCTTCCAAGGAGGAGGAGAGACTTCATTGCCTGGACCCTAGAAGGGCGGGCAGCTTCTATACCTAGACAGAACCAAGGACTTGAGGCTGGATGACCAGCTCTTCGTTGGTTACGTGGGACGAATGAAGGGCAAAGCTGTCCACAAGAAAACGCTTTCCAGGTGGATCATCTTATGCATCAAGATATGCTATGCCTTGGCCACGAAGGAGCTGCCTGAAGGTATTAGAGCTCATTCTACTAGAGCAAAGTCGTCAACTTCAGCTTTGGCTAGAGGTGTCCCTGTGGTAGACTTCTGTGGCGGCAACATGGGCCTCCCACCACACTTTCGCGAAGCATTATTGCTTGGATTCAGAGGTGAGGAGGGATGGCCATTTTGCACGCTCTGTGCTGCAGGACTTTTTGGTATGAGTAGGTGGACACCCTCTGCGGGGAGAGGGACTGCTTGGGGATTCAGTTCAAAAGGTGAGGAATCCACAGGCAGATGTATCCATCAGAAGAACAAATTACTTGCCTTTGGTGACGCTTTTTCTGGTGGATACAGTATCTGCCTGTGGATTCCTCACTGACCCACCCTCCTCCCCTTTGTCTACCTACGTATACCGAAAAGGTCTTTGTGCTTGACATTCTTGTATTTCTATGTCATTTGCCTTGCTATGATGCTTGTCGTTAGGAAATGTCTTGACTTTAGATTTTCCTGTTTTTCCTTTCATTTATGTACTGTATATATTGTATACTGTGTATACTTGCAATATGGTGTCGGTCCACCCGTTCACCTCGAAGGTGCAGAAAAAAATAGGTGGAACTGACGTCAGCACGCCGACGAGGTCTTCTTATGGCCCTGGTGACGTCATACGGAGTCGCGAGCGGAGCCGTGCTATTGTGACGTCCTCGTCGTCGTGGGAGAGCTATGAAAGTTTCCGTAGAATGCTGGTGCAGGGGTAATTCAAAAGGTGAGGAATCCACAGGCAGATACTGTATCCACCAGAAAAAGCATTACCGAAGGTAAGTAACTTGTATTCAAGGCCAAAATGCTGCTGTGTACCACCCCCCTCATGTGTGCAGGGGTCACCCATATGCTGACTTACAGTTCAATCACCATGCTTAATTGATAACTCGTCGAGGCTTCCACACACCCCTTGGTCAGTGAATGTAAAAGACAGAGTACCACAGAATGAAACTAATGCTGGTTCCTTTCATTTCTATTTGTTTGTCACAGAGAAGTGAAAGGCCATTAAATGAGGCTGGGGAGAATCATCTAAGAAAAACAGTACAGTTAAACTGGTTGCATGATGGTCCAAAGCAAGGTGCTGGCGAGTAATACCTGAGTGAGACATGAACTACAAGCAGTGACTTCCCTGTCAATTCCTAAAACACCATAAGAACACAATGAGTGACAGTGGACATATAAAGGGGAAAGAAGAGTGCAACCTTTCCCCAGAGTGGAGTATTTTCATGTCAATGGAAACCTCCTCTGATATCATTCCACAACTGTGGATGTCCCTCTGCCTACCATACCACCAACCTGGTGGAATGGCACCCGCAACCTCCTGCAACCCTTCAGTGAACTTGCTGTGTCCTAGAAAGCAGCAACTAGATGGCCTATTTTTATGGCCAGACAGAACAATTAGTTTGAATAGTTCTTCTACTGCATAGTAAAATACCAAAGATCCTTTTCTATCATTATCAATCTCTTCTGCAACTTCAAACTCTTTGAAAATCCGACCAACACAGGGATTTAAGATGATTATGATACGGTGGTAGCTGCACTTGAAGCCTATTTCAACCAGAAGTTAAACCCCATTAAGCACAAACTGTAATTAGAAACTAATCCCTTCACTGGTTTCGTGTTCCCCATTAACACTACTTTAATAGGTCCAACATTGGGTGTCTCATTCTTTTTGTGTGTTTCCACATTCCTCTCAACGTTCATATCCATCAATCAAATTAAATGAACTTTGAAGCCAAAAGAGTAATTAGTTCTTTATTTCATTTTGTGCATACATTTGTGTCCTCAATCAATAATATAGTGCCCTCCTGTCCCAATGCATTTTGTACCTTATGGTGTCCTTCATCAGTGAGTGTCCTGTTGCACAATCAAAAGCAGTAGATTAATGCCTATAAACAATATACCTTCACTGAATCCAAATAAATGAAGGTATTTCCTTGTTTTTATAAGTTAATATTGCTTTTAGATAGTTCACTGTTATATTGTAGTATGTTGCCATGATGATCTGGAAAAAAAAATCACTGTTAAATACAAATATGCAATAAAACATTTGACTTTTGTAATCACTCGAAATCTTATCTTACTTCTCATGAATCAAACGTTTTGCCTGGAAATGTTATGTGTAGTGTTTAAGACACAAGTGGTTGTTGTCACATTTTTTTTCCCTTTTGTACCGTATTCGATGATGTGTGACTACAAGAATCTTCAGTTTATTATTCTGGCACTGAATGCATATGTATAAGACGGGCTATTGTAATGTTGCAAACATTTCGGGGTATTCTACACACTGTTAATCACTTTTGGAATAAATAGTCACTATGGTGAATTCTTGGCTTTTTAAAACTTTAAATATTGGTGTGATTGTGACTGCTTACAGCATTCCCTCCCATGTACGTGTGGGTCTCCTCAGGGTTGCTCAAGTGAGTTAGGTGGGCGCCATGTTGGAGTTTATTTGAATCTCATGTATGAGGCGGGTGTGATAACCATGGGTGTAGAAATAGGTACAGGAATTGGTGAAGGTCATGGAAGAAGAATATGCCTACAACTGACACTGGCAGCATCCAGGTCAAATGCATGGAAACATTCCTATCTGGAAACAGCCTTTACAATGAGGTTTTTGCCTCGTTGTGCCTTTACCACGCATTTTTTAGCACGCATATTTTTACCGCGAATATGCATTTACAACGCATGCCAATACCATGCATTTAAAGTAAGTTGCATTGTTTTTAAATCTAAAAACAATGCATGGTATTGGCATATTCGCGGTAAAAACGTGCCTTTGCCACGCATTTTTTTGCACGCATAAGATGTATTTACATGCGTTGTACCGTCGTACAACCATTCCTATCATCATAAGTAAGAGATAGAGACACACATAGCCAACAGACCTTGAATGCACTGTGGCGAGTGCTGGAAGAACAGCCGTCCGTGGTCATGGTCAAACTGACTTTAGACCCTCTAAACAAAGTTCTCACCTATCGTCAACATGATTGACTCCAAGATAAATTGTGGTACTCTAGCACAGACACCCACATTGAGAAAACAATTGCTGAGTGCTTAATGTGTCAAGCAACAGGAAGCCCCAACCCGCTAGCATCAGTAATCAAAGAAGAGGACATTCATGCCCCATGGCTCACCATCAGTGTAGACGTCTGTGCACTCCCTTATAAGAGATCATTGTTAGTAGTCATTGCCGCCTACACCAAATAACAGAATGCTGTTGTTTTGACATTTTTACCAACAAATACACCCAAAACTAGAAACAATATTTGCAGCCTATGATATTAAGCAGTCAATAAAGATGGACAGCCGTTTTTTTTTCGTGGAGCTGATTTCAAAGCATGGACGGTTGAGCTGGGCTTGAGATATAAGATGAACATCCCAAGATGGCTGCAAGCTGGTGGGGAGGTTGAAAGATTTATGTGTGCATTGAATAAGACTATAAGAATAGGAACAGGGAAACACACGAACATTGAAAAGATAATTCACTAGTTCCTGAGAGCATACTAACTCACTCCTTACTGTACAACCAACTATCCACCAGTATCTTTTGTTTAGGCAACATTTAGGAGATTTAATTCCAGATGCACCTCAATGGGCTCCTGCTGAAGCAGACGTGCAGCAAGGAAACTGGAAAGATGTAAAAAAAAAAAAAAAAAGAATTGCTCCAGCGTGGTGCAAAGACAAGGTTGCTCATACAATACAGGTCACCAGGAAGCAAATTCCGAACCTGTGGAGAGTGGGGGCCATCCGAGAAACCATGGTGACAGTCCAGCCAAACTGAGGAACACAGATCTATTTCTGATCACTGTCTAAGAGGATAACTCCACCAACCAGGGCCACCTCACAAGCAGTGATCATGGCAGAAGTCTATGAGGACCTTGGATAGAAAGTGTGAGAAATTGGGTTGTTGATTGAGTCGGTTTTTAACTTGGCTCAAGCAACATCCACAATCCCTGTCAGGGTGAACCACAAAAGTCACTAAATTGACTGCTTTTGTACCAAGCTGCCAGAGGGTTAAGACAGGTTAGTCAATGTGTACAGTATTTTTGTAACACACAAACAGTACTAAAGTGAAAACACAACACAAGAAAAATTCCACACCAATTTAGAAAAATAGAGTAACTTTTAATAAATTGACACCAAAATGACAAAATCCAATCAGTCGAACCAGAGTTATGAATTTTTAAAGTTTAAGGTAAGCACTTGTGACTAAATGATAAAAGCACCATATCTTAATAGTGTATCTTTATGCTACTATGCTTACTGCAATTGGCGTGAAAGGCCTCTTGTCCTGTTATATTATCACAAAAATAAAAAGCATTTCCCAAAAAATAACTTGCACAACTAGATCTCAACGGTTGCCGCTTTGATGTGAGTCTAGGTCAAAGTTAAAGTCAAAAATTATGTCCGACAGCATTGGAGCACGAGTCGGACACAAAGAGTAGATTTGATCCGGTCAATGCTTACCTTTGGATTTAGAAGAAATTTAAAAAAAATGTCTCTGATAAGGTAGGAGCTCAGCAGAGCAAGGCTTCAGGCTTTGTCTGAGGAGGAGGCGTTGTTGTTAAGGAGCCACTGGATGAATTGTGGTGTAGATTTTCACATTCAGACTTAGCCTCTTTTTTAAAGTTAACAATCTCCAGTAGGACGAAGCTGGAGGCAAGACAAGAGTTCCATGAGCCCAGATACCCCTTTTTCGAAGGGCTACAGAACAGGATTTGGTGCTGAGGAGAAAAATATGGCAGGGGTTCCTGTGAAGTCAGGCCGACCGGCGATTCACCCTGGGCGGACGCGTGCTGCTGTCTCCATCGTGACTAGTTCAACTTCGACATACAGGATCCGGACTTGGGAGCACCCCAGGAGAGGGCACTTGCTGCACCCCAGAACACGGTCACACTTCCGGAGCAGGTTAGATTGAAATAGGGCTTTTTGGGCCCCAGGGGGGGACTCGCTGTGGCACCATTGAGTCTTTAGGAATTTAGTCAAAAGTGTCGAAGAGAGAGCTCTTGAGTACGGCCTAATAGTTTGCAATTTCTGATGCGGCCTGTAGTGAATGGGGAATAAGCTTGAACACATTACACAAGGGTGGGACAGGGATTCACCTGACAACTACTAGAGCCTCGACCTCAAGTGGGATTGTGTTGTTCCTTCTTAATGTCTTAGTTCATTGCATGTGTGGAGTTAGTATTTTATTTCTACTTTTCTTGTGAAAGCAGGCATTTGGCTGGACATGTATTTATTGTTCACACTGTTTGCACTTTAATTTATGAGTCGTGTTCACTGACCAGTATCTACATTCGCCCCCGATTGGAACCTTGACTCTCAGTGGTAGCTGTGGTTGAGCAGTTAAGTGCTTGGACCATTTGCGCAGGATCCATATTGAGTCTGCCCCCGGACATCAGGAGTAGAATGCCTCAACCACCACAGTTGGGCCTAGTAACCCCTGCATTCCCATGACACTCTGAATGGGGTTCTGACAGTCTTAAAGAAAGTGCTCCTTTTTAATCCTCCACATACTCAATTCAATTCAGCTTTATTCGGTTAAAAAGTACAACCATAAAAGCATTCTAAAAGACAATTGTCTCATAAAAAATCAGATAGCCAAAACCATTAAATAACTGATTTATAGAATTGTTTTTAAGAAAAAAATTCTATGTACATGTGTTAACATAATAATCCATCAGTTACAGAACATAGCATAAATTACAATCTAATATATAGTAATCCTTATCTCGTAGGAATTTCAATGGAGATCAATAAGTGTACAAATGTTAATATGGCAAACAACTAAAAGCTGCATTTATGAGACCTATAAGTATTTATTATAAAACGCATCAATCTATACTAGGTCCTATAATTTTTCATACACTAGGGCCTCAAGATGTGAATTATCTTTTCTTCTTTTAGTCGCCATTTGTATAAAAACGACTACTGCATTACATACTTTTCCGTTTTATAGACTGCGGATAAAGTTAAAAGCAGATTTATAAAAAAACAATTTACTGTAAAAAAATAAAGGTCGTAAGATGCTCTTCCTAATAGCTCTATAAAAATTACAAAAGAGAATAAAATGTAATGTCGACTGAGGGGACTTTCCGTTGCAGGGGCAATTTGGGAGATTTCGGTTCTATTTGCCCATGATAGGAAATGCTATTAGGTAGTGGAGAGTATCCATTCTCAGCCTTGTAAGATAAAACCTATGTTGTAAATTTGTTACCCGCAGTAAGTATTGTTGCGTACCTATCCCAAAAGGTCCTTCACAGTATGACGTGATCATCTGTTTTGAGCTTGCTTCTATGTCTCTTAATGATTCTTTTGCTCCTATAAGCCTGGTTTTTAAATCGTTTTTACTATGATATTGAATATCCGTAGGGTCTTTAAAAACAGCATTGTTGACACATTTATTTAAAAGTTTTTTTCAATATACTGCAGCCATGGGATCTTTTTGCTGTGTTCAAGGGCAAGGCAATCCATTATGATTTCTTGAGTAAATTTAGTTCCATCCTTGCTCCAGATCCCATGCCAACCAGTAAGAGCTGCTGTACTAATTTAATCACTAATATAGGGGACTGACAATTTCTTATGAACAACATATGAAGGAGTTGAGTTAGGGACTGCTAATAACCTCCTTAAAAATATGTTTTCCTGGATCTGCAGGGCGGTATGATTAGCCATCCCCCATAATGCTGTACCATAGCAAGTTCCTGTGAGGCACTTACTCCAGAACAAGGTCAAAATTTCCCTAATAGGCTTATTCCCCATTATTTTTTTTTGAAAATCTGAAGAGGGCTTCGATCAACCGTAAGACTTTTAGTTTACATAAATCGATGTGTGCTCCCCAATGCCCCTCAGACGTAAAGAGTAGACCCAGGTACGAAAAAGAATGTGTTTTTGCAATTGGCACACCCCCAACATGATGACTCCTGCTTTTTGATTTCTCTTTTCCACATGTCATCGTAAAGGTTTTTTTTAGGTTAAGTTTTAAATCCTTTTAACTCATAAAGTTAGCAAAATTCTCAATTAAACGCAGGAGCCCATTTGCCGTTCGAGATAGCAAAACTGCGTCATCCGCATACAAAAGAACTGGGGTGACACGATTACAAAGGTAGAATGCTGGCGCCCCTAAAGTTGGTAAACCTTTATCAACATCATTGATATAAAGGTAAAATGAAAGCGGCGCAAGGACGCAGCCTTGCCTTATACCGCTTGTAACTCTAAAACAGGGGGTACATTCAACTTTGGGTCCATAACGGACTCTTGTAGTTAATAATGATGGAGTTAATAAACGATGAAGCTAGCCAGGAATAAACCCTCGGCCCCCTGGTTCACGACCGAACTTCGGCGGGAAAAGAGCTTTTGCAAGAAGCTCGAGCGGGCATGGCGAAAAAACTATGAAGCAGAGGCCAAGGCTGTTTATAAAGCAGCTTTAAGGAAATTTTCAGGGATAAAACGTAATGCCATTAGGGACTACGTGGTCAAACAGATTAAGTCGTCTGACAATTCTGCAAAAGAGGTATTTAAGATAGTCCAGGGATTTACCAAACCGCAGGCATTAAAGAGTACCATTGCCCCCTCAGTTACCCTTTGCGAAGACTTAGCCAGCTTTTTCCAGGAGAAAATTCAGGCGATCCATTCTTCCTTCCCCCTGAGAGAGGCCATCTTCCACTCCCCCCCCCTTTCTGGTACGTGGTCTATCTGATGCCAGAGTTCCATCCTTTTTGTCCTGAAGCGTCCCTCGTGGAACTGAATAAAACTAAATCGGGCTCGCGGGCAGACCCCTGCCCAGCCAGATTCTTTAAATTGCTGGCCCCTTGGTTTAACGCTGTTTTGAACTCCATCTGGAACTCTTCCTTGAGAACAGGGTCTTATCCTTCCAGTTGGAAAACGGCTTTTGTCCGACCCATTCTTAAGAATTTTAGGCCAGTCGGGTCAGCATCTTCTTTCTTAAGTTCTGTCTCTCTCCTCCCAGTGCCGGCCAAAATTCTGGAGAAAGAGGTACAGAAACAATTATCAGTTTTCCTGGAGTCAAATAACCTTCTTCATGACTCCCAGTCAGGCTTCAGGACAGGATATAGCACAGAGACGGCTCTGCTTGAGGTGACAGAGACGGTAAACAGCGTTTACCATGCATGCGTAACAACGCATGCAATAACAACGCGGTCGTTACAACGACCGCGTTGCATTGTAACGGTATGCGAAATAACAAGTGCAAACAACGACTTGCGTTGGGGGGGCAGAAGGTGTTGGATTTAAAATCGAACACCTTCCCTAGTGTCCGCACAGACTGGAGTTGGAATAGTAATTTACACTATTCCAACATCCAGCGCCCCCTAACGCAAGTCGTTGTTACGACTTGCGTTGTAACGGTATGCGAAATAACGCGGTCGTTGTAACAACCGCGTTGTTATGGCATGCGTGGTAAACGCATGCGAAAAAAGATCACATATTCGACAGAGACTATACGTGCTACTGTAGATCAAGGAAGCTGCGCAATGTTGGTGCTGTTGGATCTTTCCGCAGCCTTTCATACGGTATTGCACCGGATCCTTTTGGATAGACTTGAGCTCCTGGGAGTGACGGGAACCACCTTAGCCTCGTTCCGCTCATTCCTTGAGAACCGGTCTCAACAAGTGTCTCTTAACCCGTATGTCTCCTCCTCCAGACCCCTGATGTGTGGTGTCCCTCAGGGTTCGGCTTTGAGCCCAACCCTTTTTAATGTATACCTCATTCCCCTGGCATCGGTGGTGGAGCAATGTGGGGTGAAAGTCGTATCATACGCTGATGACACTCAGCTGGTGTTTTCCTTTACGGAACATAATCAAGTAGCTTTCTCCAATTTCAGGCAGTGTCTTCTTAACATCTCATCATGGATGTCAGACAGCTGTTTGAAATTGAACACCGATAAAACTGAGGTGCTGTTTTTTAATCAAGCGTCGCCCCCACGGTCAGAACTCTGGGAGAGGGGGAGGGTTTAGCTCTGACGGCCACCAGTCACTTCCGCAAGGAACCTGGGATTTCAGCTTGATGCTAAACTCACATGCAAAGCACAGATCTGCCAAGTCTCCTCTCGGTGTTTTTGGAAGCTGAAAGCTCTGCGGAGGTTTCTCCATTTCCTTCCCATGGAGTGTAGGAAAACTATAGTCCACGCATTGGTCACCTCACAGTTGGACTATGCTAATAGTCTATATCTGGGCTGTCCGGCATTTCTGATGAGGAAATTGCAGATAATCCAGAATGCGGCAGCTAGACTCATTAGGAATGTGCCTCTCTGCCATCACATCTCCCCTCACCTGAGCAGCCTTCATTGGTTCCCGTAAAGAGGAGAATAGAATTCAAGGCGCTAACTTTGGCCTACAGAACAGCGGGTGAGATAGGCCCACATTATCTGAAGCGGAGGCTGCAGATATACCGCCAGACAAGGGTCCTAAGATCTGCTCAACAGGAACTGCTCGTGATTCCACTTTTTGCAAAGGCCAGGATTGGCGGTAGAGCATTTGCAGTAAAGACCGCTGCCTTATGGAACTCCATGCCAGTACACATTAAGAAGGCCACTTCTGAACTGCTTTTCAGAAAGGCGCTGAAAACCTGGCTCTTTGGCCTATCCTAGACCTCCACACAAGACCGTGAGTCCTCGCCTGCTGCACCTGTGACTAGCGCCGGGACACTTCCGTTGGAGGTAGCTGTGCGCTCTATAAGCTGTAATAATAATAATAATAATAATAATTCATATATTTGTGATAGATAAATAATAATGTCAATTGGGGCGCCCATCCCGGTCAGGGTCTGCCATAATTTTGCGTGATTAATAGAGCAAAAGCACTTGTTAAATCTACAAAGCATAGGTGTAGATGGCCCTTTTAGAGAGTGTATATTTTCCGATCAACAATTGGAGGTTAACACACTGCTCAATGGTCCCTATATCCCTTCTGAATCCATAATGAGTTTCGGTAAGAACTTGGTTGTCACTTGCCCAGATTTCTAATCTCTCTAGGAGAATTCTTCCCATCAGTTTTGTTGAATCGAGTAGGGATATTGGGCCATAGAATTTTGCATCGTCTCTATCACCCTACTTGAAAATTGGAACAATAACACTCTCCACCCAAGTTGCAGGCAGTAAACCTCCCGCAGCCGCATTGCAAACTCTTGGTAAAAATGGGGACCAAAAATCGATATCTGCCTTAAAAATGTCAATCGGTACCCCATCGGGACCCGGCGCCTTCCCATTTAGACATCTATCTGGGGCAACTTTAATTTCAACTAAAGTAGTTGGGACCAGATTTGGGGGATCTATAGCTATGAATTTCCTATTTTCTGGAGAGGAAAGTTCCTCATAATTAGGATTAAAAATTTGTCAAAAATACATTTGTCTGTTTGAGGGCTGTACTAAAGTCTCAATCTTAGCAGTGGACTGTTCTTTAAAAAAGGGATGATTTATTGTCTTCCAAAATATTGCATCCTGTGTATCTGCAGCTTGTACTAGTTTTCCCCAGGCTAGTTCCCGTATATTTGCTTTTCTTTTATTTAAAATCTGTTTATAGGATTTCCTCAAGATCCCGACGCTTTCCTTATCTCTAGGCTTGGCTTTTAATGCTTTTTTTAGGGCCTGGTTTAATTTAGAACATTGTTAATCGAACCATCTGGGTTTTTGGTGTGAGATCTTATTTTTTACTTTTAAATCTCCTGAGATTGCGGATGCAATATTACAAAATGCCATAATATGTAAATTTGTGGAAACTCCCTCCATACAAATATCAATATCTTCTTGTCTGTCATGTACTATTTTATCTAAGAATAAAGAGGGATTAACACCTGACCATTTAATGGAAATGCCATTTTCTCCCTGTGTTTCTATGTCAGCAGCTAGGCACACCTTTTCCTGGTGCGTTGTCAGGAATAGTGGATGGTGATCATTAAAAGGGCTTACTTTCACTTCGAGTTTTTCAATTAGTCTTCGGCCATTTCCTGATATTAGATATTCCTCGACCATTGATCATTTCCTAACTCCTTCATAAGTTGGTATAGTCATTTGTCCTTCTTTTCCTGTCTGCTCTATGACTTCAAGATTGTGTTTATTCATTACACCATTAATTGTGTCACCATATAAATTGTGGGGAAAGTGAGAGTAAGCATCACCATGTTCATCCCCATAGCCACAGTGTTCACCTGCCAAGATTCCGCATTTCTTGCAATTAAAATCACCAGCCCAGATAAGTAGGTAGTCTCCCCTTATATCTTTTAGAAATGTATCTAATTCCTCCTCTAAGGTCACAACTACCCTATGTCCAGAGTTATCAAATGCATTATTATAAAAGTTTATTATTTAATATACGCTGATTTCCTGTAGCTTGAAAACACATTTTTTAAAAAGCCTATACCAATTCACAGTTTTTTCAATCAGTGGTGAAGTAACTGAAACCAACGTAGCTAATCCTCCTTTAGCCTTTCCATTCTGGGAGGGGACTGCTTAAGTAGAGACCATTTCAAAACCATCAATATGAAAAACTTAAGTATGCCAAGTTTCTTGTATAAGAATTATGGAACAATTTTTAATAGATTTATGCCACTCTTCTTCTTTCAACTTGCTTCTTATCCCGGCTATATTCCATGTAATAATCAGAATTTCATATGACAAATGCCTACCCACATTACATTTGTGAATAATAGGCTTACTAATACATAGGGTGCCTTGATTGGTAACAGTTGTTTGATCTACATCTTCTTGTAGTCAATCAATTTCGGTACAGCTTCTAAGAGGTAAAAATCTATTTGTCAGGGGTAGGGGAATTATGCTGGTCTGTAGGAGAATATCCTTGGCTGGCATAAGAGAATTTATCAACAGGCTTATCGAAGTGCCCCAGTGGGACTGCAATAATAGTGTCATTCTGAGTTCGATGTTGTTACATACTTACAAGAAAATTCACTAATTAATGTTCTTACCATCTCAGGGCAGCGAAAGGTTATAACAATACAGTTCCCTTGGCAACGCTTTATTGTATTACCTACCCAGTTTACTCTTCTTATCATAATGATATTTTGAAAGAGAAAATTAGTACTAGAATTAGTATTCTTAGCAAACCAATGTGCAACCTTATTCTTCAGGTCCCCCCAGGTCTCTGCAGCCTTGTCTGCCAACTTCAGAATATTATTTAAGACAATTATATAAGGTGGAGCCTGAGGTGGTAAATGAAAAGAGTCCTGATAGTTACGGGGCCGAATGTGTTACCACCCGCAGGCCAACGAGGAACTATTACTGTTGGATGTCGTTCCAGCTACATCCATATTAGGCAAATCGGGAAGCCTGGTTTGCATGGTTGGATGTGCACTCTTCCTTGTGATTTCTTTCGTGTCTCCTTGTAGCTTCATAGGGAGAGTGTTTTCTTTTTACAGCCTTGCCAGGTACAGAACATGTGGGGTGTGCGTTTGAAAGCATGAGAGAGAATTACATTCCACACCTTTCTTTCTCTGTCTTATAGTGTAGTGTTCTATGCAGTGGTGCTCGAATGTGCATTATGTTGTACATTGGGAAATGAAGTGCGTGATGCTATAGGCAGTGGTGCACAAAAATGCATTGAGGTGTACATTGGGAACTTTTATGAAGTTTTTACTATTGGCTTCGACTTGCCCTCATGCCATCTTGTATTCTGACTCTGTCTAGCTTGAGCTTTGCGCGCACAGGCAGGCCCCAAGATTACTCAAGTTGTTTAGGCTATCCACGTTCAACATAGTGAAGCTTACAACTGTCTCTAAAAGTACAGAAAACAAAGATAAGGGGCTGGAACATGTGGGAGCGCAGAAGAATATGTGAGAACTGCTTTGCCTTTGGAATGCTTGCATGGAGTTTGGCCAACTCCAGTAAGTTTCCTTGGCACAGAGGAGGTCCTCTCGGAAACTTCTGGTGCTTTGAGATTATAAAACTGGGGTTTGTTGACTTGGAAAGCGGGATTTTGGAACCTGAATGAATGACGGACGTGTCTAATTCAGTGTAGAAGTTCCCGGCTTGCTGAGTCTCTTGACCCTGGCTGTGAATTCCCCAGTCATGAGTGGGCTAAGATGCAGTTATTGCAGCTCGTGATGTATTTCCTTTGATTATTTGCATTGTGATGTGTGAGTGTGTCTGTGTGCACATTCAAGTCTCCAGTGGTTATAATCATAAGATATATACACAAAATACATCAGATATCTTTCCTTTGATTCTTTTTGTCTGATTATTTGCATTTAACAGTGCCTATTTCTTGCAGTGGACATCCAGTTTTATCATCATCATTATCTGCTTGTATTTCATTCCATGTATTTCATTCCATGCTTTTAACAGTTGCGCGCGCGCGCGCGTGTGTGTGTGTGTGTGTGTGTGTGAAATTTTCAAATTAAAAGGTTTTTTAAATGATAATTTCTAACTATAACGTGCCTGAAACCTATGGTTTTTTCAGTGAATATATATATATGTGTGTATAAAATATTAGACAGAAAAATTACACTAACGCATAGTAATTATCATAGATCCTAAGCGTCATAATAATAAACCAAACAAATTAAATCGATGAGGTAGAAGTTGAAATTTGAGCGTTTTATACACGTAGTGAAAAAACAAACTGTCTAATAACAGTTCCGATAATGATATGAAAATTGTGTTTAGACAAACACGTTCATCTTGTTCTCATATAAACCATCACTATATGTGGGTGATTGCAAATGGCATTCTATACCGATTTGTATTTCGGATATATTGAAATACATGAGACCTCGATGTAAAATTAGTGACCACAATTAATCTCACTATTAGGCACATATATCGGAAAATAAAAAAGTTCCTTCTCTCTCTTTGCCAATGAAGGAATGCACGCTACTAATTGCTCATTAAAAACCCTTCGAGTCAGCGCCATCTTTAAATGGCTATTACGGATACAATTTAGTGTACATTTGTATATTCTCGGTTAAGAGCTACACCTCTACATCACTGCCCCCCAGAGTGCTGGTGGGAAAAGCACATTCGTACAACAAGTCACAACCCAGGAAACCGTTACCTCATAGGGTACTCCCAGTCTAATCCCATAGCAACCTTGGTCATTCAACAGCAAATAAGTTCCATTGGAAAGTAATCTAAATGCCGGATGAATTATAGCAGCTGGGGAACTCTTAAGATAACAAGCTAATTTTGCCTTGGATGTATTACATGCTCCGTGAAGTGTAACCTCCCTGCAAATCAAAGAATGGCCGAAAGTGTTCTCACAGTCTGTGCCGCTAAGAAAAACCTCAGTGTACCCATTTTTTACACCTGTATTTTAAAGATAGGAGAGAGATTTGTACACAAAACATGGGTCCTAACGCTTCATACATGCCTACCTGAAAGTGTTTTAAACAGGTACTAAAGTAGAATGCTGAAATAGGCAGAGATATAAACCCATGAATTATCCAATCGGCTGATGGTGTTTCCACCACAGTGAGCAGTAATTTCTCTAGATGTTCTATGTTTAACATTTTGTATGTCGCATCCTTCTTTGCCATAAATTTCTGCTCCCTGGTCAAATTATATGGCCGAAATAAATCAGTAATATTTAAGGGCCAGATGTACGATGGAAATTTGCATGCGCAAATGGGTCATAAACCCATTTGCACATGCAAAAATCCCTTTGGCCATGTACAAACCCTATTCTGCGACTCACTATTTTGCGAGTCGCAATTTTTGCGTTTTGCGACTCGCTATTAGGAAGGGGCGTTCCCTTCCTAATAGCGACCCCAAATGCCATGTATGACTGTTTTGCAATTGCGGTCGCAAAACAGTCGCAGTTTACCACCCTTCACAGAAGGGTGGTAAATCACTCGCAAACGGGAAGGGTCTCCTTCCCCTTTGGGACTGGCTCTAAAAATATTTTTAAGGGCAGGGTGTGGTCCCAGGGACCACTCCTGCCCTTAAAAATGAAACGAAGATTTCATTTTTCTTTTTTTAAATGCATCATGTTTTCCTTTAAGGAAAATGGGCAGCATTAAAAAAAAACTGCTTTAATGAAAAGCAGTCCCAGACATGGAGGTCTGCTGAGCCCAGCAGGCCACCATAGCTGGGAGGGCCAGCCATTCCCAATGGGGTCGCAAATTGCGAGGGCCTCATGAATATGCATGAGGAATGCAATTTGCGACCCCATTGGGAATTGCAATCAGTGTCGCAGACACTGTTGTACATACCATGTGAAATGTTTGATTGAGTGTATACCCCTCCTTCTTTTCTTTTGTATGAATAAACAAGAAGAAATCTCAATTCCTTTTTCAGAAAAGTTGTTTTTTAAATTCTTTTTTATATGTTCTTAGTATGGTCCAAGCACAGAGGTTACATCCTTATTTTTCAGAATACTCTTGAAATTACATTGCTAAAACTGCACCAGCCGACACGTGTTTCGCCCTCAGTGGTCAGTTGGACCGGGGCTTTCTCAAGGCTGAAAAAGATATTAATTGGGCAGTATCAGTCGATGTTATATGCAAGGTTAGGTGTAACCAAACACCCAGTGTGGAGTGTAAAAATTGCGTGATTTAAAAAATCCAGAGTGGTGTTTGTGCACTTTAACTGTGAGCAACTGTGGCAAGAGAGGAAAAAAAGAGAAGAAAAAAAGAAATGGAAAAGAGTGCAACTAAATAACCAAGAATACTGTAACAGAGAAAATCTGCCGCCTTATTATATAGGGCAGATACTATTTGGAGTAAAAAGGGAGCGCTTTATGTGTTGGAAAGGTTAGCTAGGAATTAAGTTAAAATAATTTAAAACCGTATTCGTGGTGCTGGCCAGGGATCAATGGATATGCAAGAGGTGTTAGTTCAATCGATTTAGCGATCTATTCATGCAAACAGTTTAGTATATATCCATATGTTAGTAATTTGTTCATTCTTTATGCATAGTGGTTTAATAGGATCATATCATTATGCACCATAATTGCAAGTTAGATCTTAACGTGCCTATTGTGCTAGTAGAGCTTGGTCAAAAGCTAGAGAGTTCAACAATAAAACTATACCTTCTTCAATCGTTAATACATCTCAGTTAAATTCTGTGAACACCGTTTTAGATTTCCACAATCTTCACATACATATTGATAATGTCGGTGTCTGGGAAAAGGAAAAAAGAGGAAGAAAGAACAGCTAGTGGGAAGTAGGGTACATAGTGGAACTTATTCAATCAGGTTTATGTCATTAACAAGAGGGAGGGAGGAAGTTAACAGATAAAAGCTCGGTCTGTAAAAATAATAATTTTTCTAGAACATGAGCATGGTGGGAGTGGAGACATAAAGCTAAATACTCTCCAAAATTCAGAGCGTTATTATAAACAGCCAAAGTCCAGATGACTAGCACTATGTTCTACTTTAAACTGGGTGAGTACTTCCTGAGTCGACGGTAAGTAGCTACGCATAGTGCGCACAAGGATATTGGCCAAGGGCCAAACTTTTAAAGAATTAGGTAAAATCATGCTGTCATTCCCAGAGGGCTACCTGGTCATGGGTGGAGACCTTAACTCAGTAGTGTCTAGTTCTCTTGACCAACATCCCACCGTGAAATAGGTCCGTCGCATAGATGGCTCCCGGATTTCTTAGACGCACTGGGCCTTGTAGATGCGTGGAGAGCGTACCACCCAGAAAGCATCCAACATACCTTCCACTCAGGGGCACATAATAGTTTATCTCGAATTGATTACCTCTTAGTTCCAGCGCCCCAAATAGGAAATATCCGGGAGATTCAACACCTGGCGTGGGGCATCTCTGACCACTCCCCCATATGGGTAGAATTGGTCCTGGGAGAGAAAAGGGTGGGGAGAATAAGACCGATCAACCCCTGGTATCTTCGGAACCCCGTGGTCAAAAACGCACTACTACAAGCCATTGACAACTATTTCCTAGAAAACAAGGAATCTGTGCGATCACCCCAAACCTTGTGGGAAGCTTTTAAAACAGTATTGAGGGGTCAGGCGCTCTCACTAATTGCAGGTGTGCGAAAAGAAAAGTTCAAGGACCTAGCCCGCTTAGAGAGCGACATCCTCCTCTTGGAGGAAGAGAGCGAGGGAGCGGTGACACAAGATAAACTCCATGCCTTGAAACTCAAGCGAGACGAATATAAGTCCATTGCCACCGACATGGCAAAGACATTAGGCAGAGATAAAGATGGGAGACTGTATGACTTGGGAGATAAGGCAGGGAAGTTATTGGCGTGGCTAGACAACAAAGAGCTGGCTAGCAGACTGGTGCCAGAATTACGAGACGATTCAGGTGGGAAAATAACAGATCCACAAGAAATAGCTAATGAGTTTGCTGATTATTATCGCTCTATTTATCGAGCGGCCTCCTCCCTCTCCGAAGATGACTCGCAAGCTTTGCTCTTGGACATACAACTTCCCAGATTGACCGCGGAGGAAAAGGATGCATTAGACAGTGACTTTAAGAATGACGAAATAGCTCAGGCAATCAGAAACCTCCAGACGGGCAAGGCGCTGGGCCCTAATGGCCGATCGAGTTGTACAAACTGAAGCCAGACACAATAGCCCGCACCTGCATGCCATGTTTGTCGATAGCCTGGAGTCCGGACTTCTCCCCTATGAGCAAAGGGTAGCTACTCTGGTTACCATACATAAAGTGGGTAAACCCAGACATCAGTGCGCATCATATAGGCCAATCTCTCTACTAAATGCAGAGCCTAAAGTCCTAGCTAAGTTACCCGCGAGTCGACTGGCCCAGGTGATAAGCACCTCGGTACACCCTGACCAATCAGGCTTCATGCCTCATCGAAACACCGCTCTAAATCTGAGGAGGCTCCATGGGGTGCTGGGAAGACAGAGCACGATCCAAGAGGCTGCAGTGGTGGTCTCTCTAGATGCCAAGATGGCATTTGATACCATCGAGTGGCCGTACCTGTTCGCGGTTTTGGCCAAGATGGGTTTTGGGTCCAATATCATTGGGTGGGTGCGCCTCCTGTACACGGAGCCCTTAGCGCAAGTAGTGGTTAACAACAAAAAGTCAGAGGTGTGTGCTCTGGGCCATGGGACTCGTCAGGGCTGTCCATTGTCCCCCTTGCTTTTTGCCCTCACCCTGGAGCCATTGGCATCATGGATCCGCAGGGATCCAAGAATCCGGGGACTGAAGTGGACCAAAGCGTGGGAGGAACGCATCTCTCTTTACGCTGATGACATTCTGTTGTACCTCGCATCCCCTAAGACGTCGCTCCATAGAGTGCTCAATATATTCACGAATTTCTGGAAATATTCCGGGTACACAATCAATTGGAGTAAGTCCCTCCTGTATGTCCTCAGCGGCGGGTTCCCTTCCCTGCCCCGGGGCTGTCCCATCCAGGTAGCGAAGGAGGGTTTCCAGTACTTGGGAATCTTTATCACGACAGACTACAGAACTAGTTACGAACGGAATCTACTCCCACCCTTGCAGAGACTCAAGCGCGAAGTGGCAAACTGGAAGGCGCTCCCACTTTCCCTGCTGGGAAGGGCAGCGCTGTTTAAAATGATGTCGCTACCACGTTTCCTCTACGCGCTTCAGAACTTCCCGGAACCAGTCCCGGCGCGGTACTTTAAGGAGATAGAGGGTCTCCAGAGGGAGTTGCTCTGGGAAGGCCGACCCCGCATAGCCTTGCCAAAATTAGTATTAAGTTGGTATGATGGGGGGATCGGACTCCTGGACATCAAAAAATATTACTGGGCTGCCCACCTGGTTGCTATCAATCACTGTACATACCACTGTTGTGACGACCCGGGTTACAGGATGGACAAATAGTTACTGCCGGGTGGTCATTACAACACGGCCTTATACTCTAGGCCCAAGAAATTTCCCCTGACGGGACCAACCAATTACTCTGTACAGGTGTGGCATGCGGCCAACAGAAGTCTGAGGTGGGATCGGAGACTCACAATGGCCACTCCTTTGTGGGACTCGGAACAGCTGGGCACTCTGAGAACCAGAAAGGGATTTGACAAGTGGGATCTGATTGGGATCACAAAGATCGGAGACCTTTGGAAAAAGGATGGGGTGGTCACATTTGCCTTCTTGCAACAGGAATATGAGCTGGCCATTACAGAACACTTTCGATGTTTACAAGTGAGGCATGCGCTAACATCACGTCTATCAAAGGGCGACTCCCCCCCTGAATCCTCACCGTTGGAGGACAGGCTACATGATGGGTATATGCCAACAAAAGCGATCTCCCTGATTTACAAAAAGTCGATTAATAACACCCTAGATCCCCTCAAGCTGATCTGGGAGCGCTGGGAGGGGGATGGACTGGAGCTCGATGATGAGGAATGGCAGGAGGCAGTGTCCTCCCCACGTGAGGTCGCAATCTCCTCCAGACTGCGGCTGGTCCAACTTAAGATCCTCCATAGAATATATGTCACAGGGACTAGGCTCATCAGCATGGGCAGAGCAGATGAGGGAATGTGTAAAAGACAGTGCGGCCTAGAAGGCACATTTATGTATATTGTGGGGGAATGTGTGTATATCCAGAACTACTGGAAGGCAATCCATGACTGTACGGGGGACGTCCTTCAGCTCAAGGTGGGTCTCGAAGCTAAAAGATGTCTTTTGCATGTCTGGGTACCTACAGACCTAAATAGAAAGGATAAAATATGGGTCACGCTGGGCTTGATGGTGGCTAAAAGGAACATAGCTCAATTGTGGGCGCCGAGGTGTCCCAAAGTGGAGGCCTGGAGGGCCGACATGGACTGGTGTATGGCTAGAGAAACAATTGTATATGTTGCACGTGGGTGCCCCAAAAAGTGGTCTTTCATATGGAGCAAATGGAATGCCTACTGTGGCAATATTTGTGTCCCACCAAATGTCCCTTCTCTTGAAGATCTCGCTACGCCATAACTGTTGAACACTATTATTTAAGGTTAATATTGTGCATCGATGACACCTATGCACATGTACTTCATTTCTGCATTATCCCTTCCATTTGTGCTCTGCAATGTCGATTCTCTACTGTTTAATAAAAAGATTGATTTAAAAAAGAATATAGAAAAGTTGTCACGCTCGTTTTATTGAAAAAGAATATCAAAGATTGATCAATCAAATCTGTGGCGAGCAATTATACCTTCTGCCACGTTACGATAAAATTAGAACTCTGGACTACAGAAAAGATAGAAATCTTTTTGTGGCATAAGGAATACATGCATGGGTTGACGTCAGAGCCTTGTTGTTAGAAGTAGGTAAATAAAGTTTCAACAATATAGCAGCCTCTTCAGAAGTCTAGGCAACTGTATCCGCCATCTTAGGATGTCCTGGATGGCTAAACCAAGTCTATGTGGATATAATACTATCAGTAAAATGTTCGGGACAGCACTATTACAGCCTCCTGAGCAAGCGAGGCAGATTTGACCGCTACCTAGGGGTATTCCAAAATAAGCAATCCAACTCTTAGTCTTGCCATTAAGGTTCCAACTAGATGGGGTATTGGTTCCAAAAGTGCGACAGATGGTATCCTAATCGAATTCTCCCACAGCGGGAGAAGGATTAGGACTAATGTCTAAGTTGAGTAACGTATAGCAAGATGCCACAGTATACAGAATCACTCTCCATGTAGTGAGTGAAAGCTAGGCCCCTGACCAGGGCGAGGAGCAAGGATATACAGAGATATTCTCTATTGGATAGTATAGGTCCAGAAGCAAACGGAAACACTACCGGAACATTCATAAAACTGATCTCCGACAACCATTAGTGGAACATTTTGAGACAAACCATCCACACAACCGTAATTTCTCTTTCTGAGCCCTCAAAAAACTGAAGAAACATGCAAGGGGAAGCAATCTTGAGCTCAGATTACGCCAACAAGAAAGCGCCTTAATCATCCGTTTTGGTACTGCGGAGAACGGTCTGAACAAAGACAATGAGTGGCACTACTGGCTTTGCACAATCTTACTGTGAACTGTATACAACTTCCCAGTCGTAATGACACTCCTTGTGCATAATGCTGTGTCAGTGAATGAGACAGATGTAAACTTGTCACTGCAAAAATGCTGTTGTAAATACTGTTTGTTTGTATATTGTAAATATTGTCTGTTTATAGATCAGTCAATTCCATATCATCTCATGCCTATGTTCTCTTACATCATATTCGCTACCATGACTAGATACTGGCCCACTTCCGGTCATTTGGAGGCGTTTGCTTCTGGACCTATACTATCCAATAGAGAATATCTCTGTATATCCTTGCTCCTCGCCCTGGTCAGGGGCCTAGCTTTCACTCAATACATGGAGAGTGATTCTGTATACTATGGCATCTTGCTATACGTTACTCAACTTAGACATTAGTCCTAATCCTTCTCCCGCTGTGGGAGAATTAGATTAGGGTACCACCTGTCGCACTTTTGGAACCAATACCCCATCTAGTTGGAACCTTAATGGCAAGACTAAGAGTTGGATTGGTTATTTTGGAATACCCTAGGTAGTGGTCAAATCTGCCTCGCTTGCTCAGGAGGCTGTAATAGTGCCGTACCGAACATTTTAATGATTGTATTATATCCACATAGACTTGGTTTAGCCATCCAGGACATCCTAAGATGGCGGATACAGTTGCCTCGTCTTCTGAAGAGGCTGCCATATTGTTGAAACTTTATTTACCTACCTCTAACAACAAGGCTCTGACGTCAACCCATGCATGTATTCCTTATGCCACAAAAAGATTTCTATATTTTCTGTAGTCCAGCGTTCTAATTTTATCGTAACGTTGCAGAAGGTATAATTGCTCGCCACAGATTTGATTCATCAATCTTTGATATTCTTTTTCAATAAAACGAGCGCGACAACTTTTCTAACTTCTTGTACTCATTTAACGAGTATTCACACCTCAGATCTGATCTATTATTCCCCGATAGTCTTTATCGAGAAAAATGAGCATGTCGACCTTTTTCCTTCCCTGCACTTATTCAAAGAGTATCTACTACAAGATGGCGCCCAAACTTAGGCAAGTAATCATACATATGATCACAGCCTGCTCGTTATTTAAAGATGGCCCCCATCTATCACGCCGTACGACCATCAAGACGCTTATATGAGGGATTGACCCTGGATTTCTCTGCTTGAATCTCGATAGAACTAAGTAAATTTGACTAATTGAAATGAGTCTGATTGCACCTAGTACTTTTATTATGTACGCGCTCAGCTAGAATTCGGGACTCGTTAACAGGAGCCCGATAAACATGCTGTTTTCAAGAAATAAAATGATCTCCTTTCTCTAAAAACATTGGCTGTAACTTCTATTCGTATTGCCAATAACTATAACATGGCATAAACAACAGCTTTGATAAGCGTTAACTTGATGCAACAATATCCTCGTGCGCACTATGCGTAGCTACTTACTGTCGACTCATACTTTAAACTGGTTGAGTACTTCATAACATAGTGCTAGTCATCTGGACTTTGGTTGTTTATAATTAGGCTCTGAATTTTGGAGAGTATTTAGCTTTGTCTCCACTCCCACCATGCTCATGTTCTAGAAAAATAATTATTTTTACCGACCGAGCTTTTATCTGTTAACTTCCTCCCTCCCTCTTTGTTAATGACATAAACCTGATTGAATAAGTTCCACTATGTACCTTACTTCCCACTAGCTGTTCTTTCTCCCTCTTTTTTTCTTTTCCCAGTCACCGACATTATCAATATGTATGTGAAGATTGTTAAAATCTAAAATGGTGTTCACAGAATTTAACTGAGATGTATTAACGATTGAAGAAGGTATAGTTTTATTGTTGAACTCTCTAGCTTTTGACCAAGCTCTACTAGCACAATAGGCACGTTAAGATCTAACTTGCAATTATGGTGCATAATGATATGATCCTATTAAACCACTATGCATGAAGAATGAACAAATTACTAACATATGGATATATACTAAACTGTTTGCATGAATAGATAGCTAAATCGATTGAACTAACACCTCTTGCATATCCATCGATCCCTGGCCAACACCACAAATGCGGTTTTAAATTATTTTAACTTAATTCCTAGCTAACCTTTCCAACACATAAAGCCCTCCCTTTTTACACCAAATAGTATCTGCCCTATATAATAAGAAGGCAGATTTTCTCTGTTACAGTATTCTTGGTTATTTAGTTGCACTCTTTTCTATTTCTTTTTTTCTTCTCTTTTTATCTCTCTTGCCACAGTTGCTCACAGTTAAAGTGCACAAACACCACTCTGTATTTTTTAAATCACGCAATTTTTACACTCCAGACTGGGTGTTTGGTTACACCTAACCTTGCATATAACATCGACTGATACTGCCCAATTAACATCTTTTTCAGTCTTGAGAAAGCCCCAGTCCAACTGACCACTGAGGGCGAAACACGTGTCGGCTGGTGCAGTTTTAGCAATGTAATTTCAACAGTATTCTGAAAAATAAGGATGTAAACTCTGTGCTTGGACCATACTAAGAACATATAAAAAAGAATAAAAAAACAACTTTTCTGAAAAAGGAATTGAGATTTCTTCTGGTTTATTCATACAAAAGAAAAGAAGGAGGGGTATACACTCAATCAAACATTTCACAGTTAGAATTTTGAGGCTGGAGAGGTCCAGTGCCTCGAGTGTACCTCCTCCGAACTCACTTACACCTATTGAGCAATACCATCCGGGACTGGGATCCCTGGACCTTGTTAAATTGGGATTGACTGTTGTACATACCAATTCGCGACTCGCAAATTGCGAGTCGCTATTGCGACGCAATTTGCGAGTCGCAAATTCTTTGGTTGTACATCTGGCCCTAAGTGTTTTGTAGGGCATGTGACCATTGAACAGAGTCTGCAAAGTCCATCTTAATAGCATGACGGATCTAAGCTGGTTTTCTCCATGTTGTAAGAGGGACATGTCGCTCTATATGATATGAATAGCTGATGATACAATGTTACTCAGAGAATATATCCTAGTGGATGAAGTAGTCATACCATTGTCAACTACTGCTAGAGCCTTTTCTAAGTTCACTCTGTCAACTTCACGTAACAGTTCAGTAGCTTCCTGCTTTGACACCTTCCAAAGCACGTTATATACAGCATATGAAAAGCATTTTTGACGTGGCTTCCCTGGACCTAACAAACAATCCTGCAAATCCATGTTGTCTCAAAGGAGAGACAAGTGTCACCTCATCGAACGTGGAATGTTTTAATCATTGAAAGCATAATTTCCCCACGCTGTTTGTTGTGACCACACCTGAGTGTTGTGTCTGTGCATAACGTGGGTCTGGCCTGTTTATACTAAACCCATTCATGTTGTTCAAAAAACGTGCACGACAACCATTAGTATCTAATGGCTACACTATCCACTCCTCTGTACTGAAATGGGAAGAATTATATGTACCTTTCTTAAGCATTTTGTTGAGCTTTTCCACTGAATGTTTGGTTTGTTTATATACTTTATTTTGGCCAAGCTGAGGCAGGATGTTTGTTGTACAGTTTTGTTAGGGAGAAAAATGTGTCTTGGTATTAGATATGCTCTAAACAAAGCCTCATTGCCCTAAACTTGCTATGTTATGGTACTGTAGGGTATAGAGCTCTCGTACAACGAACGGTTTCAAGGTGCTTTAGGAGAAACCCAAGCAGACATCAGCCAACAGCATCTAATTGTTATAAGCTTGCCTGGAAAGCCAGGTTTTTGATGCTTTCATAAATGATGGATAACTGTTGGCAGATCTTATCTCGTAAGGAAGATTTTTCCATAGTTTTGGGGCCACCACTGAAAACCTAAGCCCGCCCAGTTGCTGACGCTTATATCTGGGAAACAATCCCAGTTGGGCAGAGCATAGGGGACAGGTGGGGATGTACTTTTGAATCTAGGAGTCAATTAAAAAAGGGGCATTACATTGCAGGGTTTTGAAAATAATACAGGCAACGTTAAAGGTTATCCTTTGTTCAGTAGGTTGCCAATGGAGGTTCTTCATCACTTGCCAGTCTTTAGTTCCACAAACAAATTTTAAGGCAATATTGTGTTTTCAAAAGTTGTACCCTTCGATTGACAACCAGGAAATAAAGGATGCTGAATATATTAATTTTGTTTTGGTCAGCATATTTTTCTTTGCCAGGGATGGGAAAAGTTAATAATAATTAGACTCTGGGTCTATGGGGATATTGCTAGAAAAATATGCAAACTTCTGTGCGTATTTTTTGAGCTACCCACAGGTTGTGTAGGGCAATGTTCCCATTGTGTGTAATTAAGCACTGCACATGGAGTACCAGCTCTGTGTAGGTAATGGTGTGCATAGTGATGGTAACAAAACATTTAATCATAATTAGATGTTCCACTGTCATGTCACCAACTCCCCGGGATCGGAACGATGCTCAAAAATGGTCCACCTCTCGATAGCTTCAAGTCTGCTTGCTATTATAGCACAGATCAGTGAAGCGATCACGTGAGGGAAGGAAAGGGTGGGGACAGTGGGGAAGGAGACCTGAAATGACAAGAAACAGGGAAATTATGAGTAACAGATTATATCCTTCCTAATATACTTATACAGGCCTATGTAATTAATAACTACCTATAATGGAAAAAAAAGTTAACAGTTCGGATGAGCCTACAGGGAAGACCGGGTTCCTATTCAACCAGCACTGTATAGTAACCAGGAACCTTCTTACTTGGGCCCTCTATGATGACAGTGCAAGGAAACACAATGAACAGATTACCACAATTAGTACCAGCAAACACTTCCAACAAGGCAGTATGCTTTACCCTAAATACTGGTTTCTGAAATGGTCTGAACCTACCCATATAGAACAAGTGCCTTGCGTCACAGGGTTGTAAGAGGTTGTTGCGAATGACTCTTCCACAATCACCTGTTATTATGCAAGGCCTGAGCATAGAGAAGAATACATGTAACTCTATATCACATAAGAATGCAGAATATAAATGAACACAATTCACTTCTCACTTATTTCTCAGTGAGACTTCCGTAGTATTTACAATTACTATATTCCTTCAGCATTATACATTTCATGCCACAGTGAAGTAACTTTCAATATACGACAAGGACCACATAAAGAACACATAACATGGGACTGAAAATAAAAGCGCACTTGCGGTTTCTGCTTCTGATGATACCCTAGTTACAGCGCTCAGTTCCATATGTAATGTTGTTTGGTTTAAGGAAACAATAAGAGCCCAACACTCCCCTCGCATGAATCCACAATCTGTGGATTCACCAACGAAGGAAATAGGAAAATGGAGTCACTGATATTGCCCGGTTTGAGCCTCCTCCTGGCCCGGGTAACTCCAAAAGATAACAAGTAGTCAGGGAATGCACTATGAGACACGAAAACGCCAATATCCCTTCCACCTGCACGAGACAACAAAGTGTGTCTCACCAACAGGGAGGGGCACCGCGCTATGGAGGTATGTAAAAATAACAATCTTTGGATAGTTTAGCATTCGGCGGAGCAAATTCCACGCTTGGTTAACTGCGGCAAAATAAAGTGATGGTGGTGCCACGACACCCTTACCAGACCCCCTTCTTCAGCGTCACTAGAAGTGTCCGTAATCCTTCCAGGAAACTCCCAGAATAATCGGCAGTGCTGCGGGGAAGCGGATGTGCTTTTGACCATTTCTGCTTTCCCTGACGGTGACGTGCCTTTGCAAAGGCTCCGGGGAGTTGTAGTTTGCTGCATCTCGGCAAACTTTATTGTTCTTTGAAGATACGAACAAAAAGCAATAGAACGCTCTGTCCGTGGCAAGGTGAGACAGGGTTCATAAAGCGGTGGGGGGGGTATGACATCTACTATACATATCTTCACGTTCAAATACAGCATAATGTTCTAGCTCTGCAAGCATAGACCCTACAGTATTAATGTCCCAGTCATCAGAGATACTGCCAGGAGTAATAACGTAATTCAGTGGTATTTTAAATACATATGGTGTTTGCAAAGTTTCTGTTGGACCAAATATATCAAATGGAACCTTATCCCAAATAATGCCATCTGGGATGGGAACTGCAGAAATGTTCACAAGAGGTAAGTCTCTTTGCCTTTTGTATGATGAAGAATGAGGTTTCAGTAATTCAGCAACCAATTGAACAGCAGAGTATTCTGGGAGATAATGCCCATTCAAAAGCAAAAAGAATACAGTCACAAAATCAATACACAAGAAAAGCAATGAAATGTATATCCAGAGTGGAACAAAATATGTCTTTTTGAGCCAAATTATAAATGCACGCATTCCATGCAGTGGTGGGTCTGGGGAATCCAGCGAAAAGTCAGCAATGTCAACAAAATAGCCTGGGGAAGTCTGTGCAAAAACAGGGACCTCAAAGGTTGTGTGGAAGTGGTAGTTGACTCTAATGGTGGATCATAATAAACAAGTTTGTTGTTGGCATGTGGTGTTGAAACCTGTGCATTTGCATACAGTCTTTATATGGTGTTAGTAGATGTAACTGGAAGTAGCAAAACTTCAATGTCAGATATGCCCACCCGGGGAAGAGAAACCTCAGTGTTGGTTAAACCTTGTAACAGGATTTACTGTATGGTAGTGAGAGGAGGCAGGTAACTACCCAGGAGCCCTTGTGGCCTTCTGTGCAGGACTGCCACATGGTGTGGAATGATCAGGTCAATTGACGCAAATCTTTTGTATTTGCAACCAGCAAGGGTCAGTAAAAGTACAGTTCTGGTACCTTTAACTGCCAGGACAGGCACCGGTGCTCTGTGAGACAGGCCAAAATTGTTCTTGTCCATAATCTTTTCTCTAACCAGAGCCCCAATCTTCAAAATCAAGCCTGGAGTTGCTGGTTGTACCTCCACTGCGGTAGTGGCAAAACGTTTTTTCAAGCTTGTTGCTTAACTCGTCCTGGAAGTCTTTCAGTTCCTATAAGACAGCCAAATATGCACTGACATCAAAAGACATTTCTGCCACCACTGTAGTAAGGTTGCCAAGGTCCAGAAGCCACATCTGGAAACCGAACAGGACCTTATAGAGAGTCCGACCACCCAAAGATCTTCTTGGTAGATCATTTATGGTTCTCTGTACCCTATACAAGTGGTGGATCCTACTACGACCTGAACCTATTACTCTAGCTGTTAAAGACTGCTTTAAGTCACAGTGTTTCCTCTCCACAATTGAATTTCCCTCAGGATGATAGGGGGAGTAGTAGTCCACAGTCACACCCAAGGTTTCCATGGTATCCCGGTAAGCCTTAGAGGCAAACACTGGGCCCTGGTCCAAATGGAATGCGGCTACTGCATCTGTCCCAATGAAGACCTGCAAGTCATTTATAACAGTTCAAGCATCAGTCGATCATTGTGGCAATACCCATAGGAATCAGGAACAGGAATCCGCTGCTAACAGAATGTATTTCAGTGGTCCAAATACATGCAGGCCATAGGCTTGTTTGAAATTAAGGAAGGTGTCTGCAGTGGACGTGCTGTGGTAGAAACCTTCACTTGTTGACAAATGTCACATTTAAGGACTTGGGGCCAGATGTACGACCATTCATTTTTGTGAGTCGCAAATTGTGTCAAATTGTAACTCGCAATTTGCGACTCGCAAAAATGAATGTACAACAGTGCCTCAGACACTGTTTGCGATTCCCAATGGGATCAGAAATTGCATGCCTCATTAATATTCATGAGGCTGTCTCAATTTGCAACCCCATTGGGAATGGCTCACACTCACAGGGATGGTGGCCTTTCAATAAAGCAGTTTAAGGAAAACAGGATGCATTTTTTTTTTTTAAAGGAGAACGGGATGCATTTAAAAAAAAAAAAATGAAACTTTTCAGTTTCATTTTTTAAGGGAAAGCAGTGGTCACTGGGACCCCTGCCTGCTCTTAGAAAATATTTTCGCACCCATTCACAAAGGGGAAGGGGTCCCCCGGGGACCCCTTCCCGTTTGCGAATGGTTTACCACCCTTTTGAAAAGGGTGGTAAACTGCGAGTGTTTTGCGACTGCAAATGCGGTCGCAAAACAATGGGACATGCCCCTTCCTAATAGCGAGTCGCTAACAATATTTTGCGAGTCGCTAATAGGTTAGCAACTCGCAAAATAGGGTTAGTACATTGGGCAGACCTTTTTTGCAGTCACATCGGGCAGAATTCCCCTTTGAGACCGCAAAAAACAGTCGTACATCTGGCCCCTAGTCTTTGTACATCTTTCCCTCTGTTAAAATGTTTTACAATTTTTTTAATGAAATATATGTTTAGATAGACATATGCAAATAAATCTCTTCAATCAATCTTTTTGGCGCTTTGATTGTTCAACCTGATCTTGTTCTTGGAAACTGGGAACTCAACTGTCATCACCAAAGTCCAGGATCTGCATCAATGGAGTAAAGGCAATAGCAGTCACTGATGTTTCAGACCCATTCTCTCCTTCAACAGTTAGATCTGATGAATGATTAGTTAAGTGCCTAAAATGAGAAGAGTTGCTGGGCAGTCATCATGTGCCCCTTGGTAGACACCATGTGAAAAGGTTTGCATCAAATAGAAGAAAATCTGATGCTCCAAGCATCTGTCCTGCGAGCACTTGATCTCCTTTCTTAAAGACGATGTTCTTCACACGTCGTTTGTTTGTTAACCAAGTCCTTCTCATGAGTTCATTTCTTATCTTTCTTTCTCTGATTGGTCCATTGAGGTAAATTGGTGTTCTTTATTTTACATTTTTTTATTTTATTTTTGATAAGCCAATAAATAACATAATTGTACAAAATAAAATATTTCAGAATTAGGACAGTAATGTAGAAAAAGAAATACATCAGGATTGTGTTCAGTCATCCAAACCTAAAGTTCATTATTATCTGATTCACAAGAGAAACATAAATCTGGTTAAATCCAACATGGGGATCAGTACATTCAATATGAGGGAGAATAAAAAAGGTGAGACCCAAGAGAGAAGTTATACCGTGGAAAGTGCCAGATGATCGGCCATGGCTCCCCATATCGTTATACCAAGTCTGTGTTTTTGAGACCCCTTAAGAGCATACAAACTGTGATCTAGGTTGCATATAGACTTCCTCTCCACATTTCAAAGGACGGTGGGTCCTTCTGCCGCCACAGTGACGCTATAGATAATTGGGCCACATCTACTGCTATGGAGATTAAATATCTAAATTGATATATCTCGTAATTGGTCATTGAGTCTTCCAGAACTCCCAGTAACATAACCATCGGTGTAATTGTAATCTGTGCCCCGGTTATTCCCGTCAGGAAAACCTCCATCCCACCAATCAGTTGTCTCAACTCTGTGCATGCAAAGAACATGTGGAGACTATCAGCCTGATCCATCCCGCATCGTGTACACTTGCCATCGTTTGACCCGCCCCATTGAGAGATTTTGGCTGGGGTGTTGTATAGGTTGAAAATGGTCTTATAATGCTGTGTATAAAAAGACTGGAGGATATCAGAATCTTCTCCCCCAGAGCAATTGAATCTTGTAAGATGTCGCCTCACTGAGACAGTCTATCGTTCCATTTATGATTATGTGCATCCAGATCGTCTGGCTGTATTTCAGTAAGAGCTTGATATAGGACATCAATCTTCCCATGCCCCCTAACTACCTCTATAAGGTTATTTCTTTGGCCAACAGTTCTAGATCTACTTTCTTTTGTAAATAATCCCGAATCTGTAAGTATTTAAAAAAGTCCATTTTAGGCAGATCAAATTCCGTGGCCGAACAGGAATAATACCAGACACCAATCTAGGTTCCCCAAGGTGACTATACCCTGTCGTCTCCATCTGACAATAGTGGCGTCCCAAAAGATGGATGGTAATAATGATGAAGCTGAGGTAGGCATATAATGGCAGATCCTATCAATCTGCAGTCGCCTCCAAACCTGCTGCCATACCTTGCAAGCAGCATGGACCACCTTAAAGTGGGTTTTCTTATAATAACTAGGTTCAAGACTTTGAAAGAAGCCCCTATCAGCCTCTGAACCCAACAGCATTTGAAAAATATGCAAAGTTTCGGCTACCTCGGTTTCCCCTTCACCCACAAGTAAGATTTGCATGTGCTGGAGTAGACAGTCCCAGTAGTAGAATGTGAAATTAGGTACTGCCCAGCCCCTGCATATAGACAGAGATCCGGAGGCAAGATGGCGGCTGCTCTGCCTGCCGAGTGATCGCTTGCGCCTGATTGTCACCCCTCCTCTCTCATCGAGCACCGCGGAATGATATGAAGTGCTATTCTATGCTTCGAATTTTCTACACCAGCCAACTTCAATGAAAAGAAGATAATATTCCCCCCCCCCCCTCGGTTAAGTAAGATATGTTGTGGGATATACACCTATTTCAGTGGTGTGTGGTCCCGCTTACCCGACTGGTGCTGATCCTCCCCCAAGGCTTTCATCTGCTTCCAGCCAAAACTCAGCGTGTCCCAGTTGCCATGCCGCCGAAGAACTCCCGAGGGGCCAAGACGCGGATGGCAGGCGACTCTTCCGGGTTAGGAGGAGCCCCGGAAGAGAAACAAGAGAAACAACGACTTGGAGCGTCAGCTGCCGTGGAGGATGGTCCGGCTCATGAAAGAATCCGGATCGCCGGATGTCTGAGGAAAACTACACCCGCGATCTTCCTCCCCTCCAGAAAAGGAAAGAGCGCTGGCACCAAACACGGAGAGCAGCTGTTGGGAGAGGCTGCCCCGGCTGCTCGGCACGTTGAGGTGAGCTCAGACAACCCGGGTGACTTTGGTTTTGATGCGGGTGCTTAATGTGCATTTGACAGTGCTGCTGGGCAGGAGATAGCACAGAGGCAGGATTTAAACATTACAAGTTCCTCAGTGTCAGCTTTAGGGGAGACTGGCCTGCTCGGGGGGCAAACACATTGGGTTCAGATAGCATCCGGGAACAAATTCCCTGAACTAATAGCCGGCATTAAAATCTTGGAGACCACCAAGATAGATGGGGGCGAGCATCAGACAGTGGATGGGAAATTGTTAACTCTATGGATCAGGTTGAGATTGAAGCTGGTGAACATTTCTTTTCCTTATCAGACCCCTCTAACTCTTCTGGAAATGAGTCACTGCAATTGCCGGAATTATGCTCAGGGGGGGGTCACCAAATAGTCCATGGACTGAAACTAGCAGCAAACAATTGGATGAGGAGGCGCTGGGAAATCCAATTGTGGCATCTGGCACCGGCACTGTTCGGAAAAAGAAACCAACATTGACCCCGAGGAGCGAGGGGATTCAGCTGCGGCGCTCTCATGGGACTATTCCTTTTCTTCCACTCTGGGAACAGACCCAGGGGGCATAACGAGACAAGCTGTGCGTAAACCATCAGAGCATCCGGAAGATATCTCTCTCTGTTATATATGAGACCATAATGACACATAGAGATGAAACCTGTGCGGAAAGTCAAAAAACGCAAGGTGCCTGCCGCAAGCTGCAAAACTCATTACGCCGAGTGGCTAAATCTTGCTCGGAATTTGTGGAAAGGATAACGGAAGCTGAGAACAGAATTTCCACACTAGAGGATGAGATGATAACTCAGAAAGCCACCACTGATACCCTGGCTCACCAGAAGAACGATATGGCATGGAAGTTAGCGGAGATGATTTTCCATGTCCTCAGTTATAACCTAAGAGTCCTTGGTCTACCGGAGGGCGTGGAAGGCTCTGATCCCCGGAAATTCATTGTGGAACTTTTTTCAGAGGCTTTTCCCGAACTTACGCAATGGGCCTGGGACACGGAGGTGCAGCGGGCCCACCGGTTTCCTTTTAGGCAAAACACTCGCCCAGGACCTGGCCACTCTGCCCCCAGACCCAGAGTGATCTTGATCTGCCTATCCAATTTTTTTATCTCGACAGGCCCTGTACGATCTGGGCCGGCCAGACGGGAAGAGAAGGGGGAAAGGGTTTGAGTTTTTTGTCGAGGCCAGATTATTGCCAGACGACTGTCGATAAAAGTTGGCAGCTTCGACAGTTGATTTCTCCATTTCAGACCAAGGGAGCTCAAGCTTTCCTTCTCAACCCTGCCAAACTTAAGATCATATATAAAGATAAAACCCAGTTTTACACCTCCGAGGCAAAGGCCAAATAATTTCTACAGGCCATTAAACCTTAAGGGAATTAATTGGCATTGAACAAGATTGGGGGTATAGGTAGCTCAAGGTGGGGCTGGGTGTGTATTTGCTGTTTGGGGCTTGTGTTTTCTTCTTCTTTCTTGGTTTTGTTTCTCTTCTGTGTTCTGCTGTGTTCCTTTTTTAGCTACTACACATATTGGGCTGGGTAAATTTGGGCAGGAGGGGGGCGATCGGCTGGTGTTGTGAGGCTCTCCATCACTTTAGGCCTACGGGTCTGCTTGACTCCATGACCGGGGTGGAAGCGGGGGCTTCCGCTGGCAGAGGAAGCGCTGGCGTGGGTTTGGGTGGGCTTCCTGGGAGGGGATGGGCTGCTGCTGTGTTATTTGGGGGGAAAATCGAAAATAAGCCAATAGATGAAGAAGATCAAGTAAAAGCTATGGATTGTGTTTACACATATGCTGTGTTTAATTGGATGTGGGAGAGTCTACAGTCGGAGAAATTTGAGGTGGGCTGATGTTGGATAGACTGTCTATTTGCTCGTTTAATGTATGTGGCCTCAATGACAGGGCTAAATGGCAAAGATTTGCGCAGGAAATAAGAGGGATGCGTCCGGATGTGGTGTGCCTCCAGGAGACACATATACCCTGGGGGAAACACAAGGTGATATCTGAGCTAGGGTACACGCTTTCAGCTTGCACAATGCAAGGCTCTACTACAAGAGGTGTGGTCATCCTTGCCAAATCAAACATTCAGTCCACTGGTAGAGTTACCGAATATGGTCGGTGGGTGATAGTTGAATGTTTGGCTGGTAAAAGGAAATTTGTAATTTGTTCCGTGTACGGATCTAATATTGATGAAGCACAGATATTAGACTTTCTTGATTTAGAGCTGGCTTCCTGGCCCTCTCCATTGATATTGTGTGGGGATTTTAACATCCAGCTAGAAGATGTTACTCTGCGAGCCGGCAGAGATATATATACTGGTCGGAAACCTAAGGTTATCAAGGCCCTGCAGCAGCTCTTTTATGATCACTGTTTAGCTGATGTTTGGGCCAAATTAAAACATTCATATCCCCGGTACACACACTATTCATGCCCACATCGAAAGCTCGCTAGATTAGATAATTTTTTGTACCTAGAACACACTTAGCGGATGCGCATATACAGGTCTTCCCCAGAGTAACATCGGATCATAATCCATTGCTGTTAAAACTCGTAATGCGAGGTCTGGTGCGACCTTGTGGGTCCTTTTCATTTGACAGGAAGCTACTGCTCAATGAACTGTTTATCTGTCACATCCGTCAGTGGCTGAATCAATTTTTTATTATTAATCAGAATTCTGCTACTCACAACATAGTCTGGGATACCTTAAAATCAGGGCTTCGGAGGGATATCCTCAGTTTTGGTTTATATATTCAGAGACAGCAGAGGCAACTAATATCTGGATCTTCAGAAGGCAGAGTATAGCAATGTGCAAGCTCTGCAGGGAAATCTGGATATAACCTAGGTGCAAATTGAAGTGGCCCGCTGTACGGCCAGGATAAATGCGCTGTGGACTAAGGATAATGCTAACAAGTACCATCTCTTCAGAAGGGAATGCTATGAATTTGGGGAGGCAACGGGTAGATGCTTTGCAAAAAAGATCAGATGCAAAGAGGCCAAATGCGCAATTACTGCGGTTGAAGATCCAACTGGGAGATTAGTCTAAACACCAGCGGAATTTCTAGATGTTTTTAGGGCTTTCTATGAAGAATTATATACAGAAGACCAAAGTGGCCATGAGAGACTTGAGTCTTATTTTAAGGATCCATATAGAAGGATTTTGAGTTTAGAGGCCCGGAGATACTTGGAGGAGCCTATAACGCTAGAGGAGCTTGTGGAGGCTGTCAGCACTTTAGCAGCAGGTAAGGCTGCCGGCCCCAACAAGCTCCCTTTAGAATTTTACAAAACCTTTCTGCCAGAGTTGAAATTAGATATGCTTACAACCTTTCAGGAAGCACAAAAAGGGGATGCCCCCGCATCCTTGGATGCAGCTAACATAATCATTTAAAAAAAAAAAAGACAAGCCTCCCACACTACCCGGGTTGTATAGACCGATCTCGCTCCTAAATTATGATGGGAAAATATACGCAAAAATTCTAGCCACATGACTTTCAAGAGTAATTACTCCCTTAGTTTCTGCCCGTCAACATGGTTTTTTCCCAGGAAGAGGCACGGTCAACCACATCAGCAGGGTAGTTACCCTGCTGGACTCAGCCAACGTTCATCAAGCTCCATTTGGAGTGGTGCTACTCGATGCTGAAAAGGCGTTCGACCGTGTCTCTTGGGAATTCTTATGGGCAACTATGCGCTGGCAAGGCTTTGGACCTGGCTTTGTCAGTGCAATTGGAGCTATGTATAAATCACCCGTGCCTTGAATATGTGCGCTTGGGCTTGAATCTAATCTAGTGCCAATATCAATAGGGACTAGACAAGGTTGTCCATGCTCTCCTTTACTATTTTCTCTCTACACTAATCCTTTTCTGAATTTGCTGGAAAATAGTTTAAGTATTCACCCGGTTTGTTTTGGACAGGAGCAGTTCAAAGTACTAGCGTATGCTGACGATATAGCTGATGTCTCCCCGGATCCGGCCCCAGCACTATCAGAGATTGAACGGTTAGCAATTTTATTTGGGCAAGATTCCGGCTATAAATTAAACAAAGCTAAGACTCAAATTTTATGTACAAAACAAGCACCTTTTAGCGATCCTAGGGTTAAAGAAGAGGCAATATACCTTGGTGTCCGAATCAGTGCATGCCTGGATAGAATGGTACTTGCCAACTGGGATCCTATGCTGCGGAAAATCAAAGTGAGCTGGATAGAATGGAAGGCCTGCATCTCAATGGTTGGAAGATGTAGGGGCATATTATCAAGGGCAGTATCGCCACTTTAGCGGCACTTTTTGCCGATAAAGCAGCGATATTTTTATCGCCCTATTAGCAAGCTGTCGCTAAAAGCTGTTAGCGACAGCTTTATGGCGAAAGCGGCCGTTTTCTTGCCGCTTTGCATGTCAGCGATAATTATCGCTAATGACATGCAAAGTAGGCGTTCCCAACTAAAAGCGACTGAAAACAGTCGCAAACACAACTTCCCCCTATTAGCAATGCCCGCGAAGCGATAAAAAAAGTTGCGCTAACCGCGATTATCGCTGGAATCTAACACCTGTTTAAAACCTGACTTAACCTTACAATCCACCTCCCATTGAATTGAATGGTTAAGTCCTCACCTGCCTATTAGCAAGCTTTTCATTAGCGCGTTGAATTCATCGCTGGATTTCTCGCGCTATTGCTGGGTTTCGCCGCTATCGCTGGATTTTCTATCGCCTTGGAGATAAGCGTTGATAATAACGCGTTATCTCCGCAATGAAATCCAGCGATAGCCGGCGATAAAAAATACAGCGCTAAGCGCGCTTTGCGATAATTATCGCAAATCCTTGGTAATATGCCCCGCAATGTTTTAAAGATAAACATTCTGCCCAAGGTTCTTTACTACTTTAGATCGGTACCTTTTGGAACTTAGATTGCAATTTCTGGAGTTGCTTCCTACTATCTGCAGCAGTTTTATTTGGGCACAAGGCAAACCCTGCTGAGCAATGAAATATTTGAATTTACCCCGAGGTAACTTGGTGTTCATTGCTCTCCCAAACATTAATGTTGCAGGACTTTCACCTGTGGTCGATTGGGGTGTTGAACAAAAGGCTCTCAAGGTAGAATTCAACACACTTTTCAAATTGATCTTTTCAAGTAGCACACTGCACTGCTTACTTTACTCATAAAATGCTCAACCAGTTCGTTGGCCTGCAGCCACAAAGGTGTGCTCTTTTGATGCTTTATATTCAAATGCTGCAAGAAATCTTTAAACTCTCGACTGTTGAAAGGCGGGCCATTATCAGACTTCACTATGACTGGAACACTTTATGTTGCAAAGATGCCATCTATTCTTTCAATGACTAGTTCTAGAGTAGTAGTTGAAAGATCTTCAATTAATGGAAATCATGACTATTCGTCCATAATCACCAGCAGGTGATGTCCACAGTTGAACAGATCTAAAAAGTCAATGGCTATTCTCGCCCATGCATGCTTTTGGAGTTCTGACGTGTTCAAGGTGTGATATGTAGTTTTTACAGACAGGCAGTTGCATAGATGACAGTCTGATTTCCTTATCTTGATGACAGGGTTGAAAAAGAATTAAAGGCCTGTCAAGGAGAGCTCATTTTGTGGCAATGATTCCGCGATGTCCTTCATGGGCCACTTCAATTATTTTCTGTTGCAGACTCTCCGGAATCAGAATTCTCAACCCTCGTACTATAACTCCTTGCTGAGTTATGGACAGTTTATCCTTGACATTTTTCTATTTTTGATAGTCACCATCACTAGTGAGCTGTCAAGTGTGTGGGTTCCATGGCTGATGTGTAATTATATCCTTCAACTTTAATGTGTCTCTATCATGGCTTGTGGCAGTGATAATCTGGGCTAACGAACTGGCAGCTGGTATGTTTTACAATGAAGTTAATATAGGCCTCAGCGTCTTGGATGGAGTACCATGACCTTGCATAGGCATTCTGGCAAAATAGTCAGCAGGGTTCTGATCCTTCCCTGGATGGTTCAGAATGGTATAATTATACGCATGTAACCGTAGTCCCCATTGTGCAATGCGAAGAGGAATTTTGGCCTTCAGATTGCCAAATATAGTCAGTAAACCTTGATTTTTTCCTGCAAGTGAATACATGGAAATGTTCACAAGCCCATACCACGGCTAAGCTTTCTTTTTCAGGTTGTGAGTAAGCACGTTCTGTTTGGGACAAACTTCTACTTGCATATGCCATAACATACCTTCGAGGATTCGGGTGTCCACTGTGCTGTGCAAGGATAGTGCCTAACTCTACTGGGCTAGCTTCAAAAACAACCTTGTTTGAATCTTTGGATTGAAGTATGACTGAGTAGGACTGAGAAAGCTGGTACTATCACGCCTTACCCTCATGGGACTTTGTGTACAAACTCTAGTGGGCAATATTTCTCAGCCAAGAGAATGTCATAACCAAATGTTAGATTCTCCCAAAATAGACCTTTAATGGTGTGAGGTATGTCACCCTCAATTTAGAGTTGAAGAAACCATCCACCAACCCAGCAGAACTAAAGAACACCAGCTGCTCTCCCTGCTCCCCTTTCCAGCAAAGGTTCTCGCAAAGGCTAATACTCAAAATATGGGCAGTGGACCAAAACCACAAGCAGCACCCAATCATTAATCACCTATGTCATTTATGACCAAGAGAATGTCCTTGTGTGTAAATCTCCACATGCACCCCTGCCCAGTGGTGCCTCCCTTCACCAGGGAGTATAGAACAACAATACACAATTGGAGCTGCACCACACATAGACAAACATATAAATTGAAACAATGTCAAAATAACACAGTATAATATGACACTTCCTTATGTATACCAGTGTCTATACAGTCCATAGGTTATCATTTCTTCCTTGATTTAATTGTGTTCAATTCATAAAAAACCATCAGCCAACGGGTTTCGTCCATTTAAACATTGGACTACTTCAGGGCAGATAAAATATTAAACTCCTATGTCAATCAAAAAGGTATGCACCAATGTTCAGGGCGCAATTCCAAAATCAGTGCCGAAGTATGGCATCTGCACAGGACTGTTTCAAGTAGCAGTCCAAACCATGAAGAATAAATAACGACACATTTTCAAAAATGCAATGAATTGCAGTTGAACATGAAGGCGTTGTTTTCAAATTGAAGCGAATGACATCAGTATGCAAAACACAATGCGAGATGCACCCCGTAGTGGAGATTATCCACCCATCCGTATGCACTGCAATATGAGCATGTCCAGTCACAATAACAACTCTCAGGACAAAAGGTTGACGCAAAGGCTTCCAGTGAACGTTCTCGAGAACCACAGCACTGAGACAGAGATCGCAGCCACAGATGACATCAGGGCCCTACTGGATCGTGGCGAAACAGCATCTGTCTCATCACATCTTGATCAGCAGACTCCACCACATCAGAATCCAGGGTGACGCCCTCATATGGACCCCTTCATACCTCACTGGAAGAGCCCAGAGAATCAGTCTCCCACCGTTCACCTTGGAACCCAAGAAGCTTATCTACAGCATACCCCAAGGATTGTTCCTCAGCCCCACCCTCTTCAGCACGTACATGAATCCCACAGGTACCACCAACAGATCGCACAGATTCAACATCATCTCTTATGCCGATGATACACAGCTCATCCTCTCGCTCTCAGAAGACCCCTCCACCACCAGAGCCAACTTCCACAGATGCATGATGAACGTCACCGACTAGATGAAGGACAACTTTCTCAAGCTCAACATGGACAAGACAGAAATCCTCATCTTCAGGAACAACACCCCACCATGGAATGATGCATGGTGGCCTGCTGAATTCGGCCCATTCTCTGCCCCGACAGACCACACCTGCAACCTCAGCATCATCCTGGACAACAAGCTATCTATGAAAGAAGCAGGTAAACGCAGTCTCATCTGCCTGCTTTCATACCCTACGCATGTTCTGCAAGATCTTCAGGTGGCTCCGAGTCAACACCAGAAGGACTATGAGAGCACACTCTACGTAATAATCACTGCACGCGCCTCTGGAAGAAACTACAGACAATTCAAAACTGAGAGGCAAGACTCGTCCTAGACCTCCCCAGACTGACCCACATCACACCACACCTCAAGCAGCTACACTGGCTCCCGATCAAAAAGAGAAGTCAGTTCAAGATGTTGATCCATGCATACAAAGCCCTGCACAGCAAAAGACCAACATACATCAACAAACACATGACCCTCCACTGACCGACCAGACACCTACGTTCCACCGCCCTCTTCCTCGCAGACACCCCTCCCGGATCCGCTATGGCAACAGCAGAGGATGCTCCTTCTCACACCTGGTGGCCAAAGCTTGGAACAACCGTCTCTTGCACCTCAGGACCACCTCATCACTGCGGGAATTCAGGAAAGGACTCAAGACCTGCCTGTTTGAATGAACATATCATTGCGTAGCAGCTAGCAACTCCAGCGCCTTGAGACCCTCACTGGTGATTTGCTGTGCTTTACAAATCCCTAGTTGATTGATTGACTGAGTTTCAAGTTATAAAATCTGCCTGGAGCACTAACTCTCTTATCCGGTGTTTCCACCTGCACAAACTCATTAGTTGCTCTCACCATCAGAAACTCTTGAAGATTTTGGCGAACTATGGTGACTTCTGCTGCATTGTCTAGCAGAGTCAGAGCTTAATCCTTGTTCAGAACCAGAGTCCTCGATATGTGTGGCATATTTAAGTGAAATCCCAGCCACTTTCTTTATTTTTGAATTAGGTTTTTGTTGCAGAAGTTTTTCTTCCTTTTTTACTATGATGTCAGAAGAGAAATGTGAGTCCTTCGATTTAGCGTGCTTCTCCGATCTGCGCTCTGATCATCTTCCTCTCTTTGAGCATTTTTCGGATGACTCCTGAGGAACGAGAAGGATGTGTATCAGTATACTGATACCTATCAAGCTGTTTAATTGTTTCACGGTTGTGCAGGTTATAGTGCTTTTCAGAGGAGTCCTGTGGAGGAGATCCTCCCCATGGTTTAAGTTTTTCTTTATTTTTCTTATTATACCAGCATTTTTTAGAAGATTCTGATGCCTGTTTTGAGTTACCCTTTTCAGAATGACCCCTTATTTGGGGTTTTGTAGGTCTGGCCAGCATGTTATCACAAACTATTGATGTATTGGTGTCAGCAATCATTTTTGGTAGTTCTCACTCCTGATCTGCTAACAGAATTTGTTTGAGACATTGGTGTACTGCCAAGGCTGCTGCTTCCCCTTTAATATTACTTATAATAATTGAGGATACCATGGCATCATTGCCAATTAGTTTCATCCCCAAGTCCAGGGTTGGGGCTGCCCTGTGTTCATTTTGGATCTGTTTTAGCACATTTGGTAGAACTGCAATGGATGATGTACCATGCATGATGATATATATTGCCGCAAATACTGTGCCCCATGTGGCACACTCTTCTACCGAGGGAACCATCCCTGAAGGTAGGCACATTGTGAGAATTCTTTGTTTATCTTGAAGTCCTGTATGGGAAAATACTGCTTCAAGCTGATTTGTTTTTTGTGCAATCCAGAACGAAATTTCCTCACATGTGGTGGGAACCTTTCCCATAATTGAATTAGTTATCAATGGACTAATTGCTGACATTGCTAAATGTGGGTGGGCAGCTTGAGTAGTCCATGCTGGGTTTGTTGTTATTGTTCGCATAACGAACTGTGTCATACATCTGTATAACCTCACTAGACCTGTGTATAATACACATAGATCTGCTGCTGTGAGTGCCACTAATTGTCGTTAAGGTGTGTAGCTGCCTAAGACTGGCCATCTTACCCCATCATTGCTGAGGGGACCCAGTCTGACATTTGCTAATGGATGTTGTAGGGCACCTTGGAACCAATTTATATGTTCCTTAAATGTTAGTGCTATTTCTAAATCTTCATATGATCTGTAATTGGTGGGTACCGCTGTTATAGTGTATGAGTGAAAATGTCCTGTGGTGGGGTCTGCTGCAGGAAATGTTACCCTTGAATGTAATACCTCTGTTTTATATACTTCAGTGGGCCTCTCCCATGAAGGTAATATCCCCTTTCATGACAGGAAGCCCATGATATTGCAACATCTTTGTTACTACATTTCTACAGTTTAGTGGCATGACCACTGGTAATGTATTAGCCAATCTAAAAAATGGAATTCAGAGAAGGTAACTAAAGTGGGGTATCCTTTGAAAGGTTCAAGCTTGAACAAACAGACAGAAATAGTGGTTCCCTATTTAGCTGAGGAGGATTTTACTTTAGCACCATGAAAATCTCAGTTAAAATGGTGAGTAGGGTCTTTAGGCACATCAGAAAACTGCTCAGGAGACCCATTAAATAACTACCTGACCTAGAACGTTGGTGGCACCATGTCATACGGTTCCTACTAATTCAGTAAGACTGTGCATTTGTGCAACAATAGAGTCAAAACTATGGGGACTGAGTCCTTCCATACCATCAGAATATGTTGACCTAGTTCCTGGCTAGCTCAAGGTGCACCATTTGGACCCCTAAACCTGACAGGGCACTGAATGGTGTCTGCAACCTCAGAACATGACAACCCTAATTCCCCCAAGGAATTCGTAGAAACAGATCTACCCTTTCATTGGCAAATCAGGCATGCCCAAATAGAGACCCAAGAAATACACAAATCGGCATTTCAAATATTTATTGAAGCAATTGGACTCTTGTGTAAAATAACTGTGCTGCAATGATTAATAGATAGAAACAAAGCAGTGTAACCAGCATTACGAGAGTGGTGAAAAAGATGAACAATTCAACCATTGTGCTTTGTATTGATTATATGGATGCATATAATTGTATTCATACCTAGCACTGCCTTTCCTAAAAACATCGGGTGTGCAGGTCTGCCAGAATACCTTGTAGTGGTCTAACTCCCCATTTACCTGCATGTATCATCTGGTACCCGGGTTTGGTGTAGAACAGGCTGCTGTCCATCTCAGGAAAGTGATGGGATTCAGCTGGGCTAGAATTCAGGCATGAGGTGACCGCAACAACTCATCATAATGCTCCTCTATCTAAACAAAGGCTTGGGCAGTTTATATAATAAACTGGACCCATTTGTTCCATGCTTGAGCTCTGGTCCGGCTGTTATTGTTGATTCTGCCCATGCAGAGCTGTTGCGAAAGAGACAACAACAAACAACAACATTTTGCGCAGTGTACCTAGGCCTTGTTCAAAATGTTCTAAAGTATGATAATGGGCCTACGAAGAAATGTAAGTGTGAGCAAAACACTTCTGAGTACACTATCTCATGTGGGCTCACAAGCAAATGTGTGCTAAAAGTCTAAAAAGATGTCAACTTTAAACGTGAACATGTAAAATGGAAGTGATTGTGCCCAGAGCCTTTGTAAGCTAACAACAGTAATTTCCCTTTTTAATGCCTATGTATGATTCTAAAACTCCCAGCATGCAAAGCGCATTTGACTACAGTGAGGACTGACATGAGTCCTCTTGTCAGCTATGAGGTATAAACAGCTAGATTGTACCAAATTTTGCAAGACCTACAAACTTAGGGCAACCCATTTGGAAGGAGCCAGATAACTGTTGTAACAGTGCTCTAAGCAGGCCGATAAAATGCAACAACTAAAGTGACTGCTGAAGGTTACAGAGCAACAAATATATGATGGAGCTGACCATACACTAAGATAAGAAACAGCCTTAACAGGCTAAGCTGCTGCAGCCTATCCTGAAATCTGGATCTGGTTAAAGAGTATTTGTTGAGGAGGGGAATCAGAAACACAGAATGTGGTCAGCAAAATGGAGAAACTGAAAATAAAGAAAATTATGGATGGTAGCACTAAAGTAGCTTAAGTAGAAAACAGTCAACAAGAATATTTAGAAAAGGACAGGTGCAGATATAAGTCATCTAAGGCTCAGTTGAGTAGAGCATGGACCATGCTGGCACAGCATATACCTGCATCACTTTGCATTCTGGGAGTTTCAAGCAAATTCTTGCAAACCTATAAGCCCAAAATTGCAACGTGCTGCAGGCTAAGAGGCAAGGACTGAATGAAGCTGTCACACAGCTTGCATTGGGGCATTTTACAGCTATGGCAGCATCAACATTGTTGGAATGGCATATCACAGCTTTGAAAAGCAGCACTGCCATGGCAAATCTGCAAGCACAGCTCAGTGGGAACAGAGCTAGCAGGGAGCAAAATAAAGCACGGTTTGCCTAATTGTTTGTTTTTGCTACAAATACTACAGGATATCTCACTCACATAACAACAGAGGAAGAATGGATTAGATACTTACTTTGCTAAAACGTTTGCTAACCACTGGTATACTTTAAAAATAAATTTAAGCAACAATTTACTGGTTAAAATATTCAAAATCTACGTTTACTATGATTATTAGTGTAAACTGTCTGTTGAGCTGTTTCTATAAGAGAGGCTTTTTCTCCTGTTTTCTGCTGTACAATGTGATTGGTAAAATGCTTCAAATGCTCTGAGGAAGGGCATTTCAAAACATCCATTAGATAACCAATTTGAACATCACATTAGTTTGAAAGTTATCTAAAGACTGCCACTCTCTTTATTGTAGAATTATTAAAACCTCATAAGTAAGCAATGAAATTAAGAAAGCTATAAAGGTATACATTAAGAATTAACAAAAAGAAACAACTTACAATATCAAAGACGATATATCTCCAAGTTTCAGACAATGTGAAAAAACAAATGTGTGTCCCTGCTATTAGAACTCATTTCCTCCAAATTGATTAAATGTGAAATAGGGGCACAGGTTGTGTGTCAAAAATCTAAAATATGACCACGGGTTGCTCTTGTTGTCCTCTTGGCTGTGTTTGTTTCGTAGGAGTGGAGTTTTCAAAATCTGAGTTATAGCTATACTTTCGTCTTGCGTTGCCATATTGCTCCCTATCAGGCAGACCCTAAGAGCCATATTTATGACCAGATTTCTGAAGCAATGCAAAGCCACTTTGCGTGGTTTGAGTGGCTCCAAAAAGCAGGAGTAAAGCAACACAGTGCACATCGCTGCTTTGCCTTACTCCGCCCTGCGTAGGCGTTCCATGGGCATTGCGTGGGTGTTATCACGCAACTCCCATGGATTTTGGCGCATGCTCAGATTTACAAGACATTGTAAACCTGGGAATGTGCCAAAAAGATATGCCTCCTCAGGAGATGGGTAACAAATTCCTCACAGGATTGTTTTTGTGCACGAAGGTTTCCCTTCCTGCACAAAAACAATCCTGCATGCAATGCAGGCACCCTTGCACCTGCTTTACAAGGGTGCCTGTCTTGGCTTTAGGCAGCCCACTGTATGCCACCACAGGGGGAAAAGTCAGGTATACCCTGTGTGCCATAAATACGGCGCATTCCTGCCCTTTTTCAGTGACGCAGCGCAGGAAGGTGACTTACTGAGCCACTATTTCATAAATATGCCCCCAAATATACTGTCCTAGTCTTTCGTTCCTTTTATAATTCACTGCTTTCTTGGGCTTGTAGTGTTTGTTTGCTTGAAGGAACCATCCGACCTAGCACATTCCGATTATTTGTAAATGGAAAGCCCTTGATAAAAGCTGTCCTCCTAAATTCAATGGATATAATAACCGTGCTGTCTTGCCAACAGTGAAAATTAGCAACTTAAAGAGGGCAGATGGATAAGGATATTTCATTTATGTTCCTAATTAAACATTCTCATCATTTGATTTACTGCCTTGATGTACATGGACATTACATTTCTACAGTATATGAATAAATTGTGGGAATATTTTTGGAAAGTGACCTTTTAAGTTGTGACACACTTTGAAGCACTTTGCCTCCAAGAAAAGATCACCTGATTGATGTTTATCCTGAGGGAATAGCTATAGTACACAGAAGGGAGGTAGAAAGCAGCTTATATTTCCTTCTTCGTGTTTCGCAATTCACACTTTTTTAATTATTGTTCTGTTCTGCAAGTGAGTGTTTGTTTCTCATCATTTAAGTATTTCTAATTTTAAGGTGCATTATTTTAGCCATGGCATTCTGTGTTGCATATATATCAATTATCCATAATGAAATTCTAAGATAGTCGAAGATGGAATCTTTTTTCAAAAATGTATAAATACATATCTGTATGCTCTCAGACGTCCGGGAAACTGTTCTATTAAAAGAGGGTGTTTTCTTCAAATGAAGTTCTGTCTTGGGTCAGTCGAGATGTCGCAATATATGTTATCAAGGAAAGCAGTGAGATAGTTGTAAAGTGCTCTTGCCCTATACCTACACAATGCAAGAAAGCCAGCGCTGAAATGTCATTTGTATGCTGTGCGTTCTGTGACATGTCCAGAAAATTGAGAAGAATCCCTGCTAACTCACATTTCAATGCAGTGAAAGTACCTCCTGTGCTTTGACCTTTTGATGACATTCCATGCTGCTGGGCATGATCATATGAGAAATAAGTGTATGGCATTTGAAATCAATTCCACTGTGATTAGGGTGATCATTGAGTTATATTTCCTTTCTATACCAGTTATACTAGGAAGCATCGAGGTTGAGGAATCCCAAATATTTAGAAAATAACAAATTTAAGCATGAAAGCACTATTACACACACCAAGGAAAATATTTTATATTCTGGATAAATGTTAAGCGTCACAGATTCTACTCAAATATAATAACCGAATGCATGAGGTTAAAAGAAAGGTGGTGTATCTAAAGGTTGAGGAACTTATAACAATTTAGTGTAAATTGTTCAGCAAGCTATTAGCAAATAAAATACATGGAGGAAGGGGTGTCCGGGATAAATGTAGAACTTGTTTGCACCCTTATCCTTCTTGGTTGAACAAAATCACGGATTCCAATTATGTCTGATATCATGGGTCTCATCAAAATGGCAGTGCTGTATGTAGCATCTAATTATAAGGAAGACAACATGCATTAACTAAGCCAATAGCTGTGGTTTTTAATGTAGCAATACATGGAAACAGAGGTATTCCAAAATTATGCTTCCTGGCAATGAGACTCTAAAGCTAGAACCATTGACATTGGACCTTCTTTGTTGTGTTGGTTGTGTTTGTGGAGGACTATTGGTGGCAGTGGTAGTGGTGTATTGATGGTGGTGTCGATATTGTGTTGGTGATATCACTGGTGGTACTGGCGATAGTAGCATGATATTGGTAGTGGGAGTGTTCATATTGTGGTATTGGCAGTATTGGTAGCAGTGGTGTGCTACTGGTGTTGCTGGAGGTGGTGGTGGTAAAGGTGATACTCCTATTAGGATTGGTGGTGGCGGTATTTGTAGTGGTATTTATAGTACCGGTAGTGGTACTGCTGGTGGCAGTATTAGTGGTGGTAGTATTAGTGATGTCATTGGTGTGTTGGTGGTGTCTGGTTATATTGTTTGTAGTATTGGTCATGGTGGTATTAGAATTAGTGGTGGGGATTTTGGCGGTAGTAATATTGATGCTGGTGGTATTGGTGCTGACATTGTTGGTGGCAGGAGTGGTATTGTTTGCGTATTATTGGTGGTATTGTTGGTTATACTGATAGTAGGATTAGTGGTATTGATGTTGATGGTGTTGTTATTGGTGCAGACATATTGGTAGTGGAGCTATCGTTGGTATTGGCATAAGTGTTTTGGTACTGGTGTTGTGATATTAATGGTCGTGGTAGTGGTCAGACTTAGCAGCCCTTCCAGAAGAAATTACTAATGTGTTGCCATCTTTCCAGAAGTCAACGCTGGTTTCCTGAATAGACTTTTAATAGCCATGACAGAATCACAAGATTATGACATTTGGACTTCCATTAGTTAAAGAGGATTGTTGGTGTCATGCCTTGCTTGTGGAGCTGTAAGTGATGTCTAGTGCTCCAGCATCATGGGGTTGCTGCAGACACTGTAGAGCTCGGATTCCAAAGTGTTTATTCTCGTCCTTCCAGTGAAAAACTAAAGGCAAGATAGCTAAAAAAAAAAAAGGGAGGATATGGATACATGTACGGTACATTGAGAGGTTCAGTGATCAATTGAACAATAAGGCAAGGGGCTGGGAAGCTTGTAGTGCTGGTGAGGACAATGCTACTTAACCTGGGACACTACAGCCAGTTGATTCTCTCAGAAAGAAGGAGGCATGGGGAGACGGCAGCGCGCGCGATCCAAGATGGCCACCGCGCTTTGAGCTCCGTCTTTTTACCTGCCTCACGACGAAGTTTGAAGATGATTAAGGCTGCATCATGCCTTCTCCCTCAGGCCAGCTGCCTCTTTATGCCCCAGGAACCGGTGGGCTGAATTTCGGAGGTCTGGTGCCTCCGTGGACAGAGCGGTAGGCTTTTTCACTTTCTCCTCAGGAAGGGCTTCTGCTTCCCTCGGCTTTCTCTGTGGATTCTACACAGAGGAGGCGGGCTTTACTTGCTGGGCACCTCCTCTCTTCAAAAGCCTTCTCCTTTCTTAAAGGGATATTGTTCCTGCCTATTGCTAGCCACCACTTTCATTTCTGCATAAGTTTAAAGGGATTTTGTCATTTTTTATTCCCTATTAAGCTTTATTGTGGCTCTGCTTTATGACTTCAGGAGCTGTTTTTTCAGCCATATAAATCTTTTTCTGTCTCAGGAAACCACATTTGCTGTTTGTGGTATTATTAATTTTTTTCTTTCACTACTGGTTGCTCCCTGCTTATCAGTATGGAGTCCAAAATGGGTCCCAATAAACGCAAACAAACTGTCTCACCTCCCCCTACTAAAGCCAAAGCTATTGACTCCCAAGACGACTCATTGGCAAAAATATTGGAGGAAATTCAAGCTATCCATACAAATACGGACTCCATTTCCTCAGATATTAAAAATGTACATAGAGATATGGCTTCCTTATCGATGAGAGTTGCTGACAACGAGATTAGGATTCGTGATAATACTACAGCCATTACAGCTATGGCTCCAATTCCTACTCGGGTTGCTTCTCTCCACCGTTCCTTACTTGACTTGGAAAACAGAAATAGACAGTATAATCTACGCATTTTTAATGTTCCTGAAGGAGTTGAAGGTCAAAGTTGTCGTCTCTTCTTGGAAAATCTTCTCCCTAAATTACTAAATATTAACTTCCCAGAGCGCTTTGAGATTGATAAAGCCCACAGAATACCTTCAATTCGTAAACCAAATCAAGCCAAGCCACGACAAATCATTTTTAAAGTCCTGCGACATCACCATCTCCTTCTTATTCGTAAGGCTGTCCGAGAGATTCCTTCTCTGCTAATTGAAGGAAATAAAGTCTTCATTCATCAGGACTTTGCAAAAGAGACTGTTCAAATACGACGTCAATTCTCAGATTTACGTCCCCGTTTGCGAGAAGCTGGCTACAAATATGGTCTTTTTGACCCTGCAGTCATGCGCATCTGGAAAAACGACATTTCTAAGTCTTTCTCAGCTCCTGCAGATTTAATAAGATTTCTGGATCAACATCACCCTGTTCTCATGGACTCTCAACCTTCGGGCTCTGCGGGCTGACTATAATAATTCTTTTCTCTACTCCCCTAATGCAGGTTTTTCTTCTTTTTCCTTGCAGGTGCACATTATTGGTGGTTTTCTTGCTTCGCACCGCCGTCTCCAATGTTCTATTGGTATGAGGTCTTGGTGACTGACCTCGTTGCATGTTGTTTGTCTTGTTTTGTCTTTTTTATATGGGCTAGTATTTTTCTTTCTCTTGTCTGTCATGTTATTTTTCTTCCCTTTAGGAAAGTATGTCTAGGCCACAAAAGTTAATTGTTGCTTCATTAAATGTGAAGGGTCTTAGACATCCAGTGAAGAGACGTAAAGTTTTAGAATATTTACACAAATCTAACGTTGATATTTGTTTTGTTCAAGAAACTCATGTTAATGACAAAATATTGCATACTATGGGGTTGATTCCGATGTCGGCCGGAAGCGCACCTAACAGTATTCGTCCGGAAAAAATACGAGCCGAACGCGTGTTTTCCGACCGACTCGAACACTCTACCGAACGAACAAGTACGATGCGTATAACAGCCCAGATTCCGAGCGAGCCGTACTTACCCATTCCAGCTCCTGTTCCCCGCCCGAGCCGGATATGTAAACGCCGAATCGAGTCGCACGGAACCAAATACACAGCACCTTCCGGCCGGACTAGTACGATGCGTCTCCCATATGCGCCGAACTCGTCGCTACGTACGGCACATTTGAGCATCCGGGAGAGCTGCACATAAGCTCCGATTCGCGCCACAAGACGATCCACGGCGACGAGACGAACAAGCCAGCGACGAGTACGAGTCGAAGACACGAGAAACCCGAACGAGACGAACCAACCATGAATCCCATCGCGCAGGTCCTACCAATACTCTACATCTATTACCGGGAACGGTACGGACGCGTATGGCGCAGACGGTAAGTCAAACACCCACAACACAAACAAACGACACGTACCCGAAATATGTCACACACACATAGGGATGCACAAATGACGTACACAAGCAACAGCAGAACCATAGGGGTGGGATGGCCAACACCAATGCCATACACACCCATAGGGGGATGTATGCCTACCACCAACACCACCCTACAACTACCCCTACTCATGGGTGGCTAGATGCCTGCCACCACCCCCCACTCATGGGGGCTGGATGCCTACCACTACTGCCATCCCCACCCATAGGGGCTGGATGCCTACCACTACTACCATCCCCACTCATGGGGGGCTGGATGGCTGCCACTACTACCATCCCCACTCATGGGGGGCTGGATGCCTACCACTACTGCCATCCCCACCCATAGGGGGCTGGATGCCTACCACTACTACCATCCCCACTCATGGGTGGCTAGATGCCTGCCACTACTACCATCCCCACTCATGGGGGGCTGGATGGCTGCCACTACTACCATCCCCACTCATGGGGGGCTGGATACCTACCACTACTGCCATCCCCACCCATGGGGGGCTGGATGCCTGCCACTACTGCCATCCCCACCCATAGGGGGATGGATGCCTACCACTAACACCACCCCCACTCATAGGGGGCTGGATGCCTACCACTACTACCATCCCCACTCATGGGGGGCAGGATGCCTGTCGCTACAACCATCCCTATTCATAGGACGGGTAATGCATGACACAACTAGCATACTCCCACATAAGGACTGTCTGTAAATTACATCCCACCCCCAACACCATGACAAGCGTGTGTGGTCTGTGTCAAATGCATACAACACTGAACATGATATTGAACATACAATGTGACCCCCTAACACATGTGTCACACATAATTGTGTGTGTGGCCTACACAATGCAAGCAGACCATGACCACTGTGGCAATGTGGCCCAAAGCCCCATCACCACAGTGCCCAAAAGGCAAGTGTGTGCTCCATAGCTGAAGCACATTTTGAACAGTGTGGCAATGGGGCCCTAAGCCCCATCACCACAGTGCCCAAAAGGCAAGTGTGTGCTCCATAGCTGAAGCACATTTTGAACAGTGTGGCAATGGGACCCTAAGCCCCATCACCACAGTGCCCAAAAGGTAAGTGTAGTCCTGGTAAAAGCTGCTAAACCAAAAATGCAGGGATTATTCCTGGCCACACAAAACCAAACACTACAGTGGCATTGTAGTGCTTGTGTCCCATATCAACATAGATTGTGTGAGGCAAGCAGTGCCAATGACACATCCTTCTAGCCATGTGCACACAGACATCAGCCATGGGGGCCCACATTGTCTGCATTCACAAATAACACAATGACAGAAGTGAGCATCATAATGCAGACCCACATATCTGCAGCAATGGACACACAAATGTAGATATCCTGTGGAGACTGTAGATGTCATGTGAACAAATACCATACCATGGCAGCAATGGGACATACTAACCATGATCAATGTGCTGACTGTTGGCTTTCCCCTGCTGGCCCTGGGACTGCTAGGTCATCAAACAACATACAGCCAATGGCAAACTAAAGATATGCCAATGCAGTGGTGCAAATGCACAAACACAAACAGGCAGACTCACACTGCATATCATACACAACAGGTGAGGGGGGTTGTGTGCCAGTGTCCCCAGGCAAACACACAACACATGAGGAGGCCAGATTCACTAATACACAGATGTCAACACAGTCACATACAAAACTAACTCAGGGATTGGATTCCCCTATGTGGGCAAACAGGCATTGTGAGATGAGAGGGAGCCCAAATTACACATGTCACACAAGCTTGTAGGAACAGCAACAAACACAGCAAGAGACAGAACCACCACAGCACTCCCCAGGGACCCCACATTGTGGTGACACTAGCCTGCATGACAATCACACTGTGATGGCAAAGGTAGATGTCATCCACACTGTGAACCACAGCCATGTGTCCTGAGCAACAAACTACCATCACACCTATACAAGCACAAAGCACTCAGCATGGCCTGCCAGCCAAGGACAATATGGAGGTAGTGCCCCAGCCGTGCAACAACTCACATTTGCACACACTCATCGCCACACACCTTGAACTCCACCAATGTGCAGCAGTGAAGCTCACATGGACTGCTGACATTGCACATGCACCCATGAAAATCCCAGGGGTGGTGGGGGGAAATAAGGTGCAGAAACCCATCACACATGGCCAGTCAACAATACTTGTGAATGTCTGACACACTGCACAGTATGCCGTACATGGGCATGACGTGAAATCCACCCCAAACAATGGGATCCTGGCCATAGTCACACACCAATGAAGAAGCCAAGCTGACCCACAAAGGACACACATAGGGTCAGAGCTGCAATGTTGGAAGTTGTCTGAGGAGTGGCAGCAGTCACACACAACGTGTCACAATCACTTAAAGCATACACAAACAGAAAATCACATTACTCGTGTAACCAACAAGTGCCAAGAGGAATCTTGACTGTGTCCCATCTGCGTTTGCCCACATCCCCAGCCCTGACAACAAAGACAACTAGGGATGACAACCTCATTAACATTAGTTTGCCATGCACCCACATCCCGGAGAAACCAGGTCCAAGATGCTGGATGAACACAGAACAACTCAGCAAGCAACACAAACAGGAACATCCGTAGGGACACAGCCTGTGTAGGAAAAGGAGAAGGGTACACGCACAGACATGCCTACACAACACACAACACGGGCACAGCCTATATCACGGAATCACGCACTGCCATGAGGGCACTCCACTCCTGTGGAAGGTCAGCTGTGCCAAACCTTGTCTGTGCACGACTCAAACATGTCAGCAGAACACTCGGTCAGTGAGTCAACAACTACAACACACTGAAGGCTCTGCTCATATCAGCCTGGGCACGGGAGTGTCACGTCAGTCATCTGCATACACCCAAGACACGTGTCAAGCAACTTGCACTGTGTACACAGATGAGTCCTCCAAATTTGATGTGTTAAACTGCATGTCCATTGGAGACGGGCACACAGTCAGGGTACTAGGAACATTGGACAGTGGTAAGCCCACCAGATGTGCATCATTGTAGGACAAAAATGGTAATCTACAAAAGCTAAACGTACATCCCTGTGTCAAACGCTGAACATTACACCCTCAGACTGCAGCAAAGGATGCTATAGATCAAGACTAGATTAGGACACATATCCCATGGACCACATGGAGCCCATCACAGCAAAACTTAATTTACCTGATCTGAACACTATTACAACAGCAAATGCATGAATCTACACATCTACATCATGGACCTCCAAAGATTAACCACAAGTAAACAAAAAGAGGCTTTATTCAGCAAATGTGCAACTCAAATCAAAAGTCCAAAATAAACTAAGGCCAATGGCCAGTCCAAATATACAGTCCCAACAGGGTGATGTGTGACAACTTGTCAACAATTGCTTGCCTGCACAGGTACGGACAGGGGACATCCCCCTTGGAGGGGCATACGAGGGGCAGGCCAGGCACCGCAGGGACAGGATCAGGGGATGCCAGAAGGAGGCAGTGAAGGGGAGGTGGGTGCAGGAGTGTCACCGACAACTGCAGTGGAGGTGTCTGACTCAGGGGGGGCTGGCACCACCGCAGGGCTCAAGTCTGATGGTGTTGGTGCTGCAACCACTGGTCAGATGGAGTGGACTGGGTCCCCAATGCAGTGCCCGAGTCAGACGGGGTGGTTGTGGACTCCACCGCAGTGCATGACTCCAAGGTAGTGGAAGGGGGGCAGAAGAGCTGGCAGGACAGCGGGGGGGGACACGGTCTCCACACCAGTGGCACAAACAGGCAGAGCGTCTGGTTTGGGGGTGGAAGAGCAAGTGGCAGGGGGAGGGCCTAAGCAGTCTGGGGATGCGGTATCGGTGTGTGGGGGAACCTGGGGCAGGGTGTGGCGGTGGAACCTGTGGAGTGGTGGCCTGGGGGATGGAGGTGAGAGACTGGGTGGTTGACTTGCAAGGCGGTGGCGGGGTCTTGCTCTTCCGGGACCGGGGAGACTTGCGGGTGGGGGGCTCACTCTGCCTGCGCCTGGGGGAGGGTGTCCGGGGCAAGGGGCACTCCCTCTGTGTAGGTGGACTTCCTCTTCCCCCGGTATGCTGGATCAGCAGGATTGGAGGGGAAGAGGCCGAGGTCACACAGGAAGATCTGCTGTGTAGGTGTGGTAGCAGGCGAGGCAAGGGAAGGGGTCTTGGAGGGAGAGGATTTGGAGGACTGCGGAGTTAATGTGGATGCCTGTGTGTGTGTGTGTGTGTGTGTGTGTTCCCCGTCCCCTGTGTCTGTGGTATCAGTCCCCTGAGGATGCTTGTGTGCACGTCTTGCCTTTCTCTTGGGTGTGTCTGTGCTGCTCGTGTCTGTGTGTTTGGGTGACTGTGCAGGTGTGCATGTGCTTTGGACAGGTAGGGGTCAGGAAGTGTGGATGGGGCAGAGGTGGGAGGGGTGAGGGACTGTTGGAGGAGGGACACTGCTGCCGTCAGGGTGGAGTCCATGGACTTATTGCTCCTCTGTAGGGCAGACATACCCGTCGAGATGCCCTCCATGAACGACACCATCTGTGTCAACAGAGTGGTGTGTGCATGGAGGACACTCAGCATTGCTGTCTGCCCTACATGGAGCTGCCGAAGGAGGTACACAGACTCCTCACTCAGGGCAGCAGGGGACACAGGGGCATGGGCTGCGGTGCCTGGCACGAAGGAGACACGCTCCCGAGTACGGGAGCCTCCACGGACCTCAGGAATGGGAGCCAATGGGCCAGACAGACTAGCTGGCCTTTGGTGGCTGCTGACACCCGCCTCCACAAGGGAGTCATCCTCCGAGCTGCTGTGTTCCTCAGCTGAGGTGGATGGTGCTGAGGACTCCTCGGTGTGGCTCCCCTCGCCCTCCGTGCCACTGGGTCCCTCTGACCACTCGTCCGATGCTGACCCAGTCTGGCTCCTCTGCTCCTCCTGGTCCGTGGAGCTGTCCCCTCCTGTGGCCGTGGATGTATCTGCAAGCAATTAGGGAAACAGACAAACATCAGTCACCTGCACTGACCGCACACACCACAGTAAGTACAGTAAGTACAGCACATTACAGAGCAAGCCCTGGCATCCTTAGTTGAACATTGCCTAAAGTCCTCACACAGATTCGGGGAAGCCAATTGTCAGTCTGATGGTCAACCATGGGACTCACACCCCTCCTGCCCTTGCACCCATCTGTCTGGTGCCTGTCTGATGGTAAGACCCCAGTTTGGACACATGCACCACCTACACAGTTGTTGGACATTGCAGGGAACACGGTGAAGTATGTGAACATGCACACATCACATCTCTTGCCACTGAGTCAGTGCAGGTGTCCGGATTAAGGGATGGCCAGAGTCTAAATAGAAATGCATGTGATGCATACCAGCACCAGACACCATGATGCACCCATGTCCGGATAGTCAATGCCACAATGGGGTGCATGTTGCACATGTCACTCCCCTGCAGGATCAGTCTCAGGAAGTTTAATGCCATGACACAGGAATGCGTGCAAAGTCATACATTACTGTCTCAAGTCACATGGCCATGGCAGCCAGCCAACAACAGTCTGTACTGTGTCACAATTCGAGGTCATGGGGAATGCAAGGTATGTGACTGACAAGTGCACATGTCCATCCCCCAAATACCACATCATCTGTACTACTATTTGTCCACGTCATACCAACTGGACATATGGGGGACATGAAACACAACTCTCTGAACATGAGCACCTCACAGTGTGCTGTGAATGACAATACAGCTGCCTGAAAGTCACAGTCGCAAACACCTGTGTGCACAGTCAAGTGATCAGACACCTATAAGTCACAGAAGTATCGTCTATCATGGTCACATCTCAGATGGCATGCTGAGCCCTAACCGATAAACATACCAGTAGTCCTGACAACGAAGACACAGCACAATGAGACAGAGGCAGACACCTGAGGGTACATTACACTGATCACAACATGCCAGATGATACACGGGAGTGGGAGTACAGAGTGCATTGCATGACCTGGAGTAGGCATTACTGTCCAGCTCCACCTGTAAGAGGGATGAGTCCTGGACAGTAGGCAGGTGGCTAAGCATGTGTGACACACTGGATACACATACTCCTGAGGCCCAAACATTGTTCCCACCAGCAGCATGGGTGTGTGCCAAATTCCCCAGGGACATGTGGTGAGTCAGAGCAGCAAGCGGACCACATATCAAAGTTACACCCAGATTACATGTCAGAACTTAGGCATTGTGTAAGCAATTGACCCACCCATGAATCGCAAAACATAGTCACGGGAACAAATGCTGTCCCCCAGCTTGAGCAAAGCTAAATGCAATGACACAGTCCCCAAATGACACAATTTCCTGACTATAAGGGCCACACATATGCGTATCAGAGGAGAAGTGGGCATGTCACAAATGAGGGACATGGGTCCTGGACCACATGACTGTCTGACATGCTATGTGCCCTCCTCTGGCCTGGTTAAACTTCCACAGTACATCAAAGTGCACAGTGCAGTCATGGACTCACCCCCTCCTTGCTGCGGTCTGTCCTTCAGCTGCCCATCCAGGTCAGGGAAGACCACCGCCAGGATCCGGAGCATGTGGGGGGTCAGGGTCCGGTGTCCGCCCCTCCTGCGAGGAGGCGACAGCTTCAGCTGGACCCTTGCGATCCTCCGGGTCCAGCCACGAAGGTCCTGCCACCTCTTCTGGCAGTTGCGGATCCTGCGCCTGTAGACCCCCACGGATCTTACTTTCCGGGCGATGGTCAGCCAGATTTCCTGCTTCTGGTGGGCATCAACCTGTGAGGATGACAAAGTGAAAAGGCCATTACTACACATGCAACATATGTATATCCAACTGTGTGATGCACGTATGTCTCAATCACAGGGGCATATGATGTACACAGGCAGTGCAACAATGGCTATGAACAGTTTGCCAGCAGTCACTACATGGTATCATTGCATGGGAAGTAAACCTAGTTGGAATGCACTGTTACTGCACTGTACCAGTTCAGTGCATGTAACTACACACTTTGGGGTGTGACAACTACTCCGTGGGCATGCTAGCCAGTGGTGTGCACACTGAAAGTCCTGCTAGTCAGACAACATGCACAATTAGTGAGGCAGTGGACAGCACACTCACCTGCTCCCCTGGTTTCCCATACAGCTTGCTGTACTGTGGAAGGAGGCTGTCCAGCAGGGCCTGGTTCTCCTCAAGGCTGAAGGCTGGGGCTCTCTCCACAGTACGTGCCATTGCAGGAGCCAGAGGATGCATAAACAGCAGCAGTGTTGGTGGCAGATGTCGTCCTGGAGCATGTAGTGCAGGCAAGTGAGCTCTCAGGGGAACAGCCAGCATTATATGTGTGCTGCAGAGGCAGATACTGTCCCATGTGTCCAAAGTGATAGGTCCAAGTCGTTTGCATCTTCTGAATCTGACCAATCCATGGAATAGCAGCACTAATACACGCCCACAGCATCCTTCAAATCTTCAACTTCATGACACCCATGATTTTGCAACATTGTTGTGGCTGGCCAACTGAATTCACTGCATCAGACTCGTTGGAGCTTCGAAAACGCGTCCGTTGCCATGCCAGGCCCCAGCCAATGTGTGCACACCGATCGGTCCATTGCTGTACAACGCGTACCAGGCATACAACGCGTACCCGCTCACATACAATGCAATGGGCCGGCCGGGCACACCGATCGGTCCATTGATGTACAACGCGTACCAGGCATACAACGCATACCCGCTCACATACAATGCAATGGGCCGGCCGGGCACACCGATCGGTCCATTGCTCTACAACGCGTCCATGGACAGGTCACACGCATATGTCACCATGCTGGTCACTGGCGAACCTATGCCAGCCACATTTACTTTCCAGGGACTCAGGGGCACACCTACAACACCACACCCAGTCCACACTGTATATAGGGCATGTGTGGCAGCATAACCTTATCTGTGTATGGGGGTGAACATGTGGTTTTTGGGGTGGCACTTGGGGGCAGACACACCCAGGCTGTGCACGTGTTCATGGGGACAGGGTCCTTTGTGTGTTGTGCACCTGACCACTGTGGTGTGCAACTTTTCATTTCTGAGCATGTGTCATGGTCACATTTCCAGGTTGTGTATGTGTATGACATGTCACATACCCCCAGGCTCACATGTGGGAAGGCATGTACGTCACAGGGTGGCCCATTCCAACAATAGTGATGTCCCTCCACAGTCTGTCTCCCATTGTGCACATGGAGTCAGAGACATGTGATACACAACATGCACACAGTCTCCACATCCACGTGGTTTGTGCATGAACTTTGATTGTGTGTGTGTCACAGACGTCCATGTCTGTCCTGCAGAGGCTACAGGGGCCACTACCTGTGGGTGTCATGTTTGTTTTTCTGACGTGTACATGATACGCCATGTCATGCCAGTGTCCATGTGGCAAGTCAGGGTCCCTGGGAATCTACCTGTCAATGAGCTGTGATGCCTGTGGAGCATCTGTCCAGACATGTCACTGTGGTATGTGTGTGATACGTGAGAGCAGTAAATGGGTACTGTGACACAGCCTAATGGTTTCCCATAGCACACCCTGGAACCTGTTGTCAACACTTGTTGAACAGAGATGTTAGGTGATGTCCATGTAGGTGCCATATACGTCCAAACAGAACGACACACACATCAAGTACTTGTGTTTGTTAATGATGTATCATGTGAAATTGAGTATGGTGAACGGCACATAGGTGGGGTGACTGACAATCTTGCTTTCTTCACCTATGCACTGCAGGGCTCCTGCTGTCCATCGACCATTCCCAGACCTGGCAACGATGGTGGAACGTGACAGCATCCGACGGTACCGCTTCACCAGGCAGCTGATTGAGGATTTGGCAGTGCGGTTGGACCCACATTTGCAGCCTGGCCGGCCGTATCCTACAGCGCTGACCCCCAAGGTGAAGGTGATGGCAGCCCTACACTTCTTTGCCACCGGTACCTTTCAACACACTGTGGCAACTGCTGGTGGGATGTCACAGACTATGTTCAGCCGTGTGCTACGCGATGTTTGGGGCAATGTTGAGATACCTGAACCAGTACATCTATTTCCCAACACGTCAACGACTCACTGACGTCAAGAGTGACTTCTATGCCCTGAGGAGGATGCCACATGTAATTGGCTCCATTGATGGGACACATGTGGCTTTGATACCACCACAGGCACATGAGCAGGCATACCGGAACCGTAAACATTACCATTCGATCAATGCTCTGGTGGTATGTCTTGCAGATATGACCATCACACATGTGTGTGCCCGTTTCCCCGGTTCGGCACACGATGCCTACGTGATGAGGAGTAGTCGCATCCCGAGGATGATGTCACAGATGCCGAACCAGCGTGCCTGGCTTGTTGGTGTGTACTGACTTTGTACCATTGTGTGTGTTCTGCTATGTTGTTTTCCGCACACATTTTCAAATCGGCTAATGTGCAATTGTCTGTCTGTAGGTGACTCGGGATACCCCAACATGCCGTGGTTGCTGACACCCCTCAGGAACCCTGTGACACCAGCCCAGATGCGCTACAATGAGGCACATGGTCGGACGAGGAGGGTGATTGAGCGGACCTTTGGTCTCCTGAAGAGCCGCTTCCGCTGCCTGGACAAGACAGGAGGGGCCCTCCCATATGCCCCAGCAAAGGTGTGCAAGATTGTCATCGTCTGCTGCACGCTACACAACCTGGCAGTGCGGAAGGAGTTGCCTCTCATCCTGATGACGATGACCAACGTCCCCCACCTGTGGAAGATCCTGGCCTGGGTCACGATGCCAGTGAAGATGATGATGATGGTGATGTCCGCACACAGCTCATCACCAACTTCTTCAGCTGAATGTGAGTCTCCAGAGGGTTGTAATGTCAATGATTTGAGTTTGCATGATATGTGTGTGTGGTGCTCTGGTGCTGTTTGAGTGTGGCCATGTGCTACTTGACTGGATGCGTGCAGTGATGTGTCCTTGCAGGTGGTCTGTACTGCCCAACAGTGTTGACATGCTAACTTGGTTTTGTGTAGTTATCTCGTGACATGTATTAGACATGAGTATTGCCGTTCTGTGCTGTTCTTCAGTGGTTTTGACTGTGTGTCATGTCTGTCCTTCACAGGGTGCTGCCAGAGTTGTCTGATCAACTTGGATCCCCCGAATCCATGATTCAACTTCCAAGGTGGAAGCAGTCGTTTCCCTACAGGTGATGTGCCACACACCCCTGGACTTTCTATCTTCTGCACTTTTTGACTTTGTGGCCACAGCCAGGTTGGATTAGCTTGCATTTGTAGTGGAAACAACATGTTGCAAATGTGTAATAAACCTGTGCTTCACTTTGGGATGTGCGTTGTCTGTAGTCACACATCTGACTGACATTTGCTTACTGCACCTGTAGTCTAGTTGACAGTGACTGTGAATAGGTGGCGTGTCTGTGCATTCCACTGTATTTAGTTGCAACATCAGTATAGGTGATGAGTCTGATGGCCCTGGTGTGGATGTGTTGTGTGGCCCTAGTGGTGTGTCTCTCTCATATGTGTCACGTCGCCATGACTGACATGACGGTGTTGGACTTGCTGTAGCAGTTAGCATGCACAGTGTCATTTAGCAGATCACCATCTACATGACAAAAACCACGTTGGAATCACAACAGAGGCAGATATGGTGTATTGGTGAGTTTATTTACATACAAGTGTGAGGATGGTGCACAGGATGGTGGGTGCTGTACATAGAAATTGGAATCCAAAGTTCCCATGTGAATTGGAAGTCTTGGTAGCTGCAATGTCCTGGCCCACATGCAGAGAGTGATATTGGTGTAGCACATTGTCCTGCCAACCTGTGGCATGTCAATGTGAATGTTGAGGTGTGTGCATGACCAGCATTGGTGGTATTTGGTTGCCATCCAGGCCTCCTACTCCCCCCAGCCCAGTTATCCCACCATGAAGCGTGCTTCCATTGCAGGGAGTGCAAGTTGTCTTTCAGGATGTCAGTCAGTGGTGTCCTGCTGTTGGTTGTTGCACAGTTCCCAGCAGGGCCTTGTCCTCCCCCCAGCAGTACCCAGTGTCAGCCATCTTGTGAGTCATTTTCCACTCCCTGTGATGTGAGCATGGTTCAGGGTGGTGTTGATGGGCCAATTGTGAGGGTGAGCAATATCTGTGACTACCACTCCCATCATGCTATTGCCTCCACCCCCTTCCCAGCATGCCCATCCTTCCTTCCTTTTGACTCTGCTTCCCTGTGGGGTGGGGTGCCTGTGCTGACAGGATGGCTGGGAGTGTTGTCCTGGCAGTTGTTTGGCTACAAGTCCCAAGAGTGTCCCTGTGCTTCACACATCATAACCCAGGGTGGTGGTTCTTTGTGGGATCTTCAGTTAAGATGTGAGGCATTGCATTCTCCCAGGTGGGTTATGTGGAGTTAGTGTTGAGGGGGTGTGTGAGGGGAGGTGCTTGTAACTATGGTCAGTGCTGTGAGTCCTCCTTCCCACCCAGCCAGATATCCCACCATGGAACGTTCTTCCATTGCAGGGAGTGCAAGTTGTCTTTCAGGATGTCAGTCAGTGGTGTCCTGCTGTTGGTTGGTGCACAGTTCCCAGCAGGGCCTTGTGCTCCCCACAGCAGTACCCAGTGTCAGCCATCTTGTCAGTTGTTTTCCACTCCCTGTGATGTGAGCATGGTTCAGAGTGGTGTTGATGGGCCAATTGTGGGTGTGACCAATATCTGTGCCTACAACTCCCATCCTGCTATTGCCTACACCCCCTTCCCAGCATGCCCATACTTCCTTCCTTTTGAGTGGACTTCACTGTGTGTGAGTGTGACAGCAATGGCAAGATGGCTGACAGTGTGGTCCTCTTGTTTGTTGGTGCCCAGTTCCCAGCAGGGCCTTGTGCTCCCCACAGCTGTGGCCAGTGTCAGACATCTTTGAAGTGGCTTTTGACTCCCTGTGAGGTGTGCATGCTTCAGTGCTAACTTGCTGGGCCATGTGGGTGTGAGATGTTGATCTGTGACTACCACTCCCATCATGCTATTGCCTACACCCCCTTCCCAGCATGCCCATCCTTCCTTCCTTTTGAGTGGACTTCAGTGTGTGTGAGTGTGACAGCAATGTCAAGATGGCTGACAGTGTGGTCCTGTTGTTTGTTGGTGCCCAGTTCCCAGCAGGGCCTTGTGCTCCCCACAGCAGTAGCCAGTGTCAGCCATCTTGTCAGTTGTTTTCCACTCCCTGTGATGTGAGCAAGGTTCAGAGTGGTGTTGATGGGCCAATTGTGGGTGTGACCAATATCTGTGACTACCACTCCCATCATGCTATTGGCTACACTGACTTGACCAGCATACACAGAATTCCTTCCTTTCAGTGAGCTTCCCTGTGAGGTGGTGTTCTAGTGGTGGGTAAATATCTGGGAGTGTTTGTTGGTTCTATTTGTGCCACTACCTTGCTGTATTTGTTGTTAGGTTTGTAGATGTCATGACACAGTTACATATCACTATGAGATGGCAGGTATTGTGTTTGTCTGACTAGCATTCACATCTTGGGATGGATATCTTTTGGTTGCTGTGTATTTGCTAAGTGTGCATGGTTTGCCTATCCCCTTGACTGTGATGTGTGTGTGTTGTCACACCATATTGTGTATATTAGTTGTGTACTCACCAGGCTCTGGGATGTCTGTTAGTCCGTATACGCTCACTGGTGGTAGGATGGCCCGCACCTTCTCCTCCCAGGGCCTGAGGTATACTGGTTTTGCAGGAGGGCCACTGCCGGTGTGCTGGCTGAGGAGGTAGTCCTTTTTGAGTAGGTCCCTGACCCTCCTGCGCACATCATACCACCTGTTCTGGATGTCTTCCTTTGTGCGCAAACATGGTGATTGTGCGTTGACCCTGTCGACAATCCTCGCCCACATTTTGGTTTTCTGCGACATGGGGGTCTGTTGTACCAATGTACCAAACAACTGTGGATCTACCCTCAGGATCTCATCTACCAGGACTTCCAATTCACAATCTATGGGGGGCATGGTGATGGGTGGTGGTGGTGATTGATGTGTGTGTGCGTGCAAGTGGGGGGGTGTGAGTGTAGGTTTAGCTGGGTGTGTGTGAGGGTGCTATTTGTAGGTGTGGTAATGGTGGTGTGTGGCTTGTGTGATGTATGAGCTGTGAGTGTGTCTGTGGTTGCTGTGTGATGGTGTTCTGTCTGGCAGGCCAGTGGAATTCGCAAGGGATCATGGTAGGGATTTGTGGCCTTTATGTAGGTGGAGTTGGAGGTGTGTCCTTGTTCCATTTTTTCTTCCTCCCTGTATTTATTGGCTTAGTGGTTGCTTGTTTGGCCCTTTTTTTCTAATTTTTCCTTGGTGTTTTTGGTGCATGTAGGAGTCGTTCTTGTGTCCGAGTAGGACGCTGCAGTTGTCTGGTGCGATCTTGTCCGACTCGTTCCCGCTGTGTGTCAGCTAGGTTTCATATGCGGCGTACGAGTCGGTCGCGTAGTATTGGGTTGCTTCGGCTGGGTTTTGTATGCGTTTCGGTCGTACGGCTTGTGCTCCGGGCGAGTCGGTCGTGTTTTGCACGCACAGCATCGTACTACGCGGGTCGGAGTTCGCGGGTACGTTTCGTTCGGGTTCAATCAGAGTGCGTGTCGGTCGGTTCGTTTCGCGTGATTTCCCGGCCGGATGGCTTGTTTCCGTCCGGCTCGGTCGGTCGTTTTGTATTCCGTCCGAGTCTGTCGGATTTCACATGCATTTCATCGTACAACCCGGGTCGTACGGCGCCGGTCCGAGTCGGTCGGACTAAATTCCCGTACCGAGTCGGTCGGTATGTTTTCCGGCCAGAATCGGAAATGGCCCATATGTCTAGAGGTTGGGTAGGGTCTATAGTTTCATCTCCTGCTGCAAAACGTAAAAATGGAGTAGCTATAGTTTTCTCACACAAAACTCGTGCACAAATTCTGTCACATCACCATGACGCAGATGGTAGATTTGTTGCTGCTCAAGTTCTTATTGATAAACTTACCTTAAATTTGATTAATATTTATGCCCCTACCTCTGATGACCCTGCTTTTTGGTCCTATGTCTCTGATGAAGCACTCAAAATTGTCAATACATCCCTTATAATGGGTGGTGATTTTAATCTTATTAGAGATCCTTTGTTGGACCGATCTTCTGCTTTTAAGTTCCGGCATAACAAGGCTTTTTTTGCTTTGAAATCCTTTCTTTCCGTTACCAAATTGGTTGATTTTTGGAGACTGGAACACCCTACGGACAAAGATTTTACTTTCTATTCTAATGCTCACTCTTCTTTTTCTAGAATTGACTATTTATTATCTTCACGTAATTTGTGTCACATGATTAGTGAATCAGTTGTTCACCCTATCACGATTTCTGACCATGCTTTGATTTCTTTTTCTTTTTCTATTTCCGACCCTCCAATTTCTAATAAGAGATGGAGAATGAACTCGGAAATAGTTCTTAACCCCACCAATGCTAAAAAAATGTCTTCAGCTATTTCTGATTATTTTTCGAATAATAAGTCCTGTGACACCTCTAAAATTATACATTGGGATGCCTTTAAGGCATATATCCATGGAGTTGCAATTTCTATTATGGCACACGAAAATAAATCTTTTTATTCCCGTCTCAATGAATTGAAGACACAGATTGCAGCAGCGGAACAACTTTTTATTACATCTATAGACCCACAATATAAATCCCAACTTCAGAAATATCGTTACGAATATAATTGCATGCTCAGTAAAAGAGCAGGTTTACTTATCTCAAAAGAAAAGTCAAATTTTTATTTTAATTCTAATAAATCGGGCCGTCTGCTAGCTAATTACCTACACCTTAAACGTGAAAGGGTTCAAATTCCAGCCATCAAGACGAATAAGGGTACATTGGTGACGGAGGTTGAGGACATACTGAAGGAGTTTCTTTCCTTCTACTCTTCTCTATATCATGAACCTCTTACACCTAATAATACTGTTGTTAGTGAATTCCTTCATTCCTGCCGATTGCCTCAGCTTTCTGATAATGATAGAGCTACTTTAGAGAACCCTATTGACATCAAAGAGATTTTTACAGCAATAAATGCTTTAAATTCCAAAAAACTCCTGGCCCGGATGGAATTCCAGCCGAATTCTATAAATGCTACCAAGATCAATTATCCCCTTTTTACTTTCCCTTTTACGGAATTTCAGCATACTTCTATGATGGGAGGATCTTTTAATGAAGCCACAATAATTGTCCCCCCCAAACCTAATAAAGATCATACTTTAGTCTCCAATTTTCGGCCCATATCTCTCATCAATCAAGACTGTAAGATATATGCAAAAGTTCTAGCGAATAGACTATCACCCCTACTACCCCAAATTATACAATCTGATCAAACTGGCTTTATGAAAGGTAGATTATCCGCTCATAATACCCGTTTGCTCTGTCATACCTTATCTCTTGCCAAAGAAGCTAGTTGACCTATTGGTGTAATGGCTTTAGATGCAGAAAAGGCGTTTGATAAGGTTAATTGGCAATTTTTATTTAAAACTTTAGAAGCTTTCTGTTTTGGTCCTATTTTTATTAATATGACTAAGGCTTTGTATTCAGCCCCTTCAGCCTCTATTTTAGTTAATGGTTTGTGTTCCACTTCGTTTCGGTTGTTTAGAGGCACTCGGCAGGGATGTCCTCTCTCTCCTTTACTTTTTCTTATTGCAATAGAACCCCTTTTATGTTCTCTTCGTAATAGTGATACTTATACAGGTGTGGTTTTGTAAGATACTACCATTAAACTCTCGGCATATGCTGACAATGTATTGTTATGTTTCTGACACTTCCACCTCTATACCTATTATCCTTGATATTATTCATAAATATGCTGAGGTTTCTGGTTACTCCCTGAATACTAATAAGACAGAATTTTTTCCATTAAATGCCTTTGTAATTCTACAATGTTAGAGAATACTGACATAATTTGGTCTCCAAACAAACTCAAATATTTAGGTATAATTTTTACCGGTTCAGTTAAAGATACAGTTGATACCAATTGCTCTGCTTTTTAACAAATACCAAAGAGAAACTTGATAGGTGGTCTAATCTTCATTTAAACTGGTGGGGACGCATAGCAGCAATTAAAATGTCTATAACTCCACAAATTCTATATTTATTGTCTATGTTGCCCTTCTCCTTCCCGTCCACTTTTTATACTAAAATATATAAATTATTTACCAAATTCCTCTGGAATAATAAGCCTGCACGCATTAGTTTTAAGATGCTACAATTGCCCAAATGTGAAGGTGGGGTTGGTCTCCCAGATTTGAAAAAATATCATTTTGCATTCCTTGTGGCTCAATGTTCCTTATGGTTTCACACTGTTCCCCTCTCTAATGCACCTAAATGACTTCTCCTGGAAAAACATATTTTGGCTCCATACCCTTTAACTGATTTTCTTACCTTGTCCAATGGCTCTTTTGGTAAGTGTTCTCCTATTCTTGCCCTCTCTAAAATTGCCCTTTTATCATTTGACAGTAAATTTTCTATTACTTTGTCTTCCACTAAAAAAGTTTCTCTTTGGTTCAATCCTAAACTCCAATATCACAAACATATTTCTTTTTGGAAATTATGGATTGCTGCTGGTATTTTCTTTGTTGCAGATATTTGCCAATATGATATGTTTCACACGTTTGATGTTATTCAAGCCACTTATAAGCTGCCATTGTCTGTGTTGCCTAAATATGCATTGTTATGTGACACGATTCTTAATGCCTACCCCCAACTACTTTCTATGTCTCAGTCTTCTGGTTTTGAATTTTGTATTTCTGTGTTTAGCCGTTCAGGACATACAGCATCTAAAGTATATAAAAAACTTACCACTTCAAATTTCTCCTTTGCACATTTGACTCAAAAATGGTCCCCGCACTTAAATCTTCATACACTTAACATATCTTGGAAGGACATCTGGAATTCCAACACAGCTAATTATCTCCCGGCCACCCTTATACAATCTAATATTTATTTACTTTATCAATGTTTCAGGACTCCTGATAAGTTATTTAAAGCTAAACTCCTAGATACTCCAAATTGTTGGCACTGTCAATCTGTTATTGGTGATCTACAACATTTATTTTTCAACTGTCCTATCATACATCAGTTTTTATTACAAATATGGCATCTTATTACACAGATCCTTAAAATCCAAACAGCTTTATCATTTCAAGTTCTAATTCTCAAATCCTCACTTTTTAAATCCATTTGATCCCCTAGGGATTGTAAATTATTCGATTTCCTTATTTCCACTGCACTCAAATCTATCACTTGTAATTGGAAAGATGCTACCGCACTTTCGGTTAATGCATGGTGGGAGTGGATTATCTTTTTGAGACGCGGGCAGTTTTTCTAGCCACACTCTCATAAGGACTCCTCTTCTTCTAAGTCTAGTATGTGGTCTAGTTTGGATTCCTACATTGGTACATGTTCTGCAATTTAGGATATTTATTTCCATTTTGTAATAATTAATCTTTGCTTAAATGTAGCCCTTTTATGTTTGTTTTATTATTTATATTATGCTTATACTGTTATACAATGTTGGTACTGCAATTGTACTTCTCTATATATTGTAATATGTTTTTTCTATATTCTATAGTTCGGTATTATTTTTTGTATTGTGTTTCATATATATGAAAAATGTCTTCAATAAAATATTTTGAACGGAAGAAAGGAGGCATGAATCTTTATATTGAAGTAGTTGTTTAGTTGTCGTTGAGTTGGCCTAATAACCTAGGCTTCTTTTCACAAAGAAACAGAAGCAGGACTACAGTAAAAAGAACCTTGCTGTCTGAAAAACTTTGTATAGTCATCATTAGTTTCTATGTGTAAAAACAAATGCACAAATGAGGAGCTAGTTGAATTGGCTCAGAAATATGAAATTGATGTTCAGAGATTAAAGGTCTTGCAAAACACATACAGATTAGACTTCAGTGACAAAGATTTTGCTAACATGAGGTGCCAGCTGGAATGAAATTACAGATTATGGAACTGTTGACACTGATTAAGAAATGGAATGAGAGAGAGAAGTGGGAAGGTAGATGGTCGTAAAGAAGGAAATACAGAGAGTTAGGATGCAGACACCTTCAGTTGTAATTTACATAGGAGATGGAGGAATACAGATTCTTCCTTTGAGGGATGTGCCTGGTGGAGAGTAAGTGCATGTACCACGGACTGGAGCTGATATTTTGTCATTCACAAATAAATTCCCAAAATTTAGAGATAATCCAGTAGACTGGTACAGACAGATTGAAAGGTTTGTGAAAATTTCAAAAGTTTGGTGGACAGATTTGAATGCCTTATTTGACATTGTGGTTCCTAGAGACTTGTGGACTGAGTGTAAAATGTTTGTAGATTGACCTGAAATAGAACCAGAGAAGTATGCTAGAACGGGTGCCCCATCTCCAGTGGTATTGAAGAAATATCAACAAATTATTACTTTCCTGAAAACCAAGATCTCTCCTAAAGAAATCAATTGGCTAAAAATCGACAGAACGGCCCAAGAAATTAAAGAATCAGTTCATGCCCATTACAAAAGATTGATACAGGTTTTCAGACAGTACAGTGGAATGGAAAAGGTGGCTGATAAATATATGGGACAATTTGTTTACAGATTTGTGAATGATTTGAGACCTGAGATTTCTTCCATGATTCATAAGCATTTGCTATGCTGGCAGAGCAGACCAGAGGGTTGAGCACAGGTAATTTGGGATTGGCTTGTGCCTCACCCTGACAAAGTTTGTGGTTGTTGATTTACCAAAGCTCACACCCCAGTCAACCAACAACCCAATTTCTCACAAGAAGGACTTTTTATTTTCTTTGGTGTTCTGTGGACTAAGAGACATGAGTCTCCACATAACTCAAAAATGTAATTATCCGGCCCTCCCTTTACCTAGCGGACCATGAGTGGCAGCCAAGCTAGGAGCCTAGGACCAGGGAAGATGCAGTTTTACTGTACAACAGATGTCATCTAAGGAGAATACAATTGCCTGAAACCTGAAATTGTACTCTACAGGCAAAAGATGTTCTCATTGTAGAATACAATGGGGATAGAAAGTTGCAGTTGCGCTATACTACTAATAATGGTCGTCACAGAAGAGTCAAGGGAGATGGTGATGGAAAGACACCTGCACAATACTACCAACTGAAGTCCTAAGAGGAGAGCACAATGGAGTCACAAATGGAAAGATGCAGTTGCTCTATACTACCAATAGAGTTCCTCACAGAGACATACAAAGGAGATAGCAAATTTCAATTGCAGCTTTCCATCAGTAGAGTACAATGGAGATGGAGAGGGAAAGCTACAGTCTGTAAGAGCAAGTTATACAAAAGGCACACAGCGTTGACATCTTAAGAAATGCATACAGAGCTGCTCTGCACCTAGGTCTAAGATTTCCTCAAACAACTGCAATAAGCAAGCATATTATCTTCTGCAAGATCACATTTGCCATGAACACTTTCCATCAATAAACGTTTCCTTCCCTTTTAGGAATTAGGATGTGATTCCTATGGGAGAAAGGAAACTGCACAACTATTCATGATACATGCAATGCAACATCAAAGTATCAGAAAAATATGTAAGAGCTGCAAAGCTGCTGTAGTTATTCCGCTTGTTCCAGGAGATCCCTCTTAAGTCACATACTGTTGCTTGAAATGGAAGTTAAAAAGCTAAGGGTCTATGACTTGAACCTAGAAATTTGCATATGCACTCTTGCTACTCTAATGGCTTCTGCTCATTTTTCTATAGGCTAAATAAACATTCCAAAGCTGAAAAATAGTGATGATTTGAAATTCCACGTTACAATAAATGTCTTGAGTGTTATAAAAATAGTTACTACTATATACAGGAATTAGAACTCACCAGGCAGTACAAGTGGTAAAAAAGTATTACTTGTGGAAAACTGATTGTCCATCACAAAGTTGAGGGTGTGTGATTTCAACTAAGAACTTTGAATATATCCTCTAGCTACTTTGCTTTTCAGAGAATAAAGAAATCTACTAAAGATGAATGAAAGTTATGAGTCAGCATTGCAACTTACAATAAATAGCTTGAGTATTTCATGAATACTTGGTGACAACTGACTATACATAGGGCCTAGCAATCAGTGGGGAGTATAATAGTTGTAAATGTTATATTCCTGGGGGACTATATTTAAGGTGTATGTGTAAATTGCACTATAATACTAAGAGAGTTTCTCACAGAAGAGTACAATGAAGATATAAAGCAGCACTAGCTCTATACTTCCAACAGAGGTCCTCACAGAAGAGTGCAGTAGAGATGGAAATATGCATATTCACTCTTGCCTTGTGCTCATTTTTCTAAACAACAAATAAATATATCATAGCTGTTTTATAGTGATAAGTCAGCATTGCAGCTTACAATACATATATTTGTTGTTATGGGAGTAGTTGATGACACCCTTGCATACATAGGGACTAGCAGTCACTGGGGAGTGAGTGTCTAAAACATTTTATTCAAGGGGAGCTATTTGTTGGCAATATGTATACATGTACAAGGGCAAAAGGTTGTCACTCAAAGTCAATGCAAAAAGAACATTGATGGGCGGAATTCTGAACAATGTAAAAAACTCACCCCCGGTCCAGAGATCTGGGCTTCAATTATCATTTTGTTGCTCACCACGCCACCCCTGTTTGGACCCAGCCATATGCAAATTAGTCTTGACCCTGTTACCCATGGGAACAGTCCAGCCCGAACTGCCAGGCCAGGTCCTTTCTGGACTGGAAACAAGCATCCTAGGACCGGTTGTGGGGTATCACCCCTCATTAGCTAGAATAGCCTGAATCCAGTCAAAACGAAAGCATCTGATGGCTGAAGTGGGCTGGTAAATTCACCTATATTTTGTGCTGTGGAGGGAGGGAGTCTTATTTTAGTGTAGAGTGAGATCCTTTATATATGTATGTATTTTTTTAAATATTTCTTTTAGAAAACATCAAGCTGGCAAAACTGCTTAAGCTGTATTTAGACCCTAACAAAAGGAAAGGGGCCCTTTCGTTCCAAAGGGGTAGGGCACCAACAAGACCAAAAGTAAAAAAATAACGCCCCCTTTGGGCAGATATGCAATTCAACTCTTCCACACAAAGGATCAACTAATATCACCAAGACTGATTTGCATATGGCTGGGTCTAAACTGGGGTAGCATGGTGAGCAAAAGAACAATGGATTCAACACAGATCTCTTGACTGGGGGTGAATGTATGATTTATTCAGCATTCCGGCCATCATTTGTTTGCGTAGCACTTTTTACCCTAAGTGGGATGGGTATGCCCACAAGTGGGTCCCTTGCTCACTGTGCCACTGGATTCAAGCTAGCCTGGCTGATGAAGGGTAATACCCAGAAACCGGTCCTAGGATGCTTGTTTCCAGTCCAGGGAGGACCTGGCCCGGCAGTTCGGTCTGGACTGTTCCCATGAGGCACAGGGTCAAGACTGATTTGCATATGGCTGGGTTCAAACTGGAATGGCATGGTGAGCAAAAACGATGGATTTAGGCCCCGATCTCTGTACTGGGGTGAATGTATGACATTGTTCTGCATTCTGTCCATCAATTGTTCTTTTTGCATTTGTCACCCCGAGTGGGACGGGTATGCCCAGACGTGGGTCCCGTGCTCTCCATGCCACTGGAGTCAAGCCCCAAAACCGGTCCTAGGATGCTTGTTTCCAGTCCAGGGAGGACCTGGCCCGGCAGTTCGGTCTGGACTGTTCCCATGAGGCACATGGTCAAGACTGATTTGCATATGGCTGGGTTCAAACTGGAATGGCATGGTGAGCAAAAAAACAATGGATTTAGGCCAAGATCTCTGTACTGTGGTGAATGTATGACATTGTTCTGCATTCTGTCCATCAATTGTTCTTTTTGCATTTGTGTGCTTGGGTCAGCAGCTTGAATTGGCATCTCTTCTGTGTGGGGAGCCAGTGGAGTTTCCTGAGGTGGAGTGTGATGTGGGTTTGTGAGGGAAGGCCGAGGATGAATCTGGATGCAGCGTTCTGTATGGTCTGTAGTCTCTGTAGAAGGTGTTTGGTGATTCCTATGTAGACGGCATTGTGGTAGTCCAGTGGGCTGGTGATGAGGGCTTGTGTCACGGTGCACCACGTGTGTAGGGTTAGCCACTTGAAGATCTTACGTAGCATGCACAGAGTGAGGAAGCAGGCGGAGGAGATGGTGTTGATCTGTGATTTCATGGTGAGCTTGTTGCCAATGATGATTCTGAGGTTACTGGCGTGTTTGGAGGGAGTGGGTCCTAGGTCTGATGGCCACCAGGAATCGTTCCATGTATTGCTGCTGTTGCTAAAGATCAGTACTCCCGTCTTGTCTGTGTTCAGCTGCAGGCAGTTGTTCTTCATCCAGAGACCAATTATGAAGCATGATTAAAAATTGCCAGGGAAAATGAATCTTTGCAAAAATCAAAAATAGTGCCTCCCAATTAACTAAATCAAAAGACTTTTTAGTGTCAATCATCATTATTGCTGCTTTTATTTAAATACCTGAAAATTAGTAAGTTGCCTGGACTAAATAGCTAGTGTTTGCCACTTATATCTAGGTGGTATAAAACCATTCTGGTCCTTGTGTATGATGTTTTCTGCTTTGGGTGCCATTGTTGCTATTATTTTTTTGAGAATAATTTGTAATTAGCATTTAGAAGGCCCGATTGAATGATATGAATAAACGTTGTGCGGAGGCTTGTCTTTTTTGAGGATCTGACTGCTACTGATTCAGGAAAAGAGTGGGGAATATCAATTTCTGACATCATTTGATTAAACAATTCTGTTGAAAAGGATAGCAATTCTCCAGCAAATTCCTTATATAACGCTATCGGGATGCCATAATTTCCACATGCTTTTGCATTTGTGATTCCTTCAAGTGCCTTCTCAACCTTGTTAATTGTTATTTTTGCTGTAAGACACTCCATTTGGGATTCTACCAATATGGGTGTTTCCAATGAGTTGAGGTACTGTTCCAGCTTGGCTGCAGGGACTTGTTCTACATTTTGATAAAGATCATTATAATCCTGGAGAAAAATCTCCATAATTTCCTCGGAGTTCGTTGTTTGAACCTTAGTAACGGGTTTAAGAATTTTCTGAATCATGTTATTATTTTTTCTGATCAAAGAGGACTGTGCCAAGAGTTTACCAATCGGCTGTCTCTCTTCGTACATTCTCTGCTGAAAAGTTTTATCATTGCATATCCCTTCTAGCACAACAAAGTCTCCTACATTTTGGAGTGCTTTCGTGAGCTCACTTTTATTCCTACCCAAACCTATTATCGTGGCCTCTATGACAGTATTATTATCTTGTAGCTTGCGTGTTCTCATAGAACGTTCCCTGAGTGCCTTGGATTTGTAAGCAAGACTCAGCCTCTAAATGTGGCTTTAAAGGATTTCCAAACAAAGAAAACTGGGTTGAATTCCTTTTAATTTGGAAAAAACTCACTAATTAAAACTCTAATTTCCTTCCTTTAAACCTGATCTGCCAAGAGTATCCTATACAATTGTCATCTCAGTGTGAGCGTAATTTGAAGACTTACTTCTAGTTCCAGAAATATCACAGCAAAAATGACCAAACACTCTGCAACACGTGCTGACACGCAGTGGAAGGTCCTTCGCAAAGGTTGACTGGTCACCTTTCAGTTACTTATATCTGTATTTGAATGTGGAACTGGTACTAGTGAAGTGAAACCTTTGCCCAACAGTGCTAATGTGTAAAGATGACAAAATATTGAAGTGAGACTATAACAAAATGTGCTGCAATAAGCTGCTTAATTTTTGCTTTCTTGCCACACACCTTAGTCAGCATTACAGCATAATTTAGTGTCCCCACCGTAACATTCCAGTGGTTCTGCCTTTACCCCATTAAGATTGTCACATACTTCACTTTACAAAATCCTCTTACTTAGCAGTTAAAGAAAGAAAAGTAAACAACATCCTCACTTAAAAGAATAGACAGCAATTTGTCAGAAGACAAAGCCTGGCATTTAACCTGTCTTGGAACACACAGCAAATGTAATAAGATAAAAAGTAAAAACGTAAAGGCATTTTTATTGCTCACTTGTCTTCTAAACTCACACAACTCCGTACTTTGCCAGCTGCCTCTGTCATTTGTGGGCCAGAGATTAATTTGGGCTGGCCGGCCCTCAGATGCCCCCCGTGGCTACAGCCCTGAGCTCCGCTGAGCCCCCAGAGCCGGGTAACCTGGAGGGTTCCAGAGACCATTGCTGCTCATTACTTCCAGGGGCCATTGATGTTTTTTACTGTCTGGTGCTACTGATACTCATTACTGTTGTTGTGCCACTGAACTACTTTAAAGAGGTTGAAAGTGCATGGGTGAAACAGCAGATGGGATCCGCGATCTCCACTCAGTGATGATGGTCAATGGGCTTAGGCTTATGCTGAACCACGCACCGCTAAAGCTCTCTTATTCTGCTATCCACTCTCTCACTGTCGGCATTAGGAGGCATGCAGTAGGCCTCCCTATGCCTTCCTAGTTCTCATACAACCACAGGAGCGCCTCCAATGTCTGCCTCTCTGGACTGGTGGTGAAAATGACTGAGGATAGACCTTCAGGTTTTTTATGTGTTTTCTGGCCTTGGGAGTTAGTGATTCTGTTCCTTTTATGAATGGGACAGAGCCTAGTCCAACTGATGATACAAGTCAAAGGCAGATTACATGAGAGTATGCTTGTGAGTAACAATATGTACTTGAGATTATGCTTGAAGAGAAAGTGACAGGAGCGTTATCAGTCTCTGACAGAAGATAATATTCTCTCACATACTTGGCATAGGAAATTTTATCATCAGAAGTGGGAGAGATTCTTTAGGAACCTAAAGGTAGAACAAGCCAGCAATGGGCTAACACGAATAATATCAGTCATTATCAAGCATTCCTTTACCATGCATGCCTCAACCACACATGCTTTACAATTCATTGGTTGTTGATTTTAACATAAAAATTAATGTTTAAAACCAAAAAACACTGAAGTTCGCCAGTTCTAGTTCACTGAGCTAACTACAATGTCCACCCCGACATGCACTGCTTATGACCTCACATATTACATCACTCATGACATGACAGTTCAAGAAATCTTCTCCAAGCCATGTATGCTAAGGTAGGGCCTTGAGGAGAGTCATCGATAAAGGCGCTATATGATCATATCCACAGAGACCAAAAATTAGCCAGTGATCCCACGACGATAACATTATCCTAGTCCACTTGGTACATTTCAGCCACTTACACTATTGTAATTGTTATGAGACAGTTTAATTAGGAAAAGGTCTTCCACAACATTTGTAGTGGAGAGGTCCTGGTCAAACTTTTCTCCCATACAGTATATGCTCTATAAATGTAAAAGAGATTTCAATTTAACCAACTATTCAAAAGGATTCATCTCTTTGTACAATCGATAGAATACCCATTCTGGTACACCCAGTGAGGTACATGCTTTAGACAGACCACCGTTTTGATTCACTCCTCAGAACCCTTATGTAGCTTGATCGAAAGCTGATTGTTGTTTTACAGAACATGAATGACAGTGCTGCACTCTTTACATGATGCTGGGCGTGGATGGGATCTATCTGTTTATTCAATGACTAATTATATTAATATTAAGTACTGTCTCATCACACTACAGTTCTTTATCTGTTCTTTGGGGGACTATTTTTTTTTCTTGGTTTCCTGCTCTGTTTTTGTTTGCCTGTGTGCAGTTTCAGCACCACAGCTGATTACATTTAAATATAGCTTTCCTCCTTCCCACCTCCTCTTAATTCCACAGTTGTATTTTGGGTACGTCTTGTCCCATGCCTCCCGCTTCGTTGGTTATATTCTTTAGGTTTTAAGCTATTTTCGATGTCGACCATCATTTGGGCTATTTTTAGTAGGATGTTTGTTTGGTTTTGGGCTTTGTTTTTAGTTAGCCTGTCTCTGCTCCTGTTAAATGCTTTGTTTGGTTTACTTCCTATAAACTTTCCCAGCCGCATTATTTTTCAGCTTGCCCATGACTCATCTCCCTGATCTCCCGTGCCGTGCCCAATGCCATTTCACCCCTCCCACTTGCCCACCCCTCCCTCCGAGGTCGCTGCATTCAGAGACCTCTCTCCGCTGTGTATTGATTTTCCCCCTCCCCTTTTGCAGTTTGATAGAAAGTGATCTCGACCCATAGGTATTGGAGTGCTTTACACAAGCACCAGTTTCATTACACACTCTTACATTCATTTTTGGTACAGGCTCGGGGAGATTAAGTGATTGCATTGGCTCAACATCCTGTGATTCTGGGCAGAGACTTGAACCTGGTTCCCCAGCTCCCGAGTTGGCAGCTCTGGCCATTACCCATATCCACTCCCCTTCGTATCTGTTTCCTCCCCACCCCGTTGACAATAGTGGTGTTTTTATTATTCACGAACGAGCTCTCATTTACATTTTTTCTCTCCTTAGATGTTTTTTTTGCTCCGCCTAAAACTCTTTTTCACGAAACTTACTTCAACATATCCACACCACACCAATCCGAAGGTGTGAGTGGCTGGCCAATTACAGAGGGAAACATCATCCTTGCCTCTCATACCCAATCACAGAGTAGCTTTCCTGGCGTAAATCCAATCACAGCTCCAACGCCCTTTTTCTCTGCGTCGGGTAGGAGGCTGCCATTTATTGTTGCTGTAGTAGTTGGGTGGCCTGACTGGTGACGGGAACCTTTGTGGCAGATGTTTGTACACTTCTCCACATTTTTCAGGAATTATTTCAGCCCCGCCGAGGAAGGTAGCCGCCTCCTGTGTTCGCAGGAATGGGTTGACATCAGATTATCGCTCAACCCTTTCCTATAATTGTTACATTTCAGGGCCGGTATCATTGTGTGTGCTGGATTGCCTTAACAATCAATGTTAAAGGGGCGGGGGGCGTTTCGACACGCCGGTAGACTGAGGTCGTCTTCAATTGTTGGTGCTTCAGGTTAGAGCGTGGGTTTGCTGGCAGAAGCCACTGGAAAGCTCGGTCTCTGTCTCGAGCTTTCTGTGACTCTGCCACATCTACTTAATAAGCTGCAGAGGATGTTCCATCCTTAACAGAGTTCTTGTAAACTGGCGCCTACGACAGCACACACTTGCAGCAACGATAAAGTACCATGTTTACTGTTAGAAGTAGGGATCTCTAGTTGCCAATGGTTTGCACCTTTGTCCAAGTAGGGACCCTTCTACCTAGTCAGGGTAAGGGGATACACTTCTAAAATAACCCCTGATCACCCCCTTGATGGCCTCTGAGATAAGCCTGTCTTCTCGTGCCAGGCTGTGTGTAAAGCATTTGTGCATACATACAGTAACACAGTGAAAACACTACAAATGGACACCACACCAGTTTAGAAAAATAAGCAAAACTTCATCTAAACCAACAAGACCAAAATACAACAAAAATACAACATGCAATACTGTAAGAATAGTTACTTTGCAAGAAAACTTCAAAATTGTGGAAATATCCACAAAACACAGTTTTTCCGAGTCAGTAGCTCCGTCCAGGGCTACCGCGATGCTGAAAACAACAGAGTCTAAAAGTTTCAGCCGACCGCGTCGGTACAGGCCAGCTAAAGCGTTGACAGAGTCGTGAACAGTACCTTTTCTTGTTGCGGCCGACACATTGAAGCGAGTCAGTCGGGGCAACCGTCGTGATTGCGTTGCAAAAATGGAAGCAGTGCAGGGTGCGGTGCCCTCACGATGCAGTGCAAGTAGCGGCTCGGTGATGATCGTCCAGACAGCGTTGGTGAGACCAAGGCTTACGGTACAGGGTGAGGTGGTGCTCGATGCGGGACTGGCAGGTTGCTGTGCAGGAGACGGAGCTGGTCGATGTTCGGGTCGGGCAGCGACAGTGTCGGTGATGTCCAGGCAGGGTGAAGTTAGGCAGTGCGGAATGCGGTGCCCACAGGACACAATGCGAGCAGCGGCTCGGTGACGATCTCACTGACGCCGTCTTGATGATAAAGGGCACAGTGCAGCGGTGCCTTCTGTGGGGCCTTCAGGACACGGAATCCTGCGACGGACTCGGTGACAAAGTTGGTTCCCTTTTCTTCTGCGGCGACTGAAACCAGCGGTTCCAGAGACGGTGCCCAGAAGGATGGTGAGGTCTTTGCTGTTCCTGAGACCTCTTGACAAGGGGGCAAGCTCCACTTCAAGCACTTGGAGATACTTTCTCAAGCAGGATACACACACAGTTCCTCTCCTTGGCAGAAACAGCTACTACAGGCCAACCCCAGACAGCACACAGCAAAGGGGCAGTACTCCTCCTCTAGTCTCTTCCAGCTCTTCTCCTTGGCAGAGGTTTCTCTTGAAGTCCAAAAGTGATCTTTGAAGTCTTTTCTATCCCTGAGACTTCCAACAGGAGGCAAGCTCTACTTCAAGCCCTTGGAGAAAACTCTAACAGCAGGATGATGAAAGCACAGTCCAGTCCTTTCCCTGCCCAAGACAGAAGCAACCACTGCAGGCCAACCCCAACAGCACACAGCACTGGTGCAGTAATCCTCCTCCAGCTTTCCCGGTCCTTCTTCCCGGCAGGTTCCTTAGTTCAGCAGTAATCCTAGGTTCAGGGGTCTGGGCCCCACTTTCTATAGCACAAATTCCTTTGTCCTCTGGTGTCAAAGAAGCTCTTTGCCCATCCAAAACCAGTTCTGTCCTCTCTGGTGCAGCTGCCCAGCAGGAGGTGGAGATAGCATTGTCCAAGGCAGACTGGGCCCATTCAGGTATGAATGAAATCTCCTCCCCCTACTCTAAATGCTGCCCACGTCTATTCAGCACAGCCCTGACTCATCCAGGAAAGGCAGGACACACATCACCCCCCGTGGCTGTCTGAGAGAATGCACATCCCCAGCCCCTGTCATTCAAAAGCCAGACAGTCAATCCTCAAACCAGCAGAGGCACACAGGATGGCTGAGCAAGAAAATACCCACTTTCTAAAAGTGGTATTTTCAAACACAATATATAAAAATCATCTTTATTAAAAGATGCAGTTTTATATTCTGAGTTCAGGCATACTAAACTCCACCTTCCTATCGTGCCCCAATGGGAAGCTATATTTACAAGATGTTATAAATAAACTCCCATTCTATCCTATGGGACAGGTAGCATTTCAATAGTGAAACGAAATTGGCAGTATTTCACTATCAGAACATGCCACACACATCAGGGCATGTCCTACCTTTCACATACACTGCACCCTGTCCACAGAGGTACCTTGGGCCTACCTTAGGGGTGCCTCACATGTAAGAAAAGGGAAGGTTAGGGCCTGGCAAGTGGGTGCACTTGCCAGGACAAAATGACAGTACTAAACTGCGCACAGACACTGCAGTGGCAGGTCTGAGTTACATTTACAGGATGCTCATGTGGGTGGCACACTCATTGCTGCAGGCCCTCTAGCAGCATTTGATTTACAGGCCCTGGGCGCACACAGTGCACTCTACTAGGGACTTACCAGTAAATCAAATATGCCAATCATGGAATCACCAATCCATAAATACAATTTACAGGGAGAGCATATGCACTTTAGCACTGATCAGCAGTGGTAAAGTGCCCAGAGTCATAAAACCAAAACAAACAGGTCAGAAACAGAAGGCCAAAAAGCAAAAAGTCTGGGGATAAACTCGCTGGTCAATCCAGGTCTAACATTTACAGATTAGCACTAATAGACGGTAGCTCACGATGTCCCACTTTGATAGCTGCGTCTAATCTTTCTTAATCAGCACCTCTTGTTAAATGAGGTCAGCCCTTCTCCTTGTTCGGGCCAATCCCATTTTGTGGAAAGTCATGCCTTCTTGTTTGAGGCCATGGCCCTCTTTCCTGGGTCATGACCTCTATATGTACATGCCATTTTCTGTCATTTCATGTATTCTGTTTCTCAGCCCCATATCTTTAAATTGAACCATTTTGGCCACCCTTAACCGAATGTGTTCGAATTGCCACGCAACATTTTGATGACAAATGAAGGCTTGCCACTTGAAACCTGGTGCCCTCATGACGTTGAATGAGGTGACAGGACACGCCCAGCGGCTGGATTCTCTTTTGATATGTAATTGACACTTCTAGGGTGCATGTTCTGTCATTGATATGCATTTATAGGTATTTCAGTAGCCCAGACACATTCCATGTGGTACCCGGGTTATCATCACAGACTGCAATCTGCTAGGCTGCACCTTATGAAAGTGTGAGAAGTAACTTGATCAGCCAACAACCAGTGCTACACAGAGCATATCCAGAAACTTTCTCAAGTCGCCCACCCTGTGGTTTGCCAATGGGAGACTGCCACCATTAAACTGAGAGACCATGTCCTGGCTACTAGATTGCAGGATGTCTCTCACACACTTGAAATTGTGGTAACCCACCTCACATGTGCATTTTTGGCAATGCATTGTCAGGTGCCATTTGGGAAGTGCAAGTTCTGCCATTACATGGCCTCTGCTTCATCAATTATAGTGCTGAAAATAACTTGCGTATGAAATAAAGTAAAATTAAACAAACACTGCACAGATGGTCAGGAAATGGATGCCATCGTCAGGAAATGACTTCGGATCATGAGAATAAGAAGTTAAATGAGATTTCTGGAACACCGAACAGATCCAAGTACAAAGAGTAAGGTTATGGAAGAAGGAGCGGCGACTAGGCCTGGAACAGAGCTTCCAGCGAAATACTTATCCTGGTAACTTTTCTTAACCTAATACTTCCTCTCTTTCACTTCCTTTTTCATTTACAAGAAGTCTGACACTAAAAGCACTGATAGTCTGCCTGAAACAGTTTCAAGCTCCAGACGACAGGGAGTGGCCATGTCTGGACTCTTGTGTAGTTGTGTTACATCTGTGCACTATGTTGTTAGTGGCCTCTCAGCCCATATGCGTGACGCCACATTAATGGAATGGTAAGTGTGGAAAGGAGGCTGTGTGAGAATGAGCAGACAAGTCCATGCTCCAAGTGGGGGTGTGTTAGAGCCGGGATTCCCTAGTTGGCTGAGGTAGGTACCTTAGGCCAAATAGGGACCCTTGCTTCTAAGTCAGGGAAAGGAAGGACACCTTCTCAGATAGCCCCTGCTCACCCCCTCGGTAGCTTTGCACGAGCAGCCAGGCTTATCTTCAGGGCAAATGTGTAAAGTATTTGCAACCACGCTCTCAGTGACCCAATGATGACACCACAAATGGACTCCACACGAGTTTCATAAAAAACCCAAGTATATGTTTATATAAAAAGATATACGATGAGACCACACGATAAAAATCCGACATATGCGTACTTGTAATAATTCACCTTGCTGGTTATTAGGCCAGCAAGCCCTTGTAGGTTCTGACGGTATTAATGAGCAATTCTAGATGATCCAATGCAGTCCTAATGCAATGCTATGCAGTTCGTAATGCAAGAATCAGGCACTTTACAATGTAAAAGTAATGCAGTTCTTTATGCAACAATCAAGCAGTTCGTAATGCCAAAATAATACAATGCGTAATGCAACAATCAGGCAGTTCGTAATGCAAAAATAATGCAATGCGTAGTGCGACAATCAGGTAGTTCGTGATGCAAACTAATGCAATGCGTAATGCAACAATCAGGTAGTTCGTTATGCAAAAATAATGCAATGCGTAGTGCGACAATCAGGTAGTTCGTGATGCAAACTAATGCAATGCGTAATGCAACAATCAGGTAGTTCGTTATGCAAACACAATGCAATGCGCAAGGCACTCCGCACCGATCACGGTGCTTTAGACAGTCTCTCCGCCACTCGTACTGACTCGCGGTCAGCTTCCGCCAACATATGCCCCCAACACGGGTATGGTGTAAACCAAAGTACAGCCCCACACTCCGGCCCCGGTACTGCCACTCCTTTGGCAAGTACGGGCCGCGATACGAGCTTGAGCAGAGGCTCGCGCTGCAAGAATGGGAGAGGCCGAGAGCGTCTCTCTCTGAGCCCGCCCCAGTCGGCGACACACGTTACCTGGGGGGTGCGACCTCGCTCTCCTCTCCTCCTCTGGCGACTTGGGCCTCCGATGCGACTTGGTTGATTCCGGGCAGTGGAACTCGGGCCCTCCCCCGACGGGGTTGGTTCGAAGTCCTGCTTCTGGCAACGGCGGGCTCGGGTCGGCGGCACAGCTCCTCTGGGGATGCTGGTCCGGGCCGATGGCGATAACGAAGATCTCAGGCTGCAACAGGGCACACGCACACAGCGTCGCTGAGACTCACTTGAGCTCCGGGTGTGCATGGTCACAGGGCACTCCTCACAAAGGTCTCGGGCTGCACGAAGCACACAGCGTCGCTGACACTCACTTGGACTCCAAGTGCCCACGATCACAGGGCAATTCTTACGAGGGTCTCAGGCTGCAAAAAGCACATGCACACAGCGTCGCTGAGACACACTTGAACTTCGGGTGTGCACGATCACAGGGCAATCCTCACGAAGGTCTCAGGCTGCACAAAGCACACGCACACAGCGTCGCTGAGACTCACTTGGACTCCAGGTGCACACGATCACAGGACAATCCTCACGAAGGGCTCAGGCTGCACGAAGCACACGCACACAGCGTCGCTGAGACTCGCTTGGACTCCAGGTGCACGCTATCACAGGGCAATTCTTATGAGGGTCTCAGGCTGCAAAAAGCACACGCACACAGAGACACACCTGGAAACGTTTGTGTTCCTGAGTTTCCACAACAGGGAGCCAGCTCTCCTCGGGCCCTTGGGGATAAGTTACTTCAGGACACAGCACACAGCAAAGTCCTTTCAAGCAGGGGGACACAGCACACAGCAAAGTCCCTTTAGCCTCTCCTTGGTTAAATCAGCAAACTGCAGGCCAGCCCCAGAACACACAGCAAGGGTCAGTCCTTTCCTTCAGTCTCTTCAGCTGTTTCTTCCTTGGCAGAGGTTCCTCTTGACCACGAAGTAGTTTCAATCCTTTACAGTCTTGAACAGTTCCATTCCAAAGTCCAGGTGTTTCAGCTCTCATAGTTATACCCCTAAATGTCTTTGAAGTCTTTGTGTTCAGGGGGGGCACTGACCCCTGTCCAAACCAGTTCTGGGTGTCTCCCTGCCAGTGACACCTTCTGCCTTTGATAGTGGGGGTCTGGATCCTTAATCACTCAGCAGGAGATGGAGCCATTGTTTTATGGCAGCAACCCAGGCCTCTTCACCTCCAGGGGCTACTCCTCCCCCCTACACTCCAGATGCAGGTCAGCCTGTTGCTGTCTCACCTCCTCCCCTGGGTCAAGACATTCCCCAGATCCTATCACTTTCAAATCCAGACAGTCAATCCACAACCAGGCAGAGACGCACAGAAATGTTAAGTGCACCCACTTGCCAGGTTTTTGTGCTCTGTCAGGACAACAAGGCAGCTTAACAAACTGCGCGCAGGCACTGCAGTGGCAGGCCTGAGTTCTCTCTTTAGGGCTACTTGTGGGGGTGGCACAATTAGTGCTGCAGGCCCACTAGTAGCATTTGCATTACTAGCCCTGGCACACACAGTGCACTTTACTAGGGACTTTACTAGTAAGGCAAACATACCAATCATGGACAACCAATTACCATTACACTTTATACAGGGAGCACTTGCACTTTGGGCACTTTGCCACTGCTGATCAGTGTCAAAGCATCTAAGTTGGCAACACCATGTCAGAAAAAAAGGTCTAGGGGGAAAGCAAAAAGTTTAGGGAACTTCAGCTAAAAAGGGCCAAGTCCAACAGGGTGCCCTACCCACTTACTTACATCTACTTCTTTGCCTTGAAGTGTACATGGAACTAACTTAAAAAAGAAGTATGCTGCATGAAATGGTGAGTCTGGACTTGTCACTCCAAAGGAACTTTCATAGCAAACAACTGCTTACACGACCACCATCACAAAGGACACCTTCCCCTGGCCTTGCTTTTAGCCAATAAGATTCGGGGCTATTGCATTATAGTCTTGCTTTTCCCATTATAAGTATGGATGTGCAAGCCCAGTTGTCTACACTACAGTTTGCTAAAAGCCCGGAATGGCTTTAAGGACATTGGGCCATTACTGAGCTTTTTTCGTAGGCCTCTTCCCCTCGTACCCTTCTGTCGGTCCGCGTGTCTGAACCTTGTCATATAGCCAGGACTTGTCCTACTTTACAGGGCCCCTATGCAATAAAGTGCCAAAGCAAGATGCCACATGAGAATATCAAACTAAAACTAATGACTTAAAATGCGTAAGAGTTCCCAAAGAGCAAAATGTAATTTTGCCTGGGACTTCAAAAATCCTGGAACTGGAATTTACACTGTAATAAGTCCTGTTTTCACCACTCAGGAATACAGGGATGCTATTTAAATCTCATTTACTGGAACAAACTGGGCTGTTCTGATAGGAGAGTGAGGAGCGCAACATTTATCAGCACGGACAGTGCAGCCCTGAGTATAGTTGCGTAACACAGGCCCCAGCAGCTCTACAATGCAGGTGTCCTCTCTCTCCAGGGGCCCCCATTTAGGCCAAGGCCAATGAGTATCTGTGAGATATGGAAGACTTAGGGTCCCGTACGCACAGATTGCAGCAGAGCATGCGTTTACGTTTGTTTTTATTGGAAGTGAGATTTTTGAAAGCTTGCGTTTTAAGAAATGTACCATTGTTGTTTATTAAGCATCTCACTTCCAATAAAAACAAATGGGAACGTATGTTCAGCTGCAATTATTTTTTATAATTGCATTAAGGGTGCTATGCCTTGTGTGGCTAATAGAGGTCCCTTTGCAACTCTACAGGGTCACCTAGTAACAGACTGTGGTACTGTACCGTTCTCGTGCTTTGTGGTGTTTCTTTTATTTCTTATGCTACTGCTGGGATCTTTTTTTAACAAAAACAAATCTAACACACTTTTTCATTTGCAATACCAATAGCTCAAACTTTCACTAATGCGAGACCTATTGCATTGCAACTGCTTGTTTAGTATATCTGAAAGAGACACATTAGTGACAGATTCCTTACCTTAGAATATCCCCAGGCGTCAGGCTGGATCCGGAAAGTTTTTTGCGTAGCAGTACCCTTGCGCGTCGGTAGGCGGCGTCGTGCGGCTCCGCGTCCGTCGTTGGCGTCGTGATCGCCGGGATGACGTCGCGGGCAGTACTTAGACGCCGCCCCTGCGCGCTGAGCGTCAGTTCTTCTTTTTCCGCGCCAGTAAGCGCAGATCCGGGAAGAGCAGTGCCCTAGTCAATTTTTGACTACATTTTTGGTGATTTTTTCACTGTTTCTTTTCGAGTCTTCTCGATTCCTAGGTGTCGGTAGGGGATGCCCGGCTTCAAGCCATGCGACGTCTGTGGTCGAATGATGTCGATCACAGACCCGCACTTAGAGTGTCTCTACTGTCTCGGCAGAGACCACGACACGAAGTCGTGCCCTGACTGCCGGAAATTTCACCCGAAGGCTTTGCGAGATCGGTCTCGATAGCTCCTCGAGGTCCGGCAGTCGGCTCCGCGCTGCACCAAGCCCCGGTCCCGGGAGAGGTCGAGGGGCCGGTCGCGGAGCCCCCGCCGGTCGTCGGAGTCCAAGTCTTTGCACTACTCGGTGTAAGTCGAAGCACAAAAAGTCTAAGAAGCATCATCGCTCTAAGACTTCGCCTCGCCGGTCTCGCGACTCGGCTGAGGCCCCTGTCGGCACCTTCCCCGCCCCGTGGCCCCGGACGTGCCTGTGGAGCAGCCCCCGCACTACCCGTCCTTTCCGGGTTCGGGGGCGACTCCGGCCCAAATACAGGAATTCCTGTCGGCCATGGCCCGCCTCTTTGGGCCTCAAGGTCCCTCCGGTGCGCCTTCGGGCCCCGCGGGCCCTGATGGGGTTGCTCCGGCGTCGTTGACGACTCCAGTCCCGGCGTCGCCTGTCCCGCCAGCCTTGATCCCAGCCTCGGATCCGGCCCCGGCCTCGATCCCGGCTCCGGTGGTACCGCAACCCCCATCGACGCCGGTTGACCTAACCACGCCTCCGCCGGCGCCGATGTCCCCGGTGCCGTTCCTGACGCCGCCCGGGGCTCGGGCGGCGTCGTTCCGGTTCTCTCCGGTTCCGGACATGGAGCCGGACCGGCGTCGCTTCGACGCCGGCTCCGCGCCGATGAGACCTTGGGTCCCAGATGTCCCTCCTCCTCCATATTTTGAACCAGAGGAGGACCAGGAGAGCTGGGAGGGTCGGAAGACCCTCTCACACAGCCGTGTGAGTATGATCAGGACTGGGCAGAGGAACTTGGGGATGCCAGTGGTCTAGACACTTCCCCTGACACTGGCATGCTGTCTCCTCCCGTGGCTACGGAGGAGGGAGTAAATTTCGCAACGGTGTTGCGTAGAGCAGCTGGAGCCTTGCACCTCCAATTGCCTACTGTGGCTGTCAGGACTAATCTCCTGACGGAAGTGCTTCAGCCGGCAGCTTCCTCATCGGAGACTGTGCTGCCGTTTAATGATGCACTGTCTGACATTCTTTTGGGCACCTGGTCCAAGCCCACCACAGGGGCTCCTGTGGATAGGAACGTGGCCCATCGCCCTGCTCCGGGCGACCCCTTGTTTCTCTCTCAACATCCCACCCCCGAGAGCTTGGTTGTCCAAGCCTCTGCCTCCCAAACCGCCTTCCCTACCGCCCCTCCGGATAGGGAATCCAAACGCCTGGACCAATTTGGGAAGAAGGCTTTTTCTTCCTCCAGTGCTGGCTTGCGGTCCGTCAACAAAGCTTGCCTTTTGGGCCGATATACCCACTCCCTGTGGGATTCGGTGGCGGCTGTTTTGCCCCAGTGTTCTGAGGAGGTCCAGACACTGCTTACCCGCACCAATGCGGAAAGTAGGGATGCGGCAAAGTACACCATACGTTGTGGCCTTGATACCGCCGACTCGCTGGGCAGATCGCTTAGCAACGGCGGTGGCGCTGCGTCGCCACGCCTGGCTGAGAACAACTGGTTTCTCGGGTGATGTCCAGAATACACTCATGGACATGCCCTTTGATGGAGTCGGTCTTTTGGTTCCAAAGCAGACCATGCGCTGGAGCGTTTAAGGACTCATGGGCTACTGCCAAGCCCCTGGGCCTTTCTGTTGTGCGCCCTCCGCTAACCTCTGCTTTTCGCCCCCTTTCGTGGCCACGGAAGGCGCCCAGTCACGTCCGCTGCCCAGCCACCGGCCCGCGCAGCAGCGTCTTCGCGTGGCCAAGGGCGTGGCTACCGCCGTGGCGGTTCGGGCAACCAGCGTGCGGGTCAGGCCACCAACTCCGCCCCGTCCGCGGCCTCCAAGCCCTCCTAGTCCCTCCTTTCAGGTGCACAGCACACCAGTAGGGGGCAGGGTCACCACTGGCGTGCCATCACCTCGGACAGGTGGGTCTTGGACATTGTCCGAAGGGGCTACTCCCTCCCCTTCGAGACCACCCCCCCATCCATGCCACCTCAATTCCACCGCATGTCAGGGGATCACTTGGTGCTTCTGCAGAAGGAAGTCACGGCCCTCTTGGCCAAGAGGGCCATCGAGCATGTTCCGACCCCAGAAGTAGGACGTGGTTGCTACTCCCACTACTTTCTGGTGCCCAAAAAGGACAAGGAGGACATGCGTCCTATCTTAGACCTCCGGAACGTCAATCGCTTCCTCCAGAAGGAGAAGTTCAAGATGCTCACCCTAGCTCAGGTCTTGACTGCCCTCGACCCTGGAGACTGGTTGGTAGCGTTGGACTTGCAGGACGCTTATTTCCACATCCCCGTCCTGCCGGCCCACCGGCGTTACTTCGGTTCTACGGTAGGCCTCGAGCATTTTCAGGTCACTGTGCTCCCCTTTGGCCTTACAAGTGCCCCTCGGGTGTTCACGAAAGTGATGGCGGTGGTCGCAGCTCATCTGCGCCGGGCAGGGGTTCCAGTCTTCCCCTACCTCGACGACTGGCTGCTGAAGGCGGGCTCGTCCCAGGCAGTCGTCTCCCACCTCCAGACTACGGCCGAACTCCTGCACTCGCTGGGGTTCTCCATCAATGTGCCGAAGTCGCATCTGATTCCTTCTCCACAGCTCCTTTTCATCGGAGCAGTTCTGGACACGACGCAGTTTCGGGCCTATCCTCCCGAACGGCGAGTCCGGGGATATTCAGGCTATGATTCCGATCTTTCAGCCTTTATCCTGGGTTTCGTGCACGGATGACCCTGAGGCTGCTGGGCCTCATGGCCTCCTGCATCCTGCTGGTCGATCATGCCAGATGGCATATGCGGGCTCTGCAGTGGGACCTGAAGTTCCAGTGGGCGCAGCACCAGGGCAACCTGTCCGATCACGTCCAGATCGCGGAGGGCTGCAAAACAGTTGCAGTGGTGGCTCTCGAACCGGCAATGGGTCATGGGCAGATCCTCTCCCTTCCCCAGCCAGAGCACACAGTTGTGACGGACGCGTCCCTTCTGGGATGGGCGGTCACATGGGAGAAGGCGGAGATCAGAGGCCTCTGGTCTCCGGCGGAGTCCGGCTCCATATCAACCTTCTGGAGCTCCGGGCGATCCGACTTGCACTCAAGGCATTCCTTCCCTCTGTCAAAGGGAAGGTAGTGCAGGTGTTCACAGACAACACCACCGCCATGTGGTACTGCAACAAACAAGGCGGGGTGGGGTCGTGGACCCTCTGTCCAGGAGGCTCTGCGCCTCTGGACATGGCTGGAACATCAGGGCATGTTCCTGATGGTTCGACACCTGGCAGGTTCCCTGAACGCCAGGGGCAGACGAACTCAGCCGCAGGTGCATGATGGATCACGAATGGCGTCTTCACTCGGAAGTGGCGCAAGGTCTCTTTCTGCAATGGGGAGAGCCTTGGTTAGATCTATTCGCCACCGAAGAGAACGCGCAATGTCATCAGTTCTGCGTGTTGGAATTTCCAGGGCGGCACTCGCTCGGCGACGCTTTTCGTCGCGAGTGGAGTTGCGGTCTGTTGTACGCCTTTCCGCCTATACCACTTCTACCCAGAGTGTTGAAGAAGATTCGGCGCGACCGGGCCCAAGTCATCCTTGTGGCTCCGGACTGGGCTCGAAGAGTTTGGTATCCCGAGCTACTCAGTAAGAGCGTCGATCCCCGATCCGTCTGCCTCTTCGGGAGGATCTTCTGTCGCAGCAGCAGGGGACGGTCCTCCACCCGAACCTGTCCAGCCTCCACCTGCTTGCGTGGAGATTGAGCGGCGGCAGTTGATTCCTTTCGCCTTGCCTCCCGAAGTTTGTGATGTGATTCTGGCAGCCAGGCGTCCCTCCACTAAGGTGGTATACGCCTGCAGGTGGAACAAGTTTGTGGCATGGTGCACAGCAAAGGCTGTGAATCCCCTCTCTGCCCCTCTTTCTGAGGTTCTTCTGTTCCTTCTTTCACTGGCCCAACAGGGTTCTGCCCTGGGTACCATCAAGGGCTATCTTTGTGCCATTTCGGCCTTCCTCAGGCTTCCTGATCAGCCCTCCCTTTTCAAGTCCCCTGTTGTTAACAGATTCCTTAAAGGCATTACACACCTCTTCCCTCCTGTTCCGTTTGTGATGCCTCAGTGGGACTTGAACTTGGTTCTTACCTTTCTCATGTGCGCTCCCTTTGAGCCTCTACATAACTGTCCTCTTCGTCTTCTGACTGTGAAGACAACCTTTCTGGTGGCCATCACCTCCGCTCGGCGGGTGAGTGAGCTCCAGGCTCTGTCATGCAAACCTCCCTTTCTGTCTGTCCATCCAGACAAGGTTGTTCTTAGGACGCGTCCGTCCTTCTTGCTAAAGGTGGTTACTGCCTTCCACATTGGGCAGACCATCACTTTGCCCACCTTCTTTCCGCCTCCGCATCCTTCCAGAGAGGAAGAGAGGCTCCACCGTCTGGACCCAAAACGTGCGCTTTCCTTTTATATCAACCGCACACAACACTTCCGGGTGGATGACCAGCTCTTTGTTGGCTACGTGGGCGCCAAAAAAGGTCGGGCGGTGCACAAGAGAACCATCTCCCGCTGGGTAACCTTGTGTATCAAAGCTTGCTATTCTTTGGCTAAGAAGGAGCCTCCTGTTGGGCTGCGTGCCCATTCCACCAGGGCAACGGCTGCTACCACGGCTTTGGGCCATGGTGTTCCGCTGCAGGATATCTGTCAGGCAGCTACGTGGGCCTCGCTGCACACGTTTACAAAGCATTACTGCCTTGACAGTCAGGTCCGGAGGGACGGCTTCTTTGGCCGTTCTGTCCTCCGGGACTTCCTTGTCTGATCTTTGTTCGCAGACCCACCACCGGGGTTGGTATTGCTGGGGTATCTATTCTAAGGTAAGGAATCTGTCACTAACGTGTCTCTTTCAGATGCACAAGTTACTAACTTGTGTAACGATATATCTGTAAGAGACAGTAGTTAGTGACAGATTCCTACCGCCCACCATCCTCCCGTTCTGCGAACTGATTTCTAGGGTTAAGGACATCCCTTTCAGGGCCCTAGTTTTTTTCAGACACCTATGTCAGCTTCTTGCATGGCTCTGCGTTCCTGGCGCGGAAAGTTGTGTACAGAACTGACGTCAGCGCGCAGGGCGGCGTCTAAGTACTGCCCGCGACGTCATCCCGGCGATCACGACGCCGACGACGGACGCGGAGCCGCACGACGCCGCCTACCGGCGCAGCAAGGGTACTGCTACGCAAAAAACTTTCCGGATCCAGCCTGATGCCTGGGGATATTCTAAGGTAAGGAATCTGTCACTAACTACTGTCTCTTACAGATATATTGTTACACAAGTTAGTAACTTGTGCGTTAGCCACAACTGGGCATTTGAGAATTTGTGTTACTTTTTCAGAGAATAAGCATGTATGATCTTGATTTTGGATGTAGTCATCCAGACTTTGTGTTGTTGATGTCTGCTTGTGATGATTGCTTTTTCAAACATGATCTGCTCTTTGAAAGTTTCAAATTCCTCAGATATGTGGGTAGGGCGTTAGCAAGGCACAAATGGTCAGTGTCATGATCAATTATGTCAAGAGAGCTGGATGAATTAGTATTTGTCGAGCCCTTCAACGGATCATCTCTTTAATACCCAATCACCATCTTTCACTGTGATTGAGACCCATTTTTCAAGAAAAAAGAGTTGAAGACCTACTGGACAAGATTGGTTTTCATACTTTCATCAACTAACGTTTCATGGTTATCCTCTCATTAACGAATCAAAGCCTTACAGAGGATGACCATTGTACTTTGATAGAAAATAAAATAGGAATCAATGACAATGCTGACTGTTGGGAGAAGCAAACTGATAATTTTAGGGTGGTTTGCATAATACAAATCACAAGATTAGGCTACTGTAAAGAAAATACCCCAATCAGAGAACATGTTAAGTTACACATTTTGCATAGTTTAGAGTTTGCAGTTTGATGTCTGTTTGCCTTTGTGGGATATTCCAAAACAGGGATTCCATGTTAAAGTGGGTCATCGGATGTTCCAATGGATCAAGTAAGTATGAAAGATGTGGTTTGCAGTATGAGGGATTCTTCTATCATATTGCTCTACATGAGGTTAGACATTGTGACCTTCCAACTACATGAGAATTATCTATATTGTGCACCTTTCCTGCAAGGTGTGCTGTAGCGGGCCCTCACATCTTATGGTCTTCCACCAGTATTTGGTGACCTCTAAGGCAGTTATCTGTTGTGTGAGTTCTATGTCTTCATGTTTCATGGTTTCATATTCCTTGAGTGCATTCCATCCTCACAACCCACCCCCCTCTACCATTCCATTGTCCCAAAACCTAGTGTCCTTCTGTCTGCTATGTCACTTTCCATTTGTTGTTCCCATTACCTCTGTACCAGATGACCTTGTTCTCATGTGGCTTCGTCTCAGTATCTTACTCATTGTTTCATATATGGCCCTTCCTAATCCTTCATATCCTCTGTCTCCCTCTGCTTCAAGGCGCCCTAATCCTGAGAATAGCGACACCTTTCAGTCCATACTCTAATTTTCCCGCCTATTGATCTCCCTGTTCCGGAGGCTCCTTGCATCCAGCTGCGGCCCGTGCAGGTAAGAGCGGTGGGGCAGTGGGGCCGGGTGGGGAGGGATTTCAACATACAGACGACAGACGTGGTCGTCTGTCGACTCTCCCAGCCCAGCCCCACTGCCCCACGCTCTTACCTGCATGGGCTCACGACTCTTGCATCCCTATGGTTTGCTATGTTCATTTGCTTAGGTGTATGTGATGCACCACTCAGAAACAAACAGTGTAGTCACTACCATGCAATAATGCACAGGTACAGTGTTGCATCAAGAGATAAAAGAGTGTTAGGGAATGAAAGAAATAATATGATGGAGGGCTGTTTTCAAGTAGGGGCTAAATCTACCCACAAACAATCTCACCAGGCAAAACAACATCAAACATTTGGAAGGTGAAGCTTATTCCTGTTTGATTAACTGCGATAGAGTGAGAAAAACAATCGTACAGGAGTCACAGAGCTGCAGAGGGCCATCAAGAGCATCCATGCGCCACCTTTTCTAGCAAAAGTTAATGCTGCATTACAGTAGCACCACGCTCTAATCAATCATTTCAGAAAGTGACAAGGAATATAAGTGGTATTAGTGAGCCTCCAGACAATTTCTGGAGGCGATGATGAATCACCTAGAAATGTATTCCATGCTTCACAAGCACAGCGTTCAGTGGAAACGTAATTTCAATCAGGGACACTGTTTCAAAATGTCTCAGAACCAGAAATCCCACCTGCGTCGTGGTTGGTAATCTGTTTTATTTTATCAAATAAAGTAATTTTACATCTTGAAAATGATGCTCTATATTTTGAGATTGCCTGTTGCAATTAATGTAAAATTCAGTTGTTATTCAAATAACTTACATCTGCTTCAACATGACTCGATACAGGCTGGGGGCTGTAACAGATACCAGAAGCCATAATGACGGTCAATATTTTGTATGACAGTTAAACAATTTCCTAGTTATCTTTTTCAAATAGAACCATAACAAATCCTATTCGTTTCTCTGCAGCTGTACTTGGATATTGATGCATATATAGGGTTGTTTAAAAATTCAAGAAGAGATTTCTTTTGGCTAACAAAAGTTTAATATTGTGTTATTCTGAGACTTTGCTTAGGGAATTGATGGCTAAACACTTGGGCCTCAAGCTGCTAAGAATCAACAACTCAGTTCTGGCTCAACAAGACATCACATAATTATGACATCATCAGCCACGCACATGCGAGATACAACAGGGTCCAGATTTAATAACGCATTGCGTCGCATATGTCACACAAACTAAATGCAAAATGCTATGATGGGATGTACTGTCCGACACAAATCAGGATTTGCGTTGGATAGTTCCCAAAGTATGGCACAGTTACGCAATATGCTGCTTTGCATTACATTGTGTCAAGGGGGTGTTTCATGGGTGGTGCATGGGCATGTCTATGCAACCACCATGGGTTTTGATTCAAATCCCTGTACACAAACAATCGCAGACAGGGATTTTCTCGAAAATCCTACGCTTCCTAGAGGCAGATGAAACAAGGAGAAATGTTTTAATTTCTTCTGGTTTTTCCCAATTTGCATGCCTGCCGCATTGTACAGAACACAAAGAAAGCAGGAAAAGAGTTAAAGACTATGTTTTGTACTGGAAGGGTCCCCTTCCAGTACAGAAACGATTCTGTACAGAGCACACAAACCCTTACACTATTGCACAAGGGTGTATATTGGCTCTTGGCAGCCGAAAGTGCACTACCACAGGGAAAGAGGAAAACAGCACCATATTTTAGAAGATAAGACGCTGCTCTGCTCTCTCTTTTTCATGAATAACTTTTTAGTAAATCTGGGCTCAAGTTTGTCACACTAAAAATAAATTTTCATTGAGCCACAGTGCAAAGGTAAGACAACATTGTCTTGTGCATGTTTTGTACTCAATGCACACCCCGGAGTACTAATCTCCTCACGAAAATTACCATCCTAGGGTCACAAAAGATGTGCAATTTTAGCAAAAATAACATATGTGAATTATGGAAATAGAACAATTAATATGTATTATTTTTGCCCAGCGTTTCTTGTGTTTTCTTTCAGGTCTAGAATTTCACTCAATGTCACTGTGAGAAAATGCATTATTAGCTGGGATGGATGGTAGTCCACTACAAGTAATAATGTCACTATTTGTGCTAGGTACAGTAAAGGTTTCAGTGATTTAAACCTGGGCTCAACCCTTGGTAGCTATAACATAACAATGTATAAAGCATTTAGAAGTACCAAAACAGTTAAAAAGTAAAACACACCATGCAATAAAAACACCACTCCAATTTATAAAAATAGAAAATATATTATGGAACAAAATGGCATCAAACAACAAAACTCTAATATGGAAAACCAAAGATATGAATTTTTAAAGTTTCAAATCAAAATAATGCTAAAAACTGCCAACCCCGAGCAACTACTCCCGCAACACCAGAACAAAAGTAAAGTTTAAGGCCGACCACTTTGCAACCTGGGTCGGATACAAGGTCCAGGCAGGTCCCGGTTAAAGAGTTACCTTTGGATTTAGGATTTTTCTGAGACGGTAGATACTCAGTGGGCTAAGGTGCAGGCTGGATGCAAAAACTAGGTAGTCGACGACATTGGCACAAAGTATCATTTTCATGGAAAAGTTGATCAAAGTTACTCTTTGCCCCGCTTTATTTCACGCATCTCAGTATTGCATCATATGAGTAACTTTGATGAATGCAAGTGAATCTGGGCTGTGAAGCTCTGCCAGTTACAGTTTGCACAGAAAAAGTTGGCTCTTGATACCATGTTGATATCACTTGGTAAAGAGATCTAATTCAAGGGGTGCGGCTATGAGTCCTATAGAGTACATGGATAATGTAGTGTTTCTATTACACATGGCAGTAGATTGTTTTTACCCATTGCTTTTACATGGCATTTCTATGAGAAGTCTTCAAACCAAAAAAATAATTCATAGATCCACATTTTGGGAACCTTCGTCATCCCTGTGTAAATAGTAGTTTGTGCTATCTGCTGTATTGGGGCAAAGATAGATATTACAGAAGTAATACTGAATGCAGTGGTTAGCGATTCAGGGAGTACAGAGTCTGAGTGCAGAATAACTCACGTTGTACTGGATTGTAATTGGATTTGTATAGCGCTGACTACCCGTGACAAGTCATTGATTTGCTTCTTTACAGTGAGTAGCTCGCTACTCTGATAATCTAGTGTCAGTGGTTAATCTATTGTTATTTTTTTATTAGTGCTACTATGCGTTGTTGAAAGTTATTAATTTTAGTCTTCTGTTTTTAGGATGAGTAACACAATGCTTTGGTCTAAGGGGCCTATCTATGGGCAAGTCACGCAGTGCAGCCCAGCACAGCAAGTCACCTTGAAATTACCTAAAGGAGCCCTGTAGCAGCCTCTTCTCATTGGCCAGCCTTTAACAGTCTGATTCAAGCTGCTCCTTGATTAGGTGTCAAGAGGCCTGAGGCTGAAACAATACAGTCATTTGGGGGAGGAGAGCTGGTTCCTGGATAAGCCAGGGAAATGAAGTGGGCTGGGGAAATAAACTGGTCTTCAAAGGGAGAAGCACAGATGTCACAGGACCCAGGCCAGGCCCCACTTCCTTGATCCCCAGCCAGATGAGAGCCCCTCTAATTAGATTAGGAGAAGGGCTGGAAGGGGAGTGTAGAGAAAAGTAAGCCACACCTGTGGGTAGGGTTAGCCAAATCTGAATTCCAAGGACAGATTTTCTCCATTTTGACTTTTGCTGAGATGTGCATTCTGGGACAAAAACATGCCACAGTTCCCACGAAGTTGTCATGCCAGAGGGTGGCAACTTGAACCCACTTTTCTTGGGGTGTCCACCCCTCTTGCCAGCCCAGAATGGGGAATAAATATGTGAGAGCTGCAAGAGCACCTCAGATCCCTGTCGTAAAACATCTGGAGAAGGACTGCCCTGCTGGACCCTTGGATTGCATGAGAGAGGACTGCACTCAGAAGGACTGCACCTGCTGCACTCCAAAGGCTACACAACAGAAGGGCTTTGCCTGTCTTGAAAGATAAGGAGTGGACACCCTGAGCAGCAACAGGTAGAAAAGTGCTGTAAGAAGACACCTGCAACATCCACTTCAAGGACAACTCCAGCTGACCAGACCTGGATTTTACCTTGTTATAGATCTTTTTCACAAAAGTTGGCCAACATTTCCCAACCTTTAAGTTCTTCTGAAATGTTTTATGACGGTTGGCAAGGGTCCACAGAAAAACCAAGGGGTCAGAAACTCTGGTTTGCCTCTTGAGGTCTGGGACTCCAACTCCCAAAATGCACCTGGTCAATCAAGACCAGCAATGGCAATAAGAGTCTAGCCGGTGACGTTGAACTGCAATTCGGCCTGACCTCGCACATTTGTCCTCACCTTCACGACAAAGACGAAGGTCTTCAGGACTCACTGAGGATTTGCGCTGCATCATGCCATCGTGGAAATGAAATCTGGATCTGAGGACCCGATTTCTTGATATCGAGAGAAAAAGCTCCAAAAATGTGACTACGTCAAAAGATAAATACTTGACGGGGCCCAACCACTTATTGTATCCGACCCGCGCTCCATCGCTGTCAGCCTGAAACTTTGAGTTGGTCCCGGTCTAGTGCAACCAGATAGCGGCGGTTGGCACTTTACACTTTTAGAGGCTAGAAAGCAAATTTTTTTATTTAAACTTTAAAAATTCTTATCTCCAGTTTCCTACATTGAATCTTTGTTATTTTGGTGTCATTTTAAAGATAAAACGATTCTCTATATTGATAAATTGGTGTTGGATGTTTATTTTGTTGTGTCTTTTACTTTTGTACTGTTTTGGTGATATTAAATGCTTTATACACTTGTCTCCTAAGTTAAGCCTTACTGCTCGTCAGCGAAGTTACTAAGGGTTGAGCAAGGATTAATTTATTGAGACTTGAATGGACCTTATTTGTGATTGTGGTGTTATGAGTAGCTGTAGGTATCTAGCTGCACCTACTAATAAACCACCTTCCAACACCCTCAATATTTCAATAGTGAAGCACTTATAGATATATTTGTCAAGATCATATTTACATATTGTGGTAGATAAATAAATAAACAGAGATTCATAAGCATCTAATCAAATAACTAATATAAAAACTATGCAATGAACTGTATACAAGTTAAGCATAAATTAATGTATAAATATATAATTATATATCTCTATATTTTTTAACCATAGGTAATATATACCTTTGTTAAACAGATCTAAAAAAATCTATATATTTTCAAACTATAAGTAGTATACATTTTGTACAAAGAAATGCACATATCTAAATGCATAATATAATCAAATTATACATATTTTATTTACATGTACAGGAATATGGTCTACATTTGTGTTTGAGTGTCCTGGTCATATGGGAAAGAGCCAGGTCTTGAGTAGTCTTCTGAAGATAAGATAGTTACCGAAGGTAAGTAACTCTTCCGTTAGGGGTAATGAATGTCATAGTGTTTCTGCTTGAACGGAGAAAGATGTACGACCCATGTTTTTTTCTTGTATACTGGGGTTTTGATGTGAGGTGCTAATCTTGAGTGAAGGTTCCTTTGTTGTATGTATTCAGTGATTTTATTCTTGCAAAAACTTGGTCCTGCTCCATGTATTTGCTTTGTGGGTGATACAAAGTAGCTTGAAGGTGGATCTTCTGGCAACCAGTAACTAATGTTGAGCCCTCAAGGCAGGGGAGATGTGGGCTTGTGGATTTACATGTAGGAGTAGTGTTGCAGCAGAGTTCTGAATTCGTTGGAGTTTTCTCATAGTTGATAAAGATGATCCATGGAAATTATAGTAGCCTGGCTCTTGTACTGAAATATAGTTGTGGGGAGATACATCACAGAGTATTCATGGTAATGAAGCTTGATCTTTCTAACTTTTTCAAGGTTTCATACTTCCTTGGATGCTTTAGGAGGTGTTCCCAGATCGTCAGGTCAGGCGCAGAGTGGGTCATAATTTTTCCATTCGTCACATGTGAGTATTTCTGTTTTGGTAGCATTCAATTTGAGGTGGCATCCACTGATCAATGGCTCTGAGGCAACTGAAGATTTTTGAGTTTCCAATGTCTTTGGTGCTTTCCAGTTTAAGAAGTATTTGTGTCTCATCTGCATAGTCATAGCATGTCAGCTGAAATTCATTGGTTATTGCCAGTAATGACTTCATGTAGATGTTGAAAAGTATGGGTGATATGAAAGAGCCTTGAGAGACCCCTGATTTTGTGAAGTATGGTTTGGATGAGAAAGAGGGAGTATGATTTTAAATGTGTACTTAACAATATTTCAAAGCATATTTATTGTTATTGTAATTTTATATATGTGATTTTTTTTTTCTTGTCCACACTTTTATGATCTAAAGTGATCGAAATAACGTTTTTTGGATGTTGATGGGTGACATTTAACCTGTTTTGAAGTTAGGATGTGATCCAGTCGAGAGCAGTCCCCTCTATGCCGGCTTCGTAGAGTCTTTGGATTAGAGTGTCATGGTCAACTGTGTGGAAGGCAGCTGAAAGGTCTAAGAGAAGTATTGCAGTGACCCCGTTCCAGTCTACTGTGTTTTAAAGATCATCCCTGATGGTGCTAAGGGCAGATTCTGTGCCTCTTCCTGGACGGAATCCTGTTTGGAATTCAAAAAGTAAGGAGTTATCTTCAATGAATTGTGGCATCTGGGCGAATGCTGCTCTTTCTATCAGTTTGTCCAGGAAAGGTCCATTTGTAATTGGCCTATAGTTGTCTCGGTCATGTGGGTCCAAGTTTGTTCTCTCTAATGGTGGGCATATATCTGCCTTTTTTTTAAGTCTTATGGAAAGATTCCTGTAGTTAATGAATTATTGGTGATTTTTCTTAATGGTGTGGCACCAGAGATAATTGGAAGAATGTTCTTGAAGATTTGTGGTGGACAAGGGCCAGAAGGGCAGCCGGCTAACCTCCTTGTTTTGACCAGATCCAAAAATTCAGTTTGTGATAGTTGTACGAAGGCATGCAGAGGCTGGGATAGCCTACTCTTGGAGAGGATTGTTTGAAATGGGCTGGGGCTGGTGGTTTTCCTTTGTTTTAAATAAGAGTCCAACATGTCTGCTCCCGAACTGGCAAATCATTACGCAACCAAAGCAAATACTTGAGTCATGGTATGAGTTCCTTCTGTGCATTTAGGTTTACGAAATTATGTGAGAATATTATAAAATTCTTTATTCAGCATTTTGAATTCTATCTGAATAGTACCTCTTTTTAGCTTTTTGATTGTTGAGTTGTATATTCTGTTAAATTTGTGTAGGTGAAGTTTGTCTTGATTACAATTTGTTTTGAGGCAGGTGCGTTGCAGCTTTGGCATTTATTATTTTGTCTCCTTCAGTTCTGCATTGCTCCCAGGTGCTTCTTTGCTTTTGTCCTCTTTTGTCATTCTTAATGTTGTTAGGTTATCAAAAGCTTTCTAGAGCCACTCATTAATTCTTTGAAACAGAATTTATTGTGTCTAGAACTGTGTTGGAAGTTAGTTGTGTTTCTAAGAATTCAAGACTGAGTTTGTTGCATGGTTGATAAGTGAATGCATGTATGGTTGACGTAGGTATAATGATTTATGGTGTTTAGTGTAGGAAAGCTACCAGATGGTGGTCTGACCATGTGACTGGAGTAATCTTTTGAAAGGTACCTAGTTCTGGATTTGCAAAAATGACAAGTAGGATGTGTTAAGTGATGTGTGTGGGTTTGTGGATGATCTGATGTAGGTTCAGTGTGTCTAGGCCAGGGATAATAGTTTTTGGATGTGGCATATTCGTTTTGTCAAACCATATGCTTATGTCACCAAGAATGTATACATTGGAGTGTAGTGTCATAAGGTTTGAAACTGAGTCTAGAAATGTGTCTGGGAATGTTGCATTGCTAGGTGATGGTCTGTAAAGAAGAAGGAAGTTATAGGAGGAAGTTGGCATAGGTGATGAGGGCCTCACAACATTGTATGGAAATGTCATCAGCTTTGTTGAGATTTATTGTTTCCATGAATATAACAGCTATTCTACCTCCTATTTTACCTATGCAATTTTGCATGACAGTTTGATAGCCTGGAGGAATGGCTTCATGAAACACTGAAGCCATGTCATCTCCCAACCATGATTGAGTTATGAAGAGTAAGTCAGGTTGTGTGTCTGTGAGTAGGTCGTAGATGTGGTGTTTTTTTAGAGTGATTGAGCATTTATTAGTAGGCAGCCTGCAGATTTTGTTTTGCTGATGGTGTGATTTTTTTTGCTAGAGGAGTGAGTAGTACTCCTTGAACTTTTAGCATGTGTATTATTAGCATAAGTATAAACTGTATGGAAATACCCATCCTCTTGTTTTTCTATATCATAATCCATGTCCAGCAGGTTTAGAAGGCATTTTGTTGGATCTATATGTGTAGGAAGTGGAGATGGTGGTTGAGAGTGAGTTGGTGAGCTGTGTTGTTTTTGTAGAGTAGCCTTGTTGTGTAATAGACATGAAGATGCGAAGTTGTGAAGAGTGGCATTTTGTTTATTTTGTTTACGTCTGTTTAGGGTGGGAGGTGTATGGGTTAGGGGTGGTGGTGGTGGTGGTGGAGCATGTGGGTCATGTTTTAAGGCTTTAAATAGTGCAATGGATGAGAGGTGGGTGAATGAATGTTGTTGTGTTGGTTGGTGAATGTTTGTGGTAGTTGTTGGTGAAGATGGATTTTGTTTAAAGATGGTTTAGGATCAGTCTTATTTGTGTAGTTGTCAGGGTTGTAGTGTGTGATTCTATTTGTGACAGAATATACTATGATGTGTGTAAGATTTTATTGTGCTGGCATGTGTTATGTTTTGTTTATGTGGAGTAGTGAGATGAGATATAGAAGTAGTGAATTTATGTGTATTATTTGAATATAAAGTACTGTTGGTCAGTGGGAGTTGATTGGTAAAGTTGGTGGTCATGGGCACTAGAGGAGAGTGTATGTGGTGTGTGAGAGGGAATGGGCAGGGCTTATGCATGTTTCTGTTAGATTTGGTTGCAAGGAGAGGTAATATGTAGGGTGGAGTGGAGTGTAAGGATTGTTTCGTTGTGTGTTTTGGAAGAAAGAGGAGGAGGGTGATGTTGGTGGATGATATGAGAGACGGTTGAGTATAAGATTGGTGGGGATGGAATGGTGTCTATTAGGAGTAAGTAGAAAGCAGAGCTGGTGTTTTCTATGAACAGAAACTGTGTGTTTGTATGCATTAAGGTTAAGTATAAACTGGGTTTGTGTTGTGTTGGTGATATGTGGATTTGATTGTGGTACAGGATAGAGTGATAAGCATAGGACCAACTAGTGAATTGGTCCATACAACTAACTGCGGATGATAACTATTAGGTAGATGAGCTGCCAGTATATATAGGCTCAGATACCAACCTATATAAGTAGAATTCTTGAAGCATAGGACCAACTAGTGCATTGATCCTTATAGTGTCTTAACCAACACAGTCCTTCATATAAGGAGCACATATGTCGTATCATGGTTTATGCTTGTGTCACTGCATATTACTTTTTTCTCTCCTTTTTTTGTACAGTTATGATATAAACAATGAAAACTGGAGTCCTTAAAAACCTTTTGTGACCGCCACACACCAAAAAACAATAATAGATTTTGCCAGTATACACACACCTAGTGCTCATTGGACAAAGAAATATAAAAGGTGTGTATATATGTTTGAAGCGGTCTACTCTTAGCCTTACCAGTGAGGCTTATGCACATTTGGTGTCAGACAACATTCACTTTATAAATTAAACCTGAATATAACTGCATCTTTACAGGTAGTGATGCCAGCCTATGAGTGGTGCTGCAAGCCTTTTGATAAAAACTGGATGAATATTCACCTTATAGTGAGAAGGATTAGTGGTGTTTTTCACCAACGTACGGTAAACTTATAAATGATAATGCATTTAGACGATCACAACATAATAATTGTAGGAGAGAGTTGCCCCTAACTGCATTTTTCTAGTGTTTACAGCACAATATAGGTGTAATTGAACCTGTTGAGAAACAAGAGATTTTTATCTGATACGGAGGATATACCAGAATTTGGGCACCAGCTAGTAGCAGTGTTTTAAGAAATCCTTCCACATTGTACTCTATTGTAAGTTGGAAGTGTGTTTCTCGAAGTATACTCTATGTCTCCTGTTGTGACACACACACGTGATATAATATGCTAGTGGAGCACTGGGAACACCACTATTGGCATGTTGACACTTCCACGTGTGGTTCGAAAGCAAAGCATGGCATGCGATGGTGGTCGGTGAATCTTTGGGCATATCTATGCCCGCCTGTTATTTTCCCTATACCTTTGTGGTTGGGGATGTCTTAAAACTGTAATATACCTTTGACAAATCTGGGAAGAAGGCTCTCACACCCTATGTTTCTCTCTTCTGAATTTTTTATTCCCTTTCTCCCTGAGACTTGGGTTTGGTTCAATCAATTTTATGTGAATCATTATTGTATGGGTTATTGAGACATATTACTTAAATATTATAGGTACCCCTACCACTTGTTGAAAAGTCACGATTTTGGAAGGTCCTGAGAAAGGTGATAATCATAAGGCTTATTCCACCGAAACGCGCGTCGACCCAGTTGTATGCGCCCAGCCCACAACACGGTCATGGAGACCCAGAACATCTTTGTCCCCATCTGACCAGGATGTGTATGTGCTCTAGGGTTGGCTGCTAGTGTGAATGGTCTGATTAAGTATGAATGAGGATCTGACAGAGTGGTTTGATTGTGTGGTATATATATATAGGAGTCCAGTGAAGACAATTACATCTTATGTGTAACGAAATATAGAAATGTTTGTCTATCAATGAAATGTATAAAAGGAAAAATATGGAAAAAGATTTTTTACTAATATGTATGTTTTTTAAAATTCTTTTTGATACTACAAATGAAAACAAGTATAAATCTCTAGAAAAATTAATAAAAATGTTTTTGAACAAAAAGATGATGTTGTATACATAATGTCTCAAAATACATATGGATAGCCCTATGGAGCAGATTTAGCCCGTGTGTTAAAGAAATATAGGTCAAGTGGGAGGTTTGTATAAGATAATGTTTGGTGTGTTCGTCCCCCTTTTCTCCCAGACCTAATTGACCTTAAGAGGGGGTTCCCTTTTCTAGGAGTGAGTAAGTAGTGTGCATTAGCTGAAAGTGTATAAATATGTTTGTGGTTGTGGATGGCTTAAGGTGGTAGATGTTAAATAGTAAAAAGGGCAGCATTTCTGTCCCTTAGCCTCGATGCCCAAGATGAGACTCCCTGAGCCCTAAGCTTAAATAACCCTTTGATCTTTGGCCAATGGGAAATGTAGCCCTAACCCTAACTGTTAGACCTGGCATCCTTGGAGTGGTTTCCCCTGACTTTTTGCCTTCTGACCTCCTAGTTTGCTGACTTCCTTTTTACTGGCTTTAGTATTCTGGGCACTTTACCCCTGCTAACCAGTGGTAAAGTGCATGTTCTTTGTACTCTAAACATGGTAACATTGGCTTATCCCCAATTGGCATATTTAATTTACTTATAATATGTTCCTAGTAAAGTGCACTATATGTGCCCAGGGCCTGTAAATTAAATGCTACTAGTGGGCCTGCAGCACTGTTTGAGCTACCCGCTTCAGTGGCCCTTTAAACATGTCTCAGGCCTGCCACTGCAGAGCCTGTGTGAGCAGTTTTAAACTGCCATTTCGACGTGGCACATTAACCTACTGGCCAGGCCCAAACCTTCCTTTTTATTACATATTGTTCACCCCTAAGGTAGGCCCTAGACAGCCCTATAGGCAGGGTGCAGTGTATTTAAAAAGTAGGACATGTACTTTTAAGCTTTGCATTTCTGGTAGTGAAATTCTCTTAAATTCGTTCTTTGCTACTGCAAGGCCTATCTCTCCCATAGGTTAACATTGGGATAAATGTGTTACATTTTATAGGTGTAATTTCCAATTGGGAAAAGATGGAAATTTGGTGTTTAGTGTCTCTGGACTCACATTTTAAAATCATAGCTTATGGTGAAGTCGGTTTTTAAACCGAACAACTTCTTGACTTACTGTGTGGGTGGCATTTGCCAAGGCTTGTTGGTGCTCCCGCCAGACACCAACCCCCCAGCACTTGACATCCTTCGTGGGACAGCACGTATCTGGGTGCTGGTCTTCCTCAAAGTTGCCTGGTCCTCGCAGCTGCAGAGTCAAGGTCAAGGTCATCTTTCCTTAAGCACCCGACATCGGAGGGTTCACCTTTTTGCTCAATGATAGTACAGGGTCCACTCCATTTACCTTGGAGAGCTGCTGGGGCCACAGGCTTCAGCACCCACACCTTCTGGCCTGGCTGGTAAACAGTCAGGACAGCCTTTTGGTCATGTCAAGCTTTTTGCATTCTTGACTGGCCTCCAGGTTCCTGCTTGCCTTCTTCATGTATTCAGCCATCCTTGAGCAGAGACCAAGTACATAGTCCACTATGTGTTGTTTGGGAGGTTTTAGAGGTAACTCCCATCCCTCCTTCACCAAACATAAGGAACCCCTGACTGGATGCCCAAATAGAAGTTCAAAAGGGCTGTAGCCAACCCCCTTCTGAGGGACCTCTCTTTAGGCCTAGAAAAGGCAGGGCAGAAGAACATCCCATTTTCGCCTAAGCTTTTCTGGGAGGCCCCTGATCATGCCATTGAGGGTTTTGTTGAATCTCTCAACTAACCCATTACATTGTGGGTGATAGGGTGTGGTGAATTTGTAGTTCACTCCACACTCCTTCCACATTGCAGTGATGTAACTTGACATGATGTTTGTACCTCTGTCAGTTAAAACCTCTTTAGGGAAACCCACCCTGGAAAAAATTCCCAGGAGGGCCCTGGCCACCATAGGAGCTGTGGTGGTTCTAAGGGGAATGGCTTCTGGGTACCTAGTGGCATGGTCCACCACCACTAGAATGTAACTGTGCCCAGATGCTGTAGGAGGGTTCATGGGACCAATTATGTCAATCCCAACCCTCTCAAAGGGAACCCCCACCACTGGAAGTGGTATCAGGGGGGCCTTTGTGGTGCCACCTGCCTTACCACTGGCTTGGCAAGTGGCACAGGAGCGACAAAACTCCTTGGTGTCTTCAGACATGTGAGGCCAGTGAAAGTGAGGGACAAGCCTGTCCCAAGTCTTACTTTGGCCTAGGTGTCCTGCCAGGGGAATGTCATGTGCAAGGGTGAGTAGGAAGCCCCTAAACTTCAGAGGTATAACCAACCTCCTGGTAGCACCAGGCTTGGGAGTCTCTACCCTCTGAATAAAGGAGTCCCTCATCCCAGTAGATCCTGTGGGAACCATTGACATTCCCAGTAGCCTCAGCAGCAGCTTGCTGTCTGAGGGGTTCAAGAGAGGGACAGGTTTGCTGCTCCAAACTCAAGTCTGCCCTCGAAGGGCCCCTTTTCCCCAAGAACTCAACCTGATCAGGCTCAAGCTCATTTGAGACAGTTCCTTCACAGGGACTGAGATCATCTCCCTCAAGAGACTGATCCTCACTCTGAGTCTGGGGGGAAGACACAGCCTTACCCCCCCCTGCTCCTTCTCTTGGAAGGCACCTGGTCCATTGTTCCAGGATCCAGGGCCTGTTCAGTGGATTTCAGTTTAGCCTGTGACCTAGTCACAGCAAACACATCTGCAGAATTGCCCAACATTGCTGCATGAGTCCTAAATTCCACATCAGCCCAAGCTGAAGTCTCCAAATCATTGCCCAACAAACAATCTACTGGTAGGTCTGAACTTACCACAACCTTTTTAGGGCCAGTTACCCCTCCCCAGCTGAAATTAACAACTGCCAAGGAATGGTCAGTCCTGACATTGTTTGCATTGGTCACTTGGTACATCTCACCAAGTATGATCTGTCCAGGAGACACAAGTTTCTCTGTCACCATGGCGACACTGGCCCCGCTGTCCCTGTAGGCCAGTGTCTCTGTTCCATTGATCAAAGGCTGTTGTCTGTACTTGCCCAGGTTACTGGGACTGCCAAGTAAGGTGGCAACATCCATGCCACCATCACAGACTAGAACAGCCTGAGCTGGAGTTCTGACTAAGCCAGAACCCACCTCGGATCCCAAGGTTAACCCCACTAATCCCTTGTTCCCTGTACCACCACGTGTACTTGTGCTAGGGGGAGCAGTTGCCTTAGGGGCAGTGGTTGTAGGAGTAGTTTCCTTGGCCTTTGGACAATCAGCATCTCTTGGCCAATGGGTCTTCTGTTTACAGAGATAGAACCAAGGTTTCTTTTTGCCTTTTCCCCTGTTGAATTGTGACTCACCCCCAGATGTAGGTTTTTGGAGTCCTGATGAAGACTCTTTGTCTTTACCCTTGTCCCCACCCTTATCTTGAGCTTTTGAAGAATCTAGCTTCTTCTGGTCACCACTATTGTTCTGGTTTTTCTGCTTCACCCTGGTCCTGGCCCATTTATCTGCCTTCTTTCCCAATTCTTGGGGAGAAGTCAGATTTGAGTCCATCAGGTACTGATGGAATCGCTGATTTTGGCAATTAAGGATCTGCTCCCTTATAATCAAATTGTACAATCCATCAAAATCATGCACTTTGCTGCCAAGCAACCAATCTTCCAGAGCCTTAATAGCACTATCCATAAAGTCTACCCAGTCCTGATCCTTTGTCTTCTGGGTGTCTCTGAACTTAATCCTGTATTGTTCAGTGGTTAAGCCAAACCCATCAATGAGAGCACTCTTTAAAACTGAGTAATCGTCAGCATCGTCTTCTCTAACAGTGTGGAGCTTATCTCTACCTTTGTCAGCAAAGGAGAGCCACAAGATAGCTGCCCACTGCTCTTGAGGGACCCTCTGAACTTTACATGCCCTCTCCAAAGCAGTTATCCATTTGTGGATGTCATCTCCAACATGGTAGGGAGGGACAATATTGCTCAGGTTCCTATTGTCAATGGAATGTTCCTTACTTCTAGGGACACTGTTGCTGCCACCATGGGCACCAATGTCCCAATTTCTTTCTTGCCTTCTGGACTTCTAAGGACTCTCTGTCAAGGGCCAACTGCTCTTTCCTGAGCCTAAGCCTAGCTTTCTCAAGTTCAAGCATTTGGTACTCCCTATCCAAAGAGTTCCCCCCCTTTGCTAGAAATGGAGGTCCCTACTGACTGTCTAGAACTATTGGATTCTGCAGAAGAGGATCTAGACCTCCTTGGTCTACTCTGCACCTTCCCAGGAGGATCAAAGAGGGCATCCTCTTGTCTCTCTGTGTTCTCCTCTGGGAGGTCTGAATTGTCCAGGTGGGAGCCATTAGGCTCCCCCTGGGTTTGATTCTAGGTAAAAGAGGTGTTCCCCTCCTGCCCTATCTTCATTCCCTGGCCCACCCACTCTGTCCTGTTCATCTGACCCAGGGGTTTTCCTCACATCATCTAACAGTAACACCTCTACCAGGCATTGAGTGTTGTCACTGCTCCCTGTCTTCAGCTTCCTAGATGCACACAGTGCTTTCAGTTCTTGGAACGAAAGTTCACTGTATCTAGAAGGCAGAAAGCCACTGGCATCTCCTTTAGTAGACATGCTAAGTGTGGTGGGGTGTTGCACTTACCTAACCTAGTGGGAACTAATCTCTCTTAACTTACCCAACCCCAAGTTCAGTAGAACTTACTATTCTAAGCTTGTATTATATGTGCCTAGTACTAGTGGTTTTTCAGTTAATCAATACAAAGATTTATCTGGTAAAACAATGCAGGCTTGAATCCCAACCGCTGCACACCAATGTGAGAGGCTGGTCTGGTATATGCTGTCCACTAATGTAAGTAGGCACCCTGCACCACTCCAGACAACCCTTATGGTGATTTAGGAGGTCTCAGACAACCTTAGAAAGCTATCCAAGTGGTAGCTGTGGAGAGCAGACTTCGAGTTTAGCCTTGAAGGAGTGTAAAGCAGCTTGTTTCACCAGAATGCAATCTTATAGTATAGATTAAATGAAAAAGAACCACACAATGTATTTATAAAAATATGTTTTGATTATATAATACTCTCTAGTACATTCCAGTATCTCCCACACAGAGATATACACAAAGCACACAATGCTATAGCAAAGAAATCACAGTGAATAACACTAATACACAGGGGGCCCCAGGGGGGGACCAAACCATATACTAAAAGAGTGGTAAAAGAACCATGACTCGAGTCAGGACAATGTAGAGAGGATGTAGAATTGCTGAGACCCCAAGGAGCCACCCAAGGTGAGTAGATGGGGACCCCACGGAGGTCGTGTGCAGTGTGTGAACACGACCGCCTGCTCCGTACAAGTCTATGTGCAAGTCGCGGTTGGATTTTTAAAGATTAAGGACCCTTCCCAGTGGACCCTGAAGAAACCCCGTGGAAGACAGAAGGTTTGAGAGCCACCCTACCCGTGGATACCGAGGTACCCAAGTTACCTATCCCAGGGAAGCCGGGTGAATGGGTGTGAAGGGGCGTTGGAAACCGCAGTCGAACCCAATGGAGGCCTTCAGGAAAGTGCTGCTGCTGGAAGAGGAGAAAGTGTCCGTGGGAATACAAACGTGGATTCTTGATGAAGAGTACCTGAAAACAGAGGGGACAGAGTCTGGGTCACTTGAGAGTGACCAGGGGGCCCGGTAGACGAATGCCGACCGATCTCTGGTGCTTCAGGATCGATGTCGATGACCTTGACTCTGCAGCTGTGGAGACCAGGCGACACTGAGGATGACCAAGAACCGGATACAAGCTGGCCTACACAGGATGTCGAGTGCTGAGGGGTCGGTGTCCGGCGGGATCACCAACAAGCCTTGGCAAAAGCAACCCACGCAGGAATTCAAGAAGTTGCAGGAGGAGGACCAGCAAGGTCCAGGAGACTCACCACGTGCAGGGGAGTCAGGGCAAGCCCAGAGCAATCAGAGGAGCCCACAGAAGATGTAGTTGACCCTCCACAGGCCCCACAGGTCGAAGACACTGGAGTCACAGGATGACCTCTGGCACTTTTGCTAAATAACAGGCCACAGGGCACACAGTGCGATGTGGTTGAAGATCTTTGCAGGAGAAGTTGCCAGAGGTTGGGGCTACTTGGAGCCAAGTGCACTTGCTGCAGAATTGCCAACAAGCATTTGCACCTGCAAACGTACGCGGTGCACAGGGGTTCGGGTATTGCAGCCCCCATAAGGGATTCTGGCCTCAAACCGGGTGAGAGGGCAAATTGGGCCTCGAGGGATGTAGAAACCTACCTCCTGTGTTGCTGAACCCTTCGGAGTCCATAGGAGCTTGGGATCAGCAGACCGGTCAGCAGTGTTGCGGTGCCTGCGAATAAAGGGGAGTGACTCCTTCACTCCAAGGGAGGTTATCTTCAGGTGTCTTGGATGCTCCACAGGCCCTACACGGATCCTGTATGGTGCACAGGCACAGATGAGGCAACAGACTGAAAGAGAAACAAAGTCAGGCCCAAACGAACTCCAGCGAAGTGCAGAGTGCCCAGACGGTAGAAGTGCAGTGGTTTCAGTTCTGAATCTTGTCCATGACGAATCTAGGGACCTACACCCAGGTAAGCCCTTAAGTACCCTAAGGAAAGGGTTGGGAAGATTCACGGACCCTCCCAGGGGAGGGTCTGGACAGGGAGAGGTTACCTGCATGTCCTTTGTCCAGTTTAGCGCCAGAGACGGAGCCAACGGCTCCCAGGACTGGTTTGAACTGGACTATGCACAGGGATACTAAATGTGCCCCTCATGCAGACTTTCAGGTGTTGGCAAGTGCACCCACCCAGCGCTAATACACTAAATCCCGTCTGGGAGGTGGTCACACCTCCCTGTGACAGGATGGCCTATTGCTCTGCCTTCACCTGCTCGAGCTTGGCTCAGCAGCAGGAGGGCAGAAATGTGTCTCTGGTCGGCAGCAACCATTTTGTGCTGTCCGGGACTAGAAGGCTGGTACAGGGAACACTGAGAGCCTAACAGAGGGCTCTCCCGGTGGGTGGAATCATACCTCCCACACCGGTAACGGTGTGGGGGCATGATTCCAACATGTTTGACCCCAAACATGATAGGGTTCGTTGCAGCCCTTTTCGAGATGGTCATCGCGCGGTCACGTAATGCCCCTCTATATTAGTATATGGCTGCTTCACTGACTGGACTCCGTAGGCTGCAGGGGTGTCCTGCTCATGCAGGGGCACCCTCTCACTTAAAACCAACGACCCTGCCCGCAGGATTGTAAAGGCCTGCTATAGGGGTGACCTTTAGGTTTTAATTGCAGTGACCCTTAGATATAGTAAACCTATATCTTTCGTAAGTGGTGCATGCACCAACTTACACAGGCTGCAATGGCAGGCCTGTAGTTCCATTTTGAATGGTCTCTCATGGGTGGCATAATACATGCTGCAGCCCATGGGAGACCTCTGGGGTACCTATGCCCTCGATACATGGGTACCATATACTAGGGACTGACAAGGGTACCCCAGTATCCAATCTGGGGTGTACCTAAGTACATACACAACATTTTTAGGAGAAAGCAGATAGACTGGGGTCCTGATTAGCAGGATCCCAGTCAGACTAGTCAAAAACAGCATCACATCAAGCAAAAAGTGGGGGTAACCATAAGAAGCAGATCCTACTTTCCTACAGCTCTTAACACGTGCTAAAATATACAATCATATGTCGCCATATCTGATATCCCTGAACTAGCTCCCATATGAAGCTCGGATACAACTAAAAATTGCATGTATGGCACATAAAGCCATTGATTTCGAGGGGCGTGGCCAAGATGGCAAACGGAGCGGACACTCACTGGGGAGCTCCGTACCAGCCCGGGCCCTATAATCCTGAGCACCTCAAACGCACACGTGAATTATAGCGGAACGGTGGGCCGGGGGCCTGGGGAGATGAACTGACCCAGTGGGGACGGCCACCGATGTCCCTGAAAGCAATCGGGAGCTCTCTTGGCCGCAACTCAACTTTCGGAACTGGAGCCTAGAGCGACGTAGCGATGACTGCGCAATGATTGCAGCTTAAAAGAACATTGTCAGCAGCCAGCGCCCAACGAGGGTCATAGAAGCGGCGGAGCACTGCCTGAAGGGTTCCTGAGGCCATGCCGAGGGCGAAGGAAGTGGCAGCCGCAACACGTCGACCCAGCACGGAACGGACCGATATGAAGGGAGACGGCCCGACCGGAAGACAGACCAACGCGGGGCGAGCTTCAATACGGTTGTAGCGTGAAGTGAGATCCAGGAGCTGGCAGAAGAGCAGACTCTGACAAGAGGTGAGCCCGGCAGTTGCAGCGGAGCCCCGGGGGCACAGGATCTGACCGCGTGGGACAGTAACACAGCATACAGTGGGAGAGAGCCTCGTAAGAGATGGGCGTCTAATCTGGGAGGAATTAATAGGGGATCTAAAGTCCCTGACCGGTTAGTAGGCACCTGAGGGGTGGCGGAAGAATCGTATACCCCAGAAGACTCTCACAACCACGGGAGAGATTTCGGCCAAAAACGGTGACAAGCTAGGGTGGAGAAGTACGACGCTGCGACAAAGCAGGCGGGATTGCCCCGCTCCCTCAGCCTAAATGCAGAAAAGGCAAAATTGGCCAAATAGAAAGAGGCCGAGGCTCCACAGTATTGTACCAATAGAGGCAGTGGATCCCCCGGGGGGGGGAGCATCCATCTGTTATAAACGGCGCTGAAACACACCCCAATGAGACTGGACCTACTACACTGCCTAAATACAACTGCTCAGTCCTATATGGTGAACCTCTCATGGGGAAAACAGCATAAAGGCATGAAAGACTGGTTGGAGCAGGTGACTCTAGCACATCAGTGTAGGCCATAGATCCTGTGAGGCACGATTGGATAGTCATTCACCCCGCATTGTGTAGGAGGGTCCCGTTTTACCATCTAACAGACACCCACACCCCATTCTGCAATACCCTTCAAACCTGGCATCCCTAGATAAGCCCCACCACTGAGGCCTAGATAAAGGGTCTTTAAGTTGTCCAAGGTCCTTCACTTTCTTACAAATCCACACATAGGCCCAAGTTCACCTTCTCACAGACCTACATACAAGACCAACCATACCTTTGTAAGAGATATGTATAGGCCCAATAACTTAAGAACTGGTCTCATAGACTTCACTAACCTGACAGCAGAGGCTTGCGCCATCCTCCGCGACAAACTCTCCCCCCTCCCCCTTGTAAATTTCCACAGTTACGAGAATTAGATTAGCCCACACACGTAGGACATTTTTGGTACATCTGGCGGTTTCACAAGTACATGTGCAATATTTTTTAGTTAAGAAACTTTCCGCGCTTGCTTAATCGAACCTGTGAAAGACGGGCTGCGTGACAAAGAATTAATGTATTAAAATGTTAACTCTGAGCTTTCTTATGGTAAAAATTATCCTTTGTTTACTTTTTGCGGTCAGGAGCACTGACCACCTGTCAAAAGCCCCTAATTTCACCATGATACCACTTCTCAGTCCTATGGGTGGAATTTTCCATAGTTACAAGAGGGCGGTCAAGGGCTGCGTCAGGACATACGTCAGAAAGGGTAAAACTTCTGCATTCAAGCATATATAACAGCTGCACCCAGGGTGTGGCATCGAATTCTCTTCAAACCAGCACCCAGGTGCTGTGTGAGGGTTCCCGACTGATCAATCGTTCTCCTGACTGGGCCCAGAGCTCCTATTGCCAAGGTGATAATGCTCCTACTTAATAATTCTGCCTATTGACTTTGTCAGTCTATCTGACTTAATAATTTTGCCTATTGACTTTGTCAGATTTTGCCTATTGACTTTGTCAGTCTATCTGACTTAATAATTTTGCCTATTGACTGTGTCAGACTATCTGACTCAATAATTCTGCCTTTTGGCTTTGACAGATTATTTACTTCAGGTCATCTGTACCCAAGCAATTGCATTTATTTCAGTTTAAATGTGTAGACTTGAATATTGTTATTTTATCTCAACAAGAAGCTTGTCCTCTGAATGCTATCATTTGTATCACTCTTGAATTCAGGGCTGCCCCTTGATCGGCTGCTCATGGATTAATTGATAGATATACATTTCTGTTTGAATTGAACCAATTGATCTTTAACATTGTTGATGCAGTTATTTCTGATCTTACCCATATGTTGATGGGCACACTTTAATTGAAGTATTTTCTTTTATGCTTTTGAATTGTTTAATAAACTATGATATTTTAACAAATGGTTCTTTCTTGCCAAGTGACCGAGCAAAGTGTGAAAGAGATTCTGAGAGGGGAGAGGTACGCAGAAGAGTGTGACCAACCACAAACGTTCCCTCTAACAAAGTGGCGACCACGAGCGAGGGTCTCGGTCGGCGAGTCATCCCACATGTGGTCTTGAGACACACGCACGGGTTTCCCCTCCAGGCTGCACCTCGGACGCTCCGCTGCCCCCGCCCGCCTGGGTAAGTCAGGGATGGTTTTGTTTTTCTTCCTTGAATTTACCTCAGGTTGTGGCTTGTGGGGTGGTCCGTCCCGGCTGTCGTGTCCTCTGGGGTTTCCCCTGTGGCTGCTCTCTTGTTCCCCTGTGGCTGACTGTCTTGCCACGACGTCCTCTGTGGCTGGTCATATTTTGTGAGGCGTCTTTTTGGTCCTTCCCTCTCTGCTGTCCTATACTTCGTTTTGCTTTCTTTCTGCGTGGGGTCTCTTCACCTTTCTTGTTATTCTGTTGCCATATGTGTCGTGTATTTGCCTTTTTTCATGTATATTGTTATTTGAGGTATTTGCCGCATGATTTGTGTGTTTATTTTTTATTGTGTTTCTTTTTAATTATATATGGCTTGAGGTTTGAGTCCTGCGCCGAGTCTCTCCTATGTGACTGGCCGAATTCTGGCATGTATTTGCTGCGTGATACATGCATTTGAGATATTTACCGCATAATTTGTATGTTTGTTTTTTCTTTCGGTTTTGCCATTAGTGGTTGCTATTTGAGGTTTGAGTCCTGCGCCGAGTCTCTCCTGTGTGACTGGCCGAATTCTGGCATGTATTTGCTGCGTGATACATGCATTTGAGATATTTACCGCATAATTTGTATGTTTGTTTTTCTTTCGGTTTTGCCATTAGTGGTTGCTATTTGAGGTTTGAGTCCTGCGCCGAGTCTCTCCTGTGTGACTGGCCGAATTCTGGCATGTATTTGCTGCGTGATACATGCATTTGAGATATTTACCGCATAATTTGTTTGTTTGGTTTTTCTTTCGGTTTTGCCAGTTGTGGTTGCTATTTGAGGTTTGAGTCCTGCGCCGAGTCTCTCCTATGTGACTGGCCGAATTCTGGCGTGTATTTGCTGCGTGATACATGCATTTGAGATATTTACCGCATAATTTGTATGTTTGGTTTTTCTTTCGGTTTTGCCATTTGTGGTTGCTATTTGATGTTTGGGTCCTGTGCCAGCTCTCTTATGTGCCTGCCCGCATTTTGGCGTGTGTTTGCTGCCTGATACATGCATTTGAGGTCTTTACCGCATAATTTGTGTGTTTTTTTTTTTTTTTTTCTCTTCGATTTTGCTATCAGTAGTGGCTGATATTTGGGGTTTGCGTCGTGTGTTTGTTCTCACTTGGTGAGTTTCTCCGTGGCTGGCTGCCCACCTTCTGGTATGCGGTGGTCATGCATTTGTGGTTCTGAGGGTCTTTGGTTTCGGTGACTGTTGTCCTGCCCCCTCGGGTCCTCTTGGGGTGTGGTCTGCCCACCATTGTAGGTGGTGTTCATGGGTGTATTCACACATTCATTCTTCACCCTCTCTGATTGGTCCCGTTCTGACTCTTTCCTGCACTGCTTGGGTACTCTTCTCTTTCTGTCTTTTAAGTTTTTTTCGGTCTCTGGTAGGCGCTTTTCTCCTTTGTTAGCTGCGCCACTCCGGATTGAGGAGCTTCCTGTTTCAGATCGTTTGTCACTTTCTGTCGTGCCTTCAGCCTTCTTCGGCTCTCTGCCAACGCGGATAGAGGAAGTCTCTGTCGAACGGTCGCTGCTGCCCTGCAGCTCCCCTAGCCCCGCCTTTTCTCTTTGTTTCCTCGCACTCTGTTCTTCCTCACTTTGATGGTTTTCGTTTTTCTTCTGAAATGCATTTCATTTATTTAATATTTGTTTATTTTTTGTTCGTTGTGTCTGTTTTTTGTGTCTCATCTTTTTGATGATAGTTCTGCCTGTTGTTCCACGCTAGGCCCCCCCCAGTTGTTGCCGTTCTGCCACCTTTGTCATCCCTAGCCAAGGTGGCAGACTGCCAGTTACTTTGGTGCTCAGTTGCCCACACACACCTTCTTCGGTCCGGTTTAGCGGCGACTGCGCTAAGTAGCTGTTGTCTGGATTGCTTTGCCTTTTAATTTTAGCTGTGATCCCGCTAAGTAGTTGCATTATTTTTCGGCCCTCATTGCACGCACTTTGCGCCTTTTTTCTGTCTCTCACACATTTTGTCTGCCTCTTGCCTTGCGTCCAGTGGCAGCCAAAAGGAGGGGTGGTGGTGTATCCCCACTTCTCTTGTATTGTCCCCTTTTGATTACCCCCGTTATGTCCCTTGACCCCCCACAGATCATAAGTCTTCTCATTCATTCAGTCCGTGGTACGGCCACTGCTGTCTATCACACCTCCCTGGACCGCTTTACCCCTCTTACACGCCATCAAAGTGACATTCTTGCAGCCGCATGGAATACTTTAGGAATCACCTTTACCCCCAGTACTGAGCTACGCCTTGCCCTTCTGTCTCTCGTAGACTATCCGCCCTCATTCAACGTCTCCTCCCAGTCACTGCCTCCACCAGATACCACCCGCCCGGATCTGCTGTGGCCTGGTCATTCCTCTAATTCCTCTTCATCCTCCCCACCCTCATTAAGTTCGTCTGTTTATTTTGTTAATTCTCCCCCGTCATTTACACAGACGACGAGTCTAACTCCGCACATTCTACAGCACTTTCTGAAGAAGCAACACTCCCTCGTCTTTCCGCTCCTGCATCTCCCACAGCATCAGCATCCAGTAGTGCTCACCCTCAACCATTGTCTTCAACTGATGAGTCCCCACTCCTTGTGGCACTCCTGCAGGACTACTCAGTAGACCTAGAGGACCCTGCACCTGACGTTCCCACTGCTCATCCCCCGACCTGTCCATCTCCGCACTTCCACTCATTATAGGGAATGAATGACCCATCCCCTGATACTACAGCCTCTCCCATCATCGTGTATTTAGTGAACAACAACGTGGTAGGTCTCTCCACTGGTCACCCATCGTCTTTTTGTTACGTCACACCTTTAGCAAACACTGTCCTTCTCACTATATTTCAAGCCCTAGGGATCGATTATACTCAAGCACAGCAAATAACGCTTTCGCTTGCACCAGCTTTTCCGCATCCTATCGTCACCAAGGTCAAAGAACAAAAACATTGCAAGCACTGACACTTTAGGAAACACTCTAGTCTCTTCAATTATTATTAGTCCCCATGAACAGAATCCTGAGTACCTCTGTTCATAAAACACCACATTATATTTGCATACGTATTCGTTTAATAGCACCAGGCTTAGAGATACCTACTACCTTAACCTCATCCTACCCCCGCAACCCACTGCAGAGCAAGATCATTGCATCTCTCTCTGACGACCAACTCCAATTTCCTGATTTTTCCCCCAACGGGATATACACCGGACCAGACGAACAGGACTTGAGGAAAGCACTGTGTCACTTTATTATTAGCGCCATAGGAGAGGAGCTAGTAGAAGACGTCCCTACCCCTACCCTTGACACTCACTCTCCTACAGCTGAATACTCACCTGACATCTAAGTGCATCCCTTTCCAACAAAAATTGACCTTCACCCTCAAACACATTGTATTTTTAAAACAACATTCATGAATGGCATTTTGAGCTCTACTGTGTATAAAACTTCTACCCACTTTCACATCTTCTTCATTATACGTCCCCATGGATCGCTACTGACTGCCATATTATCTAGCACATGGCCAAGGCACCCACTCCAGAGTTATATTGCTGAAGCCTGCTTCGACGGCCAGCTTCGCTTCCCCCTTTATACTCCAGCACAAGAGCGGGACCTACAGGACGGGGTATATGATATTGTCATTCAGGCAGTACAGCAAGAACTCATCAGAGACATTGTCCCTAGCACCTGAGAAAACGCGCTCCTGTAATTTAGGCCTTGCCTAAAGCGCCTAGGATTACGCATATCCACATGGCGACTCCACTCCAACATGTTTCAAGAACATTCGGAGGCCAGGAACACCATATCTTAAAGCACTGCAGTGAGTTTCATAAGCATACGGCAAAAATGACTCATCCTTGGCCGTCAGAGGGAAGCTTTGACCCTATAATATTGGAGCATACCACCACCTTTCTAGATACAAAGTACTCCGGTACTAAACTACAGAAGAGAAAGGCTACTCTAGACCTTTGGCGCATTTTTAAAGATAAGGTTAGAACACACTCTGACCCCACATCACCGGTTGTACCCAATGCTCCGCCCCCACCACCTTATCACTTTAGCGGTATGTATACCGAGCTCACTAACAAGGAGCAACTGGAACTACCAGTCACCACTAATAATTCCCCGGCTGCAGGTTTTCAGCCATTACTCACCGAGGCATCTTCCTCACCGCACCTCGGCCCAGAATTACACGTCACACAGGTTGAGGAATTTCAGGCTTCCCACACGTCACCTAGTCACCCGTACCACCACATGACCAGATCACTGACCCCACCCATGCCCCCCGGGCATGTATACCCTCACCTCACGGAACTGAGCAGCATGCACTTGCCTCTCCCTAACGACACAGTAAGGGACACAGCAGTATCTGGTATCCCAGGTCTTATAGATGCACAACTGTCACTAAAATTTACACCAACAGTCAATACTGCACACCCCCGCCCAGGTGGAGACGATGAGGAAGGCTCTGACTCTGTCTCTCAGACATCATCTCGTCACTCGCATGACTCCGTCTTTCAAGCCCTGCCCTGTCCCTCGCGCTCACCTGTTATTGTCACCTATGATCTCAGCACTAAACAATCCTCTAAATCAAACCCCTTCCGTGACACGGACACTAAACAACAACATGACCCCAACCCATTCCACGACACCGATACACACCTGGGTTCAAATTCGCACCCCCAATTGCAAAATAACATGCCCTTCATGGCTGCTGCCCCCATGCTGAGGTACCAGGATCTGGCCTTATGACAGAGCAGCGACAGTTCATTGAGTTCCCCGACCCGCCACCACTGGACATAACAGACAGACAGTGTGTTCCTCTCACTGGTCTTCCATCCGCGTATGGCAATTATAGACAAAATGCAGACTTGAGCAAAAGCACCAGCCTGGAAAGTATTTCATCACAGCACCTTGAAGAAGAACAGTCACACATGCATCAATCACCTAGTCACGCAGATCAGGTGAACTCCATAAGACGCTTGTCATTTAAATTAGAGAACATGAACAAAAGCGTTGTGGACATGCTCCATAAGGTCAACACCCCAACATCACCCTCACCCACGCTGCACCGCCTCGTGAAACACCACCCAAAGACAAATATCAGTAGGAATGGGGAAGGGAGCAGACAATATCGCTTTAATGAGCACCCCTCCCACCGTGACGCTGCCGTCTCTGGAATGACACAAACATTCACTAACATACACCAAGACCTCCAATTCCCAACAGCATTAGGGCGGGAAAAGACACCTCCACGGGTGCTAGAAGGCCACAATCCAATGTTTGGTGACATCCCAATATATTGTGAACACCCGCAGGAACATGACCCAGTGGTAAGAAGAAAGGAAAGGACCACCGAGGCACAGAGACTTAAAGTCTTGGGGACACATGGACGCCCCGACGACATACTATATGACGTCTCGGGCTCTGCTTCCTTACGCACCATTAGGATGAAAAATAGACGTAACATGATGTATCTCAGTAGACCCCTTCCACCAAAAGCTAGTAATGACCTCACTCCCAATGAGATAGTGACATTGGGGGAAGGTTCAGATTATGCAGTTAACCCTTTTACAGACGATTTGGCAGGTTGGTCAGAGCCCTTGGCGCCACAAATGCGCCCATGGCCAAGGGAAGGCTCTTTTGAACCTCAGGACATGGCAACAGCAGTTGAATGCATCCTCAAAGGATTAGGAGATCAGGATTGGGACTATGACTACATGAGGGAGAGCCTCAAAGTCTGGCAGAGATATGCTCGCCAGTATGATTCTACAGGACCCACAGCGCAACGCCCTGGGGTAACACGCCAGATGCCACTGATCTATAAAAACATCATTGATCCCCCCATCTATATCCCCTGGTCTACATTAGACAAAGAAAATGTCAAAAAGGCGCTCCCACCCCTCACAGAGGGTGCGGGAAAATGGATTGCAGCTTTTGAAAATTGCACCACGGGCAACAACATAGCAATAGGAGATGTAAAAAGCTTGCTGATCTCCCTCATTGGAGAAGATGCAGAAGATCTTTTCATACGTATTCATAAAAATCTTACCAAGACAAACACCAAACATGATGGTGTTTCCTTCAACGAGATTAGAACAGTAGCATGGGCTGAGTTGCGCAGGAAATTCCCTGATGTTCCTGACATTGGGGCTCTGTTGTCACAGACTATGCAACCAAATGAAGACCCTGCCAACTATCTTTCTAGAATGAAAGAAAAATGGTACCAGGAGTTAGGGCAACGATGGGACGCAAATGGAGGATATGGGAGACTATTTTACCACACAGTAAAGAAAGGTTTGCCAACTGAAGTACAGGAGAAATTAGATGGCATTGTAGCAATGGAATGCAAGCCATGGGCAGAGATACAAGATCACATTGTACATTACTGTAAAAAGAGACAGGAACAGGAGAAGAATAGACAGCTAGCAATAGAGAATGCCGCTGCCAAACTAGTACAGCAGAAACTTAATAAGAAAAAAGACAATGTTGACACAGTCATGCTCGCGGCACCCGTCACTCAAATGACAGCAGTAACATCCTTCCCTCAGGCTGCCATGAATGCTCTTGCAGGCAATGCCCAACTTGCACCTCAGCAGGTACAAGCACCACCTGCAGTACAGTACATACAAGCTCAACCCCAACAAGCCATACAGTATGTCCAGCAGCCACAACAGGCAATGACACAATACATGCCAGCACCACCTGCGTACAGCACCAACATACAGCCCTATTACAATAATAGACCAAACATGAACTGGAACACGGGTGGACAAGGAAGGGGGCGAGGGATGGGACAGCAAAGGTTTCCACAACAGCCAGGACAAGGGGCACCACCAATAATCTGTTACTATTGCCAGAAACAAGGCCATATCCAGAGAGACTGTAACAGTAAAAAGCGCGATATGGGTCAGCAATATATGCGTCCTGGCTACCAAGCACAGGCACCATTCCAACAACAACAGCGCACACAGCAACCCCCCAGCAGCCCCAAGTACTATACTCATATGTGCAACCAACACAGCAACAGCAAGTGCAGCTCCAAGCGCCCCCAATGCTTCAGGTTCAGCCAGCGGCCCAACAAATGCAGATTCCAATGCAACAATCACAGCCACAGCAACAGGCTACTTACCAGATGGTCCCCCAAACACAAAACAATGTACCTCTAGGAGGAACAATTGTTGCCTCCAGCAACCCCTTTACTCAGGGCACCATCCAGCAATATCAGCATGGAGGATACACTGGCTAGGACAGCCCACAGACAACTCTTGTGTGCCCAATTTTGTCATGCACAAGCAATACTGAAGAGGACCCTATTGCAAGTGTTATGATAAATAACAAAATATACAGTTTTCTTGTTGACACAGGTGCCACATACTCCTGCATTACAGGTGGCCCTCTGCCCATTTCAAACAAAACAGCGGACACACAGGGATTTTCTGGGGCAATAGCAAGGGTCCCCTTCACCAAGCCAGTTTCAATGGAGATAGGAGGCCATACAGTGGAGCAGCCTCTGCTCTATTCACCCAGCTCCCCAGTCAATCTTTTAGGACGCGACCTCATGGCCAAACTAAACATGACCATCCACTTTGATGACAATGGAACAATGATTTGCTCCATTCCAGGTACTCCACTAACTAGGATGATGGCAGTCACTGCACAGTCTTCCTTAGATAGCCAAGTCAGAGCACGCCCAGTGAATGAGCAGGCCTTCTCTGCAGCTGTTCACACGATTGTCGCCACCACTCCCGAATTACAAGGTCGCACAGTTCAGCTACCAAAAGAATTTCTCTTTAGACCCCAAGTTCCAGACTCCCCGGCGTTAGATAAAAACTTGATTTTTGACATCTGCGCCCTTGAAATAACACCCACCTATGGTGCTTTCCTGGCATGCGATGACAATGCTCACACATGGGCTTGTGTCATCTTCCTTGAACAGGAAGGATTGGTCAGACACATTTCAGATGCTCAGCTATTTGGATCCCCTGAGGAATATTCTAAAACCGAGATTATCTATGATAACAATGTGCCCGTCTCAGTGATAGTGGAAATTAGAACACCAACGATCACCCCTGACTATGATTCTGTGCGAGAAGCTGATTTGGCTCAGGTACCAGCACATCTTTGGACAACAGGCCCAAATGATGTGGGCCTTATTAGATCTGCCAGGCCATTTAAGATAACACTCAAACAAGGTGCTATCCTGCCCAGAATAAAACAGTACCCCTTGTCTAAAGCAGCAGAGGAGGGCATAGCCCCCACTATACAGGCCTTACTAGAACAGGGAGTAATTTATCCTTGTATCTCTCCGTGTAACACAGCCCTTTTCCCTGTGAGGAAGGGGAAAACAAATCAATGGCGTTTGATACACGATCTTCGCGCAATTAACAGCATAGTTATACCAGAATTCCCTATTGTCCCAGACCCCTCTGTCATTCTCACCAATGTCCCCCCGGATGCACAGTACTTTTCTGTCATCGACCTGAAAAATGCCTTTTTCAGCATTCCTTTGCACCCAGATAGTCAATACCTCCTGGCGTTCTCATTCAGAAATGTGCAATTTTCATACACAAGGTTAGCTCAAGGGTACTGTGAGTCCCCTAGTGTTTTTAACAGGGTCGTCAAAGAAGACTTGTCCAATTTCCAATGTGACAGCACCTTACTGCAATATGTCGATGACATACTGCTTTGCAGCCCCACCGAACAACAATGTAGGAAAGACACCATCCTCTTGCTCACCACGCTGGCACAAAGAGGATATAAAGTTGACAAACAAAAAGTACAGTATTGTCAGGAAGAGGTACACTACCTAGGACAGCTACTGTCTGCATCAGGCAGGCGAGTGACTCCAGGTCGAGTTGAGGCAATAAAAGGCACTCCTGAACCCCAGACAGTTAAAGACATGCAAAAATTCCTCGGCTTGGTTAATTATGTCCGCCAATGGGTTTTTGATTTCGCAACAATAACTGCCCCATTGCTGAAAGCTGTGAAAATGGGCAAAGACAGACATAATAAAATTGAATGGACACCTGAAATGAGAACAGCCTACACCCAGCTCAAAGATGAGATAACAAATGCACCAGTGTTAGGATCACCTGATTACACAAAAGAATTCTACCTCTTCACTCACTGTGATGGGTTAGTCATGACAGCAGTACTCACTCAAAAATACCCCATGGGCCATAAGCCAATTGCTTATTTCAGCGGAATGCTGGACTCTGTCATGAAAGGCCATTACCCTTGCGAACAGGCCCTTGCTGCCGCAGCATTTGCTGTTGAAAAAAGTACCCCCATTGTAATGGGTTCCCCACTAACAATGTACACTGAACATGCTGTTTTTGCAATAATACAGAAAGCTAAAACAACACTGACAACGCAAAGAGTGTCAGGCTACGAAGTCATACTGTCATTACCTTCTCTGAAAATTGTCAAATGTCACACCGTAAACCCCGCCACATTTTTTGCCCATCCAATTGTCACCTCAGATGATGACAACCATGATTGTGCCACTTATTCACCAGATGAGTCAGGAGCAGCAAAAGAAGATCCCTTACCAAATAGTACTATATACTTTGTTGATGGCTCCTCTACCATTGATCAAGAAACAGGCATAAGATACACAGGAGCAGCAGTAGTTAAAGCACAGCAAAATGACTCCTCTGATTCCTTAGACATCGTGCAGCAGCTTACACTCCCATCACATTATTCTGCCCAGGCAGCAGAACTGGTAGCACTCATAGCTGCCCTAAACATTGGAGCTGAGGACCGCGTTACAATTTATTCAGATTCTGCATATGTCACTACAACAACTCACTCCAGCATCCTCCGCTGGAGAAGGCGCGGCTTCCTTAAATCAGATGGTACACCTGTCATTCACAAAATGTTACTTGAAGAACTTATTGAGGCCCTTACACTACCAGCTGAAGTAGCCGTAGTAAAATGCACAGCGCACACTAATGGCCAAGATTTTGTCTCCAGAGGTAACGCTCTGGCTGATTGGGCAGCTAAAGCTGCAGCCAGAGGCCCCTCAGTAGCAGGCCCATCAATCCAAACGGCACCGGAAGTCCAACTTGCACCTATCTTTTTGTCCCAAACAGTACCTCCGACAGAGCACGACACCAGCAGTGAACACAGTTCAGACACACCATCCCAATTACCAACACCATTTGATATTGACAAAACGCGACAATACGATCATACTGCACAACTACACCTCAGAGAAATGCAAGAAAGTGCACCAGATCAAGAGAAAGAGTTATGGAAGAAGAGGGGAGTACAGCAGGACTCCGCCGACTTCGTATACAGACAAACAGTAACAGGGAAACCTGTGATGCCACAGGCTTTGTTACAAGTGGCATTAGATCAACTCCACCTTCCCACACATGTCACCCGAGACAATATGTCTGTCACCTTGCAAACAGACTGGTTCATCCCCAATGCCTATGAACAGATACAATTGTATGTTAATAAATGTCTCATTTGCCAACAATACTCCCCAGCCCCTACGCTCAAAACTGTTGTCTCTACAATTCCTAGACCATCAGGCCCCTTCAAAGAGTTACACATTGACTATGTCGATATGATCGATCGCTGCCAAAACTATCGCTATCTCATTGTGGTAGTATGTCCATTCTCACGCTGGATCGAAAGTGGACCTTGCGTCCACTGCGATGCCAAAGCAGCTGCCACATTTCTATTACGTGATGTCATTCCTCGCTGGGGCATCCCAGACTCCATCCGGACCGATAACGGCAGTCATTTTTCAAATGCCATCTTTTCCTTCCTGACCACAATGCTAGGCATCAAACACAAGCTGACCTCAGCTTACCACCCACAAAGCAACGGCATTTGTGAGCGCCTTAACGGCTTGCTCAAAAACAAAATAAGTAAAATAAGTGCCACAATAGGAAAGAAATGGCTTTATTGCCTGCCCATAGCACTGTTTGCATTAAGAAACTCCCCAAGTTCGGATCATCACCTCACACCCCACCAGCTTGTCACTGGACGATCCATAAATGTAACAGTTCCATCCACACGCCCCAAATCAGATAGTGAGTCATCATCTGAGATAGTTAAGGCAGAACTTTACCACTATCTGTGCCAACTAACCAGCGCAGCGCAGTTCCTTTCTATCCAGATATCCAAGAGAAAGGGGAAGGGCCCCACCGATCCTGAGCTCCCACCAATCTGTCCCGGGACGCAGATCTTCATCCGGAAAAACGTCAGACGCTGGAGGGACCCTAAATTCGAGGGCCCATTCCAGGTGGTCGACTCGTCACCAACTGCAGTACGAATAGCTGAAAGAAAAGCATGGATCCATCGCAGTCACGTCCGCTTGGACCCCGCACCACCTCCGCCAATCGACTAGAGGAGGGACAGGACATACCCTTGGTACAGCTCCACGAGGACAGCGGGTTTCCATCCTCCTTTGATGACGAAGATAATAACCGCCATGAGCATAATATCGAGGACCTGAGTGGGAATGCAAAGTTATGTATTTCACTTGTCTTAACATTTTGCCTTTTTTCCACTATAACGTTGGCCGCACTTAATTGGTACTTGTTTTATGTTGCAACTTTTAAGCCACATTTGTCTGCTAAAATTATTGTACCATTCTCAAAACAACCAGTTGTGCCAGAAAATACAACTGCACACAAACACTTCCCGCCCCACACTGAAGATTCATCACTTCCACAGCATACCACTGATAGTGCACACACTAGTACACACCCCACACGCATAGCTACTTTCACAGACCCAAGTATTACTACTACTCCGTGGGATAGGCTCCTAGAGATTACAGTAGGTCCCCCAGTGAACCGCAGTCCCAACTCCCGCAACATTCGCAGATTTAGAAGAGGTAGACCAAGGTTCTGGAGGAGTCATAGACCAACAAAAGATAATGACAAACAAGATTTGGCCACCGCTCTCCAGGACACTATGGTCCACGTTGCACGCCAACATCCCAGACCTGATTTCCACTCCATACGTCCTGACACACCTAATAACGAAAATGAAGCCCATAGTGCCCTGCTAGATAACATGTGGTACCGGCACATGTTTCAAATAGGGAAAAAGGTAACAAAAGAAGCATGCTTTGTGTGCTCACACATCCCGCATGCAGTTGGCGCAGACAAAATGGTGTTCCCACAAGAAATACCACCCCCAACGGCCAAATGCCTCCTCCATTTGTTTCTTTGCCGTATCTACGGCCAAATACAGCTTTTCTCAGCAGAGATAGACACTGTGTTTGTAAACACCACCGCGTGGGATTCTAACTATCTAACACACATGGTTGTCACTAATGCATTGCAATTCGAGACAGAAAATGAGAATTTGTATAGATGGGAATCACCTAGATGGGAGACACCGCTCATAACTCATGAGCATGAATTCAAAGCATCAGGGTTTTTTATGTTCACATCCCCCCGGCACTATGTAAGGAGACAATAAACAAACAACTCCATAACAAACCCCCGATACACGAAAATAACAGTTCACACGTTGCCAACTGTCCATGTCAATATAGGTCTGTGCTGCTCTTGCAGGCCCATGTGTATTTTGATAACAAATGGCATGGCCCAGACGCCCTGGTATGTAAGGCAGCTTCCTTGGGAGAACCCTTTGCAAAAACAGAATATCAACAGAATATTGATTGGGATGTTGAGACTCAGTGTGGGGAGGTGTGGGCAGAGGAAACTAGACGGTACACCTTTGGGAAGGGAACAGCTTACAAATGGAAGAGAGCATATAAACTAAAACATCCTCTTCTTTGCTTCCTAGGTAACGGTACTCGCCCTGTGGGCAGCAACACAAACTGTAACACAACAATTTTTAATTTGGACCTCCAAGACGGCACCGCCAGCCTCATGGACATCTTTTGGGCATGCGGAGAACGCATCTACCCCCAGTTGCCTCCTCGATGGAAGGGCCTATGCACCATGGTTACCATGCACGAGCTGCATCTCGTTGTCCCGGCATCCAACATCTCTCAAGTGTTTGAGCACCCCATGACAAATGACGTCACCCTGCTTCACCGGCACCGAAGGAAGGCTCAATACTTCGCTAACGATGCCTTCGCCGAAATTCCTGAAGAATTTCGCCTGTTCAATGGTGCCCAGGAATTCTTTGGAGGCCTGTGGCCCATTTGGCAAACATCAGCTAATGCCAGGTGGCTACAGGTCACCCGATACGAACTAATGACTCTGATAAATAACACCCGAGATGGGTTCAACGCCATACAGGAAGAGTTAAGGCCTTTAAGGCTTATGGTTCTAGAGCATAGATATGTTCTAGATCAACTCACAGCTATGCAGGGTGGTGTATGCAGTGCCCTTGGAAAGAGCTGCTGCACTTTCATACCGGCTAATGATGCCACAAACGGGTCGCTCGCTAAGGCCATTGAGGACTTGGGCAACCTGGGAAAAAAGATGCGTGACGAAAGCGGTGCCGCTGCAGATCCTATCACGGACTGGTTCAACTTGAACTGGATGCCTTCATGGCTATCTGCTATCTTGAAAATTGTGCTACCTATTTGTTGTGTTGTCCTGGTAATGTGTTGCGGTGCACAGCTAGTAATTAAATGTGTCAACAGATGCAGCACCAAAGCAGTAGGAATGAATTACGTTCACACTGGAATTAATAACAATGCACAGTATCAGGACATGGACCGTGCTCCCGGGGATGGGAATGGGCAGATCCATGTGCAACTCTTAGAACAACCTGCCCCTCATGCCTCTTCAAACACACCTACAGCTCCACCGGTTCCACCACCTAGATACGCCTTAAGGGAGGAGCATGACATTAACGGGTATGATGAGTTAGCTCCCGAGGATGGGGGAGAATACGTTACTATAACACCCGAATTGTCACCACAGACAGCATGCATGTATATTAGTGACCCACTCGGTATGCACCAAGCCCCTGAGGGTCCAGCAAAGTACTGTGTCACAGAAGTGTTCAATAATGAACAAGAGAAGGGATGTGTAGGAGGGTCCCGTTTTACCATCTAACAGACACCCACACCCCATTCTGCAATACCCTTCAAACCTGGCATCCCTAGATAAGCCCCACCACTGAGGCCTAGATAAAGGGTCTTTAAGTTGTCCACGGTCCTTCACTTTCTTACAAATCCACACATAGGCCCAAGTTCACCTTCTCACAGACCTACATACAAGACCAACCATACCTTTGTAAGAGATATGTATAGGCCCAATAACTTAAGAACTGGTCTCATAGACTTCACTAACCTGACAGCAGAGGCTTGCGCCATCCTCCGCGACAAACTCTCCCCCCTCCCCCTTGTAAATTTCCACAGTTACGAGAATTAGATTAGCCCACACACGTAGGACATTTTTGGTACATCTGGCGGTTTCACAAGTACATGTGCAATATTTTTTAGTTAAGAAACTTTCCGCGCTTGCTTAATCGAACCTGTGAAAGACGGGCTGCGTGACAAAGAATTAATGTATTAAAATGTTAACTCTGAGCTTTCTTATGGTAAAAATTATCCTTTGTTTACTTTTTGCGGTCAGGAGCACTGACCACCTGTCAAAAGCCCCTAATTTCACCATGATACCACTTCTCAGTCCTATGGGTGGAATTTTCCATAGTTACAAGAGGGCGGTCAAGGGCTGCGTCAGGACATACGTCAGAAAGGGTAAAACTTCTGCATTCAAGCATATATAACAGCTGCACCCAGGGTGTGGCATCGAATTCTCTTCAAACCAGCACCCAGGTGCTGTGTGAGGGTTCCCGACTGATCAATCGTTCTCCTGACTGGGCCCAGAGCTCCTATTGCCAAGGTGATAATGCTCCTACTTAATAATTCTGCCTATTGACTTTGTCAGTCTATCTGACTTAATAATTTTGCCTATTGACTTTGTCAGATTTTGCCTATTGACTTTGTCAGTCTATCTGACTTAATAATTTTGCCTATTGACTGTGTCAGACTATCTGACTCAATAATTCTGCCTTTTGGCTTTGACAGATTATTTACTTCAGGTCATCTGTACCCAAGCAATTGCATTTATTTCAGTTTAAATGTGTAGACTTGAATATTGTTATTTTATCTCAACAAGAAGCTTGTCCTCTGAATGCTATCATTTGTATCACTCTTGAATTCAGGGCTGCCCCTTGATCGGCTGCTCATGGATTAATTGATAGATATACATTTCTGTTTGAATTGAACCAATTGATCTTTAACATTGTTGATGCAGTTATTTCTGATCTTACCCATATGTTGATGGGCACACTTTAATTGAAGTATTTTCTTTTATGCTTTTGAATTGTTTAATAAACTATGATATTTTAACAAATGGTTCTTTCTTGCCAAGTGACCGAGCAAAGTGTGAAAGAGATTCTGAGAGGGGAGAGGTACGCAGAAGAGTGTGACCAACCACAAACGTTCCCTCTAACAATTGGTTGCAGGCCGTACCCGGAAACTATAAAGAGATTAAAGTAATCATAACAGACACCAGAGGTCCAAGGAGGGAATATTGGTGATGCCCCTGAAACTGCCACCACAGTGAAGACACAGGACCGAGGCATCAGGGAACCCCCGAACCTGTGAGTAACGGAACCGGACCAAATATGTGCCTCGTAGAAAGACACCATGGTTAAACAGAAGCCTAAGCAAGGGAGCGGCTCACCGGAAAGAAGGGATTCACCTCAGGTGACAGGAAACTCACAATCCAAGGCAACGAGGGCCAAGAACAATCAATTCATCTACACCTAGACAAAATACTAACAGCAATTGCTGACACAAAGGCTACCATGCAACAGGACATAGGAACTGTGTCCGTTGGCCTTGGCCTGCTGCAAGCAGAACACCACAAACTTGTGGATCGGATAAAAAGAGGTGGAATTGGCAGTAGAAGGGCTGGTACCGGAATACAAGACCACACCACACTACACCATTTAACTGACCTTACTTGAAGGGTGGTGACATTAGAGAGAAGGGCCAAAGATGCTGAAGGTCGAAATCGGTGAAATAATATCAGGGTGGTAGGCATACCAGAAGGAACAGAAGGCACAGACATGGTCACATATTTAGAATTATGGCTCCGGCAAACAGTGATGGATGAAGGACTCTCGAAATTCTTCGCTCTTGAGAGGGCACATAGGGTCCCATCGCGGCCCCTGGAGCCTGGCTGACCTCCGCGCCCAGTGGTAGCACAATTGTTATATTACAGGGATCGGGATGCAATAATACAACACTCCCGCAATCATGGCCCATACACGATAGACGATAATGAAGTATCCGTTTTTTCAGACTTTACAGCAAAAGTCCAAGCGCAGCGTGCCTCCTTCCTAGAAGTTAAGAAGGCCTTACGGAAAGAGGGCATACAGTATTCTCTGCAATATACAGCCAAACTCAGATTGCAAATAGATGGCAAAGCACATTTTTACAAATCCCCAGAAGAAGCATGGGACTGGCTAGAAATGCACAGGACAGGCGGACAGCCAGTGGATCGGCAGAAAAGTGAGAAAACAGGCCCCAAGCCACAGCGCAGAAGACTCAGGAGATCAACACGCAGACCACCTGTGCAGAAACCTACCTCGTCTCAAACGGCACAAGAACGTCGTTCGGCACTGCAGGCAGTGGCAGAGGTCATGTTGTCTCCCTTGAAGGGAACGGGGATGACCGTCTCCACAGACCACGAAACAGAAGGTTCAGACTCTGGAGCATCAATGAAGAGTGACATGCAGCTGCCAGTGGTGACGTCGGGTTCGGTGGAAAACATTATCTGAAGCACCATGAAGAGATAAATACTGCTACCTGGGACTATGGGGAGGAATACGAAGAAAGGTATCAGGTGGAGGGAACACTGCCGAGGTCAATGGTGAGGGATAGATAATGGGGACTCTTTCTGAGAACTGAAAGGAACTGCCGCAGAGAACCCTGATTTCGATACCTGATTGGGTACCATGCAATAAACTCTGTGAAAACTCAGTGCAAATGGAATGGTTGTAAAGATAGAAAATTTAGCCTGGGCAGGGCCGACTAGCTCTGCGGGACATATTGGCCACACCCCCAACTAGATTGACTCCTACATGTACATGGCGAGAGTCATCTATTTTTCATATTTTTTACTTCTGTTACAAGTTTAGGCGGCAAGCCGTTGTGACACTGCCTTTGGGAGGGAGAGTTACTGGTTCATAAAGTTTAGTGATTGTCTTGTGGTGCTATTGCAAATATGGTATGAAGAGGGAGCGGGTGGGGGGAGGGGAGGAGATACCGACCCATAACAAGATGGCTGTATCCCCCATTGCGTGAGTTCCCCAACAGTTTAAAATGTTGACATGGAACGTCCGAGGATTGGGATCCCCAGTTAAGCGTCGGAAAATACATAGTTATATTAATAGAATAGGAGCACACATTGTCATGATGCAAGAAACCCACCTGACAGCAGAAGAAGGGGTAGACTACGACGCAGATGGTGCAGACAAGTGTCCGCGACCTCTTATTCAGCCTTCTCTAGAGGGGCTTTTATTTGGATAAGGGCCGGCACCCCATTCACGATGCAGAGCACAGTAGTGGATCCAGAGGGTAGATTCGTACTGGTGCGAGGCAGTCTACTAGGACGGGAAATTGTATTGGGTAGTGTTTATGCCCCGAACCATGATCAACTGACGTTTTTAGAGAAACTGTCTGTAATTATATCTTCCTTCCATGGGGTTGAGATGCTCTTAGGTGGGGATTTTAATTGTGTGGCTGATATCGACCTGGACCGTTCCACCCCCCCATTACATGGCACAGTCGCCGCTAAACTAGCCTGGGGATTTAGGAATTGGTTGACACAGTGGAAATTCAAAGACATATGGAGACTGCAGCATGGGAAGACATGTGACTATTCCTATTACTCACACTTATATAATCTACACACACGACTGGACTTGTTCATAAGCACGGATGCCTTGGCGAATCGAGTGATCGCACCTTCTCGAATCATAATCCCCTTCTTCTCTGCTATCAACCGCTAGCAGAACCTACAGCCACGCTGACGTGGCGCCTAGACCCGAATTTGTTAACAGATGACTATTTCAGACAATCCTTAGAGGACAAGACTGCGGAATACTTCAGATTTAATCAGGGCTCGACCGCCTCTATGGCCACAGAATGGGAGGCGTTCAAGGTGGTAATAACGGGTCACTGTTTGGGCGTCACAGTAGGATTGAGGAAGGACTTGCAGAAGGAGATAACTCAATTAGAGGCACTGCTATACGAAGAGGGGCGCAAACTATCGACAGATAAGAATACACACACAGCTGGAAAACACACGGCGGGACTACAATGGGGCACTCGAGCGACTGCGAACACTAGATATACGCGAATATCATACTAAAGTACACAAAGAGGGGGGAAAGGCGGGCAGACTATTGGCGTGGTTAGTCCAACCAGAAAGCAGAGGAACACCAATAACACAAATTAGGACGGAAAAAGGGGAAATGCTATACCTCCCTACTAATATAAACGATGAGTTCCGCAAATACTGTAAAACATTGTATGAGGCCCGCCAATACTCCAGGCAGACTAACTGGGGGCTTTCTATGCTCCACTGCCGCTACGAGCGCTGGACCCAGGACTAAAGGGGGAGCTGGGAGAGCCGGTGGCAGCTCATGAAATACGAGAGGCTATTCGAGAGATGGCCTCCGGGAAGACACCGGGACCAGATGGATTGCCAGCGGAATTGTAATTTGAGGCGCTCTATGCGGAGGGGTGGCAAAAAAATGTACTAACGACATCCACTAGAGATGCGTTGGTGATACCCATCCCGAAAACAAAAACAATAGGAGTAAGAGTATCCAAGTTTAGACCTCTTTCATTGCTAAATACGGATTTTAAAATCCTGAGTATGGTCTTAGCGAGATGAATATTACCACATATGACATCGCTCATACATAAAGATCAGAGTGGGTTCATACCATCAAGGGCTACGTCGGCCTATATTCGCAGACTTTTTCATATCTTGCACCATCCTGATAGAATCCACCACCCGGAGGCACTGATAATGCCAGTGGACCTGGAGAAGGCCTTCGATTCGGTGAGGTGGGACTTCCTCTGAGCCACAATGACCAAATATGGGGCTAGGAGAAAAATGGATAAAACGGGTCAATATACTGTACTCCCACCCCACAGCGGGGGTTAAAACCAGGGGGGGGGGTGATCTCGGGACCCTACGACATCTTTAGGGGCACCAGATAGGGATGCCCGCGATCCCCCCTATTGTTCGCCCTCGCTATTGAACCCCTAGCAGAGCTGTTTAGACAGATAGGAAGGACACATGGAATGCCACCGGGGGATCGAGAACATATCTTCTTGCTCTACGCAGACGACATATTGTTATATCTGGGGCAGGTGAGGAGAGGTGTGACAAAGGCGGTGGAACTCCTGGACGAATACGCAGAAATAGCATGCCTAAAATTTAACAAAACCTATGTTTTCCCAGTGATAGAGGGGGCCGAGTGCCCTGCTGACCTTCCCAGGGGCTTGAACTGGGCCCCCCCGCTCTTTCAAATATCTAGGAATCCAGGTGTATCACGACTTGCTAAACCTAAAAGAGGGTAATTTAAAACAAATATTGCGGTCCTTTGGGACGAGGATTCCCTTCTGGAGCTCCTTAAAACTTCCCATGAGGCCAGAGTGGCGCTGACCAAAATGATTATGCTTCCACGTCTGCTTTATTACTTTGTAACTTTACCGGTGCAAATCCGAGCGTCAGGGTTTGAGAAATTAAATAAAATGGTACGCGAACTGATATGGGATGGTGGACGGAATAGGGTCTTGCTGACCATACTACAACAAATACCAGAAGAGGGGGGTCTGGGAGCTCCAGATTTTGAGCTGTACTACCTCGCGGCACAGCTGCAATGGTTGGCGAAATAGGTGGACGGACAGGACCTGGTCCTATTAACGACCACGAACCACAACTACTAGCTAAATTCATATACCCGACTGTAGAGGTTCAACACTCAGGAGTGCTCCTACAAGGGGCGCTCTACTGTTGGAAGAGGTGCCAAAAACGCGCAGCCGGTCGGCTGCTGTATGCCCCAGGCCTGCCCCTGGTTGGGATCCTGCACGGGATACCTCCTATACTTATCCCAGAGTCACAACTGATAGACTGGATTGAGGCTGGAGATAGGACAGTAGGCGACCTGTATCAAGACAATGAATTGATCCCGCTAGAGGAATTCCTGGACCAGTATGGACTATCAGGAGGCCAGTGTCTCACCTACCACTCATTAGTGAAGGCATTCAAAGAGCTGTGGGGTGCAACTCCGAGAGAAGCGCAAACGCACGACAAGCTGCAGGTCCTGACCACACTTGGTTCTGTGAACCAACTAGTAAAATGGCACTACAGAGCTTTGATAGAGATGGTAAGAACGCCACTAGAGAGGGTCAGGACTAAATGGAATGGAGCATTGGGAAGAACATTAGAAGACAGAGAGTGGGCTAAAATACTCCAAAGTGAAAAGAAAATCTCTAGAAACACTGCACTAAAACTAATTCAGTTCAATTACATACACATGGTATACCTCACCCCACATCACCTGAATATCATGTATGGAGGAGGAACACACGAATGCCCCAGATGTGGACAGCAAGATGTGGAATTCATACACATGACCTAGAGTTGCACGGTAATACAAGACTATTGGAGGAAGTACTAGCCCAAATAAACACAACATTGGCCAGGAATTTACCAAATACAGTGGGGATATGTCTTTTGGGACTTTTTCCAAGACCAAAGGCTAAGAAGGTGGGCTCACGGTTTATAGACCTGGCACTAGTCCTAGCATATAGACGGATGGCTATGGCTTGGAAGTCCCAGAGAGGCCCCAAAGTAACAAATTGGGAACAAGGTATAGATTGTTGGCCAAAGATAGAGGAAAGAGCCATACAGCTAGAGGAAATGAGGGGTATCAGACACCGCCCCATTGCAGATCTATGGACTGAGATAATGAGGGCTTGGTACACTAGGACATCGAACGGAACAGATGACGAGGTCACCACAGGGGGAACAAAGAAATAGATACTGATTCAAACACGGCGGACACAAGAGAATACGGGTAGCAACAGGATACACGAAGAAGAGATGGGTAGACCAGTGAGGGGTACTCTCTTCCCCCCACCACGCCAAAATTACCCTTCTATGCGGGGGCTAAATATGAATATGCACTACGAGACTTCACATAGTTAGTTTACGTCCCAGTTCTAGTGATAGGTTGTTGTTATTTGAATATAGTAGCCCAACGATCCATATCGAAAATACAGATAGAGAGTAGCTCCCCTGAGTACACACTATGGTCACATGGATCAAAATACACAATATTCACAGGAAAAAGAAATATTCATCGGAGCTTGAATAACGAGGTTGAACATCAATGAAAATGGCTAAGACATATAATGTATACTATAAATAATGTAAAGGAAGAACGCAGAATTGATATACGGACATACCTCAGGGAAAGTGTAATATATAGAAACACTATGTAACTGACCGTATGTATAACTGTATAAAACATAAATGCTAATAAAAATATATATTTTTAAAAATCCATTCATTTCAATACCCCAATGTACCTGGCTCAAAAACTGGAGCTCTCAGGTGGACCGAGAGCCTCTAGAAGTGCCAGCACTGTACTGCTCAAACCACAAAAATTCAATAAAAAAAAAACAACCTACAATCGAGCCTTCTCGGGTATTGCCCGAGGATATGGAACTCCTTGCCCCGTGTTGTCAGGTTGAATCCCTCTACTGTCCTTTTCAAAAAGGAAGTTAAATTGTTACTGATGAAGACATTTTTGCCATGGAAAGGGAGCTTCCAAGGAGCTAGAGGACACCCTTGAGGGTTTTTAGTCTGCGAACTCTGTTTTGTGGATCTCTTGGTCCTTTGTGACATCCGCTTCCTCCGTTTGCAAATGTCATACTGTACTGTGCCATGACACCCCTATGGCCTTGTTCGCTGCATAGTCTGAATCCCGCCACTGCCTTTTCAAGGAAGCAAATGATACGGATGAAGAAACTTCTGCTTTTGAGTCCTAGCTCCCAAGGCTCCAAGTGTTCTGATACCCTCTGCGGTCATGTTCGCGCTATAGAAAGCTTTTTAAATAAATAAAATACGAAGATTGGTCCAATTGACTGTCACATGGGCAGACACGCATGGACGATACATGGTGCTATCTGGGAAGTGGGAGGACAAAACGCTAAATATAATTTCCACCTATGTTCCCCCCCCCCCCCCCCAGATTACACAAGGCAGCCTTTACTGACTTGAGTGCCCTCTTGATACGCCTCCCGGAAGGAGACATCTTGATGGGAGGCAACTTCAACGCAGCCCTCTGTGAGGCCACTGACTGCTGGCCCTCCAGACAGGCCGGACTTGCCTGACAACCAATGGCTGACTTTTTGACTGCTTTGGGACTCTCTGATGTGTGGGGCGCCCATAATCTGACTGCGCAGCTATACACTTTTCACTTTGGGGCAAATGGAAGCTTGCCTAGAATTGATTACGTCCTTACTCTGTCGCACCAATTCCCCTACTTTCCTGAGGTTTGGCAATTAGCCAGGGGCATATCCTATCTTTCTCTGATTTGGGCAGTTTAAGGTTGGCTGAAATGGAACTTGACTGGGCATATAGTATTAAGTCCATGGTACCTAAAAGTGCCTTGCATACGTGCTGCGGCTGCAGATTGCTACTTTAAAGAAAATTACAACTTGTAGATTTGTCTTGTACCCTCTGGGAGCCTTGTAAAGCAGTCATAAGGGGCCAAAGTCTCTTGCTGATAGTGGGTCATAAAAAAGAGAAACAAGCCCGACTGAATACACTCGAAAACGAAATCAATGAGTTGTAAGTCAGTTCTGCCAACTCCGGTCAGGGTGACTTACATCACACGTTGGAGTTGAAACAGAAGGAATACCGAGACACTGCTACGAGGGCCACTAGGGCAGTCGCTGAGCAACCCAACACTGCCTGTACAAGGTGAGAGATAGGGTGGGGAAGCTCCTGGATAGGCTTGATAGGAAGGAGAGGGCCAATAAGTGGGTGTTGGAAACCTGTAATGAGACCGATCAGATGGTGAGGGCTAGACAGGACATAGCGAACGCATTTGTGAGCTATTGTTAATGACTATACTCCCCAGTGCTTACTGCTCTGGCAGAAGGGTGCCATAAAATACTCTCTGATATTCCGCTTCCTGGACTTTCTCAGGCGGACAGAGCACTGCTGGAGAAAGACATTACTGAGGTCGAGATACTCTAGGCACTCCAGGATTTAAACTCTGGCAAGGCCGTCGGCCCTAATGGCCTACCCATTGAGCTTTATAAGCTCACCGCTTCAAAAATTGCCCCTTTCCTTCTTCGCATGTTTAAGGATAGTGTTGTGGTGGGCTCACTGCTCGAGGATCAGCGACTAGTGCATATTGTTGTCATCCACAAGGAGGGTAAACCTCCCATGGACTATGCCTCATATTGACCAATCTCATTGCTGAATGCAGATGTGAAAGTATTAGCCAAGATATTGGCCTCCAGGCTCGTCCAAGTGGTCCCGACATTGATCCAGCCACATCAATCCAGTTTCATGCCGGGGAGAAGTATTTCTCTACATTTGCGCAGACTTCATGGGGTCCTTGGCCAGTTAGCCGATTAATGCGAAGACGCCCTCTTATTTTTGTTGGACGCCCGTATGGCATTCGATACAATAGAATGGCCATACATATTTGAAGGCCTAGCTAAGATGGGCTTCGGAACCCACTTCCTGTCTTGTGTGCCATTGTTATATACTGGCCTCCTGGCACGAGTGACGGTAAATGGAGGTACATCCCGGATGTTCCGGCTCCAGCGCGGAGTGAGACGGGGCGGCCCACTTTCCCCGCTGATCTTCGCCCTTGTTCTTGAGCCTTTGGCCGTATGGATCAGGTGAGATACACTGATTAGAGTACTGAGATGGACAAAGGACTAGGAAGACAGGATATCTCTGTATGGCGATGATATTCTTCATTTTGTTTCGGGTCCAGTCCTCACACTGGATAGAATCCTTCATGTTCTCACCCTTTTCCGCCGATATTCAGGGTATTCTATCAACTGGAGAAAGTCCGTAATTTACCTCCTCCATGGTTCACCACCGCGCATCCCATGAGATTGCAAGGCCCAAATTGTCACATAAGGGTTTCGTTATTTAGGGATCTATATCATAGCGTACCCAGAGGCCTCCTATAAATGTTTCTGGTGACCCCGCTGGTGCGACTGTGGAGAGATGTACAGAACTGCAGAACCCTGGCACTCCTCTGTAAGGCTGCGTTGTTTAAAATTATTACACTTCTTCGTTTTCTTTATGTCCTACACAACACTCCCTATTCTGTCCCATCATTCTGTTCCAACATCCTGTTTCCAAGAGATTGAAAGTACCAGTTGTATATTGCTGTGGGATGGGGGCCCAGCCCGAACAGCTACTAAAAAACTATAGAGGGGCTGGTATGATGGTGGCATAGCCCTACCAGATATACAGAAGGATTATTGGGCAGCACAACTTGCTACTATCAATCAATAGGTCAATCTTCCGCTTGATGAGCCGGAATTTTGGCTGAACAGATAGGCTATGAGGTCAGGAGGTTACCTCAGGGTACTTTATGGGGGAACACAGACCCCTTCACTCCCTAATCCAACCTCCTCTACAATCGCTGTAGGAAAGTAGGATCTTTCTTTTATGGATACTTCCACTTTTTTCCTGATGTCAGTATGTTTTGACTGTAGTTTGCTAGGATCCTGCTAACCATGACCCCAGTATCTGTGCTCTCTCTCCCAAAATAGCTTTGATAGGTACTTTGGTACCTCCACAATTGGCTACTGGCTCACCCTTATAAGTCCCTAGTATATGGTACTAAGGTACCCAGGGCATAGATACGCCAGGGGTCTCCCATGTAGCATGTATTGTGCCACCCTTGGGAGTCCACTTAAACTCCGACTACAGGCCTGCCATTGCAGCCTGTGTGAGATGGTGCTTGCACCCCTCACAACAGATATAGGTTTTCTTATATCTGAGGTCACTGCACTTAAAACCTATAAGTCACACCTATGATGGGCTCTTTGGGATTGCAGGCAGGGTGCTTGGTTATAAGTGTGAGGGTGCCCCTGTATGAGAAGGATACCCCTACAAGTCCCAGAGTCGGTTCTCCAGGCTTTGTAAGTGCGGTCAGCCATTTTAAGACATAAAGTGGACATTAGTCATTACGAGATATCTAACTATATAATGGATGCACCAAACTTGGTCATGTTTGGTATCAAACATGCTGGAATCATACCCCAACACCGATTAAGGTGTTGAAGGTATGATCCCATGTACTGGGGGGCTCCTTAGAGGACCCCCTTGTGCTCCCGGTTACAGCCTTTCAGGGTCTGCCAGCAAGCTAGTGCTGCTGCCGACCACAGACACTGTTCTGCCCCCCTGCTGCTGAGCCGAGCTCGAGCAGGGGGAAGGTAGAACAATAGGTTTCCTGTCACAGGGAGGTGTGACTAACTCCCAGACAGGACTTAGTGTATTGGGCTGGGATGGGGGTGCTTTACAGAGCCAGCAGACTGCATTGAAGGGCACCTTTGGTGCCCTCCATACATACACCGGTTTGAGCCAGTTCAGGAATCTTTGGTTACCGCTCTGGTGTGAAACTGAACAAAGGACAAGGGAGGATCCTCCCCTCTGTCCAACCTCTCCTCTGGGAGGGATCCCTGAGTTCTTCCAACCCTTTCCTTGGGTATTTAAGGGCTCCCCTGTGGGTGGGTCCTCAGATTCATTATGGAACAAGACTCACCTCTGAAACCAAGACACTCTTCAACCATCTGGACACTTAGTTCCAGGCAAAGTCCAGCGAAGTCCAAGACTGCATCAAGAAAGACTCTTGCTGCTCCTGGTCTTGCTGTTCTGCAAGTATTCTGCCTCGTCTGTGCTTTGCTCAGGTTCTGTGGGCAACAAGAACATCTGAAGCAATCTCCCTTGGAGTGAAGGAGTCACTCCCCTGCATCTGCAGGCACCACATCGAAGCTGACTGGTCTGCTGCTTCTGATGTCTTATGGACTTCCCGAGGCTCAGCAGCACAGGTGGTGGTTCTGTGGCTCTCCAGAGGCCTGACCTGACTTTCCTGCAATTTGGAGGACAGTATCCCTCGACGGAGCCGCTGGGACCAAACCCCCATGTACCGGGTTGACTTGCCATTGCAAAGGCTTGTCGGCTCTGCACTCAAGAGATATTCAGTATACAAGAAGCTCCAGCCTCCAGCACCTCATTCGTCAAAGAACAGCATCCTTCCTGCATCGTGGGCCACCATCTTTGGTCAGCTGCCTGAGGTCCGCTTGCGACTTCTGTGCCTCTGGCCTGTGGGTCCTCTCAAGGGTCTTCTGCTTTGGTGGGCTCCCCTGCTTGCCCGGGCCTGCTCTGACTGTCCTGCACTTGGTGCGTCCCTTGCACCTTGCTGGTCCCAATGATTGCATCTTTTTACCCTCCACACTCCACACCAGCTGCGGCTACCAAGTCTTGTTGATGCTCCCGCTGGACACCGACCACCTAGACATCAACACCTGACGTGGGACAGCTCCTATATAGTTCCTGGTCTTCCACAGCATTGCCTGGTCCCCACAGCTGCAGTGACAAGGTCCTCGTAAACTCTTTTGAATTTCCCGACAAGGGTGGGCATTGTGTCTCCATGCCTCCTTGTCACATCTGAGTGGCATAGACTCTGTCCCCTCTGCTTGCAGGTTCACCTCTTCAAGAATCCCCCTTGGATTCCACCGGACTTTGTCACAGACTTGTCCAGAGGCCTTTCTTCCCACGTCTTCCATTGTCATCTACGGGCAGTTCCAACATCACTTCACCCCTATATACCCAGCTTCCCTGGTGCAGGTAACCTGGTTCCTGGGCATCCATGGGGTGGGGTGGCTCTCCAACCTTCCATACTCCAAAGGCTTTCTTCTGGGTCCTCTGGGAAGGGTCCTTGTTCTTTTAAACTGCAATCACGACTTCTCCATTGACTTCCATTGAGCACACGGCTATGTTTCCTATCTGCACACAGCCTCTTTGGGGTTCCTGGATACTTACCTTGGGTGGCTCCTGGTTCTCCAAACTCTTCTGGGTACTCCTTTGGTCCAAGTCCTGTTCTCCTTTGCAGTTCGCATTCCACTTCTTTAGTATATGGTTTGGTCTCCCTCTGGAGGCCAGTGTATAGTTGTGCTACTTACCTGTTTCTTTTGAGTATTCTTATGTGTAGTATTGATATCTCCAGGCAGGAGATCTACCAAGTAGTAGTGATAGTGTTGTGGTATTAAATATACTTATTTTTCATAAACACTGTGTGGTTCTTTCTCATCTAATCTACACTATTGATTAAATGTGTTAAAACAGGCTGCTTAACACTCCTTCAAGCTACGCCTGAAGGCTGCTCTCCACAGCTACCCCTTTGAGAGCCTAAGGTTATCAAAGACCCCTAAAATCACCATAAGGGTTACCTGGGTTAGCGCAGGGTGCACCACTCCCTTAAAGCGGGCTCCATATACTAAGCCAGCCTCCTACAATCGCTCTCTGGCATGCAGCTCTACGCTCACTTGGCTGGAGTGGGTGTCTTACTCAGGATACACTGTTGTTGGACTGCGCAGCTGGACATTCTGGGGTCTCAGAAGGGGTTTGATAAATGGGACCTGATAGGCCTCTCCCGGGTTGGGTGACCTTTGGATGAATGGTGACGTGCTTTTGTTTGCATATCTACAGACCGAATACCAATTGGCACCTACTGAAACCTATCTTTACCTAGAAATCAGGCATGCTCTTCAAAAGGCATTGCCAAAGGGTAAGGATCCCCTCAATCATCACCCTTCGAAGATAGGTTATTGACCAAACACATGCCTAAACAGGTGATCTCCCTCACTTATCATAAACTGATTATCTGATAGAGGCATCTAGCTGCAGATTCCTTAACTTTTGAAGTCTCCCCAGGCGTCAGACTGGATCTGGAAATTTTTTAACAGTACCTCTGCATGCCGGGGGGTGGCATCGTACAACTCCGTGATGACGTCGACTCTGGTTGTGATGTCAGTGGAGTCATGTAAGTCCCCTCCGGCGAGCGGACATCAGTTTCAACGCTGATCCGGAGAAGCAGTTTCTCAGGCTGTTTTCTGGACTAATGCAACAGTTTTTGTCGGTTGGAAACAGTGTCGGTTGGAAACACATGTGTCTAGAGATGACAGCACTAATCTGCACCAACTTTGGTGGAACACTCCAGCAAAATACCAAGTAAGCATGCTCTACAAACTGCATTTACCAGAATGCTAAGGGGCGAACTGTGCTGGGAGGTCAGCAGTGTGCTCCCACCCCTTCCTGTTTAAAAAGGCTCCCTTGAGCCATTGAGCTGACGAGCTAGTGGAGATGCACCTGTGCGCCTGTGAGAGGTACTGAGACCTGTAAGAATTGTGGCAGACTGCGCAGTAACCCCAGAAGAAAATCGTTTTAGATCTCTACTGATGACGGATAAAATCCAGAAACACAAGTGTCTAGAGATGACAGCACTAATCTGCACCAACTTTGGTGGAACACTCCAGCAAAATACCAAGTAAGCATGCACTACAAACTGCATTTACCAGAATGCTAAGGAGCTGAACTGTGCTGGGAGGTCAGCAGTGTGCTCCCACCCCTTCCTGTTTAAAAAGGCTCCCTTGAGCCATTGAGCTGACGAGCTAGTGGAGATGCACCTGTGCGCCTGTGAGAGGTACTGAGACCTGTAAGAATTGTGGCAGCCTGCTCAGCAACCCCAGAAGAAAATCGTTTTTGATCTCTACTGATGACGGATAAAATCCAGAAACACATGTGTCTAGAGATGACAGCACTAATCTGCACCAACTTTGGTGGAACACTCCAGCAAAATACCAAGTAAGCATGCACTACAAACTGCATTTACCAGAATGCTAAGGGGCGAACTGTGCTGGGAGGTCAGCAGTGTGCTCCCACCCCTTCCTGTTTAAAAAGGCTCCCTTGAGCCATTGAGCTGACAAGCTAGTGGAGATGCACCTGTGCGCCTGTGAGAGGTACTGAGACCTGTAAGAATTGTGGCAGCCTGCTCAGCAACCCCAGAAGAAAATCGTTTTTGATCTCTACTGATGACGGATAAAATCCAGAAACACATGCGTCTAGAGATGACAGCACTAATCTGCACCAACTTTGGTGGAACACTGCAGCAAAATACCAAGTAAGCATGCACTACAAACTGCATTTACCAGAATGCTAAGGGGCGAACTGTGCTGGGAGGTCAGCAGTGTGCTCCCACCCGTTCCTGTTTAAAAAGGCTCCCTTGAGCCATTGAGCTGACGAGCTAGTGGAGATGCACCTGTGCGCCTGTGAGAGGTACTGAGACCTGTAAGAATTGTGGCAGCCTGCTCAGCAACCCCAGAAGAAAATCGTTTTTGATCTCTACTGATGACGGATAAAATCCAGAAACACGTGTCTAGAGATGACAGCACTAATCTGCACCAACTTTGGTGGAACACTCCAGCAAAATACCAAGTAAGCACGCACTACAAACTGCATTTACCAGAATGCTAAGGGGCGAACTGTGCAGGGAGGTCAGCAGTGTGCTCCCACCACTTCCTGTTTAAAAAGGCTCCCTTGAGCCATTGAGCTGACGAGCTAGTGGAGATGCACCTGTGCGCCTGTGCGAGGTACTGAGACCTGTAAGAATTGTGGCAGCCTGCTCAGCAACCCCAGAAGAAAATCGTTTTTGATCTCTACTGATGACGGATAAAATCCAGAAACACATGTGTCCAGAGATGACAGCACTAATCTGCACCAACTTTGGTGGAACACTCCAGCAAAATACTAAGTAAGCATGCACTACAAACTGCATTTACCAGAATGCTAAGGGGCGAACTGTGCTGGGAGGTCAGCAGTGTGCTCCCACCCCTTCCTGTGTAAAAAGGCTCCCTTGAGCCATTGAGCTGACGAGCTAGTGGAGATGCACCTGTGCGCCTGTGAGAGGTACTGAGACCTGTAAGAATTGTGGCAGCCTGCTCAGCAACCCCAGAAGAAAATCGTTTTTGATCTCTACTGATGACGGATAAAATCCAGAAACACATGTGTCTAGAGATGACAGCACTAATCTGCACCAACTTTGGTGGAACACTCCAGCAAAATACCAAGTAAGCATGCACTACAAACTGCATTTACCAGAATGCTAAGGGGCGAACTGTGCTGGGAGGTCAGCAGTGTGCTCCCACCCCTTCCTGCTTTTCTCTTGTGTCTTCAGGCTTTAAGCCTTATGGGTCTTGTAAACAACAAATGTCTGCCACAGACCTGCATTACATTTGTATGTGGTGTTTGGGAGAACACCACGACTCCAAAGATTGCGGCTCCTGCCAGAAGCTGAAGCTGAAGGCGCTCAAGGAACGGCGTATGAACTTCCAGAAACTTCACATCGGCCTCGGTCTTCTTCTCATTCAAAGGTCCATTACAAGGCTGTTCAAGGAGCTGGAGCCGTTCACGGGGATGTCACTCTCCATTGATGTCCCAAGGTAAGCACAGGCATTTGAAGTTGCGGCACCCCCCTGACTTTGCCATGCGGAGACCCCGTCTGCCATGGCTCCTCCTGCTCACTGGTTAAGGAGGCCGTACATAACTTTGCCGTCTTTACGGGAGCCAGGGCATTGATCACCCAAATGAGAGAATACTACAATTCTCTACAGCTCATCTTTGGGCCGCCACCTTCTCCTGGAGTGCCGTTGGGCCCCTTGGAGATGAGAGGAGCCACGCTGGTGGGTTTGCCCTTGGTATCAATTGGACCTTCTGAATTGTTGGATCTGCGCCAGATGGTGTCGGCCGGCTCAGCTTCGGTGCCAGTGCACAGCCCGTGGTTTCCACCTTCGGTGTCTTCCCGCAAGCATCCGACTCCGGGTATGACGTTAGTGGCACCGATCGAAGCAATTCCTCCTCCTCCTATCGACGTCGAAGTGTTGCCTTTTTGGCGTCAGTTGACATTGGGTGTGACGTCAAGGGAGCTATCTGTATGGAATGTTGACTTTCTGCCTCCCTCCCATGGTGGTACTTCTGTAGGTCATCTGTTAGGAGATGATACAGAGGAGTCTGGGCTATTGCAGCCTATACCTTAACACAAATGGTATGCAGTTCCTAATGTTAAAAGCAGGAGGAAGTGTTTTTCAATAAAGGAACTCCACATAAAGATGTGGGGTAGTAAAAGGCGGGGAGAAGAGTCCTCTCCTCTTGGAAAAAGACCCTCACACACCCAGCCTGCTAGGTGTCATGCTTCATCATCGGGTCTGCTCCTTATCGGGTCGGCGCTGCAATCCCCGATCGGCACCCGTGATGGGGCCTCCTTGGCGGAGATCTTTATTCCATATGCCGGTGGGTGAAGTGCGTGTGAGGGCCCTAAAACAGTGTAGGTGATAAAGATGTGTAGGGAAATAAAAAGGGGAGGTGGTCCACTCAAAATAATTTTATTAAATGTGGCCCCTACCCTGGTTAAAAAGAAAACAAGACGCTTATCTCCACTCTAAGGATGTAGAGATTTTTGCGTTTGTAAAAAAGGTCAACATGTTTCTTGCCTGACAATATATTAAATGGCAATTCTTCAGGACCAACGATGATCTACCTACACTTAATGGTAGTGGTCAACAATGAAATGGAATAAATTAGTGACCACCATTACAGCACCCTAAAAAGTGGTACCTGTAGATCAAAAAAACAACACAACCCTATTAGGGTCAAGGATGCACGGCATCAGAACCGGCTGGTGTAGACACTAAAATGTAGTGTCGGTTCATCAGGAACAAGGCGGCGGACGTCCTACCCTCACACAGCCGGTCCGGGCAATGATTAACCTATTGCAGCCTATATCTGAGGCTCTTCCACATCTATGGAGGAAAATTGGTTCTCTGCACTTGGAGAGGCTAGTGGAGTGGAGTCATCCCCAGCTTCGGGATTTCTTCCCCTCCTAGCCTTGCTGCTAAGGCGAGTTCCTCTTTTGCAGATATGTTGAGGAGAGTGGCTATGGTTTTGGAGTTATCTTTTCCTGCAGTGGAAAAATCTACTGATCCCCTGATTGATGTCCTTTATCAAGGTCAGACAGGGGTGGAGCCTGTTCTACCATATAGTGAGGCCCTGTACAATATATTGTTGGGTACTTGGGCTAAGAGTGATACGGGGGTCTCAGTGGATCGTGCTGTATCTCGCCGGCACCTGCCTGCTCCTGGAGATCAGGCTTGTCTCTTCAAACATCTGACTTCTCGTTGTTTGGTGGTACAGGCTGCTTCAGCCTCACAGAATGTGGATTCTCTACCTAATGTTCCATCGCATAGAGATTCTAGGAGACAGGATTCATGTGGCAAACATATTTTTTTCTCAACAAGTTCTGCTTTAAGGTCCACTAAAACGTCTTGTGTTCTTGGGCATTTTTCCCACGCTTTGTTTGATTCATTGCAGACTATGTTGCCATCAATTCCAGATGACCTCTGATTTAATAAAGAACAGTTGATTTAGCTGCCTGTTGGCCATGCCAAGTTAATTATTTGATTTGGCATGGATACTACTGACTCAGTAGGTTGAACCATGGCATCCTCTGTGGCACTGCGTCGTAGTGCCTGGTTACATACCTCAGGCTTTCAGAGGCTGTGTAAGCTGCTTTGGTCGATATACCCTTTGATGGCATCCATCTTTTTGGTGGCCAGACTGACTCAGCTTTACGGCATTTCTGTGATAGAAGAAGTGAAACAGAGTCCTAATTTCTCATTGTCTAATTATATACCTCTTTGATTTTTCGCTATACTAGGGTTATATGGGGATATTAGTCTTTTGTTTCTTACACGGTTGGCCATGTTATGGCAGTGCCATGGTGGTATAAGTTCCGCCTGTTGGTGACACCCGATGTGGTGCAACTGCGGATAGCAGATATTAATGTTTCAATTCTGCCTTTGACAGGTTATGTGGTACAAGGATACCTATTGCATTTCCCTTCCCTTTTTCCTTTGATTATGGGCTTCATACTCAAGAGGTCATTTGCTTGTGATGATTCTTCTGGGTAGGAAGTTTACTAATGCCACTTGCTTCTTTGGAAGCTGTTTCGTATGCTGGTATGCATTATTTTTGACTTTCAGTATCTCTTATAGGGACATATTGCTTATGTCATTTGTGAGACCATTTAAACAGAGAGTATGCCTATTCTTTGCAACTACTCTGAATTTCCACTTCACAGTATTCTTTTTTGATTGGTCCTTATTTGATTGCAGTCCTTTTCGCTAGTTTTGGCGGAGTGCACTTTTCTTTGAATTCAGGTGGTGCACGGATTGCTTTTGAGTTAGTTGATTTTTGCAAAGGTTTTGCTACCCTATGAGGGGGTTATGCCAGCTTCACCACGTTGTGCGTTCTTTGCCTGCACGTGGTGTTTATTCCCTTGATATGTATTTCTCTTTCTTGGAGGCGTTACATATGGCAGGTTCAAGGTCTCTATTTTGTATTCTTCTAAATGATTATATTACTAATGGTTATCCTCCATTTCAGGAGGTTATTTTGATATCTTTCTTTCATTCTTGGAACATTGTTGTTCTGTGAACACTGCTTGTAATGTTATCTGGAATGTAGTGTCAAAATATTATAATCCTATGGGGTTAGCTTTTACGGTCTGGGAGGATTTCTTCCTTTCTTAAAGGGAATGCTTACCTCTATGGTTCTTCTCTTTCTTAAGAACATCCTGAGTTTTTCCTTCCCATATGCTTTGATATGCTTGGTGTAGTTACATTTTTCCTGTCTGGAGATTGGATGTCTTCCGTCTCCTTGGGGACATTTTCTTCCTCCAATCAGCAATTGCTCTTTTTGGGGCTTACAGCCCTTTTAGGGTTCAAATTGTAAGTGTATGTTCTATTGCTTCTTGTGTTCTTAAAGATATATATATATGCCACTACGCGGAGTTCCACAGAGTTGGAAAAAAACTCGGTAGAACTCCGCTCCGCTCCCCTCAACCCTCCCTAATTTAAAAACAATTAAAAAAATCACTTACCTGCTGTGGCGTCTCCGGGCTGCCCACCTCCTCGCCATGGTCTCTCTCTCCCCCCCCCTCGTCCTCGCCGTCCTCACAAACCCCTACTTTGTACGTCTTGTGAGAGCTGCGTATGTGCGCGCGCATGCGCAGTCCTCCCAAGACGTACATCGTAGGGGTTGGCGTGGATGAGGACGGCAAGGACAAGAAGGAGAGAGAGACCACGGCAAGGAGGAGGGCAATCCAGAGACGCCACAGCAGGTAAGTGATTTTTTTTACTGCTTTGGGCATGGGCAGGGGGCGCCTAACTCCACTCCGCTGCGGAGTCGGAGTTTTGCCTGAACTCCGCGTTCTCAACGGAGCGCAGAGTTGGTAAAACTCCGCAAACTTCGCTGGCGGAGCAGAGTTCTCTGCCCGGGGTTAATTCACACCTATATGAAGATGCAATCGAGCTGCAGTGTGCTGCTTTCACTTCTCATTTAAAGTCAATGTTTTTGGCATGTGTTGCAATGATAAAAAGTTTTTACAAAAATAAAAAAATACGCTTCATGCCACTGTGATGTTCTACTAGCTCTCCCTACCACACAGCTTTGAAGGAAAAGCACTCTGGTGAAATGCACTTACACGGGAGAGGAACAACAGTGTATCCCTAGTGCTCTTATGCACACAGCTTCACTGCTTCCTGAAAGTGGGTTGTCGCCTAATCAGCACCCTCAAGAGGACACAGGAAAGAGGCTTGGTTACCTGTGGAACAGATCATCTCATATGGCCTCCTGCTGCTCTGCCTGCCATATAGCCTGGAGGGGAATGACACATGTTGTGGTTGGTCTCGAGATAAACGAGCTAGAAAATGGAATGTAGAGCGTGTCGGTTGGGGAGGGAAGGAGACTGCAGTGGAGGACAGACCATTGGTGATGTTACAGGACGTCTAATAGAAACCAAAATAACGTACCTGTGTTGTTGCATACATTGAGACGCACCACATTGCGACGAGGATCCTGCGCTGGGGCAGGCACACCATCACCGCCTTAGGAGGAAAAAAAATGGAAGAAAACATTGTAGATACTTCCTGAATGTTTTGCAGCATCAGAGAAGGCAGAGGAGCCTCAATGCCCAAGTTAGCAGGAAGGTAGAGGTATTTTCACTCACCTGCTAGCCATTTTTATTGATCGGGCAATCAGACGTGCGCAAGCCCATTGAACTGAATTGGCTGGATGAATTGGAGTGCGCTTCCAGGACCATCATTGAGTTTTTGAAAGAAGAGTTTTCTAAGGAAGGCATTCCAAATAATGTTGTGACAGATAATGGGGTGCAGTTTGTGACACAGGAAAGGAGGGATTTCTTTTGCGCCCTAGAAATAGAGCCTTGTTGTACAGCACTATATCACCCTCAAGCTAATGGTCTTGAGGAGGCAATGAATAAATTGGCGAAGAGCTGCGTACAGAAAGCATTGTAGAATGGGATATCTTTGGTAGAGACATTAAGAGAGCCCCCATGGGCACGCAGGACTACCGCAACAGTGTGACTGGGATATCTCCATTTGAAGGAGTGAGGGGTAGGCTGGCGAAGAAAGTTATCTTCAGTTCTGTGGTTTCATGAAAGTGGTGGTAAGGTTGGTGATGTGAACAGAGGGAACATTAAAGTGCAACAGTGCATGTTCCAAGAAAGGTATGATGCATTTCAAAAAGTGAAGAACAGACGATGGAATGTGGAGACATGGTTTACATCAAGAAACCTAGATTTGTAAAGAAGGGTATAACAAATTGTATGGGACCTTATACATTTCCCTGCACGAGCTCGTAATTTTTCATGAATAATCGCGAAGGACCCCGCTCCACAGATACCACTAACTGGATTCTCTAAAATTTCTCAACAACTATTCAACGGATTTACGCCAAATAACAAAAAGTGGAATCTGTGTAACCGAATCTACCTTTCTGCCAAATTTGGTGTAATTCCGTCCAGCGGTTCAGGCTGTAGGTGTGTTGACAAATCCTATGGGAATTAACATGGGAAGCACACCTTTTTTTGACCTCCCCCCCCTGCATTTTCTCGGCCCTCCCTTGACGGATCACCCCAAAACTTCCCATGCACAATAAGACTTACTATGACACATTTTTGGGAAAAGTTGGTGAAGATTCGTTACACTGCGCCAAATTTATAGGCAGGTCAATAAAAAAGCTTTTCCTATGGAAACATGGTCCTAACTATAACTACCTACTGGCGAAGAGTGTTTGGATATATATATATATATATCGGACTAAACAGCTGGTCACGGCTGTAATACACCACTACTTACACGTGATAATCAATAGCGGCAACAGACTAAATCTTCTATTGTAGTTCCTTTCTTTGAAGACAGACCAATAGTGACAACGGAATTTTTGGCAATTTGCTAATATCATAATTATTTGGTATTTGAGCGTGATATCATAGTGCAAACATACTAATTAGACATCTTACATTCAATTAAAACATATAATAGATATAATAGAGAGAAGTGTGACTAGTTTGATATTACTGCTTAATACATTAACTCATCACATTATACCTGTTTCTATATTGCCTTATCGAAATCATTACTAACATTGTTTATCATCATATGTGCGTCGCCACTAGATTTTTTTTTCCAGTACTAGTACTACCCATCACAGTTAGGCTCAACAATAATATATAAATATATGCAAAACAAGTTGATTTCTAATGAGATTGGTTATGTCCAGGTCTAAAAATGATCCTAGTCTCTTTGCCTTTGCAACTACCAAGTAAAGTACTTAGCGCTCCTAAAGTGTCTACACGTGTTAAAGTGCTTTATAGTATGGAAGCCTCTTTGTGGCATGCAGCATCATCTTAAATTTCAAGCATACCAAAAAATCAAATCAATTACATTCATACATTAGCATATGACAAACCATAAGATAATCCAAACATTCTTAGACCTTACGAACTTCTAATGGTTCTTAAAGTGACCTATGCATGTTAAAATTTAGATGGATGTATATATTTATATATTTTTATATATATAACATTCTACAAATATTCAAAAATACCTAAAAATCACATTTGCTCAGATCAAATAAAGGCCAAAATACTTCATAGTAGCAGCATAGAAGCAGTGAGCACTGTACAGCAGTACTAATGTATTAGCAGCATAGTCTCTAGATGGATTAAATCACATTTCCTTTAACATTGACTCACATAGAGGAACATCCTTATCTTAATAACTTATTGCTTGTTATATTTCTTTTCCATAAGATAGCCATCCTACTGGTTGTGTGCCTGTGATTTCATAGGAAGTTGTGTCCTGTTCCCCACAAGTTTACCTGTTTCTTGCGGAGAGATCTCGCAGAGACGACATGAGCTATCGCCCCCGTGTCCACCTTACCCCAGTCGAGACTTGGAAACAAACTAGGATAAAGATGGGAGTGGGGAAGGAAGCTAAGATGGCAGGATGATGTCCGGAAGACCAGTAGAGGACGTCCCTCTGTTCGGATTAACCGTGGACACCAGCTACACAGGGAGACAATGGAATACCTATTACAATCAGCACAAACAAACCCTCTTCCGGTCACTAACATACACTCATGCGGAAGGTAGCGGTTACCTCATAACTGGACATCATAAGTTCTGAAGCCATCGATAGAATGAACAGAATAGCGCTCCTGCGCAAAGCACACCAAAGTAACTAGCGCTCCTGCGCAAAGTACAACAAAGGAACTAGCGCTCCTGCGCAATGAAAGAAGAACCCAAAAACAAGCGCTCCAGCGCGATGCAGGGAAACCCAAAAACAAGCGCTCCAGCGCGATGTGGCAAAGGGTATGTTTCCTGTGCAACCAGGCGCCTACTGACTGGACCCCCCCAGGGAACGTAACTATTCTCCAAAATGTCGTATAAGGCACTTCCAGTGCGCACGCACTGGCAGAGGAGCGATAACTTGAAGGGTGTCAGCAAGCGGCAAGTCAAGGCAAATAACACAAGGAAGAATGGGCAGCGCTCCTGCGCGGCCCCGAATACCTGAGTAGGCGTCCTACAGGCGAAGAAGGCGTCTGTCCAGGCACGGGCATCAATACGAAGCGCCGAGCGGGTGGGAATCGCTGAGGTTATGCGGATTCCCCCGGAAGCGCTGAGTGATGTGGCGGTGGTTCCAGCAATGGAAGCTGAACCGCTAACCGCCAGCAACACGGAAGTGAGGAGATTCGTTTCCGCATGAGTGATGGTTCAAGCGCGCACACAAACATACCAGGTGATCGGGGAAGGGGGGCCTCCTACCGAACCATGACATTATGTAAGTCCTCACTAGTATTGAGTCCATTGGGTATCTTAGAGTCTAATTCAAGTATAATCTTTGATACGAACTGCCTCAGCAACTTTTTTCTATTTCCCCCTCTTCTCAAAGATGGTATTGCGCCAATCACAAAATATTTGAGGTCATTTAAATTGTTGTTGTGTACCATTTTGAAATGACCTGCTACTGGATAGGACGGGTTGGAGTTGACTATTGCCCTGAGATGTTGTAAAATTCTGGCGTGGACCAGTAGTTTCGTGCTCCCAACATACTGTAGGCCACACAAGCATTCCAGAACATAAATGGCAAACTCCGTCCTGCCTGTCAAATGACCCTTTATATCAATAGGTCTATCACAGAAAGCCGACTTGTAGGTTGACCTATTCACTCCAAATTTACAAGCACGGCATGAAGTACATTTAAAAAAACCATTCTTTGGCGATAGCCAAGTAGCTTTTGTTGTAACTTCAAGGCTACTGTTAACTAACAAGTTCCTCATTGAGGGAGCTCGTCTAAACGTGAGGGTAAGTTTTTTGGGGAGGACTTGACCCAATGGGATGTCAGTTGAGATCAAGGGCCATTGCTTGTTTATGATTGATCTAAGTTGTTTCTCCTGTCGGCTGAACTTAATAATAAGTCTGATATTGTCATGTTCATCCTCAATCAGGGGGTTCTCTTCAGCTAACTGATGTATATCGTCAGGAGTCTGGAATAAAATCGACTCTCTAGATTTTTCATTGGCCTTACTCTTAGCTTGATTTATGATGGCTGGATCATAGCCTCGTACTATGAACCGTTCAGTGGCTCCTGTCTGGCATTCTTTTAGAACCTCATTGGAGCTGCAGATTTTACGTAATCTTAAAAATTGGCCATATGGAATACTCTTTTTTGAATGTTTTGGATGAAAACTAGAGGCATAAAGGATGGAATTTCCTGCCGCATTTTTGCGATGTAATCTTGATTCCAGTCTACCCTTATTGACAAATACTTTAATATCCAAAAAATCAATGGCCTGTCTGTTCATCCGCGCTGTGAATTCTAAATTCATATTATTTATATTGATGCCTTCAGTAAAGGACCTCTCACTCTCCTCAGACCCTCTCCAAATTAAAAAAAATATCATCAATAAATCTCCACCAGCCAACCACATTGTTATGCCATTCATGTTTATAGTTAATCTTGAGGACCAGCTCCTCCCACCAGCCCACGTGAAGACACGCGTAACTGGGGGAGAAGCAGGCCCCCATGGCAACTCCCCTTAGTTGATGAAATATCTCCTTACCAAAAAGGAAAAAATTATTGGTTAAACATAGGCATAGGTCAATCATTTTTAAAAGCATTATGTTATGATTATAAAAACACATCGGTCTCTTGTTCAAAAAATGTTCCGCTGCTTTTAAGCCATCTTTGTGCTCAATGCTCGTGTATAGGGAAGTGATGTCCATAGTTATTACAATTAATTCATCACTCCATTGCAAGTTATATATCTTCTTCAGGAAATCCCCTGTATCTTTGAAGAACGATGGTAAATTCATTACATGTCCTTGGAGGAAGGAATCCACATAACGTGAAATGTTTTCAAACAGGCTTTTTCTTGCTGAAATGATAGGACTGCATGGTACCAGAAGAATGCCTTTGTGTACTTTAGGGATAAAATACATCACAGTTGTTTTTTTGTTTAAATTTGTTTATTGGGGTTTTTGCATTCTATGTTACATTCAGACGTAGTTATCACTGTAATACATCAGTATGCGATTACCAATGAGGAGACAAATGATTGAATATAGGAAGGGAAACACCGAAAGTGGGTAGGGAAAAAAGAAGGGCAAATAAGAAGACACATGTTTCAGCGTGTACATCAGTGTTACATACTTAGCGTATAAACTTGCGAATAGTCAACAATGTTGGGAAAGAACCCCTCGTCTGGTATTATCGCTATGTGGTATGGTACTGAGGACTAAGGCGGGTTAGCTTCCCAGGGGTGTGTAGTGATCCTATAGCCTCGAATTTCTTTCATATGTTATTTTTGCTGAGTGTTCGTGAATGCGGTTCCAATTGAGAACATCAGGCATGAGAACTACCTGTGGAGGCGAAAACTTGTAATGTGGGGGGTGAACTGGGAAAGATGGTCGGGAGCTGTCTGGGTGCAGATGTATAGAATCAACTGCCTGGACGGGCGCGTTATCGTGTCTCTATTTGAGGTTGTGTGAGATATGGGGGGGGGGGCGGGGGCCCGCAAGCAGGTCATCTTGGTGCGGCCTCTGCGACCATCCAGTGTGGTCTCGCGATAGCATCCTTCTCAGACTGCCGGGCTTTGTCTTGGTTCTACTTCGGTTGGTCCCGCAGGGGATGGGGGCGGGGTCTGTGATTGAGAGACTACGGGCTCTTCCACAGGGGCCGTTTCTTGCGTGTATTGATATAGCAATTGTGCCCATTCCAGAGAGATGGGGTGCTTCCGTGTCCCCTTCACCTCCTCCTCCCGCAACACCTCTGCTTCTGCCCTACCCCATTTCTTCATGGCACCTATCCAGGCTGCTACTGGGGGTCCTAGCGGGGCCCGCCAGTGCATGGCTATTCCCCGTTTCGCTAAGAGGATGGCGAGGGATGCGAAGCGGGTCTGCACTTTTTCTGTCTTCCGCCTGCGGAAGATCCCGAGGGCGCACGCCTCCCAAGTGGACATGGCCGAAGTATTAGTGGTTGCTCGGAGTGCCCGGTGTACGTGGTCCCAGTATTTTTGGATAGTGGGGCAGTCCCAAAACATGTGTTTGAAGTCCGCCTCGGGAGCCTGACATCGGGGGCACGCAAAGTGTGTGTCAGGATAGAAACGGTGAAGGCGGTGCGGCGTAAGGTATGCTCTATGGAGGATGTTGAATTGGATATTCTTGAAGCGCGCATTCCTGGAGACTTTTTTCGGATACTCTAGTGCTGTTTCCCACTCTTTATTATGAAATACCCTCCCCATTTCGGTTTCCCAGGTCTGTCGTAGCGAGTGTAGGGGTTTGAGGGTCAGTTCACGGATAGCTTTATAGAGCCATGTGACTAAATGTCTACCCGTACCCATGTGTAGTATGGCATGTATCACCGGGTGAGTCGGAGGCTCCCCCTCTGGGTCCCAGTGACATCGACTGCTGTCTACTATTTGCCTATGTAGGAGAAATTGTCCTGGTGGGAGGTCATATTGGTCAGTCAGTTGGGCATATGTTTGGAGCTGTCCGTCTTGGAACAGGGATTCTGCTTCCGTAATGGCGTGTTCGGTCCAAACCTGAAGGGCACCGGCAGTATAGTATCCCTCTTTTCGGGGAATCCCACCAACGGTAGTAGGGGCGAGTATGGAGGCCTTCCTCTGGACATGCGATGGATCTTCAGCATGCATGTACGTGCTATAGATACCTGAATCGGGTAGGTGCGTAGTGGTTTGGTGCCTGGTAGGAGTAATCTGCGGATTGCCGGGAGGGGTATCCGGCCTTCGCCAGTCACCGTTTCCCCGGTATACCGTTCTGCTGTCCAGTACGATAGTCACTGGAGTTGGGCCGCTAGGAAGTATGCTTCGAACGAGGGTGCCCCCAGCCCTCCCTGAGTCGTAGGGAGGTGTAATTTGGATAGTGCTACCCTATGGCGACCTCCTCCCCAAATCAACTCGGTGAGCAGGATATCCAGTTCTTTGAAGAAGGGGCGCGGGGGTATCACGGGGAGATTAGTGAAGTGGTACAGTAGTCTGGGGACTATAATCATTTTGGCGAGGGCCACTCGCCCTATGGGAGCCAAGGGTAGCGTTTTCCAGAATCCCACTGCTGTCCGTATCCCTGCCAGTGCTCTGCGATGGTTCCCCTCATACAGATCCCTCGGGGAATGGTACAGTCTCACCCCTAAGTATCTGGGCGCCGCTGCGTTCCAGGCGAGCGTCTGAGTTCCAACCTGGACATTAAACGGGGCCAGATGTGGGCTCAGTGGATAGAGCGTGGATTTTTCCCAGTGGACTTTGAGGCCGGAGGCCCTGCGAAGTCTTGTAACGCCACCCAGATAGGGGAGAGGTCCCCCGTCGCGTCGCGGACATATATTAGGAGGTCATCTGCGTATAGTGATACGCAGTGTGTCGTGTCCGCTATCGGAATGCCCCACATCTCCCCCTCCTGGCGAAGACGTATCGCCAAAGGTTCCACCGCCAGGGCGAATAGCAACGGCGATAAGGGGCACCCTTGCCTAGTCCCACGCTCCACCGCGAATGGAGGAGAGATATACTTCCCCACTCGTACCCGCGAGGTGAGACCCGTATATAGCAGTTTCGTATATTTCAGCAGGGTGGGGCCCACATTTATTTTGCTGAGGACCTTAAATAAGTAGGGCCATAGCAGGGTATCAAAGGCCTTCTCTAGGTCAAGTATCAAGCAGGCCGCATTGGGGAACCGCTCCCCTGCCCCATCTTGGACGTGGAATAGTCTTCGCAGATTCTGTGAGGTGTTGCGCTGTGGAACAAATCCACATTGATCCGGGTGGATCAATGGTGGAAGGATTTGGGTGTACCGGTCCGCTAGGATTTTTCCTAATATTTTGCAGTCTGCGTTTAGCAGGGTGATTGGTCTGTATGAGGAGGGGAGTGTTGGGTCCCTGTGTGGTTTGGGAAATGTAACTAGGATCGATTCCCTAAATGAACCCGGAAGTTCGCCCCGTGTTAGCGCATCGTCGTACATGGTCACCATATGGGGGGTTAGCCGGGCCGAGAAGGTGCTATAATATTCGAGTGGAAAGCCATCCATTCCTGGCGCTTTGTTGCGTGCCAGTGTTCTGATGGCCTGGGTGATGTCAGTGGACTTAATCTTTGTGTCTAGTGCTTTCTTGGTTGCAAGCGGGACACGGGGCAGGTTCAGTTGGTGAAGGAACAGGTGTATTGCATGGTGGTCTTCTGGCGTTGGGGCCTTGTATACCTGGGAGTAAAATTCGTGAAATACCTGTAAGATGTCTACCTGCGACTGCCTGATAGTGCCGGTGACATCCCTCACTTCCGTGATGGGTGTCATTCCTGTGTCTTGCCTGGCCAGCCAAGCAAGCAGTGTCCCGACTCTATTGCCTTCTTGGTGGATCTTAGAGGCATAGACCCTGAAGTTGTATTTGCGGAGGTCTCTCATTGCATCTGCGTGAGATGTTTTGGCATTTGCTATCTGAGCAGTGGTAGCCTCGCCTTGATCAGCTTTCTTCGTTAGAGCTGCCAGTGCCTGCTCCGCGCTCTGTAGCGACTGTTCGAGCGTTCTACGTACCCCCACTATTTGCTGTATGCAGTGCCCTCTGGCTACAACCTTGAATGTATCCCATTCGGCCAGTCTCGACGTCGCTGTGCCGGCATTTAGTGTAAGTTGCTCTTGGATGTGTTCCCCATGGTCATGACAAAACACCTGATCTGTAAGGCATTCCCGCGGCAACTTCCAAGTGGGGACGGGGGGGGGGCGGTTTCCATCGGAGGGTCACTGTATGTGCATCGTGGTCTGATAATATTCTGCCTAAGTAATCTGTGCGCTGTACTTTGGAGAGTATCATTGCAGAGCAAAGAAACCTGTCTAAGCGCACTCGCAGGTCGTGCGGGATGGAGTGGAAGGAATAGAGTTTTGTGTATGGGTACCGTGTTCGCCAAGCGTCCGACAGTGCCCAGTGTTGTACCCAGTTTTTAAAAAGTTCGGTTTGCCTGCGCACGGGTGACTGCGCCGGCGGGGGGTGGGACCTGTCAAGATCTAAGTCTAAAACGCAGTTGTAGTCCCCTCCTAAGAGCCAGGGGGCTTGTGTACGGTGGGTCAGCACTGCCGTGAGACGGCTCCAGAAGTGGCCTTGCTCCACGTTCGGAGCATATATGCTTCCTATCAGTAAGGGCTGGCCCTCCAGTAATCCCTCTAGTATGGCATATCGTCCTTCTGCGTCCAGAATACGCGTCTGCTCCTTAAAGGGAACCCCTGGTCGAATCCAGATTAGTGCCCCCCTGGCGAATGCTGAGTACGTAGTGGCACAGATAATACCCCGCCATTTCTTGTGTAATCGCGTTACTTCGACTGCTGTCAAGTGCGTCTCCTGTAAGAGAGCCACGTGTGCCTGCTGTCTCTTGATATAAGCATAGATGGCTTATCGTTTGGTCGCCGTGTGCATACCCCTGACATTCAGTGTGATGACTTTTATATCTGCGTTAGGGACCTTAGCTGTCATTTTATCAATCGCTTCTTAGGGAACCCGTCTATGTGAGGTGATCTGCTGGGTGCTCCCAGGCCTCCCCCCATCAGTGCTGCAACCCTCCGTAGGCATATTACATTCCCATTAATGAGCTCCATTAAAGATACCAGGGGATTTTGGGGACATAAGGTAAAACAATACATCGGGAAACATTCCCAACTAAAGGGATCTATCGCCCAGGGCGGTACATCCAAACTGTACGACATGTACTGTCTTTAGTTCGTTATTTGAGGGGGGTGGTTGGAGCTCCTCGCCAGCTGCTGTTGGCATCGCCGCCCGCTGTATGTCGATGAATTGATGATGCCAGGGGGTTTCCCCTCGTCCCCCCCTACGCGCAGCGCCTCAGTCCGGTGTAGCCTTTCAATACTCAGGATATCGTGCCGTCGAGTGCTGATTGATCCAACGGTGCCGTCTTTTCACTCACTATGGTCCTCGGGGGTTCCATGCTCAATTCACCACTCTGTGCGGGTCAGTACTCAAATCACCAAGTCCGCCGTTTGTGGAGTCACAGTTGGGGGTGTGACCGATCCGTCGCGGGAAGTATTTGCATCGCTGGCTTCCTCCTCCGAGGTGAATAGATGTGGAGCCCTCTCCCCGTCCGAGTCTCCCCCTGTCTTTCGTATCTCTGTGGCCGCTTGCAGTGCTTTCCTTCGCTCAGCTAGAATTTGCTCCAGGTCAGGTGAGCTTTTGACTGCAGATTCAGATCTTTGGCTCAGCTGGGAGAGGGTGACTCTTCGGCGCGGTTGTCGCCGGCGGCCCGGGGCCCGACGACTTTGCGAGTTCCCGTGTCCGTTGGGGCCTGTCAGGTGTTGCTCCGCCCAGTTGCTTGCCTCTGTGGGGTCCGTGAAGAAGTGCGTGGTCCCATCGAGTATTATTTTGAGGCGGGCAGGAAACATGAGAGCGTATTGTACATTCCGTTGGCGCAAAAAACGCTTCACCGTCAGGAACGTGGCTCGCTGTTGCTGAACAGCGCTGGAGTAATCCGGGAACAACATAATCTGTTTATCTTCCACGTTGAGTGGCCCTGCCAGTCGCGCCGCCCGGAGGACAGCGTCCCTGTCCTGGTAGTGGAGCAGTTTCAGCAGAAACGGTCGGGGCGACGATCCTGGTGGTGGCCTACGGGCCGGCACTCGGTGTGCTCTCTCGACCGAAAAGAACGGGGTTAGGTCTTTTGGTTGTGTGAAGGTTTTTATCCACGTTTCAGTGTAGCGGATTGGATTGGACCCCTCCGTTCCCTCGGGCAGATTCAAGACACGGATGTTACTTCAACGGGAGCGCCCTTCCAGGTCGTCCGCTTTGCTTTCTAAGGACTGCACCCTGGCCAGCAAGTCTTTCAGGGCGTTTTCATGTAGCTGCACTTGGGGTTCCACTGCTTGCAGTGTCTTCTCTCCCTGCTTGACCTTGTCTGCGAGTTTTCTGTGGTCATCTCGTAGGAGATTGAGGTCCGTAGCCAGTTCCCCAAATTTAGTTTCCATGGTCACTCTGGAGTGTTCGATTGCTGCCAGGACTTTATCCAGCTTGTCAGACATAGAGGGCGTGCCATCCGATTGGGCGACTGTGGGGTCCGGAGACGGTTGTCTCGTGGTCCCTGATGCTTGCCCTGCTCCGATTGCCCGCTGGCGTCCCATGTTGTTCCGATGGAGCAGTATCTCGAGCTGGTTGACTTCTATGTTGTGTCTTACGGGTCTGCGTCCGGGGTGCAGTGGGGACCGCCGCTCTGTTCGTACCAGCTTATTGTGGCTCGTCTCCCCTGCGGAGTGTCTTTTTGTTGGGGGGGTGCCGATTTAGTAGGCAAGGGCGAGTGGACTTGCGTCTTGTTGTTGCTTTCCCCCGGCACGAGGGGCGGGCCGGTGCAGTGGAACCCAGGTAGAGACGCCAGGGATCCTCAGCCGGGCCAACCCAGCGGGAATCGCAGACCGCCGTCAGGCGCCTCCCCCACCTCGGAGCCTCCGCCAGCCCGTCCCCCCTCTTCTCCCTCGCGCCTCGAGTCCCGGCGCCGTAAGGGGGGGCGACAGAGATATTGTCAGGTGCCGCGGTGGCTCAATGTGGGGATCTCCAATAAGGTGGGTGTCGCCTCCCTCCGCCGCCGCGTTGATTATCCGGGGGGGTGCGCTTCTTCCAGCGGTCCCCCCTCAGTCGGGCAAGTTCTGGTCCGGGCAGCGCGGCACGGGCCTACAGTGAGGCCGCTAGATCCCCGGCCCCCTCCAGTCACTCCCCGCGCGCCTCGATGTCTAGCGCCGTGCGGGGGGGGGGTAGGGAGGACGAGGGCAGGAGGTATGGCTACCTAGTGAAGATCGTGTGTATGGAATCCCACGCCGGGGCAGGGGTCAGCGATGCGTTCCTTCTCTCGTCCCCACCGCGGCCCTCCACCCCGACGATCGGCGGGGGCGGGTCAGCTCTCCTGCCATCCGCAACTCCAGCTGTGATGGGAGCCCGCCGGGTGATTCCGGCTCCGGTACTAGTCTCTGCAGGTTGGAGGTGATCAGGGCATGGATGTAGACTGACGATGCGAGCCCCCCGCAGCCGGGTCAGTTCTGGCCTGGGCGGGGTGGTTTCACGGGCTCACAGCGAGGCCCTCCTCAGTCTCTGGGTCCCCGGCCCCCCTCCAGTCACCCCCGCGCACCCCGATGTCTAGCGCCGTGCGGGGGAGGGGCAGGGAGGACCCGGGTGCCCAGCGTTTAGTAAGAGGGATGGCGTCCCCGCTCAGGCCCCCCAGCGAGGATCGCCAAGGCCGGGGGCGGCCTCCGACGGGAGCCGAGTACAGCGCCCACTCTCACCTGGCTCTCCCCTGGGCTCCGGGGTCTCCACGAGACAGCGTGCGAAGTCCTGAGACGGGGCAGGGGCGAGCGATGTGTTCCTTTCCTCTTCACCGCCACAGCCCGCCACCCGTGTCAGATGGGCGCCGCCATCTTGGCCCCGCCGCGGGGGTGGAATGGATCGGTCCTCACGGTGCGGGGGACATCCCGCCGTCCACAACTCCGGCTGCGATGAAGGCCCGCCGGGTTATTCCGGCTCCGGTGTTGGGCTCCGCGCGTCTGGGGCGATCAGGGCATCAATGTGGGCCGGTGATGCGGGCCGCGATGCGGAGCACTAGGGAGATGCGTCCGCCATCTTGGCTGGCTTGGCCACGCCCCCAAATACATCACAGTTGTTACTGGGGATTCATTATTTAATAACAAGAACTTGTCTTTAGAAATAAGACCCTCCCGTTTCCATTCGGGGAGAGCAGCTTTCTTTTTTTTTTTTTAAATATTTTTATTGTCAAGAAGAAGTACAGTCATACAATCAGCAAAAAGAAAAAGACATAATATAAAAATCAGAAACAAAGCAAAAGAAAAACAGAGCGATGGGAACTCTCCGGCAGTATTTCACATCCATATATCCATATGGCAATCAGTAATCTTTTAACATGTTTTTTTCGGCTCTTCTAAGCAGCCCCATATGGACCCATACTTTCGGAGAGCAGCTTTCAATGTCGATTGTACAGCTCGAATTGCTTGGATAGATGATCTTTTGTAGCATTTAATATCGTCAAGCTGTTTATATGCTTCTTTTAAATAATCCCCTTTAGGCCAAAGGACCACATTGCCTCGTTTGTCTGATTTGTTGATTATGATCTCGTTGCTGCTTCGCAGTTTCTGCATTAGGCTTTGATATTGCCTCTCCTGGTACTGGAATTTCCGCTTCATTTGATTGATCCTCCGATTACGTTTCTTTAGTTCCTCAACCACCCTATCATTGAATATATCAATCGCATCCCTTGGCATCAGTGGCATGAAGGATGATACTGGTTTGAATGGACTTTTCACTGACACTGATAAATGTACGCCAGTGGGAATTGGTGATTGTTGGTTGGACAGTATTGTGTTCTGAGTTATCTATTCAGTGTCGAATGTTTGCAGCGTCCTTACTGTTTCCATATCATACACTTGTAGAATGGACTGGTCTATTGATGTCACAGGAGAAGGGTTGTTTGGTTGACTTGTATCTGCTTTCAATCTGAAAAACTTGATAAGTTTGAGCTTCCTTATAAATTGAAATATGTCAATTCTCGTTCGGCTGTAATTAAAGTTACTTTCAGGACAAAAATTGAGGCCCAAAGACAGAAGTTGAATCACCGCTTTATCAAGTTGGATGTCTGTCAGATTGATCACTGTGTTGTCGATAGAGTTTACTTCCGTTTCCATTTTCTGGCTTGCCCTTTTTTGTTTGCTATGTTTGAGTTTTCTCCTTTCCCTTCTTCTCCTGTTTATCCTTTGCCTTGTTTGTATTCTTGGTTCCGCGGGCATAGTGTTTGTCTGCGATCCCGTCATAAAAAATCGAGCTCTTACGCCAGTGTCCAATTATTTGCGTCCATTTCCCTACTGCTGGCGATGTCTTTGCCTTCCACTGAGTCTGTTTCACTTTGTACAATACTTAGGTCCGAAGCTGATGTCCCCTCCACTCTAAATAATGCGGTTTCATTTGTCGATGCCACTGACTTTGCTTTAGAAAGATGTTGTCTCTTGACGGTGTCAAACTTTCTGGCAAATGTAAATATTTGCCCCGTTTCATAGTCCGCCTTATCTCTTGCAAATTTAAAGACTTTTCTTGCTTTATTTTTTTCTTCATGCTTTTTTAGGCGATCTAGTATATTTTTGCGACTTGTTGATATTAATTCTTTTTGGTCTGATTGATCTAAAAGTCCATTCAAACGGTCTATTTCCTTTAAAATATTCTCACGATCTATTTGTGCATACTTCACCAGAATGTATATATATATATATATATATATATATACATATACATACATACATACAAACACTCTTCGTTGTTGGGGAGCCTCTGACCCTGCGGGGTGGCATTAGCAAGCGGAAAAAAAGCATTCCGTATTTCACATTCCAAACAATGATGCGCTGAGGCACAATTCCAGTGGAAATCACATGTTTTAATTTCATATAACACTGGCAGCATGCTCATATCTGACGCGTTTCGGCTTTACAAATAGCCTTGTTCACAGCTGAGCAGATTTCAATTATATAGTGACCACATGCTTTTGTCATGTGATTTTTGTGACTTTAAGGTTCATAATGCATTTAAAATGAAAGTTCATTTCTCCAAACTGCAATATAATGTATTCTTGCCTAATTACATTCCTCATTGCAGTTCATGAAGTCATTGTATAAAATGCATTAAGTAATTAAAAATAATAAAGTAAACTTGATCTGTGCATGATCTTATAAACCTCACTCACTCACATGGAGAATGCTGTCAGCAGTCCATTACTTCAAGCCTCAGCGCATCTATGTTTGGAATATATATATATATATATATATATATATATATATATATATATATATATATATATATATATTATCTACTGGCGTTCGCCAGTAGATAGTTATAGTTAGGACCTATTAGCCATAGGAAAATCGTAACATTCTTTTCCCAATAACTTTGGCGCCGGTTGACGAATCTTTGCGAAATTGTCAAAACTTATGGCCCGCTCCGGTCCGCTCCTATCTTGAAAGTTTCGGGGTGATTTGGCAAGCGGGGGCCGAGAAAAAAGGGGGGTCCCAAAACGTGTTTTCTCCATGTTAATTCCCATAGGAAACTTTAGCCACGGCTACAGCCCGAACTGCTGAACGGAATTACACCAAATTTGGCAAAAAGGTAGTGCTTGGTTCAGAAAGCGCCCTTTTTTTTAAATGGTGTAAATCCGTTCAGTAATTCCAGAGAAATTCAAAAAATAAGAGTCAAAAAATCAATTTCCCATAGGAAACTTAATGCAAGGCTACAGCCGAAACTACTGAACGGATTTACCCCAAATTTGGAAAAAAGGTAGTGCTTGGTTCAGAAAGCGACCTTTGTAAAAATGGTGTAAATCCGTTCAGTAGTTGCTGAGAAATTAAAAAAATAAAAGTTTCGATATCTATGGCCGCGGTGGACAACTAGCCCACCAGGTACCTCCAGTATGCACCAGGGAGCTGCGTTGCAGAGAGGTGTTCAGAGGCCACGCCCCTTTTTACACCTCTCTGCAACGCAGCTCTGTGGCGCTTACTGGAGGTACCTGGTGGGCTAGTTGGACCCCAGGGACCCTCAGGATTCAAGGGGACTTTATCCCCCAACTTAAAACGCGCCACAGGGCGCGTTTGCACAGTGGTGAAGGGAGGGGGCGGGGCCTGAGGTGACATGTGTGCAAACACGCCCTGTGCCACGTTTTAAGTTGGGGAATTAATTCCTCTTCAATCCTGAGGGTCCCTGGGGTCCAACTAGCCCACCACATACCTCCAGTAAGCGCCACAGAGCTGCGTTGCAGAGTGGTGTAAAAAGGGGCGTGGCCTGGGCCACCTCTCTGCAACGCAGCCCTGTGGCGCTTACTGGAGGTACGTGGTGGGCTAGTTGGACCCCAGGGACCATCAGGATTGAAGAGGAATTAATTCCTCAAATTAAAACGCGCCACAGGGTGTGTTTGCACACATGTCACATCAGGCCCCCCCCTTCCTTCACCACTGTGCAAACGCGCCCTGTAGCGTGTTTTAAGAGGTAGTTTTAATCCCCCTGCCCTATTATGTACTAGGGCCTTACAGAGGAGGTCATGCTAATCACAGGGGTACCCCAACGCATAGTGTTCCCTAGTGTATGTAGGTGTTTTCACTGTATTCTAAGTGTCTTTTAGCATTGCACTGGCTCTAGGCCTGGTTAGTCAGTCAGTTACCACCAGTACCCGTCTGAAAAAGTTGTGGGCACAGGATGATTTTGGAACAAGGCATCTTTCTGCTCCTCTGTTGGTTCTTTCTGCACATGTCTTGCTTCTTCCTGCACTTTTCTTCAGCTTTGTGGACTTCTGTTGCTTCTTTCTGCATTTCTTTTGCTTCTTTCTGTGTGTTTTTTCTTCTTTCTGCACATGTCCTACCTCTGTAGGCATAGTTAGAGACTAGCATTTAAAAAACCTTTGAAATTCACTTAAAAAACCATAGGTTTTAGGCACGTTATAGTTAGAAATTAGCATTTAAAAAACCTTAGAAATTCACTGAAAAAACCATAGGTTTCAGGCACGTTATAGTTAGAAATTAGCATTAAAAAAACCTTAGAAATTCACTGAAAAAAACCATAGGTTTCAGGGGCATTATAGTTAGTTGGACATTTCACTCGTACAAAACCCGTGAAATTCCCCCGTTATAGTTAGTTCAGCTAACTATAACTCGCGCCCCCGCAATGCACTGCTGATGACGTCACATATTACATCACTCATGACATGGTCAGTGACATCACTCATGACATCTCAAATGACATCACTGATGACATCACTGATGACATCATCCATGTGAAAATTTCATGCATCTTCTCACACCCTAATATAACTTTTGATACACCCACTCTAAATTACACACTACCATTCTCAAAACCATAGACACTCCAACACCAATAACTACATACCCACTCACTGATTCTTAGGTCTACACACACATCCACTCACTCACCCGTACAGTCACTCATACTTATGGTCACTCAGTACAGGACTATCATATGCACTCATACTCCTATATAGACACTCAAACACCGCCAGTCATCCATAGAGGTACTCACACACCTAGTCAGTCATGCAAATAATTAAACACACTGCCATTTACTCACCTATACAGTTATACACACACCAGCTCACTTACTCATACAAATACTAGCACATTCTTACGCTCTTATACAATCACTGATACAAGCACACACTCATCCATACAGTCACTCTCACAATCACACACTCTCGCTTATAGCTATTTATATACTCCAACACACATATATACTGCCTTTCACATATGTAGTTACTCACACATGTACCACTGGGACATACATTCACTCACTAACACACTCTTACACACACTTACCCACCCATACAGTCTATCACAGATGCACTCTTGAAACCATCCACCCAGTGAATCACCCACTCACACATCTAAGCACAGAGTCGCACACACGCCACCCACACAAACTCTCAGGCACCCATACAGATACTCAGACAACCAATCAATAACTCATATAGACACTCATGTAGCTATTCACAAACCCATGCAGCCGCTTACACACCAACAGACACACGGATACAGACATTCACACAGTTTAGTCACTAAACCATGCATTCAGTAAGATACGTTTAATCACTCACTTATAGAGTTAGTCACGCACCTAGTAAATCATCCATTCAGACACTTATACACCCACTCATTCTTCAATGCGCCTTTCCCTATATATATTAAACATATTTAAACTTTACAGAAACACACAGTCACTGGATGATGTCATCAGTGATGTCATTTGAGATGTCATCAGTGATGTCATGAGTGATGTCACTGACCATGTCATGAGTGATGTAATATGTGACGTCATCAGCAGTGCATTGCGGAAGCGCAAGTTATAGTTAGCTGAACTAACTATAACGGGGGAATTTCACAGGTTTTGTACGAGTGAAATGTCCAACTAACTATAACGCCCCTGAAACCTATCGTTTTTTCAGTGAATATATATATATATATATATAACCACATTGCCAATGGAAATTGTTTTTTTGGTTTCCTATTATCTTTGGTGTTGGTTGCCAAATCTTCACAAAAGTTTCCAAAAAGTGTCTCTGCACCTCAGCTCCGTCCTGGGGTGATTCTTCAATCGGGGTTTGAGAAAAAGGGGGGTGGGGTTCAAAAACGTATTCCCACGATGCAATTTTCCATAGGAGGATTGAGCAGCGATATCACAAAAAAGGCTGAACGGAATTACATCAAATTTGTCAGAAAGATAGAGCTTGATCCTGAAAGAGACACCCCCCCTCCATTGTACAAATATGGGAGAAAGAGGTCCCTGGGATCTCACAGAGGCTCATGGCCCCTCTCCTAATATTCTGATTTTGCTACCCTAACCAACCCGAGGGTTTTTCTTTAATTAGGCACGGGAGCCGGCACTTTTTTTTTGTACATTTTACTGTGGATTCAGAGATCCACAGCGAATTCACTGTTCATTTTTTTTTCTTAAATCAATTCGTATTTGGACTCCCATACAATGCCTAGGGGGCAGGGTATCCCTACTCTACCTGCCTTCATGTTTTATTTGTATTTATGTTTCTCTTTCATGTTTTGAGTGCGATGTAGGAGAACAAGTGATCTCCTGTTCTGCTTTTGTGAATGCAGGGGGTGTGTGTGAGAGTGAGGTTAAGCATTGATGTCTGGATGGATTGTGAAATTGTGAAAGTGTATGCGGCTGTTGAGGTATGTGTGTGCAGTGTTGTGTACGGCTTTGTAGGTGTGCACGAGGAGTTTTGAACTGTCTGCGTTTGTGAATACGGAAGCAATGAAGCTCCCTGAAGTGAGATGTGGGTGCTGCGGGGAAGGGTGAGTGTGAGTCTTGCAGCAGCATTCTGAATGGTCTGAAATCTGTCCAGGAGCTGCTTGGAAATTTGTGTCTACAGTGCGTTGCTGTAGTCGAGTCTGCTTGTGATCAGTGCTTGCTTGATGGTTCGTATGGTGTTCTGTGTATTTTTTGCAGCATCTGCAGGATGTAGAAGCAGATGGAGCTCTTTGTGTTCACTTGTACTGTCGTGTTGAGCTTGTTGTCCAGAATGATACCCAGATTTCTAACATGGTCAATGGGTGTAGGTTCTGTTGGCCACCAGGTGGAGTCCCACTGGGAGTTCCTGTTTCCGAAGACCAGCCCTTCTGTTTGTCAAAGTTTCAAGCAATTGGTTCTCATCCATTCTGCTACAGAGGCCATGCAGTTGGTAAAGCTGGTGATGGGTATCTCATCTGTCAGGGAGAGGATGAGCTGTCTGCATAGGAGATGATGGTGAAGCCTTGAGATCTGATGATGCTGGTGAGTGGGCCATGTATGTGTTGAACAGGGTAGGGCTGAGGGATGATTCCTGGGTGACTCAGCATATTAGTTTCTTGGCATCTGATGTGGAAGGTGGCAGTCTGACTCTTTAGGTTCTTTCCATGAGGAAGGAGCAGATCTATTTGAGCATTTGCCCTTGGATGGCAAACTCGTGGAGGCTTCTAAGGAGTGTGTTGTGGGAGACTGTGTTGAATGCCGCTGAGATGTCTAGCAGGATGGGGGCAGCTGTTTCTCCTCTGCTAGGATGGTCCTGATGTCGTTGGTGGTTGTGATGAGTGCCGTTTTTGTGCTGTGGTTCTTTCTGAAGCCTGATTGTGGGCTGTCTGGAATATGGTGGAGCTTGAGTCGGTTTGTGATTTGTTTGGTAATGACATTCTCAATCACCTTTGCTGCAGATAGGGCAGTAGTTGCCTAGTTGTTTAGGGTCAACTGAAGGTTTCTTGAGGAGGGCGTTGACTGCTGTGTGCTTCCTGGTTTCTGGGAAGGTGTAGGTGGTAATGGAGGGGTTCAGGATGTGGGTGAGGGCTGTGGTAATTAGTGATGTGCCAAGGTTATAGATGCGGTAGGGGCATGGGTCCATTGGGGCCCCAGAGTGGATGGTCTGCATGATTTTTTTTTTCACTGTTGAAGGCCTTCTATTCTGTCAGGTGTCTGTCTTGTCTAGTTATAGGCAGGCTGGCAATGGGTTTGCTTGGTGTGTGAAGTTGCTGTAGATGCTTACGATTTTGCTGTGGAAGAAGTTGGATAGATCATCACACAGTTCTTGAGAGTGCTTGATTTGTTAAGGAGGCCATAGGTGTGGTGGAATCTTAGATGATCAAGAAGATTTCTTTGTTGCTGTTGGAGCTCTCTTCAATGCATTATGCTAATGCTCTTTTCTTGGTGTCTCTTAGTAGCTGGTGGTATCGTCTTAGTGCAACTTTGAAGGTGGATCTGTCAGTGGTTTCACAGCTGGCTCTCCACTTTCTCTCCACCTGTCTGCATTGTCTCTTGGTGTCCCCAAGCCCTCTGTGTACCAGCTGGTTTGCTTGTTGGCTCTTCTCTGTTTGTTGAGTTTGATGGGTGCAAGAGAGTTTGCGTAGTTCTTGATCCAGTTGTTGAATTTGTCGATGTCCTCATCGATGTTGCCCATAAGGTTGGGTTGGTGAATGCGGAGGGTGTTGAGCCAGTCTGATTTCGAGATTTCATCCAAGCTGCTGCTGAGTAGGCTGACATTGGTTGTGGCACTGGCTTGTGGTGTGTTGACTTGGAATTGGAACAGAGTGTGATCGGTCCATATGAAGGGTGAGGTTGAGTTGACCTTGATGACGTCAAAGGTGGTGAAGATAGGGTGCAGCATGTGTCCGGCAATATGTGTGGGTTCCGTGATGAGCTGGGTCAGTCAGAGGTTGTTTAGTCTTTCTAGGAGTGCTGTGAGGCACGGGTCAATTCTGTCTTCCAGGTGGAAGTTGATGTCCCAGAGGAGTATGAAGATTTTGGAGTTGATGGTGAAAGTGGCGATGAAGTCCTTGATGAGGTTGGTGAAGGTAGCTCAGTCTCCTGGTGGTTGGTAGACGAGGGTTCTACTTTGGGTGAGATCTTTGAAGATTTGCAGCTTGAAGTGCAGTTGTTCCATGAATGGAGTTACGTTCTCTGTGGTCATTGAGCACTTGATAGGGTCTTTGTAGACGATCGTAACTTCCCCTCCTGACTTCTTAAAGTGGTCCTGTTTCGCAGTCTTGTAGCCGGCCAGGAATGCTGTGGCAATGTCTGGTGTTGATGCCGGGGTGAGCCAGGTTTCCTTGAGGAAGAGGAGGCTCGGTGAGTCACTACTCAGCAGGTCCCAGATTTTGGTTGTGTGTTTTCTGAGCAAGTGGGCATTGAATAACATGCATGTGAGTGAGTCTTGGGGTGCTGGTTTGCTCTTGCGCTGTGTGGGAGTGTTGTGGTGGCTGTTGCTTGCGTGAGGGGTGTGGATAGGCTGCTGCAGGTGAAATTGCAGTACATGCAGGTGAAATATTCTATTGTGGTGTGTGGCGGGGTACGGCAGCAGAGGGGCGCATTCCAGTTTTGAGCGAATGGAGGAGCACTGCAGTGTATAGCTGGGGGCAGCTAGACTGGAGTTTGTGCCACTGGGTGCTGTCCAGGCATGGATGGGCATAGATGGACTTGCCCCCGGCACACCCGCCACCCGCATCGCAGAGCGGACGTGTAGTGACCGCCATTAAGTAGGTCCTGGGAGGAGGAAGGAGCACGAGGGCAGGAAAGAAGACATAGGAAAGAAGATACAGGTAAGGAGCGAGGGAGGCGAGAGGTGGCAAAGATGCACAGGAGGCTTGAGAGTGGCAAGGGTAGCAGGGAGCCTACAGAGGAGGAGAACTAGAGCCCTGCCATCAAAAGAACAAAATGTGGTAAAATCAGAAAGAGCTTAAGTAAGTAGGAGAGGGATGTATGATGGAACCCCACAAGCATTTCACACGCATGCCTTTACTCCACAGTCATTACCCCGACTGCTATGTTACCATGCTTTCCTTTACAAAGACTTGCTTTAGTGGTGCGCTGGACTTTGGAATAGTATAAATTACTATTCCAACTCCAGTCAGTGTGTCAGTAAGGAAGGTGTCGGACTTAAAATCCGACACTAGTCCAACAACTTTCCCCGCAAAGCAAGTTGTTGTAATGACTTGCATGGTAAAGCAACGCTTGGTAATGTCGCAGTCGGGGTATTGACTGCGGAGTAAAGGCAGGTTGTGGTTATGCCTGCGGGGTAAAGAATGTTTCCCATAGAAGAGCAAAACGGGCTGAATAGCTAAAGCAAAAGAGCAAAAATTAGGTGAAAGAGGAGAGAACTCAATGAGAGCGATCCCACCTGACCAGAGACAGGGCATGCCTAGAACTCCGCTGAAAAGGGCATTAGACACCTTTAAGTACCTGGGTGTGCAGATCTATCATACTAGTGCAGATGTCATTGATGGGAACCTGGGTAAGGCAGTGTCCAGAGCTCGAGCGATGTTACTGTTCTGGCGCGGTCTACCCTTGTCCCCTATGGGGAGAGTGGCCATTGCCAAAATGCTGCTCCTTCCAAGGCTACTTTATTTCTTTACTGCTCTCCCTCATAAAGTACCCCAGAACATATTTAAGGACCTCGAGGTGATTCTGGTGGTGCTCATATGGGGAGGCTCCAGATCTCGAGTGGCCCTCAGTAAATTGTATCTGCCGCTAGCGGAGGGGGGACTGGGGTCCCAAATTATGAGCATTATTATGCTGCTGCACAGCTCCAGTGGTCAATGAGGTGGCTAGCGGGCGCCCAGCTCACAGAGATGTCCAGCTGGGCATTATCCTTAAGACGCACAGCCATAATGGAATGGTTATCGGGTGCTAAAACTCGAACGCAGATGAAGCCAGGCAACCTGCTAATGTCTGCAGCCAGATGTAGTTGGCTGAGATATGTGATACCTAGCGCCGGGGCAATGCCGTATGCACCTGCGCTACCACTTGAGATTTTACCGAGGACATTTGTCTGTCATAACCGTCCGGAGTTGGAATCCTGGGCAAAAGTGGGGCTGGATACTTGGGGTGACTTATTTGCGGATGCACAACTGCAGAGTCTGGAGGGCTTAATAGAGGACTTTGGTGTTACGCAGGGCTCGTTTCTACTTTACACGCTATTAGCGCATCAATTTCATCAAACATGGGGAGACGTTGAGTCAGAACCGAACACGTTGCAGGTGTTGCAGACATTGCTCATGCATGGAAAGGGCAAGCAAGTGGTGATGGCATTATATAGCTCCTTGAGACCTGGCCCGACTCTCTATTGACAACGCTTCAGGCATATTGGGACTCCGAACTGTCGATTGACATGAGTGACAAGCAGTGGTCGCAGTGTATAGAATACCCTAAAATTGTGTCTACAAATGCTAGATTGAAGTACACGCAGTTCAACTATTTACATCATACTTACTTGACGCCGTATAGGCTGTCACGCATGTATCCTGCGTCTGTAGACATTTGTCCCTGATGTTTCAGGATGGACGCAAAGTTCGTACATATGGTCTGGACATGTCCCTGCCTTGGGGCCTACTGGGGTGAGATTGCGGCGACTTTGGGAGAAGCAACTGATACTATAATACCTGTACAGGGCCTACATTTCCTACTTGGCGTTACCAAGCGTACTGCTGCGAGGAAAAATCTAAATAAATTCCTAGATCTCGCTCTGGTGTTGGCAAAGCAGAGAATAGCAATGGAATGGAAATACAGTGTAGCTCCCAGCACGCGTATATGGTTACTGGATCTTCGCAAAGCATGGGTGGCTGAGCACACGACACAAACGCTGGGGGTACCCCGAGACAGACCGCGAGCCAACCCCATGCACTGGCAGGATTATTTATCTTTCGTGGAAGGTAAATTGAATACGCCTAGCGCCATACTAACCTGATTGGGCAACTTCTACTGGGCATATTCTGCTAGGTACATATATGAACATGCTGCCACATACCAGTGCGCAAGTCAAGTAGAGCACTAAACTAGGCAGGTTCATGCCTGCCAAAGCAAGATTTCACGCTCTTGCAAACAATGCGACAACGCGATATATGCTACATCCTCCCCTCTGTGCATCTCTTTTTCTCTCCTTTTTCTCTTTCTCTCTCTTATTCTTTCTCCTCTCTTCCCTCCGCCGCCTCCCCTCTCTCCTCCACGCCGCTTCCGCTAACCCCACTTCTTCTAAGGGGGTCCACATGTAAGTAATCACCTTGGCCCATAGACGACCCGAATTGTATAATGTACAGGAGTAAATAGAGATCGTACAGTTTGTATTTGTGTTTCATGAATCGTTTGGTGTGGAATTATGTAGCCGGGAGAAGAGTGTCCATCGATTTTGTATTTTTTTTTCAGTTTGTAAAGTGGTTTAAATGTATGAACGTGCACAATTGGTGGACAGGATTTTCTTTGTCTTCACTCTCTCTGTCACCAAAATGAAACGTGGCCTGGTTCCCCACCAGGGGTTAAGTGTAATAACGTCACTGTACTGTTTTGTATGTTAACACTGGCGGATTGTATTATGCACACATTGTGAAAAACCAAAAAAGACGATTTAAAAAAAAAAAAGAGAGAACTCAAGTTAAAAAATCATGGGTTGAAAAGAGCTAAAACAGAAGAGCAAAAATGGGGGTGAAAGCGGAAAGCGCTTTAGTAAAAGAGAAAAATGGCCTGAGCCAGAAATAGCTTAAACTGGCTCAGAGAAGGGTGAAAGAGCAAAAGTGTAAAAGAAAAAGGCTGACCAGGAGATGGAAGAGAGAAATGTGAAGGTGTGAGAAAGAGAGGGAGAGGGAGAGAGAGAGAGAGAAAGAGAAACAAAGGAATGAGACGGGAGACTCAAGGCAGCGAGCCAGGTCCGAAAGGACCTTAGACTGGTCTGAAGACCAGTCACAGGTAAGTAGGGGGCTGGGCCAAGGCACCTGCTCACTGGCATCATGCAGTGGCCACCACTACGTATGTCCTGGGAGGGGGGAGAAGCGCAGTGAGTGGTGGGTGGGATCACGCGGTAGAGTGGGAAGAAGACACAGGAGAGAAGAAGCAGGTAAGGAGGGGAGAGGCGGGGTGGGAAAAAGATGCAGGAAGGTGTGGTGGGGCCAAGGACTGCAGACAGCGTACAGAGGAAGGGCGCTTTAGGCCTGAAAAGAGAAAGAGCAAAATGGGGTAAAAGCAGAAAAAGCTTAAGTAAAAGAGCAAAACAGCTGAAAACAGCAAAACGGGGTAAAAGTAGAAAGAGCTTAAGTAAAAGTGAAAATAGGGCTGAGCCAGAAAGAATTTAAAAGTGCTGAAAGAAGGGTGAAAGAGCAAATGTGCAAAAGTGCAAAAGTGCAAAAGAGAAAGGCTGACCAGATCACAGAGATGTGTGCAGGTGAGAGAGAGAGAGAGCTGAAGGAATGAGGTTGGAGCGTTGAGGCAGCAATGAGCAGGGTCAGAAAGGGCCTTGGACTGGTCGGTGGACAGGTTACAGGTAAGTGGGTGGCCGAGCCTAGGCACCTAACTCAGGAGACGGTCTCGAGGACTTTGGAATGACGGGAGAGACGTCTTAAGATCCGTTGGCTCCGAGAATCCTCTGCAGTGTGATTTATACACAAAGTTCTTGAGCCTTAATTTCTCAAAAACTACTGAACCCATTTACACCAAATCCCAAAAAGCATGCTTTTGGACCACATTTTAGCTTTGTGCCTTTCAGCAGTTTTTGCAGTATTGCTGTCCAATTTTTGTATAGAAAAAAGAATGGGGACAATGTGTTATAGGACCTCCCCCTTTTTCTTGGTCCCACTTGATGGACCCGCCCTGAAACTTTCCTAGAGGGAGCTGAGGTGGATGAGAATTTTTTGAAAAAAAGTTTTGTGAAGTTTCGTCAAACGGTGGCAAAGTTATAAGCAAACCACAAAAAAAAAAAATGAACACAGACCCATATCTGCATCTAACTATCACACCACAAGAGTAATCCTTCTGATAGACATATGTTGCAAATCAGGTCCTAGGCAGCAGTTTTATCCGATAGGTCAAAGGTATATGTCATGTTATAAGGAAGTTCTAGGCCTGATCTTCAGATATCATAGCTAACCTTCATTTTATTGCATATGTACAAAGCTAGAGCCGTACAGAGCCCTCGGCATATTTGTCTTTCAGACATGAGACCTATGAGACAGAGCTATCCGTTAGGTAAGAGAGCTGTTAAAAGATGGAGCCTATGTAACCGCCTCCCCTCAGGTTACACAGAATTATCACACCAAAGCGTCGGAAGCATAGCTATCTCTTGGCTTGTCCATAACCTCAGCAATAGCGCCCACTCTAAGCTACACAGCTCTAAGATTGTTATGTGTTCACAGTGGGTTATATGTTTTCCTTCTTTTGAAGTCTCTTGATTTGAACACTGAGCACTAAAGACGCCTTGGGAATATGCGAAGTTTAACATAATACTCCAAAGTTTGTGTTTCATTAAAAGTAGGGCCAAGTGCACTTTGGAGTGACGAATAATATGTCAATTAATATTGGTAAACATCGAATAAGATCAATTAAAAAGCATCCTTAGCACAGAGTCAGACTTCCAATGGATGGTCTCAATGTAAAATACAGATACTAAGGTCCGCAGCGACAGCGGTGCACACTTTTCTGGGATTTCAGATTTTGATAATGACGTGAATAGCAGACATAACAAGAGTGTGAAGTAGGAAAGGCATACCACGTGTGCCAACTCTATTGCTGCACATCCATGACTTCTGCATTGTGATTCATGCATTCCTGTCCTTGGGTGACACACAGTCAGCCTATATGGAACAAAATGTGGTGCGGGGGTGGGTGGAAGCCTTGAACACTCACTAGCTTGTTTGCTTATCCATTGACCACTTCCTTGTGCAATAGTAGTAATACCGGATAATCAGAGTCCGCAGTTCCTCATTCCTGTAGTGAATAAAAACCTCGTCACTACTGGCCTTTGCCATGTCCAAGAAGCAGAATTATGCTGCCTGCCTCTGAGAAGACCTGCAAATATCCTAGGAAGCTTCCCTCTGGACTCCGGAGATTTAGTCTGCAAACTGCTGCGTCCTGGGGTAAGAGCATTACCGATAATGTCGGTAGTAAAGATGATATTGCTGCAAGTTCTTCTAATAGTAATAACAATCATGGTGACTATATATGGGATAAAGTACCCCCCACTGTGTGTTACATATATTCCAAGACACCAAGGGGTCTCTAGAGAATGAAGCCAAAGGGCCAGCTCCTTTAAAGAGTTATGGACCTTTGAGGTGACGTATGACGTTCTCTTTACGTATAGTAAAGGCTATTTTAGTTCTTAGAAACATGGTCACGCACATCATTGCTCTCAATGTAATTTCTTGGTTTACACCTCCTCTGAAAGACATTCACGCCTACTGGTTGCGGGTATGTAGAGCAAATGTGTAATCAAGTGTGTCATCTCAATTGAGAAAATAAACCTGTACTGTAACTCAGAAACATATCTTAAGAAATTAATTGTAAGTCTCTTTAAAAATACCCATATGTTAAAATATATAGTGAAGGATCAATAGATCCTTGATTCTTAATGACCTTCAGCAGTGCAATGTATAATCATACTACAAAATTGCCTCCTTATCAATGAAAATGCATTTGTAAGCTGAAAGGTTTCAGAAAAAAGAGCGGTGCGGCATGACATTCTTCTTTTGTCCAGGGGCCAGGGCCGGCTTTAGGGTGCTGCGATCAGTGCCACCTCACCAGGAGCCAAGCTGGGGGGCTGCATTTTCAAATATGTTACAGGCATAAAGGCTCAGACCTCAGAGTCACTTAAGGGCCAGCAATTTTTAGGCATTATAAAAATGTCTGTTTAAGTCTGGTGCTTTCAGTGCTTAATTTGTAAATGATTAAGTGCCAGGGCCCTCATCAGGAGGCCACTGCATCCTACACCACCCATTGCCCCTGCCAGCGCTACCAAAGACACTACCAAACCAGCTACTAAACCTTCCCACTCCTACAAGTGTGACGATTCAGACTATTACAGGGCCCCAAAGCTATACGATTAGCATGGGCGGCAGGTATTAGTCATGTTTAATGTAAATTGAATTAGTAAACAACTGTTGGGGTGCTCAATCTAAATCAGACAAACAGCCCACCATGTGGCAGACTGTCAAGTGCTGGTGCTGCCAATTAAGTGCCGGTGCCGAGAACCGGTAGCCACAGGCTCAAATTAAGCACTGGGTGCTTTATGTATCTGTCGGAGAGATCTGAATTTTGCCTGATCCCAGTTTTGACTCTGTCATAGCAGCAGTAACCCATTGTGCTATCTACATTAAAAATAATTATTTGATCTGCATGTTACACGTTGTACTTTGCAGGAGACACATTATCCTTCTTTGCAACTTTATGAAAAGTTATTTTTGTTACTTGCAGGTCATAAGTTGAAATCCTAATATAAAAGTGTGCTATAAACCAGGATCAAATACTATGATGGAAACTGCAAGCCATGGGTTAGAACCTTATTATTTTTTCACCCATTCTTTCATTATTCTAAGGTTGATAAATAGGGTTCCTTTTGAATAATAATAAATACTTATCAGTAAAGACAACCCCAACCACTAGGTTATGTTTTAAATCCCTAGCTTGTATTTCTCCAGACCAAGTACTCTTAAATTAGAATGGCTACCAGTGGTGATGACATATGACTCCTACACCATGTAGCCCTCATTGTCTTCAGTAACATTACCTATACATTGACTTACACACATATGAGTCTTTGTCTCTGTATATGTGTGTGATGTAAATAAAGCACGCCTACACTGGGATGAGTAAAGCTATAAAAAATGTAAATACACATGAGAGAGGGACTATGTTGAGATGAGGGGCACCATTGGAGGGTGGTACTCAGGAAATCCTTGTAGAAGGAAGCCTTGGGGGGGGAGATTGTCAACAGAAATTGTCGCACCGGGTGGCACAAGCAGTAAAGCTTCATACTCCCTGTCAACAAGAGGATAACCTTCAAGCTCCTCACCCACGCGCACAAAGCACTCCACAACTCCGGACCAGCCTACCTCAACAGACGACTCAGCTTCTACACCCCCACCCGCCAGCTCCGCTCGACCAGCCTCGCCCTCGCCACAGTCCCCCGCATCCGGAAAACGACCGCCGGCGGCAGATCCTTCTCCCACCTCGCCGCCAAGACCTGGAACACCCTCCCCACCAACCTCCGACAGACCCAAGACCTACTGGCCTTCAGAAGACTCCTCAAGACCTGGCTCTTCGATCAGTAGCAGCACCACCCCCCTCTTCCCCCAGCGCCTTGAGACCCTCGCGGGTATGTAGTGCGCTTTATAAATGACATGATTGATTGATTGATTGATACTGGTCTGCCATCTTGGAACATTAAAAAATGATAGACAATGCAGAAAACAGTTTCATGATCGTCATATGATTTTAAGGCTTGCAGCAGCGATTCCTGGCCCTCTGTATAAGAAATGTTTGGTCCAGTAGCAAAGGCAATGAAGCCGTTGGTACTCTCATTACTCAGTTAGCATTAGTCTGCATTTGCAGGTGTGCTGCTGGGGGATGAACTAAAGGAATTGTCTCCTGAGTTGGGATTTCACTGGATGCAGAGTAATACAGAGTAAGCAGGCAAAATACTGTTACTCTGACTTACTGACATCCTAAAGACCAGCAGTTGGCTACTAGGCAAAGCCGAACATTGTCAACAAAGCCAATGGCTGAACAGGGCTGATCCACTGCCCAACTGTATTTATACTATTCTGAAGGGCTGAACCAATATGCAAATGAAATTCTGATGAATAATTGAAGTGGGCTTACCTGAAGCCCATTTTCTCTAAGTGATATCATGTATTATTTTCTAGAATACTGAGGCTGGTGAGACATTTACAGGGTCTTTTGGTCAGACCTAAAACACACAGAAATAGATAGACCACAGGGAACTGGTGCGGTGGGTACACTTGTCAAGAGCATCATATTCGTCCCTGAATGACATGGAACAAGTATGGTACTGAGGAACCAGTGCAAGTTTCCTGTATAGACATGGAGCAAGTATGCTACTGCTGGGCCAGTCAGTGCAATCTTCCATCAAAGTAATGGAACAAATGTGGTACTGCAGGCCCAGTGAAAATGTTATTCAAAGACATGAACAAGTGTGGCACTACAGTGCCAGTGAA